>JALAZF010000517.1:2862500-4305490 GCA_022829125.1 Lathyrus tuberosus
TTGTGGGCCTGAATACTCAGGTATTCTACTCTATACTTTTTCTTGCTAGCTCTCACCCGAACTAACTTCAGCATCAGACTGTCTGCAGGTACACCCCTTTTCTCTTGTTGACCATTACGGCTGCAGACATGTTACCATCCACTTTTTGATAGACAAGTTAGATCAGTGGCACCGTCTCTGGGAAACTTGTCGCCCCGTCTTTTCTTTCCTTAAAACCAAGAGACCAAAACAGAACTTCCAAAAACCAATCATGGTCGATCAACACGACAACAACTGTCACGAAACCATTCTCTCTCCCATCCATGACGCCGACAACAACAATGATATGTTGGTTATGGAGGAAGACACCCCAACGAGGAGAGACGGTCACACCGCCTCCCATTCCTCCGACGATGCGGCTGATGATGACGTCCAGTACGTCGAGACCCACAAAGTCCAAAAAGCTCCGACGAAGACGCTAGAAAAATTCTAACCAATCCCAGTGCCGACCAATGCCGACACGACCATGGCAACCCTGGTCGCGACCCTTAACCAGACCAACGATTAATCTACCAAAAGAACAAGCGAATCAGAGCATTGGAGAAAGACCGTCGTCCATGCTCTCCACCGCGGAGGCACCAGTGGTACGAGTCCAGCAGCCTGTTGCCACAGCGACCATGCCACTGGTCACAGTTGAAGGGGCCTCAGCCTCTGAAGCGCAACCATACTCCTCCCTGCGAGGACCGACGCTCCCTGGTTGCCAAAAAGACCAAAGCCAACGGACAGCCAAACAACCTTCGTTCCCCCCGCCAAAATTGAAGGTCCGACTGAGGGATTTGCCGCCACGCCGTATTAACAGCCCTCGGCGGGAGAAGTATCAGTACTCTCCACCACGCTCACTGCTCAGGAGTGATGAAGACGACCCCTACGGTCCATTATCCTGAGTGATCATGGACGCTCCCCCTCCCGTCGGGTTAGAAAAGCCACCAAACTTGGGAACCTACGACGGAACAACTGATCCCGACGAGCACATCAAAAACATCGATGCCCTACTCGACTATTGTGGTGTGCAAGGCGCCATCAAGTGCAGGTTGTTCCCTACTACTATGAGTAAGGGTGCCATGACCTGGTACACGAGCCTCGCTGAAGAGTCCATCACTTCCTGGAGGGACCTAGGAAGGATGTTCTCAAGGCAATTCACTACTTCTCGTTGCCATCCAAAGTCAGAGGCGACGCTCGAAGCAATCATGCAAGGGAAAGATGAATCCTTTTAAACGTACATTGAAAAGTTTAATCGAGAAGCTGTCCAGGTCTCCACGACTGACGACATGAAGAAGTATCTGCTCGAACAGGGACTACACCCCCGTAGTGACTTCGCCAAAGCCGTCGGCATCGAGACGCCCACATCGTTGGATGCCCCCTTGTGAGGGCTATGGTCTTTCATCTATTTCGTTTTAATGATGTCAACAAATATGCTGAGTATTAGATTGTAATTTGAGCGGTATCACTTCTCTTTGTCGTGCAAATTGCATCTAGTCATTGTTGTTCATGTGTCTAGACATATAGGACTTTGTCTTATCCATAAATATATGTGCATGATCATTATACTGGTGTCTAGTACGTTTGTCTGGGCCCTAGTCAGTTACAATGTGCAAAAAATGCATTTTATGTAAAAATTCAGGTTATGCGCTGACCTGCCACATGCATGAGTCGACGCATGATTACTGGTGCAAGACTTATAAAATAAACGGGTAAACGCATGATTCTGAGAATGCAGAAATTGCATTCATACATCGACGTATGACGACCTTGGGTCGACGCATACTGGTCAAATTTTCATAGTATTTTCCACCGGTCAGCGCACGCCGACCCTTATTAAAGTATGTGTCGACTCATAACTTGCCTGAACTGATTTTTTCACTCAAATTTTTCTCTGTTATTTCTGTTATATATTTTAGTGGGTCATTTTATTCTATATAAATAGTTTGGTCCTCTCATTATCCAAAAAGAACAAGAAACGTGAAAATATATACCATTCTTCTCTTCATCTTCATCTTCTTCATTGAGTAAATAAACAATCACACATAATCATCTTTGTTTGTGTCGCCCATTGATCGAAGTGATAACGTTCAGAATTTAGGAAGTGTATGGTCTATATTTTCTGGGTTGAGAGCTTGGTAGGTGTTTCTTGAATAAAACCAGTTGGTTTTGTCCTCCAAGAATCAAGTAGATTTTGGGGGTTTTTGCACAAACAGTTTCGTTCTACAGGGATTCAGCCAGGCGGAGGTAACCGAAGATTGGAGTAATTGTTCGGTTTAGTAGCTGTAATTGGAGGATCGTAGAAGAGAGGTTTGGGTTCGAATTTTTAGTAGATCGCGATTGATCGAGTGAAGGTAACCAAAGAACGGTGGTTTCTTTCGGTTTAGTAGCGTGGGATGGTAATTGGATCAACCATATTCGAAGCACCTGATTCATCGTGAATCAAGGGGAGAGAAGACTCTGCATCAACGATCGAAGACGTTCGAGGGTTTGGATGTTCATTGGTCTTCTCTTGTAATAAACAATTTGCAACAGCTATATATATATATATATATATATATATATATATATATATATATATATATATATATATATATATCAATTCCAATTGTGGAATTGGGGGAAGAGGTACCTAAAGCGAGGACGATTGGGGAACTGCCTAATCAAATCTCGTTTGTTCTCTCTTTCCCTTAACTCTTTTACATTTTAGTTCATTCAAATTTGTGAAGTCGCAATTTATCGAAATTTCTGTCGTAGTGTAATCTTGAGCTGAGAAATTGTTTTGTTAAATTGATACAATTCCTTGAATTGTATCTTGGAGCAGCTTTACATTACATTCCATAGAAATTCTGCATTTAGTGTGTTTACGCATACTAGGTGTTTGATAATTTGTTTCAAAGCAAAAATCGAACGCATTGCTTTAAATTGTTTATCGTTTTTCCTCGTTGGTTTGGATTAAACATCAGCAAACTATATTTTGTTGATTGCGTTTTTAAGTGTAGTAATCAAACTGAATTTTTCTCTTCCATACTCATTCTCAATATATTCGTGCATATCCGATCCTTTTTGTCATACCCCAAATTTTGACCACTAAGATTTCCCATCATTGTGTAAATTATCATCACAATATGGATCAACCATTAGTCTCCCCAAAGATGGGTGAGCATCCACTACCATCAGAATTAGGGTTTCAAGCCCTCTCAGAGCTCTTAGACAAAGGATCAATCAAGAAATGACATGATCTGCAACTTGTCTAGCCTCTCCAACATCCACAATGGATCAAAAGGACTCCCACTTCAAGGATCAAGCACAAGGCTGCTCCCTTCTAAGTGGATTAAGCCTCAAGATCGCCAGTGTCACCAAATTAGGGTTTTGGTCGACCAGGGCCTCCAGATGGAAATTTTCCTCTGGGCATGAGCCAATGCTTCAAGGCATAACCTATGATGCTCCAAGGGACATCATAAACCCAATCACCAAGTCAATTTAGCCTCGGGGGATGCATACATCAAAAATCAGGAATTAGGGTTTCTTGACCTAATTCACCCCTAAGTTGACTTTTGGGACAAACCATGAGCCAAGACCTCAAGGGAGGATTTGAGGGTCTCTAACACACTACATTGATCCATTTGCAATAATGGATTGGTCCAAGAAGCTTGAGCAACAAGTTTCAATTTCATCTGAACCACAGTTAGGGTTTCGCGAGAAAAGTCAACTGTACCTTTGACTTTTGATCAGGACATGCTCCTAAACCCTAGGACATAATTCAATACACCCTATAACACCTATGAAATCAATTCATCTGACAAAAAGTCAACTGTGCACAAAAGTCAACTTTGACTTTTTGAGATTTTTCACAAAAATGGGTTTTTAACCCTAAAATTATGTTAATGTTTGATTTGAATCATCATTCATCAAGAAAAATCAAGAAAAGTGGGACAACTTGTAAAAGGGGTAACCATAAAAACTTAGAAAATTTTCTAAGTTATGAAATAAAGTGGCTAGGGTACCAACTTTGGAGGATCATAACTCCTAAAGCACAAGGCCATTTTTTCCCATCCAAAGCTGGATTTGTAGCTCTCATGGCCCTCTACAAAAGCTTCAACTACACCTCATTCCAATTCGTTATGGATTTTGAGTTATGGAATGATCAAAATGGATGAAAACATGAAATGCCACTTTTTCCAACACTTAGTGAAATTTCCATTAAGTTAAAATCTGCCTTCACTTTTTTCCAAATGTAGGGGCATTTTTCACTTGGATCCAAAAAGTATCAAAACCAATTATGATCAAACAGTTATTGTATCATATGAGGGCTTTCCAAAATGGCCAAGAACATCACTAAATTCCACTTGAGCCATGAGATATAACAATGGCAATATGCCTTGCTGAAAACTGCCAAGGCTAGGCAGAATTTTGTACTTTTGCTCGATTTGGCAAAATCAGAGAATTCCAAGCCTTATCATCAATTTGGACACATCTGAGGATCAAATATAAAGAGAACAAACACTGATCCAAGCCTCCAAAGTCTTTGGAACAAGAAGTAGCATGCCAAACCTAGAAATCCCTAAAAGAGGGACAAGACTCCAATTTTGGATTGGAGCATTTAATGGATGCACCAAGGTGGCATGGGCTGACACATTTGCAACTGAATTCAGTCAAGAATGATCCAACAACTAGGGAACCACAACTCTGTTCTCTAACCTCTAGTCAATGGCTAGAGGAGACTTGGATTCTCATTTACCAACATTGGCCAAACCTCTGCTGTAGTTGCCATTCACTATTTCTTGTAAAACAAACTTGCTCTACTATAAATAGAGCTCATTTGTGCTCAGTTTGAGTACACCAAAGCCATCAAACAGATGCTTTCCTCAAAATCACCTTCTCACTTCCAATTTTGCCTTCTAAGGTAAGTCACCATCGGGTTTTGAGTTTGAGAGCAATTCCAGCCAAACCAATCACACACACACACCTCATAAACATCATATAGAAGTGATCCAAACACTCACATAACATCTGGAACAACAAAATCACAAAATCACCAGCCAATTGCTCAAGCCTTTGACAGATTTACAGTTGGGGTACCATCTCAAGTTCCAGATCATGTCAATCCATTCCAAGCATCCAGACACACTCCATAACACCTAGGGAAGCTGTCCATAACCTTGGAACCAAGCTGTAACACCTCTAACACAAAACACGATCACCAGCTGCAAGTGGTAAGCATGAGCTCTTCTAACTCTATGATCCATGCAATTTTTGCTGCATAATAATTTGGCCATATGTTCCTAATCATGCATGGAGTGTTTTCCCTCAATCAATTGCATTGTTTGAATCGTGTATGGAATTTCTGAACCTTCATGCATAATTTAGTGTTCTTGAGGTTTCTCTTTGATTTCTTATTCCATGCTTAAAATAAATGAAATTAAAGCCCATAGACATGATCGTGAGGTTGAAACGAGTAGATTGATATGTAGATTGCATGATATAATCAAGTATTCAGTGAGATTGGATAGAAAATGCAAATCTGCATAAACAGAGGGTGGCGCGTGCTCTTGCCCGTGTTCTTGGCGCCCTTTTTGAAAATTCAAATGTTTGAATTTTTTGATTTTATTTAATTGATTCAAAAATTAATTTCTCTCTGAGTTTTAATGATTTTGAGTTGATTTTTTTTTTAATAATTCACAAAATGTTAAAATATTTTATTTTCCCAAAAAATCCCAAAAATATTATTTATTTCATATACTTGATATTTTTGTAAAGAATTAATATTTTAATTGTTTTTTACATTTAAAATATTTTCTCTTTCTTGATTTTTCAAATTTTAGTGATTTCCAATCATTTTGTGGATCAAAACCTGATTTTTGAAACATTAATCCAAGATCACAATTTGTTTTCCACATGTTAAACAATTTTGATCATTTTAATTGAATTTTTTATGCAATTAAAATACATTTTGGAAATAAATTAGGGTTTTGATTAATTCAACCCTCATCAAACCTTTTAAAAAACTTTTTCGGCCTCTAGTAGAGTGTAAGACCCAACCCTTTTTGAAAAACAAAACTTTTTGGGCCTCAGTGTATTGTATAAGTCCCGTTGTATTTCAAAAAGTTCGGCGCGATCATCGCCCGTTTAAATAAAATCCTTGGGCCTACCCTCGTGTTATAAGCCCCATTTCTCTCCTTCAAACAATTTTTGGGCCTCTAATAGAATGTAAGACCCAATCCTTTGTAAATACAAACCTATTTTGGGCCTCAAATGTTGTATAAGTCCCGTTGTATTTCAAAAGTTCGGCGCGATCATCGCCCGTTTAAAACAAACCATCTGGGCCTCTCCTTGAGCTATAAGACCCATTCAAAATCATTTTTGGGCCTCTAATAGAGTGTAAGACCCAACCCCCCTTTTTGAAACCAAAAAAATTTGGGCCTCAGTCATTGTATAAGACCCACGGTGTTTTCAAAACCTCGGCGCGACCGTCGCCCTTTTCAAAATTAATCATTGGGCCTACCCTCATGTTATAAGCCCCGTTCATTTTCTTTAAACACTTTGGGCCTCTTGAGAGAGTATAAGACCCATTCCCTTTGTACAGAAAACCTTTCTTGGGCCTTAGTCACTTGTATAAGTCCCTGTACAAAACGACAGTGCGATCACTGATAAAACCGTGGGCCTCTCCTTGACTTGTAAGCCCCAACAATCTTTTCAAAGCACTTTCTCCTTTGATTTTGAATATAATATTGTTATCAAAGATTTCTTTGTTGAACAAACTAACAAAATAGCATGGAAGCTCTACAACCGAGTAAGTGTTTACCCGCTTTCATTTACTGCTTTCATATGTATATAACTGTATTGTGGGGCTGTTTCACTGTAAGTCTTCTTTCACAAACTCATATCGACTGTGTAATAATAGTATAGATATTTAGAGTTTCCCCGACAACTACGTCTAGAACTAGGCAAAACCTCGTCTCTTTACCTCCGACGTTCACCCGGATATACCTTAACCCTGAGAATTTTCTTTTACAAAAATTTTAGATAACTAGATCTAAGAAATCTCCCCCTTGAACAGTTCATATACAGAAGGCCAATGTTCCAAGTGAAACCCCTTCTGGAATTGTTCATCAGCCTCCTCTTGGGCTTAGTGCAAGGACCCACAGGCTTCCTAAAAGCATCCCCGCCTTCTCTTTGGCGTTGTACAAGGACCCGTCGGCTTCTTAGAAGTTTTCACAGCCTCCTCTTAGGCTTTGTATAATGAATCTTTCCCCGGGAAGATAGCCTCCTCTTGGGCTTAGTACAAATTATCCCTCGGCTTCTTGAAAGTTTTCTCGCCTCCTCTTGAGCTTCGTACAAATTGTCCCGACGACCTCCTAGAGGTATAGGAACAGAAATTAGTAATCTTAATAGAAAAATATTTCAAATAGTCTAGATCTCACTACAACTGTTTCTTAAGCATAGTACAAAAGATAAGACCCGTAGACTTGGGCAGTCTCAATACCCTTCGGATTCCCTGTTTCCTTAAAGAACAGGAAATAATCTCGGTCCTCAGATCAAATCCATGAGTACAACATTACCCATATATGAACTGATTTTCTCTTTTAACCAATATACTGAACCTGTCACTCAACTGAAACTGTAATCCTAGCCTCCTCTTGGGCTCTGTACAATGATTCTCCCCAGCAGAGTTAACTTTTAGCCTCCATCTCGGGCTTCGTATGAGATACAAAAACACTCTCTTGTTGAGTATAAAAGACTCTCTTGTTGAGTCAAACCCTTTTAGCCTCCGTCTTGGGCTTTGTACAAGACACATACAAAACACTCTCTTGTTGAGTATAAAAAGACACTCTTGTTGAGTCGATCACCTTTAGCCTCCATCTCGGGCTTCGTACGAGATACAAATCACTCTCTTGTTGAGTATAAAAGACTCTCTTGTTGAATCAAACCTTTAGCCTCCGTTTTCGGCTTCGTACAAGACACATACAAAAGCACTCTCTTGTTGGGTCAACCCTTTTAGGCTCTCTCTATCGGGCTTCGTACGAGACACATAAAAACACCCTCTTGTTGGGTCAATAGCTTCCTCTAAGGCTTTGTATAAGGAAACCCCGGTCGAGTCAATCAACCTTTTAGCATCAAAAGTTGTTCCTCGTTCACAGTATACAAACATCAACAACTCCTTTTACTCCATCTAATTGCTGTAAGCGGTAAGCCTCTAGATTATTTACATCCACGTCACTGTCCCTCTTTTAGAATGAGAAATTCCTAAGGAAAGATGGCATTGCTCTAAACTGAGTTAAAGTCTTATCCTTCAGGTTAAAAATCCCTTATAAAGGAAATTATGGCATTGCTGGATTCACATATCCCAGTTAAAGTAATTCTCCTTTATAACCAGTCACCCAACAGTTGTGACAAACAGACCAAATATCCCCTTCAGAGATGACAAATTCTCTCTAAAGTCAACACCCTTTTAGCTTCACATCTTGGGCTTCGAACAAGATACAAATAGACCCTTCAGCTTCACATCTTGGGCTTTGAACAAGATACAAACCACCTTTAGCTTCATGTCTTGGGCTTTGAACAAGACACCAAAACACCGTTTCCTCCCATAGAATAGGAGGAACTACGATCGCTCTGATTTCCCTATTTCGGTAAACGGGAATACGTAGGCATAAGATTGAAAGAAAAATCTTACCAGCACACCACATCAAAACCCTCTGGCCACAAATCCTCATATATCCATCAAAAGATCCGAGTCCGTATCCCCCACCAAAAGTCTAAACTCGATCAAAATAAACCTAAGAGAGGCCCCCCCACATTGATCGCATCTGTAAACCAACAGTTTTGACTGTTTAACCTCAGTTTGCAAAGCAGGGTTAGTTGGAGACATCTATTTCCCTTCCTTCATCAGCTCCAATAGGATAAAAAAATGAATCGACCTGTAGTACCCTCCCAGACCGACAGTGCTTAAGAACCATGTCCAAAATCGCTCGCTACAAAAAAATGGCGCCCACCGTGGGGCCCTTACGTATTTCATCTCTGGGGTAGAAACCAAGGAGTGGGGACTTCACTGGGGTTAAGACTTTTTTGTTGACTTCACTAGGATCTTAGGTCAAAACCTTTAAGTTGGGAAAGTGCCACAGAATGGCGACTCCGCTGGGGATCCATTTTATGTCAGGAACATAGGATTCATAGCTCTTAAAAGTCTAGGACATTAGGACAAATATATATACTGCTTTTCCTAATTGATATTTGTGTTTATTTTTCTGCTAATGGGAATGCGTGTGATGCCGCATGTGGAAAGATTGAGTATACACCTAGGAAAAACCTCTTTCAGTAGTGTGGAAGCTATCGGAAATAGTTGTCACGCGATACTACCCTCTTCTGAGGTTCTTCGAAATAACATCACCTAGCACGGTTCCCGGCCCGCTGATGTTATCTCGACAAGAATCAATGATTTTGAGAGACTTACAAAAATTACTAGTATAAACCTTTGGGATGGGTAGAGCCTTGACATCATGACACCGACCCTTTGACCTCATGTTTTTTCTATGTTTTTGTGTGCTGCATTCATGCATTCATTTAAAAAACATTAAGCAAAGAAAATTTTCTCTTCTAGTCTCTCTTTTACAAATTAAACTCAAACGATGATTACAAATAACAGAGGAAAAAAGACTGGGCTCATGGATTTCGGTAGAAGGAGAACTCATAAGTACACCTTCAAGGTTCCAAAGTTAGAGGATTTGAGAGGTTTGGCAAGGATGATCACAAACCATGAGGCTTTCAGAGCTAAGTACGGAGGTCTGCTACCTCTGTTAAGGGTCTATCTGATTAAGGGAATCATGGAGGCACTCATTCAATTTTACGATCCAGTCTATCACTGTTTTACATTCTCGGATTACCAGCTCGCACCAACGCTCGAGGAGTATTCTCACCTGACTGGTTTACATATTACTGATCAAGCTCCCTTTTCTGGACTGCAAGAAATTCCAAAGAATCAAATCATTGCAAGAGCAATTTATTTGGATGAGTCGGAAATCAAGACTCACATGACCACCAAGGGAGTAATCCCAGGTTTACCAGCCAAGTTTCTGGTAAAGAAAACTCTATACTTTGCTAGTATAGGGAACGTGACTGCTTTTGAAAGCATCTTTGTTTTACTCACCTACGAGTTATTTTTGTTTCCCAACATCGATAACTTTGTAGATATCAACGCCATTAAGGTTTTTCTCATTGGAAACCCTGTACCTACTTTGCTCGCAGATGCGTATCATTCTGTACACTTAAGGAATTTATACAGCAGAGGAATGATCACGTGCTGTGTGCCCCTGCTATATAAGTGGTTTATTTCCCATTTTCCTAAATCTGCCGCTTTTTGGGATCATAAGAGTGCCATATGTTGGTTGCAGAAAATCATGTCTCTTACCAACTCGGACATAGATTGGTACAATAGGATTTATGACGGGATCAGAATCATTGATCGTTGTGGAAACTTCCCCAACGTACCCCTTATAGGAACTAAGGGGGGAATCAATTATCATCCAATCTTAGTTCGTCGTCAATTTGGATACCCGATGAGGCATGTCCCGCGTAACGCTCATCTGGAAGGTCTTTTCTTCAAGGAAGGAGAAAATGACAGGGCACTAAAGATGGAAATAGTGCACGCTTGGAAACATGTTCATAAGAAAGGACGGGAGTCTCTAAGAAAATCGGACTGTGTCTCGGTGGAGCCTTATCTCCACAGGGTACAAACTAGAGCTCTCAAGCTAAAGATGCCTTATCCTCGTCATAGAGTTCTTCCTCCAAGGGAATCTGTCATGTACTTCATGACTGAAACGGAAAAACTTCAGGTTACTCTCAACAAAGTTTAACAGGAGAGGAGGTCTTGGAAGAACAAGTACCGCAATCTCAATGCGGAATGTACCAAAATACAGCAACTGCAGAAAGATAAGGATGCTCTAATTGAGATTTTGGCGCAACATGCTGTAGAGAATCAGGATGACCAAAGGAATTTACTCGCTCCTTTCACTTGGCAAAGGAATGATGACCCGACAACGGCTCAAGAGCCCCGGTCCAAGAAAAGGAAAGTACCAAAATCAGCACCCGAGTTCTCCTCAGAGAGGACTCGGGGCCCATTAGCTTAGGTTTCTGTTTCCAGCACCTTGTAAATTACTGTATTTCCATTTCCGCAATCCTTTGAATTCAATAAAATGGGGATTTCCCCACTGTTTGATATTTGTAATCTAATTGTCGAAGTTTATTTTGATTAAACAAAAAAAACACAATTAATATAATCATTGCATTCATCATTCTCACGTCATGTATTCTTCTTACCTATGAATCTCACGTTTGTGTCTCGGTTCTAGAGTCAAACTGTGTCATTCGTACAATACTCGGGCCAATCGTCAAAAAAAATGGATGATCTCGAGGAAGAGAACAGAGAGTTGAAAGAGGAGATCGACGCTCTGAGAGAAGATGAGAGAAAGCTTCGTAACGACATGCAAGCCATGGCAGAAGCGCAGCTACAAAGAACTGTGATCTCAGAGATCATCTCAACACCCATAGTAGAGAAGTATGATCCTAGGTATCAAATGCTGAAAGATCATCCCTGGCGCATGCCTCTTAACTATATCCCGGAAGGATATGTTCCGCCGATCACTGAAGATCAAGGAATCATAGCAGAAGCAGCTGGGCCTGAAGGTTACAAACTTCATGAAAGCGAGGATGCCAGAGGCATATTGAGGACTCCTGAAGGTTACAAACTTTGGGAAATGCCAAGATTCACTGCCGTAGTAACGGTACCACCCCCTGTGGTGCACACTGTCCCGGAAGGACAGATTCCACAGATACCTTATTGTAGAAAGGAAAGTATGTTCGATAGAATGGATGAATTCCAGGAGCAGTTCTTGGAAATGCAGAAGGAACTGCAGGCCCTTCGCGGTCAGGATTTGGTTGGAAAGGACGTCGCGGTCCTCTGCTTGGTCCCCAATGTGAAAGTCCCCCACAAGTTCCAAGTACCCGATTTTGAAAAATACAAGGGTAACTCTTGCCCTCAGAGCCACTTGGTGATGTACGCTCGGCGAATGTCAGCTCAGACGAAGAATCAGGATCTACTAATTCACTACTTTCAGGATAGTTTAACCGGTGCCGCATTAAAATGGTACATGGGTTTAAACCGCGCTACGATTAGCACTTTCAGAGATCTTGGCACTGCCTTCGTCCAACAATATAAATACAATTTGGACATGGCACCAGACAGAAATCAACTCAGATCAATGTCGCAAAAAGACAAGGAAACCTTTAAGGAGTACGCTCAGAGATGGCGTGAAATTGCCACTCAAATTTGTCCACCTCTTGAGGAAAAAGAGATGACAAAGATCTTCTTAAAGACCTTAAGCTCATTTTACTACGACCGAATGGTTACCAGTGCGCCCAATGACTTCACCGAAATGGTCGGTATGGGAGTACGTCTCGAGGAAGCCGTTTAAGATGGACGTCTAGTCAAAGACACTGGGTCGACAAGCGGTACTAAAAAATACAATAGTGTTCTCCCTAAGAAAAAGGAGCATGATATTGGTAATATCTCTCTTGGAAAGCAAAGGCGACGGTACCAACCAGTAGCAGTTGTAACTCCTGCTATCAACCCTGTGCCTGTTTCTACATATCAACCTCAGGTTGCTCAAAGCCAACCGCATTCAGAGCAAATTCAGCAAAGGGCACAACAGCCTCTTCAGCAGGCTCGTCCTCAATACAACAACAACCGTGCAACGCGGCCACCAGGATTTGATCCTATACCTGTATCGTACGCAGAACTATTTCCATTACTACTGGCTAAGGGGCATGTCCAGACTAAGTCTCCTCTTACAGTACCGGAAAATCCGCCTTTTTGGTTTAAGGTGGATCAGACTTGCCCTTACCATCAAGGAGGACCAGGGTATAACATAGAGAACTGTCTCAGTTTCAAATCCGACGTGCAAAAGCTTGTTAGGAGCAGGGTCTTATCTTTCAAAGATACGAATCCGAATGTTCTCACGAACCCGCTGCCTCAACACGAGAAGGCTACAGTCAATTTGATAGAGGGAGAGTCTAACAACACCTATCAAATTCACGATGTACTCTTATTAAGGGCCAATTTGGTCAAGATGCATTGTAGACAGAGTGGATATGGCCACGTGCCACCTCATAACTATCATCAGTGTGATATTTGCTCTAAAAGCAATCAAGGATGCTCTGTGGTGCAATCATCTCTACAGGAACAGATGGATCTCGAATGGATCCAAGAGCACCGAGTTCGTGGAGTTAACATGGTTTATACAAATTCCAACATCATTCAAAACCACGATATCCGTGCGATGAATGTCAACCTGGTGGCAATGCACTCAAGGCAAAGCCAGTACCATAATCTGTCGCGGCACGATTACAATTCCTATCTGACTTGCTCGGTAAACAAACAGGGATGCTCTTTTGTACAAGAGGCCCTCCAGCGTCAGATGGATCTTGGATGGATCCAAGACTACCATGATAGGAATCATTATCAAATCAACATGGTTCAAATATTCGATATTCGCTTGATGAATACCAGCCTGGTGGAGTTACATGCTAAACAGGTCCGGCTCGGGTTCCTGGTAGCACATGATTATCAGAGCTGTGAGGCGCGTTGCGAAAATGATCAGGGTTGTGCCCTTGTCCAGGAAACACTTCAGCACTTGTTGAACCACTGGTGGCTTCCAATCTATATGGATGAAGACACCCAGCAAGTTAGTATCACTAACGGGAATCCTACTAGATATCAAAGTCAGGATGTTTGGTCGATGGAAACAGATCTAGTGAGGTTACACTGCATTCAAAGAGGACGTGGCCAGGTGCCACTACACAACTACGAGCAGTGTGGAGTTTTCTCAGTGAATAATCAAGGATGCTACCTCGTGCGAGCAGCCCTTCAAAGTCAGTTGGACCGCGAGGAGATTCAACCATGGTAAAGTTCGGGATCAGTCAACTACCTCGCTGATCAAATCGAGGATGTTGTCGTAATCTCTGATCATCAGAGGGCTAGGGATGTTTGTGCCATCATCCCTCTACTGGACGAATCGAGAGTTCCCAACCAGGAACGAATCGAAATTACTTACGATGGTCAGAAAAATCAGAAGGCTCCCATAGTCATCTATTTACCGGGACCACTACTGTATGAATCAACTAAGGCTATCACTTACAAGTACGGTGCAACCACAATCGAGAATGGAAAGGAAGTTCCATTACCCTCCATCGTGAATATTGCAGAAATCAGCCGAGTAACACAGAGCGGTCGAATCTTCAACTGGGGAGTTGGAGAACTTAACAAAGAAAAGGAACTTCAGACGAAAGTTCCCGATCCACCAGTCGGTCAATCCAGTAATCCCGACCTTTCAAAAAATGATGATGAGATGCTAAAGCTCATCCAAAGGAGTGAATACAACATTGTTGATCAGCTGTTACAAACTCCTTCAAAGATCTCGGTATTATCACTTTTACTCAGTTCCGAAGCCCACAGGGAGGCTCTACAGAAAGTCTTGGAGCAAGCCTTTGTGGAACAAGATGTAACAATTAGACAGTTCGATAGCATTGTCTCTAACATCACTTCCTGCAATAACTTGGGATTTAGTGATGAGGAATGACCTGAAGAAGGTCTCCGTCATAACATGGCGCTCAACATTACAGTCAACTGCCAGGACGATGCTTTAGCCAGCGTACTAGTAGACACGAGGTCAACCCTGAATGTTATGCCGAAGTCCACTTTGATGCAATTATCATTCAAAGGACCTCCGATGAAAACCAGCAAGGTCATCGTCAAAGCATTTGACGGATCCAAAAAAATGGTTATCGGGGAAGTCGACCTTCCCATAACTATTGGTCCTCACACTTTCCAAGTCACTTTCCAAGTCATGGACATCCGGCAACATACAATTGTTTATTAGGAAGACCTTGCATACATCAGGCTGGGGCGGTCACTTCGACCCCCCACCAAAAGCTAAAGTTCGTCCAGAACGGCCAACTCGTCACAGTCTGTGGAGAACAAGCCTTGCTAGTGAGCAACTTGTCATTGTCTACTTGTGTAGAACCCGAGGAGGTTGTTGGGACTCAGTTCCAAGCAGTGTCGGTGAGCAATGAGAATCAATCAGAGAAAGGAACCTCAATTTCCTCATACAGAGATGCTCTCGAAGTGATCGAAAATAACAATGCAAAAGGATGGGGACAACTTGTCATTCCCACTGATAACAAAACAAAGAAGGGTCTTGGTTTTTTTGCAACCTGCACCCAAACAGCTGCTAACGATGAAAGTCTTCATCCCATTCAGGACTTCTTCCACAGTGGAGGTTTCCTTCACCCAGTATCTCAAGAAGTACGTACCATCAATGAGGGTGACTCCTCCGATACAGATGAAGAATAGAAGTCCTATCTTAACGAGGACGGTTATATGTCTCAGGGCGAAACACAAACTCCCTTTTGCTTTCCTGCACAGAGCCTGAGATTTATACCAAGGTTAGACGTCGAAATGATATATGGAGATTATGATCCTGAAGGATGCCGTGCTCCACCAAATTCGTTAGAGGAGGACACTCTGATGAAAGATAACTTTGACCACGACTATTATGGCCCGATGGATGGCCTGCCTATCTGGCAGCCGTATCCCGGAGACTTGGGGCAAGAAAATCAGCCGAACAATGAAAATCAGTTGAGCATCATTAAACAGAATACCTGCGTCCCCACCATGTCATGGGATCAACACCCAGGTTATCCTGAAAATACCCAGCACGACGATGAATTCGCAACATTTGCAGGACTAGAATTCATTAACTATGCTTTTCCCGAGGTCAACGTCATCGAGAGGGACGACTCCTCCAGTTCCAAAGAAGTGTGGGATACCTTGGGACAACCGAGTGGTAAGTACGACTTCATGGTCAAGTACACCGCTCCTGAAAGCTCTCGTATCAGGTTCGAAGACATCCAGCCAACTGGATGGGGAGATACAACTGAGAGTACGAATATTATGCAAAATACAACAGAGGAATCCTCCTACGACAACTCTGCCTGGGAGACATATTCCAATGATCCTGCTCCGCCAGAAATCAGCGTCATTTCTGAAGACAAATCAAGGAAGGTACCAGACTTTATGACTCACCGAGGAGTTCACTGCCAATGGGTCGTTGTCGATGTTCCGAAGAGTGTTCATAAGTCAAAGTAATTGCCATCTTTACTTTAAGCTTTCACCTTGCCCGGGTGAAACGGAGGTTTTGATAGGGCTCGCTTTCTGTAATTTTCCCTCTTCGCTTCGCCTAAAGCGACAGAGTTTTGTTTTATAGGGCTGTAGTTTCAAGAATCGACTTGTTCATTAATAAAATAACGTCGTTCTGTAAATTCCGCATTAATTACTGTTTTCTCTTTTTGGCTTTCTCAGAAAATGGTAATCCTAAAAAACAACTCAATAAGCAGCTTTTCCAAAAAAAAACAATGCACACACTTGCATTCTCTCTATTTCTTCTAAACACAAATCATCACGTCATGCAGATTGCTTATTTTAAACCCAGTTGAAACATACGATCCAATGCCTTCTCCCAACTTTGAGTTCCCGGTATTTGAGGCTGAAGAAGAAAATGACGACGAAATTCCAGAGGAGATCTCCCGACTACTCAAACAAGAGGAAAGGTCCATCGAACCTCATAAAGAGGCGTTGGCAACGGTAAACTTAGGTTTGGAGGAGGAGAGAAAAGAAATCAGGATTGGGGCACTGCTCAGTCCAACTGCCAGAGAGGGTTTGATAAAGCTTCTCAAAGAGTTTCCTGATGTATTCGCTTGGTCCTATCAGGATATGCCAGGGTTGGATACCAGCATCGTGGAGCATTACTTACCGTTGAAATCGGAATGTTCGCCAGTAAAACAGAGGTTGAGACGGACTCACCCGGACATGGCCATCAAAATCAAAGAGGAGGTACAGAAACAGATTGAAGCGGGTTTCCTCGCTACGTCTGAATATCCTCAATGGTTAGCCAACATCGTACCTGTTCTGAAAAAGGACGGAAAGGTCAGAATGTGTGTCGATTGCAGAGATCTAAACAAGGCTAGTCTAAAGGACGACTTTGCTTTACCACACATTGACATGCTGGTAGACAGTACAGCAAAGTTCAAACTTTTCTCCTTCATGGATGGATTCTCGGGCTATAATCAAATCAAAATGGCGCTGAAAGACATGGAGAAAACTTCGTTCATCACCCCATGGGGTACCTTTTGTTACAAGGTAATTCCGTTCGGTTTGAAGAATGCCAGGGCAACCTATCAAAGGGTCATGACTACTCTGTTTCATGACATGATACACAAGGAAATTTAGGTATATGTCGATGATATGATTGCCAAATCTAAGACAGAGGAGGAGCATATGACCCACTTGTCAAAACTATTCGAGCGGATGAGAAAATACAAACTCCGCTTGAATCCCAACAAGTGCACATTTGGTGTTCGTTCGGGGAAACTCTTAGGGTTCATTGTCAGCCAGAAAGGAATTGAGGTTGATCCTGACAAGGTCAAGGCCATTCAAGAAATGCCTTCTCTGAAAACTGAAAAACAAGTCAGAGGATTCCTGAGACGTTTGAACTATATTTCCAGATTCATATTCCTCATGACCGCGACATGCGCGCCGATTTTCAAATTACTACAAAAGAATCAGGATTGTGTTTGGACAGAAGACTGCCAAACCGCCTTCGACAGTATCAAGGAATACTTGTCGAACCCGCCGATTCTATCACCTTCAGTGGAACGAAGACCACTGATCATCTACCTCACAGTCTTGGAAGACTCAATGGATTGTGTACTTGGCCAACAAGACGAAACCAAAAGGAAAGAGTCTTCCATCTACTATCTGAGCAAGAAATTCACCGACTGTGAGACTCGGTACACTATGCTTGAGAAAACTTCCTGCGCTTTGGCTTGGGCAGCCAAACGTCTTCGCCAGTACATGATTCGTCACACTACTTGGTTAATCTCTGAAATGGATCCAATCAAGTATGTCTTTGAAAAGCCTGCTCTCACGGGAAGGATTGCCCGTTGGCAGATGTTGTTATCAGAATATGACATAGAGTACCAAGCTCAGAAATCCGTTAAAGGAAGTGTTTTAGCCGATCATTTGGCTCATCAACCAATTGACGATCAGGAATCAGTCGGATTTGACTTCCTAGACGAAGATGTCATGTACCTAAAAATGAAAGATTGCGATGAACCGCTACCCAGTGAAGGGCCAGAACCAGGTTTCCAATGGGGACTAATCTTTGACGGAGCAGTCAATCATTACGGAAACGGAATTGGGGCAATTATCATAACACCTCAGGGTACCCATATTCCTTTCACTGCCAGACTTACATTCAAGTGCACAAACAACGAGGCCGAATACGAAGCTTGTATCATGGGTCTCGAAGAAGCGATCAACTTAAGGATCAAGAACTTGGATGTATATGGCGACTCAGCCCTGGTTATCAATCAAATCAAAGGAGATTGGAACACATACCAATCAAGATTGATTCCTTACAAAGATTACGCGAGAAGGTTGTTACCATTCTTCAACAGAATCAAGTTTCATCATATCCCTCGTGAAGAGAATCACATGGCTGATGCACTAGCTGCTCTCTCTTCCATGATTAGTGTAGGTCAATGGAATGACTTACCTAAGCTTGACATAATGCGCCTTGAGCGGCCCACTTACATCTTCACAATTGAAACGATCATAGACAATAAACCTTGGTATAATGATATCAAATGCTTCCTTTAGAAACAGGAGTACCCACCTGGGGCATCCAGGAAAGATAGAAAAACTCTCAGAAGGATAGCAGGTAGTTTCTTCCTGAGCGGTGATACACTCTATAAGAGGAACTTTGACATGGTCTTACTTCGATGCGTCGACAGATCAGAGGCAGACATGCTAATAAAAGAAATTCACGAAGGATCCTTTGGCCCTCATGCCAACGGACACACAATGGCGAGAAAAATTCTGAGAGCAGGGTACTACTGGTTGACCATGGAATCTGACTGCTACAAGTACATGAGGAAGTGTCATAAGTGTCAGATATACTCAGACAAAATCCATGTACCGCCAACGCATCTCAAAGTTCTTTCTTCCCCATGGCCTTTTTCCATATGGGGAATCGACATGATTGGCATGATCGAGCCCAAAGCTTTAAACGGACATCGGTTCATCCTAATAGCCATTGATTACTTCACCAAGTGGGTCAAAGCAGCGTCATATGCCAACGTAACCCAACAAGTGGTGGTCTGATTTATCAAAAACAATATCATCTGCCATTATGGTGTTCCGAGCCAGATCATTATAGATAATGGATCTAACTTGAACAATAAGATGATGAAAGAGTTGTGCACAGAGTTCAAGATCGAACACCATAACTCATCTCCCTACCGACCCTAGATGAACGACACGGTAGAGGCAGCTAACAAGAACATCAAGAAGATTGTTCAGAAGATGGTTGTAACCTACAAAGACTGGCACGAGATGCTACCCTTTTCCCTTCACGGTTATCACACATCTGTCCGCACTTCAACAGGGGCAACCCATTTCTCTCTAGTATATGGCATGGAAGCAGTCCTTCCCATAGAAGTAGAGATCCCATCAATCCGGGTATTGATGGAGGCTAAGTTAACAGAGGCTGAATGGTGTCGAAGTCAACACGACGAGCTGAATCTGATCGAAGAAAAACGAATAACGACACTATGCCATGGTCAGTTGTATCAGCAAAGAATGAAGAAGGCGTTTGACAAAAAGGTTCGACCCCGTGTCTTCAGAAAAGGAGACCTCGTGCTTAAGAAGATATAATCTTTTCTCACTGATTCCCGGGGCAAATGGACTCCGAATTATGACGGCCCTTATGTGATCAAGAAAGCTTTCTTAGGCGGAGCCTTGAGACTCGCAACCATGGACGGAGAGGAATTTGCCTACCCTACAAATGTTGACGTAGTCAAGAAATACTTCGCCTAAATAAAAAAAAAACGTCTCGGTGGATTGAAAACCCGAAAAGGCGGTCCAGGCAAAAATTAGAGACATGATAAAAAATCATCCCGGTGGATTGGAAACCTCAAAGTACAATCCAGGCAAAAATTAGGGATAATGGCAAGTAACTATGTTCGACAAAGGGGCAAGTCCCTCGGCAGCAGTTACATCATCCGTCAGGAAAACTTCGATCAAGGTCATCTTCGACAGAAGCTCAGGATGCCCAGAATTCAAAGTTGGTAGAAGGATAGTGGTCGTTATGTTTCGATGTAGCCCTTTTCCCTGTAAATTACCATTTTCTAACTTTGTATATACTCTTTGGAATCACGCATTTGGCTGATTTCCATCCTATCAATAAAATTTGAGCCCTCGTGCTTTTGTTTACAATTCTTATTTGTTTTAGCTTTACAGAATGACATTTTAACATGATCAACGATTCTTGAAATAAAACAAAAATGAATTTACTTGTTAAAAATTTTCTGCTTTTAAAATAAAGATGGAAATTTCTTTTGACTGTTTAACATCGAAAGAACATCGATCGCTTCGCCAGAAGTAATCGAGCTTCAAAGTGCAGAATCAAAGTACTCCTTCTAAAACCAGTGCACCTGAACGAATGATCAACTGTGTCAGAGACCATGGTTCATCTGACACCTCCGACAGAGTTCTTACCTCCTAAGCCCGACCAATAGTTGTTCCCCGCAGGGACTACTTCTAAGCAAGGCAGAATTGCCAATTTTGGGCCAGCGGTACTTCTTCGCCGCGCGATGGTCGAGTATCCAGTCATGTTCATCTATTAGTTTATATGGCGCGTCAGTTTTGTCAGCATATACATACATGCATCATGCATTATTGATTTACATTCATATTCATATTGCATCACTATCTCTTTAGTCGATCTTGTCCCCTAGTGATAGACAGTCCTCTCAATCGAGTTGTCAGTCCTTTCCTCGTCGGGAAATGTTGCGTTTGAACAATCTCTCTCCTCCAGTGTATTTTTGGGGTGAAGTTGGTCCTTGATCACTTTGATAACTTGAACCTCTGAAAAACCAGAGAACCCTCGACAAATGTCACCCTTCTCCATCGAAGACGATATCTTTGCTTTCCCGGATTAAGGAAAATCCCCAGAGAAAGCCTCTTAAGCAGCGATTCGACAATACAGTAGTTGTTCTCTAAAAAAAACCGCTGATGAAAAGGTCATCAGCACCTCAAAATTAGATCACATCATATGGAATTTCTCCGAGAAGATCCCGAGAAAAGTATGATGTAAAACCCCAAGCGAAAGCAGTCTCTCAAGAGACCTGCTTTCCCCTGTAGAGCCGACAAATGGCGTCTCCAACAGAGAAGTTTGTACACCTCTACAACTCAGACGATTTGGTTCCCCCAGCAAGTCTGACATCAAAAGTTTTCCCATCAAATGGCATCTCTCAAGGAAAATTCGGCGAGAAGTTTGAGGAGAACCGCTACGCATAGCGTCCCTTGTCTAGAAAGTTTATTGACAAAAGAAAGTAAGACCAGTTCCTTGGTAGGAAACCAGGATCGAGGGGAAGTTTATATCAGAAACTAAGACCAGTTCCTTGGTAGGAAACTAGGATCGAGGGGAAGTTTATATCAGAAACTAAGACCAGTTCTTTGGTAGGAAACCAGGATCGAGGGGAGGTTTATATCAGAAACTGAGACCAACTCCTTGGCTGAAGACCAGGATCGAGGGGAAGTTTACCTTTTCTAAGTATCATTGCTTAGCAAAAGAAGATGGATGCGCAAACTTCCATTCATAACCACCATCAAAATTTCGGGTATTCCGATATTTAATCATCTTGCACCTCGAATGCCCGAATACCTTCTCCATTCACACCTCCGGGTCCAAGAAGATTAAATATGGGCATCTGTCATACCCCAAATTTTGACCACTAAGATTTCTCATCATTGTGTAAATTATCATCATAATATGGATAAACCATTAGTCTCCCTAAAGATGGGTGAGCATCCACTACCATCAGAATTAGGGTTTCAAGCCCTCTCAGAGCTCTTAGACAAAGGATCAATCAAGAAATGACATGATCTGCAACTTGTATAGCCTCTCCAACATCCACAATGGATTAAAAGGCCTCCCACTTCAAGGATTAAGCACAAGGCTGCTCCCTTCTAAGTGGATTAAGCCTCAAGATCGCCAGTGTCACCAAATTAGGGTTTTGGTCGACCAGGGCCTCCAGATGGAAAAAGGCATAACCTATGATGCTCCAAGGGACATCATAAAGCCAATCACAAAGTCAATTTAGCCTCAGGGGATGCATACATCAAAAATCAGGAATTAGGGTTTCTTGACCTAATTCCCCCCTAAGTTGACTTTTGGGACAAACCATGAGCCAAGACCTCAAGGGAGGAGTTGAGGGTCTCTAACACACTACATTGATCCATTTGCAACAATGGATTGGTCCAAGAAGCTTGAGCAACAAGTTTCAATTTCATCTGAACCACAGTTAGGGTTTCGCGAGAAAAGTCAACTGTCAATTTGACTTTTGACCAGGACATGCTCCCAAACCCTAGGACATGATTCAATACACCCTATAACACCTATGAAATCAATCCATCAAGTTTGATTTAGGTCAAGGACTTGATTTCATAGAGGATCGCACAGTTTGAAATTCATTTGACAAAAAGTCAACTGTGCACAAAAGTCAACTTTGATTTTTTGAGATTTTTCACATAAATGGGTTTTTAACCCTAAAATGATGTTAATGTGTGATTGGAATCATCATTCATCCAGAAAAATCAAGAAAAGTGGGATAACTTGTAAAAGGGGTAACCATAAAAACTTAGAAAATTTTCTAAGTTATGGAATAAAGTGGCTAGGGTACCAACTTTGGAGGATCATAACTCCTAAACCACAAGGCCATTTTTTCCCATCCAAAGCTGGATTTGTAGCTCCCTTTGCCCTCTACAAAAGCTTTAACTACACCTCATTCCAATTCATTATGGATTTTGAGTTATGGAATGATCAAAATGGCTGAAAACATGAAATGCCACTTTTTCCAACACTTAGTGAAATTACCACTAAGTTAAAATCTGCCTTCACTTTTTTCCAAATGTAGGGGCATTTTTCACTTGGATCCCAAAAGTATCAAAACCAATTATGATCAAACAGTTATTGTATCATATGAGGGCTTTCCAAAATGGCAAAGAACATCACCAAATTCCACTTGAGCCATGAGATATGACAATGGCAATATGCCTTGCTGAAAACTACCAAGGCTAGGCAGAATTTTGCACTTTTGCTCGATTTGGTAAAATCAGATAATTCCAAGCCGTATCATCACTTTGGACACATCTGAGGATCAAATCTAAAGGGAACAAACACTGATCCAAGCCTCCAAAGTCCGTGGAACAAGAAGTAGCATGCCAAACCTAGAAATCCCTAAAAGAGGGACAAGACTCCAATTTTGGATTGGAGCATTTAATGGATGCACCAAGGTCGCATGGACTGACACATTTGCAACTGAATTCAGTCAAGAATGATCCAACAACTAGAGAACCACAACTCTGTGCTCTAACCTCTAGTCAATGGCTAAAGGAGACTTGGATTCTCATTTGCCAACATTGGCCAAACCTCTACTGCAGTTGGCATTCACTATTGCTTGCAAAACAAACTTGCTCTACTATAAATAGAGCTCATTTGTGCTCAGTTTGAGTACACCAAAGCCATCAAACAGATGCTTTCCTCAAAATCACCTTCTCACTTCCAATTTGGCTTCTAAGGCAAGTCACCATCGGGTTTTGAGTTTGAGAGCAATTCCAACCAAACCAATCACACACACACACACACCTCATAAACATCATATAGAAGTGATCCAAACACTCACATAACATCTGGAACACCAAAATCACAAAATCACCAGCCAATTGCTCAAGCCTTTGACAGATTTGCAGTTGGGGTACCATCTCAAGTTCCAGATAATTTCAATCCATTCCAAGCATCCAGACACACTCCATAGCACCTAGGGAAGCTGTCCATAACCTTGGAACCAAGCTGTAACACCTCTAACACAAAACACGATCACCAGCTGCAAGTGTTAAGCATGAGCTCTTCTAACTCTATGATCCATGCATGAAGTGTTTTCCCTCAATCAATTGCATTAATTGAATCGTGTATGGAGTTTCTGAACCTTCATGCAGAATTTAGGGTTCTTAAGGTTTCTCTTTGATTTCTTATTCCATGCTTAAAATTAATGAAATTAAAGACGATAGACATGATCGTGAGGTTGAAACGAGTAGATTGTATGATATAATCAAGTATTTAGTGAGATTGGATAGAAAATGAAAATCTGCATAAACAGAGGGTAACGCGTGTTCTTGCCCTTGTTCTTGGCGCCCTTTTTGAAAATTCAAATGTTTGAATTTTGTGATTTTATTTAATTGATTCAAAAATTAATTTCTCTCTGAGTTTTAATGATTTTGAGTTGATTCTTTTTTTAATAATTCACAAAAATGTTAAAATATTTTATTTTCCCAAAAAATCCCAAAAATATTATTTATTTCATATACTTGATATTTTGGTAAAGAATTAATATTTTAATTGTTTTTGACATTTAAAATATTTTCTCTTTCTTGATTTTTTAAATTTTAGTGATTTCCAATCATTTTGTGGATCAAAACCTGATTTTTGAAACATTAATCCAAGATCACAATTTTTTTTCCACATGTTAAACAATTTTGATCATTTTAATTGAAATTTTTATTCAATTAAAATACATTTTGGAAATAAATTAGGGTTTTGATTAATTCAACCCTCATCAAACCTTTTAAAAAACTTGTTGGGCCTCTAGTAGAGTGTAAGACCCAACCCTTTTTGAAAAACAAAACTTTTTGAGCCTCAGTGTATTGTATAAGTCCCGTTGTATTTCAAAAAGTTCGGCACGATCATCGCCCGTTTAAATAAAACCCTTGGGCCTACCCTCGTGTTATAAGCCCCATTTCTTTTCTTCAAACAATTTTTGGGCCTCTAATAGAGTGTAAGACACAATCCTTTGTAAATACAAACCTATTTTGGGCCTCAAATTTTGTATAAGTCCCGTTGTATTTCAAAAGTTCGGCGCGATCATCGCCCGTTTAAAACAAACCATCTGGGCCTCTCCTCGAACTATAAGACCTATTAAAAATCATGTTTGGGCCTCTAATAGAGTGTATGACCCAACCCCCTTTTTGAAACCAAAAACCTTTGTACCTCAGTCATTGTATAAGACCCATGGTGTTTTCAAAACCTCGGCGCGATCGTCGCCCTTTTCAAAATTAATCATTGGGCCTACCCTCGTGTTATAAGCCCCATTCTTTTTCTTTAAACACCTTTGGGCCTCTTGAGAGAGTGTAAGACCCATCCCCTTTGTACAGAAAACCTTTCTTGGGCCTCAGACACTTGTATAAGTCCCTGTACAAAACAGCAATGCGATCACTGATAAAACCCTGGGCCTCTCCTTGAGCTGTAAGCCCCAACAATCTTTTCAAAGCACTTTCTCCTTTGATTTTGAATATAATATTGTTATCAAAGATTTCTTTGATGAACAAACTAACAAAACAGCATGGAAGCTCTACAACCGTGTAAGTGTTTACCCGCTTTTATTTACTGCTTTCATATGTATATAACTGTATTGTGGGGCTGTTTCACTGTAAGTCTTCTTTCACAAACTCATATCGACTGTGTAATAATAGTATAGATATTTAGAGTTTCCCCAACAACTACGTCTAGAACTAGGCAAAACCTCGTCTCTTTACCTCCGACGTTTACCCGGATATACCTTAACCCTGAGAATTTTCTTTTACAACAATTTTTTAGATAACTAGATCTAAGAATTCTCCCCCTTGAACAGTTCATATACAGAAGGCCAATGTTCCAAGTGAAACCCCTTCTGGAACTGTTCATCAGCCTCCTCTTGGGCTTAGTGCAAGGATCCACAGGCTTCCTAAAAGCATCCCCGCCTCCTCTTCGGCGTTTTACAAGGACTCGTCGGCTTCTTAGAAGTTTTCACAGCCTCCTCTTATGCTTTGTATAATGATTCTTTCCCCGGGAAGATAGCCTCCTCTTGGGCTTAGTACAAATTGTCCCTCGGCTTCTTAAAAGTTTTCTCGCCTCTTCTTGGGCTTCGTACAAATTATCCCGACGACCTCCTAGAGGTATAGGAACAGAAATTAGTCATCTTAATAGAATAGTCTTTCAAAGAGTCTAGATCTCACTACTACTGTTTTTTAAGCATAGTACAAAAGATAAGACCCGTAGACTTGGGCAGTCTCAATACCCTTCGGATTCCCCGTTTCCTTAAAGAACAGGAAATAATCCTGGTCCTCAGATCAAATCCATGAGTACAACATTACCCATATAAGAACTGATTTTCTCTTTTAACCAACATACTGGACCTTCACTCAACTGAAACAGTAATCCTAGCCTCCTTTTAGGCTCTGTACAATGATTCTCCCCAGCAGAGTTAACTTTTAGCCTCTATCTCGGGCTTCGTACGAGATACAAAAACACTCTCTTGTTGGGTATAAAAGACTCTCTTGTTGAGTCAAATCCTTTTAGCCTCCGTCTTGGGCTTTGTACAAGATACATATAAAACACTCTCTTGTTGAGTATAAAAAGACTCTCTTGTTGAGTCGATCACCTTTAGCCTCCATCTCGGGCTTCGTACGAGATACAAATCACTCTCTTGTTGAGTATAAAAGACTCTCTTGTTGAGTCAAACCTTTAGCCTCCGTTTTCGGCTTCGTACAAGACACATACAAAAGCACTCTCTTGTTGAGTCAACCCTTTTAGCCTCTCTCTCGGGCTTCGTACGAGACACATAAAAACACCCTCTTATTGGGTCAATAGCCTCCTCTTAAGCTTTGTATAAGGAAACCCCGGTTGAGTCAATCAACCTTTTAGCATCAAAAGTTGTGCCTCGTTCACAGTATACAAACATCAACAACTCCTTTTCCCCCATCTAATTGCTGTAAGCGGCAAGCCTCTGGATTATTTACATCCACGTCACTGTCCCTCTTTTAGCATGAGAAATTCCTAAGGAAAGATGGCATTGCTCTAAACTAAGTTAAAGTCTTCTCCTTTAGGTTAAAAATACCCTATAAAGGAAATTATGGCATTGCTGGATTCACATATCCCAGTTAAAGTAATTATCCTTTATAACCAGTCACCCAACAGTTGTGACAAACAGACCAAATATCCCCTTTAGAGATGACAAATTCTCTCTAAAGTCAACACCCTTTTAGCTTCACATCTTGGGCTTCGAACAAGATACAAATAGACCCTTCAGCTTCACATCTTGGGCTTTAAACAAGATACAAACCACCTTTAGCTTCATGTCTTGGGCTTTGAACAAGACACCAAAACGCTGTTTCCTCCCATAGAATAGGAGGAACTACGATCGCTCTGATTTTCCTGTTTCGGTAAACGGGAATACGTAAGTGTAACACGGTGGGAGAACTGGCTTTTTTTTTGTTTTGTTTTCACAAAACATGTTGCGGTTAGCAAGAGTCACCACCGACTTTTCTTTTATCCAATAAGGAAAGACTGAAAAGAATAGGAAAGACCTTGATAGATTTTGAGTTCGGGGGGTAAGTTATAAAAACGGAAGGTATTAGCACCCTTTGTATCCATGGTTATCCACGGGCTCTTAAATGCTTAGCTCACCTTTTTTACTTACTTTTTGAATCTGTGTGAACGTTTTGAAAATATTTTGTAAAAGTTTGACTTTGTAATAATTCGTGTAAGAATGTATACAAAGTTTTTGTTTTTTTTTTTTTTGAAAATATTTTTTTGGAAGAGTGAGATATGAAAAGTATTTGTTTTTGAGTTGTGAGCAAGCATTTAAAAGTTACTTACCACTAATTTGTAAGGTCTTTCTTGTACTTATTGTTTTCCTTGAGAGATAGTACTATCCATACCATTAGTGGGTAGGTAGTATTGTCTATTGGATGTTGAGGGACAGCGAAGGGTCATCGAATGGTCATAGAAGGCAACATGTAAGGATACCTTAGTAATGCGAAGGGACTATCATCATTTTTCCATAGGGTCGTCGAGGGACAAGATCATCTTTTTGTCGGCAGCTCGAAGGGTCATCGAGGGACTATGATCTTTATATCGAAGGGACTATGATGATATTATTCGTAAGTGTCTTTTGCTAAAGTACCCCTACTTTCGAGGGACATGACCGTTTTAATCGTAAGGCAACAGAGAGAGGCTACCCTAGAGGTGAATGTGTGCAATGTGCGTTGATTCAATTATATTATCTTGAATTATAGGTTATTCTAACGTTTGATTTTAGATCTTGCCATACAAGCCTATTTATCTAGCAAATAAAATATAAGTGCGAAAAAATAAATACCTACACTATTACATGGCTTATGGGCAGTTACATGATATAATCATGCGAGAGTGTAACATACACTATTACAAGGCTTATAGACAGTTACATAATATAATCGTGCGAGAAATGTAAACTACACTATTACAAGGCTTATGAACAGTTACTTAATATAATCGTACAAGAAATGTAAACTACACTATTACAATTTATGCACAAACCTATACATTTATTCTAAGAAAATAAATGATAAACGAAAAGCAATTACATATTAAAAGTCAAGTTAAATGTCCTAAATATCTAAGTCAATATTCATATTTTTTTTTGTTTTTGAGAAATAATTTTAAAATAAATAAACCTAATTTCTAATTCATTTGTACAAAAATTAATTAATTATAAGCCTAAGTCTAAAAAATTAATT
Source organism: Lathyrus tuberosus (assembly GCA_022829125.1). Classification (NCBI taxonomy): domain Eukaryota; kingdom Viridiplantae; phylum Streptophyta; class Magnoliopsida; order Fabales; family Fabaceae; genus Lathyrus; species Lathyrus tuberosus. The sequence continues at coordinate 2,891,287 of JALAZF010000517.1, forward strand.
TTAATAAAAATAATCTAAGTCTAAAAAAATGATTACATAACCTAAACTATATTTTTTATTCTTTTAACGGTTTTATGATTTTTTTTTGTTGTTTTAACTTAATTGAAAAGAAATAAATAAATTACTTGAAATATGATAAAAGAAAGGGATTAGAAAATAGTTAAAAAGAAATTGCATGGGGTGGGAATCGAACCTTCAGGATGAGTATTTAATCCTTGGTTTGGATTGAGAATGATTGGAAATGGAGTTTTGAATTTTCACTTTTTTTTTTCAAGAATTTTGTGATTTGGAAGACTTCCTTTGTGAAGCCTCTTGCCCCCATTCTCTTGTGTTTGAGCCTTGTATTTATAGGAGAAACATGGTAGACAAAGAATCATTGAAGAGCTAGGATCAAGGAACATGTTTCCAACCATTTTAATTTTTTGAAAACCATGTTTCCTTCACTCTCTCCCACAGTTTTATTTGGGGTTTGATGGCCTTGAATGACATGTTTTAATCTTCTAGAAACTCCATTAAAAGGATCCATGTGGCCACCATTATTTGATTAATTTTGTTTTATTGAATTTTGTTTATTTCTTTGAATAAAATCAAAATAAAATAAAATCAAAATCAAAATAATACCAAAGTGAACTTTGAGGTCCTTGAATATGTCATAAACATGATTCAACCTTAAAAGATAGGCCCATTGGTCCAAAATCTCAAAAATGTTCAATGTAGGTTTCATGCGTTTCTCAAATTTTGCTCAACTTGCACCAATCGTAACTCTCTCAATTTTTGTCATATAAAGATGATCTTGGACTTTTTGGAACCCTCAAGATATCCCCTACAACTTTCGTGTTGATCACTTTTTCATTTGAAGTCTTTATTTTTGCGTAAATTGCTTTGACGAAAAGTGTCTTTTTGTTGACTTTCAAAATGATCTGTAAAGTTTTGGTCCATATCTCTCAAACGAGGCATTTTTGGCCTTGAGCTTAGAGAGACAAAGTTGTAGAGAATTGAACTTCCTTCAAAATGAGCTTTGGTTGAGGAATTTCTGATGAAGTATGTGAAATTTGTACGTGGTCAAACTTCAGTTGACTTTTCCTTAAGAAAACCCTAATTTGGCAATTTTTGACTTTTGAGTAAATCTTGATTTTCTTGAGGAATCATGATCAACCCTTGATCAAATGATGAATGGGACTTCAAAATCTTGTTGTTGGCAAGAAATGATGACGTTTGACTGTAAATTGGTCAAAGTTGACTTTTGGTCCAATACAATCGATTGTTGATCATTTGAGCAATTGACTGAGCAAACTTGTGAAGCAAGGCTTGAGACTTGACATGAGGATACCCTAGAGCACATAGAGACCATGAAGTCCATCTGAGGTATTGAGAGCTCAATTCCTTTCAAGAAAAATAAAACCCTAGTTGTAGGTTGATTGTTTAGGAGGAGAGCTTGTATGGTCAATCCTTGAGTTGTCTTGAGCTTTTGAGACTCCTAGGAGTGTGAGGAAGCTTCTTGAATCAATTTGTCTCAAAGATGTGAGGGCAAATTTTGGGGTGCAACAGCTGCCCCTGTTCTATTTTCTTAAACTTGAAGAGTTAGATTGGCGCATCCGCCATTCGTGATCTGAAGGTGGAAGAGGATTGAACACTTAAGTGCCCAGAAATTTGCACTCATGGGTGCACGAAGTAACGCCGTTGGTTGATTGTATTGCTTAAATTGGCTTAAAGATGCCATTCGGAAAGATGACAGGATGAAGATGGGCTTATAGATGCCATCCAAAGTAACTGTTGACAGGAGTATCAGAAGGAGTCTAGGTTTGACTGTATCTGAGGAGTATACTAGAATGAGTCAGTGTCCAACTGTATCTAGCAGATGTGTTAGGGAATATCAGAATGAATCTACGCCTTGATTATATCTGAGGATATATTGGAATGAGTATCAGAATGAAATCTATATCTAGATCGTATCTGAACCGTATCTGGAAAATATACTTGACCATCTCTGAACTGAATCTGGAACATATTCTGGAATAAGTATCAGAATTAAATCTTCGTCTCGATCATCTCTGAACCATTTTTTGGAAAATCTTCTGGGATAAATGTCAGAATTAAATCTCTGTCCTGATTATCTCTGAACTGTTGAAGTATTAGAATTAAATCTCTGGGTTGATTATCTCTGAACTGTTTAAGTATCAGAATTAAATCTCTGGGTTAATTATCTCTGAACTGTTTAAGTGTCAGAATTAAATCATCTGTCTTGATTATCTCTGAACTGTTGAAGTATCAGAATTAAATTATTTGTCTTGATAATTTTTGAATTGTTGAAGTATCAGAATTAAATCTGTCTTTGAATCAATGTCAGAATTAAATCGTTGTCTCGATTATCTATGCACCGTATCTAGAAGATGATAATATTTGTCTGATTGTGAACTCATCTAAAAAAGGCAAAGTTAGTTTTATGCAATGTCATGATGTATGTAATGCATTGCGTAATGATGCTCTCAAGATAAATGAGAATGTTATATGTTTTGTATGCATATGTTATGATATTCTGTACATGATGCATGGCTGTCAAAGTTGCTGATGATAGCGGTGGCTTTGAATAGTAACGTTTGGCTGGGGAAAATAAATCCATGTCTGTTGCTGGGAATGAAGAATATCACTCTTCATCTTTTGTTTGGAACGACTGTACTGGGAATTCCTGCTTTTCTGTTTGGGAATACTCCGCTGGGGATCTTTGACTTCTGCTTGGGGATAAAAGCGTTCAAGGAGAGTTTGGCTGCATGTACCCTGACTGGGGATAAACGAGACGGATAATCCTCCGATGCAATATCTGCCCGGGTTCCAGATATGAGCGTCAACTATGCTGGGGAGAGAATTCTGTTGGTGAATTTATAGTGTTAGAGGAATAAACTTAGCTGGGGAATTGAATTCTGTATTCTACAAAGAAGGAATAATCTCTGATGGGGATTAGAATTTCATAGGCTGCGCTGAGGAAATTTTTGCTGTATGCTGGGGAAATGATCAACTTCCTTATCTGCTAGGGGACCCATTGGGGAAGATGATCATGCCAAGCTATCCGTCAAATATATAGAAGTGAACCGCTGGAAGATGCCCTAATTTCTGTCTGAGGGCATACTAATTCTGTTGGGGAATATATCTATGTTGGGGATGAGCTTGTGAAGATAGCTCTATAGAGATAGTTCCACGGAGATCGCTCTGTGGGGATATTTCCACGAAACTGGCTCTATGGGGGTTCGTGGACATCTTGAACATTATCCCAACTCCTAGAGTCCTTAGTAAATGCTATTCCTGTTTTCACATATATTTTTGGTAAACTTCAATCATATTCAAGTGCATATGCTCATTCAAAGTACCCATTGGACGTTTACGCAAACAAAACAGGGCAAGTAAAAACAATTTTGAATTTGAAAGTAGACTTGTATTGATTTTGAAATTGGCCTATAAACAGGCATTTTTGTACAAGGAAACATAAATCCTAGTAAGAGGAAATTGTCGTAAAATTGGAAAGGTACAAAGTGATAAACAAAGAAAAACAGCTATGTGGAAATGATCCCATTGAGTTTCAACTCTGCTATTGCCACTATATCTTCAAGCATCTCATCCCTTGTTGTCGGAAGAAAGATGACTGGATTGATCTGCGCCATTCAAACAAAACTAAGCTGGAAGTAGATAAGTGATCCAACGGGACATAGACGTAAACTTTAATCCCTAACTTTTGCCTGGACCGCCTTTTCAGGTTTTCAGTCCACCGGGATACCCTTTTTTTTTCCCAAGCCCCCTTTTCAGGTTTTCGACTTGCCGGGTGTACAGTTCTTTTGTATATATATCCCTAATTTTTGCCCGAACCCTTTTGGTTCGCCGGGATGAACTTATTTTTGCCTAGGCAGTCAACCTAGCGAGTCTCTTTTTATGCGTAGTATCTTTTGACTATGTCCGCATTCACAGGGTGCGGGAAATCTTCACCGTCCATAATAGTAAACATTATAGCGCCGCCAGAAAATATTTTCTTGATTAAAAATGGACCTTCATATGTGGGAGTCCATTTGCCCCTGGGATCACCCTGTGGTAGTATGATACGCTTTATTACCAAATCACCGGCTTGGTACACTTGGTACTTGACTTTCTTGTTAAAGGCCTTGATCATACGCTTCTGATACATCTGGCCATGACAGACAGCCACGAGCCTCTTCTCATCAATCAAATTTATCTGATCAAGTCGAGTCTGAATCCATTCGTCTTTGTCTAAGTCTACATCTTTCATAATCCTTAGGGAAGGAATCTGAACTTCAGCAGGTAAAACTGCCTAAATACCATAGACCAAAGAGAAAGGGGTTGCCCCTGTTGAGGTACGTACTGAGGTGCGATAACCATGAATAGTAAATGGTAACATCTCATGCCAATCTTTGTATGTCACCGTCATCTTTTGCAAGATCTTCTTAATATTCTTGTTGGCGGCTTCCACTGCGCCATTCATCTTTGGTCGATATGGAGAAGAATTATGATGCTTAATCTTGAACTGCGTGCAGAGTTTAGTGATCATAGTGTTGTTCAGATTAGTACCATTGTCTGTGATAATCCTTTCAGGGATGCCATACCGACATATAAGATTATGCTTGATGAATCGAGCTACAACATTCTTGGTAACAGAAGCGAACGAGGCTGCTTCCACCCACTTCGTAAAGTAATCGATAGCAACAAGGATGAAACGATGTCCATTGGAAGCGGTAGGTTTAATCTCTCCTATCATATCAATGCCCCACATTGCAAAAGGCCAAGGAGCAGTCAGAACATTCAACGGAACCAGAGGTACATGTACTTTGTCAGCATAGATCTGGCACTTGTGACAAGTTCTGGAGTGATGATGGCAATCAGTTTCCATGGTAGACCAGTAGTAACCTGCTCTCAAAATCTTCTTAGCCATTGTATGCCCACTGGAGTGAGTGCCAAAGATTCCGCCATGCATCTCTTCCATAATCTTTTCTGCTTCCTTCTTGTCTACACAGCGAAGCAAGGTTGAATCGTGGTTGCGTTTGTACAAAATTTCGTTACTCAGAAATAATTTGGCAGAGAACCTCCTTAGAAACTTCTTGTCATTGATAGATGCCCCTTCTGGATATTCCTGAGTTTCGAGATATCTTTTCACTTCGTGGAACCAAGGTTTCTCTTCTACTCCATCAGTATCAACTCCATAACAGTATGCCGGCTCGTCTAGTCTGTCAATAGTAATCCTAGGAGAGATAATTACAGCACCAATACCATTGCCAAGTGCGTTAGAAGCTCCATCAAAAACCATAGTCCATCGGGATCCCAGTTCAGGTCCTTCATATGGTCCAGGTTCTTCATAATCAGTAACAAGCATAATATTCTCATCTGGGAACTCAAAATTCATAGACTGATAGTCATCCACCGCTTGATGAGCCAAATGATCAGCTAGTACACTTCCTTTGATTGTTTTCTGCATAGTGTACTGGATGTCGTATTCTGTCAAGACCATCTACCATCTTGCTATTCGTCCGAAAAGAGCAGGTTTCTCAAATATGTATTTGATAGGATCCATCTTAGAGATCAATAAAGTGGTATGAGTCAATATACACTGTCTTAGTCGGCGAGCAGCCCATGCCAAAGCGCAGCAAGTTTTCTCAAGCAGTGAATATCTTGTTTCACAGTCGGTAAGCTTTTTGCTAAGGTAGTATATTGCATGCTCTTTACGACCAGACTCGTCATGTTGCCCCAACACACACACCATTGAATTCTCTAGCACTGTTAAGTACATGATTAGAGGTCTTCCTTCAACTGGTGGCATCAGAATCGGAGGTTCTTGGAGATACTCCTTGATCTTATCAAAAGTTATCTGACATTCGTCGTTCCACTTAACTACTTGATCTTTCCTCAGTAATTTGAAGATTGGCTCACAAGTAGCGGTTAAATGGGAGATTAATCTGGCAATATAGTTCAAACGTCCCAAGAAACCTCTGACTTCTCTCTCAGTACGGGGAGCGGGCATATCTTGTATAGCTTTTACCTTTGCAGGGTCGACTTCAATACCTTTACCACTGACGACGAAACCCAAAAGTTTACCGGATCTAACCTCAAAGGTGCATTTGTTTAGATTCAATCTCAACTTGTACTTCTTCAACCTCTCAAACAGCTTGTGTAGGTGGTCAAGGTGCTCTTGTTCATTCTGAGACTTGGCTATCATATCATCAACGTATACCTCTATCTCTTGATGGATCATATCATGGAATAAAGCAACCATAGTACGCTGGTATGTTTTCCCTGCGTTCTTCAAACCAAATGGCATTACCTTGTAACAAAAGGTGCCCCACTGTGTAACGAACGTAGTCTTCTCCATGTCTTCAGGTGCCATCTTTATTTGATTATAACCTGAGAAACCATCCATGAATGAGAATACCTTGTGTTGAGTAGTGTTGTCTACCAGAACATCAATATGTGGGAGAGGAAAGTCATCTTTGGGACTTGCCCTGTTCAGATCTCTGTAGTCCACACACATGCGAACTTTACCATCCTTCTTAGGCACTAGTACCACATTTGCAACCCACTGAGGATATGATGTGACAGCTAGAAAACCTGCATTGAACTGCTTCATAACCTCCGCTTTGATCTTTTCAGACATCTCAGGGCGCATACGACGGACCTTCTGCTTTATCGGAGGACAACTTTCCTTCATCGGTAAACGGTGAACCACGATATCGGTATCAAGTCCTGGCATATCTTTATAAGACCAAGCGAAAATCTCAGCATAATCACGTAGCATCTGAATCAGTCTTTTCTTGACACGGTCTTCTAATCCAGCACCTATCTTGATTTCTTTCTTATCCTCCTTAGTACCTAGATTTACGACCTCAACTGGCTCTTCGTGCGGTTGTATGGTCTTTTCTTCTTGCTCTAATAGTCTAGAAAGCTCTCTAGGCACTTCACAATCTTCCTCACCTTCGTCCTCGGCTTAGTAGATCGGATTTTTGAAGTCATAATTGACAATAGCAGAACTGTTATCAATGGGATCCAGAGTGGATGTGGATCTGCAGTTTGTCGCGTGGGTGTGTGTAAGAACACATAGCTATTTTGATGAAGATAAAGTAAAAAAAAAAGACAAAGAGCGCAAAATTTGAATGCAAAACGTCCATTAATTTATTGAATGAAAATATGCGATGAAATGACAACCCTAACAAATGGGCCATTGTGTCCCGGGCAAGGAATAAGGCATAAAAGTTTTATTGTTCAATTTACAAAACCAAACTTCGAAAATAAGAAAAACAAAAAATAGCATTTACTCCTGACTAAAGGAGATAGGAATAATGTCTTCAGTCTTCCAATTATTGAGCCCACTGCCAATGGTAGGAAATATCCAACTGTCTAGGTCACAGTCACTATCAGCATCTTCCACAGTGTTGACCTGATCTTTATGAACTCCTTTGTTGGTGATACGAATAGCACGAGCACGACGTACAACCCTCTGAGCCTCTGAAGTGAAGCCCAAACCAAATTTGTCAGACTTGTAAGGAATGTCAGGAAGCTGACCCCAAATGGTACAACCACCTTCTTCAACCACAACTCTAACATCCTTTAGGGAAGCCATTGTAGGAGGAACTCTAGTAACCTTGGGAACAGTAGGAACTGGTTTAGCAATAGGAACAGTCTGAGGAGCCAATTTAAATGTTTGACAAGGAGTCTCGAGGAATTCATCATCCATCTCAACATACTTGAAGGTATTCAAATGACTAACCATGTACTCTTCTTCACCACAGACGGTGACAATCTTGCGTTTTGCGGGATACTTCAACTTCTGATGTAAGGTAGAAGTCACAGCGCCTGCCCCATGTATCCAAGGGAACCCAAGCAAATAGGAATAGGCAGGACGAATATCCATTACATAGAAAGTAGAATCAAAGCTTGAGAACCCACTCTGATCGAGAGATCAACCTCTCCATGCACCATTCTCTTCGAACCATCAAAGGCTCTTACCACGACGTCACTAGGTTTCAGCACAACCCCTTCATAGTCGAGTTTGTCTAGAATATCCTTTGACAACACATTCAATGAGGAACCATTGTCCACCAATACATGAGATAGGGTAGTGCCCCTACAATCAATAGAGACGTGCAGGGCCTTATTGTGGTTCCTTCCGGCAGGAATCAGATCAGCATCAGAAAAGCCTAGACCATTATCAGTTGTCAGGCTAGTGACACAATTTTCAAGCTGGTTAACAGAGATTTCTTGCGGCACGTGCACAGATTTCAAAAACTTCACCAAAGCTTTAGCATGGGCCTCAGAGCACAACAACAGAGATAACATAGAGATCTTGGAGGGGGTGCGCCCCAACTGTTCAACAACATTGTAATCACTCTTGCGGATAATTTTCAACACTTCCTCCATTTCTTGCTTGGAGGAATCTTCGATAGCAGTTTCACCCGGGGCCTCCATATGGGCAGGCTCAATCATTGGTTCTTTGCCTCGAGTCTCAGTAATTGGCTCGGAGGCAGAGATATGAATTGGAGTAGTAACAGTCTTTGGAGAGATTTCTGGGGAGAAGATCCATCCACTTCGGGTAACCTTACTAGTCCCAATGATATTGTCGACATCGGGATTAGTAAATTCAGCAATTCCATCAGTCAAAGGCTCTTACTTGACACCATGAATGTAAACATCAGCACCGTAATTCCAAGGGATAGCCTTGCTAGAGGAATATGGAATCGGACCAGGCGTAGTAATAATCAGGGGACCCACTCTAAGCTCGGCAATAATCTTCACAGGACCTTTAGAGGTGATCCTCACTGGAGTTTTGGAATTAGTAACCACAAATACGTCCTCAAACTTCAGACCTCGGGACAAATTTTCACATAAGGTCTCCATAGAAGGAGTCTTCTCAAACAATATAGTACGGTCGTCCATCAAACGCTGAATGCCTTCTTTCAGCTTCACACAACCATTGGATTGAGATGCACAATAATAACAGTTTTCAACGCAGCCCAGAAATAAACCGGCTTGCAACAGCTTCTTCTTAACAATTGATAGATGAACAATCAAGTCAACCACGGTAGAAACACAAGAACCATCGTCAATAGCATTAACGGTCTTGTCATGATTCGGCATAGGAGCGGTAATCACATTAGGAGTCTCAGGGGGATCAAACTCAATCTCCTTAGCGTCAATCATGTCTTGATCTTGTTCTTCAGTGCCCAACAGCTGCTCGTATCATGTCCAGGACTATTAGAATGGTATGCACACCTTGCATTGAAATTATAGCTAGGAGCAGAAGTATTAGGATTCCTAGGAGGATCTCTCAAAGTAATCAATTCTGCCTTCAACATATGCTGTAACGCTTGAGCCAATGACATGTTGATTTTTGTAAACTGTCTCCTGGGTGCATCCTGCTTACGCTGACTACCTTGTTGTTGTTGTGGCACCGGTGCAGAGATCAGAACTGCCCCAACAGATTGGTTGTGGTCATTCTTATTACGACCCTTCTGGTTGTACATAGCATTAGACTCTTTCTTCCCATTATGTGGCTTCTTTGTAGTGTTTGAAGATGTAGCCACTTGTATTTTACCACTTAGAATTCCACTTTCAACACGTTCTCCTATCAATATCAGCTCGGTGAAACCAGATGACGAGCTTCCAAGTAGATGACTATAGAAAGGACCGTTTAGTGTGCTCATGAACATGTCAACCAACTCTCTGTCAGCTAAAGGAGGCTGAACCCTGCCTGCAAGATCTCTCCATTTCTGGGCGTACTCTTTGAAACTTTCATTAGGGCCCATGGACATGCTTTGGAGTTGCATTCGGGTTGGCGCCAAATCAGAGTTATCACTACGCCAAAATTGGAAAAAGACAACGCAATAAAGACAGCGCCTTTTGGACAAAGCGCTGCTATAGGTCTTTTAAAAATTTCGCTAAAAAAAAGCGCTGTAATAGAGAGCCTTTAGAAAGCGCTTTTCAAAAGTGCTGTTAAATGCCCTTAGAAAGCGCTTAATGGAAGACACCTTAGAAAGCACTGCTATAGATATTACTTTACAAAGCGCTTTAGAAAAGCGCTGTCTAAAGTTTAACCTTAGAAAGCGCTTTAAGAAAAGCGCTGTCTAAGGTTAACCTTTAGAAAGTGCTTTCAGAAAAGCGCCCTCTAAGGTCTTTAATTCTCCCCACTTTAGAAAGCGCTTTTTAAGGAAAGCGCCCTCTAAGGTCATTTATTAATTAAAATATAAAACATATTTCATTTCATTTTCTGAAACTGCTTCTATTCATTTTCTTCTCTCGACCGCACGTTTCTTTCTCCTGAAACCCTTGCTCTCTTTCTTCTCTGATGAAACCCCTTGCCATTGCCGTCGTTCATCCGCCATTGTCGTCGTTCATTTGCGGTTGCCATCATTCTGCTGCCGTCGTTCATTGTCGCGACTTCACTGCTGCCGTCGTTCTGCTGCCGTCATGCTTCATTGTCGTGACGATGAAGAGGTACATTGTTGTTGTTGTTCTTACTTCTAACATTGTTCATTGTTGTTGTTCTTGTCATTGTTCTTGTCATCGTTATTGTCAATCATTCTTGCATGTTGTTGTCGTTCTATTGCTGTTATTGTTGCTTCAGTTATTGTTGTTATTGTTGCTTCTGTTGCTGTTATTGTTGAGAATGTGAAATTAGTAAAACAACATTGTATATGGTTGAGTGCCAAAACGTGAAAGGGGCTTAATAACAAAACATAACTGATTAAAAAATTAGAAAATGATTTAGATAAGTTAAAAATCAAATGCAATAGGATAATGATTTAGATAAACAATTAGAAAAGCTTAGTTGATTAAATATAAATCAGATTTGGCTATGTTTTGAATTATGATTTGTGTTGTTTAGTGTTATCGGTTATAACTAATAACAAAACCTATTTCCCCTCATTCAATCTTAAATTGTACCAAGTTTTATAGGTTTTGTTCACAATTGTTTTTATCAAGTAAGAATCTTTTTCATTAATAAATAAGTGCAATTTGTACTCATTTTTGCTATGTGATTCTTTTCTACATTTTTAGTATATCATAAATATGTTTACATTTATGTTTAACACTATTAAAATATAATTTTAATAATCTATTTAACCAAAAAATCATTCTACAATTTATCTTCAATAGTAATGCATATTTTATTAATGATATTTCATTTTATGATACGTGTACAGGGGGGTCTTGTTAATTCTAACCTATCTGGACACTGTGTGGGTCTAGAAGTTGTTTACATCTCTAAAGGTAATTAGTTGTTCTCTCTCGCCAATGTAATTAGTAGTGCTTTGAATGAACTGATATGATGGAGTTACTAACTTATTGAATTTGCTATATATAGGGGTTACTTGTGATCAAAGTGTGAAAGTCGGATTGTTTCCCTACAGGCATAACATTTTTTCTTTTTGTTCTTTATATTTGTCATTTAATTTTTGTTTTTTTCTTTCTTACAGGTCAAATGTCTAGTAACCAGGAAGATACGCACGAGACACATGATACACATGAAGCTCAGAATGAAGCTTCGAAAGTAGAACATGAAATAAAACGAGGAAAAATCCATTATGAAGTCAATCATCTGTGCTAGAGATAAAGGGACGAAATTTGATGTACATTGGAGTGACAAGAACCAACTAGTTGAGCCTAACGGTTCAATGTTGTTTTCATACATTGGTTCACTTGTCCGTCAGCACATTCCAATCACTAGTGATAATTGGAGGAGTAAATCGTTGGATGCCGGTAAAGAAAAGATATGGACTGAGATACATGTACTTACCTAATATGATTGATGTTATTAGATTTTTGTTGATGATTAAGTCTTTAATTTACTTATACTAACACACTTTATGTTTATATGTGTATGTTTTTTCGTAGAGGTCCTTTAATATTGAAGAAAGTCGGGAAAAGTATTATCTTCAATTGGCCGGAAAGAGACACAGAGGGTTTAGAGCCTTATTATCAAATAAATATCTTAGGGATGAGGACAAAAATTTTGTTGAAGCAGAACTTCCACCGTTGTATGCGGATGTGATTACACCGGAAGAATGGGGCATTTTTGTAGCCAAACGGAAAACCGAAGAATTCAATGTAATGTTATCTTGTCATGTCTATTGATTGTATTATATATTTGTTTCATTAGTTTGTTTTGATATGAATTAAACTTTTTTATCCAGAAATTGAGTGCCATTAATCGCGAAAGAGCGTCAAAACCCGCGTATCCATACAGAAAAGGGCGTTTGGGATATGCACGGTTACAACAAAAATTGGTAAGTATATATTAATGCTATGATTTTATTAATTGTATTATTGTGTTATAATTGATGAACTTATTATTTAACTAAATGTGTAGTTAGAAGAGTCTAAAAGTGAAGAATCATCACTTCCAGACCATGTTTTGTGGAAGGAAGCTCGCGTGGGTAAGGATGGAGCTGTTAGAGAAGATGTTCAGCATGTTTATGACGAATGTGTAAGTATAACATTATGTCTCAAAGTTAATCGAAATTTTATTAAAATATAATTAATTTTTAATCCCCACTAATAATTTTCGATTTGTCAATGAATTTCAGGAGAATCTATCTAAATCCTTACCCACAGATGAGGATGATTGCAGGAGCATTCTTAGTCGAGTACTAAATGTTCCTGAGTATCCCGGTCGGGTGAGAGGTAAAGGATTTGGTGTGACTCCATCTTCCCTGTATAAGCAACCAAAGAGAAAAAATCCCAGCAACCAAGAAGTCATGCAAACTTTGAAGGCACTACAAGCGTAAGTCTGTGAATTGCAACAGGATAAAGAGAGATATGAGGCGGAAAAGCGCGGTTCCGATTTGAAAGATACTAGTGACAAAGCTAGTATCAATTCTCCAAATAAAATTCTCGAGGTAATTAGCACATATTTATTTTAATTAAATTAACACATTTATTTTAATTGACCTTTATTCATATTAACAGTTACATATTTATTATTGCTTCAGGGCATTTCATCTTGCCAGCTGTATTCGTCGTTACCGACTTATCGCATGGTTGGCAAGGGAAAAGTGAATAACCTTGTGGGAGCGTTACTTCACCATCAACCGCTCCCTAATGGATATCTGAAAGTGTCGGTTGATATCGCTTTAGATACGGATGCGGTACTACCCATACCTGACTCGGTTTCAGAGGTTACATTGCTGCGGGATTCAATAGGTTCGTTTGTTGCATGGCCGTTAGACCTCATTTCCATAGATGATGAGGTATGTTGAAAACCATTACGAATCTCTTAGTATTCAAATGTCAATTCTGAACGATTATGAAAATCATTCTGAACCATTACTTACATTTTTTTTACATGGTAATGTTAGACTCCTACAAAACCCGCAGCTAAGAATAAAGGGGTTTTGCGGCAAAACGAGTCTGTTGAATCACACAGAGAGGTAGCTTTTAAGTGTTATTCTATTATCCGAATTCAAAAGTTTCATGATTTTCTACTCTACCTAACTTATATGATTGTTAGGTTCCTGCTCATGCTTCACAACAGACCGGCAAGAAAAAAGCTCCTACAAGGACCGTGCAGGAAAAAAGAGCTCGCTTTCAGTCGTGTCTAGAAACACTTATGAAAATGTCAGATTTGATGGATGGTGCTATTCGTCAAATAGAAATGGTCGAAGGTGTTTTTGGATTTCCGCATTCCGAGATAATCGGAAAAGAAGACATGGAGCAGATATTCAAGCATACTGAATTAGGCATCGGTGTTATGCATTCATACATCTGGTACTCCAATTAATCTATTATTTATTTAGTTGAACAATTTATTTACACATTTCAATGAAAATAGTCTAATGTTTATTATGTTTTTATTTAAGGTGCCTGTATGAAAAATTCATGCGGGGGACGGAATTGTCAAACAGATTACGTTTCTTCTCTTGCAGCCTTATTAATGCACCGAGAATTGGTATGAATGCAATTGAAGTAAGAGATTACTTACTTGAGCAATTTATGGTCAATAACACAGAAAGTCTGTTTCTTTTACCGTATAATACTGGAAACGGGTAAGATTTTCATTCTAATTTCATTCTAATCTTTAATTTGTATCTTTTGCGTAGAAATTATCCATCTAAACTTTTGTTATATTTTACAGTGGACACTGGTTGTTGGTTGCCATTAATCCTATAACAGAAGTGGTCTATTATCTTAATTCATTGGATACTGATTGGTCCACATATCAGAATATGAAGGATGTGGTTGACACGTAAGTGAGATTGTTCGAAATATTCGTGTGTATTTGTATATTTAATTATTTCTGTGACATTGTTCTAAGTTTACGTTTTTCTTTTATAGAGCTATACTACTATACCGTGCATAAAGAGAGACTCGAGTAGCACGGGCTAGAGCAACCAATATTACATGGGTCAAAGTGGAAGTATATTAATTTTCACAATATTGCTTATTAGTGATGCTACTAGATAACACAAAACATCTATATATTATTTCTTATTTGTTTGTCTATGTGTAGTGCCCTCGTCAGTGTAATGGCATAGACTGCGGGTACTTCGTTTTGAGGTTCATGAGAGAAATCCTTCAAATGGGACAATTGGAGATTCCTATTACGGTATGCATGGTTTTATAACTTAGGATTTATTTTAATATTTATCGGATATGTCATATAATTTATTATTTTTAACTAAATAATGCGTATTTTGTTTTGTTATGTAGTATTTCGATGATATGGCGTGTCCTTATTACACGAGGAAACAATTGTAAGATACTAAGGAGGAATTGTGCGAATTCTTTATTGCAAGAAGAATTCTTTCTTGAATGTATAGTTTTGTGAATGTAAATTCTAGTTTATTAAAATGTAAATTCTATACAGGTTTGAAACCATACAATAGAATTTGTGCGAATTCTGCATGTAAATTCTAGTTTATTGAAATGTACAAATTCTATACAGGTTTGAAACCATACAATATAAGGAATTGTATGAATTCTGCATTAATGTAAATTCTAGTTATGAAATAGAATTTGTTAATGGAAATGCGTATCCATACTGGTTTATTGAAATGTGAATTATACAGGTTTCTGCATAAAAAAAATGGTTAAAATGGGATTTTTTTAAAAAATCTTCAAAATTATACGTAGACAAAAGACAGCACTTTTGAGAAAAAAACGCTCTCTAAAGGTATATAAAAAAAACCATTATACGTATACATTAGACAGGGCTTTCAAAAGCGCTGTCTAAATCCCCCTTTATAGAGCGCTTTTGAAGAAAAAAGCGCTCTCTAAAGTATATAAAAAAATTCTTTAAAATTTTAAACGTATACATTAGACAGCGCTTTTGAAAGCGTTGTTTAAAGTCCCCCTTTTAGAGAGCGATTTTTCATAAATAAAAAAGCGCTGTCTTTACCTACGACAGCGCAGCCTTAGACAGCGCTTTTAAGCGCTGTCATAGGCCAAAAAAACGCCCTCTTTTCCCTTGTTTAGCGTAGTGTATATTGGTATTGCCAGTAGAAAGCTTCAGCCAAATCATTCCAGGTACGAATATTGGTACTCTCAAGTTGATAGTACCACTCCAGTTGAGCTCCAGACAAACTCTCTTGGAAAAAATGCATCCACAACTTTTTATCAGTAGTATGTGGCTAAATCTTTCGGACATAAGATCTCAAATGCAGCTTCGGGCAAGACACACCGTCATATTGAGCAAACGTGGGAATTTTGAACCTAGGAGGAATGATAACTCCTGAAACCAAGCCCAAGTCCTCAAAATCCAAACCAGGTACTTTCTGAACCTCCATGGCCATCAGACGTTCTTCAAGTAATTTGTATTTCTCATCACCAGGGGGATACTGATCATCCAGATAATCATCTTCCTTTTCAGAGTGTCCACCGGTGCCATGGTTACTATTTTCCTCAAGTTTGTCACTTTCATAGTTGTCATCCAGTTCATCATCTTGGTTTACTGGGTTCCCAATTTCCTTGACCTGTATAGCCGAACCTTTGAATCTCCTCCCCATGTTGATGACGCCAGTTGATTTTCTTGCTTTCTTCTTCTTCTTGGTCAGAAGTGCTTTCAGTTCTTCTTGCCCCTTAGACAAGTTCAGGATCAGCTCTTGGAACTGGGCATTCTGGGCCTAGAGATCTTTGACGGTCTGCTCGAGAGCCATTTCTTCTGAAATAAACAGCGAGAAGATGAGAAACCTGTCTTAGAAACCTGCTATGCAATGACTATGAGATGCAGATGCATATGCAATGATTTCAAGGACTTTAGAGTTTATCTTTGCAAACAAACAGAAATAAATGGAAAACTTTTATTAGTAAACTCAAAATTCCTTTTTTCTTTTATGCCTCTTGGGCTACAATGAAAGGAAGTTTCAAAAAGCAAATTCAAAAACGCCTAAGACCTAGGACTCAAGACTCAAGTCTCCCACGGGCGCTTCCTCTTTGTGCCGATGTAAGCATTGATGCTCTGCTCCTCATGAAGTAATTTCGTCAACTCCAACACATTCTTCTCACTAGCATAGAACTGAGTCTCAAAGGTGTACCTTTCTTTTTTCATCTGAACCCTGGACTTCTGCAGCTCTTCAAGATCGGTAGGCATATTTGGATGGAGAATGATTTGAGGAACATCTCCTTCAAACTCAGGTTCAACAATCACTGGTCTGACAGCTGGATATGGCATAATAAGATCTCGAGCACGAGTGCGCACCCATCTGAGGTAAGGCTCCAAAGGAATAGAGTTCTTCTGTCCCAAGATCTTGCTTTCAATCTTATACACCTTATTCCACGCGCGTATAAACCTTTGACGGTAACCTTAAGGATCATCTTCATAATCGAACACAATACCCTGAATAAGCATATCATGAGGACCATCCCTTCGAGCATAACCAAACTGGCGCAAAGCTAGCGAAGGATTATAGGTGATGCCTCCCCTAAAGCCAAGGAGTGGCACATTAGGGAATTCCCCACAATTAATCAATAAGAGTGAAGTCTTTAAGAGATCGGGCACACCAATAGATATCTGAATGGTAGAGTGACATTATCCTTCAAGACCACTGCAACCTTTGTTCATTCTTCAACACTGACCGGGGAAGGTGCAAAATAAACCACCTGGATAGTAAAGGTACGCAACACATGAGAGTCCCTCGCTCCTTGATAGTACAAGTGTGAAGCGAGTGCATAATATCTCCGAGCAAGGTAGGTACCGGGTTATGAGTCAGAAATATTTTGATAGCGTGCACGTCTATGAGTTGGTCTGGATTAGGCAACAACACCAACCCATGGATCAACAAAGCCAATACTTCCTCTAAAGCATGGTAACTCATAGCGCTTAGGAACAATTGAGCCTTCTCAATCAGGAACTTAGCAAGAAACCCCTTGAATCCACTCCTTGTTTTTCAATTGGACACAATGTCTGACCTCTTCAGATGTAAAGCAGCTGCAATAACTTCAGGCTTTGGAACGTCTTCTAGACCGGTAAAAGGTATCTGATCCAGAATAGGTATTCCAAGTAGCTTAGAGAACTCCTCCATCGTGGGCACCAATTGGTAATCTGGGAAGGTGAAACAGTGGTTCTTAGGATCAAAGAACTGGAATAGGACTCTCATCATGTCTTCTTCAAAACTTGAGGTAACCAAGTTGAGTAGAAAACCATGCCTTGAGAGCCATCGGGAACCCTTGAGACCAATTCTTTAAGCTGGGAAGGAACCCTTACAAAGTTGACTCAGATGAAATTTCTAGGAACGGAAGCCATGGCCTGCAACGACGAATAAAGATAAATTCCTCGGTCCTTGAAATGGTTAGTGAAAATGATATGTTATGATGTTATGATGTCATGTACATGTTAACAGTAAATAAGTAGCAAACACAAACAAGTCACACAAGAGCCTTAGGTTTAAAGGCTTGCATGAAGTCCAAAGGTAAGTACCCTTCCCCACTGAGGTTTAGTTGGCTCAACCTGTCCTAGAATAGTAACCGGTTTCTAAAGGACCCATATCACGGATCTTTCTCGAAGGCTCTATTTTAGTGCGACACACGAGTGGCCGCCCAAAACATCCCGAAAGTCTGATCTCAATGACTGTAGCCTCGAGTATCAACGAACTTCGGTCTAAATCCAAAACCGGTCATCTCACTACCTTATAATGGCCAAAGATGAGTTAACTAGGGTTATAAAGACTGTGACCATCATATTAACCATATCGGTACATGCCGTACAGTCTCCATGATCTATTGTCACTTACCTAAGGAATCACTAGGTCCAGGTGTAGGACCTTTCACACAAGTAACCCCAAAACAAAACCCATTAATAATAAAGCGCACAAGTCAAACAATTTTAAGCAAGTAGTAAAGTGATCTAACTCTAAGGTAACCCCTATTTTATTGTACTCCCCAGCAGAGTCGCCAGTTCTGTAACACTGTGGGAGAACTGACTTTTTTTTTGTTTTGTTTTCGTAAAACATGTTGTGGTTAGCAAGAGTCGCCACCGACTTTTCTTTTATCCAATAAGGAAAGGCTGAAAAGAACAGGAAAGACCTTGATAGATTTTGAGTTCGGGGGGTAAGTTATACAAAGGGAAGGTATTAGCACCCTTTGTATCCATGGTTATCCACGAGCTCTTAAATGCTTAGCTCACCTTTTTTACTTACTTTTTGAATATGTGTGAACATTTTGAAAATATTTTGTAAAAGTTTGACTTTAAAATAATTCGTGTAAGAATGTATACAAAGTGTTTGTTTTTTTTTTTTTAATATTTTTGGAAGAGTGAGATATGAAAAGTATTTGTTTATGAGTTGTGAGCAAGCATTTAAAAGTTACTTACCCCTAATTTGTAAGGTCTTTCTTGTACTTATCGCTTTCCTTGAGAGATAGTACTATCCATACCATTAGTGGGTAGGTAGTATTGTCTATTGGATGTTGAGGGACAACGAAGGGTCATCGAATGGTCATAGAAGGCAACATGTAAGGATACCTTAGCAATGCGAAGGGACTATCATCATTTTTCCATAGGGTCGTCGAGGGACAAATCATCTTTTTGTAGGAAGCTCGAAGGGTCATCGAGGGACTATGATCTTTATATCAAAGAGACTATGATGATATTATTCGTAAGCTTCTTTTGCTAAAGTACCCCTACTTTCGAGGGACATGACCGTTTTAATCGTAAGGCAACAGAGAAAGGCTACCCTAGAGGTGAATGTGTGCAATGTGCGTTGATTCAATTGTATTATCTTGAGTTATAGGTTATTCTAACGTTTGATTTTAGATCTTGACATACATGCTTATTTGTCTAGCAAATAAAATATAAGTGCAAAAAAATAAATACCTACACTATTACATGGCTTAAGGGCAGTTACATGATATAATCGCGCGAGAATGTAACATAGACTATTACAAGGCTTATGGACAGTTACATAATATAATCGTGCGAGAAATGTAAACTACACTATTACAAGGCTTATGAACAGTTACATAATATAATCGTACAAGAAATGTAAACTACACTATTACAATTTATGCACAAACCTATACATTTATTCTAAGAAAATAAATGATAAACGAAAAGCAATTACATATTAAAAGTCAAGTTAAATGTCCTAAATATCTAAGTCAATATTCGTTTTTTTTTTGAGAAATAATTTTAAAATAAATAAACCTAATTTCTAATTCATTTGTACAAAAATTAATTAATTATAAGCCTAAGTCTAATAAATTAATTTTAATAAAAATAATCTAAGTCTAAAAAAATGATTACATAACCTAAACTATATTTTTTATTCTTTTAACGGTTTTATGATTTTTTTTTTGTTTTAACTTAATTGAAAAGAAATAAATAAATTACTTGAAATATGATAAAAGAAAGGGATTAGAAAATAGTTAAAAAGAAATTGCATGGGGTGGGAATCGAACCTTCAGGATGAGTATTTAATCCTTGGTTTGGATTGAGAATGATTGGAAATGGAGTTTTGGATTTTCACTTTTTTTTTTCAAGAATTTTGTGATTTGGAAGCCTTCCTTTGTGAAGCCTCTTGCCCCCCATTCTCTTGTGTTTGAGCCTTGTATTTATAGGAGAAACATGGTAGACAAAGAATCATTGAAGAGCTAGGATCAAGGAACATGTTTCCAACCATTTTAATTTTTTGAAAACCATGTTTCCTTCACTCTCTCCCACGGTTTTATTTGGGTTTTGATGGCCTTGAATGACATGTTTTAATCCTCTAGAAACTCCATTAAAAGGATCCATGTGCCCACCATTATTTGATTAATTTTGTTTTATTTAATTTTGTTTATTTCTGTGAATAAAATCAAAATAAATAAAATCAAAATCAAAATAAAACCAAAGTGAACTTTTAGGTCCTTGAATATGTCATAAACATGATTCAACCTTAAAAGATAGGCCCATTGGTCCCAAAGCTCAAAAATGTTCAATGTATGTTTCATGCGTTTCTCAAATTTTGCTCAACTTGCACCAATCGTAACTCTCTCAATTTTTGTCATATGAAGATGATCTTGGACTTTTTGGAACCCTCAAGATGTCCCCTACAACTTTCGTGTTGATCACTTTTTCATTTGAAGTATTTATTTTTGTGTAAATTGCTTTGACAAAAAAAAAATGTCTTTTTGTTGACTTTCAAAATGACCTGTAAAGTGTTGGTCCATATCTCTCAAACGAGGCATTTTTTTGCCTTGAGCTTAGAGAGACAAAGTTGTAGAGAATTGAATTTCCTTCAAAATGAGCTTTGGTTGAGGAATTTCTGATGAAGTATGTGAAAGTTGTACGTGGTCAAAGTTCAGTTGACTTTTCCTTAAGAAAACCCTAATTTGGCAATTTTTGACTTTTGAGTAAATCTTGATTTTCTTGAGGAATCATGATCAACCCTTGATCAAATGATGAATGGGACTTCAAAATCTTGTTATTGGCAAGAAATGATGACGTTTGACTATAAATTGGTCAAAGTTGACTTTTGGTCCAATACAATTGACTGTTGATCATTTGAGCAATTGACTGAGCAAACTTGTGAAGCAAGGCTTGAGACTTAACATGAGGATACCCTAGAGCACATAGAGAACCATGAAGTCCATCTGAGGTATTGAGAGCTCAATTCCTTTCGTGAAAAATAAAACCCTAGTTGTAGGTTGATTGTTTAGGAGGAGAGCTTGTATGGTCAATCCTTGAGTAGTCTTGAGCTTTTGAGACTCCTAGGAGTGTGAGGAAGCTTCTTGAATCAATCTGTCTCAAAGATGCGAGGGCAAATTTTGGGGTGCAACAGTAGGCATAAGATTAAAAGAAAAATCTTAGCGAGTACACCACATCAAAAACCTCTAGCCACAAATCCTCACATATCCATCAAAACATCCGAGTCCGTATCCCCCACCAAAAGTCTAAACTCGATCAAAATAAACCTAAGAGAGCCCCCCCCCCCCCCACATTGATAGCATCTGTAAACCAAAAATTTTGACTGTTTAACCTCAGTTTGCAAAGCAGGGTTAGTTGGAGACATCTATTTCCCTTCCTTCATCAGCTCCAATAGGATAAAAAATGAATCGACCTGTAGTACCCTCCCAGAGCGACAGTGCTTAAGAACCACGTCCAAAATTGCTGGCTACACTTTTAGTAGAAGGTTCGTGGTAGACGTATAATCCAGTGGTTGCTTTCGTTAAACATTTTAAAACTAAATTTTTGGTAACTTTTTGTGTGTAAAACTCAAGGGATCTATTCAACCCCCCTTCTAGATCCATAGCCATCGTCTAACAAGTGGTATCACGAGCTCCGGTTAATTCTGGTGCTTCAGTAAAACTTCTTGGATCATGGCGAACGAACCTAAAGGGGCTTATAATAAAGCTCCAGTTTTTACAAGCGAAAATTGCAGCTACTGGAAGGATTGTATGCGCGTTCATATAAATTCCATAGATCGGAAGGTTTGGAACGTTATGTTAAACAGTCCCATGGAAATTACTATGACAAATGCAGAAGGCAATGTCGTTCCTAAACCCGAAGCTTAATGGAATGAGGAGGACAAGAAAAAGTACAGCTATGATTGGAAGGCTCGTAATATGATCATCTCCTCCTTGGGAGTTGACGAGTATTATCGAGTCTCCCATTGTGAAATGGCCAAAGCCATGTGCGATGCTTTACAAGTAGCCCACAAAGGCACTAATGATGTTAAGTTGGCTCGTATTAATACACTAACGCAAGAGTTTGATTTGTTTTACATGAAGCAAGGGGAAACCATTGCGGATATGCAAAAACGATTTACTCACATTATCAATAAATTGCATGTTCTTGGTAAACCAATTCCAAATGAGGTTGCTACTAACAAGATTTTAACGTGTTTAAATAGGGGGCCAACGATCTTGCTACACTAGACCTCACAACACTTTTTGGTAAACTCGATGAGCATGAGCAAGTGCTCATTAGCTTGGATAAACATGAAAAGAGTATCAAGAAAGAGAAGGCAAAAGATACGGAGAAGAAGTCGATAGCTCTTAAGGCTTCTTGTTCAAAGTCTACACATCAAGAGCTAAGTGATGATGAAGCCAATAATGACAAAGATGAAGAATCCTGTGATGATATGGGCTTATTTGTGAAGAGGTACAATAGATACGTTCGTAAGAACGAGATTCAACACTCGGACAAAAATCTAGTCAAATTTAGGAAGCAATCTAGAAGCGAAGAAAATAAGAATGGCAAGGTAAAAGGGACGTGCTATAACTGTGGAAAATCCGGGCACTACAAGCCGGATTGTCCATCTCTAAAGAAAGACAAAGATAGGGATAATGACAAGAGTCGCTCAAAAAAAAAGTCCAACAAATCTCGACGAGCATACATCGCTTGGGAAAGCTATAGTGAGTCGGAGAAAGATGATTCATCAAGCGACGAAAGTGAATCCGTTAACTTTTGTCTTATGGCACGCCACAATAAAGCAAAAGAGGTAAAGCACTCTAAATATGATCATATTAATACTATGTCGCATTTAGAGTTACAAAAGGCTTTTGACATGTTACACTATGAGGCTAAGGAAGCATTTCAACGCTTAGCCTCAAATAAAAAGATTTTATCGTATTTGGAGAAGAAGGTTTCATATTCCGAAAAGGAATTGGAAGCCCTAAAAAATTTTATAATGGACACATCAAAAGCCAAGGTTGAAGAGGACCCTACCTCTTGGTTCAATTGGGGCTGTGACACTTGTCACATTTGGCAACGAGAGGTGAGAACCCTCAAGGCCAAATTGGACAAGGCTCTTAAGCCAAAAGTTACGTTTGCTATCGATCGATCACATTTTTGTGAGAGCATGATAATCCATATCAAAAGTATACCTATGTGATTTGAAATAGTGATAGCAAAGGTAAATTCCAAATGAACCGTAATTGTCTTTACTGTTGTAAGCCTGGTCATACTATTGCAAAATGCCGCTTCAGAAGGTTTCTTACTCTGAAAGGCATCTACCAATGGTTGCCCAAGTGTGGTCTTGGTTTCACTCACCTTAAAGGACCCAATGAGAATTGGGTACCTACTCTTCCTTGATTGTTATTGTAGGTACAAAGTCTTGAGACCATCGAAAGAAGATAGGTTCTGGATAGTGGCTGCTCGAGACATATGACCGGAGACATATCTCTTTTTATCGACTTTGTGGCGAAGAAAAAGGGGTTTGTCACCTACGGAGATAACAACAAGGGACAGATTCTTGGTAAAGGTAGTGTAGGTAACCCCTCATCTACTACTATCTCTGATGTACTTGTTGTGGAAGCCTTAGACACAATCTTTTAAGCATTAGCCAACTATGTGACAGAATTATAAAGTATCGTTTTCAAACGATTGTTGCATAGTTGAAGATAGTGACAAAAAGAATGTGTTTAAGGGCTTGAGGGTGAACAACGTCTATATGCTAGACTTAGATGAAGTATCGTTGAATGGCGACAAGTGTCTAGTCACTATGAATGAGGATTCACGGTTGTGGCATAGACGGTTGGCGCACATCAACTTTGATTTGCTTAACAAAATAGTCTCTAAAGACCTAGTCATCGGTTTGCCCAAAATCAAATTCACAAAGGATCACCTTTGTGATGCGTGCCAAATGGGGAAGCAAACAAGGATCTCATTCAAATCTAAAAACATCGTTTCAACTATGAGACCCCTTGAGCTCCTCTATATGGACCTATTTGGACCATCTAGGGTTAAAAGCCTAGGTGGTAACTATTATGGTTTTGTAATAGTCGATGACTTTTCTAGGGTTTGCTGGACTATTTTCTTAGAAAATAAGAGTGATACCTTTTCGGCCTTTGAACGATTTGCTAAGTTATCTCAGAACAAGTTAAACACAAACATTTGGTCAATTAGAAGTGACCATGGGGGTGAGTTTGAAAATCATTTGTTTGAAGCATTTTGTGATTCCAACGGAATTGATCATAATTTTTCCGCACCACGTACCCCTCAACAAAATGGGGTAGTGGAATGTAAAAATAGAGTGTTGGAGGAACTTGGAAGGACTATGATCAATGATAGTGGACTACCAAAATATTTTTGGGCCGACGCCATAAGTACGGCTTGTTATGTTTTGAATAGGGTGCTCATCCGCCTATTCTAAACAAGACACCGTATGAGCTTTTAAAAGGGTGTAAGCTAAATATCTCTCACCTTCATGTATTTGGTTGCAAATGCTTTGTGTTAAACAATGGGAAAGAGACTCTTGGTAAGTTTGATGCCAAGACGGACGAGGGTATTTTTCTTGGATACTCTCAGTCAAGTAAAGCGTATAGAATTTATAATAAGAGGTTACGTGTAGTTGAAGAGTCAGTTCATGTTACCTTTGATGAGTCTTATCCAAGAAATGTCGGAGAAGGTAGTTCTTTTCATGGTGCAGGTGTACCTACTGAAGACATACTCAAGGACACTGATAAGGGAACTGATCATCCTGAAGCAGTGCGTATTGAGGAGGAAAAGGATCACCAACCGTTGAAAAGTGAGGATGATCATCATTCTGATAAAGATGAACTTCCTCCAGCTTGGAAGTCTTCAAAGACCATCAAATTGACAACATTCTCGGTGATATCTCTAAGGGAGTAACCACTCGCTCTAAACTTAGTAATTTTTGCTATTACTCTACTTTTGTGTCACAAGTTGAACCTAAAAATGCTAAGGAGGCGTTACTCGATGAGCATTGGTTTCTATCAATGCAAGATGAACTAAATCAATTCAGGAGAAATGAGGTTTGGGGCCTTGTCCCCCCTCCGCGAGATCATCGAGTAATCGGCACCCAATGGGTGTTTAGGAATAAACTTGATGAAAATGGAGTAATAACACATAACAAAGCGCGGCTTGTTGCGCAAGGCTATAACCAAGAGGAAGGAATCAACTATGAGGAAACTTATGCGCCGGTTGCCCGACTCGAGGCTATACGCCTTTTACTTGCTTATGCTTACACTGAGAACTTCAAATTATTCCAAATGGACGTTAAAAGTGCTTTCCTTAATGGATATATAAATGAAGAGGTTTATGTTGCCCAACCTCCGAGGTTTGAATCTCATGAATATCCTGATCATGTCTACAAACTTAAACGTGCTTTGTACGGACTTAAACAAGCCCCTAGGGCTTGGTATGAACGTCTAAGTAAATTTTTACTTGATCAAGGGTATTCAAGAGGGAAGGTTGACACAACCCTCTTTATTAAACGTCAAGGAAAACATTTAATCTTGGTACAAATTTATGTTGATGATATTATCTTTGGGTCTACTAACATGACCTTGGTCAAGGAGTTTTCTAGT
This sequence comes from Lathyrus tuberosus, assembly GCA_022829125.1. NCBI lineage: Eukaryota > Viridiplantae > Streptophyta > Magnoliopsida > Fabales > Fabaceae > Lathyrus > Lathyrus tuberosus. The sequence continues at coordinate 2,917,012 of JALAZF010000517.1, forward strand.
TTGATGCAGGGGGAGTTTGAAATGAGCATGATGGGGGAGCTTAACTATTTCCTCGGATTGCAAATCAAACAACTCGAAGAGGGTACATTCGTGAGTCAAACAAAATACTGTCTTGAGCTTCTCAAACGTTTCGGCATGCTAAACTGCAAAGAAATAGATACTCCAATGCCTACTTGTGCCAATCTTGATCGTGATGAAAATGGTAAGGATGTAGAGGTAAAGAAGTATCGAGGTATGATTGGATCTCTTCTTTATCTTACTGCATCACGACCCGACATTATGTTCAGTGTATGCATGTGTGCGAGGTATCAAGCACATCCCAAGGAATCCCACTTAAATGCAGTTAAGCGCATACTTCGATACCTCTCCGGTACTCCAAAGTATGGGTTGTGGTATACCAAAGGTAGTGTTTGTTCCTTAGTTGGTTATTCCGATTCTGACTTTGCCGGGTGCAAGTTGGATAGGAAAAGTACTAGTGGCACGTGTCACCTTTTTGCAAATTCCTTGGTGAGTTGGCATAGCAAGAAACAGGTTTCGATTGCTTTGTCAACAGCCGAGGTGGAATATGTTGCCGCAGGCAGTTGTTGTGCTCAAGTCTTATGGCTTAAACAACAATTGCTTGATTTCAATTTAAAACTTGAGTGTATTCCCATTTTGTGCGATAACACTAGTGCAATAAACCTAACTAAGAACCCCGTATTACATTCACGCACCAAGCATATCGAAATACGCCATCATTTTCTTAGGGATCATGTAGAGAAAGGTGATGTGATTTTTGAGCACGTTGACACTAAAAATCAGCTTGCTGATATTTTTACAAAACCATTAGCTACAGATCCTTTCTTTCACATCCGTAGGGAACTTGGCATTCTCGATATCTCGGATCGTGTTTAATAATTCTTTATGATAGTGATCTTCACATATATACATGCTTGTTTATTCTTTTAACTAACAATGCAAAAAGACATTTAGCTATATGTGAGGGCTCTTATCGTCAAGGTGATCAAGGTAATATCGTTCCGATTTATAGATGTTTAACATATTTTGTGCCATATTACATACCTTAAACTTGATGTTTATTGCATTTTGAGCACATATTATTCATATGGATGTTTGTTCTATGTGTGTGCATGCTTATTTATCCTTTAGGAACTTATATTTGCTAAATTTCAATTTTTTTCATTTTTTGACTTGCATGCGTCGACCTGACCATATCATGGGTCGACTCATAAAGTGATGCATTTGTTAAGGGAAACAAACGGGTTAGCACAGGATAACCTGCTGTCGGCGCATCCTTATATGTTTAAAAAAAATCTAGTTCCAGCACTTGAATGCGTCGATGCACCCTGTGCATAGGTCGACGCATAACTGTCACGTTCAGAATTCCTGCATTAATTGGAATGTGTGCGCCGACCTATTGCTACCTATTCCCACTACATATTTTCACTACTCTTAAATTCTTGTTCATTTCATGTAATCATATCAGATTTTATGGTCTCCCTCTCTCTATTTCTTCCATTAAACCTCATCAATACCCATTAATCTCCATCAAAATCCCTAAAAATAAAAACCCACAAAAAGTGAATCCTCAAGGGTATAACAACAAGGGTTTCTAACGGCTGGTCATCATCCTCTCTACTTTCGCGCACTGTTCATCATCCTTTCTACCACTGTGTGCATTGTTCATCTTCTTCAAACCTTCATCAAAAATGGCTTCCAGACGAACAACCGGTAAAAGAACAACCAGAGCTTCATCTTCCGGAACCTCTTCACAACCGGTAACTGTTAACTCTTTAGTTGCTGATGCACTATCTAGTCCTTATGAGGCATTGTTTAGTAATCGTGATGTTATACCACAACATGGATTCTATGTATTGATGGGTGAAGATTATCACATTCCTGAGATAACTGAAATACTCAATGTTCAGAATCTTGGTGAGTTCCTGGAATGTGATGATAAGTACAATAGTGATCTGATTCGAGTGCTCTACTGTGGAATCAAGGGTAAATTTAAAGGGGCTGAGTTTAAGTTTTCTATGAATAATGCACTTCATGATGTGAACAATGATTTATGGGCTACTTTGTTTAGCTTGGACACAAATGAAAATATACCCAGAGTAACTGATAAAACGTTTGTTCAAAACTTTGAGTTTAACACTGCTCTAAACTCTATGTTACAGGAACCATATCCTGACGATGTTGTGGCAAGTGACGTCTTTCCAAAAAATGTCACTACCGGTCATTTGAAATTTGAAGACCGCATTTTGCAATGGATTATTGCTCGTATTTTGAGACCTAAGAAAGGTGGATACTCACGGGTTGAGAAGACTGAAGTTCATCTTATGTATATTTTGAAAAATCAGATCAAAATCAACTGGCCATACTATTTTGCATATCAGATGTTCGTTACCCGCACCCGTGCGATTGAGATCCCATTTTTTTGTAGTAGCTTGAACTAAGGATGCTCTGATTCCTCTCTCTCGTCCGATTGAGGATACGTAGGCACGAGATACGATATCTTGGCGAGCACACTAACAACTAACTTCCCTTTCTCTCGCACCCTGCGATCGAGACTAACCTGATAACTGAGTTTTTTCTCTCGCCCCAGTACATATTTCAGTTCCAAATATTCCTTACATTGAGATTTCATCTAAACAACAATTTCAACTAAAAACCCTCACCATGATGGGCTACAATTGGGATTTGGTTAATAAGAAATTCAATTACCGACATAGATCGACTCATCCTTTTCAACCTGAACCTGAGGAACGTGTTCATTATGAAGGAAATGATGACGAGGACATACATGATGGTGATCATCAAAATGTTAATGATGCTGATGTGGTTATGCAAGAGGAAGACAACGAAGCATGGATGGGCGATCAACATGAGGACAATTCTGAGAATCAGGGCTGGGGAGATTGGAAAAACAACTACTGGACTACTCTTGGTGACGCATATGTTCCTCCCACCTATGGCGAGGAGTATGGTTGCCAGCAACCTGATTATTCGGCACCTCCAACTCCACAGCCTCAGTATGATTTCCAGGCATCTTAAGAGATTCTGGCATGGTTAAATCAGATGAATCTTCAACAGCAAGAATTCCAAACATTGCAAGAGAGCTGCTACAATGCTCAGGAAGAACGGCTCCCAAACTTATCCGATCAAGTCTCGGCTCACATCACTAACTTCAACAGGTTTGCTGACGCGTCTATGACTCGCTTCAACCTAATGGACGAGAACTTGACTCAACAGAATCTGAATCTTGCAAATAGTCTTGATACTCTAAATCGCACCCCGATCGAACTCAACCTGCACCTAGAGGATTTGCCACCACCATCCCAGTATTATGTGGGAAAAGGTCATCCATATAGGGGGAGGAGGCCATAGAGATTAGGGCATCATATTACTAGTGTTTTGCATTTACGTTTTGCTATTTGCTTTGCATGTTTTCTCCTATTGTTCAACTTTGACTTTTGCTTCAGTTTGTTTTGAAATTCTTATGTATGGAATGAATTGTCTTTGCGATTTATGTTCCGTATTTATCCGCTTTCAATTTTACATTAACTGTATCATATGTGGATGCGTGTTACTGTTGCTGTGTTGAAAATATGTGATGGATCCTTACGTGTTATAGTTTTATTTTGACCACCTTCTTCTCTTCTTTTTGATGTTGACAGAGGGGGAGAAGGATAGCAAACAGAACATTAGCAGGAAATTAATCAAGTGTTAAAGACAGGGGGAGCTTGTTCGTTCACAAATTACAAATCACGTGAAAGCTAAAACAGTGTTGCCATCATCAAAAAGGGGGAGTATGTGAGGGCTATGGTCTTTCATCTATTTCGTTTTAATGATGTCAACAAATATGCTGAGTATTAGATTGTAATTTGAGCGGTATCACTTCTCTTTGTCGGGTAAATTGCATCTAGTCATTGTTGTTCATATGTCTAGACATATAGGGTTGTGTCTTATCCATAAATATATGTGCATGATCATTATACTGGTGTCTAGTATGTTTGTCTGGGTCCTGGTCAGTTACAATGTGCAAAAAATGTATTTTATGTAAAAATTTAGGTTATGCGCTAACCTGCCACATGCATGAGTCGACGCATGATTACTGGTGCAAGACTTATAAAATAAATGGGTAAGCGCATGATTCTGAGAATGCAGAAATTGCATTCATGCGTCGATGCATGATGACCTTGGGTTGACGCATATTGGTCAAATTTCATAGTATTTTCCACGAGTCAGCGCACGCCGACCCTTATTAAAGTATGTGTCGACTCATAACTTGCCTGAACTGATTTTTTCACTCAAATTTTTCTCTGTTATTTCTTTTATATCTTTTAGTGGGTCATTTTATTCTATATGAATAGTTTGGTCCTCTCATTATCCAAAAAGAACAAAAAACGTGAAAATATATACCATTCTTCTCTTCATCTTCATCTTCTTCATTGAGTAAACAAACAATCACACATAATCGTATTTGTTTGTGTCTCCCATTGATCGAAGTGATAACGTTCAGAATTTAGGAAATGTATGATCTTCATTTTCTGGGTTGAGAGCTTGGTAGGTGTTTCTTGAATAAAACCAGTTGGTTTTGTCCTCCAAGAATCAAGTAGATTTTGGGGGTTTTTGCACAAACCGTTTCGTTCTACAGGGATTCAGCCGGGCGAAGGTAACCGAAGATTGGAGTAATCATTCGATTTAGTAGCTGTAATCGGAGGATCATAGAAGAGAGGTTTGGGTTTAAATTTTTGGTAGATCGCAATTGATCGAGTGAAGGTAACCGAAGAACGGTGGTTTCTTTCGGTTTAGTAGCGTGGGACGGTAATTGGATCAACCATATTCGAAGCACTTGATTCATCTTTAATCAAGGGGAGAGAAGACTCTGCCTCAAGGATCGAAGATGTTCGAGGGTTTGGATGTTGATTGTTCTTCTCTTGTAATAAAATATTTGCAACAGCTACATATATATATATATATATATATATATATATATATATATATATATATATATATATATATATATATATATATATATATATATATATATATATATATATATATATATATATATATATATATATATATATTAATTCTAATTATGGAATTGGGGGCAAAGGTACCCAAATCGAGGACGATTGGGGAACTGCCTAGTCAAATCTCGTTTGTTCTCTCTTTCCCTTAACTCTTTTACATTTCAGTTCATTCGAATTTGTGAAGTCGCAATTTATCGAAATTTCTGTCGTAGTGTAATCTTAAGCTGAGAAACTGTTTTGGTAAATTGATACAATTCCTTGAATTATATCTTGGAGCAGCTTTACATTACATTCCATTGAAATTCTGCACTTAGTGTGTTTACGCACACTGGGTGTTTGATAAATTGTTTCAAAGCAAAAATCGAACGTGTTGCTTTTAATTGTTTATCGTTTTTCCTCATTGGTTTGGATTAAACATCAACCAAGCAATATTTTGTTGATTGCGTTTTTAAGTGTAGTAATCAAACTGAATTTTTATCTTCCATGCTCATTCTCAATATATTCGTGCATATCCGATCCTTTTAGTAGAAGGTTTGTGGTAGACGTACAATCCAGTGGTTGCTTCCGTTAAACATTTTAAAACTAAATTTTTGGTAACCTTTTGCGTGTAAAACTCAAGGGATCTATTCAACCCCCCCTTCTAGATCCATAACCATCGTCTAATACCCCTCCTCAAGGCCCCGACCTATATTTAATTCACGGAGAAATAAGCTGCCAACATTGTTTGGGACTCGTGGCATCAGGAGAACGCTAGAGTTTTGAGGCACGATGCCCCCAAGGCTCCTCGCCGAGGAGGAGAGAAAAGGAAGGAGGATAAGCCCCGTGAATCTCGGGAGTACAAAGGACCTGCCGACCATTTTTCCAAATACACACCGTTGACGGCCTCTCGTGACCATATTCTATCCGAGTGCACGAACTCAGAATTCCGCCAGGATGGAGTCCGTCTTCCTAGACAGACGCCTCCCAAGCCTACCGCGGATAAGACTAGGTATTGCCGCTTCCACAAGAGTCACGGGAACGTCACCGAAGAGTGCATCCACCTCAAGGATGCAATTGAAATCTTCATTAGGGACGGGCACCTGAAGCAGTACACTAAGCGAAGAGAGGCCCCTCGGCAAGACGCCTGGGAAGCAAAGAAGGTCGAGAAGGAGAAGCCATCCTCTAACGACACCTCCAACTTGCAGATCGCCATGTCCATCTCTCGGACTGAGGACTTCTATGTCCCTGACTGGGTCGAAGACCCCCTCCATTTTTCAGTGCACAACACATGGGAAACCTTCCCTTCCTCCATGGTCATATCTGGTGGAGGGTTCAACAAGCTCGCCGTGGGATCAGTGAAAAGGAAGTTCGAGCAACTCATCGATGCGAGCTCGAACCAAAACTCCACCCTGCATAAATGTCGGGGAAGCTCAGTCCCTATTACGTTCTATAGTGAAGAGCTCCACGGAGGAACCCCTAACTTCAGCATCCCTTTGCTCGTGAGGGCGTAAATGGTGAACTTTGACGTTCGCCGCATTCTGGTCGACCAGGGAAGCTCAGTCGACATCATGTACTCCCAGTTGTTCCTAACATTGCAGCTCGACAAAACGCACTTGACGCCGTACATGGGCTCTGTTGCACCCTAAAATTTTCCCTCTCATTCTTTAACATTTTTGGCTTATGCTTCATTTCATTTGCATCATCATTTGTGCATAGCATTGGCCTTTGACATGGGATCAAGGTATCTTTGTAGATTCTCAAGAGGAGAGATAGTTCTCAAAGCATTAAGCAAGGAGATGGTATCAACATCATGGTATTTTTAAGCTACAAGGTTCTCATACTCTTCAAAGTATCCCAACAAGTTCATTCAATCATCTGAGGATTAGGGTTTCAAGGATTGCAAGAGATTCATTTGATCAAGCTCCTAGTGGCTCTGAATTAGGGTTTTGTGCAAGGACACTTATGGTTATTTTCTTGAGCAAAGCATGGTTCTATGGTTCAATGTACATCTCAAAGGTTCTCTACATGTCTCATGGTTCAACACAAATCATTTCAAGAGTTTTTGAAGTGGACAAAGGAGGCATCTGATTCATCTGGTCAAAAAGTCAACTGATGCCCTAAAAAGTCAACTCTTGAGTTCTTGGGTCTTATTTGGGCATTTCAAGTTATCATTCATGTTATTATAAGGTCTGATCAAGAAAAATCAAGAGGAATCACAAAATCAGGAAAAGTTGCCAAATTAAGGTTTTGGGAGTTTTTCTAAATATGGAAATTCAGCTTCGAGGGCATGTTTTCAACGACAATTTTATTGATGATCCAAGCTCCATTTCACTTTTCCTCCCACATGAAACTTGTTCCTCATTCTTCAAGCTTTCTTTTGATACCAAGAACGCATCATTTGGATCCCTAGAACTCAAGTTATAATATTTCAAAGGCGAGAAAATAAAGTTTTTATGATATAACGGGTTACATCACTGTTACTCAGCCACAAAATGCACGTTTGGGCTGATGTAATCGGTTACCTCAACCATGTAACCGGTTACATCACTGTTTTGACAGAAAATCAGCATTTTCAGCTGCTTCTCCTTTATTTTTTTGATCACTTGGGTTTATATGTGCAAGAAGGATCTAGAATGCTTCAAATTTTGATTAACTTTAATTTCCCTCCAAAACTCAAATATTTCCATTCCTAATTCCACTTCTAATCTCCATTCCTAACACTAACCCACACTCCAAACCACATTTTGATTCCTAACCTTGGGATTATTTAAACAAGTTTCCTCCAAACCTCACACATCTACACTCATTTTTCCAATTTTTCTACACTTCACATTTCAATTCTCTCACTTTTTCACTCTCCATTTTCATCTTCAACCTTCATTAGAGCTCTTCCATTATAATTCTCAAATTCTTCATTGGAGTTTGTGAATTCTAGAGCTAAACCTTCATCATTTCCTCTCATCAACACAAATTCTGCAGTAGAAAGTGATTTGGATCTAAATCCAAGGTTTGGAAGCACTTTTTTGGAAGCAACTTTGAAGCAAGTTCGTCACATTGCGTTGTTCCTTAAATTTCTTGCTAGGAACTCATTGGATCTTGGATTTTCTATGTCTAATCTGTCCAATTTCGTTTGCAACACTTACCAAAGCAATTCTCCGCTTTGTAGGTTGTTAATCCATATATCCTAGCTTATTCTAGCTTATTTACAACTTTGGCATTGTAGATCCATTAATTTTTTATGTGAATTGATCCATTGATTGATTTAATTGTTGATATTGTTGTGTGATTGTTTCAGTTGATGTTTGATTGTGGTTATTTGATGTAATTTTCATGATTAATTGCATGATTTAGCATGTGGAAATTAAGTGGTTAAGTTGCTGAAAAGTGCTTTTGCTGAAAAATTTGTTTTGCTGTTTTTTGCTGATGTAACGGGTTACATCAACCATGTAACCGGTTACATCACCTTGCCTGCACCACATTTGTGCTATTTTTTTGTTGATGTGACCGGTTACCTCAACCATGTAATCGGTTACATCACTACTAGTTTGGAAAAAAATTGTTTTCAAGGGTTGTTTTGGCATGCTTTGATCCTCTAAGTTTCATGACTTTGTGTGATGCATATTTAGGAAATTTTCTTGAGATATTTCGCCCTATTTGGCAGTATGTTTGCATTTCTTCGACGCGCGGTGTATTGATTTTCATGTGGCGTTTTCATGACCTATTTGTGTTGCATTCTTGGTGCATCCTTCATGATGTTTAGTTATGCTCACTTGTTTGCCCATTCTTATTGCTCATTTTGCTGGATATATGATTCATGTTCATGTTTGCTCTCGATCCCGTGAATGCGTGTTCATTTCAAGCGATTAATTGTTGATTTGATGATTATCCATGTTGCTTTTGGGTGAATGCTTGAGTGCGCAATGTCATTGGAGTTTGTTCATGCCTAGTTTCTCATGCTTAAATGTATGTACGTGCGTAGCAATTGCTCTCACTTGATGTTCGTTCATGTTCACAATTCATGTGTGTTTGTTATAGGGTGAAAGCATGTTTTTGTTTATTTCTTAGGATTCATGATTATGCTTAAATGTTGGACATGTTTATTGTGGATCGATTATTCTTTGACGCATGCTCAACTTGAGGTTGTGTTGTCACATGATCATCCATGCTTGATGCATATTCATGAGCATTTGTTTTGATGCATTGCATGTTGCCTTGGTGTGTACATGACTATTATGCTGAATAGTAGCTGTTAAATGTTGTTTTGGTCACCTGCTTCTTTTTACACCTGTTCTGTTCTGAAAGCATGAGCTGTTAAATGCTATTATGCTCAATTTGCTGGAATGTACTGCTGTTCTGAGCTGAAACGTTGTTGTAGCTGCTAATTTTTGGTTTTTTTTTTCTTTATTTTGGTTTGCTTTTGCATGTTCCCTTAGGATTCCCTAGTCCAACTTAATTTTTGATTAAGCTTGGAGTAGGATAGACATTAGGAGCTAATCCATGCATGATAACATTTAGGTTAGACCCTTTTCAACCTCAACCTTAGGTCCATCTTTTGCATGCTAACATTAGGATATAATTTCCTTTCGCATCCTCAAACTTAGGGCCATTTTTGCTCGATAACATGTAGGATCGAGTCCTCTTAGACTTTCCGTGTGTCTTCTTCTTCTCTCAAAACAAAAATCCAAACATGTAATAAATACGATGAGTATTGTGCGCCACGAGCCTTAAGTATATGGGAAATGATGAGTGAGAAGTCTCTCCTTACTTTTTCTAGAGTGTTTAGCATATGTCTCGTTTGTTAGACGACGAAAATTGATCTAGAAGGGGGGTTGAATAGATCACTACTTTTTAATTGTGAGTCGGCGCTTAAATTTGATTTTAAAAATTGTTTGCGGAAGTGGCCGAGGACAATTCGTCTAACCGAACCGGTTACTGAGAGAATCAGATATACGTAAGCTAAATGAAACGAAAGGCTCAATGAGAAAAATTGAATCACAACTTAACTATTAATCAATTTACCAACAGCACTCAATGTTGTGCAATCTCCAATGAACAATAAAAAATAAAACCAAATTGACAATATATCAAACACCTTGTAAGCATTCAATTAATCGAGCACTTGGAGTGCGAAACACTCCAAGCTAAACCTTTTATTTTAGTTAGTGCAGAATTTTCACTAAGCACAATCCAAAATGATTGTGCAATGTTTTTTAAATCAGTTTTTCTGCACTATACTATACCAGAATTTTTATCGATCAATTGAACAATCACAAGCGTAAACAGTTCGAAAATTAAAGGTGATAGGGAAAGAGAAACGACACCAAGTTTGTTTAGGTGGTTCCCCTTTCGTCCTCGCTTCGGGTACGTCTGCCCCCAAATCTAAAACTAGAATTGAGATATCTATAATCTTGTTTGCAAATTGTTTTTACAAGAGAAACCTTATCTATCACACACTCAAGAAACTCCGTTGATGCTGATACTATGTCTTCTCTTCCCTTGATTCGGGTCAAATTAAGTGCCTCGAACTTGTTGGATGAACCTCCGTTTACCGTTACTAGATTGAATGAACACATCGGTCTTCAATTACCTTCACTCGGCTGATTCCGATCCACACACAATTCGATCCCCAAACCTTTATTGCACAATCCTCCGGTTGATGCTACTAGATCGACAAAACCCACCGTTCTTCGATCACCTTCGCTTGGCTGAATTCAATACACACAAAGATCATAACCAAAAACCCTAAATCCAATTGATCTTGGAGGACAAAACCCTAGAGGTTTTATTCAAGAAAAACCCAACTGAAACACTCACCCTAAACAAGATACACTTCTATGTTTGGACGTTATCACCTCATGATGCAAAGATCAACAAAAATGGTTATGTGTATTTGTTGAGAAAATGCAAGAATGGAGATGAAGATGATGAGAGAAAACGTTCAATGTAAATCTTTCACTTTTTCTTGTTGTTATGTAAATAATGAGGAACCAAGTATTTATATGATGCTAGGACCAACTACCACAAATAACAGCATTTTGAACATTGGAAAAACCATAAAAATGAGTCACATTCAGCGAAGAGTCGACCACACTTTAATGAGGGTCAACCTGTGTGACCCGTGAGCAAATCTGCGCAAGTTTGAGAACCATGCGTCGACCGCTACAGGGATCATGCGTCGACCGCTATAGGGATCATGCATCAACGCATGGCTGATGAAAATGCAGAAAGAGGAATGACTCCAATATGCGTCGACCAGAGGGTCAGCGTGCGCTAACCCGAGGAAAATCCAATAATGACAACTTTTTCATGAGTTGACCAAACATTGATTTAGGTCGACTCAAGCTACCAAAACTCATAAAAACTGATTTTTGCACATGTTTCATCTACTTAGGCAATGTTTATGCATACCTAATACTCATAGCATGATCACACACATGTAATAGATGTGCAAGACTCTTCCTATATGTTTGGACACATGATTGTTGATTATTTATGCATTGCAAAATAAGAATGCCGACAATGATGAGATGATACAGTCCAAATTACATACTACGAGCTAGTACATGTTTTGACATCATTAAAATAAAAATCAAGTGTAAGACACCTTGCCCTCACATACTCCCCCTTTTTGATGATGGTAAAACTTCTTTAGCTTGTCTTGTAATTTGAAACTCACCCTCCCCCTAACTTTGTGTAGTCCACTAAAATTCAACTTTGCTGCTGCTTTTGCTTATAGATACCCTTCTCCCCCTTTGACAACATCAAAAAGAGAAAAGGCCGTGGTCAAAGGATAACATATGACATACTTATGAATTCACTCAACAATTTGCAGTCAAGGTACATCAACATACATCCACATATAATGATGTTAATGCAAATATAATATGGATAGATAAGGCACAATAATGCATAGATAGAAACTCATAATACATTCCATAAGAAAACAAATGTCAAAAACTCCATTGTCATGCAAATTATATAAGCAAATCTCAACACATAAGATTCATGCAACATAAAACAAGATATGAAATGCAGTAAACTAAAATCCTAGTCCTCAAGGTCTCCTCCCCCTAAAGTGGTGACCCATGCCTCGGAAGTAATGATCTGGAGGTGGAGGAAGTGGTTGCTCATCCAAACACTCATTAAGCTCAAATATAGCTTGGTTAAGAATATTAAGACTGTTTGTCAAACAATGAGTCTGACTCTCTACAGTAGTATCCAACATGTCAAATCTAGTCATGACTGCAGAAGCAAACCGGTTGAAGTTCTAATTATGTACTTCCAACTGGTTTGTGAGAGCAGTATGCCTCTCCTCCTATGTGGTCATAAAACTCTGTTGCTGAAGCTGCATTGAGCGTAACATTTCCAGGACTTCCTCATTGTTCTGTTGTGGTTGCGGTGTAGGAGTAGGAATGGAGTACTCAGGCTGGTGACACTCATACTCTTCTTGTTAGTTCCATTCATAGTTTGGAGGATATTAAGATGAACCAAGTGAAGTCCATCCGGTATGTTGCCACTCACCCCATCCCTGATTAGCATAGAGATCTTGAGAGGGAGAGTAACCCATCCACTCAACATTATCTTCTTCCACATTATGCACCTCGGTTTGCATTTCATTACCGACTTCTTCTTCTTGCTCATTTTCTTCTTCATCCTCGTCTTCATCCGCGACATCATAATGAACATCTTGATGTGTAGCTCTAGACCAAAACTTGTATTGTTTATCTTGATTGTCCCAGAAATACCCCATCATGGTGAGCGTTTTCTGGCTGAACTCTTGATCAGATGATAATGACATGTAAGGAATGTATTGGACCACCACTTCAGCCTTGTTCAAAATAAACTGAATAAAATATGCATAATATAGGGTCGTACCTCGACTGGAGTCACAAAGTGCAAACATCCGACTTGTGAGGTAGTGAGGCCAGTCAATGCGCTTCTTATTTTTCAACAGATAAATCAAATGAACCTCAGCATGATCAACCTGTGAGTATCCTCATTTCTTGGGACATAGAATATGACCAACGATCCACTGGAGAATCCTATCAACGGTCTTCAACTACCCTGTTGTAACCGTCTTAGGAAACAAATTACTATTCACAATGCTGTCAGAATAAGGATCTCGCAGCATGGAGTTCAAAGCAGTCTTAAATTCATAATCATTAATGAACTTAGAATCCGTAACCTTAGGAAGAGTAGATCCCTATGGGTCTATGTTAACCAAATTTTTCCAGACAATAGGATTAACAGTGTACATCTTACCACCTATCATGTACTTAAAGGTAGAATTTTTGAACTTTCCCTGAATTCCTGTGTAGAACAACTAAACCAAGTCCTCATTGTAGTTGGTGTCTAACTCCAAGAACTCATCAAAGTGTTGAGCATTCAGCAGTTCAATAATTTCAGTCAAATGGAAATGTTCAGCCCTCAAAGGATAGTAAACAAATTGTTTGACAATTGAATGGTGTCGCGGTGAGAATCGGATATCAAGCTATTGATTAACTTGAACTATAAATCTTTGAAATCACCGCCGAACTTTGATTTATCCAAAGGAAAGGGTAAAGATCGAAAGCCCAATAAGAAAATTTAGGTTCGGGGGTTGGTTACGCCTAGGGAAGGTATTAGCATCCTAAACGTCTGTAGTACTCTACAGGAACCTCTTGTTAGTATTTGTGTTACCTATTTCTTTCTTGCTAAGGGTATTGTGCTAAATAAAATACCTAGGGTGTTAGTATCTAAGTATGCTCGCCAAGACATCGCATCTCGTGCCTACGTATCCTGACGAGAATGGAATCATAACATTCGTATTTCCCCTCAATGAGGGGGTGGAACTCTTGACTGTGGTCAAGGTTCTAGGGGGAGGTAAGCATCCATGGCAAGACGCTTACATAGAGTGCGGTGATTCCGATCCTAAGGTTAGGATAAACGGTAAGGAAGTTAGGCTAAGCTATCCTAATCGTGACATGGTAGTCAACGGGAAAATTCTTTCCTTTGGAATTAAGGTGAAAACAACACAGGTCAAAGTCTAAAGCCTATATAGATTTAACTTAGGGCCGAACCAATATTCTAAGGGATCATGAGAATGAACACATAAACAACTAAACCTAAGCTAAAAGCTGTCATAAGCAGTTAAGCTAAGCTATCCTATATCGCTTACATTGTATAAGGCACACGATGTTATAGCGGATCCCCTCTGGAATCGATTCGTCGCTCACACCCCACAAGGGCACACGACATCACAAGAATGCATATCATGATGCTTGGAATACAATGACTCATGACATTCAAATGCAGACATATACACATCCATAATCAGGCATATACCATCATATACAACACATTGCATTTTCTTGCCCTTAGGCCACAAACCATCACCACGACATTTTATCACATGCATTTTCATCACACAACAACACACAAGTCATACGATATCCATATCAACAGCACATTGCATGATACACATCAATTACACACAATTACAACGGCAAAAGTCGACAAAACGACACTATTCCAAATTCCCGACATAATTAAATTGGACAAAAATCTCAAAACCATTTTAATAAGAAAGTACATCTCAATAGCTTTCCAACGATACCAAGTATGTTCAAAACGGATAATCGGAACACAAGTTACGGAAGTATAAAGAAAAGGAATCGCGAAAAGACAACATTCTGCACACTCTCTGGTCATGCGCGTATTGCCCTGAGCCATACGCGTAATGTCCAGCTCGCTCGCCCATTCCATACGCGTATTGCCCAACTTGATACGCGTATGGGCAGAGACCAAATCCTCTCTAAAAATCCCACTAAAAGCCAATACGCGTATTGCCTCACTTCATACGCGTATTGCCCAACTCCTTACACGTACCATTACGCAAATGAGCAGATGGGCGAGAAAATGAACTTACATACGCGTAATGCCCCAAAATTCCCCTTGCCATACGCATATTGGCCAAACCAATACGCGTATTGCCCTGCGTGTTACGCGTATGGGCAGCGAAAAATCCAGAATTTTCTGCAGAATTTTTCTGCGAAATTCACCCAAAAACCACTCCAAATCTCACCAAAACACCTGAAAATTACCAAATGAATACACAACAACACCTATCTAACATGTTTCAGCAATTAGGAACATCAAAACATGATTTCAGACACATTTTGAATCAATTTCCAACAATTTCAACATATTATGGTTTTTACTCTATATCTCATTTCAATCCAAAAACAACCAAATACAAACATACATAATCATACACAAGTATAAGATAATCGAGTTTCGCACCCTTACCCGATTTAACCGTGTTTGAAAAGTCGGTTGATCGATTTTCTTAATTTCCAGGTTTTCTCTCTTTTTCTCCTCTTCTTTTTCCTTCTTTCTCTTTTTCTTCTTCTATTTTTCTTTCCTTTCTATTTTCTCTCTTTCTATTTCTATTTCGAACTTAAGAGAAAAATAAAGTGAAATGACCAAATTACCTCTACACTCAAATATCTCGCAAACGCTCTCAAAACGCGATAAAACATAACAACAATGAAAAATAATATATTATCAAATAAACGTCAAAAATAAAATAATATAATAATAAAAATAATTAAATCGGCTCGATTAAATAAAACTAACAAAACTGGGGCGTTACAACTCTCCCCCACTTAGAAATTTTCGTCCTCGAAAATATTACTTGAGACGAACAACTCCGGATACGACTCCCGCATGCGACTCTCCAATTCCCAAGTCAAATTGCCCTCAGCAGTGCCTCCCCACTCTACTTTCACAAGCGCAATATCCTTGCCTCTCAACCGCTTCAACTCGCGATCCAAAATCCTCACCGGTAATGCCTCAATCGTAAGGTTCTCCCTTACCTCAACTTCATCCAGCGGAATCACATGCGACGGATCCAGAACATACTTCCGAAGCTGTGAAACATGGAACACATCGTGCAAATTCGAAAGACTCGGCGGCAACGTCACCCAATAAGCCATAGCACCCACTCTCGCGGATATCTGGTAAGGACCAATAAACCGAGAAGTAAGCTTCTTCGACTTCAATGTGCGACCAACACCCGTCACCGGTGTAACTCTCAAAAATACATGATCTCCCTCTTGAAACTCAAGATCTTTCCTCCTTCGATCATGATAACTCTTTTTCCTACTCTGAGAAGCCTTCATTTTCTCATGAATAAGTTTTACCTTTTCCGTAGTCTGTTGCACTAACTCCGGTCCAACCACCGAACTCTCACCAGATTCATGCCAACACAAAGGTGTTCGACATCTTCTTCCATACAACGCTTCAAAAGGTGCCATTCCAATACTCGAATGGAAACTGTTGTTACACGTGAATTCAATCAATGCAAGATAACTATCCCACGCACCACCTTGCTCAAGAATACAAGCTCGCAAAAAATCTTCCAACGACTGAATAGTTCTCTCTGTCTGACTATCCGTCTACGGATGATAAGCCGAACTCAATCTCAACTTGGAACCTAACGCCTTTTGCAAACTTTCCCAAAATCTAGAAGTAAACCTCGGATCTCGATCTGAAACAATACTTAACGGAACACCATGCAACTTCACAATCACACTGATATAAATAATCTCTCCAAAGAAAAACGGATGTCAATCGGAATGAAATGCGCCGATTTAGTCAGCCAATCCACAATCACCCAAATGGCATTATGTCCCCTTGGTGTATTCGGCAACCCTGTCACAAAATCCATAGAAATGCTGTCCCATTTCCCCTCGGGAATATCCAACGGTACCAACGATCCACTAGGCTTTTGATGTTCCACCTTAGACTTTTGACATGTCAAACACTTATAAACAAACTGAGCCACATCCCTCTTCAATCCAGACCACCAAAAGATCTTCTTCAAATCTTGATACATCTTATTATCTCCCGGATGTATACTCAAATTACTCCGGTGTCCTTCCTCTAAAATCATCTTTTTCAAGTACGAATCATCAGGAATACAAATTCTACCACGGAATCTCAAAACACCCTTATCATCCACTTTAAAGTCACCATCCACACTTTGATCACCAACCGTCATCAAATCAACAAATTTCACATCCAACTTCTGTTTCTCACTAACGGTTAACATAAAATCATTAGTAACCTTTAACATTCCAAGCCTCATGCTATCAGATATCAATTCACACACCAAACTCAAATCTCTAAAGGCTTCCAAAAGTTCCCACTCTTTAACCATTAAAACAGACATATGCAAAGACTTCCGACTTAACGCATCGGCTACCACATTAGTTTTACCAGGATGGTAATTCAAGCTAAAATCGTAGTCCTTCAAAAATTCCAACCATCTCCGTTGCCTCATATTCAACTCTTTCTGATCAAACAAGTATTTCAAACTTTTATGATCACTAAAAACTTCGAATCTTGCACCGTAGAGATAATGCCTCCAAATTTTCAACACAAACACCACAGCCGCTAATTCCAAATCATGAGTAGGGCAATTCTTCTCATGAATCCTCAATTGCCTCGAAGCATAAGCCAAAACCTTACCTTCTTGCATCAACACTCCACCTAAACCAATCAAAGATGCATCACAATACACAACAAATGGTTCAGTAGGATTCGGTAAGATCAAAATCGGAGTTGTAGTCAATCTTCTCTTCAGCTCACTAAAACATTCCTCACACTGAATATCCCAAATGAACGCTTTACCTTTACAAGTCAACTGGGTCAAAGGAAGTGCTAACTTAGAAAAACCTTCAATGAACCTTCGATAATATCCAGCTAAACCCAAAAGCTTCTAATTTCAGTAATAGATCTAGGAGCCTCCCATTGTAGAGCTGCATCTACTTTAGATGGATCCACATCAATACCATTACCTGAAATCACGTGCCCAAGAAAACTCACTTCTAACAACCAGAACTCACACTTGGACAACTTGGCAAAAAGTTTCCTTTCCTTCAAAATTTGCAACACAACACGCAAATGTTCCGCATGTTCCTCCCGGGACTTAGAATAAATCAAGATATCATCAATAAACACAACAACAAATCGATCCAAATGCTCATGGAAAATACTATTCATATACTCCATAAACACACCTGGCGCATTAGAAACCCCGAACGGCATCATAGAATATTCGTAATGACCATATCGTGTCCTAAAAGCCGTCTTTTGAATATCTTCCTCTTTCACTCT
The DNA here is from genome assembly GCA_022829125.1 of Lathyrus tuberosus. NCBI lineage: Eukaryota > Viridiplantae > Streptophyta > Magnoliopsida > Fabales > Fabaceae > Lathyrus > Lathyrus tuberosus. Next base: position 2,935,194 of record JALAZF010000517.1, read on the forward strand.
AATATGATGATAACCCGGCCTCAAATCAATCTTACTAAACACACACGCACCTACCAACTGGTCCATCAAATCATCAATTCTCAGAAGAGGATACTTATTCTTGATGGTCACCTTATTCAACTGGCGATAATCAATACACAATCGCATACATCCATCTTTCTTTTTCACCAATAAAATTGGAGCACCCCAAGGCGACACACTTGGCCTCACAAACCTCTTCTCTAACAATTCATTCAACTGCTTCTTTAACTCAACCAACTCAGATGCCGACATACGATAAGGTGCCATAGACACAGGTCTAGTACCAGGAACTAGATCTATAGAAAACTCCACCTCTCTCTCTGGCGGCACATCTGAAATATCCTCTAGAAACACCTCTGGAAATTCACACACAACTGGAAACACATCAAGTACAACTTGACTATCCACTGTCAACGATGCAAACAACCCGAATAACTGAGCTTCATCCGCCAAATGTTTCTTCAACTCTTTGGTAGATAAGAAACTTGAGTCCTCGTCTTTCTCAAGAGAAGGAAATCTTACCAGTTTATGATAACAATCAATATGAACCCAATTGAATTGCAACCAATTCATTCCCAGAACCACATCTAAACCCTCCAACGGCAAACACACCAAATCCATCTCAAAATCTTTACCATAAATGATCAAAGGACAACTTAAACAAACCAAAGAAGTAGTTACTGACCCCATTGCTGGAGTATAAATAACCATCTCTCCATCCATCGAAGACAACAAAAGATTCAAACGCTTCGCGCACTCAGACGAAATAAACGAATGAGTCACTCCAGTATCAATAATAGCAACTAAAGGCGTACTTTTAATAAAACAAGTACCTCTGATCAGACGGTCTGCACTTGTAGTCTGAGTCCCTGCCAATGCAAAAACTTTCCCACCAGCTGGAGCTTGCTTTGGTTTCGGACACTTCGTAATAATATGACTAGGTTCACCACAGTTGAAACACTTCACCACATTCTTCTTACACTCAGCTGCAACATGTCCTATTCCTCCACAATTGGAACACTTCCCCAGATTCTTCCTACATTCAAACTGACGATGTCCTAAGTCACCACACCTATAACATCTCAGAGAATTAGACATACCTCCCCCACTTGGCCTTTTCTCAAAATTACCCCTTTGCTTACCTTTATCAGCTGGTGTCACATAAGGACCACTATGAAACGGTTGCTTCCCTTTCCTTTCGTTCACACTCTTATAGTGAGTAAAACGAGCTTTGTTATCTTCCTCATAAATCCTACAACAATCCACCAGATCTGAAAACCTTCTAATCCTTTGATAATCGATCGCCTGCTTGATCTCAGGACGCAATCCGTTCTCAAACTTCACACACTTGGAAAACTCTGAAGTAGCTTCAGTATAATGCGGATAAAACTGAACAAGTTCCAGAAACTTAGCAGTGTAATCAACAACAGACATATTACCTTGTTTCAACTCCAAGAACTCTATTTCTTTCTTTCCTCTTACATCTTCAGGAAAATACTTCCTCAAGAACTCCCTGCTAAACAAAGCCCAAGTGACCACTTCACCTGTAATTTCCCAAACATGACGCGTACTAACCCACCAATAATCAGCTTCCTCCTGCAACATGTGAGTACCTAGTCTCACCTTATGTTCCTCAACACAGTCCATTACTTGAAAGATTCTTTAGATCTCCTTAAGCCAAATCTGTGCACCATCAGGATCATGTCTCCCTTTGAAGACAGGCGATTTGTTCTTCCTGAACTCATCATTCCCACCAGCATTAGGTGCACCCTGCACAGCCCGAGCCATAGCTTGCATAGCAGCAGCCAAAGCATCGTCATTCCTACCAGCCATATTCTGTTCATTTCCAATAACAATAACTATGGTCAAACAAATAGCTCACCCAAACACAACGACCAACAAGGACTGACACAAACTGACACAGACTGGCTCTGATACCACTTAATGTAACACCCCTAATCTATACCCCCAATTAATTAAAGCGATAACAAAAATTCATCAGAGTATAATTAAACATTCATGGCATAGACTGAGGCGTCACATCAATTGAGACAAACATAAAAACTTGCTCATAAAGATATGCAACAATCAGGTAGCAATTAACATAGGAACTTAGTTCCTACTTCCCACAAATCAGATACAGAATAAAAGCGGAAAATCTGCAACTGAATATCATATATATATATATATATATCACATAAAAAGTTTGTCTGTCATACATAGATTCATACATGTACAATCCAAAAGATATAGATACATATACACAATAAATCACAACGGTCTCCCCGACTACCCGGTGCTACATATCAGAGCCGACCGACAAAAGAATGAAGACCTAAGCTTCACAAAAAGACCTCCAGCATCTAATATGCAATACCTCATAGAGCATTCAAAACAGCAGAAGGGTGAGAAACACAATCATAATATAATTGCATATAATTATATAATAACACAGAAATACACATGTAAAATATTCTCACCACAACTTACATCAAAATTCAAATACCAAATAACACACTGCATATCTCATATGTCCATCACAAATGCATATCAATCATGCACATTACATTTATCACCAATATATATATATATATATATATATATATATATATATATATATATATATATATATATATATATCTCAACTCATCAATTCCATTCACAATTCCACACAAAATCAATCCATTCATGATTTATGCAAATGCAAAGAGACCGACACAACGACTCTATGCAAATGCGGAACCATCCATCCGTCAATCTCAACACTAGTTCACTCAGGAACTATTGGAATCATCGCTTGTTACTTAGTATAACTCCCCATCGGGCAAATGATTTTCCGCGTCGCTTTAGGTCCTCTTTGTATAAGGCACACGACGTTTATGGATCGCTTTAGGTCCTCTTTGTAAAAGGCACATGATCCGATCGCTTTAGGTCCTCTTTGTATAAGGCACGCGATGTTATAGCGGATTCCCTCTGGAATCGATTCTTCGCTCACGCCCCACAAGGGCACACGACATCACAAGAATGCATATCATGATGCTTGGCATATAATGACTCATGACATTCAAATGCACACATATACACATCCATAATCATGCATATAACATCAAATACAACACATTGCATTTTCTTGCCCTTAGGCCACAAACCATCATCACGATATTTTATCACATGCATTTTCATCACACAACATCACACAAGTCATACGATATCCATATCAACAGCACATTGCATGATACACATCAATTACACACAATTACAACGGCAAAAGTCGACAAAATGACACTATTCCAAATTCCCGACATAATTAAATCGGACAACAATCTCAAAAAAATTTTAATAAGAAAGTACATCTCAATAGCTTTCCAACGATACCAAGTATGTTCAAAACGGATAATCGGAACACAAGTTATGGAAGTATAAAGAAAAGGAATCGCGAAAAGACAACATTCTGCACACTCTCTGGTCATACGCGTATTGCCCTGAGCCATACGCGTAATTCTTAGCTCGCTCGCCCATTCCATACGCGTATTGCCCAACTTGATACGCGTATGGGCAGAGACCAAATCCTCTCTAAAAATCCCACTAAAAGCCAATACGCGTATTGCCTCACTTCATACGCGTATTGCCCAACTCCTTACACGTACCATTACGCAAATGAGCAGATGGGCGAGAAAATGAACTTACATACGCGTAATGCCCCAAAATTCCCCTTGCCATACGCATATTGGCCAAACCAATACGCGTATTGCCCTGCGTGTTACGCGTATGGGCAGCGAAAAATCCAGAATTTTCTGCAGAATTTTTCTGCGAAATTCACCCAAAAACCACTCCAAATCTCACCAAAACACCTGAAAATTACCAAATGAATACACAACAACACCTATCTAACATGTTTCAGCAATTAGGAACATCAAAACATGATTTCAGACACATTTTGAATCAATTTCCAACAATTTCAACATATTATGGTTTTTACTCTATATCTCATTTCAATCCAAAAACAACCAAATACAAACATACATAATCATACACAAGTATAAGATAATCGAGTTTCGCACCCTTACCCGATTTAACCGTGTTTGAAAAGTCGGTTGATCGATTTTCTTAATTTCCAAGTTTTCTCTCTTTTTCTCCTCTTCTTTTTCCTTCTTTCTCTTTTTCTTCTTCTCTTTTTCTTTCCTTTCTATTTTCTCTCTTTCTATTTCTATTTCGAACTTAAGAGAAAAATAAAGTGAAATGACCAAATTACCCCTACACTCAAATATCTCGCAAACGCTCTCAAAACGCGATAAAACATAACAACAATTATAAATAATATATTATCAAATAAAAGTCAAAAATAAAATAATATAATAATAAAAATAATTAAATCGACTCGATTAAATAAAACTAACAAAACTGGGGCGTTACAACTGCCACTATGTCAAACGGATCCAACAAGACCAATGGGTCTTATGATGGAAAATTTTACCCCATACCCCTACAATTATACCCAGACCCCTACAGTAAAATTTTAATGACCAAAATACCCTTGCATAAATAGTTAAAACATAGAAATTTTTTCATTTCCGTTTTTCAATTTTTCAAGACTTCCGGAGTGAATTTTAGACACTGTATACCGGAACACTTAAGGCAAGTCATCCGGTTCATAAAGTCAATACCGGAACACATTTATAAAGTCATCCGGTTCATTAAATCATTTCCAGAACGCATCAAGTAAGTCTTCTGGAAGTTGGTACATACCAGAAGTCTTGGAAGAAGTCTCCCGGTACTTTGAATTTTTGAGTTTGTGTACCGGAACTCTTACATGAAGTGTTCCGGTTCTTTTCCAAAGCAAACCAAACCGGAACTCTTCCATGAAGTGTTCCGGAACGCCATTTTTATATTTAATTTTATGTTTTTATTTTGACAGTGACGCGCACACGAGGCAAGGACGGTAAGATCCCTAAGCGCAGTTTAGGACGGGGCGAATCCTCGCGAATGGCTGAGGAGGAGCATATTGGTGCATCTGCTTCAGCAGCATAGCCTGTTGGATATCCAGGACGACCGTACGATACCTCTCTTTTGTTTAAGTACGAACATCATATTGCTAGACATATATGGTTCGGCGAGGTAAATAAACTACAATTATTTGATATTGAATAAAAGTTGAATTTGTTATGTTGTAATTTATAATATATTTACGTTTGATATTGAAGGTAGCAGGACATGGGTTAAAGCTGGCTCAGAGGGTTCCACAGCTTCTTCCTAGAGAGATGGAGAATTTGATAGCTCACTCTGGTTTAGCTTCACTTCAGAGAACCAGTATGTCGAAGATAGATACCACAGAGCCGCTTCTAGTTGGGCATATGCGACTAGAGCTTATTTGTTGATGTTAGTGGGTTGTACCATTTTTGCGGACAAGACCTTTACGCTTGTGCAGGCACGATACCTTGCACTATTTATGGACTTAGGGAGCCTATCAAGATACAGTTGGGGAACAACTGCGTTGGCTACCCTTTATAGATATCTCGGAGATGCTTCTGTGTTCAGTTGTAAGCAGCTTGGTGGTTATCCGACTCTCCTACAGGTATTTATTTTAATTTAGTTTATTTTCTTGTAATTAATTTTATTTAGTATATTAATTTTATTTTTCTAGTTTATTATGTTATAATTAATTATTTTAGATTAATTAATAGTATTAATTTTGTAACAGTGTTGGATTCATGAGTATTTTCTGACACTTGGAAAAAAGGAGAGAATTGGACACCAGCTACTAATTTTGGTCTCCCTCGAGCGATGAGATGGTCCTATAAGCAAGGTGTTCTGAAGGTGGATGACTTGCGACCTATTCTGGACAAGCTGATACCTGACGATGTCATATGGCGCCCATTTGAGAACCATAGAGCATGGCGTCAGTTTGATGAGTTGTGTCTGTATAGGGGGTGTCTGAGGTGTGGTGACATTATTGTTCCATACTTGCCTGACAGATGTATGCGTCAGTTTGGATACAGGCAGTATGTTCCACCTCCACCTATTGATTATACGATGGCTAGTGATACTGATGTTGAGTGGATTAGTTACCATCAGAGTGTTGCGGATGTGATTCGTCCGGCAGCATTGACCACCACCCTATTTGAGACAGTTGATGGATATCTTCAGTGGTATTATCATGTTTCGCATCCTCGTCTCATACCGCCCCATCGTGATGCGCCAAGAGAGGTGCCAGTTCCCGTTTACGAAGCCGGACCATCTGATCCTAGCTGGGCTCGTGTTTCTTCATTGATTCATCGTTATCTTCAACGGGCTGGTGCCGAAGAGGATGATCCAGAGTTTGCTGACTTGTTCGAAGCTTTACAGATTGCTCGTTCACACTGACTTATTTTTATGTTTATTTTAATGTGTTAACATTTAGACTTTGTCACTTATGTTTATGTTTATGTATTAACTTTTAGACTCACTTGACATAGTTGAGATATGTTTATGTGTTAACTTGTAGACTTTTGTTTAGCTTTAAAATGAATAACATAATATTATATTTATGTTTTGAAATTAAAAATGAGTAACATAATTTATGAATCGTGTTTTGAAATAAGAAATGAATAACATAATTTATATTTCATAATGCGTTGGTAATATGGGCGTAAGTTGTTGCCAATGTTGTAGACGTGCTGCAAATCATATCATCCAAAATGTTGCTTCTGTAGAATGAAACTTCTTCCAATCTACTGTCACTGGTGGCAATGGAAACCCTTCTTTCATGTTTACCTAAACAAAAAAAAAATAATCAAAAAGTTAAGTAAAAATAACTAAGAAATTTGGTTAGTCACATTAACTAAAAAAAACTAAGTACCTGAACCCAGTGATTCCCGTTTACAAAACCAATGCAATAAAAGGATATATTTGGTGAAAATGAGGTTGTCATAGGGAAGAAAGTCAACCATTCAAACCCTAAACAGACAAGTACAACATTATAACGATTCGCTATCAAGTAACCCATATCTGGTAGAGTCAACCATTTCTGTGGTGGTTGAGGACCAAATGCCTCTATCATCAAAGATTCTCTCACTCCTGCTAACCGTTCACCAAATAAATTAGCATACAAACTTGATCTTTCATTATATATTATTTCCATCCCCAAGTCTCGACGAACCATTGGCCAACCATCCTCACCATATCCATGCAATGAAGCAATGACTCTAAATCCACAATTACTATCTGATACAACATTAACTACATCATCAATATACGACCTGATGTGATTAGGAAACTGAAGGATGAACTGCTTAGATGACTATGAAGATTTTGATATTTTCAACTTCTTCGAAGCTTGTGATGCCTGAGATTTCTTCTCTGAAGATTGTGATAATTTCAACTTCTTTGAAGTTTGTGATGGTTGAGATTGTTTCTGTGAAGATTGAGATGCTTGATCAATATACTCATGATACGAAGGGTCCCTATAAACATCATACCCTACTGGTTTTTTGCCTTTCTTCTTGACCCCCCTCTTTTTCTACACCAATAAACATAACCTGCACCCTCAATAAGCTTAAACAAATGTTGTATCTCACTTCTAGGACCTCTTATCTCTTTTTCTATCATACTCTTCTGCTTGTATATTTGTGTGATCCGAGTGACATTATCTGGATCTGGATCTTGCTCTTGCAAGGAAAGCAATATATGTCTAGGTGGAACCTTTCTCTTTGTCAAATCAACAACATGTTGCTTCTGATCTGATGTCAACCTACCAACAAATGCGTGACCTTCTAATGTATCAGGCAGACCATGTTATGAACTCCACATTTTACATCAACCTTCCATCCAGACCCATCTTTCGCCGGAGTCGACCTGATTTTAAATGGACATCCACATTTTTTCGTTGCACTTTGGGTACCACTACGAGTATCCTTGTGTTTCCCACCTTTATCACAACCAAATATTAATTTGTTACTTCTTCCTCTCTTGCCTGTTTCAATATCTGAACGAGTGATGATAACCGTTACTTTATTCTGGATTCCGATCTCTTTAATCCATCTTATCACCTCTTCTCGGGTACCAAATCTTTGAGTAGTTGAAAAAGCATCAGACGTATCGACACATATTTGATCTTTATCACTTATTTGCAGAGGAATTTCTTTACCTACATAAAAAAAATTAGAATTACGAAAACAAACCGGAAGACTCACTAAAAGAGTTCCGGTGAACAAACTTAACAAACCGAAACTCTTAACAAATGTGTTCCGGTACACATTTAAAACAAACCGGAAGGCATGACGAAAGTGTTCCGGAAGACGCAAAATTAAGTCTAAGAACCGGAAGTCTTTTAACAAGTCTTCTGGCACATATTTTTTAATTCACTGGAACTCTTATTAAACGTCTTCCGGAATGAAAATTTGCATACCGGAAGTCATGCTGGAAGTGTTTCCGAACGCAAAAAATTGGGTAAAAAAATTTTGATCTCTGACACACGTCTGACAATGAACTGTAACAGTAAAATAAAATAAAAAAATAAAATAATCAAAATTAACCAGAAATAAAATTGACATTTTTTAAAAAATGTAGGAGTATAGGTATAACTGCAGGAGTATGGGATAAAATTTTCCTTAGGATGAAGAATGAAACGAGGAAAGGGTCAGCATCATCACCCTTATTCTCTTTCTCGTTCAACCCTCACGATTTCATTTGTTATCTCCCTTCACTCTCTATCTCTCTCGCAACAGAACCCTCCCCTCAATCTCTCTCATTTCATTTTTCAAACACACATCAAAGCTGTACAATCGAAGAGCTGGAAAAGCAAGAACATACCTGTTGCGGCGGACGGAGTACGATGGGGCGGCGTGTAATCGGAAGCGCGACGGAGGTAGTCACATTGTATCGTCCAGGTTAGCTTTCTTCTCTCCAACACTTTTCCGTCTCAATTCGTGTTGTCGTTGTTGTGTTGCTTTGTTGTCGTGTGATGTTGTAATTCCTGATGTGAGGTCTTTGAGTGTGAATCTCTTCTGTGATTTTTGAGACTATGTGTGTGAAGGTATCTGTTCTCTTTTCCTGAACGCGTTGCCTTTGGAATCCGTTTATGTGACAGAGTTTTCTTCTTTTGCTGATATGTGTGAATATGTTTGTATTGCTTTCTGTAAACTTTCCTTCTGTAGGGTGTATGTACTGATGTTTTTTCACTGCTATGTGTTTTTTCTGAACTGTGTGTTTTTGGGTGGTTTTTTCTGAGTTTTGTGTTACTCTGCTATAAGGTGTATGTGTTTTTGATGCGTGTAAAATCTCTGTGAATTTTTGTTCTGATGTCCTGTCCTCTTTTTAAAGCTAAGTGCCATAACTTCAAATTGATGTATAATGATGACCTTCCATTTCAGTTTGAACATGCTTAAACATGTCCCAATTTCTTGATTCTTTAATGATAAAACTTTCCGTTTTCGTACCGACATGTCTGCAAATTGTTTGGAAACAATAACAACTGCTGCGAACACGTTTTTATGACAATAATATCATTCCTGTTTCGTTTCCGACATATTCAAACATATTCTGATTTCTTTCTTTTTTCAATTCAGCAGGTTTGGAAAAATGTCTGAATTTTGAACGGTTTGCAGGGATTGAATTGCAGCGTGTTCACTTTGGCGGAATATGGTTGCATAACATTGAGACTGGCGTGGTTTCTTTTGATACAGTTATGTCATCTTTGACTTTTTTTGTAATCAAAATGTCAGCTTACACTCCCAACGTAGGACCCTGCTAATTATCTCATAAATTCTTGATAGGAAATGCTGAGTATCAACTTTCTCAGAAATCACTTCCGACACATGAATCCCCTTGCCGTAAAAGCCACTCCACATGCTAGAGAAACAGGGGTGATTGGTATTGGTGAAGTAGCAGCTTTCACAAACCTGTATTTTTTTAGGCATTGAACTTTTTATTCTTTGAACACTAATTTTAATTCTTGTACCTTGCTTAAATTTTGAAACTTTGTGAACTTGTTTGGTGAACATGAATATTGTAACTTGAACTTTAAGTGAATTTTGAATTACTTATCACTTTAAAATCTTGAATTTCTCGAATCTTAGCAAATCAATATGGACATCTCCTTGCTTTTGTAGTTTGAACCTTTTGAACTTAAAAATGGGAGAATCTTGCAATTTGAATGAGTTTAACCAAATCTTGAATTTATTCTTAAAATGAAGAACCTTTGTAAAGAATTATGAATCTTGAACATTCACTTTTAGAACTTCTAAAACTTGATTCAATATCCTTATTCAAACTCACAACTTCAAACCAACAATGGGAAAATCCAAACTTCATCCTCTTAGGTCTAAAAGAGCATAAATAATGAATTGTGTTACCCTCACGATCGAAGATGAATTAGGTACAAGAGTCATGTCCTAAAAAATATTTTGAAAACAATGACACCACTTGCAACTTGCCGCGAAAATCATAACCTATCCTTAAACGACCATGCTCAATACTAATAGCGAAAAAGACCCTGATTTTCCTTGAGACATACGCAGAGCTTCTGAGAAATCTTGAAGAGAATGACCAGTAGAAAACCCTAGGATCTTCTTGAATCAGGATCCAACGGTCTGAAATGCTTGACTGTAAGAACTAATACCATCCACACTTGAAATCATTGCACCTGCACAAGCTGGTTAGTCATGATAAACACGTACACAAGACCCTATGACCTAAAGATGCTATGCAGGATGATGCACAAAGATGGTGGGATCTTAGCGTCAAAAATTAGGGTATGACAGATGCCCCTATTTAAGTTTCTTCTATCCGGAGATATGGAGATCAAAATCTTCATCTCGACGTGATAAGAGAGACTTAAATACAAACATGCATAATTTTTGGCCCTAAGATACCACAAGATGCATATGATATGACATGAAATGATATGAAATAAATGCAAGACAGAGGTTCTGAAGATACATCCGAAACATTTAGAAAAACATTAAACGTACTGGTAAAGATTTTGAAGACATATCTGGAAGAACGTTAGATAAGCCAGGGTCATATCTGGAAGAACGTCAGATAGACAAGACAATGTCATTCCGGAAAAACATCAGAATAAACAAAGCGAAATATCTGGAAAAACATCAGATAACAAAGACTCAATCTTGAAGAACATCAGAAAGAGAGACACATCCGGAAGAGCATCAGATGGTAAAGAAACCAGACATCTAATAATGGTTTTGAATGAAAGGTATAATCACAATATCTGAGAAGGCATCAGATGAAAGTAAACAAAGACTCGATCTGGAAGAACATCAGAAAGAGGGACTCATCCGGAAAAGCATCAGATGGTAAAGAAACCAGACATCCCATAATGGCTTTGAATGAAAGGTATAATCATAATATCTAAGAAGGCATCAGATGAAAGTGAACAAAGACTCGATCTAGAAGAACATCAGAAAGAGGGACCCATCCGGAAAAGCATCAGATGGTAAAGAAACCAAACATCCAATAATGGCTTTGAATGAAAGGTATAATCACAATATCTGAGAAGGCATCAGATGAAAGTGAATAAAGACTCGATCTGGAAGAACATCAGAAAGAGGGACCCATCCAGAAAAGCATCAGATGGTAAAGAAACCAGACATCCAATAATGGCTTTGAATGAAAGGTATAATCACAATATCTGAGAAGGCATCAGATGAAAGTGAATAAAGACTCGATCTGGAAGAACATCAGAAAGAGGGACCCATCCAGAAAAGCATCAGATGGTAAAGAAACCAGACATCCAATAATGGCTTTGAATGAAAGGCAAACTCATAATACCTGAGAAGGCATCAGATGAGAATGAGATAAATATTACAATCCAAGAAAGCATTGGATGCAAAGAAACCAGTCATCCAATAATGGCTTTGAATGAAAGGTATAGTCACAAAATCTAATAATGGCTTTAGATGAATGTGAACGAAGTAGATATCCAAGAAAGCATTGGATCAAAGAAACCAATCATCCAATAATGGCTTTGAATGAAAGGTATAATCACAATATCTAATAATGGCTTTAGATGAATGTGAACAAAGTGATACCCAAGAAGGCATTGGATACAAAGAAATCACAATGTCCAAGAAAGCATTGAACGAATATGAACAAGGAGATACCTAAGAAAACATTGGATAAAAGGAATCACAACATCCAAGAAAACATTGAACGAATATAAACAAAGTTATACCCAAGAAAGCATTGGATAGACGCGACAATATCTGTTTGGTAGGTGGCAAGTGAGTTGGACTTAGACGACAAGGTAAGATGTGGATGACAACATAACCTATGGAGAATGCAAATGAGTGCAAATGTGGATGAAACACTCTTGCTATTCATGTGTATATGAATTCTGCTATGATATATGATCAGATGCAAATGTAATGCAGACGTCGACGACATGGCTTGACTCTTTTGGTGAGAAGACAAGAGTGGAAGACTGATTCCTTAACACAGATATCATTTCCATTCTGCTTAGGGACTAAAGTTACTACTGAACACAATCTCTGCCACACTGGTAAATTGTATCAATTTGCTGATCCTTGTAGGAAGGATGGAAAGCTGCATGGGGATTCTTCAAGTTAATTGCCCCAAGATTAGTTGACTGTTGTAGATGAACTGATAATTGCTTCAGCTTGGTTAATTTTGTAAATGACTGTTTCACTGTGCGCTTGGAAAGCTTTCCCCTGTAGCGTGCGATTTTTGTCGGTGACGCGACCACCTTATCGCAAATGGGTTTCTCCTTACCGCAATGGTAAGAGGGGGGTGCTACTTTCTGATTTCTTATTTGTCCCGTGAAGCTGGAAGGGAAAGGGAAGCTATCTAAAACTAACCTTGTACGCGAATGTTTAACAGAACAAATGCTTAAAGAGATTCGGGGAGTTCGGGGTCAGGTTATACAATGGGGAGTTGTCAATTACCCATCCTATATGTGGTTATCCACAGGTTGTTAGCAATAGGTTCTGATTTTATACTTGATGGTGTTTATATGTTATGGGTTGGGAAAAGGTTATCCCAAGATTGAAGCTAAAAGGTTTATTTGTGTCTTGTTCAAAGCCCAAGATTGAAGCTAAAGGTTTGAATGAGAGAGAATTTGTCATCTCTAAAGGGAGACATCTCGTCTATTTATCACAACTGTTGGGTGACTGTTTATAAAGGAGTGTTACTTTAACTGGGATATGAGAATCCAGCAATGCCATAATTTCCTTTATAGGGGATTTGTCCTGAAGGAGAAAACTTTAACTCAGTATTGAGCAATGCCATTTTTCCTTAGGAGTTTTCCATGCTAAGAGAAGGACAGTGGCATGGATGTAAATAGTCCAGAGGCTTTCCGCTTACAGCAATTAGATGAAAGAGAGAATTTTTACCAGGATAAGAGACGGACTCCAACTTGGATTTTTGAATCAACAAGTGTGCCACTTACAGCAATTATCTGGGATTACGGTTTGTTTTGAATGTCTATTTTGATATGTGATATAAAGAGAAATATCTTCCTACAGAGAGATTCTTGGTTTTCTCTGAGGGGATGTTGATTTTTGTGTGCCTTCATCAAAGCCCAAAGTTCAAGCTAAGAGATTCATTAACTCCACTGGGGAAGTTCTTATCCAAAGCCTAAGAGGAGGCTGGAAAAGACTGACTCAAGAAGAGAGTGTTTTATTTGTCTTGTACAAAGCCCTAGATTGAGGCTAAAAAGAGACATGACTCTTTGGGGGAGATCATTATACAATGCCTAAGAGGAGGCTAAAAGTTGACTTTTCTGGGGGAATATTTTGTATGTCTTGTACAAAGCCCAAGATTGAGACTAAAAGAAGATTGACTCTGCTGGATAGATTTATACGGTGTATTGTACAAAGCCCAAGATTGAGGCTGAAATGAGACTGACTCTGTGGGAAAGAAATCTTTATCTGTCTTGTACAAAGCCCAAGATTTAGGCTAAAAAGAGATTGACTCTGTCGAGGATATTTTAGGTGTCTCGTACAAAGCCCAAGATTGAGGCTGACCTTATTGGGGAAAATCATTATACAAAGCCTAAGAGGAGGCTGAAAAGAAGGTTAATTCTGCTTAGGGATAGTATTTCTCAAAACCTAAAAGAAGACTGGGAGGAATTGACTCCGTTGGAGAAGATTTATCCCAAGCTTAAGAGAAGGTTATGAAGATTTTGACTTTGTTGGAGAAAGTTTATATATGTCTTGTACAAAGCCCAAGATTGAGGCTAAAAAGGAATGACTCAACAAGAGAGTGTTTTTGTTTTGTACCACTGACTCAACAAGAGAGTATGGAAAAGTGATTGACTCAACAAGAGAGTCATTTGTTTGTCTTGTACAAAGCCCAAGATTGAGGCTAAAATGGGTTAACTCAACAAGAGAGTATTGAAGAAGTGATGGTCTCAACAAGAGAGTGCTTTTGAGGCCAACTCTGCTGAGGAAAGTCATTATACAAAGCCTAAGAGGAGGCTGGTAAAGTTTGACTCAACAAGAGAGTGCTGAAAAAGTGATTGACTCAACAAGAGAGTCTTTTTGAAACTAACCCAGCTGGGGAAAATCATTATACAAAGCCTAAGAGGAGGCTGACTTCTGCTGAGGATTATTGAGATCTAGAGGCAGGTCCAAGTTGGGGGATCAACTCTTGCTGAGGATTTACAGAAGAGTTGAGATATCAGATGCCTTGAGGTTCTGATTTGGGATAGTGTTATACTGATGATAAGCTGACCCTGGCTGGGGAAATTTAAAGTGATAGTTTAAAGATTGAGTTTTAAAAACCTATAGAGGTTTCAACTCTACTGGAGATTGGTTAAATGACCAGGGTTTCTCCCTTATTTGTAAGGAACTTGAGAATGTCTTTGAGATCCAAGAGGGGATTAGACTGTCCAAGTCTACTGGTATGAAAATGTTTATCTTTGTACGATGCCCAAGAGGAGGCTGGTGCTTTAACGGATGAGAATCAACCCTTAAATTGGTCTAAGGTTTTGACTCTGGAAAGACTGCTCTAACAAATGATGACTAAGTTCTGTCCTATACCTTTAAGAGGTTTTCAGGGTCCTTGTATTAAGCCCAAGAGAAGGCACGAGAACTTCTAAGAAGCTGGAGGGTCCTTGTACAAAGCCCAAGAGGAGGCGGGGATGCTTTTAGGAAGCCTGTGGGTCCAAACTTAAGAAGAGTTCAAGAAAAGTTTCACCGGGAATAATCTTTTCTTTAGTGAACGGTTCTAGGGTTTGAAGAAATTCAAGAGAGGTTTCACCGGGAATTAATCCTCTCTGGGGAAATGAACTTCTTTGACAATTTCTAATAGTGACAGTCTGAAAAAAGTTTCACTGGGAGTAATGTCTTTCTCTTTGTTCCATATTGTTTTAGCCCAAGAGAAGGGAAGACTGTATCTGGAATTCCTATGAGGAACTAGTTTTGACTGTATTAAAAGAGTGACCAACTGGCTTTATCTAATTCTAGACCTAGTTGTCGGGGAAAACTCTAAATAACTATACTAGTATATATACAGTTGATATATTACAAGCTTCCATTGTAACAGCTGTATAGTTAGTTGTTCAAGAAATTAAACAAAGTTTTGATAACAACTATGGGTTTGAACCTAAATCAAAAAGGAAGTTGTTTTGAACAGATTGTGGGGGCTTATACTCAAGGAGAGGCCCAGATGAAAAACAGTAATCGTACCGTTGTTTTGTAAACTGTATCGGGACTTATACAACTACTGAGGCCCAAAAGGGTTTTACTTATAAAGAGGGTTGGGTCTTACAACTCAAGGAGAGGCCCTAAAGTTTGAAAAAGAAAAAAAAATGAGACTTACAACACAAGGGTAGGCCCAGATGAAAATGTTTTGAAAATACGATGATTGCGCCGAGGTTTTAAAAATATAGTGGGACTTATACAATGACTGAGGCCCAAAAAGGTTTTGGTTAAAAAGGGATTGGATATTACACTCTAATAGAGGCCCAAAGATGTTTGAAAAGATTTGTTATGGTGATAGCGATCAAAACCCTAATTTTTGGTTTTAAAATGTATTTTAATTGAATAAAAATTCAATTAAAATAATAAATCATGTGAAAAAAGGTTGTGATCTTGGATTTATATTTGGAAAATCATGTTTCATTCCTGGGATGATTTAAAAATCATTTGAATTTTGCAAAACCAAGAGAAATAAATATTTTTAATGAAATTTTTAATGAAATAAATTATGTATCAAATATATGAAATAAATAATATTTTTTGTGAAATTTTCATGTAATAAAATATTTTGATATTTTTGTGAATTTTCAAAAAAAGAATAAATAAAAAATAATAAAATTGGGAGAGAAATTAACTTTTGGATTAATTAATAAAAACATGAAAATATTGAAAAATAGCAAAAAATGAGAGAATAGCAAAAAAGATTTGGGTGGGGTTTGAACCCATGACCTCATACACAAACACACATGCGCGCTACCACTGGGGTGATGATACATCCGTGTATCAAAACCACCCCATGTGCATATATGGGGTGCCAAGTTTTCAGGCCTGGCAAAGGCAAGGAAATGCAAGTTTTGGCAATTTTTGTGAAGCCTCTAACTTTCTCATTTCTCCATGGATTTGGACAAAATTTAGGTGCATATGGCCTAGAATTTCACAAGGAATCCAATGGTGCTTTTGGAATTTTCATAAAGTGTCCCAATTTTAAAACCCGATAGTGGTTTCAAAATAGGCCTAGATTTGCATGTTCTATGCTATCTCATGGTACAGGCAAGAATTACATGACAAATTGGTTCAAACACAACATATACAACATGTATGAGATGTTTATGATCAGTGGACATCAAACGAATACATAATCCAAAGAGTTCAAGTTGTCATGCACTTACCTCTTGGAGCTTCTTGTGCTAACTGTCAAGATCCTTGTGCCAGAAGTAATCCAATGCTTTGGACACTCTTGATTGATCCCTTAGAAGCTTTTAGGATGATCAAAACCAGCTGGAATCTCAGGAACAAGTTTTAGCTCTTTCTTGCAAAAGGGGCAAAAGTGACCAGTATGGAAACTCTCTCAAATGGTGTTCCAGATGAGGGGAACCAATCGGGACAGTTTAAGGATGATATTTGGAGTGTGTTTGAGGCCTTGTTTGGTTTTGGAAGTAACTGAATCAAGGCATGGCTTGGAAAATGCAGAAAAGTTCAATTTTGAGGTTTTGGAAGTGGATTTTCTGATTTTGGTGTTTCAGGTCACAAGTGAGTATTTGGACAGCTTAGATATGACATATTGGATGTGTTGGGATCATGAGCTGTGGTGGAATTGCTCTCTAACTCAAAAACTAAGAGATGACTTGCAAAAGAAGGCATTTTGGCCTAAAGAGAGAGATTTTGAGGAAAGCATCAGTTGTAGTGCTTTGGTGTACTCAAAATGATCACAATTGAGCTCTATTTATAGTGTGTCAAGTTTGTTTTAGCATCAATAGTGAATGGCAGCTACAGAAGGCTTTGGCCAATGTTGAGAAAAAGGAATCTCAAGTCTCCTCTAGCCATTGACTTGAGGTTAGGGCACATGCCTATGGCCCTTTGATTCAGAGCTTATTCTTGACTCATTCAATTAGGAATGTGTCAATCCATGCTACCTTGGTGTATCCATTGAATGCTTGGAAAGAAAATTGGAGTCTTTGCACTTTTTTAGCCTTTTTAGGTTTGTTATGGCTAAGTGTAGATTCTTGGACTTTGGAGGCTTGGGGATCATATCATTATACTTTTGTTTTATCCTCAGATGTGTCCAAATGGATGACAAGGCTTGGAGTTGTCCAAATTTGTCAAATCGAGCAAAACACCAAATTCTGCCTTGCTTAGGACAGTTGAAAATGGTGATTTTGAGGGATTCATATCTCCCTGCTCAGGTTGAGTTATGGGAGGCTCTTGTGCTTTTAGAAAGCCCTCATATGATACAAAACATGTGTGATCATAGTCTGTTTTGAAACTATTTGGATCCAACTGAAAAAACCTCATGAACATTGATGTTCTAGGCTAGTAACTTAGGCAGATTTTCACTAAGTGTTGGAAAAAGTGTCATTTTCATGTTTTTGTGATTTTGATCAATCCATAACTTAAAATCCATGAAGAATTCGAGTCTGAGGTAGTTGAAGCTTTTGTAGAGTGTAGCAAGACCTACAAATCTAGCTTTGGATCACCCAAAATGTTTACTTGGATCTCAAGTTATGATCCTTGGAAGTTGGTACCAAAATCACTTTTGTTCCATAACTTAGAAAAATTTTGGTTTCTTATGGTTGCCCCTTTTGCAAGAAACCTCACTTTTCTTGATTTTTCTTAATGAATGATTATCAATACCATACATTAATATTATTTTTAACTTAGGAGAACCATATTTGTGAAAAATTCTAAAAAGTCAAACTTGATTTTGTGCATAGTTGACTTTTTATCGGATGAAATCCAAATTGTGCGATCCTTTGTGAAATTAAGTCCTTGACCTAAATCAAACCTAATGGGTGGATTCCATAGGTGTTATAGGGTGTATTGAATCATGTCCCAAGATTTGGGAGCATGTCTTGGTCAAAAGTCAAAGGTACAGTTAACTTTTTTCTTCAAAACCCTAATTGTGGTCCAGATGAAATTGAAACTTGTGAATCAAGCTTCTTGGTTCAATCCATTGTTGTAAATGGATCAATGTCATGTATTAGAGGCCCTCAAATCATGTCTTGAGGTCTTGGCTCATGCTTTGTCCCAAAAGTCAACTTAGGGGTGAATTAGGTCAAGAAACCCTAATTCCTGATTTTTGGTAAATGCATCCCCTGAGGTTAAATTTACTTGATGATTGGGTCCATGATGTCCCTTGGAGTATCTTAGGTTGTGTTTTGAGGCACTGGCTCATGCCCAGAAGAAAAATTCCATCTGGAGGCCTTGGTCGACCAAAACCCTAATTTGGTGATACTGTCGATTTTGAGGCTTGATCCACTTGGAATGTTGCAACTTTGTGCTTGATTCTTGATGTGGGAGTCCTCTTGATCCTTTAGAGGTGTTTGAGAGGTTAGAAAAATTGAAGATCATGTCACTCCTCGATTGATCCTTTGTCTAAGTATTCTGAGAGGGCTTGAAACCCTAAGTCTTGATTGTGGTGAATGCTCGATCATCTTTGAGGAGATTGATGAGGCATGAAAGTACATCCATATTGTGATGATGATTTGTACAATGATGGGAAATATTGGTGGTCAAAATTTGGGGTATGACAGATGCCCCTATTTAATTTTCTTAGACCCGAAGGTGTGAATGGCGAAGGTATTCGGGGTGCAAGCGGATTAAATATCAGAATACCCGAAATTAAGACAGTGGTTATGAATGGAAGTTTGTCCGTTCATCTTCTTTTGCTAAACAATGATGCTTAGAAAAGGGTAAAACTTCCCCCTCGATCTTGGTTTTTAGCCAAGGAACTGGTCTCAGTTTCTGATATAAACTTCCCCTCGATCCTGGTCTTCAGCCAAGGAACTGGTCTCAGTTTCTTTTGTCAATAAACTTCCCCACGATCCTGGTCTTCAGCCAAGGAACTGGTCTCAGTTTCTTTTGTCAATAAACTTCCCCACGATCCTGGTCTTCAGCCAAGGAAATGGTCTCAGTTTCTGAAATAAACTTCCCCTCGATCCTGGTTTTTAGCCAAGGAACTGGTCTTAGTTTCTTTTGTCAATAAACTTCCCCTCGATCCTGGTTTTTACCCATGGAATTGGTCTCAGTTTTTTTTCCTTTACAAGGGACGCTATGTGTAGCGGTCTTCATCAAAATTCTCGCCGAGTTTTCATGGGGAGATGTCATTTGATGGGAAAAAGTTTTGATGTCAGACTTGCTGGGGAACCCATTCGTCTGAGCTGTAGAGGTGTGCAAACTTCTCTGTTGGAGACGCCATTTGTTGACTCTAATGTAGAAAAACGAGTCTCTTGAGAGACCTTTTTCACTTAGGGATATTACATCATACTTTTCTTCGAGATCTTCTCGAAGAAATGACATGTGATGTAACCCAATTTTGAAGTGCTGATGACTTCATTAACATTGACTTTCTGGAGAGAGAAAACCAATGTGTTGCTGAGAGTTATTAGTCGCGAGGCTTTCTCTGGGGATTTTCCTTAATCCGGGAAAGCGAGAACATCATATTCAATAGTAAAGAGTGACGTTTGTCAAATTTCTTCTTGCCTATCAGAGGTTCAAGTTATCAAAGTGATTGAGGACCATCTCCACTCCAGAAAGAAACTGGGGGAGAGAGATTGTTCAGACAAAACATTTCCTGGCGAGGAGAGAACTGACAACTTAATTGATTAAGAGGACTTTACCACTTGGGGATAAGACTGACCAGAGTGATAGTGATGCAATATGAATATGAGTATGAATCAATAATGCATGATGTATGTATGTTTATGTTGACAAAACTGACGCGATATACATACTAAGTGGATGAACACGACTGGATACTCGGCCACTACGGGGGATGAAAAGTATCATTGTTCCAAGATAGCAATCCTGCCTTGCTTAGGAAAGACGGTCCCAATGGGAGAAAGAATTGCTTAATCGGTCTTAAGAGGTAAGAACTCTGCTGGGGATGTCAGATGAAACATGGTCTCTGACACTGCTGATCCTTCATTCAGGCGTACTGGTTTATAAGGAGTACTTTAATTCTGCACTTCAAGGTTCAACCACCTTCGGAGAAGCGATCGATGTTCTTTCAATGTTCAACAGTCAAAAGAATTGCCATCTTTATTTAAAAAGCAGAAAAGTTTTTACAAGTAAATTCATTTTTGTTTTATTTCAAGAATCGTTGATCATGTTAAAATGTCATTCTGTAAAGCTAAAACAAATAAGAATTGCAAATAAAAGCATTAAGGCTAAAATTTTATTGATGGAATGGAAATCAGCCAAGTGCGTGATCCCATAGAGCATTACAAAGTTTAGAAAATGGTAATTTAAGGGAAAAGGGCTACATTGAAATATAACACCCGTTATCCTCCTACCAACTTTGAATTATGGACATCCTAAGCTTCTGCCAAGATGACCTTGACTGGAGTTTTCTGACTGATGGTATTACCGCTGGGGATTTAACCTCGTAGGACGTAGTTACTTGCCATTAATCCCTAACTTTTTCCTGGATTGTACTTTGAGATTTCCAATCCACCGGGATGATTTTTTTGCTTATGTCTCTAATTTTTTCCTGGACCGCCCTTTTGGGTTTTCAATCCACCGAGACGCTTTTTTTTTTAGTTTAGGCGAAGTATTTCTTGACTACATCAACATTCGTGGGGTAGGTAAAATCCTCTCCATCCATGGTTGCGAGTCTCAAGGCTCCACCTAAGAAGGCTTTCTTGACCACATAGGGGCCATCATATTTCGGAGTCCATTTGCCCCGGGAATTAGTAAGAAATGATTGTATCTTCTTGAGCACGAGGTCTCCTTTTCTAAAGACACGGGGTCAGATCTCTTTGTCAAACGATTTCTTCATTCTCTGCTGATATAACTGACCATGGCATAGAGCCGTTATTCGCTTTTCTTCGATTAGGTTCAGTTCGTCGTGTTGACTTTGACACCATTCAGACTCTGTTAACTTAGCTTCCATCAATACCCAGATTGATGGGATCTCTACTTCTATGGGAAGCACTGCCTCCATGCCATATACTAGAGAGAAAGGAGTTGCCCCTGTTGAAGTGCGAAAAGATGTGCGATAACCGTGGAGAGAAAAGGGTAGCATTTCAAGCCAGTCTTTGTAGGTTACGACCATCTTCTGAACAATCTTCTTGATGTTCTTGTTAGCCGCTTCTACCGCTCCGTTCATCTTAGGTCGGTAGGGAGATGAGTTATGGTGTTAGATCTTGAACTCAGCACACAACTCTTTCATTATCTTGTTGTTCAAGTTAGATCCATTATCAATAATGATTTGGCTTGGAATGCCATAACGACAGATGAGATTATTTTTGATAAATCAGACCACCACTTGTCTGGTCACATTGGCGTATGATGCCGCTTCGACCCACTTGATGAAGTAGTCAATGGCTACCAGGATGAACCGATGTCTGTTTGAAGCTTTGGGTTCGATTATGCCAATCATGTAGATTCCCCATATGGAAAAAGGCCATGGGGAAGAGAGAACTTTGAGATGCGTTGGCGGTACATGGATTTTGTCTGAGTATATCTGACACTTGTGACATCTTCTCATGTACTTGTAGCAGTCGGATTCCATGGTTAACCAATAGTACCTTGCTCTCAGAATTTTTCTCGCCATTGTGTCTCCGTTGGCATGAGTGCCAAAGGATCCTTTGTGAATTTCTTTTATCAGCATGTTTGCTTCTGGTCTGTCTACTCATCGGAGCAAGACCATGTCAAAGTTTCTCTTATAGAGTGTATCACCACTCAAAAAGAAGCTGCCTGCCAATCTTCTGAGAGTCTTCCTGTCTTTTCTGGATGCCCCAGGCGGGTACTCTTGTTTCTGAAGGAAGCATTTGATATCATGATACCAAGGTTTGTTGTCTATGACTACTTCAATCGTGAAAATATAAGCGGGCCTTTCAAGGCGCATTATGTCGATCTTAGGTATGTCGTTCCATTGACCTACACTAATCATGGAAGAGAGAGTGGCTAGTACATCAGCCATGTGATTCTCTTCACGAGGGATGAGATGAAACTCGATTCTGTTGAAGAATGGTAACAACCTTCTCGCGTAATCTTTGTAAGGAATCAGTCTTGATTGGTACATGTTCCAATCTCCATTGATCTGATTGATAACTAGGGCTGAGTCTCCGCACACATCCAAGATCTTAATTCTTAAGTCAATTGCTTCTTCGAGACCCATGATACAAGCTTCGTATTTGGCCTCATTGTTTGTGCACTTGAATGTTAATTTGACTGTGAAAGGAATGTGGGCACCCTGAGGTGTTATGATGATTGCCCTAATTCTGTTTCCATAATTGTTGACAACTCCGTCAAAGATTAGTCCCCATTGGGAACCTGATTCTGGCCCTTCACTGGGTAGCAGTTCATCGCAATCTTTCATTTTCAAGTACATGACATCTTCGTCTGGGAAGTCAAATCTGACTGATTCCTGATTGTCAATCGGTTGATGAGCCAAATGATCGGCTAAAATACTTCCTTTGACGGCTTTTTGAGCATGGTACTCGATGTCGTATTCTGATAACAACATCTTCCACCAGGCAATCCTTCCCGTGAGAGCAGGCTTTTTAAAGACGTACTTGATTGGATCCATTTCTGAGATTAACCAAGTAGTGTGACAAATCATGTACTGGCGAAGACGTTTGGCTGCCCAAGCCAGAGCACAACAGGTTTTCTCAAGCATAGTGTACCGAGTTTCACAGTCTGTGAATTTATTGCTTAAGTAGTAGATGGCAGACTCTCTTCTTTTCGTTTCGTCTTGTTGACCAAGTACACAGCCCATCGAGTCTTCTAAGACTGTTAAATAGATGATCAGTGGTCTTCCCTCCACTGGAGGTGACAGGATAGGTGGATTCAACAGATACTCTTTGATACTGTTAAAGGCGGTTTGGCAGTCTTCTGTCCATAAGCAGCCCTGATTCTTTTTGAGTAATTTGATGATTGGCGCGCATGTCGCGGTCATGAGGAATATAAATCTAGAAATGTAATTCAAATGTCCCAGGAATCCTCTGACTTGTTTTTTAGTCTTTGGAGAAGGCATTTCTTGGATGGCCTTGACCTTGTCAGGATCAAGCTCATTTCCTTTCTGGCTGACGATGAACCCTAGCAGTTTCCCTGAGCGGACACCGAACGTGCACTTGTTAGGATTCAAGCGGAGTTTGTATTTCCTCAGACGCAGGAATAACTTTGACAAGTGGGTCATATGCTCCTCTTCTGTTTTAGATTTGGCAATCATGTCATCGACATACACTTCAATTTCTTTGTGTATCATGTCATGAAACAGAGTAGTCATGGCCCTTTGATTGGTTGCCCCGACGTTCTTCAAACCGAACGACATTACCTTGTAACAAAAGGTGCCCCAAGGGGTTATAAAGGAAGTTTTATCCATATCTTTCGGTACCATTTTTATCTGATTATAGCCCGAGAATCCATCCATAAAGGAGAAGACTTTGAACTTTGCAGTACTTTCTACCAGCATGTCTATGGGCGGTAAGGGAAAGTCATCCTTTGGACTGACTTTGTTCAGATCCCTGTAGTCTACACACATTATGACTTTTCCGTCCTTTTTTGAAACTGGCACTATGTTGGCTAGCCATTCAGGATATTCTGAGGTGGCGAGGAAACCCGCGTCAATCTGTTTCTGTACTTCCTCTTTGATTTTGATGGCCATGTCTGGATGAGTCCGTCTCAGCCTTTGTTTCACTGGCGAACATTCTGACCCTGGCATGTCCTGATAGGACCATGCAAATACATCGGGAAACTCTTTGAGAAGTTTTATCAAGTCTTTTTTGACAGTCGTATTGAGCAGTGCCCCAATCTTGACTTCTTTTCTCTCTTCTTCTGAACCCAAGTTTACTGTTTCCAACGACTCTTTGTGAGGCTCAATGGACCTTTCCTCTTGTCTGAGTAATCAGGAGATCTCCTTTGAAATTTCTTCATCTTCTTCTTCTTCAGCCTCAAATACCGGGAATTCAAAGTTGGGAGAAGGCATTGGATCGTATGTTTCAATGGGGTTTAAAACAAGCAATCTGCATGACGTGATGATTTGTTTTTTAGAAGAGATAGAGAGAATGCAAGAGTGTGTGCAGTGTATTTTCTAAAAAATGCTTGTTCTTTCTTTTTGAGTTGTTTTTAGGATTACCATTTTCTGAAAAAATGAAAAGTGAAAACAGCAATAAATGCGGAAATTACAGAATGACGTTTATTTATTTATGATTTTGTGGAATCTTGAAACTACAGCCCTATAAAACAAAACTCTGTCGCTTTGGGCAAAGCGAAGAGGAACATTTACAGAAAGTGAGCCCTATAAAAACATCCGCTTCACCTGGGCAGGGTGAAAGGTTAAAACAAAGATGGCAATTACTTACACTTATGGACGACTTTCGGGACATCGACAGCAACCCATTGGCAGCGAACTCCTCGGTGAATCACAAAGTATGGTACCTTCTTTCTTGGTTTGTCCTTAGAAATAATGCTGATTTCTGGCAGAGCAGGATCGTTGGAGTCTTCCTCCCATGCAGAGTTGTCGTAGATGAACTCTTCTGTTGTATCTTGCACAATGTTTTCACTCTCAGGCGGGTCTCCCCATCCAGTTGGTTGGATGTCTTCGAGCCTGATACGACAGCTTTTAGGAGCGGTGTACTTGACCAAGAAGTCTTACTTGCCACTCGGCTGTCCTAAGGTGTCCCATATTGTTGTGGGACTGGGAGAGTCATCATTCTCGATGACGTTGACCTCGGGAAAAGTATAGTTGATGAATTCTTGTCCTGCAATATTTGTAGATTCATCGTTGTGCTGGATATTTTCTGAATGCCCTGAGTAATGATCCCATGATTTGGTGGGGACGCAGGTATTCTTTTCAATGATGCTCAACTGATATGCATCATTGGGCTGACTCGTTTGTCCCAAGTCTCCTGGGTACGGCTGCCAGATAGGCAAGTCATCCATTGGGTCATAATAGTCATAGTCAAAGATGTCTTTCATCAGAGTGTCCTCCTTTGGGTGGAGCACGACATCCTTCCGGATCACAATCTCCGTACATCATCTTTACATCTGATCTTGGTATATATCTCAGACTCTGCGTGGGATAGCAAAATGACATATGCGTTTCTTTCTAAGACATATAACCGTCCTTGTTGAGATAGGAGTTCCACTCTTCATCTGTATCGGAGGAGTCTCCCTCATTGATGGTATGTACCTCTTGAGACACTGGGTGAAGGAAACCTCCACTATGGAAGAAGTCCTAAATGGGATGAAAACTTTCATTGTTAGTAGCGGTCTGGGTACAGGTTGAGGAGAAACCAAAACCTTTCTTTATCTTGTTATCAGCAGGAATGACAAGTTGTCCCCATCCTTTTGCGTTGTTACTCTCGATCACTTTGAGAGCGTCTTTGTATGAGTAAATCGATGTCCCTCTTTCTGATCGATTCTCATTGCTTATCGAGAGTGCTTGAAACTGAGTTCCAATGACCTCCTCGGGTTCCACACAGGATGATGATGATAAGTTGCTTACAATCAAGGCTTGCTCTCCACAGACTGTGACTAGCTTGTCATTTTTGACGAACTTCAGCTTTTGGTGAAGTGTCGAAGTGACTGCCCCAACTTCGTGTATCCAAGGTCTTCCTAATAAATAGCTGTATGCTACCCGGATGTCCATGACCTGGAAAGTGACTTGGAAAGGGTGGGGACCGATAGTTATGGGAAGGTCGACTTCCCCGATAACTGTTTTATGGATCCGTCAAAGGCTTTGACGATGACCTCACTGCCTCTCATCGGAGATCCTTGAAATGATAGTCGTATCAGAGTAGATTTTGGTATAACATTTAGAGCTGATTTGGTGTCTACTAGTACGCTGGCTAAAGCATCGTCCTGGCAATTGACTGTAATGTTAAGCGCCATGTTGTGATTCTTGCCTTCTTCTGGCAGTTCTTCATCACTGAATCCTAAGTTGTGGCAGGAAGTGATGTTGGAGATGATGTTGTCGAATTGTCTTATCGTCACATTTTGTTCTACAAAAGCTTGCTCTAAGACTTTCTGTAGAGCTTCTCTGTGAGCTTCGGAACTGAGCAAGAGAGATAACACAGAGATTCTCGAAGGAGTTTGCAATAGTTGGTCTACAATATTGTACTCGCTCTTTTGGATGAGCTTCAGCATCTCATCGTTGTTCTTTGAAAGGTCGGGATTACTGGATGGACCGACTGGTTAATTGGGAACTTTTGTTTGAGGTTCCTTTTCTCTGGTGGGTTCTCAAACTCCTCTGTTGAAGATCTGGTCGCTCCGTGTTACTCGACTGATGTTGGAAATGTTTACGATGGAGGGTAATGGAGTTTCCTTTCCATTCTTGATTGTTGTTGCACCATACTTGTAAGGGACAACCTTATCGTATTTGTACGGTATTGGTCCTGGCAGATAGATAACCACAGGAGCCTTTTGATTTTTCTGAACATCGTAGCTGGCCTCAATCGGTTCGTGGTTGAGAATCTTTCTACTATCAAGAGGAACTCTTGATTCATGAAGTAGAGGGATTATAGTGCATACGTCTTTGGTCCTTTCATGATTAGCGATTAAGACAATGTCTTTGCTTTGATAAGGAAGATAATCTTGCATTACATTGATCGAACCAGAACTTGAACAAGGTTGAATATCTTTTCGGTCCAATTGATTTTGAAGAGCTGATCGTACAAGATAACATCCTTGGTTGTTCTCCGAGCAAACTCTATAGCGCTCATAGTTGTGTGGTGGCACCCGTCCATGTCCGTTTTGTATGCAGTGTAACTTTACTAGATCTGTTTCCATCGCGCAAACATCCTGACTTTGATGCCTAGTAGGATTCCCGTCACTCATACTGACTTGTTGTGTGTCTTTATCTAGGTAGATCAGAAGCCACCAGTGGTTCAACAGGTGTTGAAGTGTTCTTTAGACAAGTGCACATCCTTGGTCGTCTTCACAACACACTTTACAGTCTTGATAATCATGTGAAGCCAGAAAACCGAGCCTGACTTACTTAGCGTGTAATTCTACCAGACTGGTATTCATTAAGTGAATATCAAAGATTTGAATCATATTAACTTGATGACTACTTCTATCACGGTAATCCTGGATCCATCCGAGATTCATCTGACGCTGGAGGGCCTCTTGTACAAAAGAGCATCCCTGATTGTTTAATGAGAAGATCAGACAGGAATTGTAATCGTGCCGTGGCAGATCATGATGTTGGCTTTGCCTTGAGTGCATTGCCACCAAGTTGACATTCATCGCCAGAATGATGTGGTTCTGGATAATGTTGGGATTTGCGTGAGCCATGTTGACCTCACGGATTCTGGGATCTTGAATCCATCCAAGATCCGTCTGTTCTTGTAGAGATGATTGCACTACGGAACATCCTTGATTATTCTTTGTGCAGATATCACACTGGTGATAATCATGAGATGGTACATGACCGTATCCGCTCTGTCTGCAATGCATTTTGACCAGATTGGTTCCTAATAGGAGTACATCATGAATTTGATAACTGCTGCTAGATCCTTCCTCTATCAAATTTACTGCAATTTTCTCATGTTGAGGCAACGGGTTTGTCTGAACATTTGGATTTGTATCCTTGAAGGATAGGACCCCGTTCCTGACAAGCTTCTGTACATCGGACTTGAAGCTGAGATAGTTTTCAATGTTGTGCCCCGGTCCTCCTTGATGGTAAGGGCAAGTTTGATCTGCTTTGAACCAAAAAGGCGGATTTTTGGGTACTGTAAGAGGAGACCTGGTTTGGACGTGCCCCTTGACCAGTAAGAGCGGAAACAGTTATGCGTACAACATTGGTATAGGGTCAAACACTGGTGGTCGTGTTGTACGGTTGTTGTTGTTGTACTGAGGACGAGCCTGCTGAAGAGGTTATTGTGTCCTTTGCTGATACTGTTGTTGATTTGGTTGGCTCTAAGTAACCTGAGGTTGATACGTTGGAGTTGGCGCAGGGTTAATAGCTAGAGTTACCGATGCTACTGGTTGATATCTTCGTCTTTGCTTTTTGAGAGAGATACTACCAATATCTTGCTCTTTTTCTTAGGGAAAGCACTACCGTATTTTTATGTACTGCTTGATGGTCCTATATCTTTGACCAGGCGTCCTTCTCGGACTGCTTCTTCAAGGCGTACCCCCATGTTCACCATTTTAGTGAAGTCGCTGGGCGCACTGGCGACCATTCGGTCGTAATAGAATGAGCTCAAGGTTTTCAAAAAGATCTTTGTCATCTCTTTTTCCTCAAGAGGGGTACAAATCTGGGCGGCAATTTCACGCCATCTCTGAGCATATTCCTTAAAAGTTTCCTTGTCCTTTTGCGACATGGCTCTGAGTTGATCTCTGTCTGGTGCCATGTCCAGGTTATACTTATACTGCTGAACGGAGGCATCACCAAGATCTCTGAAAGTGATGATCTTGGTGCGGTTTAAACCCATGTACCATTTGAGTGCGGCACCGGTTATTATCTTGGAAGTAATGGATCAGTAGCTGTTGATTCTCTGTTTGAGTTGTCATCTTTCGAGCATACATCACCAAATGACTTTGAAGGCAAAAGTTGCCCCTGTATTTTTCAAAGTCGGGCACCTTGAATTTGTGTGGGATTTTCACATTGGGGACCAGACAAAGGTCTGCGGCGTCCTTTTCGAACAAATCCTGACCGCGAATGGCATGCAGTTCCTTCTGCATCTCCAAGAATTGTTCTTGGAACTCATTCTTTCTGTCGTACATATCGTTATTTCCACCAGAGATTATTTTTGGAATATGTCCTTTCGGAACAGTGTGTACCACGAATAGTGGTATAGTCATTACAGCGATGACTCTTGGTGCTTCCCTATCCCGAAGTTTGTAACCTTCAGGAGTTGCTGTCGTGACTCTTGCATCTTCGCTTTCCCAAAGTTTGTAACCTTCAGGCCCAGCGGTTCCTGCTGCAGTTTTCGGGTCTTCCGTGACTGGTGAAATATATCCTTCAGGGATAAAGTTGATAGGCATGCCCCAGGGACGATCTTTAGGCATGTTGTACCGAGAATCATACGTCTCCGCTATGGCGTAGATGTGATCTCTGAGATCACAGTCCTTTGTTGTTGCTTATGAGCTGCTGCCAGAGATTACATGTCACTGTGAAGTTTTCTCAAATCTTCCTTCAGAGCGTCGATTTCTTCTCTCAGCTCTCTATTCTCTTCCTCGAGATCGTCCATTTTCTTTTGTCAATTGGCCCGAGTATTGTACGAATGAGACAATTTGACTCTAGAATCATGACACATACGTGAAATTCGAAGGTAAGAAGGATGTGTTATGTGAGAATGATGAATGATATGCAATGATATATTTTAATTTTTTTTTAATCAAAAAAAAAATTCAACAAATAGATTGCAAATATCATACAGTGGGGAGACCCCGTTTTATTGAATTTGAAGGATTGCAGAAA
The DNA here is from genome assembly GCA_022829125.1 of Lathyrus tuberosus. Lineage (NCBI taxonomy): Eukaryota > Viridiplantae > Streptophyta > Magnoliopsida > Fabales > Fabaceae > Lathyrus > Lathyrus tuberosus. The sequence goes on from JALAZF010000517.1 coordinate 2,965,239, forward strand.
GGGAAATATAGTATTTTACAAAGTGCTGTAAAAGAAATGTCTGAACTTATGGATCCTGAGTCCTTTCTGAGGAGAGCTCAGGTGCTGGTTCTGGTATTTTCATTTTCTTTGACCTGGGCTCTTGAGCCGTTGTCGGGTTGTCGGTCCTTTGCCAAGTGAAAGGAGCGAGCAAATTTCTTCGGTCTTCTTGATTTTCTACAACATGTTGCTCTAATACCTTAATCAGAGCGTCCTTTTCTTTTAACAGTTGCTGAATTTTGGTACACTCCACATTGAGAATACGGTACTTGTTCTTCCAAGATTTCTTTCCCCGTCGAACTTTGTTGAGAGTGACCTGAAGTTTTTCTGCATCAGACATAAAATAGAGGACAAATTCCTTTAGCGGAAGAACTTCTTGACGAGGGTAAGGCATCCTCAGCTTTAGGGCTCTAGTTTGTACCCAGTGGATATAAGGTTCCACGGAGACAGAAACTGGTTTTCCTAGAGACTCTTTTTCTTTCCTGTGAACATGTTTCCAGGAATGCACTATTTTTGTCTTTAGCGCCCTGTCATTTTCTCCTTCCTTGAAGAAAAGACCTTCCAGATGAACATTACGCGGGATATACCTCATCGGGTATCCGAGTTGACGGCGAACTAAAATCGGATGATAGTTGATTCCTTCTTTAGTTCCTATGAGGGGTACATTAGGGAAGTTTCCACATTTGTCAATGATTCTTATCCTGTCATAGATCTGATTGTACCAATCTATGTCAGAGTTGGTAAGAGACATGATTCTCTGTGACCAACGTAGAGTACTCTTATGATCCCAAAAAGCAGCAGACTTGGGTAAATAGAAAGTGAACCATTTGTATAGCAGGGGTACACAGCATGTGATCATTCCTTCGTTGTACAAATTCCTTAAGTGTACAGAATGATAAGCATCTGCGAGCAAGGTTGGTACGAGGTTTCCAATCAGAAATATCTTAATGGTGTTGGTATCGACGAAGTTATCGATGTTGGGAAAGAGGAACAACCCGTATGTGAGTAGAACAAAGATATCTTCGAAAGCAGTAACGTTTCCTACACTGGCAAAGTATAGGGCTTTCTCTACCAAAAACTTGGCCGGTAAACCTTGGATTCCTTCCTTAGTGGTCATGTCAGTCTTGACTTCTGTCTCGTCCAAATAGATTGCTCTTGCAATGGTTTGATCCTTTGGAATTTCTTCCAGTCCAGAAAAGGGAGCTTGATTAGTGATGGGTAAATCAGTTAGGTGAGAGTACTCCTCCAGTGTTGGTGCTAGATGATAATCCAGGAATGTGAAATAGTGATAAACCGGATCGTAGAACTGAATCAGCGTAGACATGATTCCTTCAACTACATGGACCCTTAACAGAGACAGCAGTCCTCCGTACTTAGCTCTGAAAGCATCAGGGTTGGTGATCATCCTTGCCAACCCCCTTAAATCCTCTAGGTTTGGAGCTTTGAAGGTGTACTTGTGCGTCTTCCTTCTACCGAAATCCATAACGCAATCCTTCTCTCTGATATTTGCAATCATTGTTTTAGTTTAACTTGAAAAAAAAGAGAGAAGAGAAAAGAAGATTTTTTTTCTTTGTTTACGAGTTTTTTAAATGAATGTATGAATGCAGCACACAAAAACATTGAAAAAACATGGGTTCAAGGGTTCAACGTCACGAGCATGGAGTCATGGCTCTACCCATCCCCAAAGGTTCTGTTCTGGTGAATTTTTGTACCTGTAGAATGAGTTAAAAGTTCCCAAAATCATTGACCCCCCTAGGGATAACAACAACAACCTGGTTCACCCGAGCGAACTGTAGCATCCTAGGGTAATCTCAATTGAGTGTAGTATCGCGTGTCAGCTATTTCTGATAGCTACCGCACTACCAAATGGCAACATGGTTACTGTCTACTAAATCCTCAGTTTCACAGATATCACATTGGGACAATCTGTCTTCACAACAGAGTCGTTAAGCATTGAATCCGCAAAGGGTATCTCCACTGATTTGATGGTCTACCGGGACAACTTATTCGGGATTCACTCCCTGTAAGACCGCCTGTCTATGCCATCACCTATCTTAGGTATCACTTAAACTTTCCATATGCGACATCACTCGTATTCCCATTAGCAGAAAAATCAACACGGATATCAAGTAGGAAAAGCAATATATATATATATATATATATATATAATATAGTTGCTAAAACTAACGTCCTAGACCTCTTAGGAATTCTAGTCTTAATATTAAACAGACAAAATGAGTCCCCAGTAGAGTCGCCATTTTTCTATTGGAAAATGGTGACGAATGATGACTAAGGTAAGACAGATCCTAATGTGTCTCCCCAGCAGAGTCGCCATTTTTCTGTTGGAAAATGGTGACGAATGATAACTAAGGTAAGACAGGTCCTAATAAAAATCCCTAGCAGAGTCGCCATTCACTGTTGGAAAATGGTGACGAATGATGACTAAGGTAAGACAGATCCTAATGTGTCTCCCCAGCAGAGTCGCCATTTCATTGTAGCGTGTGATTTTTATCGGTGACGCGACCACTTTATCGCAAATGGGTTTCTCCTCACCGTAATGGTAGGAGTGGGGTACTACTTTCTGATTTCTTATTTATCTCGTGAAGCTGGAAGGGAAAGGGAAGCTAACTAAAACTAACCTTGCACGCGAATGTTTAACTAAACAAATGCTTAAAGAGATTCGGGGAGTTCGGGGTCAGGTTATACAATGGGGAGTTGCCAATTACCCATCCTATATGTGGCTATCCACAGGTTGTTACCAATAGGTTCTGCTTTTATACTTGATAGTGTTTATCTATTGTGGGTTGGGAAAGTTTCTTCTTTGGGAGATATGAGAGAGAGAGAGTGAGTTTTTGATGATTTTGGTGAGGTACTGGACCTCAGTTCTGATTGGTGTGAAGGTACTGGACCTAGAGTTTTTGATTAGTGTGAAGGTACTGGACCTAGAGTTTTTCATTGGTATGCTCGCTAAGATTTCGCAATCTTATGGCTACGTATTCCCATTTAAAGAAACAGGGAAATCAGAGCAATCGTAGTTCTTCCTATTCTATGGGAGGAAAAGATGTTTTGGTGTCTTGTTCAAAGCCCAAGTTTGAAGCTAAAAGGTTTATTTGTGTCTTGTTCAAAGCCTAAGATTGAAGCTAAAGGTTTGACTGAGAGAGAATATTTCATCTCTAAAGGGAGACATCTCGTCTGTTTATCACAACTGTTGGGTGACTGTTTATAAAGGAGGGTTACTTTAACTGGGATATGAGAATCCAGGAATGCCATGATTTCCTTTATAGGGGATTTGTCCTGAAGGAGAGAATTTTAACTCATTATTGAGCAATGCCGTTTTTCCTTAGGAGTTTTCCATGCTACGAGAAGGACAGTGGCATGGATGTAAATAATCCAGAGGCTTGTCACTTACAGCAATTAGATGAAAGAGAGGATTTTTACTAGGATAAGAGAAGGATGGCAACTTGGATTTTTGAATCAACAAGTGTGCCACTTACAACAATTATCTGGAATTAGGGTTTGTTTCGAATGTCTGTTTTGATATGTGATATACAGAGAAATATCTTCCTACAGAGAGATTTTTGGTTTCCTCTGAGGGAATGTTGATTTTTGTGTGCCTTGATCAAATCCCAAGGTTAAAGCTAAGAGATTGATTGACTCCACTAGGAAAGTCCTTATCCAAAGCCTAAGAGGAGGCTAGAAAATACTGACTTAACAAGAGAGTGTTTTATCTGTCATGTACAAAGCCCAAGATTGAGGCTAAAAAGAGACATGACTCTTTGGGGGATATCATTATACAAAGCCTAAGAGGAGGCTAAATGTTGACTTTTTCGGGCGAATATTTTGTCTGTCTTGTAAAAAGCCCAAGATTGAGGCTAAAAGAAGATTGACTCTGCTGAATAGATTTATACGGTGTCTTATAGAAAGCCCAAGATTGAGGCTGAAATGAGACTGACTCTGTGGGAAAGAAATCTTTATCTGTCTTGTACAAAGCCCAAGATTGAGGCTAAAAAGAGATTGACTCTGTCGAGGATATTTTAGGTGTCTTGTACAAAGCCAAAGATTGAGGTTGACCTTATCGCGGAAAATCATTATACAAAGCCTAAGAGGAGGCTGAAAAGAAGGTTAATTCTGCTTAGGGATATTATTTCTTAAAGCCTAAAACAAGGCTGGGAGGAATTGACTCCGCTGGGGAAGATTTATCCTAAGCTTAAGAGAAGGTTATGAAAATTTTGACTTTGTTGGAGAAAGTTTATATATGTCTTGTACAAAGCCCAAGATTGAGGCTAAAAAGGAATGACTCAACAAGAGAGTGTTTTTGTTTTGTACCACTGACTCAACAAGAGAGTATGGAAAAGTGATTGACTCAACAAGAGAGTCCTTTGTTTGTCTTGTACAAAGCCCAAGATTGAGGCTAAAATGGGTTAACTTAATAAGAGAGTATTAAAGAAGTGATGGTCTCAACAAGAGAGTGCTTTTGAGGCCAACTCTGCTGAGGAAAATCATTATACAAAGCCTAAGAGGAGGCTGGTAAAGTTTGACTCAACAAGAGAGTGCTGAAAAAGTGATTGACTCAACAAGAGAGTCTTTTTGAAACTAACTCAGCTGGGGAAAATCATTATATAAAGCCTAAGAGGAGGCTGACTTCTGCTGAGGAAAAATCATTATACAAAGCCTAAGAGGAGGCTGACTTCTGCTGAGGATTATTGAGATCCAGATGCAGGTCCAAGTTGGGGGATCAACTCTTGTTGAGGATTTACAGAAGAGTTGAGATATCAGATGCCTTGAGGTTCTGATTTGGGATAGTGTTATACGGATGATAAGCTGACCCTGGCTGGGGAAATTTAAAGTGAGAGTTTAAAGATTGAGTTTTAAAAACCTATAGAGGTTTCAAATCTACTGGAGATTGGTTAAATGACCAGGGTTTCTCCTGTATTTGTAGGGAACTTGAGAATGTCTTTGAGATCCAAGAGGGGATTAGACTGTCCAAGTCTACTGGTATGAAAATGTTTATCTTTGTACGATGCCCAAGAGGAGGCTGATGCTTTAAGGGATGAGAATCAACCCTTAAATTGGTCTGAGGTTTTGACTCTGGAAAGAATGCTCTAACAAAGGATGACTAAGTTCTGTCCTATACCTTTAAGAGGTCTTCAACGTCATTGTATTAAGCCCAAGATAAGGCACGAGAACTTCTAAGAAGCCGAAGGGTCCTTGTACAAAGCCCAAGAGGAGGCGGGGATGCTTTTAGGAAGCCTGTGGGTCCAAACTTATGAAGAGTTCAAGAAAATTTTCACCGAGAATAATCTTTTCTTTAGTGAACAGTTCTAGGGTTTGAAGATTTTCAAGAGAGGTTTCACCGACAATTAATCCTCTCTGGAGAAATGAACTTCTTTGCAAATTTCTAATAGTGACAGTTTGAGAAAAGTTTCACCGGGAATAATGCCTTTCTCTTTGTTCCATATTGTTTAAGTCCAAGAGAAGGCAAGACTGTATATGGAATTCATATGGGGAACTAGTTTTGACTCTATTAAAAGAGCGACCAACTGGCTTTATCTAATTCTAGACCTAGTTGCTGGGGAAAACTCTAAGCAGATATACAAGTATATATACAGTTGATAAATGACAAGTATTTAAAAGGATATGAAAGAAGGACTTACAGGTGAGCAAGCTTCTAGTAATACAGTTATATATATATATATATATATATATATATATATATATATATATATATATATATATATATATATATATATATATATATATATAAGCATGTAAATGAAAGCTGATAAAAACTTACAGGCGAGCAAGCTTCCATTGTAATAGCTGTATGGTTAGTTGTTCAAGAAATTAAAGAAAGTTTTGATAACAACTATGGGTTTGAACCTAAATCAAAAGGGAAGTTATTTTGAACAGATTATTGGGGCTTATAGTCAAGGAGAGCCCTAGATGAAAAACAATAATCGTACCATTGTTTTGTAAACTGTATCGGGACTTATACAACGACTGAGACCCAAAATGGTTTTACTTATAAAGAGGGTTGGGTCTTACAACTCAAGGAGAGGCCCAAAAGTTTGAAAAGGAAAAAGAAATGGGACTTACAACACAAGGGTAGGCCCAGATGAAAATGTTTTGAAAAGGTGATGATTGCGCCGAGGTTTTGAAAACATAGTGGGACTTATACAATGACTCAGGCCCAAAAAGGTTTTGGTTAAAAATGGATTGGGTCTTACACTCTAATAGAGCCCCAAAGATATTTGAAAAGATTTGTTAGGATGATAGTGATCAAAACCCTAATTTTTGGTTTTAAAATGTATTTTAATTGAATAAAAATTCAATTAAAATAATCAATCATGTGAAAAAAGGTTGTGATCTTGGATTTATATTTGGAAAATCATTTTTCATTCATGGGATGATTTAAAAATCATTTGAATTTTGCAAAACCAAGAGAAAGAAATATTTTTAATGTTTAAAAACAAATAAAAATATAATTCTTTACAAAAATATCAAATATATGAAATAAATAATATTTTTTGTGAAATTTTCATGGAATAAAATATTTTAATATTTTTGTGAATTTCCAAAAAAAGAATCAATAAAAAATAATGAAAATTGAGAGAGAAATTAATTTTTGGATTAATTAATAAAAACATGAAAATATTAAAAAATAGTAAAAAATGAGAGAATAGCAAAAAAGGTCTGGGTGGGGTTTGAACCCATGACCTCATATACAAACACACATGTGCGCTACCACTGGGGTGGTGATACATCCGTGTATCAAAACCACCCCATGTGCATATATGGGGTGCCAAGTTTTCAGGCCTGACCAAGGAAAGGCAAGGCAAGTTTGGACAAAATTTAGGTGCATCTGGCCTAGAATTTCACAAGGAATCCAATGGTGCTTTTGGAATTTTCAGAAAGTGTCCCAATTTTAAAACCCAATAGTGGTTTCAAAATAGGCCTAGATTTGCATGTTCTATGCTATCTCATGGTATAGGAAAGAATTACATGACAAATTGGTTCAAACACAACATATACAACATGTATGAGATGTTTATGATCAGTGGACATCATAGGAATGCATAATTCAAAGAGTTCAAGTTGTCACGCACTTACCTCTTAGAGCTTTATGTGCTAACTGTCAAGATCCTTGTGCCAGAAGTAATCCAATGCTTTGGACACTCTTGATTGATCCCTTAGAAGCTTTTAGGATGATCAAAACCAGCTGGAATCCTCAGGAACAAGTTTTAGCTCTTTCTTGAAAAGGGGCAAAAGTAACCAATATGGCAACTCTCTCAAATGGTGTTCTAGATGAGGGGAACCCATTGGGATAGTTTAAGGATGATATTTGGAGTGTGTTTGAGGCCTTGTTTGGTTTTGGAAGTGACTGAATAAAGGCATGGCTTGGAAAATGCAGAAAAGTCGAATTTTGAGGTTTTGGAAATGGATTTTCTGATTTTGGTGTTTCATGTCACAAGTGAGTGTTTGGACAGCTTAGATATGACATATTGGGTGTGTTTGGATCATGAGTTGTGGTGGAATTTCTCTATAACTCAAAAACTCAGAGATGACTTGCAAAAGAAGGCATTTTGGCCTAAAGAGAAAGATTTTGAGGAAAGCATTAGTTATATTGCTTTGGTGTACTCAAACTGATCACAATTGAGCTCTATTTATAGTGTGTCAAGTTTGTTTTGGCATCAATAGTGAATGGCAGCTGCAGCATGCCTTTGACCAATATTGAGCAAAAGGAATCTCAAGTCTCCTCTAGCCATTGACTTAAGGTTAGGGCATAGGCCTATGGTCCTTTGATTCAGAGCTTATTCTTGACTCATTCAGTTAGGAATGTGTCAGTTCATGCCACCTTGGCGTATCCCTTGAATGCTTGGAAACAAAATTGGAGTCTTGGCACTTTTTTAGCCTTTTTAGGTTTGTTATGGCTAAGTGTAGATTCTTGGACTTTGGAGGCTTGGGGATCAGATCATTATCCTTTTGTTTTATCCTCAGATGTGTCCAAATGGATGACAAGGCTTGGAGTTGTCCAAATTTGTCAAATCGAGCAAAACACCAAATTCTGCCTTGCTTAGGACAATTGGAAATTGTGATTTTGAGGGATTCATATATCCCTGCCCAGGTTGAGTTATGGGGGGCTCTTGTGCTTTTTAGAAAGCGCTCATATGATACAAAACATGTGTGGTCATAGTTTGTTTTGAAACTATTTGGATCCAACTGAAAAAACCTCATGAACATTGATGTTCCAGGCTGGTAACTTAGGCAGATTTTCACCAAGTGTTGGAAAAAGTGTCATTTTCATGTTTTTGTGATTTTGATCAATCCATAACTTAAAATCCATGAAGAGTTGGAGTTTAAGGTAGTTGAAGCTTTTGTAGAGTGTAGCAAGACCTACAAATCCAGCTTTGGATCATCCAAAATGGTTGCTTGGATCTCAAATTATGATCCTTGGAAGTTGGTACCAAAATCACTTTTGTTCCATAACTTAGAAAATTTTTGGTTTCTTATGGCTGCCCCTTTTGCAAGAAACCTCACTTTTCTTGATTTTTCTTAATGAATGATGATCAATACCATTCATTAATATTATTTTTTACTTAGGGGAACCATATTTGTGAAAAATTCCAAAAAGTCAAACTTGATTTTGTGCACAGTTGACTTTTTATCGGATGAAATCCAAACTGTGCGATCCTTTGTGAAATCAAGTTCTTGACCTAAATCAAACCTAATGGATGGATTCCATAGGTGTTATAGGGTGTATTGAATCATGTCCCAAGGTTTGGGAGCATGTCTTGGTCAAAATTCAAAGGTACAGTTGACTTTTTTCTTCAAAACCCTAATTGTGGTCCAGATGAAATTGAAACTTGTGAATCAAGCTTGTTGGATCAATCCATTGTTGTAAATGGATCAATGTGGTGTATTGGAGACACTCAAATCATGTCTTGAGGTCTTGGCTCATGCTTTGTCCCAAAAGTCAACTTAGGGGTGAATTAGGTCAAGAAACCCTAATTCCTGATTTTTGGTAAATGCAACTTCTGAGGTTAAATTGACTTGGTGATTGGGTCCATGAGGTCCCTTGGAGTATCTTAGGTTGTGTTTTGAGGCATTGGCTCATGCCCATAAGAAAAATTCCATCTGGAGGCCTTGGTCGACCAAAACCCTAATTTGGTGATACTGTCGATTTTGAGGCTTAATCCACTTGGAATGTTGCAACTTTGTGCTTGATTCTTGATGTGGGAGTCCTCTTGATCCTTTATAGGTGTTTGAGAGGTTAGAAAAATTGAAGATCATGTCACTCCTCGATCGATCCTTTGTCTAATTATTCTGAGAGGGCTTTGTCGCTCCCAGGATTTTCATCCAGGTACAAACGCGAGAGTGGCGCGGAAAACAGAGTCGCCAGCCATGTAAATTTATCCCAAGAGAGGGAAAGGGAACATCGCATAAACCTGAGGAAGAGGGAAAGGAATGGTCATCGCAACCATAACCTGGGTTCGGGAGTCGGTTACGCGAGGGGAAGGTGCTAGCACCCCATGCGTCCATCGTATTCGATGGGATCAACGCTTGTTGTCTATTCTAAGGGTGAGTTGTCCTAAAATCTATGGCTGCACTAAAACGGGGAAGGGAAAAACAAAGACAGACTCGGTAGGACGTCGACGTCCTAGGCCTACGTACCCCCTTTGTGCAATGGGGAATTCAGAGTCAATGTAGTTCGGACCAAGTTCTTTTTGTGTTTTTTATGAGCGACGTGAAGTTCGCGTCTGGCAGTTAGGGTCGATGCCTGTTTGCGACTCAGACGGAAAGTAACGTGCCCTTTTTGAAAATAACCTTTAGTTTGACGATCCCGAAGGATAAAAAGGTTTGAAGTTTGTTTGTATCTTTTAGGACAGAAGTGACTTGAGTTAGTTCATAACTCAACTTGAACCAAAGTCTATGACACGGGAGCGAATGTGTCGCATGGTCGCCCCCAATGGGACGTATGCTCAACACTCTAGAAGAGAGAAGAAGGACCCCTCAATCTTCATTTCCTATGTTTAAGGCTCGTGTGCAAGGCAAGTTGACCTTATTAAGTATCTTAGAGATGTTATGAGATGAGAAGAGGGACTCAAAAGAAAAGAAAACACTACGTGGGAAATCTATCCTAATGTTATCATGCAAAGGTGGCCCTAAGGGGAGGTTTGACAACAACCTAAGCCTTAAAGAAAAGAAAAGATGAGAGAAGGAAAGAATGAGAGTGGACATGGATACCATCCACGCCCTTTAATAACTTACCTCTGCCTCTGCATAAAAGGTTAGTACAAAACAGACATACGTAACAATAAGATAAATGAAACCCAAGCAAGTCACAAACCAAAGAGAAATCAACCAAAGGAAACTCATCCAAGTCAGAATGTGGATGACCTAAACATGTGCCTAAACATGCTATGCAAATGTCACATGAGACATGCAAACAGGTTTCCAAGCATCAAGAATCATCAGAAGAAAGAGAAGGAAGCATATAAGTGAAACATGTTCAAGTATGTATGATGAAGCATGAATAGCATATGATAGGAATGAATGCAAAGCTCCAAGGTCAGAAACATACATCAAATGAAATGCAAATGAACGATATGGCATGGCATATATAAACCAAACATAAGTCATGAGTAGACACAAATGAGAAGAAGTGAGAATATGAAACACAAAGAGGCATGTAAATAGAACATTGAACATATGCACAAAGTATGCAACAACCTCAAACCAATGACATATAATGGCAATCAAATGACCTATAACAATTCAAACTTGGCTTATGAAGTCAAAGAAACAATCTCAAACAATGGCACAAATGACTTCTCAAACAAGTACTCAGACATGATCATGGATGTGCATACAAGAGACCTTAAACAAAGAGCAATCACATAATTAGTAAAACATCTTCTAAAATCACCAAATTAATTATCAAAATAACTCATCCAAAAACAAACAACATATTAAAAACTCATGCAAAAATTCACAAGATAGGTCACCCAAAGAATTATGCAAAGTTCAGACAAGAAACATGACTCAATGTGCAAAAGAAAAGGACTAAAATGCAATATGAAATAGTTTTAAAAATGAGAGAAAAATATTTTAATGCATTTCAATATGTTGATGAAACAATGCAAAAAGGATGAATTCAAAAGGTTTTATGGATGATGAGAAATAAATTTTACAATGCAATGTGTGCAAGATGAAACAAATTCAAAAAGAAATTATTAAAATAATTAATTAGATGATAAAAATAAAATAAAAATAAAAAATAAAATTTGGGAAAATTTTATGAAACTATAAATATGATTCATGAATTTTTTAGGAATTTTTGGATGCAAAAATATATTTTTTAAAGATTAAAAATGAAATGCAAATAATTAAATAAAAATAAAAATGAAGAAATAAACATGGGTGTGTATGCAACAATAACTCACGCTGAGAATGAACATGGGCTGAAAGGGAGGGGTGTGAATAGGAAGGCCCGTAGCAAAAAAGTCCATCAGCGAAATAAAAATAAAAAAAGAAATACACATGGACTCAGTCAATGGATTGACTAAACCCTCACCTTCAGAATAATCCTGCGCTCCTTAACCAGTCAACACAATCACATAGTCAATAAAATCAATGGTCAAGATTAGAGGGGTATCATAATTAAAATACACATGCGCATACATGATTACCTAGAAATTAAAAGATCTCACGTGAGAGACACCTGTGAATCATTAATGTGTTGGCATTATTATGGCCATCGGATGGATCCAGCGTCCCAGATTAGATCAAACAAAACATGATGGATGGTTCAGATATAAGGAACACAATAACTAACGTGGATGGACACAAACACAAACCAAGAAATAAAAACAAAATTTTAAATGCGTGGCATCATATGGACCGTTAGATCAAAGTCACGGACGGTGGGGATTTCATCACCTACCTCCAAACCCTTACCTCGCCGGAACCCTTACCAGTCGCCGGAGCTAGGGTTCCGGCCACCCTCTCCGGTCACCTGCAACGAAAAATTCACCAGAACACACACGCGAATACACTATCTTGACCAGAATTCCACGAGGATCTCAAATATGCAACTCAAAATCACAAACAACCAGCGCATAAGTCAAAACGAAGGAAACAAGGATGGATTCAAAATTTTAAAACTCACGATACAACCATATTACACGTCTAAACTCAACATAAAATACATCAGACTTATCAGTGAAGGTCATAGATTATTATGCATGTCAAAAAATAGAGTTTTATGATCATGAAAAATTGCACTAACCTGAGATTGTGCAAACTGTATCCTTGCTGTTAGCCTCAAATGATGATTGATTTGTATTCTATAGATGCCAAGGATTAATGTTGTGAAAGAATCTTGTGAAAAGCTCTTATGGATTGAGAGATTTGAATGATTGAAGCTTTAGGGTTGCAAACTTTGTTCTCCTCAAAATCACGTGTGTCCTCCTCCAACCAGTGCATGAGTAACTTTAAATACTTAGGGTTATTCCACATCTGATCATTTAGGTCTTAATCACTCCTTGGTTAATGAGTTTTGGCCCATTTGACAAATTTTCATAATGTGAAATACACCCTCCTCCATGCATGCACACCCAAACATTCTATGATGGATCACTTATATTTCAATTGCTAATCACACCTGAATTGGATTTGGGCCTTGAGATGTCTTGGTTCATGAGTTTTGAATGATCTTGCAATTTTGCATAATGGAAAAAAAGTGATGAATACACCATGGATTCACTTGATTCAAAAGCTAAAAATGATCCTTATGGATTGTTCTTTTTGATGTTAAAATGTGGCTTGAAACAAAGGAATCAATTATAGGTCACTATGTCCCAAAATGCAAAAGTTGTGAAAATGGGACCCTAAAAACCACCTTGCCTTCTTTTGGTCATAACTTGAGTTTCACAAATGATATGGAGACCATCTAGTACTTGTTGGAAAGGGGAGAAAAAGATCTTAAACTTTCATGTTTGATAAAAATTCATTTGAAGCTTTCTTGATGATGAAAAGTCAAGTTGAATGTAATGTAAGAACATGCCCAAAAAGGAAACTTTCAAATTATAGGTCATTTCCATATTTAGTAACTTTTGTACCAACCCTTGATTCTTGATAAATGGTATGAAATTTGACTCTTGAATACCATATGAGGATGTGAGACCTTGAAAACCTTGAAGAGTACCTCAAAATTCCACAGTTGACTTCCCCTTTCACTGTTGACCTTTCCCTAATTCTCCTGATTCCTAATCCATTGGCCAATTGAACTTCTCCTGAACCAAACTGATGGACAACCTTCCATTCCTAGATACTCAGGGACCCAAGGAATACCATGGAATCAAGTCTTGCCCAAAAAATCAGAAATAAACTGACTTTATAGCAAACCCTAATTTTGGTACCCTCAGTCTAGGAGGAAATAACACAGTCTCCAAATCCAAATTCCTCTGAATATGATGTGTATCCTCTCCAACAAAGATAATATATGCCATTTGGTGATGATAAAAAACCCAAGAATCTTGCCCATTGGAGCAATAAACCCAAGAATCTCAAAACCCTAATTTCTGCACTGCTTAGGAGAGAGTGATCCACAATACAAGGACTCTTGCTTGACTCTTTGAAGAACATCTTCTCCTCTTGAGCTGCCTCAAGCACCTTGACCCCATGCTAAGAACCAATGATATGCACACATTATAATGCAAAAATGAAATGAAACATAAGCCAATTAGTACTAAAGTAAGGAGAGCAAATTTTGGGGTGCTACAGGCTTGAAACCCTAAGTCTTGATTGTGGTGAATGCTCGATCATCTTTGAGGAGATTGACGAGGCATGAAAGTACATCCATATTATGATGATGATTTGCACAATGATGGGAAATCTTGGTGGTCAAAATTTAGGGTATGACAGCCCCCAGTCTGAGTCTTGAAAGATCTTCTGATTAAACCAATTCTGAGTTGGACTTGCACTGAACCACACATATTAAACTGATTCTTCAACCGGATATGGAAAGAACTTGCCCCTGATTGGATCACCAACCAAGTTTCTTAATTGTTTGAACATTCCTGGAGAGGAAAGCCAGTTTTCAAACAAAAGTGTTCATGCAAACATAATAAATGCAAAGTTCATGTAACTTTTGAAATCAAAATCATTTTTGAAAGATGCAAAGTATATGAGTCACTGGTCTGAACACGACGGTTCAAGATATCAAAGTGAAAAGTTTAAGCAAAAGGTGTAATGCCAAAATAAATGATCTGCAAAGATCTTTTGGAGTCAGTTTACACAACCTTACTGTAGTATGCTTTCAAAATAATCTTGCTTCAGTTAGGTCTTTTGAGGGTTGTAACGTGGCCTGGTTCACGGTTTAAGAAATAAAGGATAAAGGCTCAAAGTTTATTTGTAACCACCCAATCTTCTTGATGATCTTCAATCCTACGCTCAGTTAACTCAAACTATGCACTCAAGTTCCCATAGGTTAGGAATTGCACTGATGATAATGATGATGGTTCAGAAGTCAAGAGACTCTTGAGATGACAGTCACTGCTTCCTTACACCTTTTGGTTGTCATACAAGCTTGTTCTTATTTCTCTTTGTATAAGGTAAGGTCATGAGCTTCCCATCTTTCTTAGCTTGTGCCTCGAAAGGGACTCGGCTCATTCTTTGAGTTAGGATTTCTTGACGATCTTTCTTCATTTATCACTTTGGGAACAACTTGTACAACATTTATTCATTTAATTTGGAAGAGTTGAAAGGTTGTGAATGCCTAGTTTAATGATTACGGTGAACCATCATTGCCATTTGACTTGAAAGACATCTTCGACACTTGCTTGCTGTGCCGAAGGAAAATTCGAGAATGCAACCTTTATGTGAGAGGTGTCTTGCATGAAAATCTGGTATTTGAATGCACAATCAAGTTACTGAGAACTACCCTGCCCCAGGTTAAAGACTGTGGATTTTTTCGTACAGAAAGAAACTCTAACTTCCAGGCTCGAAGGGTTTAACAAGGGATTATCTTCCTTATGTCTCCCGTGTTTGGGAATTGAAACAATGCCTTACATCGTCAGCAAAGTTTTGATTTGAAAGCATACCAACAACAATTATGAGTATTTTTTTTTCATCATCCTCCCTCCAATCTTTGCATAATCAACAGAAAATGGAAAAGGAATAAAATATTTTTTGTTTTATTTTTGTCGAAAGATAAAGCGTAAAGATGTAAATAGCAAACATAAATGAATTGAATCCCAAAAGTTGCAATGCTCATTTTATTAATTACGAAAGTACAAACATAATTTGAATGCAAACAACCATTACAAAATAAAGAAAATGCAAACAACAAGAAACAAGATCTAGTGACTAATCAGAAGAAAGAGTGAGTTGTCCTGTCTAAAACACTGAAGTCTGCTGAAGTCGACTGAAGCTTCACTTGGCATGCTCTGGCAGCATTGAGCTCATATAGAGGGTTCTCGAGTAGTCTGGGAAACAGTCTGATCCATAGGTCTTGGCTCGATGAAAACTGGAGCTTGAAATGTAGGTCTGACAGTTTGACCAATCATGCTAGTAGATGCAAGAGGTGGTGAGTAGTTATGTGGCAACCAAACTCTGGCCTAGTGGATGGTGGCACTTGAACAGGCTGAGGATTAGCATTTGAAACCTCTTGGATAACAGTCCTTTGAGGTTGCTCTCCTCTAGAAATCAAGACTTGAAGCATTTTAGTGAGCTTTGCCATACTTGACTTAAGATCATCGATATCCATTTGGATCTCAGCATTGTGTGCTTCTTTCTCTGACATTCTGCTTCTGTAGTTAACTCTAGTCCGATATCTGTGTCGAGGAATCAGCTTGACGACGGACGGGCGACACTAGAAGATAGAGACAATTGTAAATGAATCACCGGACGAACAAATGCACACAATGAATCATGCAAAGATGCAAATGATATGCAATGTGATGCAATAGTTTCAAGGGACTCAAAAGCAGGTTGCAAACATTTTGGAACGACTGAAAAAATTTTCATTTTATAATCCATGATCTTTATTGATTTTGTAAAGGAAAGAACAATTGAGTTCCTTGAAACCAAAGGGTTATTCATGGATGCATGAATGAAGGGATGCATAAACACAAGTACACACATATACACATATACAGGCAAACAATCAAGGGCCTAGGCTTGAAGATCACGAGCATGGAGCCATGGTCTACCCATCCCAAAAGGCATGTACTATGGGTTTATGATCTGTAGAATAGGGTTCTAAAAAGTTCCCAGAGTCAACAACCCATCTTTCGGATATTATCGATTTCCCAAATAACTTGGTAGTTAATAATATTCTCAAGAGAGTCTCTTCCGAGTGTAGTATCGCGTATCAACCATTTTGGGAATCGACTCCCTCGTAGTCATCGCACTACATCCTAACAAGGCCAAAGTGGGGTTAAAGGTAACTACGGTTCTCAGTGTCATGGGCTCCTAGGTCGAAAATAATACATTCTTCACGAATAAACTCGTTAAACAATATTAAGTCCAAGAGGGCCTCAGCTGAGTGGTGATTTCTTGATTCAACTTCTTCGGGAATCAACTCCCTCAAAGTCTTCTCGAATGTATCACCGTCCTATCATAATTGCACTTAAGTCTGGGTGTAGGACTTATCTCACCACACAAGCAGTAACCCAAGCAGATACCAAGCACAACAGATAGAAATATATAAGCAAGTAAGTAAAAAGATAACCAAAATAAAACCAGTTAGGGGAAACCCTCAGATGGTCCCCAGTGAAGTCGCCATTTCTGTCGCGGTGATAATCGGATATCAAGCTATTGATTAACTTGAACAACAAATCTTTGAAATCACCACCAAACTTTGATTTATCCAAAGGAAAGGGTAAAGATCGAAAACCCAATAAGAGAATCTAGGTTCGTGGGTTGGTTACGCCTAGGGAAGGTATTAGCATCCTAAACATCTGTAGTACTCTACAGGAACCTCTTATTAGTATTTGTGTTATCTATTGCTTGCTTGCTAAGGGAATTGTGCTAAAGAAATACCTAGGGTGTTAGTATCTAAGTATGCTCGCCAAGACATCGCATCTCGTGCCTACGTATCCTGACAGGAATGGAATCAGAGCATTCGTAGTTCCCCTCAATGCGGGTGAGGAACTCTTGAGTATGGTCAAGGTTCCAGGGGAAGGTAAGCATCAATGGCAAGACGCTTACATGGAGTGCGGCAACTCTAAAGTTAAGGTTAAGTTGAAAGGGCAATAAGTTTTCATGGAAGAACACTTACATGGAGTGCGGCGACTCCGATCCTAAGGTTAGGATAAACGGTATGAAAGTTAGGCTAAGCTATCCTAATCGTGACATGGTAGTCAACGGGAAAATTATTTCCTTTGGAATTAAGGTGAAAGCAACACAAGTCAAAGTCTAAACCCTATATCGATTTAACTTAGGGTCGAACCAATATTCTAGGGGATCATGAGAATGAACACATAAACAATTAAACCTAAGCTAAAAACTATCATAAGCAGTCATCAGGCGAAGCATCGAGATCAAAGCAAAAGTTTATCAGCGAAGATACATCAAACACTAATCTTGTGCACTTGTCCGTGATTATAAATCAAGAATTTGATCACAAATTTAAAACAAGCTTTAATCGCCCACCCGAATCATTAATTGATCACAAATTAAAAAAATGAATCAAATAAATAACAATTACAAATATCAAAAATCAAATTTAAAACTAAAATTATTAACTAATAAATTAAAAAAATTAAAAAGGATATATGGGCCATACTCAGAGTCGGCCCTATGGCAAGGCAAGTGAGGCCTTTGCCTAGGGCCTAAATTTTTTTTCCTTTATAGGGTAGATTTTCCTATGCACATTTAGTAGGCTGAACTTAATTTAAAACATAGCATTATGATGAATTGAAACTAGGCTGATTTGAAACGTAGCAAAAGTAGCACTATGATTAATTGAATGGAAAGCATGCTCAATTGTAATATTAGGCATTATTATGACTATTAGAATTATAGGTTACCGTTAAAATTTTTTACAAGTAAACTATATTATAATTATTACTTGTAAGGCACAATTAATTACAAGTAAACTATAAAAATATAGTTACCGTTAAATTTTTTTACAAGTAAGCTATATTATAATTATTACTTGAAAGGCACACTTAATTAATACAAATATAATTTTTTATTTTTATTAATAGTACAATCACACATTAAAACCTTTTAAACAACAACATTTTTCAATTCTATTCTCTCTCTCAAACTCAAAGCATAATTCTACACCCACAAAATTCTCAAGTCTTTGTTTTTTTTCTTCTCTTTCTCTCTAATCTATTCATCACTTTAATCTTGCCTCTTACATCTCTCACACATTTTTATCTCTTGCAAGTATTATAAAAATAATTGTAAAAAAAGAGATAAAAGGAAGAACAACAAAGGCATCTCAAAAAACAGGTTTTATTTATTTAATATTTTATTATTATTATTTAATTATTATTTTTAATCATTTTATATGTTTTAATTTTATTATTAGTGAATTTTATTTATTTTATATTAGTATATATTGCAAAATATTTATTATTTTATTTTAGAATAAAACAATGTCAACTCGAAAATTTGAATCAGGAGCTTCAAAATTGAAGAAAAAAAGAGAATTGAATCTTTAGTTGAATCACAAAAGGGGGCTTTAGATAAATTTATCAAAACAAACAAAAAAATTAAATTTGAAAATTTAGGCGATTATTTATTGAATGAACAAGTTACTAACAATGTAGAAACTAACATCGTAGAGGTGCACGAAAATGAAAATGTACATTTAATAGAAGAACTTAACAATGTAGATGAAGTTAAATTAGTTAACAACTTAGATAATGATGAAAATACAAATAATAATTTATTAATAGAAGAACTTGATAGTGTAAGCACGACTAAAAATATATGTGATCCAAGTCAATGGACACATATTAGTGCAAATTTGAGAGATTTTATAGTAGAAAAAGGTCCCCTTAAAGTTGTTGATATAGATTTTCCTAAAGATGAATCCTCAAGACATTTTTCTTCCTCATTTTATATTAAAAAATTATCCAACAGAGAAAAGCCTGAAAGAAGATGGTTAGTATATTCTCAAGATTTGGATAAAGTATTTTGTTTTTGTTGTAAATTGTTTAATACTCTTTCTAGTACAAGCAAATTAGCAAGTTGTGGTATTAAGGATTGAAAAAATTTGAGTTCTAAGTTGAGGAGCCATGAGATGACTAATGAACACATCGTTAATATGAGTTCATGGGTTTATCTAGAAACAAGATTGTTAAAAAATAAGACAATTGACATACATGCTCAAGAACAAATAAATAGAGATAGAGAACATTGGGGAAATGTTTTATTTAGAATAATTGCAGTTGTTAAAACTCTAGGAAAACAACTTAGCCTTTCGCGGAACAAATGAAAAGATTTACCAAGAACATAATGGAAATTTCTTAAGTCTTGTTGAAATGATTGCTGAATTTGATCCTATAATGCAAGAACATATTCGTCGAATTAAAGATAAATAAATTCATCATCATTACCTTGGACATAAGATACAAAATGAATTAATAAATTTGATGGCAAATGAAATCAAAACAAAAATTATTCAAAAAATTAAAAATGCAAAGTATTTTTCAATTATACTTGACTGCACTCCTGATATAAGCCATCAAGAGCAAATGACTTTTGTCTTACGATGTGTTGATATTTCTTCTAGTCCAATACAAATTTATGAACATTTTGTAGAATTTTTAGAAGTAAATGATACAACAGGAAAAGGTCTTTTTGATGCAATTGTAAATAAGATAAATATTATTGGACTTGATATTAGTAACTTAAGAGGACAAGGTTATGATAATGGGTCTAATATGAAAGGAAAACATCAAGGAGTGCAAAAAATATTTTTAGATATTAATCCTAGATCATTTTATACTCCATGTGGTTGTCATAGTTTAAATTTATTACTTTGTGATATAGCTAATTGTTGTCCTAAAGCTACATCTTTTTTTGGAGTGCTACAACGTATATACACATTATTTTCTTCTTCTACTAAAAGATGGAAAATTTTGCAAGATCATATTCCTAGTCTAACACTTAAATCATTGTCACAAACGCGTTGAGAAAGTCGTATTGAAAGTGTGAAAACTTTGAGATTTCAAACTTTATAAATAAGAGATGCTTTATTGAAATTATGTGAAATTACCGATGAACCTAAAATAAAAAGCGAGGCTGAATGTTTAACAACTTATGAGCTTGAAAATTTTGAATTTTTATTAGGCATGATTATTTGGTATAATGTATTATTTGCAGTAAACTCTATTAGTAAAAATATGCAATCAAAAGATATGCGTATTGATATTGCTATAGAACAATTGAAAGGTCTTATTTTATTTTTAGAAAAATATAGGGAAAATGGATTTGAAAATGCTATGATTTCTGCAAAAGAAATTACTTTTGAAATAAATATAAAACCAAAATTTCGTGAAAAACGTATTATTCGCAGAAAGAAACAATTTGATGAGATTATTAACAATGAAGTTATAAAATCTCCTTAAGAGTCATTTAAAACTGATTACTTTTTATATATAATAGATCAAGCTATCACTTCATTTCAAAGTAGATTTGAACAATTTAAAATATATAATGATATTTTTGGTTTTCTATTTAGTATTGAGATGTTAAAATCCATTGAAGTTGAAAATTTAAAAAAGAATTGTATTAACCTTGAACATTCATTAAAACATAATGATAAAACAGATATTGATGGATTAGATTTATTTATGGAACTACAAGTTTTAAAAGAAATAATAAAAATAGAAAATGATACACCAATTGATATACTTAATTATATAAAGAGACTCGATTCTTTTCCAAATGCGTATATTGCTTATAGAATATTGTTAACCATTCCTATAACTGTTGCATCGGCCGAGAGAAGTTTTTCAAAATTAAAGTTAGTAAAATCTTATTTAAGATCAACAATGTCTCAACAAAGATTGAATGGATTGACTTTATTATTAATTGAAAAAGAAATGTTAAATGAAATAGATTACAATAATTTAATAAATGATTTTACATCTCAAAAAACTCGCAAAATTAAATTTTAAATAAAAAATATTATTGACTTAAAAAGGCCTCATTTTAAGATTTGCCTTAGGCCTCAATGTCTGTTGGGCCGGCCCTGGAAACAATAACAGCTGCTGTGAACACGTTTTTATGACAATAATATCATTCCTGTTTCGTTTCCGACATATTCAAACATATTCAGATTTCTTTCTTTTTTCAATTCAGCAGGTTTGGAAAAATGTTTTGGAAACTTATTGAGTGCTAGTTGCAATTCACGAATTTGTCAATGATGTCTTTGAATTTTGAACAGTTGGCAGGGATTGAATTGCAGCGTGTTCAATTTGGTGGAATATGGTAGCAAAACATTGAGACTGGCGTGGTTTCTTTTGATACGGTTATGTCATCTTTGACTTTTCTTGTAATCAAAATGTCAGCTTACACTCCCAACGTAGGACCCTGCTAATTATCTCCTAAGTTCTTGATTGGAAATGCTGAGTATCAACTTTCTCAGAAATCACTTCCGAAACATGAATCCCCTTGCCGTAAAAGCCACTCCACATGCTAGAGAAACAGGGGTGATTGGTATTGGTGAAGTAGCAGCGTTCACAAACCTGTATTTTTTAGGCATTGAACTTTTTATTCTTTGAACACTAATTTTAATTCTTGTACCTTGCTTAAATTTTGAAACTTTGTGAACTTGTTTGGTGAACATGAATATTGTAACTTGAACTTTAAGTGAATTTTGAATTACTTATCACTTTAAAATCTTGAGCTTCTCGAATCTTAGCAAATCAATATGGACATCTCCTTGCTTTTGTAGTTTGAACCTTTTGAACTTAAAAATGGGAGAATCTTGCAATTTGAATGAGTTTAACCAAATCTTGAATTTATTCTTAAAAAGAAGAACCTTTGTAAAGAATTATGAATCTTGAACATTCACTTTTAGAACTTCTAAAACTTGATTCAATATCCTTATTCAAACTCACAACTTCAAACCAACAATGGGAAAATCCAAACTTCATCCTCTTAGGTCTAAAAGAGCATAAATAATGAATTGTGTTACCCTCACGATCGAAGATGAATTAGGTACAAGAGTCATGTCCTAAAAAATCTTTTGAAACCAATGACACCACTTGCAACTTGCCGCGAAAATCATAACCAGTCCTTAAACGACCATGCTCAATACTAATAGCGAAAAAGACCCTGATTTTCCTTGAGACATACGCAGAGCTTCTGAGAAATATTGAAGAGAATGACCAGTAGAAAACCCTAGGATCTTCTTGAATCGGGATCCAACGGTCTGAAATGCTTGATTGTAAGAACTAATACCATCCACACTTGAAATCATTGCACCTGCACAAGCTAGTTAGTCATGATAAACATGTACACAAGACCCTATGACCTAAAGATGCAATGCAGGATGATGCACAAAGATGGTGGGATGTTAGCGTCAAAAATTAGGGTATGACAGATGCCCCTATTTAAGTTTCTTCTATCCGGAGATATGGAGATTAAAATGAGATAAAGACTCGATCTGGAAGAACATCAGAAAGAGGGACTCATCCGGAAAAACATCAGATGGTAAAGAAACCAAACATCCAATAATGGCTTTTAATGAAAGGTATAATCACAATACCTGAGAAGCTATCAGATGAAAGTAAACAAAGACTCGATCTGGAAGAACATCAGAAAGAGGGAACCATCCGGAAAAGCATCAGATGGTAAAGAAACCAGACATCCAATAATGGCTTTGAATGAAAGGTATAATCATAATATCTGAGAAGGCATCAGATGAAAGTGAACAAAGACTCGATCTGGAAGAACATTAGAAAGAGGGACCCATCCGAAAAAGCATCAGATGGTAAAGAAACCAAACATCCAATAATGGCTTTGAATGAAAGGTATAATCAAAATATCTGAGAAGGCATCAGATGAAAGTGAATAAAGCCTCGATCTGGAAGAACATCAGAAAGAGGGACCCATCCGAAAAAGCATCAGATGATAAAGAAACCAGACATTCAATAATGGCTTTGAATGAAAGGCAAACTCATAATACCTAAGACATCAGATGTGAATGAGATAAATAGTGTAATCCAAGAAAGCATTGGATGCAAAGAAACCAGTCATCCAATAATGGCTTTGAATGAAAGGTATAGTCACAAAATCTAATAATGGCTTTAGATGAACGTGAACGAAGTAGATATCCAAGAAAGCATTGGATCAAAGAAACCAATCATCCAATAATGGCTTTGAATGAAAGGTATAATCACAATATCTAATAATGGCTTTAGATGAATGTGAACAAAGTGATACCCAAGAAGGCATTGGATACAAAGAAATCACAATGTCCAAGAAAGCATTGAACGAATATGAACAAGGAGATACCTAAGAAAGCATTGGATAAAAGGAATCACAACGTCCAAAAAAACATTGAACGAATATGAACAAAGTTATACCCAAGAAAGCATTGGATAGACGTGACAATATCTGTTTGGTGGGTGCCAAGTGAGTTGGACTTAGATGATAAGGTAAGATGTGGATGACAACATAACCTATGGAGAATGCAAATGAGTGCAAATGAGGATGAAACACTCTTGCTATGCATGTGTATATGAATTCTGCTATGATATATGATCTGATGCAAATGTAATGCAGACGTCGACGACACGGCTTGACTCTTTTGGTGAGAAGACAAGAGTGGAAGACTGATTCCTCAACATGGATATCATTTCCATTCTGCTTAGGGACTAAAGATACTACTGAACACAATCTCTGCCACACTGGTAAATTGTATCAATTTGCTGATCCTTGAAGGATGGATCGAAAGCTGCATGGGGATTCTGTAAGTTAATTTCCCCAAGATTAGTTTACTGTTGTAGATGAACTGATAATTGCTTCAGCTGGGTTGATTTTCTAAATGACTGTTTCACTGTGCACTTGGAAAGCTTGCCCCTGTAGCGTGCGATTTTTGTCGGTGACGCGACCACCATATCGCAAATGGGTTTCTCCTCACCGCAATGGTAGGAGTGAGGTGCTACTTTCTAATTTATTATTTATCCCGTGAAGCTGGAAGGGAAAAGGGAAGCTATCTAAAACTAACCTTGTACGCGAATGTTTAACTGAACAAACGCTTAAAGAGATTAGAGGAGTTCGGGGTCAGGTTATACAATGGGGAGTTGCCAATTACCCATCCTATATGTGGTTATCCACAGGTTGTTAGCAATAGGTTCTGCTTTTATACTTGATGGTGTTTATCTATTGTGGGTTGGGAAAGTTTCTTCTTTGGGAGATATGAGAGAGAGTGTGAGTTTTTGATGATTTTGGTGAGGTACTGGACCTCAGTTTTGATTGGTGTGAAGGTACTGGACCTAGAGTTTTTGATTGGTGTGAAGGTACTGGACCTAGAGTTTTTGATTGGTATGCTCGCTAAGATTTCACAATCTTATGCCTACGTATTCCCGTTTAAAGAAACAGGGAAATCAGAGCAATCGTAGTTCCTACTATTCTATGGGAGGAAAAGATGTTTTGGTGTCTTGTTCAAAGCCCAAGATTGAAGCTAAAGGTTTGACTGAGAGATAATTTGTCATCTCTAAAGGGAGACATCTCGTCTGTTTATAACAACTGTTGGGTGACTGTTTATAAAGAAGTGTTACTTTAACTGGGATATGAGAATCCAACAATGCCATAATTTCCTTTATATGGGATTTGTCCTGAAGGAGAAAACTTTAACTCAGTATTGAGCAATGCCATTTTTCCTTAGGAGTTTTCCATGCTAAGAGAAGGACACTGGCGTGGATGTAAATAATCCAGAGGCTTGCCGCTTACAGCAATTAGATGAAAGAGAGCATTTTTACCAGGATAAGAGACGGACGACAACTTGGATTTTTGAATCAACAAGTGTGCCATTTACAGCAATTATTTGGGATTACAGTTAATTTTGAATGTCTGTTTTGATATGTGATATACAGAGAAATATCTTCCTACAGAGAGATTTTTGGTTTCCTCTGAGGGGATGTTGATTTTTGTGTGCCTTGATCAAAGCCCAAAGTTGAAGCTAAGAGATTGATTGACTCCACTGGGGAAGTCCTTACCCAAAGCCTAAGAGGAGGCTAGAAAAGACTAACTCAACAAGAGAGTGTTTTATTTGCCTTGTACAAAGCCCAAGATTGAGGCTAAAAAGAGACATAACTCTTTGGGGGATATCATTATACAAAGCCTAAGAGGAGGCTAAAAGTTGACTTTTCTGGGGGAATATTTTGTCTGTCTTGTACAAAGCCCAAGATTGAGGCTAAAAGAAGATTGACTCTGGTGGATAGATTTATACGGTGTATTGTACAAAGCCCAAGATTGAGGCTGAAATGAGACTGACTCTGTGGGAAAGAAATCTTTATCTGTCTTGTACAAAGCCCAAGATTGAGGCTAAAAAGAGATTGACTCTGTCGAGGATATTTTAGGTGTCTTGTACAAAGCCCAAGATTGAGGTTGACCTTACCGGGGAAAATCATTATACAAAGCCTAAGAGGAGGCTGAAAAGAAGGTTAATTCTGCTTAGGGATATTATTTCTCAAAGCCTAAAATAAGGCTGGGAGAAATTGACTCCGCTGCGGAAGATTTATCCCAAGCTTAAGAGAAGGTTATGAAGATTTTGACTTTGTTGGAGAAAGTTTATATATGTCTTGTACAAAGCCCAAGATTGAGGCTAAAAAGGAATGACTCAACAAGAGAGTGTTTTTGTTTTGTACCACTGACTCAACAAGAGAGTATGGAAAAGTGATTGACTCAACAAGAGAGTCCTTTGTTTGTCTTGTACAAAACCCAAGATTGAGGCTCAAATGGGTTAACTCAATAAGAGAGTATTGAAGAAGTGATGGTCTCAACAAGAGAGTGCTTTTAAGGCCAACTCTGCTACGGAAAGTCATTATACAAAGCCTAAGAGGAGGCTGGTAAAGTTTAACTCAACAAGAGAGTACTGAAAAAGTGATTGACTCAACAAGAGAGTCTTTTTGAAACTAACTCAGCTGGGGAAAATCATTATACAAAGCCTAAGAGGAGGCTGACTTATGCTGAGGAAAAATTATTATACAAAGCCTAAGAGGAGGCTGACTTCTGCTGAGGATTATTGAGATCCAGAGGCAGGTCCAAGTTGGGGGATCAACTCTTGCTGAGGATTTACAGAAGAGTTGAGATATCAGAAGCCTTGAGGTTCTGATTTGGGATAGTGTTATACTGATGATACGCTAACCCTGGCTGGGGAAATTTAAAGTGATAGTTTAAAGATTGAATTTTAAAAACCTATAGAGGTTTCAACTCTACTAGAGATTGGTTAAATGACCAGGGTTTCTCCCGTATTTGTAGGGAACTTGAGAATGTCTTTGAGATCCAAGAGGGGATTAGACTGTCCAAGTCTACTGGTATGAAAATGTTTATCTTTGTACGATGCCCAAGAGGAGGCTGGTGCTTTAAGGGATGAGAATCAACCCTTAAACTGGTCTAAGGTTTTGACTCTGGAAAGACTGCTCTAACAAAGGATGACTAAGTTCTTTCCTATACCTTTAAGAGGTCTTCAGGGTCCTTGTATTAAGCCTAAGAGAAGGCACGAGAACTTCTAAGAAGCTGGAGGGTCCTTGTACAAAGCCCAAGAGGATGCGGGGATGCTTTTAGGAAGCCCGTGGGTCCAAACTTAAGAAGTGTTCAAGAAAAGTTTCACCGGGAATAATCTTTTCTTTAGTGAACGGTTCTAGGGTTTGAAGAAATTCAAGTGAGGTTTCACCGGGAATTAATCCTCTCTGGGGAAATGAACTTCTTTGACAATTCTAATAGTGACAGTCTGAGAAAAGTTTCACCGGAAATAATGCCTTTCTCTTTGTTCCATATTGTTTAAGCCCAAGAGAAGGCAAGACTATATCTGGAATTCCTATGAGGAACTAGTTTTGACTGTATTAAAAGAGTGACCAATTGGCTTTATCTAATTCTAGACCTAGTTGTCGGGGAAAACTCTAAATAACTATACTAGTATATATACAGTTGATATATTACAAGCTTCCATTATAACAGCTGTATAGTTAGTTGTTCAAGAAATTAAAGAAAGTTTTGATAACAACTATGGGTTTGAACCTAAATCAAAAGGGAAGTTGTTTTGAACAGAATGTGGGGGCTTATACTCAAGGAGAGGCCCAGATGAAAAACAGTAATCGTACCGTTGTTTTGTAAACTGTATCGGGACTTATACAACGACTGAGGCCCAAAAGGGTTTTACTTATAAAGAGGGTTGGGTCTTACAACTCAAGGAGAGGCTCTAAAGTTTGAAAAAGAAAAAGAAATGAGACTTACAACACAAGG
This sequence comes from Lathyrus tuberosus, assembly GCA_022829125.1. Classification (NCBI taxonomy): domain Eukaryota; kingdom Viridiplantae; phylum Streptophyta; class Magnoliopsida; order Fabales; family Fabaceae; genus Lathyrus; species Lathyrus tuberosus. The sequence continues at coordinate 2,992,701 of JALAZF010000517.1, forward strand.
GTAGGCCCAGATGAAAATGTTTTGAAAAGGCGACGATTGCGCCGAGGTTTTGAAAACATAGTGGGACTTATACAATGACTGAGGCCCAAAAAGGTTTTGGTTAAAAAGGGATTGGGTCTTACACTCTAATAGAGGCCCAAAGATGTTCGAAAAGATATGTTAGGGTGATAGTGATCAAAACCCTAATTTTTGGTTTTAAAATGTATTTTAATTGAATAAAAATTCAATTAAAATAATCAATCATGTGAAAAGGTTGTGATCTTGGATTTATATTTGGAAAATCATGTTTCATTCATGGGATGATTTAAAAGTCATTTGAATTTTGCAAAACCAAGAGAAATAAATATTTTTAATGTTTAAAAACAAATAAAAATATAATTCTTTACAAAAATATCAAATATATGAAATAAATAATATTTTTTTTTGTGAAATTTTCATGTAACAAAATATTTTAATATTTTTGTGAATTTTAAAAAAAAGAATCAATAAAAAATAATTAAAATTGAGAGAGAAATTAATTTTTGGATTAATTAATAAAAACATGAAAATATTGAAAAATAGCAAAAAATGAGAGAATAGCAAAAAAGGTCTGGGTGGGGTTTGAACCCATGACCTCATACACAAACACACATGAGCGCTACCACTGGGGTGGTGATACATCCGTGTATCAAAACCACCCCATGTCCATATATGGGGTGCCAAGTTTTCAGGCCTGGCCAAGGCAAGGCAATGCAAGTTTAGGCAATTTTTGTGAAGCCTCTAACTTTCTCATTTCTCCATGGATTTGGACAAAATTTAGGTGCATATGACCTAGAATTTCACAAGGAATCCAATGGTGCTTTTGGAATTTTCAGAAAGTGTCCCTATTTTAAAACCCGATAGTGGGTTCAAAATAGTCCTAGATTTGCATGTTATATGCTATCTCATGGTACAGGCAAGAATTACATGACAAATTGGTTCAAACACAACATATACAACATGTATGAGATGTTTATGATCAGTGAACATCAAAGGAATGGATAATCCAAAGAGTTCAAGTTGTCATGCACTTACCTCTTGGAGCTTCTTGTGCTAACTGTCAGGATCCTTGTGCCAGAAGTAATCCAATGCTTTGGACACTCTTGATTGATCCCTTAGAAGCTTTTAGGATGATCAAAACCAGCTGGAATCCTCAGGAACAAGTTTTAGCTCTTTCTTGCAAAAGGGGCAAAAGTGACCAATATGGCAACTCTCTCAAATGGTGTTCCAGATGAGGGGAACCAATTGGGACAGTTGAAGGATGATATTTGGAGTGTGCTTGAGGCCTTGTTTGGTTTTGGAAGTGACTGAATCAAGGCATGGCTTGGAAAATGCAGAAAAGTCCAATTTTGAGGTTTTGGAAGTAGATTTTCTGATTTTGGTGTTTCAAGTCACAAGTGAGTATTTGGACAGCTTAGATATGACATATTGGATGTGTTTGGATCATGAGTTGTGGTGGAATTGCTCTCTAACTCAAAAACTAAGAGATGACTTGAAAAATAAGGCATTTTGGCCTAAAGAGAGAGATTTTGAGGAAAGCATCAGTTGTAGTGCTTTGGTGTACTCAAACTGATCACAAATTAGCTCTATTTATATTGTGTCAAGTTTGTTCCAGCATCAATAGTGAATGACAGCTGCAGCAGGCATTAGGCCAATGTTGAGCAAAAGGAATCTCAAGTCTCCTCTAACCATTGACTTGAGGTTAGGGCACATGCCTATGGCCCTTTGATTCAGAGCTTATTCCTGACTCATTCAGTTAGGAATGTGTCAGTCCATACCACCTTGGTGTATCCATTAAATGCTTGGAAACAAAATTGGAGTCTTGGCACTTTTTTAGCCTTTTTAGGTTTGTTATGGCTAATTGTAGATTCTTGGACTTTGCAGGCTTTGGGATCAGATCATTCTCCTTTTGTTTTATCCTCAGATGTGTCCAAATGGATGACAAGGCTTAGAGTTGTCCAAAATTTTCAAATTGAGCAAAACACCAAATTCTGCCTTGCTTAGGACAGTTGGAAATGGTGATTTTGAGGGATTCATATCTCCCTGCTCAGGTTGAGTTATGGGAGGTTCTTGTGCTTTTTAGAAAGCCCTCATATGATACAAAACATGTGCGATCATAGTCTGTTTTGAAACTATTTGGATCCAACTGAAAAAACCTCATGAACATTGATGTTCCAGGCTAGTAACTTAGGCAGATTTTTACTAAGTGTTGGAAAAAGTGTCATTTTCATGTTTTTTGTGATTTTGATCTATCAATAACTTAAAATCCATGAAGAATTTGAGTCTGAGGTAGTTGAAGCTTTTGTAGAGTGTAGCAAGACCTACAAATCTAGCTTTGGATCACCCAAAATGGTTGCTTGGATCTCAAGTTATGATCCTTGGAAGTTGGTACCAAAATCACTTTTGTTCCATAACTTAGAAAATTTTTGGTTTCTTATGGTTGCCCCTTTTGCAAGAAACCTCACTTTTCTTGATTTTTCTTAATGAATGATGATCAATACCATATATTAATATTATTTTTGACTTAGGAGAACCATATTTATGAAAAATTCCAAAAAGTCAAACTTGATTTTGTGCATAGTTGACTTTTTATCGGATGAAATCCAAACAGTGAGATCCTTTGTGAAATCAAGTCCTTGACCTAAATCAAACCTAATGGGTGGATTCCATAGGTGTTATAGGGTGTATTGAATCATGTCCCAAGATTTGGGAGCATGTCTTGGTCAAAAGTCAAAGGTACAGTTAACTTTTTTCTTCAAAACCCTAATTGTGGTCCAGATGAAATTGAAACTTGTGAATCAAGATTCTTGGATCAATCTATTGTTGTAAATGGATCAATGTGGTGTATTGGAGGCCCTCAAATCATGTCTTGAGGTCTTGGCTCATGCTTTGTCCCAAAAGTCAACTTAGGGGTGAATTAGGTCAAGAAACCCTAATTCCTGATTTTTGGTAAATGCATCCCCTGAGGTTAAATTGACTTGATGATTGGGTCCATGAGGTCCCTTGGAGTATCTTAGGTTGTGTTTTAAGGCATTGGCTCATGCCCAGAAGAAAAATTCCATCTGGAAGCCTTGGTCGACCAAAACCCTAATTTGGTGATACTGTCGATTTTGAGGCTTGATCCACTTGGAATATTGCAACTTTGTGCTTGATTCTTGATGTGGGAGTCCTCTTGATTCTTTAGAGGTGTTTGAGAGGTTAGAAAAATTGAAGATAATGTCACTCCTCGATTGATCCTTTGTCTAAGTATTCTGAGAGGGCTTGAAAACCTAAGTCTTGATTGTGGTGAATGCTCGATCATCTTTGAGGAGATTGATGATGCATGAAAGTACATCCATATTGTGATGATGATTTGTACAATGATGGGAAATCTTGGTGGTCAAAATTTGGAGTATGACAGATGCCCCTATTTAATTTTCTTAGACCCGAAGGTGTGAATGGCGAAGGTATTCGGGGTGCAAGAGGATTAAATATCAGAATACCCGAAATTAAGACAGTAGTTATGAATGGAAGTTTGCCCGTCCATCTTCTTTTGCTAAGCAATGATGCTTAGAAAAGGGTAAAACTTCCCCTTGATCCTGGTTTTTAGCACAGTAACTGGTCTCAGTTTCTTATATAAACTTCCCCTCGATCCTGGTTTTTAGCCAAGGAAATGGTCTTAGTTTCTTTTGTCTGTAAACTTCCCCTCGATCCTGGTTTTTACCCATGGAACTGGTCTCAGTTTTTTTCCTTGACAAGGGACGCTATGTGTAGCGGTCTTCATCAAACTTCTTGCCGAGTTTTCATGGGGAGATGTCATTTGATGGTAAAAATTTTTGATGTCAGACTTGCTGGGGAACCCATTCGTCTGAGCTGTAGAGGTGTGCAAACTTCTCTGTTTGAGACGCCATTTGTTGACTCTACTGGAGAAAAACGAGTCTCTTGGGAAACCGTTTTTCGCTTAGGGATATTACATCATACTTTTCTTCGAGATCTTCTCGGAGAAATGACATGTGATGTAACCCAATTTTGAAGTGCTGATGACTTCATTAACATTGACTTTCTAGAGAGAGAAAACCAATGTGTTGCTGAGAGTTATTAGTCGCGAGGCTTTCTCTGGGGCTTTTCCTTAATCCGGGAAAGCGACAACATTATCTTCAATAGTAAAGAGTGACGTTTGTCGATTGTCTTCTTGCCTATCAGAGGTTCAAGTTATCAAAGTGATCGAGGACCATCTCCACTCCAGATATAAACTAGGGGAGAGAGATTATTCAGACAAAACATTTCCTGGCGAGGAGAGAACTGATAACTCGATTGATTAAGAGGACTTTACTACTTAGGGATAAGACTCACCAGAGTGATAGTGATGCAATATGAATATGAGTATGAATCAATAATGCATGATGTATGTATGTTTATGCTGACAAAACTGATGCGATATACAGACTAAGTGGATGAACACGACTAGATACTCGGCCACTGCGGGGGATGAAAAGTATCACTGTTCCAAGATAGCAATCCTGCCTTGCTTAGGAAAGACGGTCCCAATGGGAGAAAGAATTGCTTAATCGGTCTTAAGAGGTAAGAACTCTGCCGGGGATGTCAGATGAAACATGGTCTCTGACACTGTTGATCCTTCATTCAGGCGTACTGGTTTATAAGGAGTACTTTGATTCTACACTTTAAGGTTCAACCAACTTCGGAGAAGCGATCGATGTTCTTTCAATGTTCAACAGTCAAAAGAATTGCCATCTTAATTTAAAAATCAGAAAAGTTTTAACAAGTAAATTCATTTTTGTTTTATTTCAAGAATCGTTGATCATGTTAAAATGTCATTCTGTAAAGCTAAAACAAATAAGAATTGCAAATAAAAGCATTATGGCTAAAATTTTATTGATGGAATGGAAATCAGCCAAGTGCGTGATCCCATAGAGCATTACAAAGTTTAGAAAATGGTAATTTAAGGGAAAAGGGCTACATTGAAATATAACAACCGTTATCCTCTTACCAACTTTGAATTATGGACATCCTGGGCTTCTGTCGAAGATGACCTTGACTGGAGTTTTATGACTGATGGTATTACCGCTGGGGATTTAACCTCGTCGGACGTAGTTACTTGCCATTAATCCCTAACTTTTTCCTGGATTGTACTTTGAGATTTCCAATCCACCGGGATGATTTTTTTGCTTATGTCTCTAATTTTTTCCTGGACCGCCCTTTCGGTTTTTCAATCCACCGAGACATTTTTTTTTTTAGTTTAGGCGAAGTATTTCTTGACTACATCAACATTAGTGGGGTAGGTAAAATCCTCTCCATCCATGGTTGCGAGTCTCAAGGCACCGCCTGAGAAGGCTTTCTTGACCACATAGGGGCCATCATAGTTCGGAGTCCATTTTCCCCGGGAATCAGTAAGAAATGATTGTATTTTCTTGAGCACGAGATCTCCTTTTCTGAAGACATGGGGTCAGACCTCTTTGTCAAACGCTTTCTTCATTCTCTGCTGATATAACTGGCCATGGCATAGAGCTGTTATTCACCTTTCTTTGATTAGGTTCAGTTCGTCGTGTCGACTTTGACACCATTCAGCCTCTGTTAACTTAGCTTCCATCAATACCCGAATTGATGGGATCTCTACTTCTATGGGAAGCACTGCCTCCATGCCATATACTAGAGAGAAAGGAGTTGCCCCTGTTGAAGTGCGGAAAGATGTGCGATACCCGTGGAGAGCAAAGGGTAGCATTTCATGCCAGTCTTTGTAGGTTACAACCATCTTCTGAACAATCTTCTTGATGTTCATGTTAGCCGCTTCTACAGCTCAGCTCATCTTAGGTCGGTAGGGAGATGAGTTATGGTGTTCGATCTTGAACTCAGCACACAACTCTTTCATCATATTATTGTTCAAGTTAGATCCATTATCAATAATGATCTGGATTGGAACGCCATAACGGCAGATGAGATTGTTTTTGATAAATCGGACCACCACTTGTCTGGTCACATTGGCATATGATACCGCTTCGACCCACTTGGTGAAGTAGTCAATGGCTACCAAGATGAACCGATGTCTGTTTGAAGCTTTGGGTTCGATCATGCCAATCATGTTGATTCCCGATATGGAAAAAGGCCATGGGGAAGAGAGAAATTTGAGATGCATTGGCGGTACATGGATTTTGTCTTAGTATATCTAACACTTGTGACATCTTCTCCTGTACTTGTAGGTGTCGAATTCCATGGTTAACCAATAGTACTCTGCTCTCAGAATTTTTCTCGCCATTGTGTGTCTGTTGGCATGAGTGCCAAAGGATCCTTCGTGAATTTCTTTTATCAACATGTTTGCTTCTGCTCTGTCTACGCATCGGAGCAAGACCATGTCAAAGTTTCTCTTATAGAGTGTATCACCGCTCAGAAAGAAGCTGTCTTCCAATCTTCTGAGAGTCTTCCTGTCTTTTCTGGATGCCCCAGGCGGGTACTCTTGTTTCTGAAGGAAGCATTTGATATCATGATACCAAGGTTTGTCGTCTATGACTACTTCAATCGTGAAGATATAAGCGGGCCTTTCAAGGCGCATTATGTCAATCTTAGGTATGTCGTTCCATTGACCTACACTAATCATGGAAGAGAGAGTGGCTAGTGCATCAGCCATGTGATTCTCTTCACGAGGGATGAGATGAAACTCGATTCTGTTGAAGAATGGTAACAACCTTCCCGCGTAATCTTTGTAAGGAATCAGTCTTGATTGGTACGTGTTCCAATCTCCATTGATCTGATTGATAACCAGGGTTGAGTCTCCGCACACATCCAAGATCTTAATTCTTAAGTCAATTGCTTCTTCGAGACCCATGATACAAGCTTCGTGTTTGGCCTCGTTGTTTGTGCACTTGAATGTCAATTTGGCTGTGAAAGGAATGTGGGCACCCTGAGGTGTTATGATGATTACCCCAATTCCGTTTCCATAATTGTTGACAACTCCGTCAAAGATTAGTCCCCATTGGGAACCTAGTTCTGGCCCTTCACTGGGTAGTAGTTCATCGTAATCTTTCATTTTCAGGTACATGACATCTTCGTCTGGGAAGTAAAATCCGACTGATTCCTGATTGTCAATCGGTTGATGAGCCAAATGATTGGCTAAAATACTTCCTTTGACGGCTTTTTGAGCATGGTACTCGATGTCGTATTCTGATAACAACATCTGCCACCAGGCAATCCTTCCCGTGAGAGCAGGCTTTTTAAAGACGTACTTGATTGGATCCATTTTTGAGATTAACCAAGTAGTGTGACAAATCATGTACTGGCGAAGACGTTTGGCTGCCCAAGCCAGAGCACAACAGGTTTTCTCAAGCATAGTGTACCGAGTTTCACAGTCCGTGAATTTCTTGCTTAAGTAGTAGATGGCAGACTCTCTTTTTTTGTTTCGTCTTGTTGACCAAGTACAAGCCCATCGAGTCTTCTAAGACTGTTAAATAGATGATCAGTGGTCTTCCCTCCACTGGAGGTGACAGGATAGGTGGATTTAACAGATACTCTTTGATACTGTTAAAGGCGGTTTGGCAGTCTTCTGTCCATACGCAGCCCTGATTCTTTTTGAGTAATTTGATGATTGGCGCGCATGTCACGGTCATGAGGAATATAAATCTGGAAATGTAATTCAAACGTCCCAGGAATCCTCTGACTTTTTTTTAGTCTTTGGAGAAGGCATTTCTTGGATGGCCTTGACCTTGTCAGGATCAACCTCAATTCCTTTCGGGCTGACGATGAACCCTAGCAGTTTCCCTGAGCGGACACCGAACGTGCACTTGTTAGGATTCAAGCAGAGTTTGTACTTTCTCAAACGCTCAAATAACTTTGACAAGTGGGTCATATGTTCCTCTTCTGTTTTAGATTTGGCAATCATGTCATCGACATACACTTCGATTTCTTTGTGTATCATGTCATGAAACAGAGTAGTCATGGCCCTTTGATAGGTTGCTCCGACGTTCTTCAAACCGAACGACATTACCTTGTAACAAAAGGTGCCCCAAGGGGTGATAAAGGAAGTTTTCTCCATATCTTACGGTGCCATTTTTATCTGATTATAGCCCGAGAATCCATCCATAAAGGAGAAGACTTTGAACTTTGCAGTACTGTCTACCAACATGTCTATGGGCGGTAAGGGAAAGTCATCCTTTGGACTGACTTTGTTCAGATCCCTGTAGTCTACACACATTCTGACTTTTTCGTCCTTTTTCGGAACTGGCACTATGTTGGCTAGCCATTCAGGATATTCTGAGGTGGCGAGGAAACCCGCGTCAATCTGTTTCTGTACTTCCTCTTTGATTTTGATGGCCATGTCTGGATGAGCTCGTCTCAGCCTTTGTTTCACCGACGAACATTCTGATATTAATGGTAGATGATGTTCCACAATGCTGGTGTCCAACCCTGGCATGTCCTGATATGACCATACAAATACATCGGGAAACTCTTTGAGAAGTTTTATCAAGTCTTTTTTGACAGTCGGATTGAGCAGTGCCCCAATCTTGACTTCTTTTCTCTCTTCTTCTGAACCCAAGTTTACTGTTTCCAACGGCTCTTTGTGAGGATCAATGGACCTTTCCTCTTGTCTGAGTAATCGGGAGATCTCCTCTGGAATTTCTTCTTCTTCTTCTTCTTCAGCCTCAAATACCGGGAATTCAAAGTTGGGAGAAGGCATTGGATCGTATGTTTCAATGGGGTTTAAAACAAGCAATCTGCATGACGTGATGATTTGTTTTTTAGAAGAGATAGAGAGAATGCAAGAGTGTATGTAGTGTATTTTCTAAAAAATGCTTGTTCTTTATTTTTGAGTTGTTTTTAGGATTACCATTTTCTGAAAAAATGAAAAGTGAAAACAACAATAAATGCGGAAATTACAGAATGACGTTTATTTATTTATGATTTTGTGGATTCTTGAAACTACATCCCTATAAAACAAAACTTTGTCGCTTTGGGCAAAGCGAAGAGGAACATTTACAGAAAGTGAGCCCTATAAAAACATCCGCTTCACCTGGGCAGGGTGAAAGGTTAAAACAAAGATGGCAATTACTTACACTTATGGACGACTTTCGGGACATCGACAACAACCCATTGGCAGCGAACTCCTCGCTGAATCACAAAGTCTGGTACCTTATTTCTTGGTTTGTCCTTAGAAATAACGCTAATTTCTGGCGGAGCAGGATCGTTGGAGTCTTTCTTCCATGCAGAGTTGTCGAAGACGAACTCTTCTGTTGTATCTTGCACAGTGTTTTCACTCTCAGGCAGGTCTCCCCATCCAGTTGGTTGGATGTCTTCGAGCCTGATACAAGAGCTTTCAAGAGCGGTGTACTTGACCAAGAAGTCTTACTTGTCACTCGGCTGTCCTAAGGTGTCTCATACTGTTGTGGGACTGGTAGAGTCATCTTTATCGATGACGTTGACCTCAGGAAAAGCATAGTTGATGAATTCTTGTCCTGCAATATTTGCAGATTCATCATTGTGCTGGATATTTTCTGAATGCCCTGAGTAACGATCCCATGATTTGGTGGGGACACATGTATTCTTTTCAATGATGCTCAGCTGATATGCATCGTTGGGCTGACAAGTTTGTCCCAAGTCTCTTGGGTACGGCTGCCAGATAGGCAAGTCATCCATTGGGTCATAACAGTCATAGTCAAAGCTGGCTTTCATCAGAGTGTCCTCCTTTGGGTAGAGCACGACATCCTTCCAGATCACAATCTCCGTACATCATCTTGACATCTGATCTTGGTATATAACTCAGACTCTACGTAGGATAGCAAAATGAATATGCGTTTCTTCCTGAGACATATACCCGTCCTTTTTGAGATAGGACTTCCACTCCTCATCTGTATCGGAGGAGTCTCCCTCATTGATGGTATGTACCTCTTGAGACACTGAGTGAAGGAAACCTCCACTGTGGAAGAAGTCCTAAATGGGATGAAAACTTTCATTGTTAGTAGCGGTCTGGGTACAGGTTGAGGAGAAACCAAAACCTTTCTTTGTCTTGTTATCAGCAGAAATGATAAGTTGTCCCCATCCTTTTGCGTTGTTACTCTCGATCACTTTGAGAGCGTGTTTGTATGAGGAAATCGATATCCCTCTTTCTGATCGATTCTCATTGCTTACCGAGAGTGCTTGAAACTGAGTTCCAATGACCTCCTCGGGTTCCACACAGGATGATGATGATAAGTTGCTTACGATCAAGGCATGCTCTCCGCAGACTGTGACTAGCTTGTCATTTTTGACGAACTTCGGCTTCTGGTGAAGTGTCGAAGTGACTGCCCCAGCTTCGTGTATCCAAGGTCTTCCTAATAAACAACTGTATGCTGCCCGGATGTCCATGACCTGGAAAGTGACTTGAAAAGGGTGGGGACCGATAGTTATGGGAAGGTCGACTTCCCCGATAACTGTTTTATGGATCCGTCAAAGGCTTTGACGATGACCTCACTGCCTCTCATCGGAGATCCTTGAAATGATAGTCGCATCAGAGTAGATTTTGGCATAACATTCAGAGCTGATCCGGTGTCTACCAGTACGCTGGCTAAAGCATCATCCTGGCAATTGACTGTAATGTTAAGCGCCATGTTGTGATTCTTGCCTTCTTCTGGAAGTTCTTCATCACTGAATCCTAAGTTGTTGCAGGAAGTGATGTTGGAGATGATGTTGTCGAATTATCTTATCGTCACATCTTGTTCTACAAAAGCTTGCTCTAAGACTTTCTGTCGAGCTTCTCTGTGAGCTTCGGAACTGAGCAAGAGAGATAACACAGAGATTCTCGAAGGAGATTGCAATAGTTGGTCTACAATGTTGTACTCGCTCTTCTGGATGAGCTTCAGCATCTCATCGTTGTTCTTTGAAAGGTCGGGATTACTGGATGGACCGACTGGTTAATTGGGAACTTCTGTTTGAGGTTCCTTTTATCTGGTGGGTTCTCCAACTTCTCTGTTGAAGATTTGGTCGCTCCGTGTTACTCGACTGATGTTGGAAATGTTTACGACAGAGGGTAATGGAGTTTCCTTTCCATTCTCGATTATTGTTGCACCGTACTTGTAAGGGACAACCTTATCGGATTTGTACGGTATTGGTCCTGGCAGATAGATATTCATAAGAGCCTTTTGATTTTTTGACCATCGTACCCGGCCTCAATCGGTTCGTGGTTGAGAATCTTTCTACTATCAAGATGAACTCTTGATTCATGGAGTAGAGGGATTATAACGCATACGTATTTGGTACTTTCATGATTAGAGATTAAGACAACGTCTTTGCTTTGATAAGGAAGATAATCTTGCATTACGTTGATCGAACCAGAACTTGAACATGGTCGAATCTCTTTTCAGTCCAACTGATTTTGAAGAGCTGACCGTACAAGATAACATCCTTGGTTGTTCTCCGAGCAAACTATATAGCGCTCATAGTTGTGTGGTGGCACCCGACCATGTCCGCTTTGTATGCAGTGTAACTTTACTAGATCTGTTTCCATCGCGCGAACATCCTGACTTTGATGCCTAGTAGGATTCCCGTCAGTCATACTGACTTGTTGTGTGTCTTCATCTAGGTAGATCGGAAGCCACCAGTGGTTCAACAGGTGTTGAAGTGTTCTTTAGACAAGTGCACATCCTTGGTCATCTTCACGACACACTTTACAGTCCTGATAATCATGTGAAGCCAGAAAACCGAGCCTGACTTGCTTAGCGTGTAATTCTACCAGACTGGTATTCATCAAGTGAATATCAAAGATTTGAATCATATTAACTTGATGAGTACTTCTATCACAGTAATCCTGGATCCATCCGAGATCCATCTGATGCTGGAGGGCCTCTTGTACAAAAGAGCATCCCTGATTATTTACTGAGAAGATCGGACAGAAATTGTAATCGTGCCGTGGCAGGTCATGATGTTGGCTTTGCCTTGAGTGAATTTCCACCAAGTTTACATTCATCGCCAGAATGATGTGGTTCTGGACAATGTTGGGATTTGCGTGAGCCATGTTGACCTCACGGATTCTGTGATCTTGGATCCATCCAAGATTTCTCTGTTCTTGTAGAGATGATTGCACTACAGAACATCCTTGATTATTCTTTGTGCAGATATCACACTGGTGATAATCATGAGACGGTACATGACCGTATCCGCTCTGTCTGCAATGCATTTTGACCAAATTGGTTCCTAATAGGAGTACATCGTGAATTTGATAACTGTGGCTAGATCCTTCCTCTATCAAATTTACTGCAGTTTTCTCATGTTGAGGCAACGGGTTTGTCTGAACATTTGGATTTGTATCCTTGAAGGATAGGACCCCGTTCCTGACAAGCTTCTGTACATCGAACTTGAAGCTGAGATAGTTTTCAATGTTGTGCCCCGGTCCTCCTTGATGGTAAGGGCAAGTTTGATCTGCTTTGAACCAAAAAGGAGGATTTTCTGGTACTGTAAGAGGAGACCTGGTTTGGACGTGCCCCTTGACCAGTAAGAGCGGAAACAGTTCTGCGTACAATATTGGTATAGGGTCAAACCCTGGTGGTCGTGTTGTACGGTTGTTGTTGTTGTACTGAGGACGAGCCTGCTGAAGAGGCCGTTGTATCCTTTGCTGATACTGTTGTTGATTTGGTTGTCTCTGAGCCACCTGAGGTTGATACGTTGGAGCTGGCGCAGGGTTAATAGATGGAGTTACCGATGCTACTGGTTGATACCTTCGCCTTTGCTTTCCAAGAGAGATATTACCAATATATTGCTCTTTTTCTTAGGGAAATCACTACCGTATTTTTATGTACTGCTTGATGGTCCTGTATCTTTGACCAGGAGTCCTTCTCGGACTGCTTCTTCAAGGCGTACCCCCATGTTCACCATTTCAGTGAAGTCGCTGGGCGCACTGGCAACCATTCGGTCGTAATAGAATGAGCTCAAGGTTTTCAAAAAGATCTCTGTCATCTCTTTTTCCTCAAGAGGGGGACAAATCTGGACGACAATTTCACGCCATCTCTGAGCATATTCCTTAAAAGTTTCCTTGTCCTTTTGCGACATGGCTCTGAGTTGATCTCTATCTGGTGCCATGTCCAGGTTATACTTATACTGCTGAACGAAGGTAGCGCCAAGATCTCTGAAAGTGATGATCTTGGTGCAGTTTATACCCATGTACCATTTGAGTGCGGCACCGGTTACTATCTTGGAAGTAATGGATGAGTAGTTGTTGATTCTCTGTTTGAGTTGACATCTTTCGAGCATACATCACCAAATGACTTTGAGGGCAAGAGTTGCCCCTATATTTTTCAAAGTCGGGCACCTTGAATTTGTGTGGGATTTTCATATTGGGGACCAGACAAAGGTCTGCGGCGTCCTTTCCGAACAAATCCTAACCGCGAATGGAATGCAATTCCTTCTGCATCTCCAAGAATTGTTCTTGGAACTTATTCTTTCTGTCGTACATATCGTCATTTCCACCAGAGATTATTTGTGGAATCTGTCCTTTTGGAACAGTGTGTACCACGAATAGTGGTATAGTCATTACGACAGTGACTTTTGGTGCTTCCCTATCCCGAAGTTTGTAACCTTCAGGAGTTGCTGTCGTGACTCTTGCATCTTTGCTTTCCCAAAGTTTGTAACCTTCAGGCCCAGCGGTTCCTGCTGCAGTTTTCGGGTCTTCCGTGACCGGTGAAATATATCCTTTAGGGATAAAGTTGATAGGAATGCCCCAGGGACGATCTTTAGGCATGTTGTACCGAGGATCACACATCTCCGCTATGGGCGTAAATGTGATCTCTGAGATCACAATCCTTTGTTGTAGCTTCTGAGCTGCTGCCAGAGATTGCATGTCACTATGAAGTTTTCTCAAATCTTCCTTCAGAGCGTCAATTTTTTCTCTCGGCTCTCTGTTCTCTTCCTCGAGATCGTCCATTTTCTTTTGTCGATTGGCCTGAGTATTGCATGAATGAGACAGTTTGACTCTAGAATCGTGACACATACGTGAGATTCGAAGGTAAGAAGGATGTGTTATGTGAGAATGATGAATGATATGCAATGATATATCTTAATTTTTTTAATCAAAAATAAATTTCAACAAATAGATTGCAAATATCATACAGTGGGGAGACCTCGTTTTATTGAAATTGAAGGATTGCAGAAAGGGAAATATAGTATTTTACAAAGTGCTGTAAAAGAAATGTCTGAACTTATGGATCTTGAGTCCTCTCTGAGGGGAGCTCAGGTGCTGGTTCTGGTATTTTCCTTTTCTTTGACCTGGGCTCTTGGGTCGTTGTCGGGTTGTCGGTCCTTTGCCAAGTGAAAGGAGCGAGCAAATTTCTTCGGTCTTATTTATTTTCTACAACATGTTGCTCTAATACCTTAATTAGAGCATCCTTTTCTTTTAACAGTTGCTGAATTTTGGTACACTCCACATTGAGAATACGGTACTTGTTCTTCCAAGATTTCTTTTCCCGTCGAACTTTGTTGAGAGTGACCTTGAGTTTTTCCGCATTAGACATAAAATAAAGGTCAGATTCCTTTAGCGGAAGAACTTCTTGACGAGGGTAAGGCATCCTCAGCTTGAGGGCTCTACTTTGTACCCAGTGGAGATAAGGTTCCATAGAGACAGAAACTAGTTTTCGTAGAGACTCTCTTCCTTTCCTGTGAACATGTTTCCAGGAATGTACTATTTCTGTCTTTAGCACCCTGTCATTTTCTCCTTCCTTGAAGAAAAGACCTTCTAGATGAACATTACGCGGGATATGCCTCATCGGGTATTCGAGTTGACGGCGAACTAAAATCGGATGATAGTTGATTCCTTCTTTAGTTCATATGAGGGGTATATTAGGGAAGTTTTGACATTTGTCAACGATCCTTATCCCGTCATAGATCCGATTGTACCAATCTATGTCAGAGTTGGTAAGAGACATGATTCTCTGTGACCAACGTAGAGTACTCTTATGATCCCAAAAAGCAGCAGACTTGGGTAAATGGGAAGCGAACCATTTGTATAGCAGGGGTACACAACATGTGATCATTCCTTCGCTGTACAAATTCCTTAAGTGTACAGAATAATAAGCATCTACGAGCAAGGTTGGTACGGGGTTTGCAATCAGAAATATCTTAATGGCGTTGGTATCGACGAAGTTATCGATGTTGGGAAAGAGGAACAACCCGTATGTGAGTAGAACAAAGATATCTTCAAAAGCAGTAACGTTTCCTACACTGGAAAAGTATAGCACTTTCTCTACCAAAAACTTGGCCGGTAAACCTTGGATTCCTTCCTTAGTGGTCATGTGAGTCCTAACTTCTGACTCGTCCAAATAGATTGCTCTTGCAATGGTTTGATCCTTTGGAATTTCTTCCAGTCCAGAAAAGGGAGCTTGATTAGTGATGGGTAAATCAGTCAGGTGAGAGTACTCCTCCAGTGTTGGTGCTAGTTGATAATCCAGGAATGTGAAACAGTGATAAACAAAATCGTAGAACTGAATCAGCGTAGACATGACTCCTTCAACTACATGGACCCTTAATAGAGACAGCAGTCCTCCGTACTTAGCTCTGAAAGCATCAGGGTTGGTGATCATCCTTGCCAACCCCCTTAAATCCTCTAGTTTTGGAGCTTTGAAGGTGTACTTGTGCGTCTTCCTTCTACCGAAATCTATAACGCAATCCTTCTCTCTGATATTTGCAATCATTGTTTTAGTTTAACTTGAAAAAAAGAGAGAAGAGAAAAGAAGATTTTTTATCTTTCTTTAAGAGTTTTTTAAATAAATGTATGAATGCAGCACACAAAAACATTGAAAAAACAAGGGTTCAAGGGTTCAACGTCACGAGCATGGAGTCATGGCTCTACCCATCCCCAAAGGTTATATTGTGGTGAATTTTTGTACCTGTAGAATGAGTTAAAAGTTCCCAAAATCATTGACCCCCCTAGGGATAACAACAGCAACCTGGTTCACCCGAGCAAGCTGTAGCATCCTAGGGTAATCTCAATTTAGTGTAATCTTAGGTATAACTTAAACTTTCCACATGGGACATCACTCGCATTCCCATTAGCAGAAAAATAAACACGGATATCAAGTAGGAAAAGCAATATATATATATATATATATATATATATATATATATATATATATATATAATATAGTTCGTAAAACTAACATCCTAGACCTCTTAGGAATTCTAGTCTTAATCTTAAACAGACAAAATGAGTCCCCAGCAGAGTCGCCATTTTTCTGTTGGAAAATGGTGACGAATGATGACTAAGGCAAGACAGATCCTAATGTGTCTCCCCAACAGAGTCGCCATTTTTCTGTTGGAAAATGGTGACGAATGATGACTAAGGTAAGACAGATCCTAATAAAAATCCCCAGCAGAGTCGCCATTCATTGTTGGAAAATGGTGACGAATGATGACTAAGGTAAGACAGATCCTAATGTGTCTCCCCAGCAGAGTCGCCACTTCACTGTAGCGTGCGATTTTTTTCGGTGACGCGACCACTTTATCGCAAATGGGTTTCTCCTCACCGCAATGGTAGGAGTGGGGTGCTACTTTCTGATTTCTTATTTATCTCGTGAAGCTGGAAGGGAAAGGGAAGCTATCTAAAACTAACCTTGCATGCGAATGTTTAACTAAACAAACGCTTAAAGAGATTCGGGGAGTTCGGGGTCAGGTTATACAATGGGGAGTTGTCAATTACCCATCCTATATGTGGTTATCCACAGGTTGTTAGGAATAGGTTATGCTTTTATACTTGATGGTGTTTATCTGTTGTGGGTTGGGAAAGTTTCTTCTTTGGGAGATATGAGAGAGAGAGTGAGTTTTTGATGATTTTGGTGAGGTACTGGACCTCAGTTTTGATTGGTGTGAAGGTACTGGACCTAGAGTTTTTGATTGGTGTGAAGGTACTGGACCTAGAGTTTTTGATTGGTATGCTCGCTAAGATTTCACAATCTTATGCCTACGTATTCCCATTTAAAGAAACAGGGAAATCAGAGCAATCGTAGTTCCTCCTATTCTATGGGAGGAAAATATGTTTTGGTGTCTTGTTCAAAGCCCAAGATTGAAACTAAAAGGTTTATTTGTATCTTGTTCAAAGCCCAAGATTGAAGCTAAAAGGTTTATTTGTATCTTGTTCAAAGCCCAAGATTGAAGCTAAAGGTTTGACTGAGAGAGAATTTGTCATCTCTAAAGGGAGACATCTCGTCTGTTTATCACAACTGTTGGGTGACTGTTTATAAAGGAGGTTTACTTTAACTGGGATATGAGAATCCAGCAATGCCATAATTTCCTTTATAGGGGATTTGTCGTGAAGGAGAAAATTTTAACTCAGTATTGAGCAATGCCATTTTTCCTTAGGAGTTTTCCATGCTACGAGAAGGACAGTGGCGTGGATGTAAATAATCCAGAGGCTTGCCGCTTACAGTAATTAGATGAAAGAGAGGATTTTTACTAGGATAAGAGAAGGACGGCAACTTGGATTTTTGAATCAACAAGTGTGCCACTTATAACAATTATCTGGGATTAGGGTTTGTTTTGAATGTCTGTTTTGATATGTGATATACAGAGAAATATCTTCCTACAGAGAGATTTTTGGTTTCCTCTGAGGGAATGTTGATATTTGTGTGCCTTGATCAAAGCCCAAAGTTGAAGCTAAGAGATTGATTGACTCCACTGGGAAAGTCCTTATCCAAAGCCTAAGAGGAGGCTAGAAAAGACTGACTCAACAATAGAGTGTTTTATCTGCCTTGTACAAAGCCCAAGATTGAGGCTAAAAAGAGACATGACTCTTTGGGGGATATCATTATACAAAGCCTAAGAGGAGGCTAAATGTTGACTTTTCCGAGGGAATATTTTGTCTGTCTTGTACAAAGCCCAAGATTGAGGCTAAAAGAAGATTAACTCTGCTGAATAGATTTATACGGTGTCTTGTTGAAAGCCCAAGATTGAGGCTGAAATGAGACTGACTGTGTGGGAAAGAAATCTTTATCTGTCTTATACAAAGCCCAAGATTAAGGCTAAAAAGAGATTGACTATGTCGAGGATATTTTAGGTGTCTTGTACAAAGTCCAAGATTGAGGCTGACCTTATCGGGGAAAATCATTATACAAAGTCTAAGAGGAGGCTGAAAAGAAGGTTAATTCTGCTTAGGGATATTATTTCTCAAAGCCTAAAAGAAGGCTGGGAGGAATTGACTCCGCTGGGGAAGATTTATCCCAAGCTTAAGAGAAGGTGATGAAGATTTTGACTTTGTTGGAGAAAGTTTATATATGTCTTGTACAAAGCCCAAGATTGAGGCTAAAAAGGAATGACTCAACAAGAGAGTGTTTTTGTTTTGTACCACTGACTCAACAAGAGAGTATGGAAAAGTGATTGACTCAACAAGAGAGTCCTTTGTTTGTTTTGTACAAAGCCCAAGATTGAGGCTAAAATGGGTTAACTCAATAAGAGAGTATTGAAGAAGTGATGGTCTCAACAAGAGAGTGCTTTGAGACCAACTCTGCTGAGGAAAGTCATTATACAAAGCCTAAGAGGAGGCTGGAAAAGTTTGACTCAACAAGAGAGTGCTGAAAAAGTGATTGACTCAACAAGAGAGTCTTTTTGAAACAAACTCAGCTAAGGAAAATCATTATACAAAGCCTAAGAAGAGGCTGACTTCTGCTGAGGAAAAATCATTATACAAAGCCTAAGAGGAGGCTGACTTCTGCTGAGGATTATTGAGATCCAGAGGCAGGTCCAAGTTGGGGGATCAACTCTTGTTGAGGATTTACAGAAGAGTTGAGATATCAGATGCCTTGAGGTTCTGATTTGGGATAGTGTTATATTGATGATAAGCTGACCCTGGCTAGGGAAATTTAAAGTGAGAGTTTAAAGATTAAGTTTTAAAAACCTATAGAGGTTTCAACCCTACTGGAGATTGGTTAAATGACCAGGGTTTCTACCGTATTTGTAGGGAACTTGAGAATGTATTTGAGATCCAAGAGGGGATTAGATTGTCCAAGTCTACTGGTATGAAAATGTTTATCTTTGTACGATGCCCAAGAGAAGGTTGGTGCTTTAAGGGATGAGAATCAACCCTTAAATTGGTCTGAGGTTTTGACTCTGGAAATACTGCTCTAACAAAGGATGACTAAGTTCTGTCCTATACCTTTAAGAGGTCTTCAAGGTCCTTGTATTAAGCCCAAGAGAAGGCACGAGAACTTCTAAGAAGTTGGAGGGTCCTTGTACAAAGCCCAAGAGGAGGCGGGGATGCTTTTAGGAAACCTGTGGGCCCAAACTTAAGAAGAGTTCAAGAAAATTTTCACCGGGAATAATCTTTTCTTTAGTGAACAGTTCTAGGGTTTGAAGAAATTCAAGAGAGGTTTCACCGAGAATTAATCCTCTCTGGAGAAATGAACTTCTTTGCAAATTTCTAATAGTGACAGTCTGAGAAAAGTTTCACTAGGAATAATGCCTTTCTCTTTGTTCCATATTGTTTAAGCCCAAAAGAAGGCAAGACTGTATATGGAATTCCTATGGGGAACTAGTTTTGACTGAATTAAAAGAGCGACCAACTGGCTTTATCTAATTCTAGACCTAGTTGCCGGGGAAAACTCTAAGCAGATATACATGTATATATACAATTGATACATGACAAGTATTTAAAAGGATATGAAAGAAGGACTTACAGGTGAGCAAGCTTCCAGTAATACAGTTATATATATATATTTATATATATATATATACATATATATATATATATATATATATATGTATATATATATATGTAAGCATGTAAATGAAAGCTAATAAAAACTTACACGCGAGCAAGCTTCCATTGTAATAGCTGTATGGTTAGTTGTTCAAGAAATTAAAGAAAGTTTTGATAACAACTATGGGTTTGAACCTAAATCAAAAGGGAAGTTATTTTGAACAGATTATTGGGGCTTATACTCAAGGAGGACCCCAGATGAAAAGCAGTAATCGTACCATTGTTTTGTAAACTGTATCGGGACTTATACAACGGCTGAGGCCCAAAATGGTTTTACTTATAAAGAGGGTTGGGTCTTACAACTCAAGGAGAGGGCCAAAAGTTTGAAAACGAAAAAGAAATGGGACTTACAACACAAGGGTAGACCCATATGAAAATGTTTTGAAAAGGCGACGATTGCGCCGAGGTTTTGAAAACATAGTGGGACTTATACAATGACTCAGGTCCAAAAAGGTTTTGGTTAAAAAAGGATTGGGTCTTACACTCTAATAGAGCCCCAAAGATGTTTGAAAAGATTTGTTAGGGTGATAGTGATCAAAACCCTAATTTTTGGTTTTAAAATGTATTTTAATGGAATAAAAATTCAATTAAAATAATCAATCATGTGAAAAAAGGTTGTGATCTTGGATTTATATTTGGAAAATCATGTTTCATTCATGGGATGATTTAAAAATCATTTGAATTTTGCAAAACCAAGAGAAAGAAATATTTTTAATGTTTAAAAACAAATAAAAATATAATTCTTTACAAAAATATCAAATATATGAAATAAATAATATTTTTTGTGAAATTTTCATGGAATAAAATATTTTAATATTTTAGTGAATTTTCAAAAAAAGAATCAATAAAATATAATTAAAATTGAGAGAGAAATTAATTTTTGGATTAATTAATAAAAACATGAAAATATTGAAAAGTAGTAAAAAATGAGAGAATAGCAAAAAAGGTTTGGGTGGGGTTTGAACCCATGACCTCATATACAAACACACATGCGCGCTACCACTGGGGTGGTGATACATCCGTGTATCAAAACCACCCCATGTGCATATATGGGGTGCCAAGTTTTCTGACCTGACCAACGCAAGGCAAGGCAAGTTTTGACAATTTACGTGAACCCTTTAACTTTCTTATTTCTCCATGAATTTGGAAAAAATTTAGGTGCATCTGGCCTAGAATTTCACAAGGAATCCAATGGGGCTTTTGGAATTTTCAGAAAGTGTCCCAATTTTAAAACCCGATAGTGGTTTCAAAATAGGCCTAGATTTGCATGTTCTATGCTATCTCATGGTACAGGCAAGAATTACATGACAAATTGGTTCAAACACGACATATACAACATGTATGAGATGTTTATGATCAGTGGACATCATAGGAATGCATAATTCAAAGAGTGGAAGTTGTCATGCACTTACCTCTTAGAGCTTCATGTGCTAACTGTCAAGATCCTTGTGCTAGAAGTAATCCAATGCTTTGGACACTCTTGATTGATCCCTTAGAAGCTTTTAGGATGATCAAAACCAGTTGGAATCCTCAGGAACAAGTTTTAGCTCTTACTTGCAAAAGGGGCAAAAGTGACCAATATGGAAACTCTCTCAAATGGTGTTCCAGATGAGGGGAACCCATTGGGATAGTTTAAGGATGATATTTGGAGTGTGTTTGAGGCCTTGTTTGGTTTTGGAAGTGACTGAATCAAGGCATGGCTTGGAAAATGCAGAAAAGTCGAATTTTGAGGTTTTGGAAGTGGATTTTCTGATTTTGGTGTTTAAGGTCACAGGTGAGTGTTTGGACAGCTTAGATATGACATATTGCGTGTGTTTGGATTATGAGTTGTGGTGGAATTGCTCTCTAACTCAAAAACTCAGAGATGACTTGCAAAAGAAGGCATTTTGGCCTAAAGAGAGAGATTTTGAGGAAAGCATCAGTTGTATTGCTTTGGTGTACTCAAACTGATCACAATTGAGCTCTATTTATAGTGTGTCAAGTTTGTTTTGGCATCAATAGTGAATGGCAGCTACAACATGCCTTTGACCAATATTGAGCAAAAGGAATCTCAAGTCTCCTCTAGCCATTGACTTGAGGTTAGGGCATAGGCCTATGGTCCTTTGATTCAGAGCTTATTCTTGACTCATTAAGTTAGGAATGTGTCAGTCCATGCCACCTTGGTGTATCCATTGAATGCTTGGAAACAAAATTGGAGTCTTGGCACTTTTTTTAGCCTTTTTAGGTTTGTTATGGCTAAGTGTGGATTCTTGGACTTTGGAGGCTTGGGGATCAGATCATTATCCTTTTGTTTTATCCTCAGATGTGTCCAAATGGATGACAAGGCTTGGAGTTGTCCAAATTTATCAAATCGAGCAAAACACCAATTTCTGCCTTGCTTAGGACAATTGGAAATGGTGATTTTGAGGGATTCATATATCCATGCTCAGGTTGAGTTATGGGAGGCTCTTGTGCTTTTTAGAAAGCCCTCATATGATAGAAAACATGTGTGATCATAGTTTGTTTTGAAACTATTTGGATCCAACTGAAAAAACCTCATGAACATTGATGTTCCAGGCTGGTAACATAGGCAGATTTTCACCAAGTGTTGGAAAAAGTGTCATTTTCATGTTTTTGTGATTTTGATCAATCCATAACTTAAAATCCATGAAGAATTGGAGTCTAAGGTAGTTGAAGCTTTTGTAGAGTGTAGCAAGACCTACAAATCCAGCTTTGGATCATCCAAAATGGTTGCTTGGATCTCAAGTTATGATCCTTGGAAGTTGGTACCAAAATCACTTTTTAGAAAAATTTTGGTTTCTTATGGCTGCCCCTTTTGCAAGAAACCTCACTTTTCTTGATTTTTCTTAATGAATGATGATCTATACCATTCATTAATATTATTTTTGACTTAGGGGAACCATATTTGTGAAATATTCCAAAAAGTCAAACTTGATTTTGTGCACAGTTGACTTTTTATCGGATGAAATCCAAATTGTGCGATCCTTTGTGAAATCAAGTTCTTGACCTAAATCAAACCTAATGGATGGATTCCATAGGTGTTATAAGGTGTATTGAATCATGTCCCAAGGTTTGGGAGCATGTCTGGGTCAAAATTCAAAGGTACAGTTGACTTTTTTCTTCAAAACCCTAATTGTGGTCCAGATGAAATTGAAACTTGTGAATCAAGCTTCTTGGATCAATCCATTGTTGTAAATGGATAAATGTGGTGTATTGGAGACACTCAAATAATGTCTTGAGGTCTTGGCTCATTCTTTGTCCCAAAAGTCAACTTAGGGGTGAATTAGGTCAAGAAACCCTAATTCTTGCTTTTTGGTAAATGCAACTCCTGAGGTTAAATTGACTTGGTGATTGGGTTCATGAGGTCCCTTGCAGTATCTTAGGTTGTGTTTTGAGGCATTGGGTCATGCCCATAAGAAAAATTCCATTTGGAGGCCTTGGTCGACCAAAACCCTAATTTGGTGATACTGTCGATTTTGAGGCTTGATCTACTTGGAATGTTGCAACTTTGTGCTTGATTCTTGATGTGGGAGTCCTCTTGATCCTTTATAGGTGTTTGAGAGGTTAGAAAAATTGAAGATCATGTCACTCCTCGATTGATCCTTTGTCTAAGTATTCTGAGAGGGCTTGAAACCCTAAGTCTTGATTGTGGTGAATGCTCGATCATATTTGAGGAGATTGACGAGGCATGAAAGTACATCCATATTGTGATGATGATTTACACAATGATGGGAAATCTTGGTGGCAAAATTTGGGGTATGACAGCCCCCAGTCTGAGTCTTGAAAGATCTTCTGATTAAACCAATTCTAAGAAGGACTTGCACTGAACCACACATATTGAACTGATTCTTCAACCGAATATGGAAAGAATTTTCCCCTGATTGGATCACCAACCAAGTTTCTTAATTGTTTGAACATTCCTTGAGAGGAAAGCCAGTTTTCAAACAAAAGTGTTCATGCAAACATAGTAAATGCAAAATTCATGTAACTTTTAAAATCAAAATCATTTTTGAAAGATGCAGAGTATATGAGTCACTGGTCTGAACACGGCGGTTCAAGATATCAAATTGAAAAGTTTAAGCAAAAGGTGTAATGCCAAAAAAAAATGATCTGCAAAGATCTTTTGGAGTCAGCTTACGCAACCTTACTGTAGCATGCTTTCAAAATAACCTTGCTTCAGTTAGGTCTTTTGAGGGTTGTAACGTGGCCTGGTTCACGATTTAAGAAATAAAGGATAAAGGCTCAAAGTTTATTTGTAACCACCCAATCTTCTTGATGATCTTCAGTCCTACGCTCAGTTAACTCAAACTATGCACTCAAGTTCCCATAGATTAGGAATTGCACTGATGATAATGATGATGGTTCAGAAGTCAAGAGACTCTTGAGATGACAGTCACTGCTTCCTTACACCTTTTGGTTGTCATACAAGCTTGTTCTTATTTCTCTTTGTATAAGGTAAGGTCATGAGCTTCCCATCTTTCTTAGCTTTTGCCTCGAAAGGGACTCGGCTCATTCTTTGAGTAAGGATTTCTTGACGATCTTTCTTCATTTATCACTTTGGGAACAACTTGTACAACCTTTATTCATTTAATTTAGAAGAGTTGAAAGGTTGTGAATTCCTGGTTTAATGATTACGGTGAACCATCATTGCCATTTGACTTGAAAGACATCTTCGACACTTGCTTGCTGTGCGCGAAGAAAAATTCGAGAATGCAACCTTTATGTCAGAGGTGTCTTGCATGAAACTCTGGTATTTGAATGCACAATCAAGTTACTGAGAACTACCCTGCTCCAGGTTAAAGACTGTGGGTTTTTTGGTACAGAAAGAAACTCTAACTTCCAGGCTCGAAGGGTTTAACAAGGGATTATCTTCCTTATGTCTCTAGTGTTTGGGAATTGAAACAATGCCTTACATCATCAGCAAAGTTTTGATTTGAAAGCATACCAACAACAATTATAAGTATTTTATTTTCATCATCCTCCCTCTAATCTTTGCATAATCAACAGAAAATGGAAAAGGAATAAAATATTTTTTGTTTTTTTTTTGTCGAAAGATAAAGCGTAAAGATGTAAATAGCAAACATAAATGAATTGAATCCCAAAAGTTGCAATGCTCATTTTATTAATTACGAAAGTACAAACATAATTTGAATGCAAACAACCATTACAAAATAAAGAAAATGCAAACAACAAGAAACAAGATCTAGTGAGTAATCAGAAGCAAGAGTGAGTTGTCCTGTCTGAAACACTGAAGTCTGCTGAAGTCGACTGAAGCTTCACTTGGTGTGCTCTGGCAGCATTGAGCTCATATAGAGGGTTCTTGAGTAGTCTGGGAAACAGTATGAACCACAGGTCTTGGCTTAGCGAAAACTGGAGCTTGAAATGTAGGCTGATAGTTTGACCAATCATACTAGTAGATGCAAGAGGTGGTGAGTAGTTATGTGGCAACCAAACTCTGGCCAAGTGGACTGTGGCACCTGAACAGGCTGAGGATTAGCATTTGAAACCTCTTGGATAACAGTCCTTTGATGTTGCTCTCCTCTAGCAATCAAGACTTGAAGCATTTTAGTGAGCTTTGTCATACTTGACTTAAGATCATCGATCTCCATTCGGATCTCAGCGTTGTGTGCTTCTTGCTCTGACATTCTGCTTCTGTAGTTAGCTCTAGTCCGATATCTGTGTCGAGGAATCAGCTTGACGACGGACGGGTGTAACACCCCAATTCCCCTCGCGAATAAATAATACAAATATAAATCAGAGTAACTAAAAATTTATTTTTCCGACAGGAAACAGGGATGTCACACTTAAAGAAAAAAAATACAAACCCTGCTCAATTATTTTGATACATAGCACAAAATAGGATAACCCCATAGGGAACCTTTTTCCATATAAAATGAATGTCAATTATGGAATAAAGCGAAAAGATCCATAACCGACTTGTTTTACAAAATGAATCGTTTTATAACAACAAAATATACATACAAAGGTCATACAAAACATATTCAACAATTGTATACAAATAACTTAAAGCGTTCCCCGACTCCCGTGCTACATATCAGAGCAGACACCAAGACCTAAGCAAACGAAGATCTAACTCTTCCACTTGCCTCCACGCCTCTAAAGCTGACAATCTGCACTATGCCATAAAAAGCATATTCCAGCAGAAGGGTGAGAAATAACAACTAAACCAAGATTGCATAATAATATGCAAAAACACATAAAAATCACATACACAGTTATTCTCACCTCACACATCACATACCAAAACATATAGCATGTCACAAATACATAACCTGTATCAATTATCCAACATAATCACGTATTTGCACATAAGGCATACCAAGTCATCACATATAGAAACGCATCACACATCACATAGCATATGTCTATGCCTAAAACATATTATTCACAGCCAATGCATTTATCACATATGCACATCAATTTACTAATCCAATCATAAATCTCAACACATATTCAATGATTTCACAATTTCCCACACATAATCACGTAATCAATCAAATCATGATTTTCCATACATAATGCGTCCATTCACAATCACATATGTCAATCAAACATATACCATTCAATACAATTACACGTATTTCATCTCATCAATCACAATCACATTTCCATGCACAATTAATCCATGATTTATGCAAATGCACATAGATCGACACAACGACTCTATGCACATGCCATGCGGTACCGACTTCCAATGTCACATGTCTCATCATCAGTTCACTCAGGAACTACTGGAACCATCGCTCGTTACTGAGAATCTCAAGTAACACCCCGTCGGGCCTACGATGTTCACCCGTCGCTTTAGGTCCTCAGGCATCGCCTCATATTTTCGAGGCACACGACGTTATGGATTGCTTTAGGTCTCCAAAGGAGCACACAATCGCCTATAACCATCGCTTTCGGTCCTCAGGCATCGCCTCATTTTTTCGAGGCACACGATGTTATAGCAGATTCATTGCTTTCAGTCCTCAGATATCGCCTCATATTTTCGAGGCACACGATGATATAACAGATTCCCTCTGGAATCAAACTGCCACTCAGGACGTTTCAACAATGCATATTATGATGTTTGGCATACAATGACTCATGACATTCACATTGCACCCACATACACATCCATAATCATGCATATATCATCAAATACTACACTTAGCATTTTCTTGCCTTTCGGCCAAAAATCATCATCACAACGACATATAAGTCATACCACATGCATTTTCATTACAAACCACAAACCACAACAATTATGCAATCACAATCACTTCCACAAGGGATTCACATATCAAATGCTACTCACAACACATCATTATCGCACATTGAAATCAAAACCCAAAACACACGTTTATTCCTCCATAACACCACAAACCATCATCACCAACACTTATCATATATATTCACATCATATACCAGCACACAAGCCATACGATACATATTAAAAGCATATAGCATGATAACACAACAATCGCACACATTTAGCGCAATAAAAACCCGACCACCCAACACTTTTCTAAAACCACGACCTAAATAAATCATCTAATGACCTCCAACCCATTTTTATTAGAAAGAGCTTTTCATTAGCTTTCCAACGCTTTGAACGGCGACCAAAACGGACTTACGGTTTGAAAATTACGACGAAAACAAAATTGGAAAATATCATGATCGCTCCAGTATTCGCTAGGCGAACCCTAGCGAACCAAGGCAGTGGAAAACAGTCATAAAGTTCGCTAGGCGAACCTTCTAGCGAATGTTCGCCCGTTCCTTCACTGGGGTTCGCTAGGCGAACCCGTGAAACCCAGAATTCGCAGCAGCGTCAATATAGGTCATATGGGACAAAAATACATCATTTTTACCACCCAAACCCTTCTAATTCATACCAGAACAACCAAAACATGTTTAGACATAATCAACGAGTATTCTACGTGGTTTATATCGAATTTCATCCGTGAAAACATCGATTTCTATCAATTGCTCCTAATTTAAATCGATAAGAAAAGTCGCGAAACCACCAAAACAATTACAACAAACAACACATATACATACACAAGCAAGATATAATTGAAACTTCTCACCCTTACCCGATTAATCGCGCTCGAAACAGAGAATCTTCGATTTTCTTCTCTTTCTCCTCTTTTCTTTCCTCTTCCTTTCTATCTTCTCTTTTCTTTCTCTCTATTTCCTTTTCTCTCTTTTTCTTTCCACTTTCTATTTATAACAAAATATCTAACTACCCAAAATGACCATTTTGCCCTTACGCTCAAATATCTCCCAAACGCTCTCAAAATGCGATAAAACATAAACAACGATGAAATATATTTTCGTGAAATAAAAGTTGAAAAGAAATTATAATTTATTGAAAATATTTCATCTATCAGAGAAATTAACCAGTTAACTCAATTAGCAGGTAAAATACAATAAATTCACACATTTCACAAAATTCATTAAATGAAATAAACAAATAGAATTAAACAAATCGGGGCGTTACAATTCTCCCCCACTTAGACATTTTCGTCCTCGAAAATATACCGAGACGAACAACCCCGAACACGACTCTCGCATCCGACCCACAAACAAACATGCCAACAAAAGGCACACCACGAATATCACAACTGACAAACCACCTCGCTAACAACGACTACAACAACGCCACGACAACGGCAACAACCACAACGACCAAATGCAATGCCCATACAATGCACTTGACCACCAACTCACAACTCAAAGAAAACCAAGATACCAACATACAGGTTCGCTCTAGAACCGAAACACAACAAGAACATAAAGTTCCACGACGCCACAAGGTCTCAACAACATCAACAAAACCAGTACACCAACAGCAATGCTACGATTCACCAATCGAACATGCAACCAAGCATCCATCTACATAGTAGCCCATGGATAACATTTGAACCTTTCACCTAACACTTCCATTCTAAAACATCCAATGGTCTCTTCACTCCTACATGTTCCCAATGTTCAACCTATGACTTCTTACAAGTCCCACACGCAAATACAAATTGTGCCACACCACGCATCCGCTGCGCACTCTGATTACTCGTAACCAACAAAATTACCAATTTCACGTCCAAAGTCTAACTCTTTCTCATTTTCACCAAAAATCACTGTTCACTGTTAATATACCCAACCGCACACTATCAAACGTCAATTCACACACCAACCCAAATCTCTAAATCCTCCCAAAAGTTCCCACTCTTTAACCATCAAAGTAGACATAAGTAAAACTTTCGACTTAACTCATCACGCACGACATAAACTTTACCAATAGGATAATTCGAGCCAAGTCATAACTAATCAGGAATTCCAATCATCCGACCGTGCCTCAATCCGAGTCACCAATCAAAAGTTATAAAGGAAACAAAATTGGACAACCTGCCATGTTCGCTAGGTGAACCTTCTAGCGAACCCTCGCCTTGCCGTTCGCTCCGCGAACCCCTTGGCGAACCAAGTCAGAACCAAACAGAGCCAAAAACACCCAAAGTTTGCTAGGCGAACAACTCAGCGAACCTTCGCTGACCTTTGCCAACTGGTTCGCTAGGCGAACCAACGAAAACTCAGAATTACAACAGTCTTGTTACTCATCCAAAACCGTCCATTCCTCCATCCAAACACCTTGAACCTAAAACCCTTAAAATAATACCTCTCAATGTAGAACTGCATCTACTTCCGATGGATCCACAATCACACTCTCATCTGAAATAACATATCCAATAAACTAACCTTTTTCAACCCAAATTCTCACTCGAATAACTCAGCATAAAACTTCGTCTCTTTCCAACACTTGTGATTCAAATCTCAAACACTCTACCTGCTCTTCTTCCGACTTTATAACAGTTTCGAATATCCTCAATCAAAGCCATTACGAACTTATCCAAATAAATATAGAAGATACGATTCATCTATCCCATAAACATTACAGACGCATTACTAACACCAAATAACATTACTGCCCGTTGTAATGCCCAACCAACTTCCAGAATGTATAAATTCTTAAAGCTTTGCAAAAATTTTCACTGGGTAACTGGTTACTCACATACAAGCTTAACTGAGTAAATAACAGCCTATCCCGATGATAACAAACATAACCAGTCGCATTAAGTCGATCACAGCCTCCACTCACACAATCCACCACTCTTATCAAACATTCCATACACTTGCAACTCCATTCAAACTCAACCAAACCATTCCAGTTATCTAACCATGAAAGTGGACACTGATTCTCAATCGTTACCTTAATCAACTGTTAGTAATCCATACATAATTTCTTCTCTTAACAGTCCAAATTCGTAGCAACAACCAACCAAAGAACTCTCAAATATTACATCCACCCTTAAGGTTTTCTCAAAATTTCCATTTATGATCTAAAATTCCAAAGACTCTACACCTCACCAGAACTCTAAGTTCCGCTTTCCATAGTCTCAATACCAATACCATCATATGCATCATACTTGTTATTCCATTCAACCATCCTTCCTTTTTGTTACCAACAATACTGGAGCTCTCCAAGACGACACACTTGGCCTCACAATTCTCCTTTCCAATAAATCTTCCAACTGCTCTTATCAGTCCGGGTACTTCAAATGCTAACATCCAATATTCCATCTGAAAATCACGCACCACTGGCAGCCCATCACTGTGGCCTTTCTTGCAATCTCTAGAAAACTATCATCACAAACATAACGACATCTTAGTTTCACGTCCTAAAAGTTCTTCTACTTACTTAGAAGACCCAAACCTCAAATCCTCACCTTCGTCAAATCTAAGTTCACACTTTACTCTCTGAGAACAACCATTAACGATGCCCAATCATTCACTCTCAAAACTTCATACTGAACCAACATACCAAAGCCTCCAATCCGTCTCATCTTCCAGTATTAGAATCTTCATCGACTTAACAAAACAATTCGTAACCATTTCCTTAAATTCCAAACAAATCATTGCACACACTATCCAAGCCGGAAAGATACGCCTATTCCATCCAACATAATTCCCGTCTACTATCAACAAGAGATTAAGGGTGATCAGTTCCTCAATTTGTCAATAGACAGCCGACAATCATGATGGGGCATAGACCGCCTTTACCAAACTATAATAGCATTCCTTACATCTCATGCACGAAACTAACTAAGGCACCAATCCTTAGTCGACATAACCCTTACCTCCGCATTCCCTCCGGAATCGAGAACAACACTGTCATAACAACACTTACAATCTTGCAATCAACAGCACACAACCAAAGCAACTGGGAGAAGTGCAAGCTTCTCCCCCACTTATCTCAAACTCACACCTGAAGACAAAGGATTAGGAAACCAGAAAGTACTGACAGTGCTTCCACACATATCACGTACTAAGGGACAAACAACAACGACATTATTCCACTGTCACACCGACTGACTCAACAACTTGGCCGGACGGACCGACCTGCTCTGATACCACTAATGTAACACCCCAATTCCCCTCGCGAATAAATAATACAAATATAAATCAGAGTAACTAAAAATTTATTTTTCCGACAGGAAACAGGGATGTCACACTTAAAGAAAAAAAATACAAACCCTGCTCAATTATTTTGATACATAGCACAAAATAGGATAACCCCATAGGGAACCTTTTTCCATATAAAATGAATGTCAATTATGGAATAAAGCGAAAAGATCCATAACCGACTTGTTTTACAAAATGAATCGTTTTATAACAACAAAATATACATACAAAGGTCATACAAAACATATTCAACAATTGTATACAAATAACTTAAAGCGTTCCCCGACTCCCGTGCTACGTATCAGAGCAGACACCAAGACCTAAGCAAACGAAGATCTAACTCTTCCACTTGCCTCCACGCCTCTAAAGCTGACAATCTGCACTATGCCATAAAAAGCATATTCCAGCAGAAGGGTGAGAAATAACAACTAAACCAAGATTGCATAATAATATGCAAAAACACATAAAAATCACATACACAGTTATTCTCACCTCACACATCACATACCAAAACATATAGCATGTCACAAATACATAACCTGTATCAATTATCCAACATAATCACGTATTTGCACATAAGGCATACCAAGTCATCACATATAGAAACGCATCACACATCACATAGCATATGTCTATGCCTAAAACATATTATTCACAGCCAATGCATTTATCACATATGCACATCAATTTACCAATCCAATCATAAATCTCAACACATATTCAATGATTTCACAATTTCCCACACATAATCACGTAATCAATCAAATCATGATTTTCCATACATAATGTGTCCATTCACAATCACATATGTCAATCAAACATATACCATTCAATACAATTACACGTATTTCATCTCATCAATCACAATCACATTTCCATGCACAATTAATTCATGATTTATGCAAATGCACATAGATCGACACAACGACTCTATGCACATGCCATGCGGTACCGACTTCCAATGTCACATGTCTCATCATCAGTTCACTCAGGAACTACTGGAACCATCGCTCGTTACAGAGAATCTCAAGTAACACCCCGTCGGGCCTACGATGTTCACCCGTCGCTTTAGGTCCTCAGGCATCGCCTCATATTTTCGAGGCACACGATGTTATGGATTGCTTTAGGTCTCCAAAGGAGCACACAATCGTCTATAACCATCGCTTTCAGTCCTCAGGCATCGCCTCATATTTTCGAGGCACACGATGTTATAGCAGATTCATCGCTTTCAGTCCTCAGGCATCGCCTCATATTTTCGAGGCACACGATGATATAACAGATTCCCTCTAGAATCAAACCGCCACTCAGGACGTTTCAACAATGTATATTATGATGTTTGGCATACAATGACTCATGACATTCACATTGCACCCACATACACATCCATAATCATGCATATATCATCAAATACTACACTTAGCATTTTCTTGCCTTTCGGCCAAAAATCATCATCACAACGACATATAAGTCATACCACATGCATTTTCATTACAAACCACAAACCACAACAATTATGCAATCATAATCACTTCCACAAGGGATTCACATATCAAATGCTACTCACAACACATCATTATCGCACATTGAAATCAAAACCCAAAACACACGTTTATTCCTCCATAACACCACAAACCATCATCACCAACACTTATCATATATATTCACATCATATACCAGCACACAAGCCATACGATACATATTAAAAGCACATAGCATGATAACACAACAATCGCACACATTTAGCGCAATAAAAACCCGACCACCCAACACTTTTCTAAAACCACGACCTAAATAAATCATCTACTGACCTCCAACCCATTTTTATTAAAAAGAGCTTTTCATTAGCTTTCCAACGCTTCGAACGGCGACCAAAACGGACTTACGGTTTGAAAATTACGACGAAAACAAAATTGGAAAATATCATGTTCGCTCCAGTATTCGCTAGGCGAACCCTAGCGAACCAAGGCAGCGGAAAACAGTCATAAAGTTCGCTAGGCGAACCTTCTAGCGAACGTTCGCCCGTTCCTTCGCTGGGGTTCGCTAGGCGAACCCGCAAAACCCAGAATTCGCAGCAGCGTCAATATAGGTCATATGGGACCAAAATACATCATTTTTACCACCCAAACCCTTCTAATTCATACCAGAACAACCAAAACATGTTTAGACATAATCAACGAGTATTCTACGTGGTTTATATCGAATTTCATTTGTGAAAACATCGATTTCTATCAATTGCTCCTAATTTAAATCGATAAGAAAAGTCGCGAAACCACCAAAACAATTACAACAAACAACACATATACATACACAAGCAAGATATAATTGAAACTTCTCACCCTTACCCGATTAATCGCGCTCGAAACGGAGAATCTTCGATTTTCTTCTCTTTCTCCTCTTTTCTTTCCTCTTCCTTTCTATCTTCTCTTTTCTTTCTCTCTATTTCCTTTTCTCTCTTTTTCTTTCCACTTTCTATTTATAACAAAATATCTAACTATCCAAAATGACCATTTTGCCCTTACGCTCAAATATCTCCCAAACGCTCTCAAAATGCGATAAAACATAAACAACGATGAAATATATTTTCGTGAAATAAAAGTTGAAAAGAAATTATAATTTATTGAAAATATTTCATCTATCAGAGAAATTAACGAGTTAACTCAATTAGCAGGTAAAATACAATAAATTCACACATTTCACAAAATTCATTAAATGAAATAAACAAATAGAATTAAACAAATCGGGGCGTTACAACGGGCGACACTGGAAGATAGAGACAGCTGTAAATGAATCAACGGACGAACAAATGCACACAATGAATCATGCAAAGATGCAAATGATATGCAATGCGATGCAATGGTTTCAAGGGACTCAAAAGCAGGTTGCAAACATTTTGGAACGAATGAAAAAAGTTTCATTTTATAATCCATGATCTTTATTGATTTTGAAAAGGAAATAACAATTGAGTTCCTTGAAACCAAAGGGTTATTCATGGATGCATGAATGAAGGGATGCATAAACACAAGTACACACATATACACATATATAGGAAAACAAACAAGGGCCTAGGCTTGAAGATCACGAGCATGGAGCCATGGTCTACCCATCCCAAAAGGCATGTACTATGGGTTTATGATCTGTAGAATAGGGTTCTAAAAAGTTCCCGGAGTCAACAACCCATCTTTCGGATATTATCGATTTCCCAAATAACTTGGTAGTTAATAATATTCTCAAGAGAGTCTCTTCCGAGTGTAGTATCGCGTATCAACCATTTTGGGAATCGACTCCCTCATAGTCATCGCACTACATCCTAACAAGGCCAATGTGGGGTTAAAGGTAACTACGGTTCTCAGTGTCATGGGCTCCTAGGTCGAAAATAATACCGTCTTCACGAATAAACTCGTTAAACAATATTAAGTCCAAGAGGGCCTCAACTGAGTGGTGATTTCTTGATTCAACTTCTTCGGGAATCAACTCCATCAAAGTCTTCTCAAATGTATCACCGTCCTATCATAATTGCACTTAAGTCTGGGTGTAGGACTTATCTCACCACACAAAGCAGTAACCCCAGCAGATACCAAGCACAACAGATAGAAATATATAAGCAAGCAAGTAAAAAGATAACCAAAATAAAACAAGTTAGGCGAAACCCTCAGATTGTCCCCAGTGAAGTCACCATTTTTGTCGCGGTGAGAATCGGATATCAAGCTATTGATTAACTTGAACCACAAATCTTTGAAATCACCACCGAACTTTGATTTATCCAATGGAAAGGGTAAAGATCGAAAACCCAATAAAAGAATCTAGGTTCGTGGGTTGGTTACACCTAGGGAAGGTATTAGCATCCTAAATGTCTGTAGTACTCTACAGGAACCTCTTGTTAGTATTTTTGTTATCTATGCTTGCTTGCTAAGGGAAATGTGCTAAAGAAATACCTAGTGTGTTAGTATCTAAGTATGCTCGCCAAGATATCGCATCTCGTGCCTACGTATCCTGACGGGAATGGAATCAGAGCATTCGTAGTTCCCCTCAATGAGGGTGAGGAACTCTTGAGTGTGGTCAAGGTTCTAGGGGGAGGTAAGCATCAATGGCAAGATGCTTACATGGAGTGTGGCAACTCCAAAGTTAAGGTTAAGTTGAAAGGGCAATAAGTATTCATGGAAGAACACTTACATGGAGTGCGGCGACTCCGATCCTAAGGTTAGGATAAACGGTAAGAAAGTTAGGCTAAGCTATCCTAATCGTGACATGGGAGTCAACGGGAAAATTATTTCCTTTGGAATTAAGGTGAAAGCAACACAGGTCAAAGTCTAAAGCCTATATCGATTTGACTTAGGGTCGAACCAATATTCTAGGGGATCATGAGAATGAACACATAAACAATTAAACCTAAGCTAAAAGCTATCATAAGCAGTCATCAGGCGAAGCATCGAGATCAAAGCAAAAGTTTATCAGCGAAGATACATCAAACACTAATCTTGTGCACTTGTCCATGATTTTAAATCAAGAATTTGATCACAAATTTAAAACAAGCTTTAATCGCCCACTCGAATCATTAATTGATCACAAATTAAAAAAATGAATCAAATAAACAACAATTACAAATATCAAAAATCAAATTTAAAACTAAAATTATTAACTAATAAATAAATAAAATTAAAAAGGACCTATGGGCCATACTCAGAGCCGGCCCTATGGCAAGGCAAGTGAGGCCTTTGCCTAGGGCCTAAATTTTTTTTCCTTTATAGGGTAGGTTTTCCTATGCACATTTAGTATGCTGAACTTAAATTAAAACATAGCATTATGATGAATTGAAAGTAGGCTGATTTGAAACGTAGCAAAAGTAGCACTATGATTAATTGAATGGAAAGCATGCTCAATTGTAATATTAGGCATTATTATGACTATTAGAATTATAGGTTACCGTTAAAAAATTTTACAAGTAAACTATATTATAATTATTACTTGTAAGGCACAATTAATTACAAGTAAACTATAAAAATATAGTTACCGTTAAAATATTTTACACGTAAGCTATATTATAATTATTACTTGAAAGACACAATTAATTAATACAAATATAATTTTTTATTTTTATTAATAGTACAATCACACATTAAAACCTTTTAAACAGCAACATTTTTCAATTCTATTCTCTCTCTCAAACTCAAAGCATAATTCTACACCCACAAAATTCTCAAGTCTTTGTTTTTTTCTTCTCTTTCTCTCTAATCTATTCATCACTTTAATCTTGCCTCTTACATCTCTCACACATTTTTATCTCTTGCAAGTATTATAAAAATAATTGTAAAAAAAGAGATAAAGGGAAGAACAACAAAGGCATCTCAAAAAACAGGTTTTATTTATTTAATATTTTATTATTAATATTTAATTATTATTTTTAATCATTTTATATGATTTTAATTTTATTATTAGTGAATTTTATTTATTTTATATTAGTATATACTGCAAAATATTTATTATTTTATTTTAGAATAAAACAATGTCAACTCGAAAATTTGAATCAAGAGCTTCAAAATTGAAGAAAAAAAAAAGAATTGAATCTTTAGTTGAATCACAAAAGGGGGCTTTTGATAAATTTTTCAAAACAAACAAAAAAAGTAAATTTCAACATTTAGGCGATTATTTATTGAATGAACAAGTTACTAACAATGTAGAAGCTAACATCGTAGAGGTGCACGAAAATGAAAATGTACATTTAATAGAAGAACTTAACAATGCAGATGAAGTTAAATTAGTTAACAACTTAGATAATGATGAAAATACAAATAATAATTTATTAATAGAAGAACTTGA
Organism: Lathyrus tuberosus; assembly: GCA_022829125.1. NCBI lineage: Eukaryota > Viridiplantae > Streptophyta > Magnoliopsida > Fabales > Fabaceae > Lathyrus > Lathyrus tuberosus. Next base: position 3,029,743 of record JALAZF010000517.1, read on the forward strand.
TAGTGTAAGCACGACTAAAAATATACGTGATCCAAGTCAATGGACACATATTAGTGCAAATTTGAGAGATTTTATAGTAGAAAAAGGTCCCCTTAAAGTTGTTGATATAGATTTTCCTAAAGATGAATCCTCAAGACATTTTTCTTCCTCATTTTATATTAAAAAATTATCCAACGGAGAAAAGCCTGAAAGAAGATGGTTAGTATATTCTCAAGATTTGGATAAAGTATTTTGTTTTTGTTGTAAATTGTTTAATACTTTTTCTAGTACAAGCAAATTAGCAAGTTTTGGTATTAAGGATTGAAAAAATTTGAGTTCTAAGTTGAGGAGCCATGAGATGACTAATGAACACATCATTAATATGAGTTCATGGGTTGATCTAGAAACAAGATTGTTAAAAAATAAGAGAATTGACATACATGCTCAAGAACAAATAAATAGAGATAGAGAACATTGGAGAAATGTTTTATTTGGAATAATAGCAGTTGTTAAAACTCTAGGAAAAAACAACTTACCCTTTCGCGGAACAAATGAAAATATTTACCATGAACATAATGGAAATTTCTTAAGTCTTGTTGAAATGATTGCTGAATTTGATCCTATAATGCAAGAACATATTCGTCGAATTAAAGATAAAGAAATTCATCATCATTACCTTGGACATAAGATACAAAATGAATTAATAGTTTGATGGCAAATGAAATCAAAACAAAAATTATTCAAAAAATTAAAAATGCAAAGTATTTTTCAATTATACTTGACTGTACTCCGGATATAAGCCATCAAGAGCAAATGACTTTTGTCTTACGATGTGTTGATATTTCTTCTAGTCCAATACAAATTTATGAACATTTTGTAGAATTTTTAGAAGTAAAAGATACAACTGGAAAAGGTCTTTTTGATGCAATTGTAAATGAGATAAATATTATTGGACTTGATATTAGTAACTTAAGAGGACAAGGTTATGATAATGGGTCTAATATGAAAGGAAAACATCAAGGAGTGCAAAAAAGATTTTTAGATATTAATCCTAGATCATTTTATACTCCATGTGATTGTCATAGTTTAAATTTATTACTTTGTGATATAGCTAATTGTTGTCCTAAAGCTTCATCTTTTTTTTGGAGTGCTACAATGTATATACACATTATTTTCTTCTTCTACTAAAAGATGGAAAATTTTGCAAGATCATATTCCTAGTCTAACACTTAAATCATTGTCACAAATGCGTTGGGAAAGTCGTATTAAAAGTGTGAAAGCTTTGAGATTTCAAACTTTATAAATAAGAGATGCTTTATTGAAATTATGTGAAATTACCGATGAACCTAAAATAAAAAGCGAGGCTGAATGTTTAACAACTTATGAGCTTGAAAATTTTGAATTTTTATTAGGCATGATTATTTGGTATGTTGTATTATTTGCAGTAAACTCTATTAGTAAAAATATGCAATCAAAAGATATGTGTATTGATATTGCTATAGAACAATTGAAAGGTCTTATTTTATTTTTAGAAAAATATAGGGAAAATGGATTTGAAAATGCTATGATTTCTGAAAAAGAAATTGCTTTAGAAATAAATATAATACCAAAATTTCGTGAAAAACGTATTATTCGCAGAAAGAAACAATTTGATGAGATTATTGACAATGAAGTTATAAAATCTCCTGAAGAGTCATTTAAAACTGAATACTTTTTATATATAATAGATCAAGCTATCACTTCATTTCAAAGTAGATTTGAAGAATTTAAAATATATAATGATATTTTTGGTTTTCTATTTAGTATTGAGATGTTAAAATCCATTGAAGTTGAAAATTTAAAAAAGAATTGTATTAACCTTGAACATTCATTAAAACATAATGATAAAACAAATATTGATGGATTGGATTTATTTATGGAACTACAAGTTTTAAAAGAAATAATAAAAATAGAAAATGAGACACTAATTGATATACTTAATTATATAAAGAGACTCGATTCTTTTCCAAATGCGTATATTGCTTATAGAATATTGTTAACCATTCCTATAACAGTTTGCATCGGCCGAGAGAAGTTTTTCAAAATTAAAGTTAATAAAATCTTATTTAAGATCAACACTGTCTCAACAAAGATTGAATGGATTGGCTTTATTATCAATTGAAAAAGAAATGTTAAATGAAATAGATTACAAAAATTTAATAAATGATTTTACATCTCAAAAAGCTCGCAAAATAAAATTTTAAATAAAAAATATTATTGACTTAAAAATGCCTCATTTTAAGATTTGCCTTAGGCCTCAATGTCTGTTGGGCCGGCCCTGGAAACAATAACAGCTGCTGCGAACACGTTTTTATGACAATAATATCATTCCTGTTTCGTTTCCGACATATTCCAACATATTCTGATTTCTTTCTTTTTTCAATTCAGCAGGTTTGAAAAAATGTTTTGGAAACTTATTGAGTGCTAGCTGCGATTCACGAATTTGTCAATGATGTCTTTGAATTTTGAACAGTTGGCAAGGATTGAATTGCAGCGTGTTCACTTTGGCGGAATATGGTAGCATAACATTGAGACTGGCGTGGTTTCTTTTGATACGGTTATGTCATCTTTGACTTTTCTTGTAATCAAAATGTCAGCTTAAACTCCCAACGTAGGACCTTGTCAATTATCTCCTAAGTTCTTGATTGGAAATGCTGAGTATCAACTTTCTCAGAAATCACTTCCGAAACATGAATCCCCTTGCCGTAAAAGCCACTCCACATGCTAGAGAAATAAGGGGTGATTGGTATTGGTGAAGCAGCTTTCACGAACCTGTATTCTTTTTTAGGCATTGAACGTTTTATTCTTTGAACACTAATTTTAATTCTTGTACCTTACTTAAATTTTGAAGCTTTGTGAACTTGTTTAGTGAACATGAATATTGTAACTTGAACTTTAAGTGAATTTTGAATTACTTATCACTTTAAAATCTTGAACTTCTCGAATCTTAGCAAATCAATATGGACATTTCCTTGCTTTTGTAATTTGAACCTTTTGAACTTAAAAATGGGAGAATCTTGCAATTTGAACGAGTTTAACCAAATCTTGAATTTATTCTTAAAAAGAAGAACCTTTGTAAAGAATTATGAATCTTGAACATTCACTTTTAGAACTTCTAAAACTTGATTCAATATCCTTATTCAAATTCACAACTTCAAACCAATAATGGGAAAGTCTAAATTCATCCTCTTAGGTCTAAAAGAGCATAAATAATAGACTGTGTTACCCTCACGATCGATGATGAACTAGGTACAAGAGTCATGTCCTAAAAAATCTTTTGAAAACAATGACACCACTTGCAACTTGCCGCGAAAATCATAACCAGTCCTTAAACGACCGTGCTCAATACTAATAACGAGAAAGACCTTGATTTTCCTTGAGACTTACGCAGAGCTTCTGAGAAATCTTGAAGAGAACGACCAGTAGAAAACCCTAGGATCTTCTTGAATCAGGATCCAATGGTCTGAAATACTTGACTGTAAGAACTAATACTATCCACACTTGAAATTATTGCACTTGCACAAGCTGGTTAGTCATGATAAACATGCACACAAGACCCTATGACCTAAAGATGTTATGCAGGATGATGCACAAAGATGGTGGGACCTTAGCGTCAAAAATTAGGTTATGACAACTTGTTACGAAAATCCTTGTTGAAAGTCTCAGTTAAATTATCAGATAACAAAGAGAGAGAATTTACCGGCATGTTTGATGTACTTGTTCTTGAAGTAGAGGCTCTGGATGTTCTCTTTCTGGTGATCCTTGTTGAAGCCATTGAAAGACACTCTTTTTAACACAGATGAACAATACACAAAATTGTAGATGATGATGAACAGTGGTCGAATCTTGATGATGAAGATGAACAAACTAAGAAACCTTGATTCTATGTTGAGAGAATCCTTGAACACACTTTTGATTTTGGAACTTTTGGATTTTGCAGAAGGTATTTGTAATGGGTTTTTAGGGTTTTGGAAGTTTGAAAGGAGTGGAGAAGAAAGAGGAAAGGTAGTAGATGCAATGTATAATGATGAGAATTGGAAAATGTAACATACAATTTAATTTTGGTCAATTTTTCTAACATGCAAAGGGGGCGCGCGTCTTCCCGAGAAAAAAATTTCAGACTCTGTCAGCGATGCATCGATCGAACCAGTTCATGTGTCGACGCACACTGAAGAAATTTTCATAATTTCAGATTTTTAAAAGGATGCATCGACCATAAGGTCGACCTGCGCTAACCTGCTCCTAATGTGAGAAAATTTGACATTCATGAGTCGACCCATGCCCCGTTTTGGTCTACTCATACAAGTAAAACATGGAAAAATACACATTTTGAGCACATTATGCATCAAGTAGAAATAAATAACAAGCCACACACATGCCAAACTTTAAAAATGGATCAAAATTACACCAAATCATGAAATAAACATCAATCCAATCCATATTTTGGCACAATTGGTTACACATATAATTGATCAAGAGTAGTAATATAAGAAGGAAAGATATTACTTCTGACGATTGATGATAGATGCCCTCACATGTAGCTTAATCTTTTCAATTATTGTTAGTCAAAGAAAAAAAATAGACAAGCAATAGTATAGAGCATGCAATCATGTATACATAATCAAACGCAATCTGAGATATCGAGAACACCAAGTTTCCTACGGATATTAAAGAAAGGCTCCGTCGCAAGAGGTTTGGTGAAAATATCCGCAAGTTGATTCTTAGAATCAACATGCTCAAATACCACACCGCCTTTCTAATAAGTGCAAATTGTAGCTAATTTTGTATATAAGTTTTGTTGCACTTATCGATACTTTTTGTTAATATCATACGAATAAACCCCGCTTTGTTTGTAAATATGTTTACTTTACGTTATAGTGTATATATTGCGTTATTGTGTAAATATCATTGAGTTTAATTCATTTCCATTTATTTTTTTTAGGTATTCAAGCAAGGATATATTTTCATATTCATAAAGAGCATTGAATAAGCTTTCCAACACTTCAAACCGGGCAAAAAACGGAGTTACGGTTCTAAAGTAATGGCCAAAATAGTGCAAGATTTTTGCTGTCTACTGTCAACAGCGCCGGGCGGTACATTGCAGAGTCGGCCGCTCCATAACAATTCTGGATAACTTACAAAATAAGCCGCCTTTCGCTGCCGGGTGACCCAGAATACCGCCGGACGAAACTGGACGGGCAGAAACGCCATTAAAGGGCCAAAAACACAATTTTTAGAGGATGGTTGGTTAATATTTGTTCCCAATGCATCAAACTTCCATTTTTCAGTAGATTAGCTTAGAAAACAACATTGGAGCTTGCATATGGATGATCCGGAGCCGAATCTCTCGTCGATTAGTGTTGACAAACCAAGAAATGTTTGGTTCCTCTTCTTCTCTTCTCTTTGTAATCTCTTTTTGTTGGGTGTTTGTATATTTACTATGAACATATGTATCTTTGTTGATCATAATATTGTATAAAATCTGCTTTACAAATAATTATCGATGTCTTCCTTGATCTTTTTGCATTTATGTTTGGATTTGTGTTGTGTTAGAAATAAACATCATGAATCTTGATTAGGGATGGATATCTATTGTCTAGATGCTAGAGATAGATTTAGAGAATAATCTTTTTGGTGTCGGAACTTAATTCCTTTCGTGTTTCAAGGCGTCGTGCGCGAGAGTGATGCCGAGAGTAATACGGTTGCTCTCTCAGCTCAGTGTGCTAGAGATGGTCACTGTTGTGAGCGATACTGGATGATTTTGACAAGTATTGTAGTATAGTGAAAATGATTGATAAATTTATGTTTGTGAGGAGTGGATTATGTGCATGTCGGATAAGTTTCTTCTCTCTAAAGAATGATTTCTTTTTATTTTAATGTTTACTTTTCTACATTTACTTTAAACCAATTTAATATAAAACTCATAAACGCGAGAGATTGTCGAACGGAATTCTTTCCCTCGAACCGATCTCTGTGGACACGACATAAATCCCGGAGGGAATTCTTCCGAAAATAAATATTTTTGCTTGCCGCTTTACTGCTCCAACAAAATGGCGCCGTTGTCGGGGATTGGTTTTGATATTGAATCACATTGCGATAGTTTCTTTGTTTTTGAGTTTTGTAGATATCGTATATATTGTATATTTTCACTTGTTATACTGATACTTGTAGATTAACGTTTGTTTAAGTGATTGGTTAGGACACTTGCTTTTGGTTTGCGTGGTGAGGCATCACCATGGCATGAAGGGAGAAAGTTACTAGCTAAGCACAGTAAAGGCGTCGAACTTACGACGTAAAACAAGCATGTTTTATTGTTTTTAGTTTCTAATGTTTTTGTTTGTTGTTTGGATTCCAATTTTGGTCCTACTAGTTGAGGCGCATGAGGTGTTTGTCCATTTTTGATCGTTTCAACTTACGAATGCGTGGTAGTGATAGTGTTTAAAGTTTGGTACATATCTAAGGTATGTGTTTATCGCTTTCTATACTTTAGCATATTCATTACACTTAGGCTTTTTACAACTTCTATGCCATTCATTCTTTCGTATACTTGTTCGTATGTGAATCACTTTAGTTACCACCCTTTTTGTGAGGAAGCCTTCTATTGTTCATATATGCACGGAGTACCAACATTCTTGTTTTAATTGGATTTTATTATGCTTAATCTTTTATTTGTGTTGATTATATGAAAGCGTGAAAAGGATCAAGGCATTTTGTTTCATTTTGAGTACAACTACGTAGCCAAATAGTCATTCACCTTGTGAGCGTGTGATCTTTCGTAACCCCTTTGAGCTTTTTGATCCATGTTTTATTTGAACTTAATGCCTCGTCTAAGAGTATTTAGTTCACTTATTTTGGAATGGATTTTGTTTTTACTTGAACCCTCAACTTTTTGTGTTGTTGTATGAATTTTTACCTTGCCTTAGAAAGTAGGGAGTATTCACATGATTATGTGGTTGAATTCAAGTTGGGGAGAGAATGATTGTTTACTCATTGGTTGTTTTCTATGAGGATGAAAAAGAAAAGAAAAAAAGAGAAAAATATGAAAAAGAAAAGAAAAAAGAGAAAAAGAAAGAAACCAAAAATCCTTGAAAAAGGAAACAAAAAGAGTTCAAATAATTGTGCTAAATAAGTATTGTGTTTTGTGTAACACTTGGGATGAAAGAAGAAGTTGATTGGAATTTGGTGTTTGAACTTTTTTGAGTTGATCACTCTCTTAGGTTTAGGCAAGTTTTTGTTTCAATTACATTTAGAAATTGCCTCTTGTTTGTTTACCCGACAACACTACAACCTTGAAAAGTCCTTGTGATTCTTGCCTTTGTATGTTCAATATGATTTTTGGATGGTTGCATAATTTAGTCAATTGTTTGCATGATTGTTGTGTGAGTAATAAATACCTCATTTTGTGTTTTTCATCTACCGATGATTATTTTTGCAAGGTGTGATTCACGTTTGAACTTGAGTTATTTTAGGATGTTTGGCATGATTTTTGTATTTTGCATTTGTTTCGTGACTATGTTATCGTCGTAGTTTAGTGGTAAGTATGTACTTTGTGTGTACTGTTTTCATTTGAACCATTCATTTGTCCAATTTTCAAAACCTGTTGATTCGTGATTCTTTGGTTTTCACTCTGTTTCTTTGAGTTGTTTGATTCTTGCTTGAGGACAAACAAATCTAAGTTGGGGAGAGTTTGATAAGTGCAAATTGTTGCTATTTTTGTATATAAGTTTTGTTGCACTTATCGATACTTTTTGTTAATATCGTACGAATAAACCCCGCTTTGTTTGTAAATACGTTTACTTTACATTATAGTGTATATATTGCATTATTGTGTAAATATCATTGAGTTTAATTGATTTCCATTTAATTTTACAGGTATTCAAGCAAGGATATTTTGTCATAATCATAAAGGGCATTTAATAAGCTTTCCAACGCTTCAAACCGGGCGAAAAACGGAGTTACGGTTCAAAAGTTATGGCCAAAACTGTGCAGAATTTTTGCTGTCTACTGTCAGCTGCGCCTCAGCAACGCCGGGCGAAGCAGCACCGGACGGTACATTGCAGGGCTGGACGCTCCAGAACAATGCTGGATAACTTACAAAATAAGCAGCCTTTCACCTCCGGGCGACCCAGAATACCGCGGGGCGAAACTGGACGGGCAGAAACGCCATTAAAAGGCCAAAAACACAATTTTTAGAGGATGGTTGGGTAATATTTGTTCCCAATGCATCAAATTTCATTTTTCAGTAGATTAGCTTAGAAAACAACATTGGAGCTTGCATGTGGATGATCCGGAGTCGAATCTCTCGTCGATTGGTGTTGACAAACCAAGAAATGTTTGGTTCCTCTTCTTCTCTTCTCTTTGTAATCTCTTTTTGTTGGGTGTTTGTATATTTACTATAAACATATATATCTTTTTTGATCATAATATTGTATAAAATCTGCTTTACAAATCATTATCGATGTCTTCCTTGATCTTTTTGCATTTATGTTTGGATTTGTGTTGTGTTAGAGATAAACATCATGAATCTTGATTAGGGATGGATATCTATTGTCTAAATGTTAGAGATAGATTTAGAGAATAATCTTTTTGGTGTCGGAACTTAATGCCTTCTGTGTTTCGTGGCGTCGTGCGCGAGAGTGACAACGAGAGTAATACGGTTGCTCTCTCAGCTCAGTGTGCCAGAGATGGACACTGTTGTGAGCAATACTGGATGATTTTGACGAGTATTGTACTATAGTGAAAATGATCAATAAATTTATGTTTGTGAGGAGTGGATTATGTGCATGCCGGATAAGTTTCTTCTCTCTGAAGAATGATTTCTTTTTATTTTAATGTTTACTTTTCTGCATTTACTTTAAACCAATTTAATCCAAACTCATAAACGCGAGAGATTGTCGAACGACATTATTTCCCTCGAACCGATCTCTGTGGACACGACATATATCCCAGAGGGAATTCTTCCAAAAATAAATATTTTTGCTTGCCGCATTACCGCTCCAACAAAATGGCGCCGTTGTCGGGGATTGGTTTTGATATTGAATCGCATTGCGATAGTTTCTTTGTTTTTGAGTTTTGTAGATATCGTATATATTGTATATTTTCACTTGTTATACTGATACTTATAGATTAACATTTGTTTAAGTGTTTGATTAGGACACTTGCTTTTGGTTTGCGCGGTGAGGCATCACCATGTCATGAAGGGAGGAACTTACTAGCAAAGAACAGTAAAGGCGTCGAGTTTACGACGTAAAACAGGCATGCTTTATTGTTTTTAGTTTCTAATGTTTTTGTTTGTTGTTTGGATTCCAATTTTGGTCCAACTATTTGAAGTCGCATGAGGTGTTTGTCCATTTTTTATCGTTTTGACTTGCGAATGCGTGGTAGTGATAGTGTTTAAAGTTTGGTGCACGTCCAAGGTATGTGTTTATCTCTTTCTATACTTTAGCATATTCATGATACTTAGGCTTTTTACAACTTCTATGCCATTCTTTCTTTTGTATACTTGTTCGTATGTCAATCACTTTAGTTCCCACCCTTTTTCTGAGGAAGTCTTCTATTGTTCATATATGCACGGATTACCAATATTCTTGTTTTAACTGGATTTTATTATGCTTAATCTTTTATTTGTGTTGATTATATGAAAGCATGAAAAGGATCAAGGCATTTTGTTCCATTTTGAGCACAACTACCTAGCCAAATAGTCATTCACCTTGTGAGTGTGTGACCTTTCGTAACCCCTTTGAGCTTTTTGATCCATGTTTTATTTGAACTTGATGCCTTGTCTAAGAGTATTTAGTTCACTTATTTTTGAATGGATTTTGTTTTTACTTGAACCCTCAACTTTTTGTGTTGTTGTATGAATTTTTACCTTGCCATAGAAAGTAGGGAGTATTCACATGATTATGTGGTTGAATTCAAGTTGGGGAGAGAATGATGGTTTACTCATTGGTTGTTTTCTATGAGGATGAAAAATAAAATAAAAAAGAGAAAAATATGAAAAAGAAAAGAAAAAAGAGAAAAAGAAAGAAACAGAAAATCCTTGAAAAAGGAAACAGAAAGAGTTCAAATAATTGTGCTAAATAAGTATTGTGTTTTGTGTAACACTTGGGATGAAAGAAGAAGTTGATTGGAATTTGGTGTTTGAACTTTTGTGAGTTGATCACTCCCTTAGGTTTAGGCAAGTTTTTGTTTCAAATACATTTAGAAATTGCCTCTTGTTTGTTTACCCGACCACGCTACAACCTTGAAAAGTCCTTGTGATTCTTGGCTTTGTATGTTCAATGTGATTTTTGGATGGTTGCATAATTTAGTCTATTGTTTGCATGATTGTTGTGTGAGTGATAAATACCTCATTTTGTGTTTTTCTCTACCGATGATTATTTTTGCTAGGTGTGGTTCACGTTTGAACTTGTGTTGTTTTAGGATGTTTGGCATGATTTTTGTATTTTGCATTTGTTTCGTGACTATGTTATCGTCGTAGTTTAGTGGTAAGTATTTACTTTGTGTGTCTCGTTTTCATTTGAACCATTCATTTGTCCGATTTTCAAAACTGTTGATTCGTGATTCTTTGGTTTTCACTCTGTTTCTTTAAGTTGTTTGATTCTTGTTTGAGGACAAACAAATGTAAGTTTAGGAGAGTTTGATACGTGCAAATTGTAGCTATTTTTGTATATAGGTTTTGTTGCACTTATCGATACTTTTTGTTAACATCGTACGAATAAACTCCGCTTTGTTTGTAAATACGTTTACTTTACGTTATAGTGTATATATTGCGTTATTGTGTAAATATCATTGATTTTAATTGATTTCCATTTATTTTTGCAGGTATTCAAGCAAGGATATCATGTCATATTCATAAAGAGTATTGAATAAGCTTTCCAACGCTTCAAACCTAGCGAAAAACGGAGTTACGGTTCAAAAGTTGTGGCCAAAACAGTACAAGATTTTTGCTGTCTACTGTCAGTTGCGCCTCAGCAACGCCGGGCGGTACATTGCAGGGTCGGGCGCTCCATAACAATGCTAGATAACTTACAAAATAAGCCGCCTTTTTCTGCCGGGCGACCCAGTATACCGCTGGGCGAAACTGGACGGGCAGAAACGCTAATAAAATGGCCAAAAACACAATTTTTAGAGGATGGTTGGGTAATATTTGTTCCTAATGCATCAAACTTTCAATTTTCAGTAGATTAGCTTAGAAAACAACATTGGAGCTTGCATATGGATGATCTGGAGTCGAACTCTCGTCGGTTGGTGTTGACAAACTTAGAAATGTTTGGTTCCTCTTCTTCTCTTCTCTTTGTAATCTCTTTTTGTTGGGTGTTTGTATATTTACTATGAACATATGTATCTTTGTTGATCATAATATTGTATAAAATCTGCTTTACAAATCATTATCGATGTATTCCTTGATCTTTTAGCATTTATGTTTGGATTTGTGTTGTGTTAGAGATAAACATCATGAATCTTGATTAGGGATGGATATCTATTGTCTAGATGCTAGAGATAGATTTAGAGAATAATCTTTTTGGTGTCGGAACTTAATGTCTTCCGTGTTTCGAGGCGTCGTGCGCGAGAGTGACGACGAGAGTAATACGGTTGCTCTCTCAGCTCAGTGTGCCAGAGATGGACACTGTTGTGAGCGATACTGGATGATTTTGACGAGTATTGTAGTATAGTGAAAATGATCGATAAATTTATGTTTGTGAGGAGTGGATTATGTGCATGCCGGATAAGTTTCTTCTCGATGAAGAATGATTTCTTTTTATTTTAATGTTTATTTTTCTGCATTTACTTTAAACCAATTTAATCCAAACTCATAAACGTGAGAGATTGTCGAACGACATTCTTTCCCTTGAACCGATCTCTGTGGACACGACATAAATGCCGGAGGGAATTCTTCCAAAAATAAATATTTTTGCTTGCCGCTTTACCGCTCCAACAAAATGGCGCCGTTGCTTTCTCTACATGATCCCTAAGGAAATGATGCCTTACTTCTATATGTTTCGTGCGAGAATGTAATACCAGGTTTTTGGTTAGGTTAATGGCACTTGTATTATCACACAAAATAGGGATATGTTCAAGTTGAACATTGTAGTCGAGTAATTGTTGCTTAAGCCAGAAGACTTGCGCACAACAACAATCAACGGTAACATATTCTTCCTCGGCTGTTGACAAAGCAACAAAAACTTGCTTTTTGCCGTGCCAACTTGTAGCGTGCGATTTTTGTCAGTGATGCGACCACCTTATCGCCATGGGTTTCTCCTCACCACAATGGTAGGAGTGGGGTGCTACTTTCTGATTTCTTATTTATCCCGTGAAGCTGGAAGGGAAAGGGAAGCTATCTAAAACTAACCTTGCACACAAATGTTTTACTGAACAAACGCTTAAAGAGATTCGGGGAGTTCGGGGTCAGGTTATACAGTGGGGAGTTGTCAATTACCCATCCTATATGTTATCCGCAGGTTGTTAGCATTAGGTTCTTCTTTTATACTTGATAGTGTTTATCTGTTGTGGGTTGGAAAAGTTTCTCCTTTGGGAGGTTTTTTGAGAGAGTATGTGAGTTTTTGATGATTTTGGTGAGGTACTGGACCTCAGTTTTGATTGGTGTGAAGGCACTGGACCTAGAGTTTTTGATTGGTATGCTCGTTAAGATTTCACAATCTTATGCCTACATATTCCCGTTAAAGATAAACAGGGAAATCAAAGCAATCGTAGTTCCTCCTATTCCATGGGAGGAAAAAGATGTTTTGGTGTCTTGTTCAAAGCCCAAGACTGAAGCTAAAAGGTTTATTTGTGTCTTGTTAAAAGCCCAAGATTGAAGCTAAATGTTTGACTGAGAGATAATTTGTCATCTCTAAAGGGAGACATCTTGTCTGTTTATCACAACTGTTGGGTGACTGATTATAAAGGAAAATTACTTTAACTGGGATATATGAATCCAACAATGCCATAATTTCCTTTATAGGGGATTTGTCCTAAAGGAGGAAACTTTAACTCAGTGTAGAGCAATGCCATTTTTCCTTAGGAACTTTTCATGCTAAGAGAGGGACATTGGCATGGATGTAAATAATCCAGAGGCTTGCCACTTATATCAATTAGATGAAAAAGAGGATTTTTACCAGGATAAGAGATGGACGACAGCTTGGATTTTTGAATCAACAAGTGTGCCAATTATAACAGTTATCTGGGATTAGGGTTTGTTTGATTTGTTTGTTTTGATGTGTGATAACACAGAGAAATGTCTTCCTACAGAGAGTTTTTGATTTCCTCTGAGGGGATGTTGGTTTTTGTGTGCCTTGATCAAAGCCCAAGGTTGAAGTGAAGAGATTGATTGAATCCACTGAGGAAGTCCTTATACAAAGCCTAAGAGGAGGCTAGAAAAGGCTGACTCAACAAGAGAGTGTTTTATCTGTATTGTACAAGGCCCAAGATTGAGGTTAAAAAGAGACTGACTCTTTGGGGGATATCATTATACAAAGCCTAAGAGGAGGTTAAAAGTTGACTTTTCCGGGGGAATATTTTGTATGTCTTGTACAAAGCCCAAGATTGAGGCTAAAAGAAGAAACTGACTCTACTGGAGAGTATGATTTGTCTTGTACAAAGACCAAGATTGAGGCTGAAAGAAGATTGACTCTGCTGGAGAGATTTATACGATGTCTTGTACAAAGCCCAAGATTGAGGCTGAACGATGTAGACTCTACTAGTGAGAGGACATTTATGGGTGTCTTGTACAAAGCCCAAGATTGAGGCTGAAAAGGGGATCGACTCTGCTTAGGGATATTAATTCTCAAAGCCTAAAAGAAGGCTGGGAGGAATTGACTTCGCTGGGGAAGGTATTTGTCCCGAGCTTAAGAGAAGGTTATGAAGATTTTGACTTTGTTGGAGAAAGTTTATATATGTCTTGTACAAAGCCCAAGATTGAGGCTAAAAAGAATGACTGACTCAACAAGAGAGTATTTATGGTGTCTTGTACAAAGCCCAAGATTGAGGCTGAAAAGAGCTGACTCAACAAGAGAGTGTTTATATGGTGTCTTGTACAAAGCCCAAGATTGAGGCTGAAAAAGGGTTAACTCAACAAGAAAGTGTTTTAATAAAGAAGATGGACTCAACAAAAGGGTGTTGTTGGAGCTAATTCTGCCGAGGAAAATCATTATACAAAGCCTAAGAGGAGGCTGGAATCTGCTGAGGATTATTGAGGTCTAGAGGCAGGTCCAAGTCGGGGGATCAACTCTTGCTGAGGGTTACTGAAGAGTTGAGGTATCAGATGCCTTGAGGTTCTAATTTGTGATAGTGTTATACTGATGATAAGCTGACCCTGGCTGGGGAAATTTTAAGTGAGAGTTTAAAGATTGAGTTTTGAAAACCTATAGAGGTTTCAACTCTACTGGAGTTTGGTTGAATGACCAGGGTTTTTTCCTGTGTTTGTAGGGAACTTGAGAATGTCTTTAAGATCCAAGAGGAGATTAGACTATCCAAGTCTACTGGTATGGAAGAGTTTATCTTTATATGATGCCCAAGAGGAGGCTGGCGTTTCAAGGGATGAGAATCAACCCTAAATTGTCCATGGTTTTGACTCTTTAGAAAGTTTGCTCTAACAAAGGATGACTAAGTTCTGTCATATACCTTTAAGAGGTCTTCAGGGTCCTTGTACTAAACCCAAGAGAAGGCATGAGAACTTCTAAGAAGCCGGAGGGTCCTTGCACAAAGCCCAAGAGGAGGCTGGGATGCTTTTAGGAAGCCTATGGGTCCAAACTTAAGAAGAATTCAAGAAAAGTTTCACCGGGAATAATCTTTTCTTTAGTGAACAGTTCTAGGGTTTGAAGAAATTCAAGAGAGGTTTCACTGGGAATTAATCCTCTCTGGGGGAAATGAACTTTGACAATTTCTAATAGTGACAGTCTGAGAAAATTTCACCGGGAATAATGCCTTTCTCTTTGTTCCATATTGTATAAGTCCAAGAGAAGGCAAAACTGTATCTGGAATTCCTATGGGGAACTAGTTTTAACTGTTGAAAGAGTGACCACTGACTTTATCTAGTTCTAGACCTAATTGTCGGGGAAAACTCTAAGCAGATAATATACAGGCACATATATGTAAAGATATATAGACTGTATGTAAAAGAGGGTAGAAGGACTTACAGGTGAGCAAACTTCCAGCATAAACAATTATATATATGTGCAAGTATGTAAAAGAAAGCTGATAAAACTTACAAGCGAGCAAGCTTCCATTGTAACAGTTGTATAGTTAGTTGTTCAAGAAATTAAAAAAAAGAAGATTAGGGCTTATACTTAAGGAGAGGCCCAGATGGAAAAACAGTAATTGTACCGTTGATCTGAAAATTGTATCGGGACTTATATAATGACTGAGGCCCAAATTAGATTTTATTTACAAAGGGATGGGTCTTACAACTTAAGGAGGGGCGCAAAAGTTTATTTTTGTACAAGTGATAGGGCTTACAACTCAAGGAGAGGCCCATGGAAAGAAATTGATCGCACCGTCGTTTTGAAAACTGTATTGGGACTTATACAATGGCTGAGGACCAAATTATTTATGTACAAAAGAGGGTTGAGTCTTACACTCTATTAGAGGCCCAAAGTGTTTTGAAAAACATTTGTGAGGGTGAAAATAATCAAAACCCTAATTTGATTTTAAAATGTATTTTAATTGAATAAAAATTCAATTAAAATGATCAAAATTATCACACATGTGTGAAAAACAAGTTGTGATCTTGGATTAATGTTTGAAAAATCATGTTTAATTCATAGAATGATTTGAAAATCATTTGAATGTGCAAAATCAAGAGAAAGAAATGTTTTTTTCAAATGTTTAAAAACAAATAAAACATAATTCTTTACAAAAATACCAAATATATAAAATAAATAATATTTTTGTGGATTTTTTGTGGAATAAAATACTTTAACATTTTTGGAAATTTTCAAAAAAAGAACCAATAAAAAATAATTAAAATTGAGAGAGAAATAAATTTTAGATTTAATTAACAAAAACCATAAAAATAGCAAAAATATCAAAATATGGCAAAGTGAACAAAATGGTCTGGGTGGGTGTTGAACCTACGACCATCAAGCCAAACACGCATGCCCGCTACCACTGGGGTGGTGATACATCCGTGTATCAAAACCACCCCATGTGTATATATGGGGTGCCAAGTTCTAGGCCTGGCCAAGGCGCCATGCCTGGTCGTTGCCCAAAAGCAAGGCCTAGTTTTGGCAATTTGCGTGATGCCTCTAACTTTCTCATTTTTTCATGGATTGGGACAAAATTTAGGTGCATCTGACCTAGAATTGCATGAGGAATCCAATGGTGCCCTAGGAATTTTCAGAAAATATTTCTATTTCAAAATCCGATAGTGATTTCAATATAGGCCAAATTTTTCATGTTCTATGTTATCTCATGGTACAGGCAATAATAGCATGATAAATTGGTTCAAACACAACACATATGATATGTATGAGTGGTCCACGATCAATGGACCTCAAAGCAATGCATGATTTAGAGAGTTCAAGTTGTGATGCACTTACCTCTTGGAGCTTCTTGTGCTATCTGCCAAGTTCCTTGTTCCAGAAGTAATTTAATGCTTTGAACACTCTCAATTAATCCCTTAGAAGCTTTTAGGATGATCAGAACTAGCTGGAATCCTCAGGAAATAGTTTAGGCCTTTTATTGCAAAAGGGGCAAAAGTGACCAATATAGCAGCTCTCTCAAATGGTGTTCCAGATAAGGGAAACCAACTGGGACAGTTTGAGGATGATATTTGGAGTGTGTTTGAGGCCTGGTTTGGTTTTGGAAGTGACTGAATCAAGGCATGGCTTGAAAAATGCAGAAAAGTCAATTTTTGAGGTTTTGGAGGTTGACTTTTTGATTTTGGTGTTTCAGATTAAAGTTGAGTGTTTGGACAGCTTAGATATGACATATTGGATATGTTTGGATCATGAGCTGTGGTGGAATTGCTCTCTAACTCAAAAACTCAGAGATGACTTGCAAAAGAAGGCATTTTGGTCTTAAGAGAGAGATTTTGAGGAAAGCAAGTGTTGCAGTGCTTTGGTGTACTCAAACTGATCACAAATGAGCTCTATTTATAGTGTGTCAAGTTTGTTTTGGCAGCAATAGTGTGTGGTAACTGCAGCAGGCCTTTAGGCAATGTTGATCCAAGGGAATCTTTAGTCTCCTCTAACCATTGACTTTAGGTTAAGGCACAGGCCTATGGTTCTTTGGTTCAGAGCTGATTCTTGACTAATTCAGTTAGGAATGGGTCAGTCCATGCTACCTTGATGCATCCATTAAATGCTTGGAAACAAAATTGGAGTCTTTTGCACTTTTTAGCCTTTTTAGGTTTGTTATGACTATGTGTATATTCTTGGACTTGGGAGGCTTGGGGATCAGATTATTCCCTTTTGATTTCATCCTCTGATGTGTCCAAATGGATGACAAGGCTTGGAGTTGTCCAAATTTTCCAAATCGAGCAAAATGCCAAAATCTGCCTTGTACAAGACAGTTGGTAATGGCGATTTTTAGGGAATCATATCTCCTTGCTCAGGTTGAGTTATGGAAGGCTCTTGTGCGTTTTAGAGAGCCCTCATATGATACAAAACATGTGTGATCATAGTTTGTTTTGAAACTATTTGGATCCCATTGAAAAATCCTCATGAACATTGATGTCCAAGGCTGGTAACATAGGCAAATTTTCACTAAGTGTTGGAAAAGTGTCATTTTCTTCATTTTTGTCATTTTGATCAGTCCGTAACTTAAAATCCATGATGATTTGGAATCTCTTATAGTTAACACTTTTAAATTATGTCATATGGACTTTCATTTGAGCTTTGAATGGGAGAAGGCCTTGTGGTTTAGGAGTTATGACCTTGCAAAGTTGGTACCAAAACCACCTTTGTTCCATAACTTAGAAAATTTTTGGTTTCTCAAGGTTGTCCCTTTTGCAAGAAACCTCACTTTTCTTGATTTTTATTAATGAATGATGATCAATACCATACATTAACATTATTTTTGACTTAGGGGAACCATATTTGTGAAAAATTCCAAAAAGTCAAACTTGATTTTGTGCACAGTTGACTTTTTATCGGATGAAATCCAAACTGTGCAATCCTTTGTGAAATCAAGTCCTTGACCTAAATCAAACCTAATGGATGGATTCCATAGGTGTTATAGGGTGTATTGAATCATGTCCCAAGGTTTGGGAGCATGTCTTGGTCAAAAGTCAAAGATACAGTTGACTTTTTCCTCAAAACCCTAATTATGGTCCAGATGAAATTGAAACTTGTGAATCAAGCTTCTTGGATCAATCCATTGTTGTAAATGGATCAATGTGGTGTATTTGAGGCCCTCAAAACATGTATTGAGGTCTTGGCTCAGGTTTGTCCCAAAAGTCAACTTAGGGGTGAATTAGGTCAAGAAACCCTAATTCCTGATTTTTTATGAATGCATCCCCTGAGGTTAAATTGACTTGATGATTGGGTCCATGAGGTCCCTTGGAGTATCTTAGGTTATGCCTTGAAGCATTGGCTTATGCCCAGAGGAAAATTTTCATTTGGAGGCCTCAGTCGACCAAAAACCCTAATTTGGTGACACTGGCGATCTCGAGGCTTGATCCACTTGGAATGTTGTAACCTTGTGCTTGATTCTTGATGTGGGAGTCCTCTTGATCCTTTATAGGTGTTTGAGAGGTTATACAAGTTGAATATGACGTCATTCCTTGATTGATCCTTTGTCTAAGTACTCTGAGAGGGCTCAAAACCCTAATTCTTGATTGCGGTAAATGCTCAACAATCCTTGAGTAGATTGAGGAGGCATGATGGCACATCCATATTGTGGCGATGATTTGCACAATGATGGGAAATCTTGGTGGTCAAATTTTGGGGTATGACATAGCTCACTAAGGAACTCGAGAAAAAGTGACAAGTACCACTAGTGCATTTCCTATCCGATTTGCAACCGGCAAAGTCAGAATTAGAATAGACAACCAAAGAGCAATAGCTTCTCTTAAATACCAAAGCCCATACTTTTGAGTACCGCATAGTGTAGCGAGCGATTTTGGACGTGGTTCTTAGGCACTTTCGCTCTAGGGTACTACAGGTCGATTCATTTTTTATCCTATTAAGCTGTCTAAGGAAGGGAAATAGATGTCTCCAATTAACCCTGCTTGCATACTGAGTTTAAACAGATGACTGTTGGTTTACAGATGCGGTTTAGATTGTGGGCATCTCTCTGCTTATTTTGTTAAGAATAAAATGACGGGAATATTCATGGGTATTTTGGATAGGTACTGGATTTGATGTTTTTAATTAGTGTTCTCGCTAAGATTATTTTGTAATCTTATGCCTACGTATTCCCGTTTAACAAAACAGGGAAATCAGAGCGATCATAGTTCCTCCTATTCCATGGGAGAAAAAAGGTGTTTGGTGTCTTGTTCAAAGCCCAAGATGTGAAGCTGAAGGTGATTTGTATCTTGTTCAAAGCCCAAGATGTGAAGCTGAAGGGTCTATTTGTATCTTGTTCGAAGCCCAAGATGTGAAGCTAAAGGGTTTTGACTTTGTCATCTCTTAAAGAGGGGTATTTGGTCTGTTTGTCACAACTGTTGCATGACTGGTTATAAAGGAGAATTACTTTAACTGGGATATGTGAATCCAACAATGCCATAATTTCCTTTATGGGAGTTTTTAACCTGAAGGAGAAGACTTTAACTCAGTTTAGAGCAATGCCATCTTTCCTTAGGAATTTCTCATGCTAAAAGAGGGACAGTGGCGTGGATGTAAATAATCCAGAGGCTTGCCGCTTACAGCAATTAGATGGGGAAAAAGAGTTGTTGATGTTTGTATACTGTGAGCAAGGGACATATTTTGATGCTAAAAGGTTGATTGACTCGACCGGGATTCCTTTATACAATGCCTAAGAGGAGGCTATTGACCCAACAAGATGGTGTTTTTATGTGTCTTGTATGAAGCCCAAGACGGAGGCTCAAGGTTTGACTTAACAAGAGAATGCTATTGTACTCAACAAGAGAGTGTTTTGTATCTCGTACGAAGCCCGAGATAGAGGTTAAAAGGAGGTTGACTCAACAAGAGAGTCTTTTATACTCAACAAGAGAGTGTTTTGTATCTTGTACAAAGCCCGAGATGGAGGCTAAAAGGTTGTTGACTCAATAAGAGAGTCTTTTATACTCAACAAGAGAGTGATTTGTATCTCGTACGAAGCCCGAGATGGAGGCTAAAAGGAGATTAACTCAACAAGAGAGTCTTTTATACTCAACAAGAGAGTGTATTACGATCTCGTACAAAGCCCGAGATAGAGGCTGAAAGGGTTATTGACTCAACAAGAGGGTCTTTTATACTCAACAAGAGAGTATTTTTGTATATCGTACGAAGCCCGAGATGGAGGCTAAAAGGATTTGACTCAACAAGAGAATCTTTTATACTCAACAGGAGAGTGTTTTAGTATCTCGTACGAATCCCGAGATGGAGGCTAAAAGTGTTTGACTCAACAAGAGAGTCTTTTATACTCAACAAGTGAGTGTTTTAGTATCTCGTACAAAGCCTAGGATGGAGGCTAAAAGTGTTTGACTCAACAAGAGAGTCTTTTATACTCAACGAGAGAGTGATTTTTATCTCGTACGAAGCCCGAGATAGAGGCTAAACAAGTTTGACCCAACAAGAGAGTCTTTATACTCAACAAGAGAGTGTGAAAAGGTTAGCTCTGCTGGGGAGAATCATTGTACAAAGCCCAAGAGGAGGCTATTGTGCTGGTGACTGTTTCAGTTTAGTGACAGGTCCAAAGGGTATTGAGACTGTCCAAGTCTACTGGTGTTTTGAGAAATCGATTCTCAGGTAGTGAATGATCTTTGTATGTTGCCCAAGAGAAGGCTGGTATGTTAAGGGATGAAGGTCAACCCATTAACAGGTCTGACACTTGACTCAGAAAGACAGCTCTAGCAAATTAATGACTAGGTTTTGTTCCTATACTTGTAGAGGTCTCTGGGTCCTTGTACTAAGCTCAAGAGAAGGCATGAGAGCTTTTAAGAAGCCGAAGGGTCCTTGTATAATGCCCACGAGGAGGCGGGGATGCTTTTAAGAAGCCTGTGGGTCCTTAAACCCCGAGAAGTTCAAGACATGCCATTCACCGAGAATAGATCAAGCCAGGAAAGTCCCAGAATTTGGAAGAAACTCAAGAGATGCCATTCACGGAGAAAAGATCATCTCTGGGGAGTAGAGTTTCTTTGACAATGTCTAAGGGTGATAGTCTGAGAAAGGGTTCACCGAGAATGTTGCCTTTCACGTCTCCATATTATTTAACCCCAAGAGGAGGGAAGATTGTGTCTGGTAATCCTATGGGGATCTAGTTTTGTTTGTATTTAAGAGTGACCAACAGGGCTTTACCTAGTGCTAGACGTAGTTGCTGGGGAAAACTCTAAATAACTATACTAGTATTACACAGTGGATATATGACGAGTATATAAAAGTTTGTAAAAGAAGACTTACAATGAGCAGCCCCACAATACAGTTATATATATGAAAGCGGATAAAGAAAGCGGGTAAACACTTACTCGGTTGTAGAGCTTCCATGCTGTTTGGTTAGTTGTTCAACAAAGAAAGCTTTGATAACAATATTATATTCAAAATCAAAGGAGAAACTGCTTTGAAAAGATTGTTGGGGCTTACAGCTCAAGGAGAGGCCCAAGGTTTTATCAGTGATTGCACTGTTGTTTTGAATTTGTACAGGGACTTATACAAGTGACTGAGGCCCAAAAAGGTTTTTTGTACAAAGGGATGGGTCTTACACTCTCTTAAGAGGCCCAAGGGTTTATTTTTATACAAGTGGTGGGGCTTACAGCTCAAGGAGAGGCCCAAGGTTTTATTTTGAACTGGCGATCATGCCGAGGTTTTTGAAAGCACCGTGGGTTTTATACAATGACTGAGGCCCTGATAAGTTTTGGTTAAAAGGGGTTTGGGTCTTACACTCTATTAGAGGCCCAAAATGTTTAAGGAATGGGTCTTATAGCTCAAGGAGAGGCCCAAGTTCTTTGTTAAAAAGGCGACGATCGCGCCGAACTTTTTGATGGTATCGGGACTTATACAATACACTGAGGCCCAAAACGATTTGGTTTAAAAAAAGGGTTGGGTCTTACACTCTATTAGAGGACCAAAAGTATTTTTGTACAACAAGATGGGGCTTACAGCTCAAGGAGAGGCCCAATGGTTTTTTTTGTTTGAAAATTGGCGATCGCGCCGAGATTTTTAACGTATCGGGACTTATACAATAACTGAGGCCCAAATTATTTATGTACAAAAAGGGTTGGGTCTTACACTCTATTAGATGCCCAAAAGTATTTTAAAAAGATTTATTAGGGTTAAAATCAGAGAAACCCCAATTTCATTTTTAAAGGCATTTTTCAAAGAAAAATCAAGTAAAAAATGATAAAAATATCAAATAAAATCATTAATCATGTTATAAACAATGATTAAGGTTTATGAAAAAGTATTTTATCCACATGAATATTTAAAATCATTTTGGTTTTAAAAATCAAGAAAAAGAAATCATTTTAAAAGCATTTAAAACAATTTAAAACAATATTTTTGAATATATTAAAAATATATCAAATAATAATATTTTTTGTGGATTAAAATATTATGGAGTATGAATAAGAAGTGTGTAAAACAAAATTGGAAAATGATGATTTTTGCTATGTGAAAGAATTAGTTGAGTTTTGAAAATAAAATAAGAAAAAGAGGAAAGATGTCACAACATCACATTCGACATCTCTATTAGTTTTCAACATCTTTTTTATCAAACTTCCAACACTCATAACTCTCTCAATTTTTAACGAAATTAAAATCCGTAAGAACCTATCTTGACCAATTTTTCATAAGAAATCCAATGGTATCACTCATACATACTGAAAGTTAATATACAGAACACACGATGCAAAAAACCAGAACTGCACATGTAGTTTTCGACATCTTTTCTCGTCAAACTTCCAACACGCATAACTCTCTCAATTTTTAACAAAATTAAAATCCGTAAGAACCTATCTTGACCGATTTTTCGCAAGGAATCCAATGGTATCACTCATACATACTGAAACTTAATGTACAGAATGCACGAAGCAAAAAACTAGAACTGCATGTTGATTTTAAAACAACATAAACTCCACATATAAACATGTTAAAGTGCAAACAATAAGAGGATCACAACATACACATTAAGGACTACATTTTGGCTTCAAGAATTGTTCAATATGATGCATGTATGTGGACATCAAAGGAAAGCATGATTCAAAGAATTCAAGTTGTGAATTTTACCTCTTTTTTGGAGATTTTGTGCAACCTACCAAGTGCTTTGTTCCATAAATGATTTGATGGTTTGGACACCCTCAAATGACCTCTTAGAAGCTTTTAGGCTGGTTGGAATCAGCTAGAAACCTCGGGAGCAAGTTTGAGCTCTTTCTTGCAAAATGGGCAAAAGTGGCCAAAATGCCAACTCTCTCAAATGGTGTTCCAGATGGGGGGGACCATTTGGGATAGTTCAAGGATGATATTTGGAGTGTGTTTGAGGCTTTATCTGGTTTGGAAAGTGACTGAATCAAGACATGGCTTGAAAAATGCAAAAAAGTCCAATTTTGAGGTTTTGAGAGGTGACTTTGTGATTTTGGTGTTATAGGTCACTTGTGAGAGTTTGGACAGCTTAGATATGACATATTGGATGTGTTTGGATCATGAGTTGTGAAGGAAATGCTCTCTAACTCAAAAACTCAGAATTATCTTGCTAAAGAAGACATTTTGGAGTGAAAGAAGTGATTTTGAGGAAAGCATCTGTTTAATGGCTTTGGTGTACTCAAACTGAGCACAAATGAGCTCTATTTATAGTAGAGCAAGTTTGTTTTGCAAGAAATAGTGAATGGTGGCTGCAGCAGAGGTTTGTCCAATGGTTGCATTTTGGAATCTCAAGTCTCCTCTAGCCATTGACTAGAGGTTAGGGCACAGGCTGCTAGTTCCCTTGTTGTTGGATAAATCTTGACTGAATTCAGTTGGAGGAAGCTCAGTTCATGCCACCTCTAAGCATCCATTAAATGCTCCAAACCAAAATTGGAGTTTTGTCTCTCTTTTAGGGTTTTATAGGTTTGGCATGATATTTTTGGTTCCAAGGACTTTGGAGGCTTGGAAATCAGATCATCCCCCTTGGATTTGATCCTTAGATGTGTCCAAAATTAAGACAAAGCTTAAAAATTCGTGTGGCACAAGAAATGTGCAAATATGTCCTGAACCCTGTCTTAAAAATCAGCTGCAGCAAGCTTTGTTGTAAAATCCATAACTTCTTGCTCAAGAATGATAAGTGGTTGTTCCAAAACTTTATGGAAAGATGAGATGACATTCTTCAACTTTGATGTTTGACCCTAGACTTGGTTCAACTTGGATCATGGAGAAAAACATCCTTGAAGTTGGGATATTCTTGCTGGAAAAATATTAATTATGTCCTATGAAATGTTGAAACATTTGACAACTTTGAATATTAACAATTCCAAACTCTAATCACTTATATCTTTTAATCCACTATGATATTTTGAGTTGAAGTGAATTGCACCTTTGATGCTTGTCATGCATGGTGACAAAGCTTGAAAATTGTGTAGCACAAGAAAAAGTGCACAAAATCTGTCCTAAAAAACAACTGCAGCAAGCCTTACTGTAAAGTCCATAACTTCCTGCTCGAGTATGATAAATAGACGTTCTACAACTTTCTGGAAAGCTGAGATAACGTACTTCAACTTTGATGTTCAAGGTTTGTAAAGATAAGACTTGTAAAGTTGTCAAAAATGATCTTGAACTTATGTGATCAAATCTGTCCTAAAAGCTGTCATGAAAATTCTGTTTTATCAATGCCTTTTACAGAGATCATAACTTTCTGCTCGAGAAAGATAAATGAGCTTTCTAGGACTTTCTGGAAAGGTGAGATAATGTACTTCAACTTTGATGTTCGAGGTTTGGCTTGAATCAACTTGGATCATGGAGAAAAACATCCTTGAAGTTGGGACATTCTTGCTGGAAAAATATTAATGATGTCCTATGAAATGTTTAAACATTTGACATTAAGAATTCCCAACTTTGATCATTTATATCTTTCAATCCTTATGACATTTTGAGTTGATTCCTTCTACAATGTTGAAGTATCATATACCCTCTTTAAAAGTAGCTCTTAAGCAAAATCAATGGATGCTTGGATCAATAGTTACAACCTTGAAAAGTTGTGCACTTGAACATGATTTTAACTTAGAAAAAATTTCTAAGTTTCTTTCAATTTGATCAATTTTGCAATTTTGCATGATTTCTTGATTTAAATTTGATCAAATTAAATCATCCATCATATTTTCTTGAGTAATGGCTTGTGAAGCTCATAGTTGACCAAAAGTCAAACTTTGACTTTCTACGTCAGTTGACTTTGTATTAGATGAACTTGAGGCTTAATCCACTTGAAATGTTGCACTCTGGTGCTTAATTCTTGATGTGGGAGTCCTCTTGATCCTTTGTGGGTGTTTAAGAGGTTAGACAAGTTGAAGATCATGTCATTCCTTGATTGATCCTTTGTCTAAAGGCTCTGAGAGGGCTTGAAACCCTAAGCTTGATTGTAGTGAATGCTCAACAATTCCTTAAGGAGATTGATGAGGCACAAAGGTACATCCATATTGTGATGATGATTTGCACAATGATGGAAAATCTTAGTGGTCAAAATTTGGGGTATGACAGATGCCCCTATTTAATCTTCTTGGAGCCGAAGGTGTGAATGACGAAGGTATTCGGGCATTCGGGGTGCAAGAGGATTAAATATCGGAATACCCAAAATTTTAATGGTGGTTATGAATAGCAGCTTGCTTATCCATCTTCTTTTGCTAGGCAATGATGCTTTAGAAAATGTGGAAACTTTCCCTCGATCCTGGTCTTCAGCCAAGGAACTGGTCTCAGTTTTCTTTTGAAATAAACTTCCCCTCGATCCTGGTTTCCTACCAAGGAACTGGTCTAAGTTTCTGATATAAACTTCCCCTCGATCCTGGTTTCCTACCAAGGAACTGGTCTTAGTTTCTGATATAAACTTCCCCTCGATCATGATTTCCTACCAAGGAACTGGTCTCAGTTTCTTTTGTCAATAAGCTTTCTTGACAAGGGACGCTATTTGTAGTGGTTTTCCTTCAAACTTCTCGCCGAATTTTCTTGGGGAGATGCCATTTGAGTGGAAAAAGTTTTGATATCAGACTTGCTGGGGAACCCATCTGTCTGAACTGTAGAGATGGATAAACTTCTCTATTGGAGATGCCATTTGTCGACTCTATCGGGGAAAACGAGTCTCTTGAGAGACTGCTTCCAGCTTGGGGATATTGCATCATACTTTTCTCGGGATCTTCTCGGAGAAATGCCATATGATGTGATCCAATTTTGAGGTACTGATAACCTTTTCGTCAGCGGATTTTTCGGAGAAAAACTGCCGTATTGCCGAATCTCTGATTAAGAGGCTGTCTCTGGGGATTTTCCTTAATCCGGGAAAGCGGAGATATCATCTTCACTGGTGTCGCTCCCGGGATTTTCATCCAAGTACAAACTCAAAAGTGGCGCGGAAACAGAGTCGCCAGCAATGTGTATTTATCCCAAGAGAGGGAAAGGAAACACTGCGTAAACCTGAGGGAAAGGAAAAGCATGGTCTCGCGACCAATAGAAACGGGTAAGGGAGTCGGTTACGCAAGGGGAAGGTGTTAGCACCCCACGTGTCCATCGTACTCGATTGGATCCACGCTTGTTGTCTCGATCAAAGGGTGATGTCATCTGGAGCTCCACTGCTACTGGAAACGAGAAGGAATGGAAACGGAAAAGAAACGAAGAAGAAAAGAAAAAGAAGTGACTGGATAGGACATCGCCCGTCCTATGCCTACGTATTCCCTCGTGCAATGGGAAAGTCAGAGTCAACGTAGTTCGGACACGAACTAAGGGGGAAGGTTGCTCACCAAGACATCGTCGTCTTGTGCCTACGTATCCTCAATCGGACTAGAGAGAGGAAATCAGAGCAGTCGTAGTTCGACCTACGGGTCGAAAAGGTCTCAATCGCGCTAGGGAGAGAGAAAAGGCTCGGTTAACTGGTTAGTCTCGATCGCAAGGGTGCGAGAGAAAAGGGGAAGTTAGTTGTTAGTGTGCTCGCCAAAGATAGGGATCCTCGTGCCTACGTATCTCATCGGAAATGAGAATCAGAGCATCCGTAGTTCGCGGAACTACGGAAGAACTAGAACGGTCTCAATCGCATGGGCGCGAGAGAAAAGAGTCGGGACTCACGAAAGGCTAAAGGGAAAACTGAATCCTACAAGTTATCATGCAAAATGACCCTAAAGTCAGGATTAGGAGGGAAGTCTACCTAGTGTTATCATGCTTGGATTGAGAGCCTAATGTCTATCCTACTCCGAGCTTAATCAGAAATTAAGTCGGACTAGGAGCCTTAAGGGAGCATGTGAGTACAAAGTAATCAACAAGTAAACACCAGACAGCTCAATCACAAAGAAAAAATCGAATATGAAACCAAGTTAGGAGAAATTCAAGTACAGAGAGAAAATCAGGAATTAATCAGAAATTAATCAAGATAGGCATCAAAATCAAAATCAACAATTAATCAAGAATATCCACAAAAATTAAAATGCTAATTAAAATCAAGATTAAATTCTAAGGAAAAAGAGTTAATAAAAAACTTATTCGAAAGTTATACCTAAAATTAATTCAAGTTAATTTATAATTAAAATCTAATTTTAAAATTAAATAAAAAATTAATCATAATCAAGATTCAATGCAAAATCAAAGTTGAAGTTTAATCATAATTCACAATTTAACCAAAATTAGTGTTTAGAATAAAAATCTAAAACATTAAGACCAAAATTTACTCAAACTAAAATCAACAATTAAAAGATCAAATTTAATTTAGAAAAAAAAAAAAACAAATTTTGAATTCACCTCAGACAAAACATATTAAGCCACAATTAAAACTACATAAGAAAAATAGGATCAGTAAACCAACGACACCCTTTTATGAAAATCATGTAACACAAATTCCCACTTCCTTCAACATAAACAGTAGCAAATTAAAGCCATATTCATATCATGCTCAATGCTTTATGTATCCCAAGGAAACTCCAATGCAAAAGCTGCAAACATCTCTAAATCCAAACAGCCCCATACACTTATTCTAAAACTGATCTTGAAATCATAGAAAATGTATCATTAAGAATTATATATCCTAAAGTATCGTAACCGAAACGACGATTCCAACCAAATCGAAGCAGCAACCCACACAATATTTATAAGTGCAAATCATACCATCATAGCAAACCACTATTGGAATTTAGAACGAAACTCTTAACATGAATCGCAACGGCAGTAACATTATCTGTCATACTATATCATTCAGAAATTAATACGATATTTAAAACCAAGTGCAACAAAAACAGATCAACAAATACACTGTGCAGTAAAAATTCTAAAACAAAATCGCATCAGTAGCAATAGCAATACAAGTTCACCGAGCTACAGTTGAAATGAATATCGAATTGAAACTCACATTCAAATCTATATTCATTATAAATCACTGAATTGAAAAACACATGAACACGACAACATTCAGCATATCACAGTAGTAAACTTGGTTCGAAAGATTTACCGAATTCAAAACGATTATTGTGATAGGAATCTTGCTGAACTGCTTGTGTCGTAACACGCTGCAGAGTTGTTGTTGTGTTAGACACGGTGGAATTGGAGTTGCGAAATTGATGGCACAATGCGCACTCGTCACACCAGCTTGATCCCAATCGCGCACAAAGTCGAACCTGGACCTGCACAAGAGCGGACAACACCCAAACAGGAAAACAAATTTCGAAATCGACCAATTTAAACTAATGTGGTTGTGAATCTGTGGTGAATTGGTGTGAAACCGAGCTAGAATGTGTCGGCGTTGGCGTTGCGATTATCACACCTTGCAGCTGTGGGATTCAATGAAAAAACCTAGAGCTGAAATTAACTGTTTGTGCAAGCTAGCTTCAATCAAAAAGTTGCGACGTACACCGAGTTACGACACTGACTCTGTTTGGATGTCGGCGGATGAAAAGTGGAGGAATTCATCGAAACAAGCTGTTTGATGTTGTCGTTGCTACATCACTGAAAGACCACTTGTTTATGGCTTGATGTTGCGCTCAGACCAGACCATGCCATCTTCTCGGGCGTTTTGATTTCTCTACTTGTGATGTCGGCATCGTGAATCTAACGATGTTGTATCAGAGTTTCTAAGTCGATGCCATTCGTTGCATTGATGGAGAAAACCATTCGATGGTGATGATTGCACCGGTGGAGGTCGAAGGGTGGTTCGCGAGAGACCACCTGCTTTTCCTTGCGCCGTTTTTCTTTTTCCTCCTTTTAAGATTTTCGTTTTCTTTTCTTTTTCAAGAATCAGCGCCCCACTCTCTCTTTATAGCTAGGTCAACCTTCTCTTTTTTTATTACATTGACAAAAAGGGTAGCATGGGCTTAACAAAAAGGGATATGGGCTTAGTATGTGACACTTGAATTAAACAAAATGGCCATGAATTAAAATGAAAACGGATTGGTTTGGAAATGAATTTAGGAATTATGAAATGGATTTAAAAGTGGTTTATGGAGAAAAAATATGGTTTAATGGTTATTAACATGAATTTGGTTTGAGAATGGATATGTGACTTAGGGAATGGACATGGTGAAGACTATTGGTTAGAAAAGATAGACTTGTAACTTGAATTCCACATCACACTTCAAATCCAAAGTGAATCTGTACATAACCAACCTCCAACTTCAATCAATAAAACTGGTTAGCCTGCCTCGCAAGTAATGAGCGACAAATGACTGACATGACAACAATGTTTTGACCATAGCCCAATGCTTTACAATCAAATCCACAAGATATCTCTCCATGATGACCATGAGAACGATGCCTAGCGAAACTTTCACAAGTTCTACCATGAATCAGAAACTCTAATTCACCTTGATGTACACTGATAAACCCTGAAGAAGATGACTTGAACTAAGAAGGAGGCAAACCCTGATTCACACCAATGAAAACCTGACCCAATGCTTTTGATGATTCCCCTGAATAAGAAAACCTCAGAACGTGATGAACCTGAATAAGAATATGTTCATGACAACATGAATTCAACCCTTGCTTCAACTTGACAGAATTAGGAGCCTCTGAATAAGGCAAACACCAATAACAAAAAACTATTTGGATCCCATGTCTTAGAAGATCAATTCAATGTATGATTATGAGTTATGACCCAAATGAAATGCAAAAATGAGTGCGAAACAAAATTCAATTAAGGTAGGGCAAATTTTGGGGTGCTACAGCTGCTCCTATTCAATCTTATTGGACCTGAAAGGATGATAGCAACGGCTTTCAAACATTCAAGGTAGAACGTGATTGAATACAAAAAGAAACCCAGAAATTTGCAGACTGTGGGGAGAAAAGATGATTGGAGCCCAGTCACACCTCATCAAAGGGATCTGGCAGAAAAACAACATACCCAAAGAACCACATCGTTAAGAGGATTTGACGGAAAGAACGTTTATTCCGAAGCACCACATCGTCAAAGGGGTTTGACAGAAAGAAAACCTGAAAACCTGACCGAAGCAACGCATCGTCAAAGGGGTTTGAGGGGAAGAAAACCTGGCCGAAGGAACACCTCGTCAAAGGGATTTGACGGGAAGAAAATGGAACCCAAGAAACACATCGTCAAAGGGGTTTGACGGAAAGGAAACATACTCAGAAAAATCACCTCGTCAAAGAATTGACGGAAAGAAAACCTGCACACCCGACCGAGGGGACACATCGTCAAAGAATTGACGGAAAGAAAATCTGAACGAAGATAACACATTGTCATGCGGATGACAGAAAGAAAATCTGAACGAAGATAACACATTGTCATAGGGATGACAGAAAGAAAATTCCACCGTAGGGACACATCGTCAAGGGGTTGACGGAAAGAAACTGAACATATCTGAAGGTACAAAACCTGAGCTCGGAACACATCGTCAAGGGGTTGACGGGAAGAAACTGAACATATCCGAAGGTACAAAACCTGAGCTCGGAACACATCGTCAAAGGGGTTTGACGGAAAGAAACTGCTTGCTGGGGAATGGCTCGGCATTCTCTCTAGGGATATGTCACTGTCTTGACTGAAAATTGATTTGGGTTTCTGCACAAGATACCAAATATGGCTTATGCTTCGCATGCATATGCTTGAATTTTATTTCTATGGCGTAATGCTCCATACGAAATGGAAATCCTACGCGTTTGAGGATGCAATGCAAATATGCTTACTATATGCAAAAGGACCCCTCCAGCAAAATAAATCCTGAAGAGAAGAGGCCAACTCTGCTGGGGATGACAAACTGAACTGTCTCTGAGGCTACGAACCCTGCTGAGGATGTCACGCTGAACAACCTTCCGGATATAACCACTGCTGAAGATGAACCCGAAGAGAACTCCCACTCCGTTGGGGATCAAGAATAACAACTTCTGAAGATGAAACCCACAGATCGGCTACTAAAAAGGTGCCAATAACCATTGGACTTGGAATCTGCCGGGGACGTCAACCACTGTTGACCAAGCCATTGAGATGACTAGCACCAAACTCTGCTTGAGGAATGAATTCAATAACACCGAACTTGCCAGGGAATATCATTGAACTTAACCTGCTGTTGGGGAAACGCCCTTAACTTGCTGGGGAAAATCAGCCACCACCAACAACTCTGCTTGGGGAACGATGATTGACGACATCAACTCTGCTAGGGGACATCATTGGGCTTAACCCTCTGTTGGAGACTTACCTTATACCCTTACTCTGTTGGGAAGATGGGAACAACTTTACCGCAAAATGGGGAAGCACAAACCCAACACTCTTATCTTGTACGAGAATACGAACTCTTGCCGAAGAGCAATAAACTTTACCAATTTGGCTAGGGTAGAGCGAACTCCTGAACTCTTGCTGGGGAGCAATAACCTTCATGATGCTCTGCTGAGTGATAAAACTCCAGCTATCTCTGCTAGGGAGAGAGACCTACTGGGGACGTCACGTGTTAGCTATCAACATGAATCTTGCAGATCTGATATGACCAAATGGAAGTGCCCTGACGCAGCATAACCCATAAAGAACTTGTCTTTAAGATCTGACATGTCTTGTCCCATGACTTTGATTAATCGTCCTCCGGAGAGAATAACCTTTTGCTTTAGGGGTGGCCTGCCCTAGCCTTGAAGTGATTTTGCCCCTGACCGGCCGATCTGTGAAAGAGCACCTCTGACTAACTAACCTTCGAGAGATTTGTCGAATCTCGACCAGATTGCCCCAGATTAGCTGAATCTTGGAATGAATAGCCCCTTTGATATGACTTGCCCCTGCTCAACGGAGTACTCAGGCATCTTGCAACTTATCTTGATCAATCTTTCCATTGTAGAAACTCTCCTGATGTCAAGTACTTGCTCGCAAGTAAAACCATTCGTTTTGAAAAATGACAATTTTAATGTAATGCATATGAAAGTTTTGAAATCCAAGTCTGTTCACTGGAAAAATATTGTGACATGTAGCGAATGAATCACTTATCAGAATGTCACTGATACCAGCATAAATGGTAAGAAAATCCTTTTAGGAGTCAGCTTCGACGCGATCTTTACCGAAGTATGCTTTTGAAACAACCCTGCTTCAATTAGGTCTTTTGAAGGTTGTAACGTGGTCTGGTTCACGATTTGAAAAAGAAAGGATATAAGGCTCAAAGTTTTTTTTAACCCACCCATTCTCCTTGATGTTCTCCAATCCTACGTTCAGCTAATTTGACACAAGCGCCCACCTTTCGCAAAGGTTAATGAATGGTATGAGGATAGAAGGAGCCCACACGGTTTTCGGAGTGACAGTTACCCCTTTTGTCTTTGGTGTCGGTGGTCATACGACTTGTTCTTTACCGAGAATTTTTTCTTTTTTTTTCTTCTTATTTTCCACTTTTCATTCTTTTGTTTTCCCTGATTTTGCCTGGACGAATTCTTTTGATTTTTTTCGATTTTGAAGTCCAGCGGGATGCCCTAATTTTTTCCTAAGTCACTTGTCTTCAAGTTTCGACTTAGCGGGCTTTCTTTTTTCTTTTGATTCTTTTTTCCTTTGTTTTTGAACAAATTGTGTGACACTGGCTTGTCGGACTTGTTTGAAAGGGTTGCGACTGCCTCACTCTTCAGTTGGTGAGGGATAATCGCTGTGATTTGATCCTAGAATTGGACACTCCCTTTGAAATTTGAACGCTCGGTCAAATTAACTAACACCTACTGTTAAGAGTTTCACAAGGCCTGTTAGAGAGAAAAGAAAGTCTATTCTTTTAAAAGGTTTCGCTTTAAATTAGGGGTGCAATTAGTGTCCTGATGTTTTAATCTTTATTCTCTTGTTGCTGGCCCATGGCCCATTATTACTATTTACCCTAGCTATATATTAAGCTGTTGTAAGAACTTGAAGAATTATGAAGAAAAGTTGTTTTATTATTATTTCCTTTGCAATTTTAGATCTGAGTTTAACCTAGCATAGTCTATCATTGGTGCTCTCATTCCATGTACTCATGGCTCCTCCTAAACCAACAAACCCTTCTTCAAGAGAAATAGTGGAAGAAGTTGTACAAACAGCACACATTCACCTAGACAACGCAATGAATCAGGTGCAGCAACAAATGGATGAAAGATTTGACAAGGTTGCTGAAAATTTGGAACAGCAGGTTGGAAAACTCCACACCAGGTTGGAAAATGATACGCAAGTTTCAGATTCCAGATTTGCTTCTATCATGTCCATCCTAAACAAAATCTCTACCCACAATGAACAACCATCACATTCGGCAGTCCCATCCCATGCTAGTTCTTCAGGTATAACACATATTCCATCTTCCATTTCTTTAGTTTCAGCACCTGCAACTCAAATTATTACCCCTACCCACACCCCCCCCCCCTTTGAAATTCTGCATTTTTACCTTATTCCCAACCCGATCAAACTGCTGCGTCAGCACCTCCACACCACACTACTGCACCACAAACCCTTTTTTTCAACCATTCCCACTCTGCCACTACATCCTTGCCGCATACACAAAATTTTAACCCTCCATTTTATCACCAGATTTCATACCCACCTATCCCAAATATTCCACCACTACCCCCCTTTAGAACCCCCAAACTAAAACTTCCAATGTTTGATGGTTCTAATCCCTTAGAATGGCTTTTTCAAGCTGACCAGTTTTTCAGTTTTTACAATCTCCCACAAGAAAATTGTTTGTCATTAATTTCATTCTATATGAAAGAAGATGCTTTGGGCTGGTTTAAATGGATGCATCTTAGTCAATTGCTAACTGATTGGGCCTCTTTCACAAGAGCTTTGGAATTACGATTTGGTCCTTCAACTTATGCTAACCACCAGTTTGAACTATTCAAATTAAATCAAGAAGGATCAATAGTTGATTATCAAACTCGTTTTGAAAAATTGGGAACACAAGTTTTTGGCTTACCTCAAGATGCAATTCTGAATTGTTTTATTTCTGGGCTGAACATGGAAATACGAAACGAAATGGCTATTCATAAACTACATCTATCTCTCAAGCAATTGGCCTTGCAAAACTGATTGAGTCAAAAATTAAAGATTCCAAACCCAGATTTTCCAAACCGTACTCCTCCAATTTCAATAAACCAAACAACCCTAACCCACCCCAAAACCCCTCTCAATCCCATCCCCACCAACCAGTTCCCACTCCTACAAAAGTTCAACCAAATTCCACACCTCCAAAATTACCCATCAAAAGGTTATCTCAAGCCCAAATACAAGAGAGGCGGGCTCAAGGCCTATGCTTCAATTGTGATGAAAAGTTTGTTCCCGGTCATAGGTGCTCCACCAGCAGATTTCTTATTTTGTTGGAAGAAGAAGACACTACAAGGGATGGCCCTATTGAGCAACCCAGCCCTGAACCCACAATGGAGCATGAAGTTGAGGACACATACTTTCACTTATCTACACAGGCCTTGACAGGTCATTTTTCACCACAAACTCTAAAATTTAAAGGTTTGATTGGCGGCCTTTCTTTGATGATCTTGGTGGATACCGGTAGTACGCATAATATTATGCAACCGCGCATTGCACATCACCTAAACCTCCAAACTACCCCAATCTCACAATTTTCAGTTATGGTAGGCGATGGCTCCCATTTACAGTGTGAGGGGATCTGCAACAATGTGCAGCTGGTTCTCCAAAATAAAACCTTCACCCTCCCATTTTATTTACTACCCATTGAAGGTGCCGATGTCGTTCTCGGCGTGGCTTGGCTACGCACCTTAGGTCCAATCCAGGCTGACTTCTCAATCTCATCTATCACTTTTAATCACCTCAACCACTCTATTACGCTCAAGGGTGACCCAAATTCACAACCAGTCCACACATCCTTCAACCAGCTGCGACATCTGATACATACCAATTCAATATCCTCGTTCCACTTAATGGTTTTGTCCTCAATCGACAATCACCAACCTTCAACGTGTACCACTTCCACCCCACCTTTACCACCTGACCTTGACCCCCAAATTTCTAACCTTCTCCAAGACTTTAACTCTATATTTCAACCTCCCACTGAACTTCCCCCCACCAGATCCCATGATCATCATATCCCTCTCCTGCCCAATACTTCCCCAATTAATGTGAAACCCTACATATACCTTCATTCCCAGAAAAATGCTATGACATCCATTATACAAGAAATGTTACAAAATGGGACCATCATTCCTAACAACAGCCCATTCTCTTCCCCTGTTTTGTTAGTAAAAAAGAAAGACGGAACTTGGCGTTTTTGTGTCGATTATCGCGCACTTAACGCAGTCACAATCAAAGACAGGTTTCCAATCCCCACTATCGATGAACTCCTAGACGAGCTGGGCTCGGCAACCATTTTTTCCAAGATAGACTTACGCTCAGGTTATCATCAGATCCGGGTTGCAAGGGAAGATACACATAAAACAGCTTTTCGAACTTTTGATGGACACTATGAATTTTTAGTTATGCCTTTTGGATTAACTAATGCCCCTTCTACTTTTCAGTCGGCAATGAATGACATGCTTAGACCTTACTTAAGGCAGTTTGTGCTGTTTTTTTTATGATATTTTAATTTATAGCACCAATTTTGCAGATCACCTTATTCATTTAAGGGTTGTGTTTGACTTATTAAAATCTCATTCTTTTTATGCAAAATTATCTAACTGCGTTTTTGCAGTGGATCGAATTGATTACTTAGGTCATGTAATTTCAGTGGGCAGCGTTGGACCCGATCCAGATAAGGTGAGCGCAATTTTGGATTGGCCTCGACCTCGTTCACTCACGACGCTCCGTGGATTTTTAGGCCTCACTGGATTTTAGCGACGCTTTGTGCGTAAGTATGCCACTCTGGCCGCTCCACTCACCGATCTACTACGTTCCACTACATTCAAATGGAGTATAGAGGCTGAGTTAGCCTTTACAGAGCTGAAAACGAAAATGACCGACATGCCGGTCCTGGTCTTGCCAGATTTTACAAAGATTTTTACTATTGAAACAGATGCTTCAGGTGTGGCCATTGGAGCTGTCCTGTCTCAGGAGGGACATCTGATCGCTTTCTTCAGTAAGAAAATGTGCCCTCGAATGCAAGCCACGTCTGTATATGTGCGTGAGATGTTCGTGGTGACAGAAGCTGTAAAAAAATGGCGTCAGTATCTCATCGGTCAAAAATTTCATATCTATACTGATCAAAAGAGTCTAAGAAATTTGCTGCTACCGAAGATACAAACACCAGAACAGCAACAATGGGCTTCCAAATTACAAGGGTTTAATTTTGAAATTTTTTACAAACCTGGAAAATCTAATCTGGTAGCTGATGCGCTGAGTAGGAAACATGGCAATGAGGAACCTCTCCTGCTTGCATTATCATCACCTGTCCCTGATCTTCTCTCCAAACTCCGAGCTTTTTATGCAAATGACAATTCAGGAATCTCATTAGTTCAACAGACGAAGGATAATACTACAGAATCAAACTTGTACAAATTTTCCAAAGAGCTACTTTACTACAAGGACCTCATTTTCATACCAGATATAGACACGCTACGGTTTATCATCTTAAAGGAGTTTCATCACATGCCCACAACTGGTCATTCGGGTACAAGAGCAACCTTGGCACGACTGACTTCCTCATTCTCTTGTTCGGGGATTCACCTCGCAGTCAAACAGATGGTTAAACATTGTAAGGTTTGCCAACATAACAAGTATGAGACCCAAAAAAAAGGGTTGTTACAACCGTTACCTATTCCCAGTAAGGTTTGGGATGATCTCACCATGGACTTCATCACTCATCTCCCAAATTCCTTCGGACACACGGTCATCTGGGTGATCTGCAACCGCTTGACAAAGTTTGTTCACTTCATTGCTTTGCCTTCTAAGTTTTCCGCAAAAGACTTAGCCGCTCGCTTTGCTGTTGAAATCTTTCGCCTTCACGGAGTCCCCAAAACCATAATCTCTGATCGTGACCCTTTGTTCTTGAGTACATTCTGGAAAGAATTTTTCAAACTTCAGGGAACAACACTCAAATACAATACATCATACCACCCAGAAACTGACGGACAGACTGAAGTCGTGAATAGGTCAGTTGAAACTTACCTCAGGTGTTTGGCGAGCGACCATCCTCGTCACTGGTACAAATTTCTGCACTTGGCGGAGTTTTGGTACAATACGTCCATCCATACGGCTATCCAGATGACTCCATTCAAGGCCCTGTACGGTCATGACCCACCAAGTGTTCCGAACTATCTCGTTGGCTTGGCAACAACGGATTCCTTGGATCTTTCGCTACAACAACATCAACAGATTTTGTCCCAATTAAAAGAAAATTTAAGTAAAAGCAGAATCCAGATGGAAAAACAAGCCAATACAAAAAAGAGAGATTTTACCTTTCAAGAGAGAGATCTGGTCTTGCTCAAGCTTCAACCATACCGTCAAACAACAGTGAATCGCCGTGAATATCAGAAGCTATCCAAGCGTTTTCATGGACCGTTCAAAATCATCAAAAAGGTTGGTTCAGTTGCGTATACGCTTGACCTTCCTTCGACCTCGCGTGTGCATCCAACAGTGCATGTCTCACTTCTCAGACCATATCATGGTGACGTTCCAAAAAACGATGACCGATCTACTTTTTCTGTTAGGGATGTTACACCTTTGGTATCTCTGAATCTGGACGAAACCTTGAATGGACCAACGGAAAACATTTCAAGTTTGGGTGTTCAAGCTACACAGAGCAAATCAGCATTTTCAGCAGTTTTTCCTTCATTTTTTTGATCACTTGGGTTTACATGCGCAAGAAGGATCTAGAATGCTTCAAATTTTGATTAAATTTAATTTCCCTCCAAAACTCAAATATTTCCATTCCTAATTCTACTCCTAATCTCAATTCCTAACACTAACCCACACTCCAAACCACATTTTGATTCCTAACCTATGGATTATTTAAACAAGTTTGCTCCAAACCTAACATATCTACACTCATTTTTCTAATTTTTCTACACTTCACATTCCAATTCTCTCTCACTTTTTCACTCTCCATTTTCATCTTCAACCTTCACTAGAGCTCTTCCATTAGAATTCTCAAATTCTTCGTTGGATTTTGTGAATTCTATATCTAAACCTTCATCATTTCCTCTAATCAACACAAATTCTGAAGTAGAAAGTGATTTGGATCTAGATCCAAGGTTTGGAAGCACTTTTTTGGAAGCAACTTTGAAGCAAGTTCGTCACATTGCAGTGTTCTTCAAATTTCTTGCTAGGAACTCATTAAATCTTTTATTTTCGGTGTTTAATTTGTCCAATTTTGTTTGCAACACTTACCAAAGCAATTCTCTGCTTTGTAGGTTGGCAATCTATAGATCCTAGCTTATTCTAGCTTATTTACAACTTTGGCAATGTAAATCCAATGATTTTTTTATGTGAATTGATCCATTGATTGATTTAATTGTTGATCTTGTTATTTGATTGATTCAATTGATGTTTGATTGTGGTTATTTGATGTAATTTTCGTGATCAATTGCATGATTTAGCATCTGGAAATTAAGTGGTTAAGTTGCTGAAAAGTGCTTCTGCTGAAATATTTATTTTTCTATTTCTTGCTGATGTAACGGGTTACATCAACCATGTAACCAGTTACATCACCTTGCCTGTGCCACATTTGTGCTGTTTTATGTTGATGTAACCGGTTACCTCAACCATGTAACCGGTTACATCACTGCTAATTTGGAAAAAAATTGTTTACAAGGGCTGTTTTTGCATGCTTTGATCCTCTAAGTTTCATGACTTTGTGTGATGCATATTTAGGGAATTTTCTTGAGATATTTTGCCCTATTTGACAGTATGTTTGCATTTCTTCGACGCGCAGTGTATTAGTTTTCATGTGGCGTGCTCATGACCTATTTGTATTGCATTCTTGGTGCATCCTTGATGATGTTTAATTGTGCTCACTTGTTTGCTCATTCTTGATGCTCATTTTGCTGGATATATGATTCTCGTTCATTATTGCTCTTGATCTCATGAATGCGTGTTCATTTCAAGCGATTAATTGTTGATTTGATGATTATCCATGTTTCTTTTGGGTGAATGCTTAAGTGTGCAGTGTCATTGGAGTTTGTTCATGCCTAGTTTCTCATGCTTAAATGTATGTACGTGCGTAGAAATTGCTCTTACTTGATGTTCGTTCATGTTTACAATTCATGTGTGTTTGTTAAAGGGTGAAAACATGTTTTTGTTTTTTTCTTCCGATGCATGATTTTGCTTGAATGTTGGACATGTTTATTGTGGATCGATTAATATTTGACGTATGCTCAACTTGAGGTTGTGTTGTCACATGATCATCCATGCTTGATGCCTATCCATGAGCATTTGTTTTGATGCATTGCATGCTGCCTTGGTGTATACATAACTGTTATGCTGAATAGTAGCTGTTAAATGTTGTTTTGGTCACTTGCTGCCTTTTACACCTGTTCTGTTCTTAAAGCATGAGATGTTAAATACTGTTAGTTCTTGTTATTGGCTGGAATTTCGATAAAACAATGTTGGTGTTGAAGATGTCATATGTCTGACATCTTAACATGAGTTACTAACATTCAATTTATGTTAAGTTTTTTGGGTTGCAGTTTTGTGTGCTGATGTTAAACATGATGTCTTGACATCAGTTGGCAGAACATCAGAATATCAGTCTGATGTGTTATTAAAGACTGCGTGTGTTTTTGTTGGTGATGAGATTCTTGCTTAAGTGAGTGAAAGATTTCAGGCGAATATCTTGGTAAAAATATATTTTGGTGCAATCATATGTGGAGCAGATTTTGTTTCTGTTTTTAGGGCTGAATGATATGAGAAGATTTGAAGAATAAAGTCTGTTTTAATTGCAAATCAAATCAGAGATTTTCAAGGAGACCAAGCCCAAGTCTGTTTTCTATTTAAAGCAGCCTCAACCCTACTTGGTGGAGAGAGGACAAGAGATTAAAGACTGAGTGTCAAGTGCGTTTTCGTGTGTGTTTTGTAACCCTTTTTCATTCATCATTGATGCTTGAATTGGCGTAATTGTTTTGAGTTGTTAATTGTTCTTGATCAAAGCTTTTAAGCAAGATCAAGTTGTGTTTTGGAAGTGTGACTTCTATACTTTGTAATCCTTGAATTGTACCACTGGGGTGATTTAGAGGGAGTGAGTGGTTTCTCATATCTAAGTGTATCTTAGGTAGAAGTGTCATTGGGTAGTGATTAAGTTAGTGGATTGTCAACTGGGATTGTTGAGTCTGTAATTTAATACTACTAATAGTGAATTTCCTCCCTGGCTTGGTAGCCCCCTGACGTAGGTAGTTAGACCGAACTAGGTGAACAATTGCTTGTGTTGATTGACTATTTTTTTACCTTGTTCATATAGCAAATCGTGTTGTTGTGACATTACACTTAACATCACACATCTGATACCAAAATTTCAAATATTGTTGTGTTCATTTACTGGAATTTACTGCTGTTCTGAGCTGAAGCGCTGTCGTAGCTTATGATTATTGGAACCCTCGGATGGTTACCTTCTTAAAGTCCTTGGAAAGCAGGGCTTGGAAGACTGTTTTAAAAGAATGGAAACATCCTGTTATTGTTGAAAAAGACAGAACATCTAAGCTAAAACCTGAGGAAGAATGGACCAACGAAGAAGATGAACTTGCGCTTGGAAATTCTAAGGCTTTGAATGCCATTTTTAATGGTATTTACAAGAACATCTTTAGGCTGGTCAACACTTGTGAAGTGGCTAAGGAAGCTTGGGATGTCTTGAAAACCACTCATGAAGGAACCTCCAAAGTCAAGATGTCAAGACTTCAACTACTGACAACAAAGTTTGAAAATCTGAAGATGAAGGATGATGAGACCATTCATGATTTTCACATGAATATTCTTAAGCTGTCAAATGCTTCTAGTGCCCTTGGAGAGAAAATGACTGAAGAGAAGCTGGTAAGGAAGATTCTTAGATCCCTTCCAAAGAGATACAAATGAAGGTGACTGCTATAGAAGAAGCTCAAGACATAAGCAAGATGAGGGTGGATGAGTTGATTGGTTCTCCTCAAACTTTTGAATTAGGGATGGATGGGGAACTTGAAAAGAAGACCAAAAGCATAGCTTTGGTATCTAGTTCTGAAGATGCTAAGGAATAGAATAGTCCTAAGTCTCAGGAGGAGTTGTCCCATGCCATTGTTCTTCTAG
This sequence comes from Lathyrus tuberosus, assembly GCA_022829125.1. Classification (NCBI taxonomy): domain Eukaryota; kingdom Viridiplantae; phylum Streptophyta; class Magnoliopsida; order Fabales; family Fabaceae; genus Lathyrus; species Lathyrus tuberosus. Next base: position 3,071,602 of record JALAZF010000517.1, read on the forward strand.
GAAGACAGTTTAATAAGGTGTTAAAAAGAATGGACAGGAACTATAGACCAAATGTTAAGAACATCTCATCTGACATCAACAAGAGAACTACAGCTGAGGAGAAGCCTAATCTTGACAAAGGAGTCCAATACGATGAATGTGAAGCTTATGGTCATGTCATAAAAGAATGTCCTACATATCTCAAGAAGCGGAAAAAGGGGTTATCTGTTTCCTGGTCTGATACTGAGAGTGAGAGTGATGAAGAGACTGCCAAGCATGTTAGGCCATTGACTGAAATATGTACTTCTGATGGAGAGTCTTGTGATGATGATCTGACTTTTGAAGAGCTAGCAACCTCCTATAAAGAGTTGTGTCTGAAAAGTGAAGAGGTTTGTCAAGAAAGGGAGAAGCAAAAGAAAATTATTATTCAGCTTAAGGCTGATAAAGCTGAACTTGAGAATGAAGTTCTGTTGTTAAAATCCCAGCTTGATCAAATGACCAAGTCCATCAGAATGTTGAATAGTGGAACTGACACTCTGGATGAAATCCTTCAGGCTGGAAAAGGAGCAAGTGATAAGACTGGTCTAGGATTTAATGGTGAAAAGAAATCCTCTTCAGATGCTAGTTCTTCTAGTACCAAACAGAACTTGTCCCATCAGATGTCTCAACATCAAGGGAAAGCTCATATATCAGGACCCAAGAAATATGTACCTCATCAGAAGACTCAAAACCATGGGAAAGGTTATGCCTCTAGACCTAACCATAACATGTCCCAACCCATGTCTCAACATCAAGGGAAAATGTATGGGCCTAATATTATTGTGCCTCACTATTATGGTAGAAGAAAGCCCCATCATCATGGGAAAAGACAGCCTAATCATCATTACAGGAAACAGTCTCAATACTATGGGAAGAGACAGTCTCAATACTATGGGAGATGGCAGCCTCAACAGTATAACAGAAAACATCCTCAAGAGAGAAGGCATGTTAATCACTTCAGAGAAGAGTTTCAAAGCTGGAGATGTCACTATTATGGAAGATTTGGTTACTTGAAATCTTTCTGTTTCAAGCTTTATGGATATCCTCAACCTAATCCCCAACCTAGACAGAATCAGGATAGTCTTGCTGTTGTTAAGCAATGGATTCCCAAGGATGGTGCCACCTGTTTGTTAGATCAGATGTCCTTAACTTGTTCTGACAAAGAGGACTGGTATTTTGATAGTGGTTGCTCTAAGTACATGACAAGTATGAAGAGTTTGTTGTTGAATGTTGAACATTACTTCAGCTGTGTTACTTTTGGAGATGGAGTCAAAGGAGAAATCAAGGGTGTAGGAAGACTGAACTGTGCAGGTGCTCCTAGACTAGATGATGTGTTATTAGTCAAAGGATTGAAGGCCAACTTGATCAGTATTAGTCAACTATGTGAGCAAGGACTTAAAGTTCACTTTACTAAAGCTGAATGTATTGTCACTAATGAGAAAGGTGAAGTTGTCATGAAGGGTGCTAAGTCCAAAGACAACTATTATCTATGGGATAAAAAGGGAGAACATCTAGAGGTGAAACAAAGTCTGATTGATCGCAATGTTAAGCATGATGTCATGACATCCTACTGTGACATTCCAAGTAGCACCAAACACTCTAGGGTAATCTTAGGGAAAGTAAGATCATTGAGGATAACCATACAGGAAGGAGGTGTAATGACAGTTTCTCTAAGGAGATATGTGTTGGACATTGAGATGTCGTAAGAGGAAAACTGGGTATGTGTAAAAGACAACAGAGGTTAATGACGTGTGCTGAATATTTATTAAAATTCAAAATTTTGAAATGTGATACATTTTGGTGGGGAAATTACATTTATTGGCTTTTAAGTGCTCAATAAAAGCAGCACTCCTACCCTATACAATCATTTCCTCACCTTGCCTCCACACGCTACATCAATCCTCATAGTCTGTTCATCTTCTCCCCAAAGAATAGAAGTCTCAACACATCTTTGTTCATCAGTTGCTACAGAGGAACAATGTCTCAACAAATGTCGTCTCCCTCCAAGAAGTCTGCATCCAAGAGTCCCTCACACACAAAACCTAGGGTTTCGACGAAAGGGGTTTCTGAGGATGAAGCTTTGGATATAGCCCCTCTCTCAATGATCCTAGCTTCTAAGACTAGACCTGACAAGCTGCAAACAAAAAGGCCTTCTCATGATACATCAGGTAAATCATCTGATCATTCTGCTGGTAAAAAATTTGATGATAGGAAAAGTAGAGAGTTTGTTACTAGCATTCTGGTTGGAGATAAATCTGCTCCTAGGACCTCTACTCCTCAAGTTGTTGGAAATCAGAATGGGGAAGAGACTGTAGATGTTGATAAAATTATAGGTCAGATTGTCACTAAGATTTTTGAGAAAGGGATTCCTGTGGCTAGAATATCAAGACCTTTGGCTCAAATGGCTGCTGTGCAATCTGAAGGTAAAAAGGATGACATGCAACCAGCTGAAACCAATCTTCTCAAGTTGGCTATTTCTGTCATTGAAGATGCTGAAACTGAAGCTGAAACTGATGCTGAAACTGATGTTGATCCTAATGGTGAAGCTAGGGTTGATGTTGAACCTGATGTTAGAACATCACCTGCTAGGGAAGTTTCTTCTAGCCCCAAAGGAAAGAAGCTTGTTGAGGTTGTGAATGTTGAGAATCTGTCAGACAATGAGGTTATTGGCAATGCAATTCCAGGTATTGCAAAAAGATTGAAGTCTAGAAAAGGGAAGACTGTTGATTCATCTCCTAAGATGAGAACTGAAAGAAAAAAGAAGAAGACTCCTGTTGTTGGCCCTGCAAAGTCTTGGAGCAAGGTGTCTGTCTCATCCAAAAAGAGGAAGATAAGGGAAGAATCTGACTCTGAGTTTAATGTTGATGAGGATGTTCAAGACATCACTCTAGTGAGAAGGTCTATTTTAAAGAGGATTGCTGATAAGGTCCCTGATGTACCTGTGGACAACATCTCTTTTCACTATGATGGGAAGTGTCGTGTGCAGTTGTGAAATTTATTGCAGAGGAAACATAATTTTATTCAACTGCTGAAAGCATACAAGATTAGATTTTAGTACATCAAAAGCAACATTCAAAGGGTCTAAAGATTATCCCAGCTCCCTGAATCAAGAAAAGTCTTCCAATCTTCATCCCATTCATCATCAGGAGCATGATGTTGCACTGGAGGTTTTTTGATGGTTTTCATCCTTGTCTCTGATGTTTTTCTTGTTCTAGTTGCTCCTGGAGTTGCCCCTGCTGTAGACAGTGTTTTGTTCTTCAACTTCTGTGGATCTGGTTTCTTGACCTCTTGCATGTGTTTCTTTCCTGCATCTTTGATCGACTGACTCATGGTTCTATCTGTGGTATGTTGTTAAAAGCAAGGAGGCTTGGTTTTTATACTACATAAAGAATCTTTGTTTGTATCGCCAGACCAGTCAAAGTGGTCTTTGGTTTGGGAACTTGTTTTTCTTGGGAAGCCAGTTATTTGACCTTGTCAAATTGGATGTCAGAACTTCGTGTTTGCTGCCTTGGTAGATTAAGTGATTGTCCAATTGTGGATAAAAAGGGGGAGAGTTAGCCTGTTGCCTAGTTGTTTGCTGTTTGCTATGGTTCTAGGTTTGAGGGGGAGTTTGTGTTGAGCAGCTGTGTTGGATGGTGCTGATGTTGGTAAAGATCTTTTATGTTACTAGTTGTTTGATATTTGATGTTTTTGTCCGCTGCAAGTTTTTCTGATGTGGGCTGAGGTTGTTTTAGCCAAAATTAGCCAAAGGGGGAGATTGTTAGTTCTTGTTATTGGCTGGAGTTTTGGTAAAACAATGTTGGTGTTGAAGATGTCATATGTTTGATGTCTTAACATGAGTTACTAACATTCAGTTTATGTTAAGTTTTTTGGGTTGCAGTTTTGTGTGCTGATGTTAAACATGATGTCTTGACATCAGTTGGCAGAACATCAGAATATCAGTCTGATGTGTTATTAAAGACTGCGTGTGTTTTTGTTGGTGATGAGATTCTTGCTTAAGTGAGTGAAAGATTTCAGGCGAATATCTTGGTAAAAATATATTCTGGTGCAATCATATGTGGAGCAGATTTTGTTTCTGTTTTTAGGGCTGAATGATATGAGAAGATTTGAAGAATAAAGTCTGTTTTAATTGCAAATCAAATCAGAGATTTTCAAGGAGTCCAAGCCCAAGTCTGTTTTCTATTTAAAGCAACCTCAACCCTACTTGGTGGAGACGAGGACAAGAGATTAAAGACTGAGTGTCAAGTGTGTTTTCATGTGTGTTTTATAACCCTTTTTCATTCATCATTGATGCTTGAATTGGCGTAATTGTTTTGAGTTGTTAATTGTTCTTGATCAAAGCTTTTAAGCAAGATCAAGTTGTGTTTTGGAAGTGTGACTTCTATACTTTGTAATCCTTGAATTGTACCACTGGGGTGATTTAGAGGGAGTGAGTGGTTTCTCATATCTAAGTGTATCTTAGGTAGAAGTGTCATTGGGTAGTGATTAAGTTAGTGGATTGTCAACTGGGATTGTTGAGTCTGTAATTTAATACTACTAATAGTGAATTTCCTCCCTGGCTTGGTAGCCCCCTGACGTAGGTAGTTAGACCGAACTGGGTGAACAATTGCTTGTGTTAATTGACTGTTTTTTTACCTTGTTCATATAGCAGATTGTGTTGTTGTGAAATTACACTTAACATCACACATCTGATACCATAATTTCAAATACTGTTGTGTTCATTTGCTGGAATTTACTGCTGTTCTGAGCTGAAGCGCTGTCGTAGCTTCTGTTTTTAGTTTGTTTTCTTTGTTTTGGTTTGCTTTTGCATGTTCCCTTAGGATTCCCTAGTCCAACTTAATTTTTGATTAAGCTTGGAGTAGGATAGACATTAGGAGCTAATCCATGCATGATAACATTTAGGTTAGACCCTTTTCAACCTCAACCTTAGGTCCATCTTTTGCATGCTAACATTAGAATAAAATTTCCTTTCGCATCCTCAACCTTAGGGCCATTTTTGTATGATAACATGTAGGACTGAGTCCCCTTAGACTTTCCATGCGTCTTCTTCTTCTCTCAAAACAAAAATCAAAGCATGTAATAAATACGATGAGTATTGTGCCCCACGAGCTTTAAGTATATGGGAAATGATGAGTGAGGTGTCTCTCCTTACTTTGTCTAGGGTGTTTAGCTTACGTCCCGTTTGGGGGCGATCTTGCAATGTATTTAGTCCTATGTCATAGACTTTAGTGCAATATGAATCTCAAACAAATTGAATTCACTTCTGTTAAAAACTCACAAATAAATTGCAAACCATTTTATCCTTCGGGATGTTTCTTCAATCATTTTCAAAAAGAGTACGTTATTTCTGTTCTACCGTAAACAGACATCGACCCTAACTTCTAGAACGCGAACTTAACGTAGATTATAAAAAACACTTAACCAATCTGTGGTCGTATCCATGAACTACGAATGCTATGATTTCCTTATTCTCGTCCGGATAAGGATACGTAGGCACAAGACGGCGAAGTCTTGGCGAGCAACCTTCCCCATTCCACCTGTAGTCCTCCTAACTATGTTGACTCTAACTTTCCCATTGCACGAAGGAATACGTAGGCCAAGGACGGCGAAGTCCTATCGAGTCTCCTTTTGTTTTTTCCCTTTCCATTTCCGTTAGCAAGTAGGCTTTAGACAAATACACCCCTTGATTAGAAAAACAAGCATGGATCCCGTTGAGTACAACGGACGCGGGGGGGGTGCTAATACCTTCCTCTCACATAATCAACTCCCAAACCCAGGACTTTTTTATGATGACTATGTCTTCTCCATTTTGAGGTTTTTTCGATCGTTTACTTTCCCCCGTAAGGATAAATAACATTTGGTGGCGACTCTTTTTTTCCTCCGGTTGTTTTTCGCGTTGTGACAGGCTCCGATCCGCAGGGTTTCGATGATGCTACCACAAAGTCGAGGGGTTACATCAAACTGATTGTCACGGTCGGAACGGCCAAAACTGCCAAGTCAATCAAAGTCCAGTTCCTGGTCATAGACTGCCCTTCTCTATACCGGTGCATCATGGGGAGACCAGCTCTGACCGAACTTATCATCGTTCCATCCACTGTCCATCTGAAGATGAAGTACTACATGACCAAGGGTCCCGTCGTCACCCTCCACAGGGACATAGAAGCTGCGAGGAGATGCTTTAAAGCGGCCTCAAAGGGACAAAACACCATCAACACGCCGTCCAGAAATCCCATCAAGCCGGCTCGACCCTCCGAGGAGCCAAAGCAAATGCCCCACATCGACTCGGTCGACCTAGACATCTGCTTCACCAAGGATGACTTGAAGGAGTAGAAGAATAAAGATAAAGGAGCCCGACTAACAGCAGAAACCTCCCCGGAGCCAGATGTCAATGAGGAGCCTGCCCATTCTAGACGCCCCATTCCTGACAGTGAGTTCGAAGTTATCCTCCTCGGCAGCAACCCAAACAAAGGAGTGAAGATCGACACCAGCCTGCCCAATCTCGCAAGCAAGTAGCTGAAAGCTTGTCTAAGAGAAAATGTTGACCTTTTCGCATGGAGTGTTGCTGAGATGCCCGGACTGGACCCCGATATAGCCTGCCACCAGGTTACAATTGACCCCGTCGCTAGGGTTGTTGTACAACGTAGGCGTAGGCAGTCTCCCGAAAAGTGGAGGTTGCTGATAAAGCTGTAAAAGACCGTAAATTTTATTTCGGTAGCCCAGTACACAACCTGGCTTTTAAATGTTGTACTTGTTTAAAAAGCTAGTGGAAATGGAGAAAGTGCATTGATTACACTGATCTTAATAGGGCTTTTCCTAAAGATGCTTACCTGTTACCTAACATAGATAGACTGGTTGACAACTGCGGGTTATAAATTATTGTCGTTTATGGACACGTATTCAGGGTACAACTAAATCCCCACAGTAAAGGGGCACAAAAAATATACGGCCTTCATGATCGAGTCAGGCAATTACTACTACAACGTAATGTCTTTTGGCCGGAAGAACGCCGACTCTACCTACCAGCAGATGATGAACAAAGTCATCCGAGGTGAGATTGGGGACATGCTCAAAATCAACATGGATGACATGATCGTGAAATCCCAAGAGGAATCCGACCACATGCTCCACCTGCAAAGAGTCTTTGACCAGGCGAGGAAATGCAAGATGAGATTCAATTCGGAGAAATGCACCTTCTTCGTTCGAGCTGGTAAGTTCCTTGGCTTCTACCTAACTGAACGAGAAATCTAAGCGAACCCTGAAAAATGCAGAGTTTTCTCCGAGTTCCCGGCGCCAAGCTCGAAGAAATCAATTCAATCCCTAAACGGGATGCTCACCTCGTTATCCTGCTTCGTAGCCAAATTTTCCCAGTACGCACTTCCCTTTTTCAAACTTCTGCGCAAGGAAGCAACATTTGAATGGACCGAGGAGTGCGAACAAGCCCTCCTCCACCACAAACGAGCCCTCTCACAACCACCGGTCCTCTCGCGACCAGATAACGGGGAGAATCTCTACCTTTACCTCTTCGTCGCAGCCGAGGTAGTCAGCGCGACTCTCATTTGCGAGACCCCTAAGGGGAATAAACCCATTTACTTCACTAGCAAGGCCTTACAAGGACTAGAAGTTAGATGCCAGTAGATCGAGAAGGTAGAACTAGCCCTCATCAATGCGGTGAGGAGATTGAGACACTACTTCCTGGCCCACACGATCGTGGTGCGAACCGACCAGCCTGTGAAGCAGCTGTTCTACCGTCCCGACATGGTCGACAGAATGCTCAAATGGTCGTTGGAACTCTCTGAATTCAACATCAGGTATGAGAGCATAAAGGCCCTTAAAACTCAAGTATTGGACGACTTCGTGGTAGAAATGAGCATGTCGGCCTCCCCGACAAGTGGAACCCATAAGTGGACCATCTTCGTGGATGGAGCATCCAACTCGATAGGAAGCGAAGCATGCATCATACTTGAAAACGAGGAGGGAATCCTTATCGAAGTCTCCCTCGCCCTATCCTTCCCAACCACGAATAACCAAGCAGAGTATGAAGCCTTCCTCATAGGGCTACGCTTGGCCAAAGACTTGGGAGCCAAGGAGGTAAAAATCTTTACCGATTCCCAGCTCATCGCCTCTCAAGTGTGGGGAGAGTACCAGACCAAGAATGACAATCTTTCTGAGTACTTAGCTCTTGCTCGAGAGAGAATCAAAAAATTTGATTCCACAGAAGTAAAACTTGTCTCTCGCGAGCACAACACACGAGCAGACATCATATCAAAACTCGCGAGTATGAAGAAGAAAGGCGTAAACAAGTCCGTCATCCAAGAGATACACTCTCGCCCGAGCATCAAAAAACCTTCCACGACCCTCGACGTAAATGCCATCGGCGACAACGACTGCTAGATAACCCCAATATATAACTACCTCGCCACAGGAGAACTACTGTCCGACCAGAAAGAGGCTAACGTGACTAGGCGCAGAGCTTGCTCCTACGTCTGGATCGAGGACAAGTTGTACCGACGTGGATTCTCCATCATTCTCCTTAAGTGTGTTGAGGAATCCAAGGACGCTTGCATCCTACACGAAATTCACGAAAGAATCAACGCCCAACACCTAGGAGGAAGATCCCTTGCTTGGAAGGCCTTACGAGCAAGATACTATTGGCCCTCCATGCAACAAGACGCAAAGGAATATGTTAAAAAATGCGATAAATGCCAATGCCACGGGGACATGCACTTGGCTCCGCCTAACGAGTTTAAAACTCTCTCGTCCCCATGGTCCTTTGCCTGGTCAGAGATAGACATCCTCGGACCGTTTACCACAGGGTCGAACCAGAACAAGTACCTAATAGTCAGCGTTGACTATTTCACGAAGTGGATAGAGGCGGAGGCCCTCGCCAAAATCACGACACACAACATACTCCGTTTCTACAAGAGGAACCTGCATGCCCAATTCAGAATTCCAAAAGCACTCGTCACCGATAATGGGACACAATTCACCGAGAAGAATTTCCAGGACTTCGTCACTAAGCTGGGCACTAAACAACACTTCACGTCGGTCGAGCACCCTCAGACAAATAGGCAGGCCGAGGCCGCGAACATGGTGATCCTATGAGGCCTAAAATGAAGACTAGGCGAAGCCAAAAAGAAGTGGATAGAAGAGCTACACAACGTGCTCTGGGCCTATACAACGACACCACACTCGACCATGGGAGAAACTCTGTTCCGACTAGCTTACGGGACCGAGGCAGTGATCCCAGTGGAGATCGGAGAACCTTCTAGGCAAACTGAATTCCCTCTTGACGAGGAGATGAACGTCGAGTCACTAAGAGAGGAGCTCGACTTGGTAGAAGAGATTCGACCGGGGGCATCCCTCCGCGAAGCCTCGTTAAAGAAAAAGATAACTTTGCGACATGACGCCAAAGTCACAAAACAAGAATATGAAATCGGCAGCCTAGTCCTGCGAAGAAATCACGAAGAATCTCGCGAGGGTAAACTCGCCGCAAATCGAAAAGGTCCCTACCGTGTCCGAGCAAAAATAGAGAATGGGGCCTATTACCTCGAAAACTTTCAGGGGAAGAACTTGCTCGACCATGGAACACTGAAAAACTAAAATAATACTACTGTTAGGCCTAACAGTCGACACACCTCAGTCAACAATGACGGGGTACGGCCTGACCGCGGAGGTGTGCTCGGGTACTAGCACAACGTCCCAAACTTAAACAAAAAGGCAGGTTTCCACTCTTCGTCGAGCAGATCCCTAGCCCGACGGGGAAAATTCAACCGAGCTCCGCCGTCGTTGTACCAATAGGGTAGAAAACCTAACTCGCGATGGGAAGTTCACATCGTCGTGTTAAGATCATGACCGAGATCTTTCCACCGTTGTCAGTACAGAATCCAACTTTGTCCACTCGACGAGTTCCCTTCACTGTCGAGCAATAAAGCTGTCGAGCAAAACCCCGAACACTTTGCGAAAATAATTCAGCGATGAACATCTTGTTTCAAGAAAGCAAAATACATAGGAGTGTATTAGAAAGTAAATACGATTAAAAGGCATACGAGTAAAGTGAAATGTGATTAGATTAAAATGACCATAAAGGTCGATGCTGTCATAATATTACAAAGAATGGGTGACACCCAAAGATTACAAACCACGACACGCAGGACGGAACAAATACAACAAAGTATACAGATCAAACATCACGCTCTCGTTCATTGGTAGCCCCTCCTTGTCATTGGCGTTGGGAGGGAGCGATTATCTGACCATCGACCACCCTATGCAGGAACCCAGTCCCCTCGATGGAATGCTCGACCCCGAGGTTAGCAATTCAAAGTTGAGCCACGAAATTCTCGAAGCTCATGTTGACAGAAACTACACAGTCCTGCTCGAGGTTTTTGATCCGGGAAACCAGCTCAGCACGGGCCCCCAGAGCTTTCAGTTCGTCATCCTCTTTCGCAGCGGGGGCCGCGACAGCTTCTAGAGTGGTGATATTGTCCTCGAGGATCTTCTTTTCGACGGCACTCTCGAGCCTCTAGGCATCCAATGTCGCAATTAACTTAGCATTCTTGGTGAGAATCCCGGTCTGGACCTTATATTTCTCTTTGTAGTCATCGAAGGCAGACTCCACCTTGATTGTGTCCACTTCGAGCTTCCTATACGCTGCTCATTTCTTCTCCAGCTCGGCGATGGGACATGTCTTCTCTTCGTTGAGGACAAGGGAAACCTCAAAGACCCTCATCAGAGCGGGCGTATCTTGAGCCATTACTTTCCTTCTGGCCACCGCATCGAGGCCCAGGATAGCCAAAGAGTCTTCCCGAGGAACGGCTAGAGAAGGGCCCTCTTCGAAGAATCCCCTGTCGGAAAAGCAAGGAGCCAACACGAACTTGTCATCGGCGCCCCCTTCCCGCGTCAGATATACGTCCTCGACATTATCCGGTTGCTGCCTCTTCTTGGTTGGGGTGTCCTTATCCTATTGAGAAGAAGACTGGTTGCCACTCGAGGAAGAAGTAGAGCCATGGCCAGAGTCAACCCTCAACTAGTTCTGGAGGTTGACGAGCCTGTTCTTGGAACCCCTCTTTCCGCCTTTCGCAGCATTCCCCTTGGCCATCACCATTTTGAGCACGCGTTCCTGGAGATTCGGCATGTTGCCTGCGACAAAGGACAAACACAGATCAGTACACCAAGAAACAATAAACACACAAATTAAAAGAAAAATAGCTACCTAAAAGAAGTCTACCTTCCTTGGCGGTACTACACTCGAGGAGCTCCTTAGTGTTAATGAAACGGGCCTCCAATATGGCTTCGCCTCGCTCGTTGAGGACAAACTCCCTGTCCTTGGTCTGCCACTGAGCGGGAGTAAAGTTGTCGACAAGCTTCACTAACTTTTCAAAGCCACACTGGTCCTCGGGGTCCAGCTGGTTGGGCTTCGTAATGCAACAGTCTGTCCTCGCAGGGAAGTGGGCGTTAGTCCATTAGAGAGCAAACTTCGAGACCCTCTTCATCACCGTATTCCCATCCTCGTCAACATGAGCACTCCGTCTTTTGTGAGTACGGGCACGCGCTCGAACATGGAGTCGAAGGCTGCTCGTGAAGCAGGCTTGACCACATAGTACCTATCCATGAAGGTACGAACAGAGTCCGTGAGCACCTTGAGCAGTTTCTTCGGCTGCTTTAGGGACACCCGTGTTTCCCATGCAAGGTTTGTCATTGGAAGTGGAAGTAGCGGAAGAACAAAGGGATGGTAGCTCCAATCTCGAGATACTCACACACGATCTCAAAGGTCCAAAAAAAGACGATCGAGTTCGGGTACAGTTTTTAGGGAGCTAGCTCCAGCTGGTCGAAAATTCCCATTTGAAGGCCGCTAAACGAAAACTGGAGCCCTAGCTCCTTGAAAAATAACTCGTACATGGAAAAGTGATTCCCCGAAAATCGCGAGCAGATCTGGTCGTCCCGGGCAGGCTGATAGACCTCTCAATTCTTCGGAGCTCCCTCAACGCCCCCGCCTTCCTTGACAATTATGAATTCGCTATATGGAAAATCTACGAAGCGCGAGGCTATCCCTCGAGGCTCTAGCCCAACCCTAGCCAGTTTAGGATCGGTGATGGTGTCAACCAGCTCATGACCTTCTGCGATGCGATCCATAGAAACATGAAGTTCAGAGGAAAATAGTGAATTCGACGATCAAAACAAATTCACACTTCCACTACAGATCAAGTGAAAGGGCGAAGAAAGGCACAAGGACGCTGCCCTCGACCAAGTTACTCAATGGCGAGCGAGGGAGACACGAGGATTTTCCCCTCGACGAAAGTCACGGTCGACCAATAAAAAATCACGAGGAAATCCTTCTCGACGCGAGGATTCATCAAAGAACTACATTTGTCATAAAATTCATGAGCGTCATGAGGAACGTCCTCCTCGGCGCGAGGATTCTTTAAAACATAAACGGACATACATCCTAAATCCCACGAGCGTCGCGAGGATTCATAAGAAAATACACGGGTATTCATCATAATATTCATAAACGTCAGGAGGAAGAGCCTCCTCGACGTGAAGTTTCGTCAGAAACTTGTGAGTCTCATGAGAAAGACCCTCCTAGACACAAGATCTTCATCAGAAAATTTAAGCTCCACTGGCGCAAGTCATGTTCACCGCCTGAACGGTGACACCGGGGAGTTTTTTTACTCAAAACCTAACTTTTCTAGCGTAATACTCTCCTACCATCGGTGTTTGGAAATGGCCAAACCGCTACCAAAAACCAACACCCGCCAGAACCCAACATGCATCCTAAGACAATATGCATTCTATAACTAACCTACATTCTAAACCCACAATGAAAACTGAAAATCAGATGAAGAATGCTTACTTGGTTTGAAGAAGTAGTTGAAGTTGACTTGAAGAAAGCTTGTGGCGGTGGCGACAACGACGGCGATCGACAGAGAGACAATCTGAAGCTAGAAGGGAAGTTGAGGGAAGAGTGAAAGCGAAATGAACAAATGACCCCCGCTTCTGCCTATTTATAATTCATCTCCGTGGTATGGGTAAGCGTGTAGCCGCATAGCTCTTGAGTACCCCTACTCATAGGCATTTAATGACCCTGACACTTGGCTCAAAGAGGTGAAACGTCTGTCCTTTCGAGTCCCATCACGTGGCTCGAGGAGACGATGCATTTTCCTCTTCAAATCCTATCATGTGGCTTGAGGAGATGACGCGTTTGCCTATTCAAGTCCCATAAATCTTCCAGACTCCAAGATGTCGGGCACAACTTGTCGGACATGGGAAACGAACCTTCGCATTGATTCGCGAGCATAGCCACGACAAAATTTTGAAGCAAATTGATGAGCAGCTCGACCACTCGCGAGCAGAAATCTTACATGAACGCAGGTTAAGCTCCCGACCACAGTCCCTACGCGACACACCTTCCTCGAAAGTAAAATTCCACGAGTCGCGAGCAAGGCAGAGTCCAGGTGGGCGCAAACTCGCAAACAACATCCACGACGACGCGAGCTCATAATCGTGGATCCCAAATGAAGACTCTCCTCTCGCAGATACAATTTCCCCTCCTCAACACGCGGACTGACTCTAAGTCATTGACCCCATGCCTGGGGGCAACGACTTGGGGGGCTCCTGTTCTGGATTGGGCTTGTGGCTGACCCAACGTCGAGCATCACCCAATCCAGTCTTACGTCGAGGACGACCTATAATGCTGGCACAACCCCTTGGGGCTAGTGGAAGACATTTTCCCACGTGCTCCTCACCCCAGGACACGTCATCAACTTGGTATGCACACCTCGTGGAACCATTCTGATCTTCGTAATGGGCAATTCCACCCACTATCCTAGGAATGCGGAGCAATGGACCCAAGACAATGAGCACGAGCCGCTGATCCCTACTTCCACGTGGGAGTCCTGGCAATCATCCGTTGTGGGCCTAAATACTCAGCCCACTACAGAGACTGTTGGCCAAGCGCTGGGGGCTCACTATAAATACACTCCTCTACATGAGGGTCAAGTATTCTATTCTATACTATTTCTTACTACCTCTTCACCCGAACTAACTTAAGATCAGAGTGTTTGCAGGTACACTCCTTTCTCTCTTGTTAATCGTTGCTGTTGCAGACGTGTTACCGACCACATTCTAATCGACAGGTTAGATTAGAAAACATTACGATTGAAAAATGTGAAACTTAAAGGAAAGTGGAAACAATATTTGTAACGGATTACATGAGTAGAAAATAGTAGTAGTTGGAGGTTTTATTCTTTACATAATCTAATGTCTTTATACATGATAAATTAGTTTCCTTATCTGACCTTTGTTAATAATATATATCAAAATCAATTGAATTAGAAGCCATTGAGAATATCCTGCTATATATGAACATGCAATAACATCCAGCATTTGATTTTCACCATAATTCACAAGGATGATGAGGATGTTTCAGGATTCTTATTTAAAATTGTACTTATAAGTTTAAACAAAACTAACGTAAAATTATGAAAATTAGTATTTCAATGAAAGCCCCCCTTAAAAAAAAGTTGCTTGAATTCCCCTAACATTTCAAGATTCTCACATTTTTTACCTTCATCACATCCAGTCATCAAAAAAGCTGATGTGGCAGTTTGTTTTTACTACTGTGTATGACCAAGTGGCTTATTATTTTAATTTATTATTATTTTTAATGTCACGTTGGCATTTTATTTTAAGCCTTGAACCCATGACCTCCCATCACTAAACCAAGATGCACTACCACTAGACCATGTTATTCTTTCTAATATGTTTTGCTACAATATTGTACATAATACATAATTATTTGCTTCATTTCATATTATATTATATTTTTCTAATTTCATTTTTTTTATTATTTAAATGTTACAGTATATTTAAATGTTATAGTATATTTAAAAAAGTTTTAATAAACTAATTATTTTTAACGTTTTAACTAAATTAATATATTTTTTTAACCTTTTAACTAAATTAATATTTTTTTTAACGTTTTAAACTAAACTAATTTTTTTTAACGTTTTAACTAAACTAAAATTTTTTAATGTTTCATAATTTAATAATTTTTATTAATTAATAGTTTAATAGTAGTAGTTTATAATTTCAATTTAAAATAATTTGAAATAGTCTAAAATAGTTTAATAATTTATAAACTAAATTTAACTAAATTAAAATAGTCTAAAATAGTTTAATTAATAACTATTAAACTATTTTATTTTTAGTTTTTAGTTATTAGATTATAAAATTATAAATTATTAAACTGAAACTATTTTAAACTATTTATACATAATATTTTTTTGTTTCTTAACTATTTTAAACTATTAAATTGAAATTATGAATTATTAAATTATTTAACTGAAATTATTAAATAAATATTATTAATTAATAAAAATTATATAGCATTTAAATAAATAAATAAATTATTTAGCATTTAAAATGAAAAATAAATAATACTGTATATGGCAAATAATAATTTAAACACTTTATCAAAAATTAGTTACAATAATTTTTATAAATTTTTTTTAAAAATAATACTGTAGTTATAATATAAATAATAAAACTTGTTTATAAAACTAGTTTATAAATAGTAGTTTTAATATAAATAATAAAACGTGTTCATAAAACTTTTAAATAAAACTTCTTTAAAGAAACTAATTTTATATACTGCAGCATTTAAAAATTGTTTAAATATACTGTAGTTTTAATAAACATAGTTTAAACAAACAATATAATAGATGGTGTAAATATAGTTTGACAAAATGAGGCAAATATTTATGTATTATGTACAATATAGTAGTAAAATTTATCAGAACAAATAATATGGCCTAATGGTAGTTCATTTTTGTTGGTGATGGGAGGTCATGGGTTCAATATATATATATATATATATATATATATATATAGGGAACGTATCATATGAGAAATTTTTATATGAGAACATGAGAATGAATCAGAACCATTAGATTTTAAAATAAATTGTGGAGATTATGAATCAATTTTTTTCTCTCTCCTCCATCAATTATTTTAATAATGGAGGAGAGAGAAAAACAAAAACCACACATAATCTCCACCATTTATTTTAAAATTCAATGATTCATATTCATTTTCATGTTCTTACATAAAAATTGCATTCTCATAGGATATGAACCCATATATATATATATATATATATATATATATATATATATATATATATATATATATATATATATATATATATATAGACTTAAATAGTGTTTCCGTCCCTGTAAGTTATCGTGCTTTTGGTTTTCGTCACTGTAATATTTTTTTTTGTTTTAGTCCCTATATTACACATTCGCGTTCATTTTAGACCTTAAAACCAAAATCCGCAGGAAAATCTGCAGGAAAATCCGCGGGAAACCTTCGGATTTTCCTGCGGATTTTAGCTTTAGGGACTAAACAGCAAGAAAAAGTAAGATATAGGGACTAAAACTAAAAAAAATTACAAGGACAAAAACCAAAAACTCGCTAAATTATAGGGACGAAAACACTATTTAAGCCATAGATATATATATATATATATATATAATACCTTTCACCTCAGATATTTGTATAATCGATAGGAAAATTTGTGTGTTTTTATATAAAATGCGAAAGTGCAGTTGATGGTGTTCGAACTCTTATGCATGATACTTTATCCCTCGGTTTTACAAAAATTTGGGGTTAAAGTGGAATCTTTTCATGACGCCCTTCGCTACCTCGTCTTCGAAATTGAGGTAAAATCTCTTTATAAAAAGATGGAATAACAGTCGGAAGGAGGATTTCCAAGACTGATACTCGGCCCATAATTGTAACATAATTTATAAAAGTCCAAGCACCAAGATGATGTTGTGAGGGGGGAAGCTTCAAAAGCTTCAAAACTTCCACCTCAAACTCGGATAAGGGCAACCAAAGATTTGTCCGGTGAACATACACTCTTGAAAAGGAATGGCGCATTCCTTAAAAGTGTTACATATCCTTTTGCCTAATTCTATATGAAGGATCAACCAGTCAACGGGGTGGTTGGATACGAAAGTTAGTCGTACTTAAAATATAAGGGGTTCCCAATGTCTATGAATCCACCCAACTATATTTCCTCGCCTCACCTGACTCCACTAAAGTGGCTCTTTCTAGAGGTATCTCTTCAGCCCTAAAGATCTCAAAGAGATTGAGCCAACTGAACCATTTGGCTGAGATCCATGCAACAAATGATCATTAACATCACTTGATGGTGTTCGAACTTATATGCATGACACTTTATCCCTCAGTTTTACAAAAATCGGGGGTTAAAATGGAAATTTTTCGTGCCGTTCTTCGCTACCTCGTCTTTGAAATTGAGGTCAAATCTTTTTATAAAAAGATGAAATAATAGTCGGAAGGAGGATTTCCAAGAGTGATATTCGACCCATAATTGTAACATAATTTATAAAAGTCCAATCCCTAAGATGATGTTATGAGGGGGAAAACTTCAAAAGCTTCAAAACTTCCACCTCAAACTCGGATAAGGACAACCAAAGATTTATCCGGGTGAACATGCACTCATGAAAAGGAATGGCGCATTCCTTAAAAGTGTTACATATCCTTTTGCCTAATTCTATAGGAAGGATCGACAAGTCAACGGGGTGGTTGGATACGAAAGTTAGTCGTACTTAAAATAGAAAGGGTTCTCAATGTCTATGAGTCCACCCAACTATATTTCCTCGCCTTACCCGACTCCACTAATGTTCATTTTCTTCTTCGTTTGTTTTGCCCATCTCTAGCATCCAACCAACCATGTATCAAGTACACTAGCTTTCTATCTTTACCTTTAAAATGGTAACTATCTTGATTAGTCTAGATCAAAGAAGTATCTTTGTAGGGTTTGAAGGGTTTGGTTTAAATTCCTAATCTTAGAGTTAGGGACCTTCCTCCCTTTAAGCCTGTTTCATAATACTTCTTCTTTTCCTATGAGAATGCCATTTTTATGTAAGAACATGAGAATGAATTTGAATCATTAGATTTTAAAATAAATGGTGAAGATCATGTGTGGTTTTTATTTTTCTCTCTCCTTCATTATTAAAATAAATGATGGAGGAGAGAGAAAAAAACTGACACATAATCTCAACCATTTATTTTAAAATCTAATGGTTCTGATTCATTTTCATGTTCTCATATAAAAATGGCATTCTCATATGATACGTTCCCTTTATATATATATATATATATATATATATATATATATATATATATATATATATATATATATATATATATATATATACATTAAAATTGTTTCAAGAGTAAGTTTATGCAATTTATTCCAAATTATAGCTTTTATATTGAATCTAATTTAAGGGTTAGATTAACATTTGACCTAATTAGTCATTCGATTAAATCTAATCTAAAGGTAATGATTTAGAGTAAGCTAAAAAATCTTACTCTTGGAGTAAGTTGGACCTCTCTCTCTCTCTCTCTCCCTCTCTCTCTCTCTCTCTCTCTCTCTCTCTCTATATATATATATATATATATATATATATATACAATACTTTTCACCTCAGATATTTGTATAATCGATCGGAAAATTTGTGTGTTTTTATATAAAATGCGAAAGTGCAGTTGATGGTGTTCGAACTCTTATGCATGATACTTTATCCCTCGGTTTTACAAAAATTTGGGGTTAAAGTGGAATCTTTTCATGACGCCCTTCGCTACCTCGTCTTCGAAATTGAGGTAAAATCTCTTTATAAAAAGATGGAATAACAGTCGGAAGGAGGATTTCCAAGACTGATACTCGGCCCATAATTGTAACATAATTTATAAAAGTCCAAGCCTCAAGATGATGTTGTGAGGGGGGAAGCTTCAAAAGCTTCAAAACTTCCACCTCAAACTCGGATAAGGGCAACCAAAGATTTATCCGCGTGAACATGCACTCATGAAAAGGAATGGCGCATTCCTTAAAAGTGTTACATATCCTTTTGCCTAATTCTATAGGAAGGATCGACCAGTCAACGGGGTGGTAGGATAGGAAAGTTAGTCGTACTTAAAATAGAAGGTGTTCCCAATGTTTATGAGTCCACCCAACTATATTTCCTCGCCTCCATTATAAACTTAGTCTAGCTAGACGGTCTATTTGGAAAGCCAAAGGTGGGAAAGGCATTGACGCGGATCTGAAAGAGGCGTCCTATTTTTTCTTCTCGGGATTTCCGGAATCCTTCGAAGCTAAGCAGATGTTCGACGTTTTCAAAGATTATGGATTGGTTCTGGAAGTGTATATTCCACCTAGGAGAGACAAGAGAGGAAAGAGATTTGGTTTTGTCAGATTAAAAAAGGTGGACGACGAACATTTTCTCGCCATTAACCTGGATAATATGGTCATTAATGGAAAGAAGATATTTGCGAATAAACCAAGGTTCCAAAGAGAAGCTAACACAGTCCATTCTGGGAAGCTTACCAATCAGAGGCAGGGGGAAGATGGTAGGCGGGATAATGGACATCAACGCTTTCAGCGCACCCATCACCAAACGGACAACCGTGAGGGTCTCTCGTATGCACAAGTAACTAGTGGCAGAGGTTTGAATAGGAGGCCTCTCAAGAAGGTTCTAAATCAAGTTTTCCTTGGATACAAGCCTAATTTTTCTCACCTTATGTTTAATGTGGAATAGAGGGAATTGACTAGATTCGAGAATGCGTTCATCGGAGTTATGGAGGAGCCGGGTTCTTTGTTCGATGTCCAAGATGCTTTACACGTTGAAGGTTATTTTCAGATAAAAGCTACCCCGTTAGGGGCTAATATATGTCTATTGGAAGAGGAAGTCAAAGGGAGCATCAAGAAAATGGTGGAGGAAGATGAGGTGTGGGTATCTTCTTGGTTTTCAGACATCCATCCTTGGTCCCCGGAGGATGTTGATAAGGAGAGACTTACCTGGGTGAGTATATACGGTCTTCCTTGTCATGTTTGGGGAGAAAAATTCTACAAGTTCTTGGCAGCCAGGCTTGGTGTGTTTGTTAAATTGGACGACGAAACACATAACTTGACGAGATTAGACGTTGCTCGGATTCTGATTAGAATGGAGTATGCTTTGAATCTTAATGAAGTTATCAACATTGAGGTTAATGATAACATATATCGTATTAAAGTTATCGAGTATTCAATTGGTGTTAGAAGATTAAGTGATAAATTTGATATTTTTTCTGGGGATAGTTCTGAGATTGCTTCTACTGAAAGTGAAACTGGAGATTCGGAGCTGAGGATGGATGAGGTTGCATCGGGTGAAACCTTTGGGATTCAATCTCCTGTGTTGGAAAGAGAGGGTGCTAGTAGAGGACTCGTAGTTCGAGGTGAACATAAAGGTGATAGGAAGCACAAGTCTTGTGGTGTGGGACCTATGCTAGACACTTTTGATAAAGGAGATGTAGACAGAATGGTGGTGGGGCCAGAAAGTCCAAACGACTTTCAATTAGGCGACAACTTGAGGCTGACAGGTACTCATGAAGAAGCAATAGGCCTTGAATTTGGCAAAAAGTTTTATGCGAATACTGCTATTTTATCATCGTTGCGTGAGGACGGGGTCTGTAATATTGTACCTGAAGCAAGATAGAAACCGGTGGATATTGAAATGATTTAGTGAAAGATTTTAGGCCAGGCCATTCCTATGGACCGGTTATTAAATGTCATGGAGCAATTAGTTGCAGTACTGGGCAGAACACTCAAAAGTCTGGGCAAGTGGAGATTAGAAAACCAAAGAAGAAGTTATTACTAGAAGATATTTACCAGAAAATCAAAATTCCTTTTGATCCTTCCTACTACTCAACGTTACTTTATAATGACAAAGCCAATTCCAGTTTTCTTACGACCCCTGTTCAGACAAAAGTGGTGGTAGATGAAGACGAAATTTCTAGTTTTTCGGACAAAGTTTTTTCTGGTGGAGATTTTATTGGGGATGTTGAGGTGCTCAAGAGAAATTCTAGAATTAAGCAGAAGCTCGATAGTCTTCCGTTTAAAATTTGGGAATCTATCAAAAGGTTAGGGGTGGAAGCGGATAAGGTGGATGAGGAATTCGCTAACATCATTTGTAGTTTGGATAAAGCGAAAAAAAGGGTGTCAAAGGTACGAAGACTAACAAGGGTAAGAAGGTGGTAGCTACGTGTAAGTCATAAATTTTATGACTTACAACATAAGAGGGTGTGGTAGCAGTATTAAAAGGAGGAAGATTAGATCCTTGATTAAAAAAGAAGGCGTGGACTTAGTTTTTTTACTAGAAACTAAGTGTGAGCAGATGAAGAATGAGTTGGTTTACATCTTGTGGGGATATGAGAATTGCAATTGGTTAACGTCGAATTCAATTGGTCTAACGGGTGGAATTCTCACTATTTGGAGGAATGATATATTAGTTCCTTTATGTAGTTTCAAGGGTAGTGGTTACAATGGGCTTAATGCTCTTTGGAATGGTACAAATTGCTACTTTATTAATATTTACTCTTCTTGCTCTAACAAGGATAAGAGAGATCTCTGGAGCAATGTTCTACACCTTAAGGATAGTATGGTTGTGGGTGAATGGGTGATCGGTGGTGATTTTAATGTTATTAAGTGCGGAAGCGAAAAGGTAGGTAGTAGTAATCATAGCAGGAAGATCATTGAAGAGTTTCATGATTTTATTGAGTTATCTGGTTGTTTGGATTTGCCTATCAATGAGAATAAATTTACTTGGTTCAATGCATCGGGGAAAGCTTGCAGCAAATTATATAGGTTCCTTGTCTCTCCTGGTTTGCTCAACAGTTGGAATTGTGTGACACAGAAAGTTGGTGACATGGATATTTCAGATCATAGACCGGTGTTGATATCGGCAAGGAACATCAACTAGGGCTCGAAGTCACTTAAGACGTTTAACTGTTGGTTCGAGCATCTGGTTTTTTTAAATTTTGTCAAAGAAGTTTGGGAATTGGTTGTATTTGAAGGCAGAGTTGCGTACATTATATCCAAGAAGTTTCAAATCTTGCGAACTAAGCTTAGTTGGTGGAATGTTCATGTCATCGGTTAGGTTGATACCAAAATTACTGACAATATTGGTATTATCAATGAAGTGGAGGTTGTTATTACAGGTAGTAACAATGGTCTTTTAGGTTCGGCTCTTTTGCCAAGAAATAATGCAGAGGAGGATCTATAGAAATATCAGAGAATTAAAGAAAGTATTCTTAGACAGAAAGCCAGAATGAAATGGATTTTAGAGGGAGATCATAATTCCAAGTTTTTTCACGCAACAATAAGGAATCGTAACTGCATTAATTCTATCCGGTCAGTTGAAGTGGAGGGCCAAATTATTGAAGATGTAGCGGGAATTAAAGAGGTTGTGGCAGATCATTTTGAGAATAGATTTCATTCTGTCAACCGTGCATTGCCTGTCATTGGAAGTACTGGCTTTAAAACTTTGTCTGAGTCGGATAGGA
The DNA here is from genome assembly GCA_022829125.1 of Lathyrus tuberosus. Taxonomy (NCBI): domain Eukaryota; kingdom Viridiplantae; phylum Streptophyta; class Magnoliopsida; order Fabales; family Fabaceae; genus Lathyrus; species Lathyrus tuberosus. The sequence continues at coordinate 3,094,027 of JALAZF010000517.1, forward strand.
TTGTGTTGGAGACACCTTTTGGACCCGAAGACGTTAAGAATGTTGTTTTCTCGTGTGATGGGGATAATAGCCCTGGCCCGGACGGGTTCAATTTACTTTTTATAAAACGTTGCTGGGAGGTGGTGGGGAAAGATTTTACAAATTGTATTTTAGAATTTTTTGAAGTGGGTTATCTCCCTAAGGTCTTTACTTCTTCCTTTCTAGTTTTGATTCCTAAAAAGTTGGATCCGACTGGCTTGGATGATTATATTCCGATATGTTTGATAGAAAGTGTTTATAAGGTGGTGTCCATATTACTCGCGGGAAGATTGAAAAAATTTATAGATAACATTGTATCTAATTCGCAAATTACCTTTATTGAAGGTCGCAACTTGCTTGATGGTGTGTTCGTCTTGAACGAAATAATTGACTACGCGAAAAGAAGTAAGAAAAAGGCAATGTTTTTAAAAGTAGACTTCGCCAAGGCTTATGATTGCATCGAGTGGTCATACTTGAGGAATATTTTGAACATCATGGGTTTTGGGGGGAAATGGTTGGCTTGGTTGGAAGGTACTGTAATGAATAATTTCGTCTCTGTTCTCGTCAACGGGAGCCCCACCAGGGACTTTGGGGTCAGCAGGGGTCTGCGTCAAGGCGACCCAATATCACCTTTCCTTTTCGCTATAGCGGCAGAAGATCTAGCTGTATTAATGAAGAGAGTTGTGGAGGCTACTGATTTCTGCGGTTTTAGCTTTAACAATGACAATTCGTACGAGTTGCTTCAATATGCCGATGATACCATAATTGTTGACGAGGGTACTTGGAGCAATAAATGGACTGTCAAAGCTCTACTTAAAGGTTTTCAATTGATCTATGGTTTGGAAATTAACTATAGTAAGAGTGCTCTTTATGGAGTGGGAGTAGATAGTTTCTTTCTAAAAGCTGCGGAAAGTTTCTTAGCTTGTAAAATTAATGAATTTCCTTTCAAGTTTCTTGGAGTTTTTGTAGGCGGGAATCACAAATTAACATCCTTTTGGCTACTGATGATCCGTAACGTTCAGTCTAGACTTGCTACTCGGAAAGGGAGATTTCTCTCTATGGGTGCTCAAGCGACAATTATAAATTCTGTGCTTTCTAATCTCCCCATGCATTACATGTCATTCTATTTGGTTCCTAGCAAGGTGATTCAGATTCTCTCGACGGTTCAAAGGCGATTTTTATGGCAGGGATCTACTTGTAAAGAAGTAATATCGTGGATTAAGTGGAGTGGTGTATGTAAATCCAAGGAAGAAGGAGGTCTGGGGATCAAAGATATTCGAGGATTCATCATTGCCTTGATTTTGAAATGGTTGCGGAAATTGATGATTTTGAAAAATATATTGTGGAATGGTATCTTGGAGTCTCGGTATTGTGGTTTCCCTATTGATTTTTATCTAAATACTTTGCCCTGTTATCCTATTTGCCCGTCTTTATGGTGGAGAGATTTATTCAAAATCATGAAGGAGTTTGGCGGAACTTCATTTTTTGATCGGATCAAATTTGATATCGGTAATGGTGGAGTGGCTCTATTCTGGCTTTCTAAATGGTGTGGCAATACTCCTTTTGCTTTTGCATTTTCGACGGTTTAGGAAAAATGTAACAATAAATTCGGAAAGGTTGCAGAGTTCGGGGCGTGGGAGATTTCTGGTTGGAAGTGGCATCCGGTTTTGGATGCTGCAGTAGCAGACAGTAATAGCAGGCATCAGGTTGATGCCTTATCAGCTGTTATTGATGGTTTTGGTCTGAGCCAGGAGGTTTGTGATAAGGCAATTTGGATGTTAGGTGACAAGGAAACTTATTTTGTCCAGTCGGGTTACAAGGCTGTGATGTCAGGTGGAGTTTCGGTACCGGTTGACGATGAAAGAAAGTTGGTTAATAAGCTCATTTGGTTATCATCGGCTCCTTCGAAAGTTAAGGTCTTCGGTTGGAGGCTTTTTAGAGATAGACTTCCTTCGCGGGACAATTTGTGGAGGCGTGGAGTCATTGAGAATACATTCGAAACTACTTGCCCTTTTTGCTTTAGGGAAGATGAAACTGCTCTGCATTTGTTGGTTCGGTGCGGAAAAAGTTGTGACGTGTGGAATAGGATTAGTAAGTGGCTGGGAGTGAAAGTTGATGTTCATGATAGTTTGATTACGCATCTTCGCAGTTGGATCAAGAGGTTGATTATTAAGAAAGTGGATGTTAAAAATGCAGTAGCTTTATGGTTGTCCACTTGTTGGTGCATTTTGTTGTGTCGGAACAACATTTTGTTTAACGACGCGATGTGGGATTGCAATTCGTTAGTGAATAGGATTACCATGCTCACATGGTGGTGGGTGGGTAAAAGATTTAATTTCCCTTATACCTGTAATTATTATGCCTGGATTAACTTCCCGTGCGAATTTTTGTAGTTTTCGTTTCGGGTGGTTTTTGTTCCTTGTGTATACGGGTTAGGATACCCCTTTGTATCCTTTTTTAATAGATTTTGCTTATAAAAAAAAGTGGCTCGTTTTAGAGGTATCTCTTCAGCCTTAAAGATCTCAAAGAGATTGAGCCAACTGAACCCTTTGGCTGAGATCCATGCAACAAATGATCGTTAACATCAGCATCCCTCGGATCCCGGCCGTAAGCAACATGTCAAGTCTTGACGAAATTTTGGACTTCTTCCCTGTTCAAAGCAACAACCTCCATATATGGGGTAATTAAAGTAGGAGAAACTAAAGCTCCCACAATTTTGGATGATGCAAACATAGAGTTGACTGCACGATTATCCCCCACATCTTCGTCAAAAAAATAACATTGAAAGAAAACTTATTGGAGGATGTTTCTCAATCAAGAGAACTAATATGAAAATTCTCTAACTTACAATCGTGAGACACATGTATAACAATGGGACTTGATTGATTATGAATTGAATGATAGAAATTTGGACTAGAAGACACTTCTTCCCCAGCTAATGGGGAGGAATCACTACTCACTAGACAAGCTTATGGGATAATCATTTATATTAGCAATTGTGGAGTAAATACTGAAGATATGAAACATGCTCAAGGTAAGAATGTTATTTGGTAAGAGTACAGTGTGGCGAAGAAAGTGAATGTTTAGTATGGAATGGAAGCTTTGTTTAAGAAATGAAAAACACTCTAAGAAATGCTCCTGAAAAAAGGGAGGAAAGTACACTCGCAAATGGAAAATGATTCTTAGGGATAGCGAAAGTTCATCCAGAATTCCAGAAGCCTTTATATATAGAGGAAGACGAGCAACAAACCACAACAATAATAAAAAGAAATTACAAATCAATGGCCATATTTCACGTAGGAAAGGCGAACGAACTCAAGTGCCCTCGAATTTTCTAGGAAGAAGCGCCATACCCTAACATGCTAACCTAAAGTCATATGTCCAAAGAACCAGCTAAACATTTTAATGATGGGAGTGCATTTAATGTGTCTGTTCCTCATTACTTTTGCAACTAATCCATGACTTTCTTACTTCTCGTTGTGGTCGAATGTGATCGCCAAGGCCCGACCGCGACTTTGCAAGACTCATTGGCCAGTACACTTGACAAGTCTTAAGGGCAGCTGTTCTGGACCAGCCAAAGGTCTAATCATGCATAGCCTAATTAAGGTGATCCAATGTATATAACCAGCACATTCAAGATTTAAGGTACACTTTATAATCTCTATTTTTCACTATATTCATCTTAAGTTTTGTAACTGACTTAGATGTTGGAGTGATATCAATATAATACATTCAAAAGTAAATTTCAATCTAAAATTCAAAATGGTTTCTCTCCTAAAATTAATAGTACAAGTAGTGTCAACAACTAAAAATTGAAGAGAATTTCTTATCACACCACCCAGGTTTCTTAGGCACCACCTGAATTTCCAATTTTGCCCCCTGATTCCGGATGTACACATCCGGACGCACCAATTTTTTAAAAAACGCTGATACGTTCCGGAAGTGCACATCCAGAAACTTTCCTGATCTGCAGATCCGGAAAACAACATAACTTAATTTTATTTTAAAAAAATCGGTTTGCTTGGTCGCATATGTTAATATATTGTCGCAACTTAATATACATTTGACAACATCAATATATAAAATAAAATGATATATATAAATATATATATATATATATATATATATATATATATATATATATATGTATATATATATATATATATATATATATATATATAATAAACCTCTGTCAAAATACAGTGCATACATCTAATATAAATAAAATACATCAAACAAAAAACTACTGCGTATGGCGAAAGATCTCTCCTGGCTCCCCTGCTCCTCTGCCCCTACCCGCCATCCTAGATTGATGTCTGCGGTACTGAAGTGTCCCCCGAGCAATCACAATAATCCTGTCCACGGCAAGTCTGGCAGCAGAGCCCTCAGGGAGGTGACCGACTTCAATGGCCTGCTGCGCTATCTGCTCTATCTGACGACAGCATGGTAGGACATCCTGAGTATGGTCCTGCTGAGACTGCCGCTCCTCTAATGTCTCCTGATGAGCAGGTCTGGGTGGCGATCTCTCAGTAGTGGGCACCATACATGGGTGTGAGACAGCGTAGAACCACACGATGTACCCAGCAGCAACGCTCTAGTCTCTCAACTCTGGTCGCCCGAGCCTCTTCCGGTACCAAGTGGGACTGGTAGTTAGCATATAGCTCATCTATCTACCTGCGAGTCAAGCCTAGAGCAGCAGACTCATGAGGCATCTTGGGGATCATCTGCGTGTAACCGAACTGACGCAAGACGCGCTCCGGCAGGTATCGGGCAGTAACGGTCGAACTGCATGCCAACCATCCTGAGAACAAACAAACCTCATCGAACGGGCGCGTCACACGGTGCTCGGCATAGGGGCTATACAAAACATCCTCAACAGCCATCCGATCAAGATACACTCTGAAGGGATCCGGCACTTGGTTCCCTCTGAGCGGGACAAATGCAGCAGCACGTGGCATATCCTCAGTGTACTTGGCGACACTCCCCCAACCAGTAATGTTGGGAAAGTGCTGTAAAATCCACGCCTGAAATGGAAAACATAACATGGGTGTCAAACATTATAATGAATATAGAAAGAAAAGAAATGAAAAAATCACTTAGAATATTAGATTGTTACCACGTATAGCGTACAGCTGCCTGCCACAGTCTTGGCTGCCCAGCGACAACCATCAGAGAGCCTGGAATAGGTGTATGCCAGCGCAGCCGCCTCCCAGTTGTACCCGTGGGTCGATATCTGATCCAAAAGGTACCTGAGGTAGACGACATCAACATAATAGGCGCTGGTGTCCACAAACACCTGCGTGCCGAGTAAAAACAAGTAGTAGCATCTCAGGGCACGCTGCCTGTGGATTGCCACCTTGCCCCCATGGTTATAGAACTTCTGTGAATCCTTCTCCTGAAAATTTCCAAATAAATCAATGTTACAAATGAACATATTTTCAACGAATACAATTCTATAAATAAACCGAGAAAGGTTACCTGTCCTAGCCAGACATATCTGGCAGTATGCTCAGAATACCCCACAAGTAGGGACATCAGACAGTCCCCCAGGGTAACCGCCCAGCTCATTGAAATCGTCATCAGCGTCAACACCCTCATGTGCTGGGTTATCACCCTCTGGAACAGGAACAGGAACAAGGGAACGAGGAGGAGCAGCTGATGAAGCTGGAGTCTCCCGACGACGTCTGCGTGCGGGCTGGGACCCTAATGAACTACCAGTAGAAACGTGACACCTACGAGATGTAGAATCGGCGGCTGAAGGGGGAGTGGCCTGTACCTGAGATGTGGAAGTGGCCTGAACCTGTGATGTGGATGGCTGTGGTGTAGGATGTGGTGTAGGATGTCCCTCAGCTGTAGGGTCTACCCCAACTCCCTCTGCGCCGGAAGCCTCGGTTGTAGACTGCATCCGCTCACGTCGGACAGATGCGTGCTGAGCTGTCCGTCCATGTATGATACGATCGTCTCTGTCAGCCATCTAATCTGCAAAGCATAATAAATAAATTAGATTTTTTTTAAAATAATTAAACAAAAACAAACAAACAAACAAAATTAAAAAAAAATAGTCTTCCGGATGTGCACATCCGGAAGGACACATAATTTTTAACGTTAGGTATTTCCGGATGTGCACACCCAGAAACATTCAGAATACTAAACGTTAAAATCTTTCCAGATCTGCACATCCGGTACGATTTTTGAAGTTTAAAAATGGCAGCCATGGCCACTGTAACATGCAAAAGGGAATTTTAATGCCCTGATCGTCCGTTTGAAGCAGTAAAAAAAACCTACATTGTCTCTAACCTATGTTATTCATACAACCTAATAATTTCTACACCTAAATATCTACTCTAAATCGATTACTCGAAAATTACTCCGAAACTCTAAAATTTGAAAACTTACCGATTAAAATGAGATACGGAGGATTTGGAGTCTCTTGATCGTTGTAGATGTTGCTTTGTGCCGAACTCGAGAGGAAAAAATCGAGATTTGAGGTGATTGAAAATTTGAGAGTTTGAGAGAGTTTGAGGGAGTTTGGAAATGAAAAAGTGAAGAATGAGGGGGAGGAAGAAGGTCTGGCGCGAATTAATAAGAAATCCTTCTGAAATTGCACATCAGAATTATTTCTGGATATGCATATCCGGAACACTTTAGCGTTTTTTAAAAATTTGGTGCGTCCGAATGTGCACATCCGAAATCAGAGGGCAAAAAAATAATTTCACGTGGTGCCTAAGAAACTTGGGTGGTGTATTAAAAAATGCTCAAATTGAAATGTATATATTATATATAAAAAATTACAATCTCTTCCGTCCCCTCTCTTTAAAATCATAAAAGCAAAATAAATTGGATATATTCTAAATATTACACAAAACTATAGTTTTAGATTAAAAATAAAAGAGAGAAAGACTTGCATGAATGAGTTTGTTTCAAGATTTACGTTAAGATGAATGTTGTCACAAATGTTCTATAGGTATAGTTGTTAAGTGAAACTAGAAAAAGAACCAAAAAGTGCATGAGTTTTAAATTTGAGAGAGAAATAAAGAAATTGTTTGTTATTATGAATTTGATGGAGAAACAAACATCTATTATTTTTAATTTGAGGGAGAAAATAAACAATATGTTTGTTATTTTGAAACGTCTTGTATGTTATTTTGAATCCGAGGGAGAAATATATATTTGGTTTTATGGAAAATAATTGACGACAATTTTTCTATCTCATGGAAACTCAATCACCAGACTCTACTCATCTTCCTCACCACCAAACTGTAAGTTTCTCTTTTTCTCCTTTTTTTTTTTCTCTTTTTCTATTAGCAACTTTACAGATTGAAATTAATGAAAATCATGCAGAGATGTATTTGTTTATTGTGCAAGCAAACTTATGTTTAATAAATTCAATTTTTAGAATTTGATATTATATTTATTATGAGAAAATAGATGATGCACTGACAGTGTAAAATTATTTTACACTGTCAACCAATCACGACCATGCATTCTGCCAAGTCAGACTATAATTTTAAAAAAATTTAAATGACATAGCAAAATAATATATTTTTATTAGATGACAGTGTAAAACAGTGCATATAAATTAAACCCAAAAATAAATTTGTTTGATAGCAACCACATTTAATTTATATTTTAATATTATTATAAAGTTATAATTATTTTAATTAAAATAAATGTTATAACTAAAGGGTAGGTGTTGAGGGCGAAAGCTAAACCATCAACAAAACTAATTAAAAAATTCGCTACATGAATTTACTCATTTATATATCCATCTTTCGCAGAGTTTGAGACGAAGTCCCACAAAATTTTATCTTGAATGTAAAAATGTGTTCTTGCTATATGAACAACACAATGATTGTGTTAATGATGAATGCGATGTCTTAAAACAGAAAGACCTAATAATATGAAGACGATTTTTTTTTTTTCATTTGGATAAAAACTTTCAAAGGATATTGTTAGTAAATGCTCATATGGCGAGAAGAGAATCAATCTCAAGCCAAATTTGAGTTCATCATCTCTTAAAAGCATGCTCTATAGGTAATATGATACATGTAATTTCAGTTTGAAATGAGGTCACGATACTTAAATTTGATGAGAATTCCCTACTCTAGATGACAGACGAGTCACATAAAACTCCCCCACATATTGCAAGTCCAGTGTTCCTCCATGACGCCCCATATGTTTTGTATTTAACCCTTTAAGGTTATGAATATTTTTAATTGATTTGCTTAATGCAGAGTGCAGGAGAGGATCAACATTTGTTGATAAAGTGTTTCAATATAGTGAATTTATGCATCAATAAGTACATAAGCCCTTTGAAAGAGGTAATTGCGTTGTAAATCCAATTTTTTATGTATCTAAGCGTCATTGAATCTAAGTTGATTTTTTGTGTGACAAGTTTTTCAGATGATTAAAGCAGTGGTTGCAGTAATAAAATTATTGAGTTGTGGACTCCAACCTCGGTTAATAAAGTTGAATAGAACCACAAAGGTAGTTGATCAAGTTATATGCATAACAAGATTTCAATCATGTCCATTATATAATTTAATTCTTAATATTGCATAATTGTTTTTGTGCTTAATGGTCTTTGTAGTTGGAATTTTCACCTATTAAAATTAGTTTACAATAAAAACATAATTTATTTTAAACATTATTTATTTTGTATAAATAATTGTGATTTGATTAATTCATTTTCTAACTTTATCTCAATTAAATACTTATTCTTATCTTTTGAATAGATTGAAGGAAAACCAGAAAGGGAAACAAAAATTGAAGAATGGCTTCCTATTAATGCTGATAGAAGTGCAAAATGGTGGCATCAGCTTTTCACAATGTAACTGCAATGGTTGGAGCTGGTGTTCTTGGTCTCCCCTATGCCATGTCACAACTTAGATGGTATATTAATTTCAAATCTTAATTCTTTAACATGCAATACTATTCTCAAGAATAAAATAAAGCAAAAAAATTAAATGTATGGTTCTTATACTTTCAAATTTAATATTTCTTTTACTCTTCTTAGGGGTCCTGGTGTAACTTTACTTATCCTTTCATGGATCATTACACTATACACATTATGGCAAATGGTTGAGATGCCTGAAATGGTTTCAGGAAAACGTTTTGATAGATACCATGAATTGAGTCAACATGCATTTGGAGAAAAGTTAGGTCTTTATATTATGGTACCTCAACAAGTTATAGTAATGCTTGGTGGGAACATTGTGTACATGGTCATTGGGGGTGCATCATTGCAGAAGTTTCATGATATAGTATGTCCAGATTGTAAAAAGATCAGATTGACATTTTTCATTATGATATTTGCGTCTGCTCAATTTGTATTATCTCATCTACCCAGCTTTAACTCCATTTCTGGTGTATCGTTGGTTGCAGCAGTCATGTCCATTGGGTATAGTAACTTCTTCCTATTCTTTTCCTTTTAATTTTACCATACAACTAATAATTTTTTTTGGCTTAAATAGTCTGTTCGTCTATGTACGTTAGCGAGTTTTTAATTTTGGTCTCTGTATTTTTTTTGTCTAAGTTAGTATTTTATTCCTAAAGTCAAAATCTGTAAGAAAATCCGGAATTTTCCTGCGAATTTTTCATCAGATTTTCTTGCGAATTTTGATTTTAGGACTAACGTAGTCAAAAAATGAGATATAGAGACTCAAAACAAAAACAAAAATTCGTTAACTTACGGAGAATAAAAATACATTTAAGTCTAATTTTTTTTACAGCAGCCCTAATTTTTTTTTATATTTTGTATTACACTATAGTTATTCTACAATTGCTTGGGTTGCTAGTGCGCATAAAGGAGTACAAGAAAATGTACAATATGGTAACACAGCTACAACTACCATAGACTTAGTCTTTAATTTCTTTAATGCAATAGGGGCTGTTGCTTTTGCTTATGCTGGACACAATGTGGTGCTGGAAATTCAATCAACAATTCCTTCAACACCTGAAAAACCATCTAAGGTTCCAATGTGGAAAGGAGTTGTTGTTGCATATATCATTGTTGCTTTGTGCAATTGGCCTGTTGCTATTATTGGTTATTGGATGTTTGGTAATGAGGTGAAGGATAATATTCTCATCTCTTTAGAGAAACCAACTTGGATGATTGCAGTGGCTAACCTATTTGTTGTTTTTCATGTAATAGGAAGCTATCAGGTAAAATTTATTTTTTTAATTATAAAAAATATTTTATTTGAATATATATTATCATTCATTATTTTAAATTTAATAGATAAATTTGTAAGATTGGATAATTGGGTCATGATCAAAGTTAATAAAATTTCATAGTCTTTAAAATTAAATCTTGTTATTTTTTTATAAATAAGATATTTTCTGCATGCAATTTCTGAATCTAATTCTTCGAGTTGAGGAAGATCACAATAGATTGTAAAACTCTATATTAAGGGATTCAACATTTTTGGGATCCTTTATGATGTTGGGTTTAATATTTGCAATTGCGTGCAAAAGATTTTTTTATTCTTATAAAAAATAACAACAAAGTTAAACTTTAATAATTACATTGAAATTTTGTTGATTTTATTAGCTCTTTTGAATCGAATAATTTAGTTGTTATAATTATAATGGCAAAAATAATTTAATAAAAAAATTATTTGAAGATTATTTAAAAATTCGTTCATTTTAATATTTTAGGATGAAAAAGTCTAACATTTATAATTTTAAGAACTAAAAGAGTGAATCATGAAAAAACTTCAAGTTTAATAATTAATTCTTCTTTTTTTATGACAAAAATTAAAGCAACAAAAATATTATAATAATTAATTTTATATTGTGATTGTTAGTGTAGGTTTTTGCAATGCCAATGTTTGACATGCTTGAAAGTGTATTGGTGAGGAAATTGAATTTCTATCCAAGTACAATTCTTCGTTTTGTTGTTCGTAATCTATACGTAGGTAAGTGAAATAAATTAATGTACAACTTTAACATAGTTATGATTTTTTAAAACTAGTTACAAAATGTTGTTATATTTTATATTTGCAAATAATATTGTATTTTCTTTGTTTTTGTATATTAATATACTTTTTTTTCCAGCCTTCACAATGTTCATTGCTATTACATTCCCATTTTTCGGTGGTTTACTAGGTTTCTTTGGAGGATTTGCGGTTACTCCAACAACATATTTTGTAAGTCATAAAAAATTGCAAATAATAATTTTTTTTAGAATAATTATTTTCATAAATTTGTTCAAATCTTCATTTTATTAATTTTTCAGCTTCCATGTATCATATGGCTTAAAATCTATAAACCTAAAAGATTCAGTTTGTCTTGGAGTACTAATTGGGTAGGTATTTTTTATTTTTTTCCTTAATTTTTTTAATAATTTATTAATGCTTCAAACGTATATTAATTTTATTTATTTGATCTATTTGTTACAGATATGTATTGTGCTCGGGCTATGTATAATTATTTTAGCACCTATTGGAGCATTGAGGAATATTATACTTGAAGCCAAGACCTACAAATTTTACACATAAATTTCTTATCTACATATTTTCATTGCAATGCAACTGATTGAACACAATTTTAAGTTCAATGGAAGAATAAAATGAAAGAAATTATTTCAATTCAAATTTTAGTGAACTTATTGCTTGAATAACTCTCGTATTAATCTAAGAAAAAAATCAGAGAAAAACTAGCTACGACTTATAAGTGGACAAATAGTATAATTATTTATTAGATCATTACATAAAATTAGAAGGAATTGTTGTGAATTTTTTTTAATATAACTTATTTATTCAAAATATATACCAAAAAAAGTAACATTTCAAAAAAATTACTCAAATGGCATGGTTTGGAAAACATTTAACAGGGTGGCGCCATATGGTATGGCGTCTCAGTCAAAGGGCACATGTCATCCCATATGGCGCCTCAGGCTAAATTAATGTGCCCTAATATTTTTTTAAATGCCAGAAGGGAGGCGCCATACAATATGACACCTCAGTTCATGTACTTTTTTTTTAATTTTATTTTAATTTGGAAATTAATTAAATTAATGGTGCTACACTGTTTCATGTGTCTATAAATGAGACTGCACCCTCATTTGTTACTTCACAACACTCCTCTCCATTACCCTAATCTCTCCCCTTCCCAACACTTCTCACCATTACCCTAGTTTCTCCCTTTCCCAACACTATGTCTGAGTGGTTAAATCGCCGTCTATCGTCATCATCATCAGCACCGGAGGAACCGTTTCCAACATTTCCACTGATGAAAAGAAATGCCCTAGTTGTATTCTCAGCAACAAAGCCTCCGATGAAGGTCCTACTCTAGAACATGCAGACATTGAAGCATTTGCATTGGGAACTTTATCGCTGGCTAGAAGGAGAATTTGAGGCAGGTGAAAAGATCAGGAAGATTGAGAGGCAGGTTGAGGAGTCTGGTCCAAATGGAGTTACCCGCACTTGGAGAAAAGTGCAAAATGACGCTGATGTCCTTATGATGATGTTAACACCAAAGAAAATTAACTTGATGGTTGTAATTTCCTAGATAAGTTGATGCGTTGGTGTTGGCTCCTAATTTCGACGCCTGACGCTGGGATAAGAGTCTTTCTCCCAAGGAAGAAAATATTTGGAGTTTATGAAGCTTCGATAGAAACGTGGTTATAAGGAGGTTCAGTCGAAAGCTATCTTCTTGCTAAAAAGAGAAGACTCAAAAGACTTAGAAATATTTCTAAGAGTTTGGAGGAATTTTCGACCGAAGACTAGGAAGTGACGTTCGACGCGAAGGTTTGAAATTCAAATAAAGAAGGGAGTTATTATTTTGAAAGGAAGACACATGGAATGCATCTAAGGGGCGAAGGCATGCTGAATGCCATTTGTCTTCGTTAGAAACGGTGACCGTTAGTGGCGGTTATTTTGACTGTATATAAATAAGGAGTCGTAGTGTTAGATTTCCGTGTGTGCATTCAAAATTTGTACAACTTACTCAAAAATACTCAAAGTACCGTGTGAGAGAAAAGAGTTAGCATTGAGAAAATGTACGTTTGGAAAAACACCAGTTTCATTCTTTACATTTCAACGAAGTTTTAAGTTATTTATTTGCAATTCATTCTACATTTTTGCTATTTCATTCATGCACTTTTATTATGGTTTCGTTATTTCTTTTAAGAACCAAATTTTATCATTTATGTCCAAACCACATCAATTTATATAAAAAAATGATGAACATAACGAATAAAAGGTTTGATTTCTATACAAATTGTCAAAACTCTTAAAGCACATTGCCTTAGGATTTGTATGGTCGATCCTGCAAGTAAACTAATTTTCAAAAATTATGAGACCAATGGTTGTTTGCTAATTTTCAAGGAAAACAAATTGGCACGCCCAGTGGAACCTTGTGCTATTGACAATTTAAAACCTTTGTTTTTACATTATTCTTACAAAAGTCTTCTTCATTTCGTTGCATGAGGCTAAGAAGTGGTAAGATAGCCATAAATAACGAAGAAAGACCTATAAGAAGACGAGTAAGGAGAATGGCGAATCCAAATCCGCCAAACAATCAGAATTCCACAAACGATGGAGTCCCACCCCCTATTCCTTCGACTGGGGGCAATACGGCCTCAATACCAGTATTAGAGGCTATACCATCAACCGCGGGTTCGACACCAGCGCATTCAACCCCCCAGAGTGCGCCTAGTTTCTCTACCATAGGACCCCAAGTTTCTCAAATGACCCCTCCCCCTTCGGGGAATATGTACAAGCCTTTTATATCCGGTTTTTCCATGCCTCCACTAAATCGAGAACAGCCGTATGGAATGCAAGCATCAGTGATGGCAAGTTTACATAATGCGTCATCAGCATTTACAGATCCAACGGTTAACATAACATCGCCTTTACAAGGATCCGGTTCCGGTATAAACCATATGGGTAGGATTAGCCAACCTTTAGGAATGGGATATCAAACATATATGTCAAACATTACTAATAATTCTGTAGCAGTAATTAGGCAACAAATGGACGAAAGCAACCATGATATGGTTCAGATGCTAGCCCAACATATGGGGGTTATATTTAACCCCTTGATTCAAAACACTACACAAACAAACCAATAATTGGCAGCGCAAATGACGCGTATCGCTGATTTCTTTGGTGTCCCCCAACCTCCCCAAAGGGAACGTCTAATTCAAAATCCAGGAGTAACCGTCGAGGAAGACCCTACCATAAATCAAAGACAACCAGACATCCCTCAGGCGAACGTGTTGAGCCAAGGAGGAGCAGTCGAACAGCCAGGAGTCGAAATTCCTATCCCACAAGAACCAAGGGTAGTATTAGTTAATAGAAACCAAAATACTGATAATATTATACAACAAATGCGACATAACGATGTGCCTGCAGAAAATAATTTGGCAGCCATGGTCGAAAGGATTATGGTACGAAATGGAATGAATGTGGGCCTCCAGAGGCCCAGTTATACTTCCTCTTTATCTGAATATATTTTGCAGCAAGATTTACCCCCAAGGTGGAAGGTTCCCAAGTTTACGAAATTTTCAGGAGATACTAGTGAATCGACGGTCGAACACGTGGCACGGTATTTGATAGAAGTAGGCGAAATAGCAAATAATGAAAATTTGAAGATAAAATATTTCCCAAGTTCGCTAACAAAAAACGCTTTTACTTGGTTTACTACTCTGCCTGCAAATTCGATACATGCCTGGACCCAATTGGAGAGATTGTTCCATGAACAATTCTACATGGGACAAACAAAGATAAGTTTGAAGTAATTGGCTAGCGTCAAGAGAAAGTTCTCAGAGCCAATTGATGACTACCTGAATAGGTTTAGGCTGCTCAAGGCAAGGTGTTTTACACAGGTGTCTGAACACGAGTTAGTCGAAAAGGCTGCAGGAGGCCTCGACTACTCCATTAGAAAGAAATTAGATACCCAGTATTTAAGAGATATGGCCCAATTGGCTGATAGGATTAGGCAGGTCGAACGACTAAAATCCGAAAAAGCTAGGTCTAACAAGAATAAAAAAGAAAGAGTATCATATGTCGGAGTTTGCGAAGACAACGCCGAAGATGAATCATTGAATTTTGACGAACATGAGGTCGATCTAGCGGAATTAAAACAGGGTCCGCCATATGCTTGCAAAGTCTTGGCTCCGTCGAATGGGAAAAACCCAATCGAATCGGAAAAGAACGACAAGTTCCCCAAAAGAACTTATACGTTCGACGTCATAAAGTGTGACGAAATATTTGATTTGTTAGTCCAGAATGGCCAAATAATAGTGCTACCTGGTACTAAAGTGCCTCCTTTAGAACAGCAGAAAAAGAGAGGTTTTTGCAAATACCATAATTTTTTGGGTCATAAAACGTCTCAATGTTTCCTTTTCAGGGATCTAGTGCAAAATGCAATCAGAGATGGAAGGCTCAAATTCGGTGACAAGTCGAAGCCCTAGATGAAGTTAGATGCAAACCCTTTGCAAGTGGTAGAAGCCTACTACGTTGAGCCATCCGTGGTGAACATGGTTGAAGTTGCTGAAGACTTCGACAATAACATGAATTTGATCGGGGCTGCTGACAGTTTCGACAGTAATGTGAACATGGTGGAGATTACTAAGGATCTTGCCGACAAAAGTGACATGATCGAAGTTACTAATGACTTCGTAAACCAGGCTGTGATGGTTAAGGTTACTGAAGACCTTGACAGAAAGATTATGGAGAATTACATTGGTGAGGCCACTGACAGCGTCAACCACGAAGCTACTGAGGGCTTCGCCAAAATAAAAAAGGAAACAACTTAGGATTTCGCCAAGATTAACAACGAAACTACTGATGGTTTCGTCCAAATCAATAACGAGACCACTAATGGTTTTGTCCAGGTTAACAAAGGGACTACTGAGGGTTCCTACAAACAGGCTGCTGTTGGCGTCCTCCGGAGAACCATGGAGGATCCAAAGGAGAAGGCTGTCAGATTCGTCAGCCAACAGGTTACCAAGGGTCTTCCTCCGAAGGTACCAACAAAGGAAACCACTGAGGGTTTCAACCGTATCAAGAAGGATCACGAGCTCAATGAAGGCCTCAGTTTGAAGTTGAACAAATTGAGCATTGCCACAGAAACAGCTGCCAATGTGAACATGGTGGAGGTATCTCAGAATGTTTCGTGCAAGTCGATGAAGAGCGTCGACGTGAGGAGTACCACAAATTAGCATACCCCAAAGAAGAGGAAAATTTGGCAGATTTCATCCACAGATGCCAGAGAAAGAGGTTTGAAGTAATGCTCTATCCTCGTTGTAGTGCCGTCTTCAACAAAAAGGCAGCACAGAACCTAGAAGGAGTGGAAAGAGCAAAAAGAAGGGGAAATTGGAAGCCTTCTCAACCAGCAGGAGGAGAAAGATTCGACCCTAGGAGAGGAGACCAAAACAGGCAGAAGTTAGGTGGAAGGTACCCAAACACGTTCAAGCCTAGGAATAAGGCTCCAAATGACAAATGGGTCAATCTAATCCGACAAGCCCAAGGCCAAGGGAAGTGGAAAGATTTCGAAGTACAAAGGGGATCTTCCTTATCATATAGGAGAGAATTCCAAAAGTCTAAGAAGATGACTTACCCATCTAAAAAATACAAGGGTAAGAACCCTATGACGAAATCACAATGGAGAAGGTATCAGCGTCGAAAGAAAGCAAAGAAGAAGGCTGCAGGAATGGCTAAACTAGAAACCAGCAGTAATGTTCAAACCTCGAACCAGAAAGAGGAATTGAAGGATAGCAAGTCGTTCGTTGCTCTAGAACAAGCGTCTTCAAAAGAGGACGTAACTAGAGATAATGAAATGACTGATGATTTCAACTCAGGGTCGGAAGCATCTTTCGACGTGATGTGCAACGTTGTGTCAGTACTCCCCAGGGAGTATGACCAGATAATGGAAGTCGAAGATGAGGAAGAGGCTATGGAAGTCGAAACGGCCAGACACAGGCCTGTTTGTTATTATATCATGAACAATGGATGCATGGAAGAACAAAACGCATTTATTGAAAGGCCAGATGATTCGATGAGAAGTCACTTAAAACCCATATTCATTAAAGGAAAGATGGACAACATAGGGGTAAACAAGATTCTGGTTGATGGAGACGCGGCAGTCAATTTGATGTCGTATTACATGCTCAAAAAGATTGGAAAGGATGATTCTGACACCAAACCTCATAACATGGTGTTGTCGAATTACGAGGGTAAAGTGGGAACCACCATGGGTGTAATACAAGTGGATCTAACAGTCAGAACCATCACAAGGCCGATAATGTTTATGGTAATTGCCTCAAAGGAAAATTACAACCTGCTATTAGGCAGGGAATGGATACACGACATAGGTGTCGTCCCTTCGTCGATGCATCAAAGAATAACGATATGGCGTGCCGACGGGATTGTCGAGAATATAGAGGCTGACCAGAGTTACTTTCTGGCTGAAGTAAACCAGGTTGACAGGCGAAGCTTTGACAGAAATATGGCTCATATTGCTCCTTGTAGTCGTGCAACGTTCGACATGATGCCAACCGACAACGCCTTCTGCTCACTATACCTTTATCCCACCCACGGGTTTCAGTGGGATAGAGAGGTAGTTGGCGAAGAAAATTATATTTTTGGACCCTCACACATCCAGCCAACTGGCTGAGGCAACAAATTTAGTGACAATGAGTGAGTCACTAGTTCTGAAGAAGATTACAGCTTATATAGCCGAGAATAAACTCAAAGCGGCCTTAGAGGCCGAAGTAAAATACATGGCTGTCGAAGCCAATGAGATCGAAGCAGATCAACAAGGTCCTGGAAAGGACTTTGATCCGGATCCACCTGACAAAGATTTGGGAGAATTGCAAAACCAGAGGCTCGACGCGATTTATGACGATGAGCCTTTAGGCTTTGAGAAGGATCCATTAGCAGCAGCCATTAAGATGATGGCACAGGATCCACTCGAAGTAATCGACTTGGGGTCGGGGGCAGAAAAAAGACCAACTTACATCAGTGCAAAAGTTAATCCCTAACTCAAGGTCGAAATAGTCCAGTTGCTGAAGGAATTCAAGGATTATTTCGCATGGAACTATGATGAAATGCCCGGTCTGGATAGGAATCTGGTCGAACTAAAGCTACCAATAAAGCCTGGGAGAAAACCTGTTAAGAAAACTCCAAGGCGATTCGCACCAGAGATCCTCTCAAAGATTAAAGAAGAAGTCGAAAGGCTCCTCAGATGCAAGTTCATCCGCCCGACCAGGTATGTCGAATGGATTGCCAAAATGGAAAACTAAGGGTATGCATAGATTTTCGAGATTTGAATTCTGCTACCCAAAGGATGAATATCCTATGCCAGTGGCGGAAATGCTTGTCGATTCTGCCGCAGGCCACGAGTACCTTAGTATGCTTGATGGGTACTCTGGTTACATTCAAATTTTTATTGCTGAGGAAGATGTTCCTAAAACAGAATTTCGATGCCCTGGAGCCTTAGGCACCTACGAGTGGGTGGTGATGCATTTTGGCTTAAAGAATGCTGGGGCAACATACCAGCGAGCAATGAATTCGATTTTTCACGATTTCATTGAGACTTCCATGCAGATTTATATTAACGATATTATTGTTAAGTCGGTTTCAGGAAAAAGTCACATAGACCATCTTCGACAGTCCTGTGAAAGGATGAGGAAGTTTGGCTTAAAGATGAACCCTCTCAAATGTGCGTTTTGTGTGCAGGCGGGAGACTTCCTAGGTTTTGTGGTCCACAAGAAAGGGATCAAAATCAATCAAAACAAGGCCAAGGCAATAATGGAAGCGAAAGCGCCATCTACAAAGAAGGAATTGCAGTCTCTACTTGGCAAGATCAAATTTCTCAGAAGGTTCATCTCCAACCTTAGTGGCAAGACGCAACCCTTTTCCCCTCTACTTCGACTGCAAAAAGAAGACTTCGAATGGTGGCAAGTGCAGCAGGATGCCTTCGACAAGATTAAGGAGTACCTGACGCATCCTTTAATTTTGATGTCACCTTGTAGAAGTAGGAGTATGAGGCTATACATATTTGCGTCGTACAAGACATTAGGGAGCATGTTGGCTTAAGAGGATGAGAATGGTGTCGAAAGAGCCATTTATTACCTCAGTAGGGTCTTGAATGATACAGAGACTAGATATAATGTAGTCGAAAAATTTTGTTTATGTTTATACTTTTCATGTATGAAATTGAAGCACTATATAAAACCAGTGGATGTTTTCGTTTCTTCTCATTTCGATGTTATAAAATACATGTTATCCAAACCAATTTTGCATAGTCGAATTGGAAAGTGGGCGTTAGCATTAACTGAGTATTCTTTGATATATTTACCTCTAAAAGTTGTCAAAGGGCAAGTAGTGGCTGATTTAATAGTCGACCACGCGATAAATGAAAAGTCTTTGGACTACATTGAACTAGAACCCTGGAAGTTATACTTCGACGGCTCTAGTCATAAAAATGGAACTGGTGTAGGAGTTTTAATTATTTCTCCTAACAAAATTCCAATAAAATTCTAGTATAAAGTCAAAGGCTTATGTTCAAATAACGAGGCCGAATATGAGGCTTTAATAGCCGGACTTGAAATTTTATTGGAATTGGGGGCAACTCGAGCCGAAATAATGGGCAACTCAGAGTTAGTCATAAAGCAAATAACAAAGGAGTACAAATGCGTCAAAGAAAATTTGATCATGTACTTTGTAATAGTCAATCGACTCTTGAAAAGATTCGATATGGTAACGATTCGACATATCCCTCGAATAGAAAACCAGGAGGAAAATGACTTAGTGCAAATTGCTTCTGGCTACAAAATATCAAAGGAAAGTCTGCAAAAAGCCATTGAAGTCAGAGGTAGAGTCATGTCGACAAGATTATCACCATCAGACTTGGAAGCTACAAAGTTAGGGTACGCTGATAAGGAAAATTTTGAAATTTTAGCTGTGGATAGTTTGATGGTGGGGCATGTGGGGCACATCAGGTAGGCCACAAGATGAAATGGCTCTTGTTTCGACAAGGCATGTACTGGCCTACCATGTTAAAGGACTGTATCAAATTCGCTAAAGGATGTCAAGAATTCCAAATGCATGCAGGTATACAACATGTTCCAGCAAGCGAATTACACTCCATAGTTAAACCATGGCCCTTTAGGGTTGGGCTTTGGATTTGATTGGCGAGATTCGACCAGCATCGTCTAAGAACCAAAGGTATATTTTGGTAGGTATTGATTACTTTACAAAGTGGACCGAGGTTATACCTTTACCAAACGTTGACCAAGAGGATGTGATTGAATTCATTAAGAAACACATTATCTATAGATTTGGAATCCCATATCACAACGGATCAAGGATCTATTTTTACTGGTCGAAAGATGCAGGAGTTCGCTAAAGAAATGGGTTTCAAGTTATTAACCTCTACACCATATTATGCTCAGGCTAATGGTCAAGTGGAAGCAGCGAATAAGGTAGTGATTGGGTTGATCAAGAAGCATGTGGGAAAGAAGCCAAGAAATTGGCATAAGACATTAGACTAGGTTCTCTGGGCATGTCGAACCTCTCCCAAAGACGCAACTAACACCACTCCTTTTCGTTTGACTTTTGGCCATGATGCAGTTCTACCTGTGGAAATCTACTTACAATCAACAAGGATCCAAAGGCATCATGAGATCCCTTCTTAATCTTATTAGAATATGATGTTAGATGAGTTGGTCGATTTAGATGTAGAAAGACTTAATGCCTTGGAGTTGTTAAAAAGACAAAACAAAAGGGTAGAAAAGTCTTACAATAAAAAAGGTGAAAGTCAAGACTTTTTCTCCTGAAGAATTGGTTTGGAAAGTAATTTTGCCTATGGATCGAAAAATTAGGTCTTTAGGAAAATTTTCCCCTAAATGGGAGGGTTCTTTTCAGATCATACAAGTTTTTTCAAATGGTGCCTATGAGATTGAAGAGATAGACGAAGATAAAAGAATCTTGAAAGTAAATGGTAAGTATTTGAAAAAATATAAATCTGTACTTCAAGAGTTAAAAATTGTTTATGAGTAATTGTAGAGAATTGGTCGAAGCCAACTTGGTATAAAACTGCCAGAATGGCTTAATTCATTACATAAAAGCCTCGAGGGGCTGAGAAATATTGTATTAAAAATAAATATATTAAAATGGCAAATTAAAAAGGAAGGTTGCTCTTCATCTTGAGATACTTCAACTTTTGGAGCTCAAGGCGTCTCTCACATGAGGATTTGTCAAGATTTAGCGCTGCAACCTCTCCTTCTAACTGTCGAGCTTTGTCGAGAAATTCCAGGGCAAGTTTTAATTCTCTGACTACTTCAGATTCGTCAGAGGCTTGTAGTTCAGAGTTGCGTTGCTTAGCCATGGAGATCTTGGCTTGCAGTTCTTCGATTTTTTTTCCAAGTGGCAATATTCGCTTTATTGCTCTCAATCTCTTTAGTGTGTTGTTCCTTTATCTGCTCCAATTCTCCCACCCTAGCTTCTGACTCAGCAGCAGCCGTCCATGCAGCATCCTCACTCCCAAATGTGGTCTCAAGTGCATTATTGATCTGAGGCAGTTGTTTTAGATCGGCGGTAACTTGATCAATCATAGTACCAAGTTCCAAAATGATGGTGGCAACTTCAGGGGAAACAGTTTGGAGATCAACTTGCTTGAGAAGAGGCTTCAATTGAAGAGAGGAAGTAGCATCAGATTCTAGAAGTCTGAAGAGGTTACCTTTGAAGACTTTCTCTTTGATCTTTAGAAGGGCCTCAGTTGGAGGCTTGCTCGAAGATTGACCTTCAGAAGCCGTCGAAGCACTCACGCTGCTATCAGAGGAACTCCCTCATTTGCTGAGAAGGATTTTCTGGTATTCACGAGGGTTGGTGGCCTTAAGGCGATTAAGATTTTCTTTAGAGTATGCAAGAACTGTCTCTGTCGAAGGTTTAGCACTTTCAGCAGTTACAACAACCTTAGGAGCAGCATTGTATTCTCTTTGGGTTTGCTTTTTGGCAGATTCACTTCTAGCCTTCTCTTCGGCGCCCTTATCATCTTCACCGTCATCTTCTTGGTCATTTTCATCATCATCATCATCATCATTATCATTACCTTCATCATCATCATCATTTCTGCCAGTTGGAACATTGAATGTTCTTCTTCTTCTTCTTCTTCCATTTCATCCTCTTGGACAGCAGCATCTGGATCAGCATTATTTGGGTCTTTGTTACCAGTGAGTTCGACCTCTGGGGAGCCACTGTCAGAAGATTTCTCACCCAGAGTATTGCCTTCATCCATAGTCGTTGTCTCTTTATTTAATTCTTCAGGAATACCTTGGTTCTGGTCCTCCTGCTCAGAATCACTGGTCTGAGATTGTTGTGCAGACGACGTTGGAACTTCTTTCACAATAGGTTTGTTGACTAGGGTAGGGAGAGCAGTTGGAGGAGTAAAGTTGGTTGGTTGGGTCGAAGTACCCGTGCCTTCCTGAAATAACAAACAAATAAGGTTAGGATTGAAACAAAAGAAAGCTAGTAAAATAAACTGTTTAAGGGAAAATTAAAATTACCTTGAGTTCTTCGACTCCAGGACTGGAGTTATCGCTTTCAAGATGAGTTGAGCCTACCTTCGATGTGCCTTGAGGAGAAGACTCCATGTTCTTTTGAGCTGAAGATACTTCAGAGACCTTCGATGCCTTTACCTTAGGTTGACTCGAAGTCTCAGTGATCCTAAGTTGGTTCTTCCTCTTCTTGGTTGGTTGATCATCAGGCGGAGATTGATTTTCGTCGTCTGATTCGAGCACAATTTGGGCAGTAACCCTTTTGGATTTTTTCTTTTGAGGAGTTAGAGGTGGTCTTCGAGAGCTCTGAGAAAACTTAAAATATTAGAAAGCATAACAATACACAGCACAAGAAAAGTTAGGGAGTAAAAGTTACTTTTGTGGGTGGTTCAGTCTCTTCTTCGACTGGTCTTTTTGCTGCAAGTTTCTTTGGTTTGACAGCTGCAGATAAACAAAATAGTCACAAGTCAGTAAGAACAGTCAAGTAAGGGAAATATAAAATTTGATAATTTTCATTCCACACCTTCATAGATTTTGGATTTGATGCGAACATCTTCGATACCGATATGAAGTAGTCCCTTAAAACTATCTAGGGTGTATTTAGTCGGAACCACCCGTGGAGCCTTTGGTTTTGATTGTTAACCAAGGATCTTTATAGAATCCCCACAGACAAACCAGTCTGGAAATGGAGGGGCAAGTGCCACTCCAAAGTCAGTAGATGGCAGTCGAGGGAATTTGGGAGGAAACATATTGAAGGCCATTTCGTAGCGTTTCTCAGGAGGAACGTACGAAGGTATCTTTAAGTTCTCCATTTTCTTTAAAAAAATTCCTTCAGAGTAACAGCAGCCTCGCGGACGGTTCGACTAAGATCATCTGGGCGATAAATAGTTTCAAAGAATTTTTGGAATGACTGGATTTCCTTGATATGTGTAGAATTACCTTTCTTGATTTTCTCCCGCACAGGGAGAAAAGCTTCGTCAATCAGCTATGTGAAGGAAACAACATCAAAAAAATTCTCAGTGTAGTACTTCGACCACCACTGGTAAAATTCTGAAGTGCAGAGGTAATTGGGCTCAAAATCGACTAGAGAGAGGGACACTTTGTATGCATTGCGAGTCATATGTACTGTGGTCATCTCTTCAGTGTAGCTGGTGTGATGGAGAAGGAGATATCCTTTTTCATACAAGCATTTTGGAAGGGTTTGAACCAAACCAAACTGGCGAGCAACCAAATTAGGTTGATAGGCAATCAGAGAGACTTGACCTCTTCCCAGATTAAGTCGAAGGGTCAGAAGTCGAGGAATCAGAAAAGCTTCCCAGACCAGCTTTGATTTTTCTTCTTGGGTTTTATCAGAGGTAGGGAAAGGCCTAGTAAACCACTCGGGGCCGTATTTCCTTTTAGCAAAAGGGGCCATGTTTGAGGTAAACTCGTGGCGCTTGGCGAACATCTTTATGAAGCTAAGAAATGTTTTCCTGAGCAATTGACCCTCTTTGGTAGGGGTTAGATGTACTAAGTGGGTCCCTTCGACTCACCGCTCTTTGATTTCTTTGGCTTCCTCTTCGACAGATCCTTTGTTTGGAAGACTAGCTTCAAAAGAAGCATTCAGCCAAAGTTGAAGGAGCCAAAAGGGCCCTGATAGTAGTAGCTTTCCTCCTGCAGCTAGCCCTTTGAGTTGAGCGACACCTTCACTTAAGGACTCATAGAGGTGCCCTAAAATCATCTCACTTAGAAAAACATCTCGACCAGAGTGAAGTTGGGTGGCAAGTGTGAGAAATTTTCTGGCTACTTGCAAGGATTTTGAGCAAAACACGCAATGTGATAGCCAGACAGTCAAAAAAGCTATATGTTCTCGGTCAGTAACATCATTGGTTTTTGGGTTATAATAGTGCTTGATAAAGTTTGTATACGTAGGCTTGGCAGATGCAATACCTATCTGGTCCTCAGAATCCAATTCTGGGTTGTAATGCTTCCCAGTTGGTTTCAGCCTAGTGATAGCGGCTACATCAAATAACGTCGGGGTCATCATCCCACAAGGGAGATGAAAGGTATAATGGGTGCTGTCCCAGAAGTAGAGGGATGAAACAAGCATTGTCGAACAGTATGCGGGTCCCCGTTTTCGACAGCATGATAAGGTCATAGATTCCTAAGTCTTTCCAAGCTTAGGCCTTAACCTTTTCTATTTTGGTTAAGCAGTTCAAATAAAGATCAGAATCTTTGAACGACGGAGTTGCCCTAAAGATCCTAGATCCGTCGTTCATGTACCGTAAGTCTATGTTGTTGAGGGCTACAGCATCAGGAGTATTGGTTTCCACCTTAGACTTGTTAGCTTGCCCTATGGGTTTTGTCATATGGTAGGAGGGGAAGTAATCACTAATCTTCTCAAAATCAGTATCTAGAGCAGATAAAGGGCCAGATAATGCATGTGGCTTACCAGAAACGAGAATAGGAATCAATACCTGAGATTCGTAGATACACCTCTTCTCCTTCTCAAGCGATTCTGGGATGCATTGCAGGTTCTTCACTATCTTGGGCCCAGCAAGCGTACCAAAGGGAGGAATCTGAGAGTGGGTCTTCGGCTCCTTTGGTTTTTGGATTTTCTTGGAGTCTTTGATGTTGGAGGTTGAAGATGCCATGGTTGAAGAACAAGAGATTTGGGTTTCGTTTTCTGAGAAGTTGAAAAGAAAGCAAAAAGTGGAAATAAGGGATTTCAAACCTTGTAAGTGGAAATAAGGCATCGAATGTTACTATCAAAATGACCTTTTTCTTCATTAATTTCGAAAAAGACATTTTGGGGGGGGGGGGGGGGCAATTTGTTGGCTCCTAATTTCGACGCCTGACACTGGGATGAGAGTCTCTCTCCCAGGGAAGAAAATTTTTGAAGTTTATGAAGCTTCGACAGAAACGTGATTATAAGGAGGTTCAGTCGAAAGCTATCTTCTTGCTAAGAAGAGAAGACTCAAAAAACTTAGAAATATTTCTAAGAGTTTGGAGGAATTTTCTACCGAAGACTAGGAAGTGACGTTCGATGCGAAGGTTTGAAATTCAAATAAAGGAGGGAATTGTTATTTTGAAAGGAAGACGCGTGGAATGCATCTAAGGGGCGAAGGCATGCTGAATGACATTTGTCTTTGTTAGAAACGATGACCGTTAGTGGCGGTTTTTTCGACTGTATATAAATAGGGAGTCGTAGTGTTAGATTTCCGCGTGTGTATTCAAAATTTGTACAAGTTACTCAAAAATACTCAAAGTACAGTGTGAGAGAAAAGAGTTAGCATTGAGAAAATGTACGTTTGGAAAAACACCAGTTTCATTCTTTACATTTCAATGAAGTTTTAAGTTATTTATTTGCAATTCATTCTACATTTTTGCAATTTCATTCCTGCACTTTTATTACGGTTTCGTTATTTCTTTTAAGAACCAAACTTTATCATTTCTATCCAAACCACATCAATTTATAAAAAAATCAATGATGAACATAACGAATAAAAGGTTTGATTTCTATACAAATTGTCGAAACTCTTAAAGCACATTGTCTTAGGATTTGTATGGTCGATCCTGCAAGTAAACTAATTTTCACAAATTAGGAGACCAGTGGTTGTTTGCTAATTTTCAAGGAAAACAATTGGGTTGTTTATTTTGGGTATGTTGTTGTTATTTTCTAATTTGGTATTAGGTTATGTCGTTATTATTTGTTGATGTTCAGCTATTAAGATCCTATACCAACTCAACAATATATGACTTGGTTTAGGTCTGTTACAAAACCCCTACAATTTCTCTCTCAGCCGACGTATCTAATTGATCCGCGCCAACGTGCCTCTTTCTCACAGCCACATGCCCAACATTATACACCTTATTATACCCAACAACAAGGTATACCAACCGAATCAATCTTCCAAAGCCGCAACCTTGTCATGCCACCAACTCAGTCACAACAAGAAGAGCCTTACCCCTACCCCAAGCCCACCTACACCGACCCCAATAATTCATATAGCCCTGACAACTCTTTCAAACCCACTCCAGCCCACCATAGCCCCCCGTAAATGAATACCCCCTCGTCCTACAACCAACAAACACAATCGTCCTACAACCAACAAACCCATCCACTATTTGACTACCAAACCCCACATCAACCACTGGATCGGTACCAACACCCTTCAATGCAACATTTCGATCAACCATACCGTCTACAACCAACCCAACCCCCTTACAAACTACAAAAACATGGGCATGCAACTAGATTATGGAAGCGTCGTTGGCGGCAACCACCGGCTATTGGGGATAGATGCTTCAAAATTTGTCTGATACGCCGGGACCATCTCAACAGATGCCTCTTCCGCATGTCAACACGCAAAGGCCAGAGACACCTCAACAAAATCGTGGTAGACCTAGACGCCGCGCAAGAGCCCCGACATGTGGAACCGGTGGACGTTTAGATAGACACGACCATTAAATTTTTGTTTACCATAAATTGTACTAATTTTTATTCTGAACATGGTTATGTATTTTTGGCTACCCTTATTTTTTTTTTCTTTAAATTTTTCAATTTCCAAATTAAAATAAAAATTAAAAAAAAAAAAGAAATGACCTGAGGCGCCATATGGTATGGCGCCTCCCCTATAAAATAAAATAAAATTAGGGCATGCACATTATGCCTGAGGCGCCATATGAAATGGCTTTTGGTGCATTTGCCTTTTTCCTAAGGCGTCATATGGTATGGCGCCACCCTGCTGCTTTTTTTCAAAGTCCGTCATTTTGGTAAATTATTTGAAACAATGGATATTTATGTATTATTTTTTAATAACAGTGTTATTCTAAAAAAAAATCAATTGTTGTAGCCATTGTAATTGTAATACGAATTTACAGAATAGAGATATTGCATTATGAATTTGTACAAAATATTTATGCAATACGTCATATTAAGGTATTCTTATAGCCATTGTAGCAAGAAGTTGATGGATTGGCACATTATTATTGACCTTAAATTAAAGTGGAATAAAATTCTCGTAATCAACTTGTGACATATTATATGAATAGTCATGAGATAAACTTCATGATCCTTAATCTTTAATGGACTACACAATCATGGCCGTGAATAGCATAATTTGAGCAATATTTATCATAGAAAACATAATAAACTTCAAAAACAATAAAGCAATTGCAATAAGAAAAAAAGGTGGAACCTGACTGACAAGAAAATAATTTGAATTAAACTTGATTGAGTGTGTTGGATAAATTTCCAAAATATTAAATTGAAAAATAATAATGGTTAAATTAATAAAATAAATTGCCAAAAGTTGTAATTGTCTAGAATAGAACCAGAGACCCTATAATGATTCGGTGCGTGGTCATAAGGTGCAACCACCAGATCAACACAACTTTTCATGAAAAGGTTTGTTGCTATTGATATACAATGGTTCGCGAATAGTCATGTTGAAACCATTGAAACATTGTTTCTCCTCACCAATTGGTACAAATTTTTCTATAAATAGAGATACTTGTTAGGCATAAAATACACACAAAAATTATATGTTTCAAGTGGAAAAAATTATATCTAAGTCATTCTTTTATTTTTCTAGTGCACGAGAATAAATGAGAGAACTTTATTCTATAAAATATCGTTGATCGATATGCTTAATGTGAATGTGCAATTCATGTTAAGGTTTCCAAAGTATCCAGAAGGGAATTTGCCGGTTAACTCATTTGCATCCAATTTGGATAAATTGGTGGGGGCGAATCAAACATAAAGCTTAGTATAAACACACGCTTTGTAATTTATTTTGTGCAACTTTCATCGTACCGTTTTCATCTTCTTCTTATTTAAGTTTTGCAGCAGTCCCCCAATAAAAGATCTAACAATCTTTAGGTTCGATTTTTGATTTTGATTCATACTTTATTTATAATTAGTATTAAAGTATTCGTGCTTTCTTATTCATCAATATGGTGAAAGGTTCATAAACATATTAAATAAATATGTCATTTATATGATGTTTTAAATTCATGCAAAATATGTTGAAAATAATATTTATTTATGTTAAGTTTAACATATGAAATAAATTTATATATGCATGATTTATAAATTGTTCAAGTATGTGAATTTGAATAATTAATAATATGTTTGGTTTATGGTGTATACTTGAATATAAAATTCATGTTAAATATTATTTTCAAATGTTAGAAATATCAAGGACATGTTTAAATTGAATTTTAGTTTTTTTTTTCAAGAGTTTATTAAATTTAAAATGATTTATCTCATATTATATGTATATCATAATATGAAAGTATTATTCTTGTTCATCTTGATATTAAAAGTAATTTGGGTATATTTTAGATTATTGTAATTTGACAAATATTTGAGAATAGTTATAGAAAATATTAATGACGTTAATTTATTGTTTACTTTGTATTGTGATTTTTATTCGGATATACCATAGAACATTGTTAAATATGAAACATGAATTTATCACATAAAATTTGTTATGCATATTAGTTATGCAATAAAATTGTTTATTTTAAAAGAATAAAAATGAATTCTATGGTGTTGTATTTATATGGAGTTTATGAATTAAATGTTTGAATTCACTTTATGAAATAAAAGTTAGTTATGACAAATTTGTTTGATCGCGGTTGTCGATTGCTATAAATGTTTAATGCATTAAATATATTTGGGATGTATTTAAGTGGAAGTAAAATTTCAAATTAAAAAGATTAGCAAATAAAGAATGAAATAAAATTTGTGTATATGACAAAATGAATGACAAAAGTGTCATGATGATAGTTTATCGAAATTATCAAGAATATACAATATATATTGTGTATGAAAACTGTATTAATATAACAAAAGTGTCGTGGTTTGATGATAGATAGTAAATATTATCAAGAGTATATAAAGTAATCATAAACATGATTATTTGAAAATTGAATATTCGAAAATTATTAAAGTTTGGAAAATCTTGCAATTATTTGACGAAAGAATTGACAAATATATGATGTTATTTGGATATAATTGAAGACAGTGAAGACATCATTAGGGATGTGGAACAAGCCCATATCTAATTAATCATCATTATTAGAGTGATTGAAGTACTTGACAATAGATACATCCCAAAGGGTAAAAGTACTTGGACCATAAGAATAAATGTAGTAGGATGAAGTTTTTCTCTTAATGGACATATATCATATGTTTGCTGAAATGCATAATTATGGGTACATTTCTGATATAGTTTACCTATATGAGAATGAAGTGGTGCCGCTTCATAGAGTCAAGAGTTTGACTCTTAAATTCTCATGAAAAGGATATGAGACACAAGGCCTTATTAAATGTGTCATATTAATAATTTGATCAATGGTACCGAGATTTCATGTGTGAGTTATGCACGCTTGTTCTAATGAATAATTGGTTCAAAGCTTGTCTACCAATCTATTCGAGGATGAGTGAAAACTTAACTTACTAAGTATTTGTTCAAATCGTAAGTTACCTTTATCTGAAACCATGAAATTTCCTGAATAATGGATTTAGATATATTTTGAAAATGGTGGGGGATTGTTGGAGAAATTTCCAAAATATTAAATTGATAAATAATAATGGTTAAATTAATAAAATAAATTGCCAAAAGTTGCAATTGTCTAGAATAGAACCAGAGACCCTATAATGATTGGGTGCATGGTCATAAGGTGCAACCACCAGATCAACACAACTTTTCATAAAAAGGTTTGTTGATATTGATATACAATGGTTCACGAATAGTCATGTTGAAACCATTGAAACATTGTTTCTCCTCACCAATTGGTACAAGTTTTTATATAAATAGAGATACTTGTTAGGCATAAAATACACACAAAAATTATTTGTTTCAAGTGCAAAAAATTATATCTAAGTCATTCTTTTATTTTTCTAGTGCACGAGAATAAATGAGAGAACTTTATTCTGTAAAATATCGTTGATCGATATGCTTAATGTGAATGTGCAATTCATGTTAAGGTTTCCAAAGTATCCTGAAGGGAATTTGCTGGTTAACCCATTTGCATCCAATTTGGCTAAATTGGTGGAGGCGAATTGAACCTAAAGCTTAGTGTAAACACACGTTTTGGAATTTATTTTGTGCAACTTTCATTGTACCGTTTTCATCTTCTTCTTATTCAAGTTTTGCAGCAGACCCCCAATAAAAGATCTAACAATCTTTAGGTTCGATTTTTTATTTTGATTCATACTTTATTTATAATTAGTATTAAAGTATGCAATTTTAAAAAAGATGGTAACAACTCTCAATGTCGGTGAAAGGTACACAATTAATTTATATGATTATTAAAATAATGGAATTTTGATTTATGAATCTTTTTCTTTGGGGTTAATTTGTGACTACAATGGAGAAATGAACATTCGTGCTTTCTTATTCATCAATATGGTGAAAGGTACATAAACATATTAAATAAATATGTCATTTATATGATGTTTTAAATTCATGTAAAATATGTTGAAAATAATATTTATTTATGTTAAGTTTAACATATGAAATAAATTTATATATGCATGATTTATAATTTGTTCAAGTATGTGAATTTGAATAATTAATAATATGTTTGGTTTATGGTGTATACTAGAATATAAAATTCATGTTAAATATTATTTTCAAATGTTAGAAATATCAAGGACTTGTTTAAATTGAATTTTAGTCTTTTTTTCAAGAATTTATTAAATTTAAAATAATTTATCTCATATTATATGTGTATCATAATATGAAAGTATTATTTCTTGTTCATCTTGATATTAAAAGTAATTTTGATATATTTTAGATTATTGTAATTTGACAAATATTCATGGAGAAAAGTTATAGAAAATATTAATGACGTGAATTTATTGTTTACTTTGTATTGTGATTTTTATTTGTATATACCATAGAACATTGTTAAATATGAAACATGAATTTATCCCATAAAATTTTTTATGCATATTAGTTATGCAAGAAAATTGGTTATTTTAAATGAATAGAAATGAATTCTATGGTGTTGTATTTATATGGAGTTTATGAATTACATGTTTGAATTCACTTTATGAAATAAAAGTTATTTATGACAAATTTGTTTGATCGTGGTTGTCGATTGCTATAAATGTTTAATGAATTAAATATATTTGGGATAAATTTAAGTGGAAGTAAAATTTCAAATTAAAAAGGTTAGCAAATAAAGAATGAAATAAAATTTGTGTATATGACAAAATGAATGACAAAAGTGTCATGATGATAGTTTATCGAAACTATCAAGAATATAAAATATATATTGTGTATAAAAACTGTACTAATATGACAAAAGTGTCTTGGTTTGATGATAGATAGTAAATACTATCAAGAGTACATAAAATAATCATATACATGATTATTTGAAAAATTGAATATTCGAAAATTATTAAAGTTTGGAAAATCTTGCAATTCTTTGACGAAAGAATTGACAAATATATGATATATTTGGATATAATTGAAGATAGTGAAGACATCATTAGGGATGTGGAACAAGCCCATATCTAATTAATCATCAATAGTCGAAACTCAACTCACACTTGATTAACGTTAAGTCTTGAGTTCAATGATGAAAATACATTATTAGAGTGATTAAAGTACTTGACAATAGATACATCCCAAGGGGTAAAAGTACTTGGACCATAAGAATAAGTGCGGTAGCATGAAGTTTTTCTCTTAATAGATATTTAGCATATGTTTGCTGGAATGCTTAATTATGGGTGCATTTTTGATATAGTCTACCTATATGAGAATGAAGTGGTGTCGCTTCATAGAGTTCAAGAGCTTGACTCTTAAATTCTCATGAAAAGGATATGAGACACAAGGCCTTATTAAATGTGTCATATTAATAATTCGATCAATGGTACCGAGATTTCATGTGTGAGTTATGCACGCTTGTTCTAATGACTAATTGGTTCGATGCTTGTCTACCAATCTATTCGGGGATGAGTGAAAACTTAACTTTACAAAGTATTGGTTCAAATCATAAGATACCTTTATCTGAAACCGTGAAATTTCCTGAATAATGGATTTAGATATATTTTGAAAATGGTAGGGGATTGTTGGAGAAATTTCCAAAATATTAAATTGATAAATAATAATGGTTAAATTAATAAAATAAATTGCCAAAAGTTGCAATTGTCTAGAATAAAACCAGAGATCTTATAATGATTCGGTGCATGGTCATAAGGTGCAACCACCAGATCAACACAACTTTTCACGAAAAGGTTTGTTGCTATTGATATACAATGGTTCGCAAATAGTCATGTTGAAACCATTGAAACATTGTTTCTCCTCACCAATTGGTATAAGTTTTTCTATAAATAAAGATACTTGTTAGGCATAAAATACACACAAAAATTATTTGTTTCAAGTGCCAAAAATTATATCTAAGTTATTCTTTTATTTTTCTAGTGCACAAGAATAAATGAGAGAACTTTATTCTGTAAAATATCGTTGATCGATATGCTTAATGTGAATGTGCAATTCATGTTAAGGTTTCCAAAGTATCCTTAAGGGGATTGGCCGGTTAACCCATTTGCATCTAATTTGGATAAATTGGTGGGGGTGAATCGAACCTAAAGCTTAGTGTAAACACACGCTTTGGAATTTATTTTGTGCAACTTTCATCGTACCGTTTTCATCTTCTTCTTATTCAAGTTTTACAGCAAACCCCCAATAAAAGATCTAACAGAGTGCTTTAAATGGAGACTTAAGTACAAAACTTGGAAAAATAAAAATACGTGAAAATTAAAAGTTGGAATAACTCTGGATCCCTAAACACTTACAGGTTATGAGTTTTATAACAAATAAATGTGATCATTGCCCATCAAGATGAAATATTCTGAATCAGGAAGTGAACAAATCGCAAAATATCATTAAAAAAATGCTGGAAAAGGAAAGAAAACCAGGGCGTCCTCGCATGTCTGCTATGGTTCGTAGATGCTACCACAGTCGCCTGTAGTAGGCCCTTAGATTTTGTATGGGCGAGGCTTCTGAAAATGCAAGAGGGCATTGGCTACTACAACCCGTAGCAGCCGCGACGGGTGACCGTAGTATCCCTCTGGAAAATGTATGGGAGAAATATGACTTTTTTTCTTTTTCTTGCATTTTGCTCATTTTGGTTCCTCTTATGTCTGAGATACTTAATAAAGCCTGAAAACATCCAAAACACACGACCAAAGAATAAAACATGATAAAAGAAGGTAAATCAAATGAAAACGGGAAAATAACAAAGTAAAACGACTAATAAAATTGATGTGAAAACCACTTATCACACGTCTCAGGGGATACATTGTAAAAGCATAAGGGATTTCTTGTAAAAGTGCATGGTTAAATCACACACACACACACACACACACACACACTATTTTCAAACTTAATTTCTCAAGAAAATATTTCTAAAAATGTCTTCCCACATATTTACATATCAAAAAATGTGATTTCATTTCTCGCTTCTCACTTTCTTTCACTCTCTAAAAATTCTCTTTATTTATTTTTTGTCACTAAAAGTTTAGTTGTAGTCCTTTTTGAGAAATTTGTTTTCCGATTGAGGAAGTAGTAACTCAGGAAGGCTAGTCTTGTAAGTCCACCATGAAGTTTTGTTCTTACATTGGTTGACAATTCAATCCATTTAGGGATTGTTTGTTTGAGTTTGAAGCTAAACTCTTAAAAAATCATTGGTTTGAAGATTGTGTGATCAAGTCTCTATTTAGCTTCTAAAGTTCAGTTTGTTAAAAAGGTTTTAAACTTCTAAAATATCATAGGTTCTTGGTTATCCCAGTTTAAAACCATGTTACGGTTAAAGCTCGACTCGGTGTTAAAACTTTGTTTGGTTCGAGATCAGCCCAGTGGTAAAATCTCAAAAGTTCTTAGCCAGACCGATATAAAACCAAGTTTTACTTCGCGGGCTTAGCCCGATGTTAAAAGATCTCAAGGTTCAAGATCATCCAGTGGTAAAATCTTTGTTTGAAGCTTGAAGACTAGCCACTCCGAGTTTCTTGTGGAAAGAAGACTAACCGCTTTTATCCATCATTTGGAAGGAAGTTAGCCACAAACTTCATTTTCCTTGTATAAGGGGGTTTGAGAGTTCAACTTACTAAAATCTCTTAATTTTATTGGATATTTTTAAGAATAATTTTCGGGAATAGGATTAGGTTTTTTTCTCTTTTAAAAGAATCTCTATAACTTCTAGTGTCTTCTCTCTTCCCTTAACTTTTTATATTTCCGCATTTTACCTTCTACAAATTTATTTTGCGCTGCTTAATTTAAAAAATTTTATAAAATATTTTCAAACTCTAATTTTAATCCTAAAAGTGTTTTGAAACCAAGTTTTTCTGAAACACACAATTCACCCCCTATTTTGTGAGAAGTCATTTATCCAACAGTTTAAAAGGCTTTTAGGAGGTCCTAATGGCAAGGCAGTGCATCACTCCCTTCACCAGTTATAGGCCCCTTACAAATATACATATATAGTCTTCAATTTTCAAAAGTCACGTGTCCAAAAGTCAAAAGGCTTTTAGGAGGTCCTAATGCCATTTTATTCACAAAACTTCTCAAAAGGTTTGTTTTTGAATTCCCTGCAACGATCATTTTTAATGGTTGCAATTTTCAAGTATTTTTCAAATTTCATTTGTTTGCGTAACACATAATGAAACGGATCCTCATGTCTTAGGAATTTTACTCGTGTCCATATGTGATGGTCATCAATTATGGCTAGTACATACTTTTTTACTACTGATTGGTGCAAGTTTCACTGACCTAAATAGATTAATATGTAAGTGCTCTAGTGATCTTGAAGAGTAAATAATGGTTTTAGAATGAAAATAGGTTTTGAAAAGTTTTCCTTTTTTACATTCCTTGTAAAGAGTGTCTAAATCATACTTCCAATTAGGTAAGCCTATCACAAGCTCGGGCTTGTGAAAATTTGACATTAATTTTAAGTTCGCATGTCATAATCTTTTATGTCATATCCATTTCTCTTCATTCAATGACAAAGGTGTTTCACCTCATATTATTCAAGATCATATAATTGATTTTAGAAATACTTGTTTTCCTTGTTCTGCGAAAGTTGACAAATCCATCTTTTTTTTTACTAATGGTCTTAAAAGACTTTTGATTAAAGACAAGATAAACTTTGTCACTTAATTGACTTATACTCAATAGATTATGAGCTAACCCTTTAACAAAAACACATAATTGGTAAAGGGAAGAGAGCCAATACATACTATGTGGGATCCTATGACATTGCCCTTATGGTTACCTCTAAAACACACATTGTCTCCTTCCTTATTTCTAGGATTTAAAACATACACATTTCTGTCTTAATGCTTCATGAGCTTCCATTGTCTAGGTACTAAGGCTGGTGTTTTAAGTTAGATTTTGAATATATCCACAATATAGATAATTTTTATTTTAGGAGCCCAAATTTCCATGTTTTCAACATATCGAACATTTTCTTGTTGTGACCTCATTTCAAAAAGTAAGTGTCGTACCCTAAATTTTACCCTGAGTTTATACATGCATCTGCATAGTGCAATCGTTTCATATTTTCAGACATTCTTTTAGTCGAAAGCATTTATTAGGGATTTAGATGAAAAGTCATGAGTTCTTCCATTTTATCTAGTCTTGATGACATTCATTCAGTCATTTGGTGATTAAGAAGTAAAAAAGGCTTAATTTCTCAATCTCAGTGCATCGTTCATTCCATTTCATCATATTTCAGAGGTTCAAAGATTGGTAATCAAGAGTATTGTCATCATCTAAATCTCTATAGAGTTTTAATTATGATTGAGAATCATAAGTAAATGGTCCAAGAGCAATTTATTTGGATCTGATTGTCTATTCACGATTACTCGATCAATAATTCAACACATTCACAAGACATCAAGATTTTTTACTTATCACAACATGCATTTTGTTCCATATTGTGGTATTTTGGATCGAACTCTAGTGTCGACAAGGGTAGCATCATATTTCGACAGGAGTTGTGCATGCTGTAGTTGAAGTTTGTTCAAGCATGCTGTCGAAATATATTAACTTGTAATTTAAGTTAGTATTTTGAATTGGGTCTTGCTTGTAAGCCCAGTTGTTTAAGTTAGCTTATTCCCTAAGTTAGCTTATGTAATGGGCCTACGTGTAAAAGCCCATTAGGTTAGTATGTTAGTTTTTTTATAAATAGCATGTTAGTCTCTCATCTTTGTAATGTGGTGAAAATTCTAATTAGGGTGACAGAGGTTAATTATTGGTATTCACTTGTAATCTTTGAACCCTATTGAGAAAGTGAATAGAAAAACAGATTTAACCAATTCTCTATTCTTTTTCTTCCTTCTTCTCTCCCTTTTATAAAACCTAACAGGG
Source organism: Lathyrus tuberosus (assembly GCA_022829125.1). NCBI lineage: Eukaryota > Viridiplantae > Streptophyta > Magnoliopsida > Fabales > Fabaceae > Lathyrus > Lathyrus tuberosus. Next base: position 3,130,924 of record JALAZF010000517.1, read on the forward strand.
TTTATTGTGTTTGTTCAAGTAACTTAAATCTTTTTCTCATAACTTTGTTATGTTATTGACGACATCAATTCATAACAAACTGGTGCGCTGAGCGTGGAGAAGAAGATGTCGTCAACAAAGTATGAGATTGAGAAATTCACCGGTGTGAATGATTTTGGTTTGTGGCACTTGAAGATGCAAACCCTTCAAGTTCAAGAGGGTTTGTTAGAAGCATTGAAAGGATCAGAGATGATGAAAGCTAGTTTGTTCCTTTGTTTGTGTAGAGTTTGTTCCAAGGTAGAGATTTGTGGTATTTTGGATCGAACTCTAGTGTCGACAAGGGTAGCTTGATATTTCGACACGAGTTGTGCATGCTGTAGTCGAAGTCTGTTCATGCATGCTATCAAAATAAATTAACTTGTAATTTAAGTTAGTATGTCGAATTCGGTCTTGCTTGTAAGCCCAATTGTTTAAGTTAGCTTGTTCCCTAAGTTATCTTATGTAATGGGCCTGTGTGTAAAAGCCCATTAGATTAGTATGTTAGTTTTTTTATAAATAACAGGCTAGTCTCCCATCTTTGTAATGTGGTGAAAATCCTAATTAGGGTGAGAGGGGTTGATTGTTGGTATTCACTTGTAATCTTTGAACCCTATTGAGAAAGTGAATAGAAAAATAGATTTAACAAATTCTCTATTCTTCTTCTTCATTCTTCTCTCCCTTTTGTAAAACATAATAGAGTTTCTTGTGTTTGTTCAAGTAACTCAAATATTTTTCTCATATTTTGGTTTGTTCTTGACGGCATCAATTCACAACACATATAACGCTTAAAATGTACACCAGAATAATTTTTCGGATCTACAGACAGACCGATCGAATCGTTTCTCAATTGTACAGTAAATTAGCAGGTGAAAATTTCAAAATCAACCTTACAGACGTCAATATTCTGAATCAACGATTCGTGTAGTTTAACATGAAGTGCTCGTTTTAATTTTTCGACTACGTTTTTTATCGCCTTTTTGCCCGCATGAGCCTTTTATCCGGTCGATTTTTATCATAAAATTTGATCAAAACCTGTATGTTTCTGAGAAGTTTATTTCACGCTAATCATCTTAATGCGTTCAATTTATTTTTTCAAGCATTTTGGCGCCCAATTTTTATTCATTTTCGATCCGTTTATTTTCATTTTAAAGTCAAAATAATCAGAATAATTAATTAGAACTAGTCAAGTTTTTTAGTTTGAATTTTGGTTGCTTTATTCTTTTTTTTTTAATTTAATTATTGAAACCTTTTTAAATAATTAAAATTGATCTTACCAGACCAGAAAAAGATCAGCACCCAACACACATCGTGAGCTCGTTAGTTCGCCGATGATGGAGAAGAGGAGGGGGTGTACCTGCAAGGCACTCCGATGCTAAAGTCAGCTTCAGCGAGAGTGAGAAGGCAAGTACATAAAAGGTGTAGAGAATAGAATACCTGACCCTCTAGTGAAAGAGGGTATTTATAATGAGCCCCCAGCGCTGGGCCAACGATTACTTTACATTCGGTTGGATTGCTAGGCCAAATATGAGTAACTATCAGGGTCTACGTGGCATAGGGAAGATCAGCATGTGGTCTTCACCCTGGGTCAATTGCCTCATGATCTTTGGAGGGTGGGTTGACCTATTCTTTAGGACACGGGTAGTTACCTGATGACGTGTCCCCGCGTGAGGGGCGCGTGGAGACTGTATGGGAAACGCGTGAGCGCTCCCCGCGTGGCTTGATGGATTGGGCCTTCATTGGGCCCTCCCGGACAGGGGAGATGGGTTGGGATGTGCCCGACAGTGGGGCATCCTCTGGCCCAGTCCAGAACAGGAGCCCCCCAAGTTGTTGCTCCGAAGCAGAGGAGTAATGACTTAAGAGTCTGTTCTGGCATCGAGGAGAGACGTAAGGGTTCCCCGGAGGGGTATCGAGCGTGTCCAAAGCGCTTTATCCCGTGGGACAATGCGCGTGCCAAAAGCGGGGGCCGCTCGACGTGGTTGATCAGGTGTTCAATTGCGGGGAGACCTGCCCTCTTGGTACAGTCATGGCTCCTATTCTGCTTCTCCCGGGGAGACGTTCCCGGTAGCGAAAAGGTTAGGAACTGTGGTCGACGATGTGATGAAGATGGAAAAGACCGGGCACGTCTAGCTTCGGGCAGAAGAGGTACTTGAAAGGATGCGTGTGGCGTCTTCTAGGGCCATGTGTCAGAAGCAATAAATAAATACCTAAGGCGGCTAGGCGTAGGGATACTTGAGTGCCTAGTGACGATTCACTTCTCGTGCCAGGGTTTATAAATAGGGGGAGTCCGCTTCATTTGCACTCTCCCCTCTATTGTGACTCAAAATTTTTCTCAAGTTTCTCAAGACATCCTCTGCTCACTAAAGCAAGTTCGTCGTCGCCTCCACCGTCAACCTTCTCTCCTTGTCTAGAGTTCTTCCCCACTCCAAGTAAGTTCTTCGTCCCTCTAAGTAAGTTCTACGGGCTTTATGGGTTTTCTGAGAGTTTTCTTGAATTTGGGATGATTTTTTCGTGATCTTATGGGGTTTCTATCGGCTTTTTTGGGAAACACATGAATTTTTAGGCGGCTTCATGAAGTTTCCTGCAGAACTATGAAGTTTTCGATGAGGATCCGGGGACGTCATGAAGGTTCTGGAAAAAGAACGAGGGTTCCTGATGAAGGTTGCGAGCAACCAACGAGATCCCGACTTCGGGGAAACATCTCCCCGTGGCACGAGCGTATTGAGGGGACATTTTTCGTCGAGGAATCGTGTCGAGGGAACTCATCCCTACGCGCGCGCGCGCGCGGGGTGGGGGGTGGGTTACCCCGTGGCGAAGGGGGTTTCCTCATGACCACGCGCTTGTCGGCAAGGGGTCCGGTCGAGTACGTGTGTCGAACATATCCTCGCCCTTTCACTTGATTTGCGGTGGAATGGTGAATTTGATCTTATCGTCGAATTCACTGTTCCTTTCTTCTTTTCAGGTTAAATGGATCCCAAGTTCGAAGATGTTGTCATGATCGACAAAGAGGCCGTCAACGCGCCAATCGTTGTCAAGGACAATAAAAACAACCCCGAGGTCATGAACGATGAGTCTCCCTCTGCCTGGGCCAGGATGGAACCCTTGTCTGCGGTTTCGTGGTTTGTCCACGATGACTCAGAAGTCTTTTCTACCGTCGAGAACCGGACTGAGGGGACCCCGACCAATTGGAACGTTTACAGGCCTAAAGAAATCGACCGGATATGCTCGAGATATAAAGGGAAGCGTTTTCCCATGTATGCTTTTTTCTTCCAGGGAGCGGGTCTCCGCCTTCCCTTCACCAATTTCCAAGTGGAGGAGTTCTAGTGGTTAAACTTGGCTCCTTCGCAGCTTCACCCCAATGACATCGCGTTTATGCGAGCATTTAAGCTCGTCTGTCAATACCTCGGCGTCGGGGCCACACTCCCGTTATTCTTTCGCCTCTTCCATCTACAGCAGCAAACCCATCATGGTCGGCATAGTTGGGTGTCCCTGAAGCAACTGAGGAGGTTGTTCAGAGTGTACTTGGATTTTGTCTGCTCTTTTAAGGACAGATTTTTTGTTGTGAAGCTGGTGACTCACGCCGCCGTTGACTCCATGTACGAGCGCCCGGAGAGGATCGTTGATGGGAAGCCTGAAGTGAACTTGGAGGCCAAATTTCCTCTAGAATGGTAGAACACCCACTTCAAAAAGGGGACTGAGAGCTACATCGCGAAGCCCCAAGACTTAGGCGAGGATGATAGGATCGCCTATGACAGGATATTGGGCTTCGTCGTCAGCATTACCTTTGCCAAGTGTGTGCATAAAGACGAGAGTTTTGTCAGGAAGGCCAACGGGGAGATCGACGTCGAGGCTCGTTTAATAAATACCAAAGCGCTCCTCGAACGTGGTTCCGACGAGGAGGCTTTGAGGCTCTTAGGTAGTGAATGTTTTTATCTGCTCGACTTCTCGTTTATCATTTTTATTTTGACTCTATCTTTTTGTGTTGCAGGTCAGATGTCAAACCTTCTAGAGCGTGTGGGTTGACAAGGATTGACGGAGATTAAAGACTGCTTTGGTTCTTGAGTTTCTACGGGAGAAAGAACGGGGAAGCAAGGGTTCCCACAGACGACACAACTGATCTTACTAGACCAGAAAAGGATCAACAGCCAGCACACGCCGTGAGCTCCTTAGTTCGTCGGTGGTGGAGAAGAGAAGGGGGTGTATCTGCAAGGCACTCTGATGCTAAAGTTAGTTTCAGCGAGAGTGTCGCGGTGAAAATTGAATACCATAGTTATTTGTTAACTAGGATCGCATTTATTTCGACACCGGCTTTGATTTATCCAAAGGAAAGGTTCAAGGTCAAAAACCTAAAGGGGGAGATCTAAGGTTCGGGGGTTGGTTACGACTAGGGAAGGTATTAGCATCCTAAACGTCCGTAGTACTCTACGGGAACCTCTCGTTTTATTATGTTATTTTATTACTCGCTTGCTAAGGGTGTTATGCTAAGGGAAAGACCTAGAGGTTGATGGCGATGCTTAAAAAGCAATCGACTTACAAAGGAAAAAAAAAAGGCTCGATGTGAATCGAAAGTTTATTTTGAAAAATGGTTTGAAAAGATCAACACAAAATTGCTATATCATTAGTGCGAAATATGAGTGAGAGAATAGTCAGAACAAGAATCAAAATAAAAATATTCTTTTTAACTAATCAAAAGATAATTAAATATTTTTTGGATTTTTAAATATAAAAAATATAAACAAAATATCAAGAGAGAAAAGTAAATATTTTTGACATTTTTCTTCAATTTTTTATTAAATAAACTAAATGAGGAGTTAAGTCCTAAACAAAAATACAATATATTAACAATTTATTAAAAATAAAATAAAATAAAACTCTAATACAATCTAATTAACTAATTAATTTTCTAATTAAAACTAATTTAGTTAAACTAACTAAAAACATGAATTGGGTAAAAAAACAATGCCAAGGGAGGCCCAATTGTGGGCGCTAGTTTTAGGTTGGACCGGATCCAATCCGTAACCCATCTGACCCAGTAATAACAACAACATTGCATTTGAAAAGAAACAAGTAACAATCCCAGCTCATCTCTCTCTTTCGGCTATCTCACCCTTTCCTCTTTCTCACGACTAACACCCTCTCACGGTTCACTCCATTTCAACTCTCTTCTCTCTCGTCGCATCCCCAGTCCTCTCGGCTCAATCTCTCTCACACATGCGATTCATTTCTCGTTCTCCCTCATGTTATATTCCTTTCACTCACGGTTATCAATCTTAAATCCCTAAAAATAAATTTCAATTTTTTTCAAGTTCTACACGATGTAAACACAGAGATTTGGGAAGAAAGAACAAACCTCAAAACAAACTTGACTCTGGAGGGATCGTTCTGGTGGCTAGCAATACGGACCGAGATGAATTCGCGATGCTAAGGTAATATGTGTCACTCGTGGAGGTGATTCGAGGTTGAGAATGTTGCACGGATGGAAGGAGATTCGCGACGTTGCGGCGTCGGCTTCGTATTTCAAAGGTTCTTCCCCTTTAATCCTTACGCATTCCTCTATTGTCTCGTTGTTGATTGTGTTGTGATGATACTCTGCTTTATGTTTCTAGTGCGTATGAATGATGGTTTTTTTTTAAATCAAGATGATGGCTTGCGTTTTGAGGAACTGGTATCAATCCTTTGACGTCCGACGGCGGCGAGGTGAGCGTCATCTGCAGCGACGGCTGGAGGTGAGCGTACGATTGTCGAGAATAACTCGGATTCGTATCACAGGTTCGTGTGCATTCTCCATTGTTGTGTGGTTGTTGCTCACATTTTCGAGTAATGTTTCCCTGTTCTGAATGTGGTATGGTGTGTATCTCCTTCCCAATGTGTGCGAGTGAATCTGTATTTCTGGTGTGAAACTATAAAATTTCTGACTTGTGGTGTTTGGTATGGACTGATGTGAAGGTGTTTCTTCTTTTTCTCCGTGTGATCCCCCCCTTTCTGTTCACTGTCAACCTCCTCTTTATAGTTACACGAGTATTAAATTATGATTTATGAAAATGGATATGCCAGGTCATGTTGTTGGTTCTGATTTTACGAGGTAATAAAACTGCTATTGATTATGATCTTCTTTGCTCTGAACAGGTGATACCAATTCCAAAACTTCCCATTTTTGCTTGATCATGTTTGATTTCTGTTTTGGAAGGTATTCAAATTTGTGTTGAACATGCTGATGCTGTTTGTAACCTGTTTTGGAAAGGTTTGATGGCTGCTATGAATTTGTTATAGAAAGAATAGGAGTTAAAGGAATTTGAAAACTTGCTGTATATACTTGATTATGGTGGGAAACAAGTTTTTTATGATAGTGATACTGTTTCCATTCTTACTCCAACATGTTGCGTGTTGTTTCGGAAACATTAACGGTCCTTATTTTCTTGTATCACTGTGTGATTTGTTTTGACATCTATATGATATTAATGTACTGCTTTGACTACAGATGTGAACTCATTTGGAAAGCATTAATGGTTCTCTCAATTCCTAACCGTGCATCCTCCAGAGTTGAGAGTGGAATTTGCCCAAAGATAAACTTTCTATGTTAATAACTTCAACAAGCACAGTTCTAGGAACCTTTTGGTAAGTAAGAGATAGGACATGAACTGCATAGCTTGCTCAAATCCTGCTACAGTATTAAGTATATGATGATTTTTTCGTTTCACTGCTCAAAAAATAGATGAAGCACAAGCATGGGTGTGTACTTAATCATTCTGTCGATGTGAGTTTACCGTGCAATGGACATGGGAACCGAACAAGGCTTGGTACAATTCATTGAAGGAATTTGTGGGGCTCACTTATGATAAAGCTTCGAGGAAAGGTGGGATGTCATCATCATCCTCAATCAAGTCTTAAGGCAATATGGCAGGCAAAAGACTTCTTCATAGGCACCGTCAGCAGTTGGTGAAAGAAAAGTGAAGCAAGGCTTCTTTTTAGCTTGGCACCTAATTCATGACAACCTTGTATTTTTAGAATAAATTTCCTTTTGACACAATGAGAACCTTTGAATTTTGAATTTCTTTTGGCTTTAATTTGAACTTGTATTTCTTTGATTTTGGAGTACCGCTCAATGCCATCAGCAACAAGCTTATTGAATCTTGGAATGTATCCTCGAGGTTCTGCTGTAATCTGTAGCTTTTGTATTCAAACAATTTTCCTTGTGGATCCATAAATCGGTCAACCAACCAAATGTGGGGTCCGGACAAATTGAGGCAAAAGAAATAAATTAAGAAGTGGTTTTTTTCTCCTGCACAAATTACTCACCAAGACCTCTTCCACATTACTCATGAAGGTCAAATGTGAATCGTCTAAGGCTTTCTAAAACTATAAGAACCTTTATGATGTGGATAAAAAAACTTGCAACTTTGAACCCTTTGGAATTTGATTCGTTTGCCAATCTTCAAATCTTGTGTTCACCTTAAATTGAAGATTTGCATTTCCTGATGCAAAACTTCCTTGCTATTGAATTTTGAAAAGTGAACTCAAGTGAACAATTTCTGGCCAAAGCTCAATTCAAATCCTTATCCAAACTTTACCACTTTTAAACGCCCGTCCGTGAGGAATCTGTTGAGAATAAGGAGACCAACACAAAACCCTGACTATGCTAACGGAAAGAAAACCCTAAACCTCTTCGGGAGTTTACCATGAAACTTCTGAGAAACCTTGAGGGAAAGTAAACAATAGAAGAACTTGGGACCCCTTTAAACAGAATCTAATGGTCATGCCCTGAATAGCTTGACTGAGAGAACCATTATACTTGAAATCAAAGTACCTGTGCGAACCTGTTGGTAATAAAACATGCAGATATGCAAGATAAATCATGCAAATGATGCAAAAAGACGTGGGATCTTATGGTCAAAAATTAGGGTATGACAGAGAGTAAGAAGGCAAGTATAGAAAAGGTGTAGAGAATAGAATACCTGACCCTCTAGTGAAAGAGGGTATTTATAATGATCGCCCAGCGCTGGGCCAATTGTCACTTTTCATTGGTTTGGATTGCTAGGCCCAATACGAGTAACTGCCAAGGTCTACGTGGAGTAGGGAAGATAAGCACGTGGTCTTCGCCCTGGGTCAACTGCCTCGTGATCTTCAGAGGGTGGGTTGATCTATTCTTTAGGACACGGGTAGTTACCTGATGACGTGTCCCCGCGTGAGGGGTACGTGGAGACCGTGGGGGAAACTCGTGAGCGCTCCCCGCATGGCTTGATGGATTGGGCCTTCATTGTGCCTTCCTCGACAGGGGAGATGGGTTGGGTCGTGCCCGATAGTGGGGCAGCCTCTGGCCCAGTCCAGAACAAAAATTAATAGAGAAAAATGAAATGACAAATATCTCTCTCATTCTCATAAACCACAACTGTCCTCTACGTGGGCCACTAAGAGAAGGAGAAGTGGATTTTTTTCTCATTTTTTCCTCTTCTTTCCTCCCAAGTTTAGTTCTCTCTCTCTCTCTCTCTCTCTCTCTCTCTCTCTCTCTCAATTTTTTCATTCACTCCTTTCATCTCATATCTCTCTCACTCGCTTCAAAAGGAAAAAAAAACTTCACTTAATTAGAAAAGTTACAGCATATAAAACACCATACAAAACATCTGTTGAGATTGTAATTCCTTGTGTCAAAGCAAGTGTAGCTCGACAGAAACAAAGATGTGTCAAAATTCTCCTAGAGTGTGTGTGCCGAATTGTGTTAGATGTCGATGTGTCGAAGCAGGTTTCTTGACATAGGATTTCGACTTAGACCAAAATAGAAATTTTGGGCTTTTGTAATTTTGGGTTTTACCTTAGGTAGCAAGGTAGCTCAATTATAAATAGAGGGAGTAACCCCTATTTCTAGTAAGAAGAATAGAGAATAATATTGTAACACACAACAGAAATTGCAGTTGTACAGTTGAATAATATTTTTTCTCTGTTTGAGAGCAGAGATTTACTCTGTAGAAATCATTCTCCTCTTCCCTTATTTTGTTAAACCCAAATCTTTTTTCTTATTCAATCTTTTTTCTTTCTTCTTCCATTAACAATTGATGCGCATAATCATTTTTGCAATCAAAGCGTGATCGTTTCACTTGAGTGAAGAGTGAAGAACAAGAGATTTTGATTAGGTTGATTGAATCTTGTTCATCAAGATTGATTCGGAATTCTCAAAGTTTTGGGTTAATTCCAACATCTGGTATCAGAGCACTGGTTGAGCGATTCGTGGGAAGAAAATTACGATGGCAATGAATCATCCAAACGGGCATTTTTTGGCGAGTCTTTTGATTCTCAAGAAGAATAATTATGAGAATTGGTGCAAGAAGATGAAGGTGGTTTTCTGTTATCAAGATCTTTGGGATCTTTTGAAGGAAGGAGTAACACCACTTGCAGAAAACGTGACGGATCAAGAAAAGGCTGCATACAAAGAATTGATGAAAAAATATTATAAAACTCTCTTTATAATTCATCAATGCATTGATCCGGATAATTTTGAAAAGGTTAATGATGTAGAATCAGCAAAAGAAGCATGGGAAATCTTGGAGAAATTGTTTGGAGATGCAGAGAAGGTGAAAGAGGTGAGGTTACAAACTCAATAAAGGACGTATGTGAAGATGGTTGGTTTATACCCGAGTAAATCGCACACTCAAAGATAACACAGAGTCGCTACCGAACTTTATTTAGTCCCGAAGGACAGGGAGAATATCGATAAAACCCAAGGGGAAGAGAAACGGGAACAGGGGTCGGTTATGCGAAAGGAAGGTACTAGCACCTTACGCATCCGTCGTACTCGACGGGAACCATTTTGCTTGCTTCTAGGCTTGGATGGATTATCTATCTAAAGGCTTCTAGCTAAAAGAAGGGGAGAGAGAAAAAGAAAAAGGGAAAAAGAAAGAAAAGAAAGAAGGTGCTCCCGGAGGATAGGGGCCCTCGTGCCTACGTACCCTCATAGTGCAATGAGGAAATCAGAGTGTCGTAGTTCATGGAACCAGGGGACAAAAAGGAAAAGAAGAAGGAAAGAAGGGTGGAAGTGTGCTCGCCAAGATCATCGCGATCTCGTGCCTACGTATTATACATTCAAAAGAATGCGGAATCAGAGCTTCCGTAGTTCGGGGAACCGAACGAAAAACAAAACAGGAAAAAAAGAACAGTGGTGTCAAAACCAAGAGCAAGAGTGAAAGAAAACTCTACTGGAGAAAAGCCGAATAGTAAGAGACTAAAAAAGGAATAGTTTCAAAACCAAGAAAGGAAGAAACTCCGCTGGGGAAAAATAAAAAAATAAAGAATTGCTAGGGACAGAGGGTAATCAACCCTACTGGGAAGCAAACAAAAGGATAGTGTCAAAACCAAGAGAAAAAGGAAACTCAGTATATTAACTGGCTGGCAGTGGTTAACCGAAGAGAAAGAGTAAGACCCAGGTGGGAAAAAGAGGCTGGTGTCAACAGACGGAATGTGATAAACCAAAAGAGAGAGTGTTGAACCAAGGGAAGGTGTTCGACTCTGAGGGGACATCGGTATGTTAACTGATAAACATTAGTTAACCGAGGAAAGCAAGGATTGAAACTCTGCGGGGATAGAGAAGCATTGGTTTTAACATAGAAAACTGTGATTAAGCAGAAGAACGGGTGTAAGACCGATCGAATGTCGTAACCCAAAAGGGGTGTTGGTATTGACTGAACAAATAGCACTTGACCAACGAAGAAGGGTATTGAACCAAAAGAGGTTGCTAACCGCTGGGGGGTTCGGTTTTTAACATAATACTGTGATTAACCGAGAAGAATGAGTGATTAACCAAGAGAATGTGATTAACTCAAAAGGGGTTCAGTATTTTAACAGACAGGCTGTGGTTAACTGAAGAAACGGGTGATTAACCGAGAGAAGGTGATTAACCCAAGAAAGTCAGTATGTTAACAGACGGGTTGTGGTTAACTGAGAAGGAGTGTAAACATTGGTGTTTTAACTGACAGACAGTGATTAACCAAACAAAGGGAGAAGAACCAAAAGAAGGTTGCGAACCCCGCAGGAGAATCGGTCCTAACAAGAGTACTGTGTTTAACCTAAGAAAGAGAAAAGAGACTCTTCTGGGGAATCAAAGAGCAATGATTGACCGCAAGAAAAGCAAAAGGTATTGAAACAAAGGGAGCTTGCTAACCCAATGAACAAAAGAGATAGGGGTGATCAAAGATCGGCCCGACTGGGGGAATAAAGCACACTACCGCCTGGAGATAGAGATGACTAAACCAAGCACAGGGTCATCAGTCCCCTACCTGAAGTAGCCAGAATGAGAGTAGGAATTCTCCCTTCTCATCCCTTCTCTATCACACAGGGTGTAATGTAGAAGTTGAACCGGACGGCACAACAGCTCCAAGTTGTACAGTGCTCCCGCGTGATGAAATGGGCAGCGTAACAGCTTCAATTTGTACAGTGCTCCGATGCAGGGCGTAGTACGTAACTCCGACTCCGCGGGGGGGAAATAGAGAAAAAGCTCTAAAGGAAGCCTAAAGAGAGGGAAGGGAAAGATCAACTAATCGAAACATGGTTTCGATCAATTAACTAAAGGGAAATGCTACGCTAACAATTTTTCAAAGAGATTGGGAAATCGTTAAAGCAAAGAGGTGTGAATCATTGATTATACAAGATTAAATTTGCTTAATCAAGAACAAACTTAATGCAAAGCAAGAAAAGAAATGCACAAACAGTACCAAATGATAACCAATATGCATTGCCAAACATGTTAACAAGTGATCAAATGGAATGCAAGATGTTCATGAACACACATTGCCAAAGTTGCAAATAAATCGATAAGTGAAAAATCGAGCATCGAAAATTGACAAGCATGCTTCAAACAGAAGTGAAGTGACACTTAAAACATCCACCAATATCAAGCACATTGACCCATGGAAGTTAAAGGAAGAAAGCATGGCAAACACACTTGAAAATGCACGAAAATGGCCATTCTGTACAGTGGTAACCGGTTACTCACCACGCGTTAACCGGTTACTTGCTTGAAAAACTGAGTTTTTGGTGAAAATTGCACTGAGTAACCGGTTACTCACCGCACGTTAACCAGTTACTTATTGAAAGATTTGCATTTCTAGTGAAATTTACACTGAGTAACCGGTTACTCACCACATGTTAACTGGTTACCACTGTGACAGTGGCAAAAAAATAACAGAAAACGGCTTTTCAAGAGTAGTTTTTAGCACATAATCACTTATGTCAAACACCACATGCTAGATCAAGAATTTGTGCATGAAAATTGAACTTGAAAACAGCAAATAAGCAGTGATAGAATCAATTAACACATCAAGATCATGGATCAAACAATGCAAAACCAATTCACACGCAAAATTATCGACTACATCACGAATTATGCTAAAATGCTCGAAACAGTAAAATTAGTGAGATCCACCAACCTACAAGGCGGAGATGTGCCTAAGTAATTGTTGAGAAGTGTTCTTGATGCAGAAAATTAAAGAAAACCAGAGGAATCTTCAATTCGGTGACGAAACGTGTCGAAATCGAGCAAAATACGATAAAGCCCCAAAATGCGAATTCGAACCGTTGAATGTCGAAGCAAATACTTGAGATTATTTCACGAGCTGAAATGACTCCAGAAATCCAAATAGAATTGCAAAATTGATGAAGGTTGAGCTCAAGAAATAATCACTTTTGATGTAAAAATGATTATCCTTCAAAGTAGAAATGAGCTATGGTGAGGTTTTGGAAGAGAATTGAGATTAAGATGAAGATGTAGTAGAAAAAAATCAGAGGGAATGTGAGAGAATTGGGAGTGAATTGTGCAAAATGGTTGAAGGTTTTGTGTGACAAATGTGGGAAATGATGGAGAGACTTAAAAAGTGAGTGAAGGTGTGCTTATATAGATTTTTGGTTTGGAGTGTGAGATGTTTGGAGCTAGCTTTGTGTGGCTTGGAACTAGGCTAGGAGTTAGTTAGGCTTGACTCACCGAGTCAAGGTGGTTGACTCGGTTAGTTAGAACCAACTCGGTAACAATCCCAATGTGAGCTCCAACATCCAAAGGTCCACATTACTTGGAAAACAAGGAACATGGTGCACTTATTTTAGGGTGAAGCATTGGAATAAATGCACTTGGAATGTCTTGAAATGTCTAGAGATGTCTAGAATATTCCAGTCACTGCTAGAACACTGTAGAATCAATGACCAAAGAGAGTGCATGGCTGTTGTCCCAAAAATGCAGCAGGAGCTGAAATTTTGCACTGAGTAACCGATTACTCACCACGCGTTAACCGGTTCCTTCAGTCAATTTTTGTCCAAATTGCTTAGGAAATGATACTGGAGTCTCGGTTTCGATTTTCCACCTCTTGATTTGATGAGTGAGCATGGAAACCTTTATTTTGAGCTTGATGTGATGATCTTGTGAGGATGCAATTAATCGGGCTTGGAAAACCTGAATATCCTGCAACAAAAACAAAGAGGAAAAATGTGAGTGCGTATGCTAGCGATGCAAAAGCGCATGCTTATGCAAAAGGCAAAAGAGGGAGGTCAAATTTTGGGTTACGACGGCTGCCCCTATTTAATCCTCTTGGACCTGAATGTACGAATTGCGTTAGCTTTTCGATGATTCGAGGTAAAAGGGGATTAAATAAAAGAGTAGCTCGAAAATTTGGCCGACGGCGACAAAATAAGGGTTTGGCTGATTATCTGCTGAGGGATGAATCAGGCCGAAGGAAAGGGAGTATGCTCGATGTAAATGCTATGTATGCGTTCTACATGTTGCTTGATATCATGCAATGCAAAGGTGCAAGGTAAGGCAAAATGTGAAGCGGTTAGGCAGAAATCGTAGCAAAACGACTTCGACACCCTCGGTTGGGGAGAGGAACCCGCAGATAAAGACAATCTCTGCTGGAGAAGAGATTCCACAAAGGATTATGACTCCACTGGGGAAAGAAACTGAGAACATCTCAAGTTTCTAAGTCACCATGGTTGTCACTGCTGGGGATGAAAGAATCAAATTGATCCTTCCTACCAAGACTGACTCTACATGGGGAAATACATCCTTCCAAATCATGTTGACTCAGCTGAGGAGACCACTGCTGCTGGGGACAGATAGTTTCAAATTATTGGAGATGATGTACAACCCTTGTTGGGGAAAAGAGAGCAAAGTGTCTCTACTGGGAACACTTTGGCAACCTGCCTAGAGACATTACAAATCTGTCGGAGAAAAGAGATGTAAACAAACAAGCTTTTCGAAAAAATCGCAATGGCGGTTGCTCGGGAGAATGATGGCTCTGTTGGGAAGGATATTGTATCTTCAAGGAACCATCATAGAATTGGTCGAGTATCAAGCTTATTGATGGATACGACCGATCATCCTGTAAGAATTACCAGTGATAAATGCAATGCATAATGCTTTCTCCACTGATTTAGCTTTTATTATTCTCAACGCTTTTTAGTATTATGTGATCACAAATAATTGTTTATTATGCAAACAAGATACTGGAATGAAAACACTTGAGATAAAAAATGATGCATTTTATTGAATGTAAAATTTTGTACATAAGATGTGTACAAGGATGCAAAAATCCTTGATGAGGAAATTTGCAATAAAATTGAAAAACAAGTGTAAATGGCAAAGGGAAATCATGTTTTGCATTGATTACTACATTGGCCACCATCCACTGTAAGTCTAGGTTACAACGCCTTGCACCAGTTGATGATGATTGGAATGTGTAACACCCCAATTCCCATCGTAAATAAATAATACATAAATAAAACAGAGTAAATAAAAATTTTATTCTTAGACAGAAACAAGGATGCCACATTTGAGAAAAATATAATCCCTGCTCATAAATTTGATACATAACACAAAATGGAATAAACCTAAAAGGGAAACTTTTTCCAACAAAAAGGAAAGTTCAATTATGGAATAAAGCGGAAAGATCCATAACTGACTTGTTTTACAAAATAAGTTATTTTATAACATCAAAATATTCATACAAAGGTAATACAAAATAGATCCAACAAATGTATACATATATAACAAAAGCGTTCCCCGACTCCCTTGTTACGTATCAGAGCAGACAGACTGACAAACGGATGGAGAAATAATCTTAACAAAAGCCTCCAAGACTACTAATCTGCAATTGCCTCATAGAGCAACAAACCACAGCAGAAGGGTGAGAAACACAATTATATTATAGTTGCATACAATTATGTAATAACAGGAAATACGCACACAACAACATTCTCACCGCAACATATACCATAATTCAACCACAAAACAACACAATTCATAATTCATATATAGCATATCATAGATAAGTAATACAATCATTGTAATGTACAACATCCCCACAAAACATAGCATATGTCTATATATAAAACATATCATCCATAACCAATACATTTATCACAAATGCATATCAATTCACCAATGCTATCACGAGCTCAACACATAATCAATCAATTCACAATTTTCCACACATAATCAAGCCATTCATGATTTATGCAAATGAAAAGAGACCGACACAACGACTCTATGCAAATGCAATACGGTACCGTTCCATCCATCATTCTCATCATTAATTCACTCAGGAATTATTGGAATCATCGCTTGTTACTTAGTGTAACTCCCCGTCGGGCAAACGATGTTCACCGTCGCTTTAGGTCCTTTTGGTATAAGGCTCACGACATTTATGGATCGCTTTAGGTCCTCTTTGTATAAGGCTCACGATCCGATCGCTTTAGGTCCTCTTTGTATAAGGCTCACGATCGTCTATAACATCGCTTTAGGTCCTCTTTGTATAAGTCTCACGACCGTTACAGCAGATTCCCTCGAGAATCGTTTCGTCGCTCACACCCACTAGGGCACACGACATCACAAGAATGCATATCATGGTGCTTGGCATACAAGGACTCATGATAATCAAATGCATACACATATACAACCATGTGAACCATTTCAACATCCATAATCATGCATATACAATCAAACACAACACAATGCATTTACTTGCCCTAAGGCCACAAACCATCATCACAACATTCACATCACATGCATTCACATCATATAACAGCACACAAGTTATACGTTATATATCAAAAGCATATCACTTGATAACACATCAATCGCACACAATTACGACGATAAAAGTCGACAAAATGACACGTTTTCAAATTCCTGACACAATTAAATCGGCCACCAATCTCCAAACCATTTTTATAAGAAAGAACATCTCATTAGCTTCCCCACGATACTAGGAACGTCCCGATCCGAAGTACGGATCAAAAGTTATGCATTTTCAAAGAAAACAAAAGTATTGAAAAATCCCCAGGAGCGCCCGGCGATACCTATTTTCGCCGGGCGGTGCTCTCTTCGCCTCTCCATCGCCCGACAAAGCAGCGGCGTAAAACCCCAACCAAAACTTAAAACAGTCAGCAGCGTGACAAGCTGCGCCTCTTGGGTATTGCCCGGCGGAGCAGCGGCGCAACCCATGCGTAGCCCGGCGCTCAAAGCATCGCCCGGCGGTCTACACCAGAAACAGAAAAATTCTGCTGCGTTTTACATAGTTCCAAACCCCAAAAATTCATCTTTACCAACCCAAGACATTTCCAACCAACCAAAACAAATATCAACAATGTTCATTCATATAATATGATCATTCAACACACTTTATATCGATTTTCGACCGTGAAAACATCGATTTCGATTCATTTTTCTCATTTCAACCTAAAATGGAAAAACTAGGAAAGGCAAGAGAACATTCAAACACACACATACATATTCATACACAAGCATAGAATAATCGAGTTTCGCACCCTTACCCGATTAATCGCGCTTCGAAGTGTATGTTGAATCGATTTCTTACACTCCAAGTTTTCCTCTTTTTCTTCTTCTCACTCTCCTTTTCTCTTCTCTTCTTTTCTTTCTATTTTTCTCTCTATGTTCCATTTTATGAAAAACATAATATCTAACCAAGCCAAAAATACCAAAATACCCCTACACTCAAATTTCTCGCAACGTTCCCAAAACGCGATAAAACATATTAACGATAAACATAACACATTTACCAAATAAAAACCAAGAATAAAATAATATAAAAATGAAAAATAATTAAATCAACTTGATTAAATAAATCTAACAAAAACCAGGGCGTTACAACTCTCCCTCACTTAGAAATTTTTGTCCTCGAAAATATTACCTGAGATGAACAACTCCGACTCTCGCATCCGACTAACCCATTAACATGCCAACACTAGGCACACCACGAATAACACCAACTGACAAACCACCTCGCTAACAACGACTACAACATAGACACGACAACGACGACAACTAAAACGATAAGATGCAAAGCCCATACAATGCACTTGACGACTAATTCACGACTTAAAGAAAACCACGTTACCAACACCCAGGTAACACTCCCCTAATCCCCCACACAGGAATTAGCTACTCGCACTCGAACCAGCACGATAGAAATGAGGCAACAACAAAAGCAAGAACCTAAAGTCCCACGACACAATATCGTTTCAACAACCTCTACATAACCACAATACCAACATCCTTGTCACACGACATCAGGACAACAATGCTATGATTCACCAATCGAACATACAACCAAAACATCCATTTACATAGTAGCCCATGAATAATATTTAAACCTTTCACCTAACACTTCCATTCTGAAACGTCCAATGGTCTCATCATTCCTACTTGTTTCCAATGTCCAACCTATGAACCCTTACAAGTCACACATGCATATACGAAATATGCCACATCACGCTTTCGATGCGCACTCTGATTACTCGCAACAATCAAATCTACCAATTCCATATCCAACTTCTAACTCTCCTTAATATTCACCAGAAAAAGCATAGTTCATTTCTAAAAGACCTAACCTTACACTCCACTGAGTTATCTCACACACCAGACACAAGTCTCTGACTGCTCAAGTAATTCTAATCCTCTGACCATCAAAAGATCTCCTTCAAATCTTGATACATTTTATTTGCTCCCGGATGTATACTCAAACTACTCCGGTGTCCTTCCTCTACAATCACTATTTTCAATCCGAACCATCAGGAATACAAATTCTAGCACGGAATCTCAAAACACCCTTACCATCCACTTTAAAGTCACCATTCACACCTTTATCTCCAACCGTCATCAAATCAACAAATTTCACATCCAGCCTCTGTTTCTCGCTAACGGTCAACAGAAAATCATTAGTGACCTTTAACATACCAAGCCTCACGCTATCAGATGTCAATTTGCACACCAACTCAAATCTCTAAATTCTTCCAAAAGTTCCCATTCTTTAACCATCAAAGCAGACATATGTAAAAACTTTCAACTTAACTCATCAGGCACGACACTAACCTCACCAATAGGATAATTCCAGCTAAAGTCATAACTCATCACAAATTCCAACCATCCTTGCGGTCTCATACTATATTCCTTCCGACCAAACAGGTACTCAATACTCTTGTGATTACCAAACACCTTGAACCTACAACCCTCCAAATAATTCCTCCAGATTCTCAACACAAAAGTAACCGAAGCCATCTTGAAATCATGAATCCTTAATTGTCATAAAACATAAGAAATGACTTTACCCTCTCGCGTTAGCACACAGACTAAACTCATCAAAGACACATCACAATACCTCACAAACGGTTTATTAGGATCACACAGAATCAAAACTGGAGCCGTAGACAACTTCTACTTCAGCTCACCAAAACTTACTCACAACGAACATCCAAAACAAACGACTCACCCTTTGCAAGTCAACTGAGATAACAGAAGCACTAACTTAGCAAAGTCTTTCATAACCTACAGTAACAACCAACTAAGCCCAAAAGTTTCTAATCTCCTTAACCGACTTTTGAGCCTCCCATTGTAGAACTGCATCTATTTCCGATGGATCCTTAACCATACTCTCATCTAAAATAACAAACCAAGAAAACTAACCTTTTTCAACCAAAATTCTCACTCGAATAACTTAGCAGAAAGCTCCCTCTCTTTCAACCCTCGTAACTCAATCCTCAAATACTCTACATACTCATCCTTTGATTTAAAAATAAATCGGAATATCATCCAATAAACATCGCTATAAACTCATCCAAACAAGTATGGAAGATACGATTCATATACTCCACAACCATAATATATACAACCCTCAAAATTCATTCTGAGCTCGAAACCATTTATCCAAAATAGCTTAACAATCTCTGGTTACCACATTCCATATCAATTCTTCTTACAGGGTGCCAACTCACTCAAGGTTTCTGCTAACACGAGATCTCAACCCATAACAAAAGTAATACCATCAAGGAACTTCAAATCGTTCGCAATTCATCACAATTCAAAACTCAAGCTATCCCGAACACAACCGCAAGTTTCCATACTACTCACTGATTAACACGCAACCTCATGTTATCATCCTTTTCCTTACCAACCCTGTTGTACCTCTTCAAGTCAACACACTAATGTTTCATCCAAAAACCCATCTGAAAACCATGCACAACTGACGGCCCATCACTGTGGCTTTCCTGCCAATTTCCAGAACATTATCATCCCAAACATGACAAACATCTGAGTTTCACGTCCTAA
Source organism: Lathyrus tuberosus (assembly GCA_022829125.1). Lineage (NCBI taxonomy): Eukaryota > Viridiplantae > Streptophyta > Magnoliopsida > Fabales > Fabaceae > Lathyrus > Lathyrus tuberosus. Next base: position 3,150,530 of record JALAZF010000517.1, read on the forward strand.
AAGTTTTTCTACTTACTTAGCAGATCCAAACCTCAAATCCTCACCTTCGTCAAATTTGAGTTCACACTCTACTCTATGAGTACAACCATTGACGATACCCAATCGTTCTCTCTCAATGACTTCCCAACTGGACCAACATACTAAAACCTCTAATCTGTCTCATCTTCCGATATTAGAATCTTCATCGACTCAACAAAACAATCTGTAAACATTTTCTTAATTCCAAACAAGTCATTGCACACACTATCAAAGCCGGAAAGACACGTCTATTCCATCCAACATAATTTCGTCTACTATCAACAAGAGATTAAGGGTGATCAGTTCCTCAATTTGTCAATAGACAGCCGACAATCATGATGGGGAATAAACCGTCTTTACCAAACTATAATAGCATTTCTTGCATCTTGTGCACAAAACTACCTAAGGCACAACTCCTTAGTTGACATAAACCTTACCTCCGCATTCCCTCCGGAACTGGGAACAACATTGTCCAAACAACACTTACAATCTTGCAACCAACGGCACACTGAGCCAACACTCCACACCTGAAGCAACTTGGAGAAGCACCAGCTTCTCCCCCGCTTATCTCATTCTCAATCCTGAAGACAAAGGATTAGAAAACCAGAAAGTACTGATAGTGTTTCACACACATATCACATACTAAGGAACAAACAACATCGACAGTATTCAACTGTCACACCAACTGACTCAACAACTTGGCTGGACGGACCGACCTGCTCTGATACCACTTATGTAACACCCCAATTCCCATCGCGAATAAATAATACATAAATAAATCAGAGTAAATAAAATTTTTATTCTTAGACAGAAACAAGGATGCCACATTTGAGAAAAACATAATCCCTGCTCATAAATTTAATACATAACACAAAATGAAATAAACCTAAAAGGGTTAGTATTGAAAAGTACTTGAAAAGCCGGCTAAATGACCGAGGAAAAGAATGTTACCTTGGACCATTCCTATGTAGGTTAGTATTGTTGTAATTTATTTCTATATTCTATATTTAGTTTTGTTTTAGTAACAACTAATTATATATATATATATATATATATATATATATATATATATATATATATATATTCTCGTGTTCATTCAGTGGTCATTGGCAATTGATCGTAATATCGTTTAGGACAAATACGGTGACATTACTGTGTTCCTTGCACGATCCACTCCACAAACCAATGAAAGATCTTGTATTAACGTAAGTGTCTTTGTTTAATATCATTTTCTTTGGCATTAATTGTAATTAGTTTATCATGTAATATGTTTAATTCAATTTTCAATGTGCAGTATTGTGGAGCAAGTTAATATATTAAGGAATGTTAGAAAAAAGCCCACATACCTTGCTCCTAAAGTAAGTGGCCCGATTACCTGTTTATTTCATTTACAGTCATGCATGTGTGGTTGTATTCATGTTTTTATATTCATGTAATTTGTAGACGAGGAAACAACGCGGGAGTTACGAGTGTGGGTATTTTATCATGAAACATATGATAAACATCGTCCTTGCCGACACTGTTGATTCATGGGATACGGTAATATATGCCATAAAATGTTTACATATATTAATATATAAGTTGACTATTGAATTATTATCATGCATGATGTATCTTCAATTTTTTGCTCTTATGTAGATGTTTAACGACGAAACCCCATTCCCCCTTGAGGACTTTGTGGATCTTCGTAAACGTTGGGCGTATATCCACAATCAGCTTAAGGGTTCTGCTCCTGCTGTATGATATATCAGCAACATTTTTTGATGCACATATTTTTTGCTTTTGATGCACATAATGTGAACAATAGTTTTGGCTTTTGATGCACATAATGAAATCAATAATATTGGCTTTTGATTTAAACAATGTTAGTAGTTTAATTCTCTGATTCATTTAGCTTTTGATGTAAATTTCTTTTGATGTAAATTTTGTGATTCATTTATAAGGATACAATATAGGAAGAATTGTGTTTGATGCATATATTGTGTTTGCATTTAAACAGAAGCTGTTTTGACAGGATAAATTATGGGAATAATTTGATACGCAGATAAATTTTATATTTAAAACAATCTGTTTTTGGCAGCGGTTATAAACCTATCCGTAGTTGTATGTCAAACGCTAATATAAATAAAAAATGTTGTTGCTGAGAATCGAACCAGATCACAGTTTAGTATATCACAACGGTTGACTAAACTAACCGTCGTGAAATGGTGCGCGCAAACTGGAGTATAACAATGGTTCCCGGACCTTCATTGTACGTACCTCATATACAACAACACTCTACATAACAACGCCTTCGCCCCCGTCATTATATGTCATTTCCAACCGTTGTTAAATGGGTTTTTCGTAGTAGTGCATGCTGGAAACCCGCGCTATTAAACTTGATCAAGTGGCACTACTTCGACCCAAGTGAGTTAGATTGTCGACCAGGACGGTAACCCAATCCAAAACGATTATGCTTTTCAACCACATCAATCACGTGTCCCCAGCCTGGCAAGTAACCGCTCTCGATGGTCTCTTTAGCACTCTTAGCAGAAGCTAAGGTCAATCGCGGTGATCTACTTTGACTAGTGGAAGTAGAGCTGGCATCTTCAAATTCGAGACACTGCAACGGCACCTCAGCTATGCCTTCTTTGGTCTCGACATATCGGAAAGATGATAACTCGCTCACAATCAAATCCTCTTCACCACAGACGATGACAAGCTGATCATCAAACATGAACTTCAACTTCTGATGCAAAGTGGAGGTGACTGCCCCTGCGACGTGAATCCATGGACGACCCAATAGGTAACTATACGCCGGATTGATATCCGTCACTTGGAATGTAATGGTAAACAAATGCGGCCCAATATTGATGGGTAAGTCCACTTCTCCAATGACCTGTCTCCGAGAATCATCAAAGGCTCTGACAACTAAGGCACTTGGTCTCATCTTGTTTCCTTCCACTAGTAATTGACTCAATGTGTCCTTAGGCATCACATTGAGGGAAGAACCAGTATCTACTAGAACACGAGATAACAGGATGTTTGTGCATGTTACAGATATGTGTAGCGCTTTGTTATGGGCATTTCCTTCAGGAGGCAATTCTGATTCGTTAAAACCCAAATGACGACTTGCTGTTATATTGGCCACTACATCATCGAACTCGATGACGGATATATCTTGCATGACATGGGCACTGTTCAAGACTTTCAACAAAGCTGATCTGTGTGTAGACGAACTCATGAGTAAGGAAAAAATTGAGATCCTCGAGGGCGTTTGCACTAGCTGATCCACAATTTTAAAGTCACTTTTCTTGATCAACTTAAGGAACTCTTGATCATCAAGGGTCTCTTTGCTCTTTGAAACATCCTCAAACGGGATGGTTAGTACTGGAACGACATTAGAATATGCCCCTTGTTGAACCACAGGGGTTGCAGATGTAGGTGTCTCCTTGGGAGGAACAATGGTTGGAACTTGAACAGGCTTTGTAGTGACCTTCGGAGCAAACACTCATCCACTACGAGCCATACCCCCTGTGGTTGTAACATTTACGATCTCAGATTTAGCGAACCTTATCTCTTGACCTCCAGAAAACACAGTAGACCCATACTTCCAAGGTACCTCCTTAGAATTCTGATATAGAAACGGTTTTGGCAGGCAAACAACGATGGGTTGCACATTCTTCTGCTCAGGGGATTTGACATGAACCTTCCTATAGACGATGGTGAACGGCTCGATAGCTGCAACTTCCTCGACAGGTTTAGATCTGGAAAATTGCACTTCGCCTCGGTTCATCAAAATCTGGACATAACCCTTCAGCCTTCGACACTAGTTGGGATTATCGTCACAAATCTGACACTTACCATGCAGCCCTTTCAATAACCCGTGTTCATTCAATTTCTTGAAAACCACAGCCATCGAGGTCTTTACTTCGTCGACATTCATGACCAATTCGGCCCTGGAATTATCCTCAATCATGTTAACTGCAGGTCCATTGTGATTCGGCAACGGATTATTCTGAATGTTAGGTCCTTCCTCAGCGAAAGTCAAAACCTTCTTATCAATGAGTTCCTGAACTTTGGTTTTGAAAACAAAGCAATCCTCTGTTGCATGTCCTATATATCCAGCATGATAAGCACAAGACGCATTTGGATTATGCTTCGGACCAAATGGAGGAATTGCAGGCGCAATCTGCTTGGGGATAATTGCCCCTTGGTGAACCAAGTAAGGAAATAATTCCGTGTATGACACTGGAATTCTATCAAAATTCAGACTCTTACGGTTTCCTTGATTATTGTTGTTCTGACAGTTTTGATTCTGCTGATTTTTGTTGTTCTGTTTATTCTGTTGCTGATTCTGAGCATTCTGAACTGGTTGTTGCGGATAATACTGATATGGAGGTTGTTGATATTGTGCAACAACAATGTACGGATATGGATAATACGGCATGGGGGCCATGGGAGCTTGATACTGAGGAGAAACTTGAGTTGTCACAGCGTTGGCTTCACCTTCCTTTTTCTTGGACTGACTGTTCTGAGACTTCTTGGTGGTCGGCTGTTGGGAAGCAGCACCAGGAATCTTTCCAGTCTTCAAACCGTTCTCAATCCGTTCACCAATCATTACAACATCAGCGAAGTTCGATGAAGAACTACCCACCATTTTCTCGTAGTAGGATCCTCGCAATGTACCCAAAAAGATTTCAACCAACTCATTATCAGAGAGAGCAGGTCGCACACGTGATGCCATCTCACGCCATCTTTGTGCATACTCCTTGAATGTTTCAGCTGAGCGCTGAGACTGGTTCTGCAACTGTAATCTGGTAGGCGCCAGATCAAGATTATATTTGTATTGCTTCATGAACGCTTCAGACAAATCCCTCCAAGTACGGATTTTGCTGCGTTCCAAGCCCATGTACCAATCCAATGAAGCACCAGACAAACTATCTTGAAAATAATGAACAAGCAATTCATCATTATCAATATAGGATGCCATCTTCCTGCAATACATAGTGATGTGACAACGCGGGCAACTCAAACCTTTATACTTTGGCAACTCAGGTATCTTGAATTTCTGCGGCAGCATAACATTTGGAACCAAACACAAGTCCTTGGCTTCCATGCCAAAAGCAGAAAACCCTTTAATAGCTCTAATACGGTCTTCCAACAACTTGTAGTTAGCAGGTCTACTCTAATTAGTGGGTCTAACAAGGATCTGAGGATTTGGCAGCTGAGAAGTGGCCGGAGCGTGTACTTGCGTAGTAGCAAACTGAGATGGATACACCAAACTCGGATTAACCATCTGACCAGCATTCTGACCCATCGGAACACCATACGGATAATTCGGAGGAGGTACCCCAGCAGCTGAGGAAGATGCCCCAGGATAGAACATCTCAGGATGAACATTCTGAACAACAGTTTGAGCAGCTTGAGATGAAACCGGAACATGAATAGGAGGACCTCTATACACATGCTCTTCTTCATCAAGAGTTTCAATGTCAGCCAATCCGGCAGTTTGATGAGTTTGAACCTGAAGATTCTCAGGATCATCATTCACCACTAGAGGCGGGACTGGAGTAGGCATGACCCATGGATATGCAGCAGTATTCCCATTAGACATGGGCGCAACAAAAGGCTGATATGGCATGAAGGCACTACCATTATTTGCAATCTGAGGAGTGTAATTCGGAGGCATACCCCAAGGAAAACCAACGGGCATCTGGTTTAAACCGAATTGAGAATTTGTCGGATGAGCAACAGGCTGATTCACAGGCTCAACTGGTACTTCAACAATAGCAGGAGAAGGAACAACAACAGCAGGAGTAGCCGTAAAATTAGGAGGAACAGTCACAACAGGAGTGATAACAGTTGCATCAGTAAGGGTTGCAACAACAGTGGCAGCAGCAGCGGCATCCCTCTGGGTACGAAGGAGTTCCATAATGACATCCATGTTCATCTGGAACTGATCCATCTGGCCTTGGAATTGAGCCAGAGTTTCCTTATAAGCAGCATTCTCAGCCTCGAAGTCAGCCATGATCCTGGATTCGTTTGAGCGAGTGAAATACCGACGTCGAGTCGTCGTCTTGCTACAAAGAAGACGGACAAGGATGAGCAACGGTTTCGGATGAAGGGTCGTGCATATGTGTGCAAATGAATGTATGATGTGCATGCAAAAATAAAGTTTTAAATTCTAGGAATTCTTAAACTTATCTTTGTTGACAATAATCATAAAGCATATAAGTAAAGGTACGAAAGATAAAATTGGCAAGCAACTTCATTCATTCATTCAACTATAAAGGAAAGAAGTACAAGTCGAATACAGGTCAAATATCTGCCTTTTAGGCTACAACAAAATCCGCATGGATCCTATCAAATACCACCCTACAAATAGACAAGAAATGGAAAACAGCCCAAGGAAGCCGGTGTGGCAATGCATCAACATATGCATCCCTCAACAACCCAGGTAGGTCCTCCAATGCATGCTCAGCAAATCTGGCTAGACGGCCATGCCTCTCACTCCAATACTTCGCATCCTTCATGAGTTTACACAACAAAGAATGGTTAGGTCCCTGAAGCTTATCCTGAAGAAAGGCCTCTTTCTGATCCAAGAGATTCTGTAGATGACAACTTTGATTCTTCCAATGAGTGCTCTCTATGTTGAGCTGACTAATCTGCTATTGACTCTGATGTGCTTGATCCTATAGCTTCTGAATCTCACCGAAGACTTTGTCGAACTGGGTTTGACATTGAGAAAAGTCCTTTGCTAACTGACTAGCACAGTCTTGCTCACTTCGCCACTTTGTCTTGAACTCGGATAATTTCCCTCGAAGCTCTTCAAGTTGCTTGTTGTAGCTCAACTCATCTTTGTAGGCTTGATAATGAGCGTCGTCAAGTTGTCTCTTCTTTGAAGCAAATCCCTCATAGGTGCTCTTCAAAGCATCACCCACCTTCCTACGCTTGTTCTGTTCAACCTCCACCTCTTTGAGCATGCGCTCGCGCTTCTGCTGGAGCTCAATCTGTAAGCTATCCTTCTCGGAAGTGACTCTATCAAGGTTGAGACGAAGATCAGTATTTTCCTTCTTCAACTTCTCAATAGTTAGCTTGAGTTGATCGACCTCAGATGGAGGAACAATGGCAAGTTCAGGAAGCTTGGCATTCATGGAAGGCTCAGGAGAAAATGGCAACAAGATCTCTTTGACGCGCTCTTTGACCCAAAGTGTGTAAGCTTCCTTGGCTACGCAATTCTTGTAACCCAAATCGGCTCTTCCTTCGAGATGAATCTAGGTCCAAGCGGCACTAAACCACTTCAGCAAACCCATGTCATCAACCCCTTCATGAAAGATGAACTCCTCCACTACCTCAGGATCGGGCTTGGCAACCATAGGGTATCCCAACTGTCGGAAGGCCATTCTCGCATTGTAGTTATTTCCACCCTTTGTACCCAAGAGAGGCACATTGGAGAAATTCCCACAATGAAGAATGATTGGAATATCGTCGAAGACTCGAGAATACCAAAAGATGTCATCGGCAGTAAGTGACATGATTCGTTGGGACCACTTGAGATTACCCTTATTCTCCACAAAGGGACCCTTCTGTGGAAGGTGAGACATGAACCATCGGTACAACAAAGGAGCACAACAGACAATGGTTCCCTTTTTCTTTTCATTCCTGGAATGAATAGAATGGTAGGTATCAGCAAGAAGTGTCGGAACAGAGTTCTTGGACAAGAAGATACTGATGGCAGCCTGATTTACGAAATCCTCCATGTTCGGAACTAAGACAATCCCATATATCAGCAAAGCAAGAACGACATTGAAAGCCTTCCAGTGTCCATCCTTAGCAAAAGAAGTGGCCTTGTCAACCATGAACTTCGAAGCGAACCCTCGAATACCTTTCCCTTTGGTCTTGAGATTATCCTCCATATCCTTCTTACTAATGCAAAGCGCATCAGCAATAAGGGGAAACTTCAGACAACCACTAGTGTAAACATAAGGAACCCGCTTCTTGATCTCAACCCCCAGAATGTAAGCATACTCCTCGAGTGTAGTGCTACCTGATAATCCTGAAATGTGAAGCACCTATATGGCGGATCATAGAACTGAACCAGAGTGTGAATAACAATGATGTTGACTTCAGTGTTGAGGATGGACAACAAATTACCATAAGTATCTATGAAAACCCCTATGTGATCTCCAACCAACAAAGATGCCAAACCTCTCAAAATACCCAGCTTAGGCTCCACAAACTTGTAACTGAAGATGCCACGACAACCAGTACCCATCTCTATGATAATGTCAACAAAAGATAAGTCCTCGAAAAACCTGGAAATGCACATGCAAAAATTAATTTACATGATGGAATGACATGCAACACAACAACAAGAAGCCAACACTGTCTGAATAATCAAGTCTGAACAATCCAAATATCTGCATATAATTCTGTGTCGGTGCAACATAATCTGATGTGTCGGTGAAGAAATCTGATGTGTGTGAGAGAACAAAGGTATGAAGTGGCTTGTTTTCTTGCAAAACCCATCCCCCTCACAGGTGTGATCTAGACACAACAAGGTGATCCCTAGAAAGGTCGCCCAAACCATAGGACTCAGAATGAAATTCCCCCGCCTAGTGAATTCTCATAGGACAGAAGTATTTTCAAGCGAATCACGATCTGGGATGTGGCTCTCGTGATAACCCAACGCGGAAAACGCAGGCCTCACGACTATCCACGTTCTAGCCTATGTGTATACTAGGCCCGGTGTTAGGACATTTCTCTCCAATAATATCTACCCATCCCAACAACAGCAGAAAACAGCAGATATCCAGAATATGCAGCATATGAATATTCAAAGCAGTAAAGAAATGCAGTAAATAACCATAAAGCTAAAGCAAAAAGATAAAGCAAGTAAAGCGCTAAATATAAACACCCAAGCAAGCAAGAAAAGCAAACAAAACTAGGCGAGACCCCAACTTGCAAGCAAGGACTCCCCAGCAGAGTATCCAGCTGAAGATGGCTGGTTTATACCCAAGTGAATCGCACACTCAAAGATAACATAGAGTCGCCACCGAACTTTATTTAGTCCCGAAGGACAGGGAAAATATCGATAAAACCCAAGGGGAAGAGAAACGGGAACGGGGATCGGTTATGCGAAAGGAAAGTACTAGCACCTTACGCATCCGTCGTACTCGATGAGAACCATTTCGCTTGCTTCTAGGCTTGGATGGGTTATCTATCTAAAGGCTTCTAGCTAAAATAAGGGGAGAGAGAAAAAGAAAAAGGGAAAAAGAAAGAAAAGAAAGAAGGTGCTCGCGGAGGATTGGAGCCCTCGTGCCTACGTACCCTCATAGTGCAATGAGGAAATCAGAGCGTCGTAGTTCATGGAACCAGGGGACAGAAAGGAAAAGAAGAAGGAAAGAAGGGTGGAAGTGTGCTCGCCAAGATCATCGCGGTCTCGTGCCTACGTATCATACATTCAAAAGAATGCAGAATCAGAGCTTCCATAGTTCGGGGAACCGAACGGAATACAAAACAGGAAAAAAGAGAAGTGGTGTCAAAACCAAGAGCAAGAGTGAAAGAAAACTCTACTAGAGAAAAGCCGAATAGTAAGAGACTAGAAAAGGAATAGTGTCAAAACCAAGAAAGGAAGAAACTCCGCAGGGGAAAAAGTAAAAAATAAAGAATTGCTAGGGACAGAGGGTAATCAACCCTACTGGGAAGCAAACAAAAGGATGGTGTCAAAACTAAGAGAAAAAGGAAACTCGGTATATTAACTGGCTGGCAGTGGTTAACCGAAGAGAAAGAGTAAGACCCAGGTGGGGAAAAGAGGCTGGTGTCAACAGACGGACTGTGATAAACCAAAAGAGAGAGTGCTGAACCAAGGGAAGGTGTTCGACTCTGAGGGGACGTCGGTATGTTAACTGATAAATAGTGGTTAACCGAAGAAAGCAAGGATTGCAACTCTGCGGGGATAGATAAGCATTGGTTTTAACAAGGAAAACTGTGATTAACCAGAAGAACGGGTGTAATACTGATCGAAGGTCGTAACCTAAAAGGGGTGTTGGAATTGACTGAACAAACATCACTTGACCAACGAAGAAGGGAATTGAACCAAAAGAGGTTGCTAACCACTGGGGGGTTCGGTTTTTAACAGAATATTGTGATTAACCGAGAAGAATGAGTGATTAACCAAGAGAAGGTGATTAACTCAAAAGGGGTTCAGTATTTTAACAGACAGGCTGTGGTTAACTGAAGAAACGGGTGATTAACCGAGAGAAGGTGATTAACCCAAGGAACTCAGTATGTTAACAGACGGGTTGTGGTTAACTGAGAAGGAGTGTAAACATTGGTGTTTTAACTGATAGACAGTGATTAACCAAACAAAGGGAGAAGAACCAAAAGAAGGTTGCGAACCCCGCAGGCGAATCGGTCGTAACAGGAGTACTCTGTTTAACCGAAGAAAGAGAAAAGAGACTCTTCTGGGGAATCAAAGAGCAATGATTGACCCCAAGAAAAGAAAAAGGTATTGAAACAAAGGGAGCTTGCTAACCCATTGAACACTGATCTTAACCGAGAAGGTGATTGATCAAAAGAGAGATCGAAAGAGATAGGGGTGATCAAAGATCGACCCGACTGGGGGAATCAAGCACACTACCACCTAGAGATAGAGATGACTAAACCAAGTACAGGGTGTAATGTAGAAGTTGAACCGGACGGCACAACAGCTCCAAGTTGTACAGTGCTCCCGCGTGATGAAATGGGCACCGTATCAGCTTCAATTTGTACAGTGCTCCGATGTAGGGCGTAGCGCGCAACTCCGACTCCGCGGGGGGAAAATAGAGAAAAAGCTCTAAAGGAAGCCTAAAGAGAGGGAAGGGGAAGATCAACTAATCGAAACATGGTTTCGATCAATTAACCAAAGGGAAATTCTACGCTAACAATTTTCCAAAGAGAGTGGGAAATCGTTAAAGCAAAGAGGTGTGAATAATTGATTATACAAGATTAAATTTGCTCAATCAAGAACAAACTTAATGCAAAGCAAGAAAAGAAATGCACAAACAGTACCAACTGATAACCAATATGCATTGCCAAACATGTTAACAAGTGATCAAATGGAATGCAAGATGTTCGTGAACACACATTGCCAAAGTTGCAAATAAATCGATAAGTGAAAAATCGAGCATCGGAAATTGACAAGCATGCTTCAAACAGAAGTGAAGTGACACTTAAAACATCCACCCATATCAAGCACATTGATCCATGGAAGTTAAAGGAAGAAAGCATGGCAAACACACTTGAAAATGCACGAAAATGGCCATTCTGTACAATGGTAACCGGTTACTCACCACGCGTTAACCGGTTACTTGCTTAAAAAACTGAGTTTTTGGTGAAAATTGCACTGAGTAACCGGTTACTCACCACACGTTAACCGGTTACTTATTGAAAAATTTGCGTTTCTGGTGAAATTTACACTGAGTAACCGGTTACTCACCACATGTTAACCGGTTACCACTGTGACAGTGGCAAAAAAATAACAGAAAACGACTTTTCAAAAGTAGTTTTCAGCACATAATCACTTATGTCAAACACCACATGCTAGATCAAGACTTTGTGCATGAAAATTGAACTTGAAAACAACAAATAACCAGTGATAGAATCAATTAACACATCAAGATCATGGATCAAACAATGCAAAACCAATTCACACGCAAAATTATCGACTACATCGCGAATTATGTGAAAATGCTCGAAACAGTAAAATTAGTGAGATCCACCAACCTACAAGGCGGAGATGTGCCTTGGTAATTGTTGCGAAGTGTTCTTGATGCAGAAAATTAAAGAAAACCAGAGGAATCTTCAATTCGGTGACGAAACGTGTCGAAATCGAGCAAAATACGATAAATCCCCAAAATGCGAATTCGAACCGTTGAATGTCGAAGCAAATACTTGAGATTATTCCACAAGCTGCAATGACTCTAGAAATCCAAGTAGAATTGCAAAATTGATAAAGGTTGAGCTCACGAAATAATCACTTTTGATGTAAAAATGATTATCCTTCAAAGTAGAAATGAACTTTGGTGAGGTTTTTGAAGAGAATTGAGATGAAGATGAAGATGTAGCGGAAAAAAATCAGAGGGAATGTGAGAGAATTGAGAGTGAATTGTGCAAAATGGTTGAAGGTTTTGTGTGAGAAATGTGGGAAATGATGGAGAGACTTAAAAAGTAAGTGAAGGTGTGCTTATATAGATTTTTAGTTTGGAGTGTTAGAGGTTTGCAGCTAGCTTTGTGTGGCTTGGAACTAGGGTAGGAGTTAGTTAGGCTTGACTCACCGAGTCAAGGTGGTTAACTCGGTTAGTTAGAACCAACTCGGTAACAATCCCAATGTGAGCTCCAACATCCAAAGGTCCACATTACTTGGAAACCAAGGAACATGGTGCACTTATTTTAGGGTGAAGCATTGGAATAAATGCACTTGGAATATCTTGAAATGTCTAGAGATGTCTAGAATACTCCACACACTGCTAGAACACTGTAGAAACAATGACAAAAGAGAGTGCATGGCTGCTGTCCCAAAAATGCAGCAGGAACTAAAATTTTTCACTGAGTAACCGGTTACTCACCGCGCGTTAACCGGTTACTTCAGTCAATTTTTGGCCAAATTGCTTAGGAAATGATACTGGAGTCTCGGTTTCGATTTTCCACCTCTTGATTTGATGAGTGAGCATGTAAACCTTTATTTTGAGCTTGATGTGATGATCTTGTGAGGATGTAATTAATCGGGCTTGGAAAACCTGAATATCCAGCAACAAAAACAAAGAGGAAAAATGCGAGTGCGTATGCTAGCGATGCGAAAGCGCATGCTTATGCAAAAGGCAAAATAGGGAGGTCAAATTTTGGGTTACGACTGTATGAATTACTTCAGATGGAAGAAAGTGAAAGCATAACTGATTTTTTCACTAGGGTTATAAAGCTGGTGAATCAAATAAGGGTATATGGAGAAGTGTTGACATTAAGATCAGTTGTTTCAAAGATCTTGAGGTCATTGGCTCCAAAGTTCGACCACGTGGTAGTAGCCATAGAAGAGTCGAAAGATTTGTCAACATTGACAAAGGAAGAGCTTCAAGGGACTTGATCGGAAAATAGCAAGTGTACTATTTTAACCGATGTAGTAATAATAGGGGTTTTATCCCCAGTATCGATCTCGAGGACTGCGTAGGAAAATACAAGTTCTAGTACCAATTCAGTTAAACAAAAAGTAATTGGGGAATTGAAAATTGGTTTTGGGTAAATTATAACAGACAGTAAGAAAATAAGCAGAAAATAAAGTGAGTTTTGAACAGTTATGAGATCATGCTAAGATACGGTGTATGAATTGCCTTGTAACAACCTTAATCCTTATTCTAGAGACATGGCTTGGATTAATCAATTTCTTGACTGTTAGATGTTTACTCCTAAGTCCTTAGTGAGAAAAACTTTGATTTCATAATCAAATTACTATGTCCATAGAATTAAGTCGAAATCAAGCATTACGAATAATAATGTCAACAATGTTCCAAGTACTACAAGGTATCACTACAAGAAAATAAGAGTTTTACGACATATAGATAACGACGGTTGCTCTGAAACCGCCCCTATCCTCCATTCGTGACGGTTCCCACGACGCTTTTGGACAACCGCCCTTGGTTTTTTGAAAAAAAATTAATAAGTCACGACGCTTAGTTCCCAAACCGCCATAAATCATCTTCAACAACAGTTAGGAACCCGTCCCCTCCCCAAATTCATCTTTTAATTCTCACTGTATCTCTCACCCTCATCTTCAATGTCATATTACTGAATCTTCCAATCTATGGCATCTCACTCTCTCTTCCTCCACCGTCTATCATTTTCACTCACAGAGCTCCCTTTCCACCATCATTCGCTCCTCTCTCTCCCAAACAACGATCGTCCAAAAGCTCCCATATGTCTCGCGCAACTATCTCTTCGCTTTATTCTCCAAAAGCATCCTTGTTCGTAGTCTTCCCATAGTTCATTTTCATCGACAGAACTTATGTTTCAACCAAAATTATATTTCTTATCGGCGTCGTTGGTAATTTTCTGTCAGATTCCATATCACACCGACACCATAACTAACTCTTTTTTTCTTTTGTTTTGTTTTTAGTTTACAAGTTAAATTCTCATTTTCACTTTGAATTTTGTGATTATAATTCGAAATTTTGTTTAATTAGGGTTTATGATGATTTTGACAAAATGTTTATGGCTTATGCTTGGGAACCTCTGAATTTTCTTGCAACTTTCAGCTTCTATAGTTTCATATAGCATACAGATAAACAAATATTTACACCAATAATACTATGCAGAAAATCCATGATTTTTTTACCTGCTTGTTTAGACTACATACATGTTATATGGTATTTTGATAATATATTTTGACCTTTTTGCAGGAGGTCATGTTTTAACAGGCTAACACCAAATGACGTGGTTCTGGGCGTCATTGTATCTAATGTTGCTGTTTATTTATTTTGGAGGATAGCAAATGAAAAGTTTATGCTAAATAACTTTACTGTGAGTTTCTTCATTTATGGACTTTATTCAATTTTATGATGCTTATAAATATATTTTCTCAACCTTTGCTTTGTATGTAACTCCCACCTACTATTGGGTTTATCAAATGTTTCTTAGGAAAGTCGTCAATACAACTGTATTGATAATGTATGATATATTACTATTGTCTTAGTAGTTTGTAGATGTATCAATATTCTTACCTTATTTTTATTGAAGATAGAAAGTGAAAAAAAAAACAATATCTTTATGCTCTAAAAAATTCCTAATAGCCAGGGTATCCTGATTTTCTAATTGAAGTTTATGTTTTGAAGATACTAAGTAATAGGCGTTCAGGAAAAATTCATGATTGATGCATAAATAATTAGTGTAGAAACTATCAAAGTAATAATGATTGCTGGATTGGAAGATTCGGTAATGTGAGGTTGAAGATGAGTGTGAGAGGTAATGTGAGATATTCAAATGGTCCGCACGCAGATTGTAAGGTCGTGATGGTGAGTTCAACCGTCGTCCCCCAAATTCATCTTCGTGCTAATTAGAACAATTTTCACTTTTTATGTTCTTCTTTCTCTTCTTTTTCAGAAATGCACGCCCTAAGTTCCTGAAAGAGGGAAACACACCTCTCTCTCGGCCGCTCATGCCGCCGTCAAACACAACCTTAAGTTCTTAACATGTTTGTCTTCTCAATCCTTATGGTGAATCGGAAAATGACCTGGCACGGGAGCTTGTGGAAAATGTATGTTCTTTACTTATGTTGTGATATTGCTGTGGTTTAGTTTGTTTAAATATATTCTTATTAGAATATTTCCTGCAATTATTTTCTACTCTAGCTTGACTACACTAGTTACGTAAGTAAGCAACAAGGTTGTAAGCTGTAGCCACTTGATTGTGAGGAGTGTCCATAATTTGGGGTTATGTTGTGATTGAAATATTGATAAGATATCACCAAAAATATCATCGAAATGTTTATCTTTTTTATTTCTTCATTAATACAGGGTTTTGCCAAATATGTTGAATGAAGTGCAAATATGATGGGAGAGGATGTGAAGCAGAGGTTGTAGACAGCAGAGCTTCAAGCAAAAAAGAGCAGGTTAAAGTTGTGGACAACACTGTCTTATTTATGTATTCTTCATCTTATGGATGTTTACTAGTTGGTATTAGTATAGGTCTATTTTTTCGTAGCTTTTGGTTGTACTTCTGAAAATATGTTGAAAGGGACTCATTGGAAAGTCTTAAGGAAAGCCTATTTATGGCATGCCGAGTAGATACATGTTTGTTTCAGAGGCTTCTTTATGAGCTATTGAGGAAACTAGATGCAAAACTGAAGCATGAAGTCTGCCATTGAGCGGCATATTATGTAAGTCTATCATCAGTATGATATGTCAGCAGATAGAGTGTTTAAGACAATGTCTTCTACTTGAACTCAGACCTTCTGTGTTTGTTTTAACCCAATTTGTTAGCTTATGACACAATTCATCTGCTCATCTGCTACTTTTAATGTATAAGCATTCCTCTATTATTCTTTTTATAAGCACTCCTCACTAGCTTTGGAATTAAAGTAAATAGGTGAGTTGAAGATTTTATGTAGCCGTTTTTACTTCTTATTTGTCATATTAAAGAGTTACTGATTCTTTTTTCCCTTCATTGAACCAGGAGCATAGGATGCGCCTTGGGCAGAAGGCAATTTTTCACATAGAAGGTACTTTTATCTGAATGTGTGGAATAGACTAATGAACAATTAATCTTATGAGCTTGTTGCTATCCATGCTATCTTATGAACAATTAATCTTATAATCTTATGAGCTTTTTGGACTCATTTGTCTAGACTTGTTTATAGCTATTTTTTTATACTAAGTGAATATATATTGGTAATACAAGCCATGGATCTATACAATAACGACTTACTAATCGTATCTATTCAAAGGAAGCGCTTCTTTTTCATTATCATTTATCTCCTATGCGCCACAACAATACCCCAACACGCATCGGATTATACTTTGCGACTAATAATTTTACGCTATTTATTTTTCAGGTTTGACTTGTTCGGAGTTTTTTTATTTATGTTTGGTTTTGGTTTTTAGATTCCACGGTTCGGAACTTGGATTGAATTTGTTTCATGTTTTGGATTCTTCAGTTTGAGTTTAAAATTGGTTCAACTCAGTTTGTGTTTGGTTCATGTATGGCTTCGAATTGCTTGCATTTTGGTTCAAGCTTTGACTCTAACCAAAGTTATGATGAGCATACAATATCATGAAGTTGAATTGGAAGAGAATTTACTTGTAAAAATGCAGAAAATACATCTTTTAGTCTTACCCGCAAGGTGTTCGATAAAATACTTCAACCAATTTGTCACTTCTTTTCGCTTCAATTTTTTCACTTCATGATGTTGAATTGTTGTTGTTGTTGTTGATTGTTGTTATTGCAGGTTGTGGTTTATGAATCGGTATTGAATTGTTGATGTTACCACCGTTATGCAACTTGTGCGCCAAGTGTTCGGTAAACTGCCTCAACCAAATTTCTTTCCTCTTTTTGCTTCTGTTTAGTTGTGAATGGTAATGCTGGATTTTCTGTTATTGTTTGTTGAATTTGTTGTGATGAATTCTTGTAGGTGATCATGGTAATGAATTCTTGTGATGAATTAAGTGATGAATTTGTTATGATCAATGTTACTTTTAATAACTACCATTCTTGAATACAACAATTATACGGCGGTTATGTATCACTATTCCGGTGTTCTCGTTTGGATATGCTCTTCCTTGTGTCGTTATGGATTTCTGTTGGTTGCTCATCGATTTTCTAACTAAGGTTTTGCAGTTTTGAAGAACCGAGACGGTGTTACCGAAGATGAAATCGACTGTTCCATAAATGTTACATTTACGGAAGGATTTCCGGTTGGCGTAGACGTATAGAGTGTCTTGATAGCCTTTGAAGGAGCAACGGCAGAAAACGGAGTAATCAGCGCTGGAACGGAGAGGCATAGCTTGGGGCTTTTGTCGTTCGACAGTGTACTCAAATGTCATATCTTTTGCTGTGAAACCATCTCCCATAATTATTAATTATTTAAGAGTAAGGAAAAATATTATTTAGATTTTATTTACATATTCACTAAGAAAGTAAGGACAAAAAAATAGACATTAATTTGAAAAACATTATCAGTTTTCAGATAAAGGACATATCGAAGTCTTTTATTATTAGTTAATATTTTTTACAAGAAGTCTCTCATGATTGTCATACCCTAAATTTTGATCATTAAGATTTTTTATTATTGTGCAAATCATTACCACAATATGAATGAACCATCATGCCTCATTAGAGGTGTTCACGGGCCGGTTTAGTTCGGTTTTGGGAGAATCCGATACCCCAACCGATCAAAAATATATGGATTGGTTTGGATTAGATTTACACAATTTTGTGATAAAGCCCAAACCGAACCAAACCAATAAACAACGGGTTGGTTTGAGTTGGATTGATCGGGTACATTAAAAACAAATGTGCAAAAATATTTTTAAAAAATATTAACTTATATCAACTAATTTTCCAAAATAATATAAAATTCTTAATTTTATTGTTTCTCCATATTGGTTGTGCATATAACAAATGACGTTTCATTTTTTTTCTCGAAGTTGAATATCTTATTCTAGTTTCCATGATAATGATGATATATATTAGGCTAAAATACAGTTTTGGTCCCCCTGTTTGTTAAAATTCACGGTTTTTGTCCCCCTATTTTTTTTTAACAGTTTTGGTCCCCCACCCTCACTGTTCATGTACGGACCAGGTACAGTTCATCATTTTTTTGGGCCAAAATTGGGGTGGGGGACCAAAAGTGTTAAAAAAAATAATAGGGGGACAAAAACCGTGAATTTTGACAAACAGGGGGACCAAAATTGTATTTTAGCCTATATATTATACTAATTAATTATGATTGCTTCTGGTAGATGGGCTCGCGGCTAGAATTTTGGAAATCCGTTGCCCGAACCAATTAACATTGGATTTCATTGGTTTGGTTAGGTTTTTGCCCGAACTAAAAAAATGCTCGAACCAAACACAATGGTTTGGTTTGGATTCCGGTTTGGTTCGGATTTTCCCGAACCAATGAACACCCCTATGCCTCATTAGTCTCCCCAAAGATGGGTGAGCATTCACTACAATAAAAGAATTAGGGTTTCAAGCACTCTCAGAGCTCTTAGACAAAGGATCAATCAAGGAATGACATGATCCTTAACTTGTATAAACCTCTCAAACATCCACAATGATAAAGAGGACTCCCACATCAAGAATTAAGCACAAGGCTGCAACATTCCAAGTGGATCAAGCCTCAAGATCGCCAGTGTCACCAAATTAGGGTTTTGGTCAACTAAGGCCTCCAGATGGAAATTTTCCTCTGGACATGAGCCAATGCTTCAAATCATAACCCAAAATACTCTAAGGGACATCATAAACCCAATCATCAAGTCAATTTAGCCTCAGGGGATGCATTCACCAAAAATCAGGAATTATGGTTTCTTGACCTAATTCACCCCTAAGTTGACTTTTGGGATAAAACATGAGCCAAGACCTCAAGACATGGTTTGAGGGTCTCTAATAAACCACATTGATCCATTTGCAACAATGGATTAATCCAAGAAGCTTGATTCACAAGTTTCAAGTGCATCAGAGCCACAGTTAGGATTTCGCGGAAAAAGTCAACTGTGCCTTTGACTGTTGACCAGGACATGCTCCCAAACTTTGGGACATGATTCAATACACCCTATAACACCTAAGAAATCAATCCATAAAGTTTTATTTAGGTCAAGGACTTGATTTCATAGAGGATCGCACAATTTGGAATTCATTTGATAAAAAATCAACTGTGCCCAAAAGTCAAAGTTTGACTTTTGGATTTTTTGATCAATTATGGTTCCCTAACCCTAAAACAATGTTAATGTGTGATTGGAATCATCATTCATCAAGAAAAATCAAGAAAAGTGGGATAACTTGTAAAAGGGGTAACCATAAAAAACTTAGAAATTTTCTAAGTTATGGAACAAAGTGGCTAGGGTACCAACTTCCAAGGATTATAACTTGAGATCCAAGCAACCATTTGGGCTGATCCAAAGATGGATTTGTAGCTCTCATGGCATACTTTAAAAGTGTCAACTACACCTCATTCCAATTCATTATGTATTTTGAGTTATGGTTGGATCAAAATGGCTGAAAAGATGAAATGTCACTTTTTCCAACACTTAGTGAAATTTTCACTAAGTCAGAATCTGTTTCACTTTTTTCAAAATGTAGGGTCATTTTTCACTTGGATCCAAAAAGTTTCAAAATAAACTATGATCACACATGTGTTGTATCCCATGAGGGATTTCCAAAATGGCCAAGAACCCCATGAAATTCCATTTGAGCTAAGAGTTATGACAGTGGCAATATGCCTTGCTGCAACTGTCATAACTAGGCAGATTTGTACATTTTGCTCGATTTGAGCAATTTGTGCAAATGACAAACAGGTTTATCCATCTGAACACCTTAGGGAGAGACCAAGGAGGGACAAACACTGATCCATAAGCCTCCAAAGTCTTTGGAACTAAAAATAACATGCCAAACCTAAAAAACCCTAAAGAGGGGACAAGACTCCAATTTTGTTTTAGAGCATTCAATGGATGCACCAAGGTGGCATGAACTGAGCCATTTCCAACTGAATGAGTCAAGGATGGTCTCAGAACCAAGGGACAATAGGCCTGTGCTCTAACCTCTAGTCGACTTGAGATTCCAAAATGCTCTAATTGGCCAAAGCTCTGCAGCAGTTGCCATTCACTATTGCAGCCAAAACAAACTTGCTCTACTATAAATAGAGCTCATTTGTGCTCAGTTTGAGTACACCAAAGCACTACCACACTTGCTTTCCTCAAAATCTCTTTCTCTAGGTAAAAATGCCTTCTTTAGCAAGGTAACTCTGAGTTTTTGAGTTAGAGAGCAATTACATCACAACTTATGATCCAAACACATCCAATATGTCATATCTAAGCTATCCAAACTCTCACAAGTGACCTGTAACACCAAAATCACAAAGTCCCTTCTCAAAACCTCGAAATAGGACTTTTTTGCATTTTTCAAGCCATGTCTTGATTCAGTCACTTTCAAAACCAGATAAAACCTCAAACACACTCCAAATATCATCCTTGAACTGTCCCAAATGGTTCCCCACATCTGGAACACCATTTGAGAGAGTTGTTATTTTGGTCACTTTTGCCCCTTTTGCAAGAAAGGGCCAGTTTCCATTCCTGAGGTTTCCAGCTGATTCCAATCATCCTAAAAGCTTCCAAGGGATCATTTGAGGGTGTCCAAAGCATCAAATCATTTCTGGAACAAAGCACTTGACAGATTTCCCAAAAAGTTCCTAAAGAGGTAAGCATCTCAACTTGAACTCTTTGAAATATGCATTGCTTTGAAGTCCACTGATCATGCACATCTTATACATGTTATATGCGTTGTGTTTGAACCAATTTATCATGTAATTCATGTAACACCCCAATTCCCATCGCGAATAAATAATACATAATTAAATCAGAGTAAATAAAAATTTATTTTTTCGACAGAAACAAGGATGCCACATTTAAAGAAAGAAAACACAATCCCTGCTCATAGATTTTTGATACATAACACTAAATGGAATAATCTCAAAGGGAACTTTTTCCATATAAAAGGAAAGGTCAATTATGGAATAAAGCGGAAAGATCCATAACTGCCTTGTTTTAGAAAATAAATCATTTTATAACGTCAAAATATACATACAAAAGTAATACAAAATACATTCAACAAATGTATATACAACAACAGCGTTCCTCGACTCCCGTGTTACGTATCAGAGCAGACAGACCGACAAACGGATGGAGAACTAATCTTCACAAAAGCCTCCAAGACTACTAATCTGTAATTCCCTCATAGAGCAATAAACCACAGCAGAAGGGTGAGAAATAACAACTAAATCAAGATTGCATAATAATATGCAAAAACACATAAAAATTCGCATGCATAAATATTCTCACCACAGGCATCACATACTAATACACATAGCATATATCAATTACGCCAACATAATCACATATTCACACATAAGGCACACCAAAGTCATAACATATGGAAACACCCCACCACATCACATAGCATATGTCTATGCATAAAACATATTATCCACAACCAAGATATTTATCACATATGCACATCAATTCATCAATTCAAACATAAATCTCAACACATACTCAATCAATTCATGATTTTCCACACATAATCAATCCATTCATGATTTTCCACACATAATCAATCCATTCATGATTTATGCAAATGCAAAGAGACCGACACAACGACTCTATGCAAATGCGGTACCATGCATCCATCATTCTCATCACTAGTTCACTCAGGAACTATTGGAATCATCGCTTATTACTTAGTGTAACTCCCCGTCGGGAAAACGATGTTCCCCTTCACTTTAGGTCTTCTTGGTATAAGGCTCACGACGTTTATGGATCGCTTTAGGTCCTCTTTGAATAAGGCTCACGATCCGATCACTTTAGGTCCTCTTTGTATAAGGCTCACGATCGTCTATAATCATCGCTTTAGGCCCTCTTGGTATAAGGCTCACGATGTTATAGCGGATTCCCTCTGGAATCGTTTCGTCGCTCACACCTACTATGGCATACGACATCACAAGAATGCATATCATGATGCTTGGCATACAATGACTCATGACATTCAAATGCACACATATACACATCCATAATCATGCATATATAATCAAACACAACACAATACATTTTCTTGCCCTTAGGCCACAAACCATCATAACAACATTTCATCACATGCATTCACATCATATAACAGCACACAAGCTACACGTTATATATCAAAGGCATGTTGCATAATAACACATCAATTACCCACAATTATAACAGTAAAAGTCGAAAAAATGACACATTTCAAAATTCCCGACATAATTAAATCGGCCAACATTCTCAAAATCATTTTAATAAGAAAGAACATTTCAATAGCTTTCTAACGATACCAAGAATGTCTCAATCCGAGTTACGGATCAAAAGTTACGGCATCGGACGCGAAATCGGGAAAGAAATCGCGAACTGACAAAATTCTGCACTCTCACTGGCCATACGCGTATTGCCCTGAGCCATACGCGTATTGCCTTGCTCCCTCGCCCATCCATACGCGTATTGCCCAAAGTGATACGCGTATGGGCAGAGACTGATTTTCCCCAAAAATTCCACTAAAAATCCAATACGCGTATTGCCTCACTCCATACGCGTATTGCCCACTCCCATATGCGTAATGCCTACATTCCTTCCTTTCCATACGCGTATTGCCCAACCCAATACGCGTATTGCCTTGCCTGATACGCGTATGGGCAGCAAAAACCCAAAATTTTTCCTGCATAATTTTTCCTGCGAAAATCATCCAATTTCCTCTCCAAATCTCATCTAAACACTTCCAATTCACAGTATATCAACCCAAACATGTTCCAACATAATCAACAAGTATTCTACGCAATTTACATCGAGTTTCACCCGCGAAAACGTCGATTTCTATCAATTATTCATCAATTTATCAATTATAGAAAAAGTCGTGAAACAACCAAAACAATTACACAAACAACACATATACATACACAAGCAAGACATAATTGAAACTTCTCACCCTTACCCGATTAATCGCGCTTGAAACGGATGAATTCTCGATTTTCCTATTTCTCCTCTTCTCTATTTCTTTCTTCTCCTTTTCTTTCTCTTCTTTTCCCCTTTCTTTTCTCTCTTTTTCTCTCCACTTTCTATTTTATGAAAAATAACCCAGCAAAAAGACCAAAATACCCCTACTCTCAAATCTCTCGCAAACGCTCTCAAACGCGATACAACATAATAACGATGAAACATATTTCGGGAAATAAAATTTGAAAAGAAATTATAATTTATTGCAAATATTTTACCTATCAGGGAAATTAACCAATTAACTCAATTAGCAGGTAAAATACAATAATTTCACACATTTCACAAAATTCACATAAATGAAATAAATAAATACAATTAAACAAATCGGGGCGTTACAATTCATGCCTGCAACAAGAGGTAGCACAGAAAATGCAAATTATGGCCTATTTCAAAACCACTACCGGATTTTGAGGAGGATTTATTTTCTGAAAAAACCACCACCACCATTGGATTCCTTGTGAAATTCTAGGCAGGATAGACCTAAATTTTATCCCAATCCATGGAGAAATGAGAAAGTTACAAGCTTCACGTTTTTTGCCAAAACCTTGCCTTGCCTTGCTTTGGCCAAGCCAAAAATAAGGCAAGTCTTGTATATTTGTGGGTGGGGTTTTATACACGGATGTATCACCACCCCAGTGGTAGAGGGCGCGCACTGCACACAAGAGGTCTGGGGTTCGAATCCCCTTCGCCCCAGATTCTTTTTTTATCACTTTTTCCTATTTTTATTATTTTTCTTATTATTTTTAATGATTTGAAAAAATTAATAACTCCCTCAATTTTAATTATTTTTTATTGGTTCTTTTTGCAAAAAATTACAAAAATGTTGAAATATTTTATTCCACAAAAAAATCAAATTTATATTATTTATTTAATATAGTTGGTATTTTTATGAATAAATTCATTTTTAATTGTTTTTAAACATTTTAAAAGTGAATATTCACCTTGAAAAATCAAAACCAAATGAGTTTTAATTCATCTTGTGATTAAAACCTCATTTTTCAAACCTTAACCAAAAATCACAAGTTGTTTATTCAAGCTTATTTGGTGTTTTATCATTTTTTATTGATTTTCTTTAAGAATTCACTTTTAAAAATGATGAAATTAGGGTTTTGATTGATTCCACCCTCATCAATCATTTTCAAACACACATGGGCCTCTATTAGAGTGTAATACCCACCCCCTTTGTAAATACACCACTTTTTGGGCCCCAGTGTATTGTATAAGTCCTGATACTGTCAAAAAGTTCGGCACGATCGTCGCCTTTTTAACAAAAATCAATAAGGCTTCTCCTTGAGCTATAAGACCCATCTTTATTCATTTTCAAGCTCTTTGGGCCTCTAATATAGTGTAAGACTCAATCCCCTTTTAACCTAAACAATTTTGGGCCTCAGATATTGTATAAGTCCCTCTGCGTTAAAAGAAAAATCCTGGCGCAATCGCCAGTTCAAAAATCAAATCATCTGTGCCTACCCTCGTGTTATAAGCCCCATTCCTTTTCTTTAAATTTCTTTGGGCCTCTAATAGAGCGTAAGACCCAACCCCTTTTTGAAACCAAAATGATTTGGGCCTTAGATATTGTATAAGACCCACTGTGTTTTCAAAAACCTCGGCGCGATCGCCGTTGCCAAACAAATAACCCTGGGCTTCTCCTTGGGTTGTAAGTCCCATCTCTTGTACAAAAATAAATCTTTGGGCCTCTAATAGAGTGTAAGACCCAACCCTTTTTTTGAAACCAAAATGGTGTGGGCCTCACATATTGTATAAGTCCCTCTTTACAATTTTCAAAACAACGGTGCGATCATCGTTAAAACTTGGGCCTCTGCTTGAGCTGTAAGCCCCAACAATCTCTTCAAAACACTTTCTCCTTTGATTTTGAATTCAAATATATGTTGTTATCAAAACTTTCTTTGGTGAACAACTAACAAAACATTATGGAAGCTCTACAATGGGTAAGTGTTTATCTGCTTTCATTTACCGCTTTCATATGTATATAACTGTATTGTGGGGCTGCTTCACTGTAAATCTTCTTTCACATCCTTTTATATACTTGTCACATATCTACTGTGTAATACTAGTATAGTTATTTAAAGTTTTCCCCGGCAACTACGTCGAGCACTAGGTAAATCCCTGTTGGTCACTCTTAAATACAAACAAAACTAGATCCCCCGTAGGATTCCAGATACAGTCTTCCCTTCTCTTGGGGTTAAACAATATGGAACAAAGAGAAAGGCAGTATTCTCGGTGAACCTTTTCTCAGAATGTCACCCTTAGAAATTGTCAAAGAAACTCTAACTCCCCAGAGATGATCTTTTCTCCGTGAATGGCATCTCTTGAGTTTCTTCCAAATTCTTGAACTTTCCGGGAATGATCTCTTCTCGGTGAATTGCATTTCTTGAACTTCTCTTGGTTTGGGGACCCACAGGCTTCCTAAAAGCATCTCCGCCTCCTCTTGGGTGTTGTACAAGGACCCTTCGGCTTCTTAGAAGTTCTCATGCCTTCTCTTGGGCTTAATACAAGGACCCTGACGACCTCTTAAAGGTATAAGACAGAACTTAGTCATCCTTTGCTAGAGCAGTCTTTCCAGCATCAAAACTCCGGACATTTTAGGGTTGATACTCATCCCTTAATGCCCGTGCCTCCTCTTGGGCATCATACAAAAGATAAAATAGTAGACTTGGACAGTCTAAACCTCTTGAGTCTCAAAGACATTCTCAAGTTCCTTTCAAACATAAGAAAAAACACCGATCACTCTGGATCAATCTCCAGCAGAAACCCAGTCTCTCTCATGAAATTCCCCCCCCCCCCCCCGCTTGGACCCGCTTCAGGATCTAAATAATCCTCAGTAGTAAGCTAGCCTCCTCTTGGGCTTTGTACAAATGGTTCTCCCTAGCAGAGCTAACCTTTTCAGACTCTCTTGTTGATTCAACCACTTTTAGCCTCCGTCTTGGGCTTTATACAAGACATATAAAAGACTCTCTTGTTGAGTATAAAAGACTCTCTTGTTGAGTCAACCACTTTTAGCCTCCGTCTTGGGCTTTGTACAAGACATATAAAACACTCTCTTGTTGAGTATAAAAGACTCTCTTGTTGAGTCGATCCCCTTTTAGCCTCTATCTCGGGATTCGTACGAGACAGCAAAACACTCTCTTGTTGAGTATATAAGACTCTCTTGTTGAGTCAAACAACCTTCAGACTCTCTTGTTGAGTCAATCACCTGTTCAAGACTCTCTTGCGAGTCAACCTTTTTTAGCCGCCGTCTTGGGCTTTATACAGGACAGATAAAAGTACTCTCTTGTTGAGTCAAACCCTTTCAGCCCCCATCTTGGGCTTTATACAAGATACTTTCTCCCCAACGAAGTCAAAATCCCTTCTAGCCTCAATCTTGGGCTTTGTACAAGACAGAAAGAACCTTTTCCCCAGAAAAGTCAAATTTCCCGCCTCCTCTTAGGCTTTGTATAAAGAAACCCAGGTTGAGTCAATTAACCTTTTAGAATCAAATTTGTGCCTTGCTCACAGCATACAAACATCAACAACTCCTCTTTAGAGATGACAAATTCTCTCTCATCCAAAACCCTTTAGCTTCACATCTTGGGCTTTGAACAAGATACAAACCACCTTTAGCTTCATGTCTTGGGCTTTGAACAAGACACCAAAACAATCCCTTTCCTCCCATAGAATAGGAGAGGAACTAAGATCGCTCTGATTTCCCTGTTTCGTTAAACGGGAATACGTAGGCATAAGATTGCAAAAATCTTAGCAAGAATACTAACCAAAAAACCCAAAATCCAGTACCTTCATACACCCCTCAAAAGCATCAGACCTAATGCCTTACCAGAAACCTAGCCAATAGTCCAGACACTGATTTTAAGCAAATAACCCTAAAGACAAACCCCCTTTTGATAGCATCTGTAAACCAACAGTTTTGATTGTTTTAACCTCAGTATGCAAGCAGGGTTAATTGGAGACATCTATTTCCCTTCCTTAATAAGCTCAACAGAATAAAAAATGAATCGAACTGTAGTACCAAAGTGATAGTGATTTGAAACCACAAAAACCGCGCTACAATGATATATAAATATAATAATACAATTTGTACATGAATAAGTATTGCATGTCCCTACCTTAAGTGTTATTTGTGTAGATAGTGATTCAATTAATTCAAAAGTGTTTTTATATTACTACTATTACTATTAGTATTACTATTTCATTGTTCATATGATTTCTTCATGCATGTAGAAAACAACTCTAATAATTTAAACTAAATTGCATATGATGGTAATGAATTTGTTGTGATGAATTCTTGTAGGTGATGATGGAAATAATTTCTTGTGCTCAATAATAAATTTGGACAATCCACTACTACAAAACACACAAACAACAACGTCCAAGTCACCACGGTTCTTCCAAAAACCGTGGTGATATCTCAAAACTCAGGCGCTTACTTTATATTATATTTTTTAATTAAAATTTTATAGGGTATAATAACGGTTGTAAGTATAACCGATATGATAGAATCAATCTTTCATGGGTTCGAACCTCAGCAGTGGCAAAAATATTTTTCATTTAAGGTTAAGGTGCTCATTTCATTTTTATTTATTTTTAGATAAGAGATACCACTACAGTTATTGTGAATAACCGTCGTGATATAGTTTGCTATTATTTTAAAATATAAAATTTAATTACGATTGTAGTTTTAAACCGTAACGAAAAGTGATAGTTTTTAATACATAAACGAAACTATCTGTGACCCACTTCATAGCTGTTGTTTCTCTCTAAAGAAAACCCTAACACAACTCTCCTATCATGAATATAACCAATATTGTTACAAGAGAATGAAGAAAAGAAGCTTAAAGGATATCTGATGAGAGCAATGTCCGGCGCAAACTCCTACGGCGGCGAAAATGGTATGTTCTCCTGCTCACATCTTTCTAGGATTATTGTTTTAAGGTTTGGTTTTAGGATGTTGTGGAAAACATTATGTTATTGATGTTTTAGGGTTAAGTTTGATTTTTGTTGTGTTTCCTTGTAGATACATGGTGATGATGGTGGTAGCAAGCGTATACTATGGTGAAGTTTTATATGGTTTTTGTTGCCATGAAGAAAAATATAAGAAGTATGAAGTTATTGTTTAAACTTCATCCACCTTATACTTCTTCTTCATGGCTTCACAAACTAGATGAACTTGATATAACTTAATTTGTTACAGTTCCACGGTTATTTTCAAAAAGAGGTGCATTTTCTTGTGACTTAGCAATGTTTTGTTCTTGTTTTGAGAACATTTGTCAACAACAACAACATATATATTTTTTATTGTGTTTCATGTTGTTTTGCTGTATGTTGTTGTTGTTGACAAATGTTCTCAAAACAAGAACAAAACATTGCTAGTTCACAAGATAGAGGCTTCTTGTGACTTAGCAATGTTTTGTTCTTGTTTTGAGAACATTTGTCAACAACAACAACATATATATTTTTTATTGTGTTTCATGTTGTTTTGCTGTATGTTGTTGTTGTTGACAAATGTTCTCAAAACAAGAAAAAAACATTGTTAGTTCACAAGATAGAGGCTTCTTGTGACTTAGCAATGTTTTTTCTTTAATTTCTTATACAAGTTGACAAGTTTAGTTTATTATATACTATGTATATTGTTTGTTTCACTTACCTTTTAATGAAAATGCAATCATTTATATTGACATAGAAACTTATATTCTGAAATTAAGATGTATTTGAAAACCAACCTATATCAATCAAAA
This sequence comes from Lathyrus tuberosus, assembly GCA_022829125.1. Lineage (NCBI taxonomy): Eukaryota > Viridiplantae > Streptophyta > Magnoliopsida > Fabales > Fabaceae > Lathyrus > Lathyrus tuberosus. The sequence continues at coordinate 3,179,583 of JALAZF010000517.1, forward strand.
ATTTTCGAATCGCATTTGTTTCATTCAGCAAATTATATGTTCCTCAACACATAATATACGATTTAGTGCTCCATTTGCTTCAATTCATCGATATAATTTACAATCGCGTTGATAAGCGACGATGATGAGGTACACTATAATAAAAGATATCGATGAATTGAAGGAATTAGACCATTGAATCGTATATTATGTGTAAAGAACATAAAATGTGCTGAATGGGACGGATTCAATTCGAAAAAAATTGATGTGTTAAAGTTGATTTTCAAGAATAGTTTAATTTTCAGATTATATATTTCTTTGCCAATTTAAATGGTTGTATTTCTTTAAATATGTGTATGGTAAACCAAGCAATATACATTTTTATATAATAAACTATGTGTACTTTCCACGACAGTTGTATAGGTTAACCGTCATCTAATTAATTAATTTTGTTATCTATCACAATGGTTGTTAAGCATAACCGTTGAGATATAACGCGCGCTTTCCAGAATACCACAACGATCCCAAGGCCGTGATTAAAAGTAGTGCATTTACCACAACACTCTACATAACAACGCCTTGATCCACGTTATTATATATATTTTTCAACCGTTGTTAAAGGGAATTTCCGTAGTAGTGATCTGGAGTTGTAACATATATATTAGCAAAGCAAGTCAATATTTTCAATCAAAAGAAATATGACTAAGTCTAACGATGAATCAAGGCATTCCAGGAGACTGACAGCCAAACAATGCATGATCTCTTAGACCAGTTCATCCTCACTATGGTTCTATAAGGGGTATTACATGCTAAAACTAAAATATGTAGTATAGGGATCAAAGTGCACATTTTTAATTCTGATAGAGAGTTGACCATTTTTAAAGTTTGAGAACCAAAGTGTGCATGTCACTAAGTTGGAGGGAGGACGTTTTAGACTTTTTCTTTGTTATAATTGTTATAATAATGACAACTCTCTCTCTCTCTCTCTCTATATATATATATATATATATATATATATATATATATATTATATATATTCTTGAATTTGAACAAAGTTGTTGTTTGTTTCAGATCCATTCAGATCCATTGTTGCTCAAATATTGTAGGAATAAAGTTAGAATTTATTTTTTATAGAGTTGGAATAGAGTTAGAATTATTTATTTATTTTTATTTTGTTTTTTTATAATAGTTCTAAAAAATGAAGGGTATAATTTTATTTTATTTTAATATTTGCGATTTGCGGCGGTTTAAACCGTCACAATTTACCGTCATAATCAACAATGAAAATAAAAATCAATCGAAACTCCACGACAGTTGTTAACCGTTGCAATATTCAGGTTATGTCAGTTCCCTAACCGTCGTGAAAGATATCGTCAGTTGGTGGATGGTTTTGACAACCATCGTAATACGGACTCACGACGCATGTTTCTGGGACGAAGATACAACCATCGTAACATGCAAATTGCGGCGGTTCTAACCGTCGTAACCTGCCAGAATGAACTGTCGCAATTTTCCATTTTTTTTGTAGTGTATCCCTAGGCCTAAGTGATATCTAATATAGTATTATCGTACAAAAGCGTTAACAATGGTTTGGCCGACCTAAGGTTAACCGTAAATCATATTCTATTTGTTTTATAGAAAAAGCATTAAGAACTTTGTATGATGAAAATGATTATTAAAATAAGCACTTATGTCATTGAACCAAGAAAATCAAGATCATTACAATAAGCAATTCAGGGACACCCACTAGCAATGGAGGGTTTAGCTACTCATAATATTCAGAGAAAATACAAAGTAAAAATCAGACATTACAAGTTAATCAGATTACTTTGAGCTTCAATGTCTTCCGCACATGAAAACCTTCAGTTCTCCAATTGCCTTGATCTCTCCAATCTTGATCGTGTAATTCTTCTCTGGTCCAAAAGTCCTTTTTTTCTTCACCAAACACGTCTCAAATACTCCCAAGTCTATTACAGCAGTTAGGAAAATACCCAAAATACCCCTAAGGATCCCAAAAGTCAAAAAATAAGAAAATCAGCAGATGACACGTCACAGCCAACACGAGCCGTGTCAGCTGACACGAGCACCCGTGTCGCCATCTATTCCTCTGATCAATACTCTGCATGCCCCAGACTTGCTGGCACGGGCCGTGTCAGCTAACACGGGCACCCGTGTCAGCCCAGCGCCTCTTCTCCAAAACTCATGCTTTTGGGGCCTTCTTGACACGGGATGTGTCAGGTGACACGTACCGTGTCAGGTGACACAGGTGGCCGTGTCAGGCCACTATATCTCTTCCAAAAACTCTTCCAAATTCTCGGAAATTCTGTTTTCTTCGTACGAGTCCTTTGGGCTTTTCCACATAGACCTGAAATCATCAAAGCCTCCAACAAACACGTAAAATGCAACAAAATTGACATAAAACTAAAAATCCGAGACTTAAATAAGAAACATAAAATTAACTTGAAAACAACGATAATACTAAACAAAAGATTACCGTTTCATGGATAAAATGTCGAATAAGTGACAGAAACATGGTAGAAATGGTGACCGATCAAGACTCTTGAATCTCATGGACTAAGTGTAAGAACAAGTGTGGTTATGCATTTGGCCTTAAGTTTTGATGATAACTTCACATGTTATCTTAAAGAACAATTTGGTACTCTATGGTTTCTGTCTTGTGTGTAGCTTTTGCTAAACATGATCTGAATCTGATTGAAAGGTGTGTGACATCATCAGACTCTAATCTAAACACAATGGAAGAAAACATATGTTGTGTACAAGATTTAAAGTCAATATTCAGGAATGCCTTTTTAATGCAATGGTTATGAAGAACGTTTATACTAAAGCTTCTGATTGTGACTTTGTAAGTAAGTCTTGAAAGCTTTCTAAAATATGTACTTCTATCGCTACAAGTTCTGAAGTTTCTGAAGACAAGGTTCTGTTAAACAAAGTTATAAAGACTCTGAAGACAAATATGTGCTGAACAAGTTCTGAAGTGTCTGAAGACAAGGTTCTGTTGAACAAAGTTTTGAAGATTCTAAAGACATCATTTCTGACGATCAAGTTCTGAAGTTTCTGAAGACAAGGTTCTGTTGAACGACGAAACAATTTAATACATGCAAACTCAAAACACACAAAGTAATAAATAGTTAACCAAGAAAATGGACTACCATCATTTCCAAAGAGAGTGTCACATAGGAAATATAAACACATGAAATAGAATTAAAGTTAAATAGTAAAGGTTGTACTAATACTATCGTTATTTCAATAAAGGAATAAATGAAAGGATACCAAAAAGGTATTAGGTAAAAGACAAAGTTAATAGTAAAAGAATTAATTCGACAAGAAATAAAGTGATGATTTATCAGCCTAAATCTAAGAGTATCGTCACCCAATGTGTCACATTAAGCGCGAAGCGGCGTTCATTAAAAGATTGCTGACTTATAATGAATCATAAACTCTTCACTTTTCTGGACAATGTGTTAATGAAGTAAACTCTTCAGTTTCTAACGGTCAAAAAACAAACTCAATAGAGCATTCTGACTATGGATACTTCAGATACATGAGAACTTCACTTGTCAGAAGCTTCACATCTCAGAAGTAAAACCCTACGACTCAAACATTAGAAACATATTTTCCTATTCTAGAGGACTTATATACTCAGAGATACTTATTTTCATTCTGGACATGGAACAGAGTTCATGTGTAAGAATGAGAACAAGTTTATCTACAACTAGGAATTTGAAATTGATAACAACCATAAGAAAGGACTGTATCAAAAGTTTTTTAAAAATAATAGTTCCTTTCTCAACATAATCTCAAATTTTTAATCCTAGAATATAAAAATAAATTCTTAGACAAAAAAATAGTAAGAGTTAGAAAAATGTTACTCAACTTTCTGGTAGACCTCCAGCTTGCTTCTGTATCTTGAAGACGTATGTGCTTCTTCAGAATCACCACTAAATTTGCTTCTACAGTTGAGGACGTTGGTGATGATGTCTCTAGTTAGACCGCTAGAACACATTCTCATTAGAAATTGTCTTCAAAAAATCTTCTTTCTTCCTTTAGATCTTGAATGAGATGCAGAGGAGTCTTTGAATCTTGTGCAGAGACAAGATCGTCTTCATAGCATCTTTAGTCTTCTAATTCTGATGGATGAAATATCTCTCCTGATGTTTGCTGTATCTAGATCATCAGAGGGGTCTGAGTAATCCCTTTAGCTTTCTACTTTTGATCAACCACTTTTGTCTTTACTATGACTTGTTTCTAGAAAGTCAAATTATTCAATCAACTAATGCTTAATTCTAGATTTAGAAAGCCAAATACCATATGCTGAGAGAACTAGTTGAATTTTTCTTGCGTAATGGAGGTACAATCTTTGATCGGTCGCTTTTCCTCAACAGATGCAGATATCATCATGAACATTAAACCACAAAATATTTCTTCAGAGGGTTTGAATGTTGATCTTGTTCTTACTGAATTAGTCTTATCACCCAGAATCAGTACTTTAGAGAGTAAAGACATCTGTCTAAGCTTTCTTAGGGGAGTAAGAACTGCGACGACTTCTGATTGAGCATCTTCTGACTTCTTCATCTTGTACTTCTTCAACATATCTATTACCTTCAGCATCTGAAAAGGTAATTTCTAGATTTGTAATCTTCCAATAAGCTTCGGCTTTTAACTACCAAGCTTATCATCAAATCTGACATCAAATTGATTTGTCTGCAGAAGTACTTCAACTCTAAGTAATTGAAGACTTTGAGCATTCTAATCATGATGCATCAGAAGTTATCTGAAAAGAGATATGTTCAGATTTGCATGCTACAACTTCCTTAGAAATGCTTTGTTATGATAATTTCAAATATCATAATTTTAGCCATTTCTTTTCAAGATCCTATTCTCTCCTTTTCATCTGTATCTGATTCTAAAGAACTAGGACTTGAAGAACTCAGTTTCATCAAATAGCTTCTCAAGCTGTTTGCCCTCATTATGTTAACTAGAATTATTTCTAACCTTGAACATTCTCAGACAATCACTTTGCATTTAGAGAGAGGAGAACACAGAAGGATTCATCCTTGTGTCAAGATCCTTCACCAAAGTTTATTCTGTAGATACTAACCGTAACTGACTTAATACTTCATATTGTGGTATTTCATTGGTTCAGATATGTCAGTGTACCAAAATTATGCAAACAGTCAGAATCATGTTGACAAGGCCAGAGCTTTAATTGCACTATTGAGAACTTTTGTAACAGAGATAGTTTCTGCTGAATCAGAGGAAGAGACTACTTCATCTTCTGGAGGGATCTTCTTCATCATACATTCTAACGCAAGCCAATAAGTGCTACGTTAGTTGGTTCTTCATCTTCATCATCTTCTGAGAACTCAAAATCATTCCATGTTGACAAACGATTGTCTAGGCATTTTAGATCTATTTTCATGAGATCTTCTTCTATAGAGATCAACTCTTCTGAGTGGAAGTGATAGTACATCTTCTTTTGTACTTGTTCGATCATTTAGACTTGAAGTCGCTTTGATCTTCTTATGACAGAGATGTTGTTCAGATCTTCTGCAAACTTGAGAGTAATTACCAAAAGTCTTTATCTGGGCAGAGAGATTCTGATAACTTTCTTTAAGTGATCTGACGAGGAGTAGCCTTAGTTCAAAAAAAATACCCAAAGTTTTGCAACCAATGTCTTAAAAGTTTGAGAACAACATCTCAATAGTTTCAGCGTTCTTCGTCTTTGAAGTCTTCATGCTTCTGAATCAAAACAAGAGCAATTGTTTTCTTGATTTAAAAGAATTCTTAATGAGTTATTATGAGAAAGTCAAATAGACATAGCAGTCTGGTTTTGAAAATATCTCAAACTCGGTAAGAATTAACATTCAACAATCAAGGAACTTCTTGTTTACCGATGATTCTTGTCATCCTTTTCCAATTGATCATTCAGATTTACTTTCAACCTTTTACCAGCTTTATCTAAAGGAAATATGTAGTTATCAACTACCATACTCAAATGATCAGTATCACCTTTTAGAAAGAACTTTCTAGTTCAGCTTTCTAGTACTCAGGCTTTTCACCAACAATGGTGGAAGATAAAAACAGAGAGTATTTGAGACTTGGAATAGCAGGTGGTAGAGTGGAAACCATCAAGGTGTTTCTCAAAGCTCGCCTAGATCTTTATCTGAAACGGTTAAGTGTTTGATAAACATCAATACCAGAACCGGGGCTCTGATACTAATTGAAGGGGGTAAGAAACACAAGAAAGGGGGTTTGAATTGGGTTTCACCAACAATGGTATTTTCTGCGGAATTAAAAATCAATGCTAATAAGAGAATAAAAATAAATATACATGATTATTTTTATCCTGGTTCACTGTTAACAAAGTTACTCCAGTCCACCCAGCAAGGTGATTTCGCCTTAGACAAGGACTTAATCCAATAATCTAGAAAGATTACAAATTCTAAGTGTTAGAAAACAACTTAGCCCTCCCAAGTATCCAGACTAACAACTTAGTCACTTGAGTAATCTACATTCTGAAAAGTGTTACAAATGTGTGTACATGAAATGCTTCTAAACAAGCAGATGACACAATTGAAGTACAATAACACAAAAGTGTTTCTAGCAAGATATGAACAACAGCTTCTTGCTAATTTACAAAAATATCTTAAGAATAATCTCCTAGAGATTTGCATCGTATCAGCATAAGTTTTGTGAGCTTAAAAGCTTCTTTTAATGCTTTACTTATTTCTTGTAGAGCATCGCTCTAATTTGGTTGAGCATTGAGCATCTTCTTCTTGAGCTTACAACTTGGTGTTTGCTTCTGCCTTGCACACATACTTTCGTGTTTTCTTCAACTTGTTTTCTTCTTGTTCTTGTTACTCTCTCATGATTTTCTCTTTTGGCTCTTGTAGCATTTTGCACTTCGACATTTAGTATTTTTACTAGGCTCGCAGCAGCAGCTACGGGAGCATCTGCAACAACATTTCTTCAAGCATTTAGATCTTTAAAATATAGAGCTTGAGAATAGATCGGTTGGAGGGTATAAATAGAAACATATTCCAACTGTAATATCCCAACGTTCACTTACAGGACTGGTCACATCATAATACAAAAGAGTTGTCCTTCCACCACCTATTCTAGGTAGAGGTCACATACTACTTTTTACTTTTATATTCATTGAAACTTGCAAACCATTCTTAATCTTATATCTTATAATATTCAGATGCTTCATATGCATATTTGATAACGCGTGTAGAGAGATCAATACTTGTAACTTCAGAACTCAAGTCTTCAGAGTCTCAGATCTTCGTTCAGCAAAACTAACTTAAGAGTCTTTAGCACTTGGTCTTTAGAAGTAATGTCTTCAGAGACTTCAGAGCTTGTTCAACAGAACCTCGTCTGTAGAATCTTCAGAACTTGTTGAGCACATATTTGTCTTTAGAGTCTTCAGAACTTCGTTCAATAGAACCTAGTCTTTAGAGTGTTCAGAACTTGATCTTCAGAAATGATGTCTTCAAAATCTTCAGAACTTCGTTCAACAAAACCTTGTCTTCTGAAACTTCAGGACTTTGTCTTCAGAAATGATGTCTTTAGAATCTTCAGAACTTCGTTCAACAAAACCTTATCTTTAGAAACTTCAGAACTTGTTCAACACATATTTGTCTTCAGAGTCATTAGAACTTTGTTCAACAGAACCTTGTCTTCAGAAACTTCAGAACTTGTAGCGATAGAAGCACATCTTTTAGAAAGCTTTTAAGACTTACTTACAAAGTCACAATCAGAAGCTTTAGTACAAACGTTCTTCAGAACCGTTGCATTAAAAAGGAATTCCTGAATATTGACTTTAAATCTTGTACACAATATATGTTTTCTTCTAGAGTGTTTAGATTAGAGTCTGCTGACGTCACACGCCTTTCAATTGGATTCAGATCATGTTTAGAAAAAGCTACACAATAGACAGAAACCATAGAGTACCAAATTGTTCTCTAAGATAACATGTGCAGTTATCATCAAAACTTAAGGCCAGATGTAGAACCATTCTTGTTGTTACACATGTGACTGTAGGAAAGATTCGTTTGTCAACATAAATCCCTCAATGAAGAACATGGTGAAATTTGCAAATGACAATACTCTTGTAGATGAAGGTATTGATGATGTTCTGATTATGAGGAAAGATGGAAAGAGGTCAGTAATTTCCAATGTATTGTACATACCAGGCATGAAGAGTAATTTACTCAGCATAGGGCAGTTGGTCAAAAAGAGTTACAAGGTGTCGATCAAAGACAAGATGATGAGAGTTCTCAACTCATGTGGTAGGTTAATCTTGAAGGCACCAATGTCTCAGAATAGAACCTTCAAGATTGAACTTAATGTGATGGAGCATAAGTGCCTTGGAACTGCAGCTAGCAAAGTGTAACATGCGATTTTTGTCGGTGACGCAACCACCTTATCGCCATTGGGTGGAATTGGGTGCTACTTTCTGATTTCTTATTTATTCTATAAAGCTGGAAAGAAAAGGGAAGCTATATAAAACTAACCTTGCACGCAAATGTTTTCTTTAATAAATGTTTAAGAGATTGGGGGGTCCGGGGTCAGGTTATACAATGGGGAGTTGTCAATTACCCATCCTATATATGGTTATCCATAGATTGTTTAGAAAACTATACTGTTATCTACTTACTGGTGTTTATCTGTCGTGCGTTGGGAAAGTTTCTCCTTTGGGACTGTTTGAGATAGAGCATTTTTGTTGTTTCGGGGTTTCCCGATGTTTTTGGTAAGGTACTGGACCTAAGGTTTTTGTTATGTGTGCTCGCTAAGATTTTTTAATCTTATGCATACGTATTCCCGTTAAAGAAAACAGGGAAATCAGAGCAATCGTAGTTCCTACTATTCTATGGAAGGAAAAAGATGATATTTGGTGTCTTATTGAAAGCCAAAAATTGAAGCTGAAGGTTATTTGTGTTTTGTTCAAAGCCCAAGATTGAAGCTAAAAGTTTGACTGAGAGAGAATTTGTCATCTCTAAACGGAGATATCTCATCTGTTTATCACAGTTGTTAGGTGACTGGTTATAAAGGAGAATTACTTTAACTGGGATATGTGAATCCATCAATGCCATAATTTCCTTTATAAGGGATTTGTCCTGAAGGAGAAAACTTTAACTCAGTGTAGAGCAATGCCATTTTCCTTAGGAATCTTTCATGCTAAGAGAGGGACATTGGCTTGGATGTAAATAATCCAGAGGCTTGCCACTTACATCAATTAGATGAAAGAAGGGGTTTACCAGGATAAGAGATGGACTACAACTTGGATTTTTTAATCAACAAGTGTGCCAGTTATAACAGTTATCTGGGATTAGGGTTTATCTTAATTGTCTATTTTGATGTGTGATGTACAGAGAAATGTCTTCATGCAGAGAGTTTTTGATTTCCTCTGAGGGGATTTTGATTTTATGTGTGCCTTGATCAAAGCCCAAGGTTAAAACTAAAAGGTTGACTCTATTAAGGAGGAGGCTGGAAGGAATTGACTCTTCCGAGGAAATATTTTGTCTGTCTTGTACAAAGCCCAAGATTAAGGCTAAAAAAAGACTAACTCTACTGGTGAGAGGTTTTATCTGTCTTGTACAAAGACCAAGATTGAGGGTAAAAAAGATTGACTCCACTGGGGAGATTTTATATGTGTCTTGTACACAGCCCAAGATTGAGGCTAAAAAAGGTGATTGACTGACTCAGTTGGAGAATGTTTATGGGTGTCTTGTACAAAGCCCAAGATGGAGGCTAAAAGGTGTTGAGGGATGATCATTATACAAAGCCTAAAAGGAGGTTGGTTGGGGAATTTCTTATATAAAACCTAAGAGAAGGCTAACTTCTGCCGAGGATTATTGAGATCCAAAGGTAGGTCCAAATTGGGGAATCAACTCTTGCTGAGGATTGAAGAAGAGTTGAAATATCAAATGCCTTGAGGTTCTGACTGAGGGTTTATTGATAGTAATTTGACCCTAGCTGGGGAAAATTAAAGTGAGAGTTTAAAGATTGAGTTTTGAAACCTATGGAGGTTTTAACTCTGTTGGTGATTTGTTAAGGGTTTTTCCTGTGTTCTTAGGAAACTTGAGGGTTTCTTTGAGATTCAAAAGGAGGTGAGACTGTCCAAGCCTACTGGTATGAAAAGGTTTATCTTTGTATGATGCCCAAGAGGAGGCTGGTGTTTTAAGGGATGAGAATCAACCCTAAATTGTTCTGATGTTTTGAGATTCTGACTCTCTGGAGGATTGAACTATCAAAGGATGACTAAGTTATGTCCTATACCTGTAGGAGGTCTTTGGGTCCTTATACTAAGCCCAAGAGGAGGCATGAGAACTTCTAAGAAGCCCGAGGGTCCTTGTACAAATCCCAAGAGGAGGTTGGGGATGCTTTTAGGAAGCCTGTGGGTCCAAACCTAAGAAAAGTTCAAGAAAGGTTTCACCGGGAATAATCCTTTCTTTAGTGAACAGTTCTAGGGTTTGAAGAAATTCAAGAGAGGTTTCATCGGGAATTAATCCTCTCTAGGGGAAATGAATTTCTTAGACAAATATCTAGATAGTGACAGTCTTGAGAAAAGTTTCACCGGGAATAATGTCTTTCTCTGTTCCATATTGTATAAGCCCAAGAGGAGGCAAGACTGTATCTGTAATTTCCTATGTGGAACTAGTTTTGACTGTGTTGAAAGAGTGACCACTGGTTTGATCTAATCCTAGACCTAATTGTCGGGGAAAGCTCTAAGCAAGATAATATACAGGCATATATATATATATATATATAGATGAAATATATACAAGTATGTAAAAGAAAGCTGGTAGAACTTACAGGTGAGCAAGCTTCCATTATTACAGCTGTATGGTTAGTTATTCAAGAAATTGAAGAAAGTTTTGATAACAACTATGAATTTGAATCTAAATCAAAAGGGAAGTTGTTTTGAAAGGAAGTTTGGGACTTATACTTAAGGAGAGGCCCAGAAATAACAGTAATCACACCTTTGTTTTTGAAATCGTATCGAGACTTATACAATGACTGAGGCCCAAAAATGTTTTATGTACGAAAGGATGGGTCTTACACTCTATTAGAGGCCCAAAGATTATTTGAAAAAAGAAGAAAAATGGGACTTACAACACAAGGGAAGGCCCAGATGAAAATGTTTTGAAAACGGCGATCGCGCCGAGATTTTTTAACGTACTGGAACTTATACAATGACTGAGGCCCAAATAGGTTTTTATGTGATAAGGGATGGGTCTTACACTCAATTAGAGGCCCAAAGAAAGTTTGAAAAAAGAAAAATGGGACTTACAACACAAAGGAGGCCCAAAATAATTTTGTTTAAAAGGCGACGATCGCGCCGCGGTTTTTAGAAAACACAGTGGGACTTATACAATGACTGAGGCCCAAATTTTATTATATTTGACAAGGGATGGGTCTTACACTCTATTAGAGGCCCAAAAGTGTTTTGAAAAAGATTTGTGAGGGTGTGAATGATCAAAACCCTAATTTGATTAAAAATGTATTTTTATTTGAATAAAAAATCAAATAACAATGATCAAAATCATCAAATATGTGTAAAATAAGTTATGATCTAGGATAAATGTTTGAAAAATCATGTTTTATCCCTAGAATGATTTAAAAATCATTTGAGTTTGAAAAATCAAGAAAAGAATGTTAAAAATAAGTAAAAAATAATTTCTTTATGAAAATATTAAATATATCAAATAAATTATATTTTTGTGAAATTTTTGTATAATAAAATATTGTAACATTTTTATGAATTTTGAAAAAAAGAATCAATTCAAAAACATAAAAATTCAGAGAGAAATTAATTTTTGAATTAATTAAATAAAATAACAAAAATTCAAATATTTAAAAAATTTTGAAAAAGGGCGCCAAGAACACTTGGTTCTTGCCCGCGTCCCCTGTTTTGTTCCAATTTGCATTTTCTCACTTTTCTCTCTGATTACTCAATGGTTTTGCATGATTCAAACACCAATCTTGCTCGTTTTTGAACAAGGATCACAACCATAGAGTTTAATTGCATTTATATTAAGTGTGGAGTGAGAAATCAAAGGATAACCTCAAGAACCCTAATTTTAGCATGAACACAATGAAATTACATACACGATTGATTCATGGCAATTGATTGAGGGTTATTACTCTACATACATGGAGAAATAATATGGTAACTCAAAAATTCATTTATGATGCATGGAATATAGAGTTTGAAGGCTTCAGGCTTACCTCTTGCAGCTGGTGATCGAGCCTGATGATGGAGATGTTACAGATGTGTTGTAAGGACCTGGAAAACTTCACTATATCCTATGGAGTGTGTTGAGATGCTTAGCCTTGATTGGAGATGCTTGGATCACCTTGTGGTACCTCAACTGCAACCTTGTCAAAAGCTTGAGCAACTGAATGATGATTTTGTGATTAAGGTGTTTCAGATGTGTTTCAAGGCCATGGATCACTCATATATGATGTATATGAGGTGTTGGCATGATTGGTTTGGTTTGAATCACTTCCAATTTCAAAATCTGATAGTGACTTGAAATGGAAGGCAAATTTGGAGTGAAAGAGAGATTTTGAGGAAAGCAGCAGCTTGGGTGCTTTGGTGTACTCAAACTAATCACAATTGATGTCTATTTATAGTGCAACAAATTTGTTTTGGCATCAATAATGAATAGTAACTGGTACAGCTTGTTATCCAATGGCTTTCAAAAGGAATCTCAAGTCTCCTCTAGCCATTGACTTGAGATTAGAGCACAGGTCTATGGTCTTCTGTTGCAGGGATAAGGCTTGACTCATTCATTTGGGGTTGCTTCAGTCCATGCCACCTTGATGTATCCATTGAATGCTTGATGCCAAATTTGAATTTCAAGGTTCCTTTCATGATGATTTTGCATATGGACGGCTAGATTTTTGGCATCTTGTGTTATGGATCAGATCCCTCATTCATTTATGTTGTAATTGGATAGAAATTGAATGATCAAAGTGCCCAAAATTAGTCTAAGGAATCGTGGGATGCAAGTTTGTACCAAATGCTGTCAAAAAACAGTTTGTACTTAGGTAACTTGTGAGATCCATAACTCCTAGCTCAAATGGAGTTTGATTGAGTTCTTGGACATTTTGGAAAGCTTGCATGATGTACTTTAACTTTGTTGTTCACTAATGGACCTGGTTCAACTTGGATCAAGGTGAAAAATGTCCTCAAAGTTTGGAAAAACTGAAACAGATTCTGACTTGTTGAAAATTTCACTAAGTGTTGGAAAAAGTGGCCATTTCCTATTTTTGTGATTTTGATCAATCCATAACTGAAAATCCATGAGGATTTGAAATCTCTTGTAGTTGACACTTTTAAAGTATGTAAGATGAAATTTCATTTGAGATTTGAATGGGAGAAAAAAGCCTTATGGTTTAGGAGTTATGACCTTGCAAAGTTGGTACAAAACCACTTTTGTTCCATAACTTAGAAAAAATTTGGTTTCTCAAGGTTGCCCCGTTTGCAAGAAACCTCACTTTTCTTGATTTTTATTAATGAATGATGATCAAAACCATACATTAACATTGTTTTTGACTTAGGGGAACCATATTTGTGAAAAATTCCAAAAAGTCAAACTTGACTTTGGGCACAGTTGACTTTTTGTCAGATGAAATCCAAACTGTGTGATTCTTTGTGCAATCAAGTTCTTGACCCAATTCAAACCTAATGGATGGATTCCATAGGTGTTGGAGGGTGTCTTGAATCATGTCCCAAGGTTTGGGAGCATGTTTGGGTCAAAAGCAAAGATACAGTTGACTTTTTCTTTAAAACCCTAATTGTGGTCCAGATGAAATTGAAACTTGTGAATCAAGCTTCTTGGATCAATCCATTGTTGCAAATGGATCAATGTAGTGTATTTGAGGCCCTCAAATCATGTCTTGAGGTCTTGGCTCATGCTTTTCTCCAAAAGTCAACTTAGGGGTGAATTAGGTCAAGAACCCCTAATTCCTGATTTTTGATGAATGCTTCCCCTGATGCTAATTTGACTTGATGATTGGATCCATGAGGTCCCTTGGAGCATCTTGGGTTATGCTTTTAAGTATTGGCTCATTCCCAGAAGAAAATTTTCATCTGGAGGCCTTGGTCGACCAAAACCCTAATTTGGTGACACTAGCGATGTTGAGGCTTGACCCACTTGGAATGTTGCAACCTTGTGCTTGATTCTTGATATGGGAGTCCTCTTGATCCCTTATGGGTGTTTGAGAGGTCAGACAAGTTGAAGATTATGTCCTTTCTTGATTGATCTTTTGTCTAAGTGATCTGAGAGGGCTCAAAACCCTAATTCTTGATTGTAGTGTGTGCCCAACAATCCTTAAAGAGATTGATGAGGTATGATGGTACATCCATATTGTGATGATGATTCTCACAATAATTGAAGATCTTGGTGGTCAAAATTTGGGGTATGATAGATGCCCGTATTTAATCTTTTTGGACCCGAAGGTGTGAATGGCAAAGATATTCGGACATTCAGGGTGCAAGAGCATTAAATATCGGAATACCCAAAATTTTGACTGTGGTTATGAATGGAAGTTTTCTCATCCATCTTCTTTTACTAAGCAATGATACTCAGAAAAGGGTAAAACTTCCCCTCGATCCTGGTTTTTAGCCACGGAACTGGTCTTGGTTTCTGAGATAAACTTCCCCTCGATCCTGGTTTTCAGCCACGGAACTGGTCTTGGTTTCTGAGATTAAATTCCCCTCGATCATGGTTTTCAGCCACAGAACTGGTCTTGGTTTCTGAGATAAACTTCCCCTCGATCTTGGTTTTCAGCTACGGAACTGCTCTCAGTTTCTAAAATAAACTTCCCCTCGATCCTGGCCTTCTGCGAAGGAACTGGTCTTAGTTTCTTTTGGAATAAACCTCCCCTCAATCCTGGCCTTCTGCAAAGGAACTGGTCTTAGTTTCTTCTTGTCGAGTTTCTTCCTTGACAAGGGACGCTATGTGTAGCGGTTTTCATCAAACTTCTCGCCGAGTTTTACTACTGGGAGACGCCATTTAATGGAAAAGGGTTGAGGTCAGACTTGCTAGGGGTACCCATTCGTCTAAGCTGTAGAGGTGTGCAAAGTTCTCTATTGGAGATGCCATTTGCTGATTCTACTGGGGAAAAACGAGTCTCTTGAAAGACTGTTTTTTTGCTTGGGGATATTACATCTTACTTTTCTTCGAGATCTTTTCGGAGAAATGCCATGTGATGTAATCCAATTTTGAGGTGCTGATGACTTCATTAACATCAACTTTCTTGGGAGAAAAACCAATGTATTGCTGAGAGTCTTCGGTTGAGAGGCTTTCTCTGGGGATTTTCCTTAATCCGGGAAAGCGAGAAATATCATCTTCGATGGTGAAGAGTGACGTTCTAGAGGTGTTTGTTGAACGTCGTCTTCCCTTTTAGAGATTTAAGTTATCAAAGTGGTCGAGGATAGGCTCTAATCCAGAAATAAACTAGGGATAGATTGCTCAGACGATACATTTCCTGAAGAGGAAAGAACTCAAATCGTGATTTTGTCTTATCCGGCGCGGAAAGGAAAACCAACAACTTGATTGACAATAGGACTTTATCACTTGGAAATGAGTATGACCAGAGTGATAGTAATGCATTATGAATATGAATATGAATCAATTATGCATGATGTATGTATGTTTATGCTGACAAAACTGACGCGACATACAGAAAGGTGAATGAACACGACTAGATACTCGGCTACTACGGGGGATGAAAAGTATTATCGGTCCAAGATAGAAATCTTGCCTTGCTTAGAAGAGGTAGACCCTGTGGGGGTGCAAGAATCGTTAATCGGTCTTAAGAGGTATGAACTCTGTCGGGGATATCAGATGGGACATTGCATCTGAAACAGTTGATCCTTCATTCAGGTGTACTGGTTTAGAAGGAGTACTTTGATTCTACACTTTGAGTTTTAATCACTTCCGGAGAAGCTATCGATGTTCTCTTTAATGTTCAAAGTCAAAAGGAATTACCATCTTTATTTTAAAAGCAGAAGAAAATTTTGACAAGTAAATTCATTTTTGTTTTATTTCAAGAATCGTTGATCATGTTAAAAATGTCTTTCTGAAAAGCAAAAATAAATGAGAGTTGCAAACAAAAGTATTAGGTTCAAATTTTATTGATAGGATGGAAATCAGCCAAACGCGTGATCCCATAGAGCACTACAAAGTTTAGAAAATGGCAATTTTAAGGGAAAGGGGCAACATTGAAACATAACGACCATTATCCTTCTACCAACTTTGAATTTTGGACATCCTGAGCTTCTGTCGAAAATGACCTTGACTTGAACTTTTTCGACGAATAGTGTTACCACTGGGGATTTAACCTTGTCGGACGTAGTTACTTGCCATGAATCCCTAACTTTTGCTTGGATTATCTTTTGAGGTTTCCAATCCATTGAGATGATTTTTGCTTATTTCTCTAATTTTTCCCTGGATCGCCCTTTCGGGTTTTCAATCCACCGAGACGTTTTTTTTCATTCTTTTTTTTAGGCGAAGTATTTCATGACTACATCAACATTTATGGGGTAGGTAAACTCCTCTCCATCCATGGTTGCGAGTCTTAAGGCACCGCCTGAGAAAGCGTTCTTGACCACATATGGGCCATCATAATTCGGAGTCCATTTTCCACGGGAATTAGTGAGGAATAATTGTATCTTTTTTAGCACAAGGTCTCTTTACCTGAAGACACGGGGTCAAACCTTTTTGTCGAACGCCTTATTCATTCTTTGCTGATACAACTGACCATGGCACAGAGCCGTTATTCGCTTTTCTTCGATCAAATTCAATTCATTGTGTTGACTTTGACACCGTTCAGCCTCTGTTAGCTTAGCTTCCATCAATACCCAGATTGATGGGATTTCTACTTCTATGGGAATTACTGCTTCCATGCCAAATACTAGAGAGAAAGGGGTTTCCCCTGTTGAATTGTGGACAGATGTGCGATAACCATGAAGAACAAAAGGTAGCATATCGTGCCAATCTTTGTAGGTTACAACCATCTTTTGAACAATCTTCTTGATGTTCTTGTTAGCCGCTTCTACCGCGTCGTTCATCTAGGGAGATGAGTTATGGTGTTCGATTTTGAACTCAACACACAACTCTTTCATCATCTTGTTGTTCAAGTTAGATCCATTATCTGTAATGATCTGGCTTGGAACACCATAACGACAGATGAGATTGCTTTTGATAAATCAGACCACCACTTGTCGGGCTACATTGGTGTATGATGCTGCTTCGACCCACTTGGTTAAGTAGTCAATGGCTACCAGGATGAACCGATGTCTGTTCGAAGCCTTGGGTTCGATCATGCCAATCATGCGATTCCCCATATAGAAAAAGGCCATGGGGAAGAAAGAACTTTGAGATGCGCTGGCGGTACATGGATTTTGTCAATGTATATTTGACACTTGTGGCACTTCCTCATGTACTTGTAGCAATCAGATTCCATTGTCAACCAATAGTATCCTGCTCTCAGAATTTTTCTCGCCATTGTGTGTCCGTTGGCATTAGTGCCAAAGGATCCTTCGTGAATCTCTTTCATCAACATGTTTGCTTCTTGTCTGTCTACGCATCGGAGCAAGACCATGTCGAAGTTTCTCTTATAGAGTGTATCACCGCTCAGGAAGAAGTAGCCTTCCAGTCTTCTGATGGTTTTCCTATCTTTTCTTGATGCCCCAGGTGGGTACTCTTGTCTTTGATGGAAGCACTTGCTATCATGATACCAAGGTTTTTCATCTATGACTGCTTCAATTGTGAAGATGTAAGCAGGCCTTTCAAGGCACATTATGTCAACCTTAGGTACGTCATTCCATTGGCCTACACTAATCATGGAAGAGAGAGTGGCTAGTGCATCATCCATGTGATTCTCTTCACGAGGGATATGATGAAACTTGATTCTGTTGAAGAATGGTAACAACCTTCTCGCGTAATCTTTGTAAGGAATCAGTCCAGATTGGTATGTGTTCCAGTCTCCTTTGATCTGATTGATAACCAGGCTGAGTCTCCATACACATCCAAGTTCTTTATTCTTAAGTCAATTGCTTCTTCGAGACCCATGATACAAGCTTTGTATTCGGCCTCGTTGTTTGTGCATTTGAAAGTCATTCGGGCGGTGAAAGGAATATGGGTACCCTGAGGTGCTACGATGATTGCCCACATTCTGTTTCCATAATTTTTGACAGCTCCGTAAAAAATTAATCCCCATTGGGAACTTGGTTCTGGCCCTTCACTAGGTAGCGGTTCATCGCAATCTTTCATTTTCAAATACATGACATCTTCGTCTGGGAAATCAAATCCGACTGATTCCTGATCGTCAATCGGTTGGTGATTTAAATGATCGGCTAAAATACTTCCTTTGACGGCTTTCTGAGCATGGTACTCGATGTAGTATTCTGATAACAACATCTGCCAACGGGCGATTCTTCCCGTGAGAGTAGGTTTTTCAAAGACGTACTTGGTCGGATCCATTTCGGAGATTAACCAAGTAGTGTGACAAATCATGTACTGGCGAAGACGTTTGGCTGCCCAAGCCAAAGGGCAATAAGTTTTCTCGAGCATAGTGTACCGAGTTTTACAGTCGGTAAATTTCTTGCTTAGGTAATAGATGGCAGACTCTTTTCTTTTGGTTTCGTCTTGTTGGTCAAATACACAACCCATATAGTCTTCCAAGATTGTTAGGTAGATGATCAGTGGTCTTCCTTCCACTGGAGGTGACAGGATTGGTGGATTCAACATATATTCTTTGATACTGTCGAACGCTTTTTGGCAATCTTCTGTCCATACACAACTTTGATTCTTTCTGAGTAGTTTGAAGATCGGCGCGCATGTTGCGGTCATGAGGGATATGAACCTTGAGATGTAATTCAGACGTCCCAGAAATCCTCTGACTTATTTTTCAGTCTTTGGCGAAGGGATTTCTTGAATGGCCTTGACCTTGTCAGGATCAACCTCAATTCCTTTTTGGTTGACGTTAAACCCTAAAAGTTTTCCCGAGCGGACACCGAATGTGCATTTGTTGGGATTCAAGCGGAGTTTGTATTTTATCAGATGCTCGAATAACTTTGACAGGTGTGTCACATGCTCTTCTTCTGTTTTAGATTTGGCAATCATATCATCGACATACACTTCGATTTCTTTATGCATCATGTCGTGAAACAGAGTAGTCATAGCCCTTTGATAGGTTGTCCCGGCGTTCTTCAAACCGAACGACATTATCTTGTAACAAAAGGGTCCCCATGGGGTGATGAATGAAGTTTTCTCCATATCTTCTGGCGCCATTTTGATTTGATTATAGCCCGAGAATCCATCCATGAAGGAGAAGACTTTGAAATTTGTTGTACTGTCTACCAGCATGTCTATGTGTGGTAAGGGGAAGTCATCCTTTGGACTTGCTTTGTTCAGATCCTTGTAGTCTACATACATTCTGACATTTCCGTCCTTTTTTGAAACTGGCACTATGTTAGCTAGCCATTGAGGATATTCTGAGGTGGCGAGGAAACCTGCGTTGATTTGCTTCTGTACTTCCTCCTTGATTTTGATAGCCATATCCGGGTGAGTCCGTCTCAGCCTTTATTTTACCGGCGGACATTCTGATTTCAATAGTAAATGATGTTCCACGATGCTGGTATCCAACCCTGGCATGTCCTGATAGGACCAAGCAAATACATCTGGAAACTCTTTGAGAAGTTTTATCAAGCTTTCTTTGACAGTCGGATTGAGTAGTGCTCCAATCTTAACTTCTTTCTTTTCTTCCCCTGAATCCAAATTGACCGTTTCCAACGGCTCTTTGTGAGGTTTAATGGACCTTTCCTATTGCCTGAGTAATCGAGAGATCTCCTATGGAATTTTTGCGTACTCTTCTTCTTTAGCTTCAAAGTTGGGAGAAGGCATTGGATCGTATGTTTCAATGGGGTTTAAAACAAGCAATCTGCATGACGTGATGATTCCTTTTTTAGAAGAGATAGAGAGAATGCAAGAGTGTGTGCAGTGTATTTTCCGAAAATGCTTGTTATTATTTTAGGTTGTTTTAGGATTACCATTTTCTGAAAAAAGAAAAGTGAAAACAGCAATAGATACGGGAATGACAGAATGACGTTTATTTATTTATGATTTGTCGATTCTTGAAATACAGCCCTATAAAACAAAACTCTGTCGCTTTGGGAAAAACGAAGACGGACATTTACAGAAAGGTGAGCCCTATAAAAACATCTGTTTCACCTAGGCAGGGTGAAAGGTTAAAACAAAGATGGAAATTACTTAGACTTATGGACGACTTTCGGGACATCGACAGCAACCCATTGGCGACGAACTCCTCGGTGCATCACAAACTTAGGTAGCTTCTTTCTTGGTTTATCCTCAGAAATGACGCTGATTTCTGGTGGAGCAGGATCATTGGAGTCTTCCTCCCATGCAGATTTATCATAAACGAACTCTTCTGTTGTATCTTCCTTAATGTTTTCACTATCAAGAGGATCTCCCCATCCAGTTGGCTGGATGTCCTCGTATCTGATGCGAGAGCTTTTAGGAGCAGTGTACTTGACCAAGAAGTCGTACTTGCCACTCGTCTGTCCTAAGGTGTCCCATACTTCTGTGGGAATAGAGGAGTCATCCTTCTCAATGACGTTGACCTTAGGAAAAGCATAGTTGATGAACTCTTGTCCTAAAATCTTTGCAGATTCATCGTCGTGCTGGATATCTTTGGAATGTCCTGAGTAATGATCCCATGACTCGGCGGGGACGTGGGTTTCAATATTACTCAGCTGATGGCATTATTTGGCTGACTCTTTTGCCTCATGTCTTCTAGGTACGACTTCCAGATAGGCAAGTCATCCAGGGGATCATAATAATCTTGGTCAAAGTTATCCTTCATTAGATCATCTTCTAATGAGTTAGGTGGAGCATGGCATCCCTCAGGATCACAATCTTTATAGATCATCCAAACGTCTGATCTCGGTATATATCTCGGGCTCTGCTTTGGAAAACAGAATGGCATGTGCGTTTCTTCCTGAGACATATAACCGTTATCGTTGAGATAAGATTTCCATTCTTCATCTGTATCGGAGGAGTCACTCTCATTGATGGTGTGTACTTCTTGAGACACTGGGTGGAGGAAGCCTCCACTATGGAAGAAATCCTTAATAGGACGAAAACTTACGTCCTTCTTGACAGTCTGAGTACAGGTTGAAGAGAATCCAAGACCTTTCTTTGTCTTTTTATCAGTAGGAATTACAATTTGTCCCCATCCTTTTGTGTCATTACTCTTGATTACTTTGAGAGCGTCCTTGTATAAGGAAATGGATGTCCCTCTTTCTGATCGATTTTCATTGCTCACCGAGAGTGCCTGGAACTAGGTTCCAACAACCTCCTCGGGTTCTACACATGAGAATGATGATAAGTTGCTCACTATTAAGGCCTACTCTCCGCATACTGTGACTAACTTGTCATTCTTGACAAACTTCAGCTTCTGGTGAAGTGTCAAAATGACTTCCGCAACTTCGTGTATCCAAGGTCTTCCCAATAAACAGTTGTATGCTGCCCGGATGTCCATGACCTGGAAAGTGACTTGGAAAGTGTGAGGAACGATGGTTATAGGAAGATCAATTTTGCCGATAACTATTTTTCTAGATCCGTCAAAGTTTTGATGATGACCTCGCTGCCTCTCATCGGGGCTCCCTAAAATAATAGTCGCATCAGAGTTGATTTTGGCATGACATTCAAAGACAATCTTGTATCTACCAATACGCTGGCTAAAGCATCGTCCTGGAAGTTGACTGTAATGTTAAGTGCCATATTGTGATTTTTTCCTTCTTCCGGCAGTTTTTCATCACTGAATCCTAAATTATTGCAGGAAGTGATGTTGGAAATGATGTTGTCAAACTGCCTTACCGTCACATCTTGTTCTACGAAAGCTTGCTCTAAGACTTTCTGCAGAGCTTCCCTGTGAGCTTCGAAACTAAGCAGGAGAGATAGCACAGAGATTCTAGATGGAGTTTGCAACAGTTGGTCCACAATGTTGTACTCGCTTTTCTGGATGAGCTTCAACATCTCATCATTGTGTTTTACCATTTCTGGATTACTGGATTGTCCGACTGGTTGATTGGGAACTTCTATTTGAGGTTCCTTCTCCTTGGTGGGTTCTCCAACTCCTCTGTTGAAGATCCGCCCGCTCCGTGTTACTCGACTGATGACAGCAATGTTCACGATGGAGGGTAATGGAGTTTCCTTTCCATTTTCGATAGTTGTTGCACCGTACTTGTAAGGGATAGACTTTTCTGATTTGTATGGTATTGGACCTGGCAGGTAGATAACCAGTGGAGCTTTTTGGTTTTTCTGACCATTATAGACAACCTCAATTAGTTCCCGGTTGGGATTTTTTCTATTATCAACAGAAATTCTTGATTCATCGAGTAGAGGGATTATGGTGCAAACGCCTTTGGTCCTCCCATGATCGGAGATTATGACAACGTCTTTGCTTTGATCAGGGAGATAGTCTTGTATCACGTTGATCGACCCAGAACTTGAACATGGTCGAATCTCTTTCTGGTCCAACTGATTTTGAAGAGTCGCTCGTACGAGGTAGCATCCTTGGTTGTTTTCTGAGAAAACTCTACAGTGCTCGTAGTTGTGGGGTGGCATCCAACCACGCCCGCTTTGTATGCAGTGCATCTTTACTAGATCTAACTTTGATGCCTACCAGGATCCCCGTCAGTCATACTAATTTGCTGTGTAGCTTCATCCAAGTAGATTGGAAGCCACCAATGGTCCAACAAGTGTTGAAGTGTTCTTTGGACAAGCGCACACCCTTGGTCGTCTTCACGACATTCTTCATAATCTTGATAATCGTGTGAAGCCCGAAAGCTGAGCCTCACTTGCTTAGCGTGTAATTCTATCAGACTGCTATTCATAAAGCGTATGTCAAAGATCTGAACCATATTGACTTAATGGTTATTTCTCTCACGGTAGTCTTGGATCCATCCGAGATCCATCTAACATTGGAGGGTCTCTTGTACATAAGAGCATCCCTGATTACTTTTTGAGCAGATCGAACAGGTGTTGTAATCGTGTCGTGGCAGATTATGGTATTGACTTTACCTTGAATGCATCGCCACCAAATTGACGTTCATCGCAAGAATGTTGTGGTTCTGAACAATGTTGGGATGCACATGGGCCATGTAACACCCCAATTCCCATCGCGAATAAATAATACGTAAATAAATCAGAGTGAATAAAATTTTATTCTTAGACAGAAACAAGGATGCCACATTTAAAGAAAGAAAACACAATCTCTGTACATAAATTTGATACATATAACAAAATGGAATAAACCTAAAAGGGAAACTTTTTCCATATAAAAGGAAAGTTCAATTATGGAATAAAGCGGAAAGATCCATAACTGACTTGTTTTACAAAATAAATTGTTTTATAACATCAAAATATTCATACAAAGGTAATACAAAATAGATCCAACAAATGTATACATATATAACAAAAGCGTTCCCCGACTCCCGTGTTACGTATCAGAGCAGACAGACCGACAAAAGGATGGAGAACTAATCTTCACAAAAGCCTCCAAGATACTAATCTGCAATTGCCTCATAGAGCAATAAACCACAGCAGAAGGGTGAGAAACACAATTATAATATAGTTGCATACAATTATATAATAACACAAAATACACGTGTAAAACATTCTCACCGCAACTTACACCATAATTCAAATACAAAACAACACAATTCATATCTCATACATCCATCACAGAGGCATATCAATCATGCTCAATACATTTATCACCAATATATATATATATATATATATATATATATAAATCTACTCGTCAATTCCATTCACAAATCCCACACGTAATCAATCCATTCATGACTTATGCAAATGCACAGAGACCGACACAACGACTTTATGCAATGCAATGCGGTACCATTCCATCCATCATTCTCATCATTAATTCACTTAGGAATTATTGGAATCGTCGCTTGTTACTTAGTGTAACTTCCCGTCGGGAAAACAATTTTTCCCGTCGCTTTAGGTCCTCTTTGTATAAGGCACACGATGTTTATGGATCGTTTTAGGTCCTCTTTGTATAAAGCACACGATCCGATCGCTTTAGGTCCTCTTTGTATAAGACACATGATCGTCTATAACGTCACTTTAGGTACTCTTTGTATAAGGCACACGACCGTTACAGCAGATTCCCTCTGGAATCGTTTCGTCGCTCACACCCCACAAGGGCACACGACATCACAAGATGCATATCATGATGCTTGGCATACAATGACTCATGACAATCAAATGAATACACATATACAACCATGTGAACCATTTCAACATCCATAATCATGCATATACAATCAAACATAACACAATGCATTTATTTGCCATAAGGCCACAAACCATCATCACAACATTTCATCACATGCATTCACATCATACAATAGCACACAAGCTATACGATATATATTAAAAGCATACCACATGATAACACATCAATCGCACACAATTACGACGGTAAAAGTCGACAAAACAACACTATTCCAATTCCCAACACAATTAAATCAGCCACTAGTCTCAAAACCATTTTTATAAGAAAGAATATCTCATTAGCTTTCCAACGCATCCAACCGCACCTCAATCCGACTTACGACCCAAAAGTTATGACAAGAACAAAATGGGAAAATCTGTCATGTTCGCTTTCCTATTCGCAATGCGAACCCCCAGCGAACCATGGCAGAGAAAAAACAGCATAAAGTTCGCAAGTCGAACTTCCAGCGAACCTTCGCTTTCCCCTTCGCAATGCGAATTCCCTACGAACCGTGGCAGAGAAAAAACAGCAGAAAGTTCGCAATGCGAACCTCCCGCGAACCTTCACTTTCCCCTTCGCCACCATATTCGCAGTGCGAACCCAGAAAATCTCAGCAGTGCTGTTGTTCACTCCAACCCAACATTTCCTCCACCAAAACACTTCCAAACCATAACATAACAACCAGAACATATCCCAATCATAGTAACAAGTATTCTACAACATTTATATCGCATTTCAACCGCGAAAACATCGATTTCTATCGTTTTCTCTCATTCCGACCTAGAATTGAAAAGCTAGGAAAAACCAGCAAACATTCCAACACACACATACACAATCATACACAAGCATAGCATAACAGAGTTTCACACCCTTACCCGATTAATCGCGCTTCGAATTGTCGGTTGAATCGGTTTCTTACACTCCAAGTTTTCCTCTTTTTCTTCTTCTCCTTCTCTATTTCTCTTAACTTCTTTTTCTCTCTTTTTCTTTCTATGTTTCTATTTTAAATGAAAAACAATATCTAACCAAGCCAAAAAGACCAAAATACCCCTACACTCAATTTTCTCGCAAACGTTCCCAAAACGTGATAAAACATAATAACGATAAACATAACACATTTACCAAATAAAAACCAAGAATAAAATAATATAAAGACAAAAATAATTAAATCGATTCAATTAAATAAATCTAACAAAAACCGGGGTGTTACAACTCTCCCCCACTTAGAAATTTTCGTCCTCAAAAATATACTTGGTGCAAACAACTCCAGATACGACTCTCGCATCTGACTAACAAACTATCATGCCAACAAAAGGCACACCACGAATAACACAAACTGACAAACCACCTTGCTAACAGCAACTACAACAACGGCACGACAACGACGACAACTACAACGACAATATGCAAAGCCCATACAATGCACTTGGCAACTAACTCACGACTCAAAGAAAACCATGTTACCAACACCCAGGTAACACTCCCCTAATCCCCCACACAGGAATTAGCTACTCGCACTCAAACCAGCACGATAGAAACGAGGCAACAACACAAGCAAGAACATAAAGTTCCACGACCCAACATTGTTTCAACAACTTCTACATAACCATAATACAAACATCCTTGTCACCCAACAATATTGCAACAATGCTATGATTCCCCAATCGAACATATAACCAAAACATCCATCTACATAGTAGCCCATGAATAATATTTAAATCTTTCTCCTAACACTTCCATTCTGAAACGTCCAATGGTCTCATCACTCCTACATGTTTACAATGTTCAACCTATGAACTCTTACAAGTCACACATGCATATACGAAATGTGCCACATCACGCTTTCGATGCGCACTTTGATTACTCGTAACCATCAAAACTATCAACCCCACGTCCAAAGTCTAACTCTTTCTCATATTCTCCAAAAATCACTATTCACTTTTAATATACCCAACCTCACACTCTACTGTGTTATCTCACACACCAGACACAAGTCTCTGAACTGCTCAAATAATTTTAATTCTCTGACCATTAAAACAGCCATATGCAAAGACTATCGACCTAACTCTTCAGGCACAACATTAGCTTTTCCCAAAGGATAATCCAAGCCAAATTCATAACTCATCACGAATTCTAACCATCCTCGTCGTCTCATACTCTATTCCTTCAGACCAAACAAGTACTCTAAACTCTTGTGATTACTAAACACTTCGAACCTAGAACCATAAAGATAATACCTCAAAATATTCCAACACAATACAACCGCAACCAATCCCAAATCCGGAATAGTATAGATCCTTTTATGAATCCTCAATTGTCGTAAGGCATAAGCTACGATTTTACTCTCTTGCATTAACACACTGACTAAACTCATCAAAGACGCATCCCAATACCTCACAAACGGTTTATCAGGATCACACAGTACCAAAACTGGAGCCGTAGACAACTTCTACTTTAGCTCTCTGAAACTTTCCTTACAACGAACATCCCAAACAAACGACTTACCTTTTGCAAGTCAATTGAAGTAACAAAAATGCTAACTTGGAAAAGCCTTCCATAACCTCCGGTAATAACCAACTAAAGTCGAAAAAGATTCAAATCTCCTTAACCAACTTCGGAGCCTCTCATCATAGAACTGCATCTACTTCCGATGGATCCATAACCATACTCTCATCTGAAATAACACATCCAAGAAAACTAACCTTTTTCAACACAAATTCTCACTTGAATAACTTAGCATAAAACTTCGTCTCTTTTCAACACTTGTAATTCAATTCTCAAACACTCTACCTGTTCTTCCTCTGAGTTTATAACAGATCCGAATATCCCCAATCAAAGCCATTACGAACTTACTCAAATAAATATGGAAGATACGTTTCCTATACTCCACAAACATTACAGACGCATTACTAACACCAAATAACATCACTGTACGTTGTAATGCCCAACCAAATTCCAAAAGATATAAATTCTTAAAGCTTTTGCAAAAATTTTCACTGGGTAACTGGTTACTCACATACAAGCTCAACCGAGTAAATAACATCCTATCCCGATGATAACAAACATAACCAGTCACATTAAATCGATCAAAGCCTCAACTCACACAATTCACCACTCTTATCAAACATTCCAAACAATTGTAATTTCACTCAAACTCAACCAAACCATTCCAGTCATCTATTCATGAAAGTGGACACTTATTCTCAATCGTTACCTTATTCAACTATTAGTAATCCATACACAATTTCTTCTCTTAACAGTCCAAATTCCATAAGTCCCAACATGTCGCAACAACCAACCAAAAAGAACTCTCAAATATTACATCCACACCTAGGGTTTTCTCAAGATTTCTATTAATGCCCTAAAACTTTAAAAACTCCAAAACTCACAAAAACTCTAAGTTTTACTTTCCATAGTCTCAATACCATTATACACACCATGCTTGTTATTCCGTTCAATCATCCTTCCTTGTTG
Source organism: Lathyrus tuberosus (assembly GCA_022829125.1). NCBI lineage: Eukaryota > Viridiplantae > Streptophyta > Magnoliopsida > Fabales > Fabaceae > Lathyrus > Lathyrus tuberosus. The sequence continues at coordinate 3,207,408 of JALAZF010000517.1, forward strand.
TTACTAACAATACTGGAGCTCTCTAAGACGACACACTTGGTCTCACAAATCCCTTTTCCAGTAAATCTTCCAACCGCTCTTTCAATCTGAGTAATTCTAACTCTAACATCCAATATTCCATCCGGAAACACATATGTAATCACGCACAACTGACGGCCCATCACTGTGGCTTCCTGCCAATTTCTAGAAAACTATAATCACAAACATAACAAACATCTTAGTCTCATCCCCTAAGATTTTTCTACTTACTTAGCAGATATAAACCTCAACTATTCACCTTCGTCCAATTTTGAGTTCACTCTCTACTCTCTAAGAAGTAGCCATTAATAATACCCAATCATTCTCTCTCAATGACTTCCCAACTGGACCAATATACCAAAACCTCTAATCCATCTCATCTTCCGATATAAGAATCTTCATCAACTCATCAAAACAATCCGTAATCATTTTCTTAATTCCAAACAATTCTTTGCACACACTATCAAAGCCAGAAAGACACGTCTATTCCATCCAACATAATTCCGTCTACTATCAACAAGAGATTAAGGGTGATCAGTTCCTCAATTTGTCAATAGACAGCCGACAATCATGATGTGGCATAAACCATCTTTAGCAAACTATAATAGCATTTCTTACATCTTGTGTACAAAACTACCTAAGGCACAAATCCTTAGTCGACATAAACCTTACCTCCGCATTCCCTCTAGAATCGGGAACAACACTGTCCAAACAACACTTACAATCTTGCAACCAACGCTCCACAACTGAAGCAACTTGGAGAAGCTCCAGCTTCTCCCCCACTTATCTCATTCTAAATTCTGCAGACAAAGGATTAGAAGAACCAGAAAGTACTGACAGTGTTTCACACACATATCACATACTAAGGAATAAACAACATCGACAATATTCAACTGTCACACCAACTGACTCAACAACTTGGCCGGACGGACCGATCTGCTCTGATACCACTAATGTAACACCTCAATTCCCATCGCGAATAAATAATACGTCAATAAATCAGAGTGAATAAAATTTTATTCTTAGACAGAAACAAAGATGATACATTTAAAGAAAGAAAACACAATCCCTGCTCATAAATTTGATACATAACACAAAATGGAATAAACCTAAAAGGGAAACTTTTTCCATATAAAAGGAAAGTTCAATTATGGAATAAAGCAGAAAGATCCATAACTGACTTGTTTTACAAAATAAATTGTTTTATAACATCAAAATATTCATACAAAGGTAATACAAAATAGATCCAACAAATGTATACATATATAACAAAAGCGTTCCACGACTCCCGTGTTACGTATCAGAGCAGACAGGCCGACAAAAGGATGGAGAACTAATCTTCACAAAAGCCTCCAAGATACTAATCTGCAATTGCCTCATAGAGCAACAAACCACAGCAGAAGGGTGAGAAACACAATTATAATATAGTTGCATACAATTATATAATAACACTAAATACACATGTAAAACATTCTCACCGCAACTTACACCATAATTCAAATACAAAACAACACAATTCATATCTCATACATCCATCACAAAGGCATATCAATCATGCTCAATACATTTATCACCAACATATATATATATATATATATATATATATATCAATTCCATTCACAAATCCCACACATAATCAATCCATTCATGACTTATGGAAATGCACAGAGACCAACACAACGACTCTATGCAATGCAATGCGGTACCATTCCATCCATCATTCTCATCATTAATTCACTCAGGAATTATTGGAACATCGCCTTTTACTTAGTGTAACTCCCCGTCGGGCAAACGATGTTTCCCGTCGCTTTAGGTCCTCTTTGTATAAGGCACACGATGTTTATGGATCGTTTTAGGTCCTCTTTGTATAAAGCACACGATCCGATCGCTTTAGGTCCTCTTTGTATAAGACACATGATCGTCTATAACGTCACTTTAGGTACTCTTTGTATAAGGCACACGACCGTTAAAGCAGATTCCCTCTGGAATCGTTTCGTCGCTCACACCCTAGAAGGGCACACGACATCATAAGATGCATATCATGATGCTTGGCATACAATGACTCATGACAATCAAATACATACACATATACAACCATGTGAACCATTTCAACATCCATAATCATGCATATACAATCAAACATAACACAATGCATTTATTTTCCATAAGGCCACAAACCATCATCACAACATTTCATCACATGTATTCACATCATACAACAGCACACAAGCTATACAATATATATTAAAAGCATACCACATGATAACACATCAATCGCACACAATTACGACGGTAAAAGTCGACAAAATGACACTATTCCAATTCCTGACACAATTAAATCTACCACAAGTCTCAAAACCATTTTTATAAGGAATAACATCTCATTAGCTTTCCAACGCATCCAACCGCGCCTCAATCCGACTTACGACCCAAAAGTTATGACAAGAACAAAACGGGAAAATCTGTCATGTTCGCTTTCCTATTCGCAATGCGAACCCCCAACGAACCATGGCAGAGAAAAAATAGCATAAAGTTCGCAAGGCGAACTTCCAGCGAACCTTCGCTTTCCCCTTCGTAATGCGAATTCCCTGCGAACTGTGGCAGAGAAAAAACAGCAGAAAGTTCGCAATGCGAACCTCCCGCGAACCTTCACTTTCCCCTTCGCTGCCATATTCGCAGTGCGAACCTGCGAACCCAGAAAATCTCAGCAGCGCTGTTGTTCACTCCAACCCAACATTTCCTCCACCAAAACACTTCCAAACCATAACATAACAACCAGAACATATCCCAATCATAGTAACAAGTATTCTACAACATTTATATCGCATTTCAACCGCGAAAACATCGATTTCTATCGTTTTCTCTCATTCCGACCTAGAATTGAAAAGCTAGGAAAAACCAGCAAACATTCGAACACACACATACACAATCATACACAAGCATAGCATAACCGAGTTTCACACCCTTACCCGATTAATCGCGCTTCGAATTGTCGGTTGAATCAGTTTCTTACACTCCAAGTTTTCCTCTTTTTCTTCTTCTCCTTCTTTATTTCTCTTAACTTCTTTTTCTCTCTTTTTCTTTCTATGTTTCTATTTTAAATTAAAAACAATATCTAACCAAGCCAAAAAGACCAAAATACCCCTACACTCAATTTTCTCCCAAACGTTCCCAAAACGCGATAAAACATAATAACGATAAACATAACACATTTACCAAATAAAAACCAAGAATAAAATAATATAAAGACAAAAATAATTAAATCGACTCAATTAAATAAATCTCACAAAAACCGGGGCGTTACAGGCCATGTGGACTTCATGGATTCGGTGATCCTGAATCCAACCCAGATTCATATGTTCTTGTAGGGCTGATTGCACTACAGAACACCCCTGGTTATTATTTGAGCAGATATTACACTGGTAATAATTGTGAGACGTCACATGACCATACCCACTCTGTCTGCAATGCATCCTGACCAGATTGGTTCCTAATAGGAGTACATCGTGAATTTGATAACTGCGACTAAATTCTTCCTCTACTAGATTTACTGTAGTCTTCTCATGTTGTGGCAATGTGTTCATCTGAACATTTGAATTAGTATCTTTTAAAGATAGGATCTCGTTCATGACAAGCTTCTGTATAACAGACTTGAAGCTAAGACAGTTCTCAATGTTATGCCCCGATCCTCCTTTATGGTAAGGGCAAGTTTGATCCACTTTGAACCAAAAAGGAGGATTTTCTGGAACTGTGAGAGGAGACCTGGTTTGGACGTACCCTTTGGCCAGTAAGAGTGGAAATATTTTTGCATACAACATCGATATAGGGTCAAATCCTGATGGTCATGTCGCACGATTGTTGCTGTTGTACTATGAACGAGCCTGCTGAAGAGGCTGTTGCGACCTTTGTTGGTACTGTTGTTGACTTGGTTGGTTCTGAGCAACCTGAGGTTGATATGTCGGTGCCGGCGTTGGGTTGATAGCGGGAGTTATTACTGCTACCGGTTGATACCTTCGCCTTTGTTTTCCAAGAGAGATATTACTAATATCTTGCTCTTTTTTCTTTTGGAAAGCACTACCGTATCTCTTAGTACTGCCAGATGGCTCTGCATCTTTGACCAATCGTCCTTCTCGGACTGCTTCTTCATGGCGTACTCCCATGTTCACCATCTTAGTGAAGTCACTGGGCGCACTGGCGACCATTCGGTCGTAATAGAATGAGCTTAAGGTTTTCAAAGAGATCTTTGTCATCTCTTTTTCCTCAAGAGGGGGACAGATCTGGGCGGCAATTTCACGCCATCGCTGAGCATATTCTTTGAAAGTTTCTTTGTCCTTTTGCGACATTGCTTTGAGTTGATCTCTATCTGGTGCCATGTTCAAATTTTATTTATACTGCTGAACAAAGGCTTCCCCAAGATCTCTGAAAGTACTAAAATCTTAGTGCGGTTTAAACCCATGTACCATTTGAGTGCGACACCGGTTAAACTGTCTTGAAAATAATGGATCAGTAGCTGTTGATTTTCTATCTGAGTTGACATTTTTCGAGTGTACATCACCAAATGACTTTGAGGGCAAGAGTTGCTTTTGTATTTTTCAAAGTTGGGCACCTTGAATTTATGCGGGATCTTTACATTAGGGACCAGACAGAAGTCTACGGCATCCTTTCCAAATAAGTCTTGACCACGAATGGCATGCAGTTCCTTCTGCATTTCCAAGAATTGTTCCTGGAACTCATTCATATTTTTGTACATGTCTTTGTTTCCACCAAAAGTTGTTTGTGGAATCTGTCCTTCCGGGACAGTGTGAACCACTGGTTGTGGTATAGACATTACAGTGGTGATTCTTTGCGCTTCAGTGCCCTGAAGTTTGTAACCTTCAGGAGTTGGTGTCGTAAACCTTGCATCTTCACTTTCCCGAAGTTTGTAACCTTCAGGTCCAGTGGTTCCTGCTGTAGTTTCTTGGTCTTCAGTGACCGACAAGATATATCCTTCAGGGATAAAGTTGAGAGGCGTGCCCCAAGGGCGACCCTTAGGCATGTTGTACCGAGGATGATTCTCATGTGTTTCCATAATGGGCGTAGATGTAATCTTTGAGATCACAGTCATTTGTTGTTGCTTCTGAGCTGCTACCAGGGATTGCATGTCACTGTGAAGTTTTTCCAAACTTTCCTTTAGAACGTCGATTTCTTCTCTCAGCTCTCTATTCTCTTCCTCGAGATCATCCATTTTCTTTTATCGATTGGCCCGAGTATTGTGTGAGTGAGACAGTTTGACTCTAGAATCGTGACACATAAGTGAGACTCAAAGATAAGGAAAAATGTGTTATGTGAGAATGATGAATGATATGCAAAGATATATTTTTTTAATTTTTGTTTTAATCAAAAAGAAACTTCAACAAATAGATTGCAAATATCACACAGTGGGGTGAGACCCCTTTTATTGAATTCGAAAGATTGCAGTAAGTTACAAGGAAAAGTATAGTATTTTACAAAGTGCTGTAAGGAAAATGGCTAAGCTCATGGATCCTGAGTCCCCTCTAAAGAGAGCTCAGATGCTGGTTCCGGTATTTTCCTTTTCTTTGATCGGGGCTCTTCAGCCGTTGTCGGGTTGTCAGTCCTTTTCCAAGTGAAAGGAGCGAGCAAATTTCTTCGGTCTTCTTGACCCTCTATAGCATGATGTTCTAATATTTTAATAAGACCATCCTTATCCTTTAACAGTTCCTGAATCTTAGTACACTCCACAATGAGGACTCAGCACTTGTTTTTCCAAGAGACCTTCTCACGTGAACTTTGTTGAGAGCTACCTGGAGTTTTTCCGTATCAGACATGAAATAAAGGACAGACTCCTTTAACGGAAAAACTTCTTGGTGAGGGTAAGGCATCCTCAGCTTGAGGGCTCTAGTTTGCACCTAGTGGAGATAAGGCTCCATAGAGGTACAATTTAGTCTTCCTAGAGACCCTCTTCCTTTTCTGTGAATATGTTGCCAGACATGCACTATTTCCTTCTTTAGTGCCCTGTCATTTTCCCCTTCCTTGAACAAAAGACCTTCCAGATGAACATTATATGGGATATTCTTCATCGGGTATCCGAGTTGACGGCGAGCTAAAATTGGATGATAGTTGATTCCTCCTTTCGTTCCAATGAAGGGTACGTTAGGGAAATTTCCACATCTATCAATGATCTCTATCCCCTCATAAATGCTATTGTACCAGTCTATGTCAGAGTTGGTAAGGGGCATAATCCTTTGTGACCAATGTAGAGTACTCTTGTGATCCCAAAAAGCAACAGACTTAGGTAAATGGGAAATGAACCATTTGTAGAGTAAGGGTACACAACATGTGATCATTCCTCCGCTGTACAAATTCCTTAAGTGTACAAAATGATAAGCATCTGCGAGCAAGGTTGGTACGGGGTTTCTAATCAGAAATATCTTAACGGTGTTGGTATCAACGAAGTTGTCGATGTTGGGAAAGAGGAATAACCCATATATGAGTAGGACAAAGATATCTTCGAAAGCAGATATGTTTCCTATACTAGCAAAGTACAGAGGTTTCTCTATCAAGAACTTAGCTGGTAAACCCTGGATTCCTCCTTTGGTGGTCATATGAGTCCTAACTTTCGACTCGTCCAAAGAGATCGATCTTGTAATGGTTTGTTCCTTTGGAATTTCTTCCAGTCCAGAAAATGGAGCTCGATCAGTGATAGGTAAATCAATCAAATGAGAGTACTCCTCCAGTGTTGGTGCCAGTTGGTAATCTGAAAATGTGAAGCAATCATAATCCGGATCGTAGAACTAAATCAGCGTAGACAGAATTCCTTCAACTACGTGGACCCTTAAGAGAGACAACAGTCCTCCATGCTTAGTTCTGAAAGCCTCAGGGTTGGTAATCATCCTTGCCAACCTCCTTAAATCTTCTAGTTTCGGAGCCTTGAAGGTGTACTTGTGCGTCTTTCTTCTACCGAAATCCATAACGCAATCTCTCTGATATTTGCAATCATTATTTTAGTTTATTTTGAAAAGGATTTTTTTTCTTTGTTTAAAAAGAGTTTTTTAGATGAATGCATGAATGCAGCACACAAAAACATTGAAAAAACATGGGTTCAAAGGTTCAACGTCATGAGCATGGAGTCATGGCTCTACCCATCCCCAAAGGTTGTACTATTTTGGTCAATTTTTGTACCTGTAGAACGAGTTTCAGGTTCCCAAAATCATTGACCCCCTAGGGATATCGACATCAAGCTGATTCACTCGAGCGAGCTGTAATATCCTAGGATAGATCTTATTTGAGTGTAGTATCGCGTGTCAACTATTCCTGATAGTCACCACATTACCAAATGGTCATATGGTTAATGTCTACTAAATCCTCAGGGTCACGGGTGCCGCACTGGGAAAACTATGCTTTCACGATGATTGGTCGTTCAACATTAAGTATCCACACAGGTACCTCGCCTGATTTGGTGGGCTACCAGGATCTCTTATTCGGGATTCACTCTCTATAAGTTCTCCCGTCTATGCCACCCCTTATATTACTGTTTCTCTCAAACTTTCCACATGCGTATCAATCGTATTCCCATTGACAGAAAAATAAACACGGATATCAAGTAGGAATAGCAGTAAATATATATATATATATATATATATATATATATATATATATATATATATAGTATGCTAAACAACCTAGACCTCTTAGGAATTCTAATCCTAGTTTGACTCCCCAGCAGAGTCGCCATTTTTCTGTAGCGTGCGATTTTTGTCAGTGACGCGGCCACCTTATCGCCATTGGTTGGAATTGGGTGCTACTTTCTGATTTCTTATTTATCCTATGAAGCTAGAAAGGAAAGGGAAGCTATCTAAAACTAACCTTGCACACAAATGTTTTCTTTAACAAATGCTTAAGAGATTGGGGGGTCCAGGGTCAGTTTATACAATGGGGAGTTGTCAATTACCCATCCTATATATGGTTATCCATAGATCGTTTAGCAAACTATACTGTTATCTACTTACTGGTGTTTATCTGTCGTGGGTTGGGAAATTTTCTCCTTTGGGACTGTATGAGAGAGAGTATTTTTGTTGTTTCGGGGTTTCCCAATGTTTTTGGTAAGGTACTGGACCTAAGGTTTTTGTTATGTGTGCTCGCTAAGATTTCGGAATCTTATGCCTACGTATTCCCGTTAAAGAAAACAGGGAAATCAGAGCAATCGTAGTTCCTCCTATTCTATGGGAAAAAAAAGATGATATTTGGTGTCTTGTTCAAAGCCCAAGATTGAAGCTGAAGGTTATTTGTGTCTTGTTCAAAGCCCAATATTGAAGCTAAAAGTTTGCCTGAGAGAGAATTTGTCATCTCTAAAGGGAGATATCTCATCTGTTTATCACAATTGTTGGGTGACTAGTTATTAAGGAGAATTACTTTAACTGGGATATGTGAATCCAGCAATGCCATAATTTCCTTTATAAGGGATTTGTCCTGTAGGAGAAAACTTTAACTCAGTGTAGAGCAATGTCATTTTTCCTTAGGAATCTTTCATGCTAAGAGAGGGACATTGGCTTGGATGTAAATAATCCAGAGGCTTGCCACTTACAGCAATTAGATGAAAGAAGGGGTTTACCAGGATAAGAGATGTACTACAACTTGGATTTTTTAATCAGCAAGTGTGCCACTTATAGCAGTTATCTGGGATTAGGGTTTGTTTTGATTGTCTGTTTTGATGTGTGATGTACAGAGAAATGTCTTCCTGCAGAGAGTTTTTGATTTCCTCTGAGGGGATTTTGATTTTATGTATGCCTTGATCAAAGCCCAAGGTTGAAGCTAAAAGGTTGACTCTATTAATACAAAGCCCAAGATTGAGACTGAAAAAAGAGTGACTCTTTTGGGGATATCCTTTTACAAAGCCTAAGAGGAGGCTGGAAGAAATTGACTCTTCCGAGGAAATATTTTGTCTCTCTTGTACAAAGCCCAAGATTGAGGCTAAAAAATGACTGACTCTATTGGTGAGAGGTTTTATCTATCTTGTACAAAGCCCAAGATTGAGGCTAAAAGAGATTGACTCCTCTGGGGAGATTTTATATGTGTCTTGTACAAAACCCAAGATTGAGGCTAAAAAAGGTGATTGATTGACTCAGCTGGAGAATGTTTATGGGTGACTCTAGCGAGCGATTTTTGTCGGTGACGCGACCACCTTATCGCTGAAGTTTGGGTTTTCTTCCTCAAGGAGAAAGGGTGCTACTTTCTGATTTCTTATTTATCCCATGAAGCTGGAAGGGAAAGGGAAGGTATCTAAAACTAACCTTGCACGCGAATGTTTAACTGAACAAACGCTTAAAAGAGATTTGTGGGGGGGGGGGGGGGGGGTTTGGGGTCAGGTTATACAATGGGTGGTTATCAATTACCCATCCTATATGTGGTTATCCACAGGATGTTAGCTTTAGGTCTCGCTTTGTAATTGATAGTGTTTATCTGCTGATGGGTTGGGAAAGTTTCTTGGGAAGAGTGAGTGAGTGAGTTTTGTTTTCGGTGAAAAATAATGATGATGATGGCTTAAGGTATGAAACCTAAAGTTTTGATTGATATGAAGGTACTGGACCTAAGGTTTTTGGTTGGTATGCTCGCTAAGATTTCGCAATGTTATACCTACGTATTCCCGTTTAAACGAAACAGGGAAATCAGAGCAATCGTAGTTCCTCCTATTCTAAGGGAGGAAAATGAGGTTTTGGTGTCTTGTTCAAAGCCCAAGATTGAAGCTAAAAAGGGTATTTGTGTCTTGTTCAAAGCCCAAGATTGAAGCTAAATGGGTATTGAGATGGAATTTGTCACCTCTAAAGAGAGATTGTTTACTTTTGTGTGCCTTGATCAAAGCACAAGGTTGATTCTAAAAGGTTAATTGATTTGGCTAGGGGATTCTTTATACAAAGCCTAAGAGGAGGCTGGATAAGACTGACTTAACAAGAGATTGTTTTATCTGTCTTGTACAAAGCCCAAGATTGAGGCTAAAAAGAGACTGACTCTATGGGGATATCATTATACAAAGCCTAAGAAGAGGCTAAATAAAAAAAGGTTTTGACTCCGTCGGGGAGGTTTATAGGTGTCTTGTACAAAGCCCAAGATTGAGGCTGAAATGGGAAATTAATTGACTCTGGTGAGTATATTTTTTATGTGTCTTGTACAAAGCCCAAGATTGAGGTTGCAATGAGTTTGACTCTGCTTGGTGAAGTTATTCCTTAAAGCTTAAACGAAGGCTGGGAGGAAATGACTTGGCTGGGGAAGGTATCTGTCCCCAGCTCAAGAGAGGGAAATTTGTGTCTTGTACAAAGCCCAAGATTGAGGCTAAAGGGTTCTGACTCAACAAGAGAGTGCTTTTATTTGTATCGTACAAAGCCCGAGATATAGGCTAAAAGGGGTTGACTCAACAAGAGAGTACTTGACTAAACAAGAGAGTCTGAAAAGTGATTGACCCAACAAGAGAGTCTGAAAGTTGATTGACCCAACAAGAGAGTCTTTTAAGGTGATGGACTCAACAAGAGAGTCTGAAAGTTGATTGACTCAACAAGAGAGTCTTTTATACTCAACAAGAGAGTGATTTTCTGTCTCGTACGAAGCCCGAGATTGAGGCTAAAAGGAGATTGACCCAACAAGAGAGTCTTTTATACTCAACAAGAGAGTGATTTTCTGTCTCGTACGAAGCCCGAGATTGAGGCTAAAAGGAGATTGACTCAACAAGAGAGTCCTGAAAAGTGATGGACTCAACAAGAGAGTCTAAAAAGGTTAGCTTCGCTAGGGGGGAGAATTATTGTATAAAGCCCAAGAGGAGGCTGACTGTGTTAAGGAAAGATCATTATACAAAGCCTAAGAGGAGGCTATCGTACTGCTGAGGATTAGATCCATAGGTAGGTCCAAGGGTCAAGAACTCTCATGAGAGAGACCGCGTTTCTGCTGGAGATCGATCTAGAGTGCCCGGAGTTTTTTCCTATAGTTGAAAGGAACTTGAGAATGTCTTTGAGACTCAAGGGGATTAGACTGTCCAAGTCTACTGGTGTTGAAGAATTTTATCTTTTGTAGGAGGTCCAAAATAGGGCAAGGGCCTTAAGGGTTGAGAATCAACCCTAAAGTGGTCTGAGGTTTGACACTGGAAAGACTGCTCTAGCAAAGGATGACTAAGTTCTATCTTATACCTTTAAGAGGTCGTCAGGTTCCTTGTATTAAGCCCAAGAGAAGGCATGAGTGAAGGTGTGAAAAATGCAAGGAAAGGGGGTTTGAATTGGTTTTTTAAAATAAATCGTTTCTTTAAAATAACTTTCTCTTTAAAACTTTACCCCTTTTCTAAAGAAAAACAACTTGGTTAAACAAAGAGATATAAACACGTTATGTTTATACTAGTTCACTTGAGAACCTCTCAAGTTAATCTAGTCCACCCATCAAGGTGATTTTGTCTCTCTCAACGAGGTCTTAATTCACTATTCAACAAAATAGTACACTACACGAGCTAACACAGCTGGTGACTAACAACAACCTCTAGAACTCACACGTTCTAGACTTCTCAAGTAATCCAACCACACAGGTCTTACTTAAGGCACAACCTCTAAGACACACGTCCTAGACATCTCAAGAGATCTAATCACTAAGACTCTCTTAAGGAATACAACTTTAAGTTCAAATACAATGGGTTTACAGAAAAATGCTTCTTATCAAGCTGATAATGTAAACAAGTTTTTAGACCAAGAATGACTTAAGAAAGAACAGAGTTAGAAGTATTGTAGCAGTTCGCGTGTGTGTCTTTCTTCAACTCTTTGAGCTTCCTTTTATAACCGAGTGAAAAGAGCCATTGAGATGGAATCATGATAGCTAAGTAGGCTTACGGCTAGAAGCGTGAGGACAAGTACAAAGTCTTCTGCATAGTGCGCGTCCTGTCTGTGTCAGATTGTTTTGTTTGTATTTCGCACAATCTTCAAGAATTTTAACGTTGTAATGTGGTACAGCTGTACAGTGTGGCAAGTTTTCTTGGCTTCTCAACTTCAGAGGCTTTTTGTGAACATGAGTAAGAAGGGAAAACATTTCTCGGTTCTTGAGATTATCAAGTCTTTGAATCATCAGCTCTGCGCTTCCAGAATCTTCAGAACTTGTCTTCAGAACCTTGTTCTCTTAATCCACTTTCTTCATATCTTCAGAGGCTTCTGATAATATTTGATTGAAGCATGAGAGTCGACTTTGGGTAGGTCTTCAGAACCTTGATCAGAGAGCATGAGGCTTCAGCATCTGGACTTCGTTCCATCAGAACCCTCGTCTTCAGATCTTCAGAACTCATACTCTTTTCCTTTCGAATTATAGTCTTTTGTGTTATCTTCGTTCAGCTCTTTTAAGTGCATAGACGAAATGCCTTTCTTTAAACATTGCGCTGATTCTCGTGAGCATAACCTGTTTGCTAGGTTCTCACAAGAAACAACATTAGTTGTGCAAAATTGTTCATGCCAATACTCATTTGTTATCATCAAAATTTAGAGATAATATTGCAGAACCAAATCTTGTTCTCACAATCTCCCCCTTTTTGATGATGACAAAACTATGTATTTGATGACGCAATTTTTATGTATAAATATATAACACAGAGAACATGGAAAAAGGTTTTTAGGATAGCTTATCCTTTTTATGAAGTGCTCCCCCTGAGTATTAGATTTGATTAAGGTTCGTGCTCGGGCTCCCCCTAACTTCATTAACCTTTTGAGTCTTTCTTCATCATCAGAGTTCTGAGTTATCTGCACAGAGGAAAAATACAAAAAAACAATCTAATAGAGATGATAGATTTATCTATTAGCATGTAAGCAACATTGTTTTTCAGAGAATGCTATAAGAACAAAATTATCACATTCATATACTTTCTCCCCCTTTTTGTCATGAATAAAAAAGATAAACACAGGGTAGTCCAAGGGTGAAAAACACAGAACTAAAACTTAAAAGAAAAGCAGAGGTTTATTTGCTGTCAGAGGACATCTTGTCCCAAATCTTCTTCATCATGATCTGAAGATTTTCATTGACAGTATCTTGCTTGTCAAACCTTTCTCTGAAGTTCTTCTGTTCAATTCTGATTTCATCAATGGCGTTTCCCAGATGCTTGATAACAGGATCAGAAGTGGAAGCAATCATATCACTTTCTTTATCTCTTTCAGCTTCAGTAGCTTCTTGTGCCTTTCTAGCAGCTTGCTCTTCTGCTTCTTTAGCAGCCCTTTCTTCAGTTTCTTTCTGCTTGGCAGCCAAGAACTTGAGTACTTTGACTCTTGATTCAGCTTCTACTCCCTCCTTAGCCTTTGCTAGTTCAGTAGTTATGGTTGTATTTGAGAAACTTACAATTCTTGTAAGTTCCATGTCCAACCATTTTTGAAAATTTTGACAGGCACTCTCAAGTTCCATGAGCTTTGTGCTTGTACAAAGATCCGCTCATGGCTTAGCAAACATCTCAAATGCTTTGTCATGAAATTGACTTGTACATTCTTCAAAGGGTGTTGGAGGTGGAGCATTATAGATAACCAAAGTGAGGTTGGATTTATCAGAGCTGGTTTCAGGTGGTGGTTGCTGAGATAAGTCAATCTCAGTAGCAGCAGGTTCAGGTGGTTGTTGTTGATCGGTAGGAGCAATTACTTCTAGATTGTCGGAGCTCATGAGGTTTTAAAGTAAGACAATTTCTAGGGATTCATAGGAGGTTCCCTCAAAACTAGATTCAGTATTTGGAGCTTGAGATTCAGAGATTTGATTTGGTTCTAGTTTATTTGGCTGAATTGTTGAGGTATTTGTTGTTGAACTATAGGTAAAAACAGTCTCAGACAAGATTGGAGTAGTTATTGATGGGTTGGTGGTTTATTGATCAGTGGTTGGTAAAGGAATAGAAAAAGATGGGGGTTTAAACCTTACTTGTGGAATGGAGGTAGAGGTGATTGGTGATGAAGATGGTGCAGCAACAAATGGATTTGCATCAACTTTATTGATTTTGTCAAGAAGAAGAGCTTATTTTCTGGAGATTTCAGTTTCATCCTTTTTCTTCTTTTTGCACTCCGCAACCTCTTCAGCGAGCTTCCTCTTACTCCAGGTAATATGCTTTGACTGAGGGACAACTTCTTCAACTCTAGATTCTGCTTCTCTCATTATGGCAATGTAAGAGGCTATTGCGGTTGGATTATCTTCTTTGCGGTAGAATGGATAGTTTTCTACTAGATTCCTGATCTTTTTCACCGTGTCGGGAGAAATAGGTGTTGGTTTCACATCGACACTTGCAATCATCTTCATATGCTTAAGATTTATAGCATTGAAAGCCTCTCCAACTTTTTCATTTAGATATTCCGTGAACTTTGCTTCCTTTATCAGATAATTCACTAATCTGCTTTCAACCAGAATGTCAGAGATCAGCCTTCCAAAAGGAATGTAGTTAACAATCTTCTTTTCTGGTGAGGACGTTGTTCTTGTCTTGCGCACCATATCCCTTAAATAGTAGAATAGAATGGAGGGAAGGCACATTTTCTCATGTTTGTGCAAGTAGTACAACATGTGTTTTTGATTTGTGTTGGCAAAATCTGTAGCACTCTTCGCCGGTCTTGGATTGATGCATCCAAGAATGATCTTGTGCCAGATCCTTAGGTTGTCACGCAAGTTTTTGCTTTTGCAGTCCGTTGTTCCTGATTGACAGCTTTTGAAGATAGCTTTGTTGATGACTGACTCAGATTTTTCAGTTTTTTCGTACACCCTTTTTCCTTCCAAGAACTTCATTCCTAGCAATTCTAAAATAGATCTCTCAATGATGATAATCTTCTGCTTCAGAACAAAAGATACCACATGAAATTCGTCTGCATCTGCATGTCTCCAGAATTCTTTCACTAGATCATCAAAGCATGGACCTCTTAGTCTATCAAAGTAATTTTTCTATTCTTGAGCACCCAACTGATCAATTAGATTAAACCCATTATCAGAGAGGTTGTTGAAGTCAGCATCTAGCTCTTTTAGAATAGTTAGATCGTTTGCATGTGTCACACATGTCACAGAGCGAGTTTTCTGGATGACATGGTTTGCATTAATTGTGGGAAGGGTTAATGGATTTGAAATAGTTGGTTCAGCCATTGAGAGAGTAGTAGTGGGTGTGATGGATGAGGATGGTAGTTCTTGAGAGATTTGAACAGTATTTTGTTGATGAGTGTTCATCCTTATGGTGGTAAGAAAGAATGAGGATTGAACTTGAGTTGATTTTGAGGGAGTGATAGATAGAGAGAGAAATAGATGAGAGTCGATTAACTTTTTAGGGTTTGTGAGAGAGAGAGAGAGAGAGAGAGAGAAGATGTTCTCGAGAGTTTAAAGGACATACACCTTCTTGAGGGGATAAGCTAATAAATGTGATAAAGTTGAGTCAATCTCAAGAAAAATGTTGTTCGTTCAATTTGAATAATTAAAGTGACTTAATTTTATTTAAATCACATGCAAAAATAATTTTCCGAATATATGACATGTCACATATTTATCAGAACTTGAGACGCGTTAAGAAAAAGGTTCTGATGATTTGAAAATACCTTTCTTCTGACTAAACACATGAGGTTCTGAAAATGTTTTTATTCTGAACAGTACTCCATATCCAGGTGTTTTAAAATGATTAGAAATCTATCTTCAGCTAAGGGTTTTGTAAAAATGTCAACCCACTGATGGTCTGTATCAATGAATTTTAAGCATAGAGTTCCCTTCTGAACATAGTCCCTAATAAAATGATGTTTTATTTCAATGTGTTTATCCCTAGAATGCAAAATGGGATTTTTACTTAAGCAAATAGCAGCAGTATTATCACAGAAGATAGGAATGTTACTCTCATATATCTGATAGTCTTCCAGCTGATTTTTCATCCATAGCATTTGAGTCCTGCATAGGGAAGCTGATATGTATTCTGCTTCTGCTGTTGAGAGAGCAATTGTAGATTGTCTCTTACTTGACCATGAGATTAGGTTGCTTCCTAAGAAATGACAGTTACCCGATGTGCTCTTTCTTTCTAATCTGTCTCCGGCATAATCTGCATCGCAATAACCAGAAAGAGTATACTCTGATGTTTTCTTATACGTCAGGCCAAGGTTAGTTGTTCCTTTCAGATACCTTAGAATTCGCTTGACATTGGTTAGATGTGATTCTCTTGGATCTGATTGGAATCTAACACATAGATGTACACTGAATAATATATCAGGTCTAGAAGCAGTTAGATATAAGAGAGAACCTATCATACCAAGATAGAATTTTTGACAAACCTTAACTCCTGTTTCTTCTTTTCCCATGACACAAGTTGGATGCATTGGTGTTTTAGCAATGTTGCAATACGTCATTTTGAACTTCTTTAGAAGTTCTTTTGTGTACTTGGTTTGATGGATGTAAGTGGCCTCTGATCTTTGATCAATCTGAATTCCAAGGAAGAACTTCAGTTCTCCCATGAGGCTCATTTCAAATTCGGCCTGCATTAACTTTGAAAATTCTTCACATAGAGAAGAGTTAGCAGAACCAAAAATAATGTCATCAACATAGATTTGAACAATAAGAATGTCATTCTTATATGTTTTGCAGAAAAGAGTTGTGTCAACCTTTCCTCTGGTGAAATTGTTTTCTAATAAAAATTTGCTCAATCTATCGTACCAAGCTATGAGAGCTTGCTTTAAACCATAGAGTGATTTTTTAAGTTTAAAAACAAACTCTGATTTTTCTGAATTTTCAAAACCAGGAGGTTGTTTGACATAAACTTCTTCTGATATATAACCATTTAAGAATGCACTCTTAACATCCATTTGATATAGAGTGATGTTATGATTTACTGAAAAGGATATTAGTAAACGTATTGCTTCAAGTCTAGCAGCTGGAGCAAATGTTTCGTTGTAGTCAACTCCTTCTTGTTGACTGTATCCTTGAGCAACAAGTCGTGCTTTGTTTCTGAAAACTTCTCCCATTTTCATTTAGCTTGTTCCTAAATACCCACTTAGTTCCTATTACATGAACATTCTTAGGTTTAGGAACTAGATCCCAAACATCATTTTTGGAGAACTGGTTAAGTTCTTCTTCTATAGCCAGAACCCAGTCTTTGTCCATGAGGGCTTCTTCAATTGCAGCTGGTCCTATCAATGATACTAGTCCTACAAGTGTTTCTTCTAATGGTCTAAAGGCTGATCTAGTTCTGATAGGAGCACCTTTGTTACCCAGAATTAGTTCCTCAGGATGTGATGTGGACAGTCTTCTTCTTCGTTGAGATGGGGTATTTGGAGTTACTTCAGTGGTTTCTGGTGTAGGATCTTGCTGTTATTTAACTTCATCTATCTTTTCCTTAGGTTCAGAGAATCTGATTTCCAAATCTGCAAGTTTCTCAACTAGCTCTGACTTTTCTGAGTCAGGCTTGTCATTGAATCTAACATGAATAGATTCCTCCACAATTCTTGATTCTGTGTTGTAAACTCTGTAGCCTTTCGAGCGTTCAGAGTATCCCAACAACAGACACTTCTGTGCTTTGGAATCAAACTTGCTAAGATTTTCTTTAGTGTTAAGCATAAAACAGACACATCCAAATGGATGAAAATAAGAAATGTTGGGTAATTTATTCTTCCACAATTCATATGGAGTTTTATTCAAGATAGGTCTTATAGAGATTCTATTTTGAATATAACATGTTGTGTTAATTGTTTCTGCCCAGAAGTGCTTAGCTATGTCAGTTTCTTGGATCATGGTGCGAGCCATTTCTTGTAAAGTTCGATTCTTTCTTTCTACAACTCCGTTTTGTTGTGGAGTTCTAGGGCAAGAAAAATCGTGAGATATTCCATGTGAATCAAAAAGTTCTTCAAATTTTTTATTTTCAAATTCTCCACCATGATCACTTTTGACTCTGACTATTTTTTCAATTTTTCTCATTTTGTACTTGAGTGCAGAAGGAAGCAAACACAGAATGTGATTCATCCTTGTGTTTTAAGAATTTTACCCATGTCCATCTGCTGTAGTCATCAATAATGACTAGTCCATATTTCTTACCATTGAGAGAGGCCATTTTTACAGGGCCAAACATATCAATGTGAAGAAGTTCCAACAGTCTAGATGTCGAAACAACATTTTTAGCTATGAAAGAGGTTTTTGAAAACTTTCCTTTCTGACATGCTTCACAAAGAGCGTCTGACGAATATTTCAGATTTGGCAAGCCTCTAACAAGACCAAGCTTGTTAAGCTGAGAGATTCTTCTCAAACTGACATGGCCAAGACGTCTGTGCCAGACCCATTGCTCTTTGTTTACAGAAAGAAGACATTTTACATTTTGATGTTTTAAATCAGATAATTTAATTTTGTAAGTGTTATTTTTCCTCTTTCTATTGAATAGGACATATCCATCCTTCTGACTTACAGCTTTACAAGACGTTTGATTAAAGATGAGATCATAGCCATTGTCGCTAAGTTGACTTATTGACAACAGATTATGCATTAGACCTTCTACTAATAAAACATTCTTAATGGAAGGAAGCTTACCATTTCCAACAGTTTCGGAGCCAATGATTCTTCCTTTATGATTTCCTCAGAAACCGACGACGCCTCCAGGCTTAAGTTTCAGATTTTGGAACATAATCCTTTCTCCCGTCATGTGTCACGAGCACCCACTGTCCAGGTACCATGACTGGTGTTTCAATGGAGCTATTAAGGATATCTGCAACATAAATTATCTTGGTTTTAGGTACCCATTTTGTGGGTCCTTTCACATTAGTTTTTCTAAAGGTTCTGATCCCTTTAGATTTCCTTACATTAGCAAAACGGTGTGGAGTTTGTGCATAGTGTTCGTGTTTAGGATATTTCTTTAGTGTGTGTGTTTGTGTAATCCTAGTGTTTGAACCTTTTGGTTTTGAATGCTTAAGGCTAGTACCATAGGGAATAAACTGTTTGGACAGAGGTATTATTTTGATGTTTTTGGTTTCATCATATGGTTGAGATGGTCCTGAATATCCTAGACCTCTACTGCCATTTCTACTTACTCCATAGATTAGTGAAGCCATTTTGCTTCTATCTACGATTTTGGCAAGAAAGTTTTTAAATGCGTTATCATATTTGTCTTCTTCACTAGTGTTAGTTGAGTTTGAAACAATTTCTTCTTCTAACTTAGATAATTTACATTTTAGGACAGTGTTTGAGTTTTCTAAGACAAATATTTTCTCATTTTGTTCAGAAATGGTTTTCTTGTTTTTAGTTAGATCTTCTAAAGAAACTATAAAACTCTTTTTCAAGATTTTGAATTTGCTTTGAAGATTTTGATATCGTTTTATAAGTTCAGTTAATCCTAATTCAAGTTCAGAACGTGATAAGGAGGAAAGTACCTCTCTTTCATCGTCGGAGTCTGATAGTTCTTCCTCTGACGAGTCGCTTCTGGTTTCTACCATGAATGCCATGATGACCCGACCTTCATCAGCATCATCTTCAGATTCTGAATCATCCTAGGTTGCCATGAGACCCTTTTTGGCTTTCCTAGGTCTTTCTTCTTTCTTGGCCTTTGGACAGTTATTTTTTAGATGTCCAGGTTCTTTGCATTCAAAGCACGTAACATCTTTTCCATAGTTTCTTCTTTGACCGGATGTAGATTCGGATCTTCTCCTTGGTCCTTTGAACTTGTTCCTTCTGTATTTCTAGAGTTGACTTATCTTTCTTTATATGAGTGATATATCATCTTCTTCTGAATCTTCTTCAGATTCTTCCATTTATTCTTCTGCCTAATACGCCTTCATCTTTTCTGGCTTTGCCTTTAGTGCAATGGATTTGTTTTTCTTCTGAGGTTCATCTCCTTGAAGCTCTATTTCATGACTTCTTAAAGAACTGATAAGTTCTTCAAGACTGATGCTACTCAAGTCCTTTGCAAGTTTCAAGGCAGTCACCATTGGTCTCCATTCGGCCGCAAGACTTCTGATGATTTTCTTGACATGATCAGCAGTAGAATAGATTTTGTCCAGAACTCTGAGTCCGGCAACAAGCATTTGAAACCTTGAGAACATGGTTTCAACAGACTCATCATCTTCCATTTTGAAGACTTCGTATTTTTGGATTAGCGGAAGAGCCTTCGTCTCCTTGACTTGAGCATTTCCTTCGTGATTCATACGAAGAGAGTCAAAGATGGACTTTGCAGTTTCTTTGTTTGTGATTTTCTCATACTCGGTATAAGATATTGCGTTCAACAGAATGGTTCTTGCTTTGTGATGATTTTTGTAAGTTTTCTTCTGAGCATCTGTAAACTCACTTCTTTCAATCTTTTTACCTATAGAATCTACAGGATGACTATAGCCATAAAGTACTAGATCCCATAGATCTAGGTCAAATGATAAGAAATAACTTTCAATTCTATCTTTCCAATAATCAAAATTTTCGTCATCAAAGATAGGAGGTTTTGTAGTGTAAGATTCTCTTTCAATAACATTTGTTTCAGAAGTTGTTGGTGGTGGTGTAGTCATTGTTTTTCACACTTGGATCGGTACTGAATACTGTTAAGTGCTTGATAAAAATTCAATCTTTTTATCACCTCAGAACCGGAGCTCTGATGCCAATTGAAGGTGTGAAAAACGCAAGAAAATGGGGTTTGAATTGGTTTTTCAAAATAAATCGTTTCTTTAAAATAACTTTCTCTTTAAAACTTTACCCTTTTCCTAAAGAAAAACAACTTGGTTAAACAAAGAGATATAAACACGTTATGTTTATACTAGTTCACTTGAGAACCTTTCAAGTTAATCTAGTCTGTCATACCCCAAATTTTGATCACTAATATTTCCCATCATTGTGCAAATCATCATCACAATATGGATGAACCATCAGTCTCCCCAAAGATGGGTGAGCACTCACTACAAACAATAATTAGGGTTTCAAGCCCTGTTTGAGCCTTAGACAAAGGATCAATCAAGGAATGACATGATCTTCAACTTGTCTAACCTCTCAAACATCCACAATGGATCAAGAGGACTCCCACAGCAAGAATCAAGCACAATGTTGCAGCATTCCAGGTGGATTAAGCCTTAAGATCGCCAATGTCACCAAATTAGGGTTTGGTCGACCAGGGCCTCCAGGTGGAAATTTTCCTCTGGGTATGAGGCAATGCTTCAAAGCATAACCTAAGATACTCCATGGAACCTCATGGACCCAATCATCAAGTCAATTTAGCCTCAGGGGATGCATTCACTAAAAATCAGGAATTAGGGTTTTTTGACCTAATTCATCCCTAAGTTGACTTTTGGGACAAAACATGAGCCAAGACCTCAAAGGAGGATTGGTCTCTAATAAACTACATTTTTCCATTTGCAACAATGGATTGATCCAAGAAGCATGATCACCAAGTTTCAGTTTCATCTGAACCATAATTAGGGTTTTGATAAAAAAAGTCAACTGCACCTTTGACTTTTGACCAGGACATGCTCCCAAACCCTAGGACATGATTCAATACACCCTATAACACCTATGAAATCAATCCATCAATTTTAATTTAGGTCAAGGACTTGATTTCATAGAGGATCGCACAGTTTGGAATTCGCCTGACAAAAAGTCAATTGTGCACAAAAGTCAAACTTTGACTTTTTGAGATTTTTCACAATTATGGTTCTTTAGCCCTAAAATGACGTTAATGTGTGATTTGGACCATCATTCATCAAGAAAAATCAAGAAAAGTGGGATAACTTGCAAAAGGGGTAACCATAAAAACTTAGAAATTTTTCTAAGTTATGGAACAAAGTGGCTAGGGTACCAACTTTAGAGGATCATAATTCCTAAACCACAAGGCCATTTTTCCCCATTCAAAGCTGGATTTGTACCTCTCATGGCACTCTACAAAAGCTTCAACTACCACTCATTCCAATTCCTCATGGATTTCAAGTTATGGAATGATCAAAATCACAAAAAGTGAAAATGTCACTTTTTTCCAACACTTAGTGAAACTTTCACTAAGTCAGAATCTGTCTTACTTTTTTCAAAATGTAGGGGCATTTTTCACTTGGATCCAAAAAGTATCAAAACCAATTATGATCAAACAGTTGTTGTATCATATGTGGGCTTTCCAAAATGGCCAAGAACTTCACCAAACTCAACTTGAGCCATGAGATATGACAATGGCAATATGCCTTGCTGAAAACTGTCAAAGCAGGCAGATTTGTGCATTTTGCTCGATTTACCAAATTTGTGCAAATGACAAACACACTTATCCATCTGAACACCTCAAGGGGAGACCAAGGAGGAACCAACTCTGATCCCAAGCCTCCCAAGTCCTTGGAACTAAAAATAGCATGCCAAACCTAGAAATCCCTAAAGAGGGGACAAGACTCCAATTTTGTTTTGGAGCATTCAATGGATGCACCAAGCTGGCATGGACTGAGCCATTTCCAACTGAATTCAGTCAAGACTTATCCAAGACCAAGGGAACCAGCAGCCTGTGCCCTAACCTCTAGTCAATGGCTAGAGGAGACTTGGATTCTCATTGATCAACATTGGCCAAACCTCTGCAGCAGTTGCCATTCACTATTGATGCCAAAACAAACTTGTTGCACTATAAATAGACATCATTTGTGATCAGTTTGAGTACACCAAAGCCATCAAACATATGCTTTCCTCAAATTCTATTCCTTCACTCCAAAATTGCCTTCCAAAGCAAGTCACTATCGGGTTTTGAGTTTGAGAGCTATTACAACCAAACCAATCACACACACACACCTCATAAACATCATATAGAGGTGATCCAAACACTAACATAACATCTGGAACACCATATTCTCAAAATCACCAGCCATCTGCACAATCCTTTGACAGATTTGCAGTTGAGGTGCCAAATCAAGTTCCAACTCAATTCAATCCACTCCAAGCACCCAGACACACTCCATGGCACCTAGGGAAGCTGTCCATATCCTTGGAACCAACCTGTAACACCTCTAACACAAAACACGATCACCAGCTGCAAGAGGTAAGCATGAGCTCTTCTAACTCTATGATCCATGCATTTTTTGCTGCACAATAATTTGGACATATGTTCATAATCATGCATAGAGTGTTTACCCTCAATCAATTGCTTTGTTTGAATCGTGTATGGAATTTCCGAGCCTTCATGCAAGTTTTAGGGTTCTTGAGGTTTCTCTTTGATTTCTTATTCCATGCTTAAAATAAATGAAATTAAAGACCATAGACATGATCGTGAGGTGAAAACGAGTAGATTGATATGTAGATTGCATGTTATCATCAAGTATTCAGTGAGATTGGATAGAAAACGCAAATCTACATAAACAGAGGGTGGCGCGTGTTCTTGCCATGTTCTTGGCGCCCTTTTTAAAATTCAAATATTTGAATTTTGTGGTTTTATTTAATTGATTCAAAAATTAATTTCTCTCTGAATTTTAATGATTTAGAGTTGATTCTTTTTTTAATAATTCACAAAAATGTTAAAATATTTTATTTTACCAAAAAATTCCAAAAATATTATTTGTTTCATATACTTGATATTTTTGTAAAGAATTAATATTTTAATTGTTTTTTGACATTTAAAATATTTTCTTCCTCTTGATTTTTCAAATTTTAGTGATTTCTAATCATTTTGTGGATAGAAACATGATTTTTGAAACATTAATCCAAGAACACAATTTGTTTCCACACATGTTTAACAATTTTGATCATTTTAATTGAATTTTTAGTCAATTAAAATACATTTTGAAAACAAATTAGGGTTTTTTTATTAATCCAACCCTCATAAAACTTTTTCAAACACTTTGGGCCTCTAATAGAGTGTAAGACCTAATCCTTTGTATATACAAACCTTTTTTGGGCCTCAAATGTTGTATAAGTCCCATTGTATTTCAAAAGTCCGGCGCGATCATCGTCCTTTTAAAACAAATCATCTGGGCCTCTCCTCGAGCTATAAGACCTATTCAAAATCTTTGGGCCTCTAATAGAGTGTAAGACCCAACCCTTTTTTTAACTAAAACTTTTTGGGCCTCAATGCATTGTATAAGACCCAATATGTTAAAGAAATCTCGGCGCGATCGCCAATTCAAAAACAAATCATCTGGGACTACCCTCGTGTTATAAGCCCCACTCTTTTTCTTTAAACACCTTTGGGCCTCTTCAGAGAGTGTAAGACCCATCCCTTTGTACAGAAAATCTCTTTGGGCCTCAGTCACTTGTATAAGTCCCTGTACAATTCCAAACAACAGTGCAATCAATGATAAAACCTTGGGCCTCTCCTTGAGCTGTAAGCCCCAACAACCTTTTCAAAGCACTTTCTTCTTTGATTTTGAATATAATATTGTTATCAAAGCTTTCTTTGTTGAACAAACTAACCAAACAGCATGGAAGCTCTACAACCGAGTAAGTGTTTACCCGCTTCCTTTATCCGCTTTCATATATATAACTGTATTGTGGGGCTGCTCACTGTAAGTCTTCTTTCACAAACTTTTATATACTCGTCATATACGCACTGTGTAATACTAGTATAGTTATTTAGAGTTTTCCCCGGCAACTACGTCTAGCACTAGGTAAAGCCCTGTTGGTCACTCTTAAATACAAACAAAACTAGATCCCCATAGGATTACCAGACACAGTCTTCCCTCCTCTTGGGGTTAAACAATATGGAGACGTGAAAGGAAGCATTCTTTGTGAAGCCTTTCTCAGACTGTCACTCCTAGAAATCGTCAAACAGACTATGCTCCCCAGGGATGATCTTTTCTCCGTGAATGACATCTCTTGAGTTTCTTCCAAATTCTCTGACTTTCCTGGCTTGATCTATTCTTGGTGAATGGCATGTCTTGATCTTCTCAGGGTTTGGGGACCCACAGGCTTCTTAAAAGCATCCCCGCCTCCTCTTGGGCGTTGTACAAGGACCCTTCGGCTTCTTAAAAGCTCTCATGTCTTCTCTTGGGCTTAGTACAAGGACCCAGAGACCTCTACAGGTATAGGAACAGAACTTAGTCATCAATTTGCTAGAGTTGTCTTTTTGAGTCAAGTGTCAGACCTATTAATGGGTTGACCTTCATCCCTTAACATACCAGCCTTCTCTTGGCCATTATACAAAGATCATTCACTATCCGAGAATCGATTTCTCCAAAACACCAATAGACTTGGACAGTCTCAATACCCTTTGGATTCCCCGTTTCCTTAAAGAACAGGAAATAACCCTGATCCTCTGATCAATCCCAAAGCACAACAATACCTTTAATCGTCCCCTTCATAAGAACTGATTTTCTCTTTTATCCAACATACTGGACCTATCACTAAACTGAAACAGTCACCAGCACAATAGCCTCCTCTTGGGCTTTGTACAATGATTCTCCCCAAGGAAGCTAACCTTTTCAGACTCTCTTGTTGAGTCAAAACCTTTTAGCCTTTATCTCGGGCTTCGTACGAGATACAAAAACACTCTCTTGTTGAGTATAAAATACTCTCTTGTTGAGTCAAAACCTTTTAGCCTTCATCTCGTGCTTCGTACGAGATACAAAATCACTCTCTTGTTGAGTATAAAATACTCTCTTGTTGAGTCACTGTAGGTTGCTAATTTTGACGCCTAGATAATTGTTTAGAACAAATTTGGAAATCTGCCAGGATATTTTCGACATGAATATGTTCTGATGGGAGAAAGCCAGTCAAAGGCAATTATTACTTAAAGGAAAGCACTGGCAGATTTTTCTAAGTATTAGAAATATTTCAACAGAAGGGTGATAGGCCTCATTCAACAGATGTTTGAAATTCAAATTTAGGAGGGAGTTTCATTTTGAAATAGGACGCGTGGAATGCATCTAGTTGACGAATGCATGCAGATTGCCATTTGTCGCCATTAGGAGGAATGGCTGTTATGGGTAGTTATTTCGATTGTATATAAATAGGGAGTCTTAGTGTTAGATTGGGTGTGTGCATTTTAAAATTGTACAAGTTATTCAAATTACTCAAAGTAACAGTGTGAGAGAAACGATTCATTATGAAAAAAATGTACATTTGAGAAGAACACCAGTTTATTGCTTACATTTCTTTATGAAATTTCAGTTTGTTTACAACACTATTTAAAATTCTGCAAGTTTTTATTCTTGTCATTTTACTTCCGTTTCACCAGTCATTTACCAATTCCAAGTTCCATTTATCTTAGTTAGTCGAATATTACAAATTGTAAAGATAATAACAAAACAATGATGAAAAGGTTAGAGTTTTACTCAAATTGTCAACATTTCTTAACGCACTGTGTCCTAGGATTTGTGTGGTCGATCCTGTTAGTAGGCTAATTTCACAAATTAGAAGACCAGAGGTTATTTACTGAATTTCAAGGCGAACAAATTAGCACACTCAGTGGGACCCTTGTGCGTTTTGACGATTTTATAGACCTTTATTTTTAAATTTTCCTTTCCTTTGTAGTCGTCTTAGTTTTGTTGTATGAAATTAAGGAGCGGTAAGATTGCCGAAAATAACGAAGAGAGACCCAGAAGGAAACGAGTACGCAGAATAGAGAATCCAAATCCCTCTAACAACCAGAATCCTGCGAATAACGAAGTGCCACCCCCTAATCCTTTGAATGGGGGAAATACGGCCTCAATATCCGTGTCAGAGGTTATGCCATCAACAGCGGGTTCGACGCCTGCGCATTCGATTCCCCAAAATGCTCCAAGTTTTTCTACTATGGGGTCTCAAATGCAACAAATGACACCTCCTCCACAAGGAAGCACGTACAGGCCTTTTTTGTCTGGTTTTAGGATGCCTCTATCAAACCGAGATCAACCATATGGAATGCCAACTACGGTGATGGCAAGTTTACATAATGCGCCACCAATATATTCAGATCCTATGATTAACATAACTTCGCCTTTGCAAGGATCAGGATATGGCGCAAACCATATAGGAAGAATGACTCAGCCTTTGGCAACGGGGTATCAAACCTATATGCCAAGTATCACAAACAATTCTGCAAAAGTGATTAGGCAACAAATGGATGAGAGTAACCATGACATGGTTCAGATGTTGACTCAACAAATGGGGGTTGTGTTTAACCCATTGATTCAAAATACCACTCAAACGAACCAACAATTGGCAGTGCAAATGGCGCGTATAGCTGATTTTTGTGGTGTTCCCCAACCCACTCAAAGAGAGCAGGTAGCCCAGAAACCAAGGATAGTCGTCGAAGAGGAACCTACTATAAACCAAAGACAAATAAATATTCCTCCGGCAAACCCTAGAGACCAAGAAGCAATGGTCGAACCACCCCGGGTCGAAATACCTGTTCAGCAAGAACCTGTGAGGGTGATAGTAAATAGGGATCAAAATGCTGATGATGTTGTGCAACAAATACATTGTAATAACATGCCAATGGAAAATAATTTAGCAGCCATGGTCGAAAGAATAATGGCTCGAAATGGAGTAAATGTAGGACTACAGAGACCTAGTTACACATCACCATTATCTGAATATATATTACAGGAAGATTTACCCCCAAGATGGAAAGTCCCCAAGTTCACTAAGTTTTCAGGAGACACGAGTGAATCGACAGTTGAACATGTGGCCCGTTACTTGATTGAAGCAGGCGAAATAGGACACAATGAAAACTTGAAGATAAAATATTTTCCGAGTTCTCTGACGAAAAATGCTTTTACTTGGTTCACCTCTTTGCCTGCAGGTTCGGTCCATACATGGACCCAGTTGGAGAGATTGTTCCATGAACAGTTTTATATGGGACAAACAAAGATAAGTTTGAAGGATTTGGCTAGCGTCAAGAGAAAATTCTCTGAGCCAATTGATGATTACTTAAATAGGTTTAGGTTGCTTAAAGCAAGATGTTTCACACAAGTACCTGAATATGAGTTGGTTGAAATGGCCGCTGGTGGCCTTGATTATTCGATCCGAAAGAAATTAGACACACAATATTTGAGAGACATGGCCCAATTAGCCGATAGAGTTAGACAGGTCGAATGGCTAAAGGCTGAAAAAGCTAGAGCAAATAAGAATAAAAAAGAAAGTGTGGCTTATGTCGGAATGTGTCAAGATGAGGACGAAAGTGAATCATCAAATTTCGATGAACAGGAAATTGACTTGGCAGAACTGAAACAGGGTCCACCATATGCTTGTAAAGTTTTGGCCTCGTCGAATGGGAAGGACCCGGTCGAGTCTGAAAAGAATGATAAGTTCCCCAAAAGGACTTATACATTCGCATTACCAAGTGTGACGAAATATTCGATTTATTACTCAAGGATGGCCAACTGATAGTGCCACCTGGTACTAAAGCGCCTCCTCTAGAACAATAAAAGAAGAGAGGTTTTTGTAAGTACCATAATTTCTTAGGTCATAAAACGTCTCAATGTTTCCTTTTCAGGGATTTGGTGCAGAATGCTATTCGCGATGGAAGACTTAAATTCGGCGACAAATTAAAGTCGCAAATGAAAATTGATTCAAATTCAATGCAGGTGGCGGAAGCCCATTATACTGAGCCATTCACAGTGAATATGGTGGAGTTTGAAGAAGGTTTCGACTACAACATTCAGATGATCGAGGCTACTGAAGGCTTCGACAACAATGTGAATATGGTGGAGATCACTGAGATCCCCGCTGATGAAAGTGATGTCGAAGAGGTCTCCAATGCCTTCATCAATAAGCCGGTTATGATCAAGGTTACTAAACACCTTGATGAAGGAGTCATAGAAAACTGCATCAACAAGGAAGCTACTGAAGGCTTCAGTGACATTAACAACAAGGCCACTGAGGGCCTCAACAACATCAATACAAAAATTACGGAAGTTTTCGACAAAGTCGAAGATGAAGCTGCTGATAGCTTCACCGAAACCAACAAAGGGATTGCTGGAGGTTCCTGCAAACTAGGTGCTGTAGGGATTCTTCGACGAATAATGGAAGACCCTAAGGAGAAAGCGGTCCAGTTTTGCTATCAACACAATGTCAAAGGCTTGCCTGTGAAGATCCACACAAAAGGTGATCATTTTGACCTGGCTAAGAAGATACATGAGGTTGACGAAGGCCTCAGCATGAGAATGGAAAATTGAACATTGCGACTGAGCCAACCGCCGATGTGAACATGGTGGAAGTATCCCAGAAAGTCCCAATGCGAATCGACGAGGAGCGTCGGAGAGAAGAGTATCAGAAGATGGCATACCCAAAGGAAGAAGAGAACTTGGTTGAGCTTATTCAAATATGACAGAAGAAAAGATCCGAGGTGATGTTATGCCCTCGCTGCAGTGCTGTTTTCGACAAGAAGGCAGCAGAAAACTTGGAAGGAGTCGAGAGGGCTAAAAGGAGAGGAAATTGGGGGGAAGTACCATCTGTGAGAAAGGAGAGATTCGACCCTAGAAGGGGAGATCAGAATAAGCAAAGGCTGGGAGGAAGGTATCCCAACACCTTCAAACCCACAAACAAAGCCTCAGATGATAAGTGGGTTCAACCAATTCTCCAGGCTCAGGGCCAGAAGAAATGGAAGAACTTTGAGGTGCAAAGGGGCTCCACTTTGACAGGAAAGAAAGAAGATGAGAAGCCCAGGAGAATGCCTTACCCTTCAGAGAATTATAAGGGTAAAAACCCAATGTCGGAGTCTCAATGGAGGAGGTTTCAAAGGCGAAAGAAGGCGAAGAAAGAGGCTGCAGAAAAAAGCAAGGCGGAACTAGCAGCAACATCCAAATTGTGAGCCAGAAAGAGGAGTCCATAGACAATGAGCGACGCAGTGTCCCTGAACAAGTGTCATCGAAAGAAGATGTAAACAGAGATGACGAAATGACTGATGACTTCAAATAAGAATCAGAGGCGTCCTTCGATGTCATGTGTAACGTGGTCTCAGTACTCCCTAGGGAGTACGATCAGGTGATAGAGGTTGAGGAGGAAGAGGACGTCATGGAAAGTGAAACCACAAGGCACATACCAGTGTGCTATTATATAATGAATAACAGATGCGTCAAAGAGCAGAACGCATTTTTTGAAAGGCCAGACGACTCCATGCGAAACCACCTTAAGCTTCTATTCATAAAAGGAAAGGTGGGGAATGTGGGGGTAAATAAAATCCTAGTCGATGGAGGAGCGGCAGTAAATCTGATGCCGCACTACATGCTGAAAAAGATTGGCAAAGATGATTCAGACACCAAGCCCCACAACATGGTTTTGTCGAACTATGAGGGAAAAGTAGGAACAAAAATGGGCGTGATACAGGTGGATTTGATAGTCGGAACAATTACTAGGCCAACGATGTTCTTGGTGATAGCTTCAAAGGCAAATTACAATCTCCTCTTGGGGAGAGAATGGATACACGACATAGGTGTCGTTCCTTCGTCAATGCATCAAAGGATAACAATATGGCACGCTGATGGAATAGTGGAGAACATAGAGGATGATCAGAGCTATTTTCTAGCTGATGTAAACCACGTTGATCGCCGAAGTTTTGGCAGAAACTTGCCCCACATTGCTCCTTGCAGTCCAGCCACATTCGACATAACGACAACTGATAATGCTTTCTGTTCACTATACCTCCATCCCACACATGGGTTCTAATGGGATAGGGAGGTTGTTGGTGAGGCGAATTACATCTTCGACACTGTACACATACAGCCAACTGGCTGGGGTAGCGAGTTCAGTGAAAATGAGTGAGTCACTAGCGCTCGAAAAGAACGCGGCTTATGTAGTCGAGAACAAACTCAAAGCGGCTCTAGAGGCCGAAGTGAAGTACATGGCTGTCGAAGCCAATCAGGTCGAAGACCACCAACAATATCCTCACAAGGATTTAGGCGAAAAACCGCTCGATGGAGAATTGGGCGAATGGCAGAATCAAAGGCTTGATGCCATTTACGACAATGAGCCTCTGGGTTTCGAGAAGGATCCATTGTCAACAGATATGAAGATGGTGGCACAGGATCCACTTGAAGAGATGACTTAGGATTGGGGGCAAAAAAAGGCCAACCTACATAAGTGCAAAAGTTGATCCCCAGTTCAAAGTCGAAATAGTCCGGCTGCTGAAGGAGTTTAAAGATTGTTTTGCGTGGGACTATGACGAGATGCCTGGCCTAGACAGGAGTTTGGTCGAATTGCAGCTGCCCATAATGCCTGGGAGGAAGCCCGTAAAGCAAACCCAAAGGCGTTTCGCCCCAGAGATTCTGTCAAAGATCAAAGAGGAAGTCGAAAGTCTTCTCAAATGTAAATTCATCCGTACGACCAGGTATGTCGAATGGATTGCTAACATAGTTCCGGTGATAAAGAAAAATGGTAAGTTAAGGGTATGCATTGATTTTCGAGACTTAAATTCAGCTACCCCAAAGGATGAGTATCCTATGCCAGTGGCAAAAATGCTTGTCGATTCTGCCGCAGCCCATGAGTACCTCAGTATGCTTGATGGATACTCTGGCTATAACCAAATTTTTATTGCTGAGGAAGATGTTCCAAAAACGGCGTTTCGATGCCCCGGAGCCTTAGGCACCTACGAATGGGTGGTAATGCCTTTTGGTTTGAAAAATGCTAGAGCAACTTATCAGCGAGCAATGAATTCGATTTTTCACGATTTCATTGAGACTTTTATGCAGATTTATATTGTTGACATTGTTATTAAGTCTGTTTCAGGAGAAAGTCACATTGGCCATCTTCGACAGTCCTTTGAAAGGATGAGGAAGTATGGTCTAAAAATGAATCCTCTCAAATGTGCGTTTGGTGTGCAAGAGGGAGACTTCATAGGCTTTATGGTCCACAAGAAGGGGATCAAAATAAACCAAAACAAGGCCAAAGCAATAATGGAGGCGAAAGCGCCATCAACAAAGAAGGAATTGCAGTCTTTACTTGGGAAGATTAATTTTCTCAGAAGATTCATCTCCAACCTTAGTGGGAAGACACAAGCCTTCTCTCCTCTACTTCGACTAAAAAAGGAAAGCTTTGCATGGGGGCAAGAGCAACAAGATGCCTTCGACAAAATCAAGGAGTACTTGACGCACCCCCCCTATTTTGATGTCACCTTGTAGAAGTAGAAGTATGAGGCTGTACATAGCCGCGTTAGATAAGACAATAGGGAGTATGTTAGCCCAAGAGGATGAAAATGGCGTCGAAAGAGCCATTTATTACCTTAGTAGAGTCTTAAATGATGCAGAAACTAGATATAGTGTGATCGAAAAGTTGTGTTTAAGTGTATACTTTTCATGTATGAAGTTAAAGCACTATATAAAACCAGTTGATGTTTTTGTTTCTTCCCATTTCGACATAATAAAACATATGTTATCTAAACCTATTTTGCATAGTCGAATTGGAAAATGGGCTTTGGCATTAACTGAATATTCCTTGACATACTTGCCATTAAAAGCTGTCAAAGGACAAGTGGTGGCTGATTTCATAGTCGACCATGCCATAAACGAAGAATCAGTGGACTATGTCGAAATAGAGCCTTGGAAGTTATATTTCTATGGTTCTAGTCATAAGAATGGAACTGGTGTAGGAGTTTTGATTATTTTTCCTAGAAGAATTCCAACATTCAAGTATAAAGTCGAAGGACTGTGTTCAAATAACGAAGTTGAATACGAAGATTTAATAGCAGGACTTGAAATTTTATTAGAATTGGGGGCAACTAGAGTCGAAATAATGGGAGACTCTGAGTTGGTAGTAAAGCAAATAACGAAGGAGTACAAGTGTGTCAAAGAAAATTTGATCATGTACTTCGTAATAGCTAATCGACTTTTGAAGAAGTTCGATGTGGTTACAGTTCGACATATTCCTCGAATGGAAAACCAGGAGGCAAACGATTTAGCGCAGATAGCTTTTGGATATAAAGTGTCGAAGGAAAAGTTGCAGGAAGCCATTGAAGTTAGAGGAAGAGTCGTGTCAACTAGGTTATCCCCATCAGACCTGGAGACAATAAAGCTAGGATACGCTGACAAAGAAAATTTCAAAAATTTTAACATAGATGATTCAATGACTGGAGATTGGAGAAAGCCTATAATAGAGTACCTACAAAATCCAACAGGACCAGTCGAACGAAAAATCAGGTATCGAGCTTTGAGATATGTGATTTTGGGGAATGAACTATTTAAGAAAACTCCGGAAGGGATATTACTTAAGTGTTTAGGCGAATCGGAGGCATACATAGCTCTGTCGAATGTACATAGCGGGGCATGTGGTGCGCATCAGGCAGGCCATAAGATGAAGTGGTTATTATTCCGAAAGGGAATGTATTGGCCAACTATGTTGAAATATTGCGTCGAATTCGAGAAAGGATGCCAAGAGTGCCAGGTACACGCAGGGATACCACATGTTCCTGCAAGTGAATTACATTCTATAATAAAGCCTTGGCCCTTTAGAGGTTGGGCTTTGGATTTGATTGGAGAAATTCGACCGGCCTCTTCAAAAAGCCAGAAGTTTATTTTGGTTGGGATTGATTATTTTACGAAATGGATCGAAGCCATACCCTTAGTAAACGTGGATCAAGAAGCAGTAATCGAATTCATTCGAAAACACGTCATTTACAGGTTTGGCATCCCAGAGACAATAACAACGGATCAAGGATCCGTTTTCACTGGAAAAAATATGTAAGCATTCACGAAGGAAATGGGTTGCAAACTTCTCACATCAACGCATTACTACGCTCAAGCCAACGGTCAGGTCGAAGCAGCGAACAAGGTTATAATTGGTTTAATAAAGAAGCACGAGGGAAGAAAACCAAAGAATTGGCACAAAATGTTGGACCAAATTCTATGGGCTTGTCGAACCTCTCCTAAGGAAGCTACAAATGCTACACCTTTTCGACTAATGTATGGACATGATACGGTCTTACCGGTCGAAATATACTTGCAATCAACAAGAGCTCAAAGACATCATGAAATTCCATCGGATGCATATTGGAATATGATGATAGATGAATTAGTTAATTTAGACGAAGAAAGATTAAACGCGTTAGATTTATTGAAAAGGCAAAAGGAAAGGGTGGAGAAGTTCTACAATAAAAGAGTGAAAAGTAAAGCCTTTTCGATTGGTGACTTTTTGTGGAAAGTGATTCTTCCCATGGATAGAAAAGATAAACTTATGCGAAAATGGTCCCCTAAGTGGGAAGGACCTTTTCAAATCACACAAGCATTTTCCAATGGCGCTTATGAAGTCGAAGAGTTGGATAAAGATAAGCGAATATTAAAAATAAACGGGAAATATTTGAAAAAATATAAGCCTACATTACAAGAAGTAAGGATAGCAGTCGAATAGTCATGCATAGAAAATAAGCAACATGGTGGATTGAAATTCCTTTCGCCAAATAAAATGGTTTAAATGTCATTACAAAATAGGCCTTAAAAAGGCCAAATAAAAAATTACAAGTATTTAAACTGGGAAAGATTCTTTCAGCTTTTCAAATTTGGATTTCTGAATTTGAAGATGACGCTCACAAAGGGCCTTGCCATTCGAAAGTTCCTCGATTTCTTTGCCAAGTTTTCGAGCCCTATCAACATGGTGCACCCCGACTTCAAGCTCTTTAGTTATTTCCTCTTGATTGATTTGTTGCAGTTCTTCTTGGCGCTTTTCCGCCTGAGAAATTTTGTTTTGAAGAACCACAATTTGTTTCTTCCACTTGAGGATGTTTTTGCCACAGACAGCTGCTTCTTTCTTATTTTTCTCAGAAGCCTTTTCCAAATCAGTTACTTTGTTAGACGAACTTGAAGCAGCATCCCACTCAGCAAGTTGTGTTTCCGTCTTATTTTCAATTTTCTAGGAGTAATCTCGAAGTCGGTTAAAGTCTGCCACCACAAGATCTATTAGAGTAGTCAGTTCAGGAGGAGCCTCCAGAACATTGATTTGCTTTAAGATCTTTTTTAGGTCAAAGTGAGCAGATGAATCATTCTCTAAAAGATGAAATAGATCAATATTGAGGATTTTTTGTCGAATATGGGTCAGCGCTTCGTCCATGGATTTGGCGTCAGACATAGTTCCCGAGGTAGTCGAACTATTGACGGTAGTATCAGCAAAGTTATAACGGGACCTAAGCATGGCCTTCAGATATTCAAATGGTCTTTGCACCTTCATATTTTCAAGTTCCTCTTGAGAGAGTCGGGTCGAAGTTGTAGCAGTCAAAGCTGCTTTGGATGGTTCACCAAGGTTTTTCTTGTCGCTTTCTCGTTCTTCATCCGCAACAGCCTTGGGAGTTGTTGGCTATTTGCCTACTTTCTCCTCCTCTTCTTCGCCATCAGTTTCAGCCTCCCCATCCTTCTCTTCGTCAGCATCTTTTGAACTAAGGGGGGAATGGTCTTCAGGATCATTATCTGTTGTGGGGGCTGCAGCAGGCATCACAGTGTCCCCACCAATGTCAACTAAGATGTCAGCCTCAGGACCAGTTTCTTCTTCCACTACGTTTTGAAGTCATTTAGAGACAGCAGTGGGCTGATTCACTTCAGTGGCTGATTCTTTTGTCGAATCTTTAGGAGAAGGCTTGGAGACGCTTGTTGGCTTGTAGGTAGGATCGCTGCTAGTCTTTGGGAGAACTTGGACAAGAGGATGCCCATGAGTGTCGACAAGGACCTGGAAGATAAGTGAATTAATGAAGGTATCATAAGGAAACTGCCTTTCAGCGTCGAACTATAGAAAGAAAATAGAAAAATACCATACCTTGGGAATCTCAGTCTGAAGACTAGAACTTTCGCGTTCTGCTGGAGCGGGGGTAACTTTCTCGTCAGGATTTTTGAGGGGGGTTTCTTCCAATATTCTAGAAGCGGGAGGTTTTTGTGGTTGAGATTTTGTCGGTTTCTTCTTCTTCCTTGAAGGTTTCACTTGGTCTGGTGATTCATCGCCATCATCGGTGTCAACAGTTTTGACGTAAAGTTCTTTTTCCTTTCTCTTCTTTGGCGTCGAAGGCGGTCTTCGACTTCCCTGTGGAACAAAAAGAGATTTTAATAGTATTTCAGAAAACAAAAAAATATATGTTGATCGAAAGAAAAGCAAGATAATACCTTCGCCAAAGGTGTCTTGGTAGTATCTTTTTGTTTTTCTGCATCTCCTGCAGTTGACATTTCACCAGCAGTTGACTTCTTGATAGGAATTTTGATGGCTGGAAAAGAAATAAGGAAAGGTTTAAACATAAATTAACATATACATGTGTGGGTAAATAGAAAAGTGCTGTAAAATTTTTTCCCATTCCACACCTTCATATATAGGAGTTTCCACGCGAACGTGTTCTATGCCAATATGAAGGTGGCCTTTGAAATTATCCAAGGTGTACTTAGTCGGAACCACTCGCTTAGCACGTTTTTGATATTCTTGGCGAAGAATTTTCATCGAATCCCCGCAAGTAAACCAATCTGGAAATTGAGGGCTAAAAGTCACACCAAATTCAGCAGAAGGTAGAGGGGGAAACTTTGGTGGATGAAGATTAAAAGCCAACTCATAACGTTGATCTGGTCGAACGTATGAAGGTAGTTTAAAATCATCCAATTTGCTCATAAATTTGTGTTTCAAAGTAACTGCTGCTTTGCTTATGGTTAGACTAAGTTCATTGGGCCTATAGGCAGTTTCAAAGTATTTCTGGAATGCTTGGATTTCCTTGACGTGTGTCGAAATACCTCTTTTGGTCTTGTCCTGCACAAGTGTAAAAGCTTTAGTTAGATGGATGTTGAAGGAAGGCATGTCGAAAACATGGGTGGTATAGTAATCTTTCCACCATTCGTCGAATTCCTGAGTGCAAAGGAAGGATGGTCGAAAAACCACTGGTTAAATCTCGACCAGGTTAGAATACTTCTCCAATAATTCTAAGCACTTATCCTCGTTGTGGAACATGTTGTAGTGAATGAGAGAACCTTTTCTGGAAAAGAGGGGTTTAGGTTGTATCTGAATTAACCCTAACTGTCGAGAGACAAAGTTGGGTTGGTAAGCAACCAAAGAGATCTTTGACTTCCTAGGGCTAATTCTGGAAGCTAGAAGTCTAGGTGTCAGAAAGGATTCCCAGACATTGAGGAAATCATCTTCTTCAGTCTTCGACTCCACAGGCAGTTTTTTAGTGAACCATTCTGGTCCAATCACCCTATTAGCAAAAGGGGCCATACTGGGAGTAAAGTTGTAGCGTTTAGCGAACATCATGACGTAACTAGTAAAGGCTTATTGGAGGCTTAGTCCTTCGTCAGTGGGTGTCAGTTGCACCAATCTAGTCCCTTCGACCCTCCTGTCCCTCAAGGTGCCCTCATTCACAGTATTTTTGATAGGGAGAGAGGTTTCAAAAGTGGCATTTAGCCACAATTGCAGAAGCCAAAACGGTCCTGACAAAAGAAGGTTGCCTTTATCCTTGATGGTCTTAAGGAAAGTAACGCCTTCGCCTAGAGATTCGTAAAGATTAGCTAAGATCATTTCACTCAGGCATAATCGACGCCCATCATGAAGCTGATTAGCCATAGTGATGTAACGTTTGGCTACTTGGAGTGACCTGGAGCAAAAGACACATCTTGACAGCCAAAGGGCCAGAAAAGCTACATGTTCCTAATCAGAAACCTCCTTAGTCTCTTGATCATGATAATTGGAAATATAAGTTGTGAAGGTGGCTTTGTTCGTGTCGAATTCTATAGAATCATTAGATAACATGTTGGGGTCATAGTCCACTCCTAACGGGATAAGGCCAGTGATAGCAGCTACGTCGAATAAGGTAGGAGTAACCATCCCACAAGGAAGATGAAAATTGTTATAAGTGCTGTCCCAGAAGTAGAGGGAAGCCAAGAGCATATTTGGGCAATAACCTGGTCCTACTTTCGACAGTTGAATTAAGTCGAAAATACCTATATCTTTCCAAAAGCCAGCTTTAACTTTTTCAATCTTCGCCAGCCAAGCTAAATAATTAGAAGGATCTTTCGACAAAGGACAAGATCTAAAAATTCTAGCATGGTTCAGATATTCTAAGCTTATGGGTTCTTCAGAGGGTGAGCCTTGACCATCAATAGTGGATTTCTCGTCTATGGCCTTTTCTTTATCAGTTCTAGGTTTAACCCCATTACCTATGGGTTTATAACGGTGATAGGTTGGAAAAAATTCTTTTACCATCACCGGATCTAATTTTAAATCAGGCAAAGGCCCCAACATTGCATGAGATTTACCAGAAATTAAAATAGGAATTAGTACCTGAGACTGGTAAATACGTCATTTCTCCTCTTCATTTGGAGGCTCTGGTACATACTGTTGGTTCCCCGCCACCTTTGGCCCAAGGATCTTGTGGATAGGTGGTAAGTTTTTGGATTTTTTGGAATCTTTACTTGTGATTTGGGGAGCAGTGGAAGATGCCATGGTTGATTTACAGAAGAAAATGCAGAGAAATGAAGAAGATGAAGTTGAAGAGAGTTTTTTGTTTAAAGAAAGGAAACGTAAAAAGTGAAGAATAAATTGTTCTAACTTATTTATAGGAAGAAAAGATGGAAGCGGCTGGAATTCAGAAGTTTTCTTTTTTATTTTTTTGGAGAAATAATGAAAAGATTGTGGGACACGTGGAAGTTATGAAGTGGATTGTTTCAGACGGTGGCAGTTAAGTTTTGACCCATGATCTGCTAGGGGTTAGGGTAGTGATGATGGAAGATCTTAAAAGTATGGGCTGAAGAGATGTTTGAGAAAAGTGCAATGATGACGTTGACGTTACAAACGTCTAATCATATGAACAGTCACTGGTCGAATTATTGACGATGTCGAATTGCATCGGCAAAAAATGCTTTTCTCCCTTTGTCGAAAATTCATTTTCTGGGGGGCAATTTGTAGGTTGCTAATTTCGACACCTAGATAATTGTTTAGAACAAATTTGGAAATCTGCCAGGATATTTTCGACAGGAATATGTTCCGATGGGAGAAAGCCAGTCGAAGGCAATTATTACTTAAAGGAAAGCATTGGCAGATTTTTCTAAGTATTAGAAATATTTCGACAGAAGGGTGATAGGCCTCGTTCGACAGATGTTTGAAATTCAAATTTAGGAGGGAGTTTCATTTTGAAATAGGACGCGTGGAATGCATCTAGTTGAGGAATGCATGCAGATTGCCATTTATCGCCATTAGGAGGAATGGCTGTTATGGGTAGTTATTTCGATTGTATATAAATAGGGAGTCTTAGTGTTAGATTGGGTGTGTGCATTTCAAAATTATACAAGTTATTCAAATTACTCAAAGTAACAGTGTGAGAGAAACAAGTCATTATGAAAAAAATGTACGTTTGAGAAGAACACAAGTTTATTTCTTACATTTTTTATGAAATTTCAGTTTGATTACAACACTCTTTAAAATTCTGCAAGTTTTTATTCTTGCCATTTTACTTCCGTTTCACCAGTCATTTACCAATTCCAAGTTCCATTTATCTTAGTTAGTCGAATATTACAAATTGTAAAGATAATAACAAAACAATGATGAAAAGGTTAGAGTTTTACTCAAATTGTCAACATTTCTAAACGCATTGTGTCCTAGGATTTGTGTGGTCGATCCTGTTCGTGAGCTAATTTCACAAATTAGAAGACCAGAGGTTATTTGCTGAATTTCAAGGTGAACAGTAACTTACCTCTCAGCCTCCATCTCGGGCTTCGTACGAGATACAAAATCACTCTCTTGTTGAGTATAAAAGACCCTCATGTGGAGTCAAAACCTTTTAGCCTCCATCTTGGGCTTCGTACAAGACACATATAAAAGTACTCTATTGTTGAGTCAGTCACTTGTTAGCACTCTCTTGTTGAGTCAACCCCTTTTAGCCTCTCTCTCGGGCTTCATACGAGACACATAAAAACACCATCTTGTTGGGTCAATAGCCTTCTCTTAGGCTTTGTATAAGAAAACCCCGGTTGAGTCAATCAACCTTTTAGCATCAAAATCTGTGCCTTGCTCACAGTATACAAACATCAACAACTCTTTTTCCTTCATCTAATTGCTGTAAGCGGCAAGCCTCTGGATTATTTACATCCACGCCATTGTCCCTCTTTTAGCATGAGAAATTCCAAAGGAAAGATGGCATTGCTCTAAACTGAGTTAAAGTCTTCTCCTTCAGGTTAAAAATCCCCCATAAAGGAAATTATGGCATTGCTGGATTCACATATCCCAGTTAAAGTAATTCTCCTTTATAATCAGTCACCCAACAGTTGTGACAAACATACCAAATATCCCCTTTTAGAGATGACAAATTCTCTCTAAAGTCAAAACCCTTCAGCTTCGCATCTTGGGCTTCGAACAAGATACAAATAGACCCTTCAGCTTCACATCTTGGGCTTTGAACAAGATACAAACCACATTTAGCTTCACGTCTAGGGCTTTGAACCAGACACCAAAACAATCTTTTTTTTTCCTCCCATAGAATAGGAGGAACTACGATCGCTCTGATTTCCCTGTTTCGTTAAACGGGAATACGTAGGCATAAGATTGAAAAATCTTAGCGAGCATACTAATCAAAAACCCAAAATCCCGTACCTTCACATATCAATCGAAAAGCACCAGACCTAACATCCTACCAATAGCCTAGACACTGTTTTTAACAAAATAACCCCAAAGGAGAACCCCCTGTTTTAATAGCATCTGTAAACCAACAGTTTTGACTGTTTAACCATAGTATGCAAGCAGGGTTAATTGGAGACATCTATTTCCCTTCCTTAATCAGGTCAATAGGATAAAAAATGAATCGAACTGTAGTACCAAAGCGATAGTGATTCGAAACCACAAAAATTGCGCTACAGCAGAATGGCGACCACAGTGGGAGGCATTCTTTCCTGCCTCCTCAAGGGGTGAAACCCTAATTTCATGTCACAGAAATGACAACTCTGTTGGGGAGTCATTGTCTATATAGGATCATAAGAGTAGAGGTCTAGGGTGATTAAGACAAATATATATACTGCTTTTCCTAATTGATATCTGTGTTTATTTTTCTGCTAATGGGAATGCGTGTGATGCCGCATGTGGAAAGATTGAGTATACACCTAAGGTAGGTGATGACAATGCGGGTAATCTTACTGGGAGTGAATTCCAGTTAAGAGCCCCCGATCGACCATCAAACTCAGTAGAGACTCCCTTTGCAAATACATTACCTATACGACTTCTGTTGTTGAAAGTAGTGTGGTCGACTGGGTTATCTGAGAAGCTGAGGTTTTTAGTAGACTTAAGCCATTTTGTAGTGCGAAAGCTATCGGAAATAGTTGTCACGCGATACTACCCTCATTTGAGATCACTATAGGATACATCAGCTCGCTGGCGATCCGCTTGCTGTTGTTATCCCAGAGGGGTCAATGATTTTGCGGACAGGTACAAAAAATCACCAGGGTAAACCTTTAGGGGGGGTTAGAGCCTTGACTTCATGACACCGACCCTTTGACCCCATGTTTTTTCTATGTTTTTGTGTGCTGAATTCATGCATTCATTTAAAAAACATTAAAACAAAGAAAATCTTCTCTTCTAGTCTCTCTTTTTCAAATTAAACTGAGACAATAATTGTAAATGTCAGAGAAAGGAGATTGCGCTAATGGATTTTGGTAGAAGGAAACTCATAAGTACACCTTCAAGGTTCCAAAGCTAAAGGATTTGAGAGGATTGGCGAGAATGATCACCAACCAAGAGGCTTTCAGAGCCAAGTATGGAGGATT
Organism: Lathyrus tuberosus; assembly: GCA_022829125.1. Taxonomy (NCBI): domain Eukaryota; kingdom Viridiplantae; phylum Streptophyta; class Magnoliopsida; order Fabales; family Fabaceae; genus Lathyrus; species Lathyrus tuberosus. Next base: position 3,248,921 of record JALAZF010000517.1, read on the forward strand.
GCTGTCTCTGTTAAGGGTCCATGTAATCGAAGGAATCCTGTCCACACTAATCCAGTTCTACGATCCGGTCTATCACTATTTTACATTCCCAGATTATCAGCTTGCACCAACGCTGGAGGAGTATTCTCACCTGACTGATTTACATATTACTGATCAAGCTCCCTTTTCTGGACTGGAAGAAATTCCAAAGGATCAGACCATTGTAAGAGCAATTTATTTTGACGAGTCAGAAGTCAGGACTCACATGACCACTAAGGGTGGCATCCAAGGTTTGCCAGCCCAGTTCTTGATAAAGAAAGCCCTGTACTTTGCTAGTATAGGGAACATAGCCGCTTTCGAGAGCATCTTTGTTTTGCTCACCTACGGGTTTTTTTTTCCCAACATCGATAACTTCATAGATATCAACGCCATTAAGATTTTCCTGATCGGAAACCCCGTACCGACCTTACTCGTATATGCGTATCATTCGGTACACTTAAGGAATTTATACAGCGGAGGAATGATCACGTGTTATGTACCCTTGCTTTATAAGTGGTTCACTTCTCACTTGCCCAAGTCTGCTGCATTTTGGGATCAAAAGAATACTTTACGTTAGTCGCAGAGAATCATGTCTCTTACCAACTCTGACATCGATTGGTACAATCGAATCTACGACGAGATCAGGATCATTGACCATTGTGGAAATTTCCCAAATGTACCCCTTTTAGGAACTAAGGGAGGAATCAACTATCATTCAGTGTTAGTTCGTCGTCAATTTGGATACCCAATGAGGCATGTCCCGCGCAATGCTTATCTGGAAGGTCTTTTCTTCAAGGAAGGAGAAAATGACAGGGCACTAAAGACGTAAATAGTGCACGCTTGGAAACACGTTCATAGGAAAGGACGAGAGTCTCTAGGAAAACCAGACTGTGTCTCAATGGAGCCTTATCTCCACTGGGTACAAACTAGAGCTCTCAAGCTGAAGATGCCTTACCCTCGTCAGGAAGTTCTTCCATTAAGGGACTCTGCCCTTTATTTCATGTCTGAGACAGAAAAACTTCAGGTTACTCTCTGCATAGTTCAGCAGGAGAAGAGGTCTTGGAGGAACAAGTATCGTATTCTCAATGTGGAGTGCAAGAAAATACAACAACTGTTAAAAGAAAAGGATGCTCTGATTGATATTTTAGAGCAACATGCTGTAGAAAATCAGGATGACCAAAGGAATTTGCTCGCTCCTTTCACTTGGCAAAGGAATGACAACCCGACAACGGCCCAAGAGCCCCGGTCAAAGAAAAGGAAAGTACTAGAACCTGCACCTGAGCTCTCCTCAGAGAGGACTCAGGATCCATTAGTTTAGGTTTCCTTTTTCATCACTTTGTAAATCTATTGTATTTCCATTTCTGCAATCCTTTGAATTCAATAAAACGGGTTTTCCCCACTGTTTGATATTTGCAATCCAATTGTAGAAGTTTACTTTGAATAAACAAAAATAATTAATAATCATTGCATTCATCATTCTCATAAACGCATTCTTCTTACCTATGAATCTCACGTTTGCGTCTCGATTCTAGAGTCAAATTGTCTCATTCGTACAATACTCGGGCCAATCGTCAGAAACAGATGGATGATCTTGAGGAAGAGAACAGAGGCTTGAGGGAAGAGATCGACACTCTGAAAGAGGATCTGAGAGAGCTTCATAACGACATGCAAGCTCTAGCAGAAGCTCAAATACAACAACAAAGGACTGTGATCTCAGAGATCACATCTACGCCCATAGTGGAGAAGTATGATCCTAGGTACAAAATGCCGAAAGATCGTCCCTAGGGCATGCCTATTAACTATATCCCGGAAGGATATGTTCTGCCGATCGCTGAGGATCAGGGAACTGCAGCAGGAACCGCTGGGCCTGAAGGTTACAAACTTTAGGAAAGCGAAGATGCCAGGGGCATGACAGCAACTCCTGAAGGTTACAAACTTCGGGAGGCACCGAGAGTCTCGGCCATAATGACTATACCACCACTCATGGTACACACTGTCCCAGAAGGACAGATTCCACATATACCTTCTGGTGGAAACAACAACATGTTAGACAGAATGAATGAGTTCCAAGAACAATTCCTGGAGATGCAGAAAGAGCTGCAAGCCCTTCGCGGTCAGGATTTATTTGGAAAGGACGCCGCGGACCTCTGCTTGGTCCCCAATATGAAAGTTCCACACAAGTTCCAAGTACCCGATTTTGAAAAGTACAAGGGTAACTCTTGCCCTCAAAGCCATTTGGTAATGTACACTCGGCGAATGTCAGCTCAGATAAAGAACCAAGAGCTGCTCATTCACTACTTTCAGGATAGTTTAACCGGTGCCGCATTAAAATGGTACATGGGTTTAAACCGCGCTACGATCGGCATGTTCAGAGATCTTGGCACTGCTTTCGTTCAATAATATAAATACAATTTGGACATGGCACCGGACAGAGATCAACTCAGACCAATGTCACAAAAGGACAAGGAAACCTTTAAGGAGTACGCTCAGAGATGGCGTGAAATTGCCGCTCATATTTCTCCGCCTCTTGAGGAAAAAGAGATGACAAAGATCTTCTTAAAGACCTTAAGCTCATTTTACTACGACCGAATGGTCGCCAGTGCGCCCAGTGACTTCACCGAGATGGTGGGCATGTGAGTTCGTCTTAAGGAAGTGGTCCGAGAAAGACGTTTAGTAAAAGATGCTGGATCATCAAGTAGTACAAAACGATACGGTAGTGCTCTCCCTAAGAAAAAAGAGCAGGATATTGGGAATATCTCTCTCGGAAAGCAAAGGCGACATTACCAACCAGTAGCAGCCGTAACTCCTGCTATCAACCCCGCGCCTGTTCCTACATATCAACCTCAGGTTGCGCAGAGCCAACCAAATTAACAGCAACTTCAGCAAAGGACACAACAGTCTCTTCAGCAGACTCATCCCCCGTACAACAACAACCGTACAACACGACCACCAGGGTTCGACCCTATACCGATGTTGTACGCAGAACTGTTTCCATTATTACTGGTCAAGGGGCATGTCCAAACCAAGTCTCCTCTTACAGTACCGGAAAATCTGCCCTTTTGGTTCAAAACGAACCAGACTTGTCCTTACCATCAAGGAGGACCAGGGCATAACATAGAAAACTGTCTCAGTATCAAATCCGATGTGCAAAAGCTTGTTAGGAGCGGGGTCTTATCTTTCAAAGATACGAATCCGAATGTTCTCACAAACCCGCTGCCTCAACATGAGAAAGCTGCAGTTAATTTGATAGAGGGAGAGTCTAACAACATCTATCAAATTCATGATGTACTCCGATTAAGGGCCAACTTGGTCAAGATGCATTGTAGACAGAGCGGGTATGGCCATGTGCCACCTCATAACTATCACCAGTGTGATATCTGCTCTAAGAACAATCAAGGATGTTCTGTGGTGCAATCAGCTCTACAGGAACAGTTGGATCTCGGATGGATCAAAGAGCATCGATTTCGTGGAGTCAACATGACCTATATGAATTCTAACATCATTCAGAACCACGACGTCCGTGCAATGAATGTCAACTTGGTGGCGATGCACTCAAGGCAAAGCCAGTATCATAATCTGCCGCAGCACAATTATAATTCCTGTCTGACTTGCTCGGTAAACAAACAGGGATGCTCTTTTGTACAAGAGGCCCTCCAGTGTCAGATGGATCATGGATGAATCCAGGACTACCATGATAGAAATCCTTATCAGATCAATATGATTCAAATCTTTGATATTCGTCTGATGAATACCAGCTTGGTGGAGTTACATGCCAGGTAGGTCCAACTCAGTTTTCTCACTTCACATGATTATCTGAGCTGTAAAGGATGTTGTGAGAGTAACCAAGGGTGCGCTCTCGTTCATAGAACTTTACAACACTTGTTAAACCACGGGTGGCTTCCAATCCATCTGGATGAAGACAGGCAACAAATCAGTGTGCTTAATGGAAACCCTACTCGGCGTCAAAGTCAGGATGTCCGATCTATGGAAACAAACCTGGTAAGGTTGCACTGTATTCAAAGCGGGCATGGCCAGGTGCCACCACACAACTATGAATGTTTTAGAGTCGGCTCGGAGAGTAACCAAGGATGCTACCTTGTGCAGGCATCCCTTCAAGGTCAGTTGGATCGTAAAGAGATTCACCCGTGTCCGAGTCCCGAGCCAATCAACTGGATGCCGGACTACTTCGCTGATCAAATCAGAGACGTTGTCATAAGCTCTAATCATTAACTGAACAAGGATGTTTGTACCATCATCCCTCTACTGGACGAATCAAAGGTTCTTAGCCAGGAACTGATTGAAGTTACTTACGACAGTCAGAAAAATCAGAAGGCTCCTGTAGTTATTTATCTACATGGACCATTACCGTATGAATCAACTAAGGCGATCCCTTACAAATACGGTGCAAAAATAATTGAGAATGGAAAGGAAATTCCATTACCCTCCGTCGTGAATATTGCAGACATCAGTCGAGTAACACGGAGCGGTCGAATCTTCAACCGAGGGGTTGAAGAACCTAACAAAGAAAAGGAACTTCTGAAGAAGTTCCTAATCCACCAGTCGGCCAATCCAATGATCCCGACCTTTCAAAGAACGATGATGAGATGTTGAAGCTCATCCAAAGGAGTGAATACAACATTGTTGATCAGTTGTTACAAACTCCTTCAAAGATCTTAGTGCTATCACTTTTAATCAGTTCCGAAGCCCACAAAGAGGCTCTACAAAAAGTCTTAGAGTAGGCCTCTGTGGAACAGGATGTGTCAATACGACAGTTCGATAGCATCATCTCTAACATCACTTCCTGCAACAACTTAGGATTCAGTGATGAGGATTTTCCAGAGGGGGGAAAAAGTCACAACATGGCGATCAATATCACAGTTAACTGCCAGGACGATGCTTTAGCCAGCGTACTGGTAGACACGGGATCGACCATCAACGTTATGCCGAAGTCCACTTTAATGCGACTATCATTCAAAGGACCCCGATGAGGGGCAGTGAGGTTATCGTCAAAGCCTTTGACGGATCTCGGAAAGCAGTTATCGGCGAAGTCGACCTTCCCATAACTATCGGTCCTCACACTTTCCTAATCACTTTCCAGGTCATGGACGTCCGGGCAGCGTACAACTGTTTATTAGGAAGACCTTGGATACACCAGGCTGGGGCCGTAACTTCGACACTTCACCAGAAACTGAAGTTCGTCAAGAATGACCAACTTGTCACAGTCTGTGGGGAGTAAGCCTTGCTCATGAGTAACTGTCGCTCCCGGGATTTTCACCCAAGTACAAACGCGAAAGTGGCACAAAACAGAGTCGCCAGCAATGTGTATTTATCCCAAAAGAGGGATAGGAAACACCGCATAAACCTGAAGGGAAGGAAAAGCATGGTCTTGTGACCAAAAGAATTGGATTCGAGAGTCGGTTACGCAAGAGGAAGGTATTAGCACCCCCACGCGTCCATCGTACCCGATGGGATCCACGCTTGCTTGTCTCGATCAAAGGGTGTAAGGAAAAGGATACTGGAAAAAGAACTGGAAAAGGAATGGAAAGAGAAAGAGAAAAAAATGTAGGGAAAATAAAAGAAGTGCTCGAATGGGCCTTACCCCACTGCCTACGTATCTCATCGGGAACATGAGAATCAGACCGACGTAGTTCCCCTCACTAGGGATGGACTGTTTGTGTTTTTTAGTGGAATACGTCAATGTTCGCGTCCTAGCAGTTTAGGTGTTGCGGCTCGCTGTAGGGAGACTTAGGCGTTACCTGTTTGCAGTAGAACGGAAATGATGCATCCTTACGGAAAGAGTGAATAAGATGAGAAAAGAATTCCCGAAGGAAAGATGTTATTGTTTGTTTTTGTCTTTTAAGAGTTTTTTTCATTTGTTTGCATATGATAGTGTATCTAAATCTTAGTCATTGGAATGTGTACATTCTCACATTCCAAGATGGAATGAGTAAGAAAGCACACTAAGGGTGAAGAAGACCCCCACACTTAGTTCCAATTGTCAAGGTTCAAACACACTAGCATACTTGTGTTTATTAAGTGTTTTTGTTGGTTTGAAATGAAGAAGTGTTTTTTATTATTTGCACCTTCAACAAGTATTGCATTTAAGTCCCTCATACAAGATCAAATGTTTAACACATTGACCCAAGATGGGTCATATGCTACACATTCTAAGATTATAAGAGAAGACCCCTTATAATCTTTTCTTTATATGAAAGGCCTAAATGCAATAAATGCCTACCTTTATTATATATTTTGAATTTTCTTTGAGATGAGAAGATGAAAGACTCAAGGGGGGAAACGGAAGTTAGTTGTTAGTGTGCTCGCCGAGATATCGCATCTCGTGCCTACGTATCCGCAATCTGAAAAGAAAGAGGAATCAGAGCATCCGTAGTTCACGGTACTACGGGTGAACAGGAAACAGGATCTCGATCGCATAGGTGCGAGAGAACAAAGGGGAAAGACACACATAAAGTCTAAGGGGGAAACTCGGTCCTACAAGTTAACATGCATCAATGGTCCTAAGGTCAGGATCAGGAGGGAAGCTATCTAATGTTATCAGGCATGGATTGCTATCCTAATGAGGTGTGGATGGCCTTTCCATGGGGGCGGCCTTAGGTCTTCAGTTCAGGCCCAACAAATCTTTGCTGTATGAACAAGGGGCGCGGGAGAGATTTGATGGTGTGTAACTAAAATGGCTTCTTCAATACGCAGTTTACCAACCCGGCCCAATGTATTGACTTACCCTAGAAACACATGTTCTTCACCATCAAATGTTCCTTTATTTTCTCAACGTGAAACCTTGTTACCTTACTCAACCATAACGGTTGCGCCGCCGCTCACTCCGTTCGCCGTAAACCACCACCGTTCCCCTTCTCCATGACCTCACGAAGCAATCATCGTCTCCTTCATCATCACTTTCGGTCAATCTCCTTCCTTTTCCATCGCCTTCGCATAACCTTCTTCGTTCTTTCCTCTCCTAACTCATCGCCGCACCTCCAATCGCGCCATCGCCGGCGGTTCTCCTCTATCCTATCATCACACCGCGACCTCACTCTATCCATCTCACACATCTACATCATGTTTCTATGAAATTCCAACCACGAACTCCAATCAAAGAACCGGAGTCTAAACACTGAGGTTCGACTCCGATGGCGCTACGGTTACATCGCAGAAGAGAAATCAAGACCTGACGGCGTACCTTTTGAGATCTCAAATCATCTTCATCTCTTCCTTGATTCTGTTGCGTATAGTTCCGTAGGATCCTCGATGTTGTTTCGACTCATATTGGTCAATCGAAGAGAGCTGAAGGAGTTGAAGAGGGCTGAATGAGTGAGTTTGCAGCAGGTGAAGATTGCTGATTGAAGAACTGGAGTGGTGAGTTTTCTTCTTGCATATTGGAGTGCTGCGTTGTTGATGAATCTCGATTTGCGTTTACAGAAATTGAATAGAAAGAAGAAAGGTTGAGCGCCGATGAAGGTTGATGCAGGTTCAATGGATTGATGATGGTTGTTCTTGACTCGATCTGCAGGTTATTGAGATCAGTGAATTGATGATGATGAATGATGAATTTACGAGTTGGAGAAAGATTTCTAAAGTGTGAATTGAAGATGATGTGAACGAATCGGAATCCTCAGAACTTCTCAGGTAAGTCACTCGAACTCGCAGCTCTTTTCTTCTTCTTCTTCTCCGAATACGCTACAACCGGTTGTGGTATCGCGTTTTTGAATCTGCTTCTTCTTACTATTGAGTTGATGTCGAATCGAACCGTTATCGCAATCCTAATCTTTGACACTATGATTAAATTGCAGGTTGCGGATTCCATGGTTGCAGCTTCTTGATGAAAACGGTTGAGGCTTGAAGATTGACGGAGATCGGAAATTTCTGCAGGTTTTGGAATTCGCTCTCCTCTTTCGTAGGGAATTGAAGGAATGATGAAGATGAAGTGAGGAGAAGACTTCGCAGTGGCTTGTTATAGGATACTGGTGAGTCGAAGAAAGTGAAATGAAGAAGAAGCTTGGAGTTTGAAGATTGGCGGTTGGAGAAATCTGTTACGGTTCTGTTACGGTTTTCTGTGTTAGGAATTGGAACTGTTAATTTCTGTTATAAAGCTATTAGGAAGTTAGAGGAAATTGGATTGTATTTCTGTTAGTAGTTGGTAGAAGTTAGTTTGGAATTGGGATTTTCTGGAGAGGGATTTCTTTCTGCTATGGATTTCTGGTGTAGCTTTTTTCTGTCATGGCTATTTCCCCTTTTTTATTTTTCACACAATAAAACAAGCCTTAGCTGTATGTTATACCGTGTAATTCTCAATCGTACAAGATTAATCATTGCAAAGCACCTTATGAAAGGGAAGAATAAACCAATATGAGAGTTAGACAAGTAAATGCCACTAGGAAGTCTAGAAATGAGTCGCTGGGGATATTACATCAGAGTTCAAAACACTGTAGTTTCTCATCTTTTTTTTTTATTCGGAATCACGCAAGGCAACAATGCTAGTGGACCGTCACCGCGAGACTCTGCTCGCTCTCGTCTCAGAGCTTTTGCTGGCGAAACAAACCATTTTTTCTTCTTTGTTTTGTATGGATACTTGAACTTGGATTAACGAGAGTTTGGTTGCTTGGAAAAAATATGAATTAAATGGATGTTTAAAATGGAAAGAAACAAATGGATTTTGGACTTATGGTTAAAAACTAAAAGGGATTTTGAATGGAATTAGAATGGATGTTAATTTGGGTTTTAATTCGGATTTTATTTGGAGTTTAGATATGGTTTGGATATGGATTAATAAATGGGATTGGTTTGATTATGATAGAAAATGAACATGGATTGGTCTTATGGATTTGAAATTGTTTTGAATGGACAAACTAAAATCTAGATAAGTATTGGATTTGAAATGAAGTTAAAATGGATTTTAAAATGTAGGAAAAATGGATTGAAATAAAATGTGGGTCAAGAAATGGATAAAAATAGAAATGGATTATAAAAATGGTTATTTGGAATTTTAAATGGAAATGGATTTAAGAATTGGATAAAGGAAAATGGAAATGAATATGAATAATGGATTTATGGTAGAAATTTGAATTTCAAGTAGCCCACACAACTAATCTCGACACGCCCAATTCTACACCAACTCATATCTTCAATGAATTCCCACAATTCAATCAGTAAGCTCAATCAACCATAACCAATGATTTGCAATTCAATCCACAGATATCCTGTCTTTATAACCAAGAATCTCGATACAAGAACAATTCCCCGAGAACAACTTAAAAATGAAGACAAGTCATGAAGCAGAAAGAACATGATCGACCGGAGGTCCTTGATGCTCACTGATAATATTCTGAAAGCTCAAACCAAAGGAAGATGCCTTGATCACATGTCCTATGCTGAATGCAATGCTTTATTTTTTCTATGCTTGAATGCAATGCAATGAAATGAAAGCTCATGCTAAATGATATGAAAATGAGAGGGCAAATTTTGGGGTATTACAGCTGCCCCTATTCAATCACTGTAGACCTGAATGGATGATAGCGATTGTTGTCAGACTTTCAAGGTATGGAGGGATTGAATACCGAAAATAACCAGAAAATTTGCACTCTGTAGAGAAGAAGAAAAGGGATATATACCCAACCAAATGAATTCTGCTTGAATAAAACCCTGATGATGAAGAAAAACACTGGAGAGATATCTTTTGTACGACGCCAGACAACTACTGGCTTGCCACACTTTGGGTGGACTTTAATACTGTCTTTTCGAACGAAGCCAGACGACTACTGGCTTGCAATACTGTCGATGGACTTTCAATAATGTCTTTTTGAACGACGCCAGGCGACTAATGGCTTGCCATACTGTCGATGGACTTTCAACAATGTCTTTTTGAACGACGCCAGGCAACTACTGGCTTGCCATACTGTCGATGGACTTGAGCTACACTGCCAATCTGTCGTTGGACTTTCTGCCAAACTGTCGTTGGACTTTCTCCAATTTGTGCTGGATTTCTGCCAATCTGTCGTTGGACTTCTGCCAAACCGTCGTTGGACTTTCACCAATTTGTGCTGGATTTCTGCCAATCTGTCGTTGGACTTCAAGGATTACCAAACCGGCTTTGGAATCTCACAATTGCCATCTTCAAATGGACTTTTGCAGCTTTTACCAAACTGTCGTTGGATTTCAGTGCTTACCAAACCGGCTTTGGAAGCTTTTCCAAACTGTCGTCAGAAGCTTTGCCAAACTGTCGTTGGACTTCGGTGCTTACCAAACTGTCGTTGGAAGCTCAAAATTGCCAAATGATCACTCCATCTGCTGGAATAACATGAACAAACTGTACGCATGCCAAAAATAAATTGGACTTTGGATTGTAAATGAGCATTGCTGAGAATTACACCACCTACTGGGTAATATCATATGTTGATACCTTGCTGAAGGAGAGATTCTGTCTATCTCTTTAAACCTTGCTGGGGAATGCCTTTTGAGAGGATTTTACAGAAGACCAAACGTCTTCAAAATCTACTGGGGATAATAGATTGGGGATATCTTTTGCTGGGGAAATTCAAAATGTCCCAGGCTCGGGATGGTTAACAACTCCGCTGGGAATTATTCTTTGACAAATTTCACATGCTGAAACCTGTAGGGAAATGACACTACCACTTGCTGGTAAACGCCATAAGGAAAGTTACTGCGAGAAATTTCGTCTTTTAAGAGGATTTTATAGAAAACCAAAAGTTTTCCAACTCTTAGACGAACACTCTGTCTTGAACTACCCTTCACATCGTCTGCAAGGTACCGGAGGATTTGCACTCGTTGTTGACATGGAGTGCTTACTGCATTAATAACCGTTATCAACACAGAAGAATTCAATCTTCGACAACAGTTGCCGTCACAAAGCCCGGTGGGAAATATTGAATGGAATAATTGACTTAATAAGATACAACGATACCCGGTCAAACTCACTTTACCGATATCGAAACGTCGTGACCGACCGACGGCCGAAGATGGACTCAATCAGTAAACGTTATGACAGAAGGGTGACAGGCGAACCCTTCTCTGAACATGATTGCCCCAGTCTTTTGCGTGGGAACAAGTGATTACTCATCTAGGAGAGATGATCCATGATCTCGAAAAGGCTTCCATCTTGCTTTTGAGCCTAGTATGAGGCTGCTACCTGCAAGCAAAAGATATGCACGTATGCCCCGTGCTGGATATGACTTCTGCAACTGAGAAAATCCAACTCTGAACCACCACTTGTTGGGGAGAAAGGTTTTGCTGCATCTCTTGCTGGGGTCATCAAATGCCTTGGGTTGGAATGCCCCTTTGTTTCAAGCCTCTTGGCTAATTGACTGCCTATGCGCGACCAATAGGTTTTCTTTCATTTGCCCCAGACCAACATGGTCCACCAAAAGAAATTGTCCCAAGAGGATTTTACAGAAGGCTTGACATCCAAAACACCTCAACGTCCTCAAAATCTTGTAGAGATTCGTCGAATCTCGAAGTAATTGCCCCAGTTTGGCTGAACTTTGAAGAGATTTCTCGACGTGATTGGCTCAGATTGGCTACACCTTAAAGAGATGGTTTGACGTGATTGCCCCATATCGACTATGTCTTAGCACAACTTGTTGGGAAAGACCCCACTCAACAAAGTTTCCTGAGGAAGTACAACTGGATATGGCTGCCCTTCGGGAGTTTCAGAATTCTCAACTCGGCAAGATTAAGCTTCTGGACTGCATTTCCATGTATAAACTTCTTTTGATGTCAAACAAATGTATGCAAGCAGAAAATGTTTTAATCTGAGAATGAAAATTCTAATGCAACACACATGTTAAACTTGAAGTCTTTACTGAAAAGTTGTCGCAAAGCTGTGAACGAATCACTGCTTAAGATACGACATTAATTTTTGAATGAAAGAATGCAATGCACATGCAACACCAACAAAGATATTTTAGCACAACTCACAGGAGTCAGGCACTCTATCTCTTGGTAGTATGCTTTTGAAATAACCATGTTTCAATTAGGACTTTTGAGGGTTATATCGTGGCCTGGTTCACGGTTTTGAGAAAAAAGGTTTATGGCTCAAAGTTTATCGGTGCCCACCCATTCTTCGTGATGTTCGCCAGTTCTACATTCAGCTAATTTGCACAAGCGTTCGCCTCTCAAAAAAATTTTGTGATCTTTAAGGAACCCATGCATCTGATGGTTTGACACCTAATGAGGCTTTGGATTGACAGTCACCCCTTTTGTCTTTTGTTCGTAGTCACACGACTTTGTTCTTGCTCGAGGATTTTCTTTTGTAATCCTTTTGTTTTCGCTTTTTCATTCTTTTGCTTTTTTTTTTGATCCCTAATTTTTGCCTGGACTGATTCTTTTGAATCTTTGATTTTGAAGTCCAGCGGGATGCCCTAACTTTTGCCTAAGTTTCTTGTTTTCAATTTTCAACTTAGCGGGCTTTTTCTTTTTTTTTTATTCTTTTTCTTTTTTTCTTGAACACGTCGTGTGACACTGGCTTGTCTTGACTTTGTTGAAAGGGTTGTGACTGCCTCACTCTTTAATTGTTGATGGATAACCATTGTGGTTTCACATCTCTTGACCTCTTGACGGTGGAATGGAAGGTAATGGATCCTCAGATGCACATTCCTTTTGAGGTTTGAACGCTTGGTCAAACTAACTGACGCCTACCCTGCCCCTGGGTTAAATGTGAGGGTTTTTTCATACGAAAAGAAACTCCTACTTCAAGGCTCAAAGGGGTTAACGAGGGTCTATCTCCCTTATATCTTCAGTGTTTGGGGAGTTGAAACAATGCCTGTACATCCTCAACTGGGTTTTATCCAAAAGCACACAATTAGAGGTTTTTGCGTTTTCAACTCATCATCCTTCCTCAAGAGTTTAAGCACGACAGTTGGTATTGCAATGCACATATGCAAACTTATGAGTGAATACAAATGGATTACTTCAAGAAAAACATGCGTATTGTATTATGATTGCCATTCAAAAAACAAACAAGCTCTTACATGCAAACAATGTTTAAACAAACAAATAAAAGCTACATATGTAAATGCGGTAAAGAAGCTAAATGATTGTCCTTGTTGAGGAGGCTTGACTCCGTCTGGACTTGTTGCTTCTGAAGATGTCTTTGCAAACTAGGTGCTCAATCTGATGAAGACAGTTCAATTTATGGGCCACCCGTCTGGTGTGATAACCTTTGAGTCAATCAAGTCTTGCACCTGGTGCTGGAATGCTCTACACCCCTTAATATCATGGTCGGGTGCCCCTGAGTGGAAATCACAATGCACATTAGCATCCCATCCTTTTGGAAGCTCAGCAGGAGGAGTCAACTTCCGGAGCTCAATCAATCTTAACTGAAGAAATTGCTGAAGTAATTTGGCATGACACATCGGTAGAGGATCAAAAACCCTTTCTTGCTTCCGTTAATGATGAAGGGATGCAACCGGGAGGATCCCATCTGTGATTTGCTGATGCGGTAGTTTTGGAACCCAAGGCTTCTGGATTGAGGAGGTCCTTGAGAGGAGGGAGGAATATCCACCTCTTTAGCAGCAGTCGGAGGAACATCTCTTCGCTTGGCAGTGCTGATGGGAGCGAACTCAATTGCCCCTGAATCAATAAACTCTTGGACCTTATACTTGAGCATCTTACAATTTTCAACACCATGACCAGGTACCCTTGAATGGAATTCACACCTATCATGGACATTGGAACCCATACGAAACTTGGTGTGTGGAGGTCCCGCATCAAATCAATTAGCTGAAATTTGAGCAAGTGCTGAAGCAACTGAGCGTGTGGCATCGGAATCGGATCAAACTTCCTTTCAGTCTTTTTTGGCTTAAGACCCTCAAGAAACAGTTGTTGATGAAAAAAAACTCTGACGGTGGAGAGGATTCATAAGGCACCCCATGGTCTAGAGGAGATCCCAAAGAGATAGGAGGAGTGAGAACCTCTACTGCGGAAGCGGGCACTTGACTGTCTTCCTTCAGAATTTCCATAACCCGGCTCATCTGAGTCTTCATCCAGTTGACTTCTTCTCTCAGCAGTTCCCGACCTTGGGACAACGCCTGAATGTCCAGCATAAAATGCCCCAGTTGGGCTTTCACCTCAGTCACCTCCGCTCGGAGTTCTTCCATATCTGAACCTTGATTGTGGTGATTTGAGTAGTTGGAAGAAGTCATGTTGGCCGTTTCTGAAGAGAATACCCAGTCAGGATGAGAAATCCGCTCCGGGACACCTGTTATGCATATGAGTATGAGAATGCAATGCAGAATGCCAGGTTCGAATATTTCCAAGGGATCATTATGCTTTGATTCGAAAAAAATTTTTATAGAAAAACATAAGAAATGGAAGGAAATGCTCAGTAGCAAGTCTCAAAATTAATATCCCTTGGAAATACACAAACATGTATGCGAAAATGATGATGCAGATGCTACAGGCATGGGATCAAAGCTTCCATATAATCTGGATAACTACTGTGTTGGTGACCAAATAAGCTCATAGGTCGGCTCTGAAGAGAATACCAGAATACCAGAATATCCGACTAATTAGAATACCAGGATGCTGGGACATCGGCATAATCAGAATACCAGAATGCCAGAATATCGGCATAATCAGAGCACCGACCCAATCAGAATACCGGGATGGTCAGAATCTCAGAATACCATAATACCAGGCTGATGAGTCCACACTGATAGGAAATCCAGAATACCGGGTATGTTGAAGGTCAAGGTTACCTGCACACCTGTAAATAACCCGCCCCTCTCACATGTGGGTACTAGGATGTTCAGTATCCCGGGCTCTCAGGTCGAGAAATGATGATACGTTCACCATTTCTGGTTTGGCATCATCATCAATCGAGGAGGCCTCAACTGATTCTCCAAAACGAAAAGTCCTCAGCTTCTGGCACTGAGGTCGAGAAGCAATAGTACATTCATCCCTCGGGGTACAGTACTATCGCTAATCGAGGAGTGCCTCCACTGATTCTCTTTCAAAAAGAATAACCTATAGCGAGTTCCCAGCATTGGGTCCTCGGATCGAGAATGTGCAATGGGTTTGCCACAGAATGTGGTCTGCCACTGTCACATCTCGGGAGGAGTGCCGCAACTGAGTCATCAGGAATGGTCACCAGAGTCGACAACTCTCTAGATCAACACCCTAACATGTGCAAGACACACACGTCAGAATGCATCCCAAGATAGCCTCGTCTGGCTGTGAATTTCGTGAATACCCAACGCACTCCAGACGGCACGTAGGTCCCACTACTCTCCACTCTAATCCTAAGTGTATACTCAAGCCTGTGTAATGGGCTTATCTCTCAAAAATCCCATCCCGCCAAACAGAAAACAGCACAGTCCAGCATAGCATAATATATCATATGGAATAAAAATGCTAAAATGCAGTAAATGCAGTAATATACAGTAAACAACTATACAGTAAAACAGTAAATACAGCACAAAGTATAGTAAACACCCAATGAAAGAAAAACAGACAAGCGCTAGGATTGACTCGCTTAGGATGGACCAGCAAGAGGTCAATCCATCCCCAACAGAGTCGCCAGCTGTCGCTCCCGGGATTTTCATCCAAGTACAAACACGAAAGTGGCACAAAACAGAGTCGCCAGCAAAGTGTATTTATCCCAAGAGAGGGACAGGAAACACCGCATAAACCTGAAGGGAAGGAAAAGCATGGTTTTGCGACCAAGAAAATTGGATTCGGGAGTCAGTTACGCAAGAGGAAGGTATTAGCACCCCCACGCGTCCATCGTACCCGATGGGATCCACGCTTGCTTGTCTCGATCAAAGGGTGTAAGGAAAAGGATACTGGAAAAAGAACTGGAAAAGGAATGGAAAGAGAAAGAGAAACAAATGTAGGGAAAATAAAAGAAGTGCTCGAATGGGCCCTACCCCACTGCCTACGTATCTCATCGGGAACATGAGAATCAGAGCGACGTAGTTCCCCTCACTAGGGATGGATTGTTTGTGTTTTTTAGTGGAATACGTCAACGTTCGCGTCCTAGCAGTTTAGGTGTTGCGGCTCGCTGTAGGGAGACTTAGGCGTTACCTGTTTGCGGTAGAACGGAAATGACGCATCCTTACGGAAAGAGTGAATAAGAAGAGAAAAGAATTCCCAAAGGAAAGACGTTATTGTTTGTTTTTGTCTTTTAAGAGTTTTTTTCATTTGTTTGCATATGATGGTGTATCTAAATCTTAGTCATTGGAATGTGTACATTCTCACATTCCAAGATGGAATAAGTAAGAAAGCACACTAAAGGTGAAGAAGACCCCCACACTTAGTTCCAATTGTCAAGGTTCAAACACACTAGCATACTTGTGTTTATTAAGTGTTTTTGTTGGTTTGAAATGAAGAAGTATTTTTTATTATTTGCACCTTCAACAAGTATTGCATTTAATTCCCTCATACAAGATCAAATGTTTAACACATTGACCCAAGATGGGTCATATGCTACACATTCTAAGATTATAAGAGAAGACCCCTTATAATCTTTTCTTTATATGAAAGGCCTAAATGCAATAAATGCCTACCTTTATTATATATTTTGAATTTTCTTTGAGATGAGAAGATGAAAGACTCAAGGGGGGGAAACGGAAGTTAGTTGTTAGTGTGCTCGCCGAGATATCGCATCTCGTGCCTACGTATCCGCAATCTGAAAAGAAAGAGGAATCAGAGCATCCGTAGTTCACGGTACTACGGGTGAACAGGAAACAGGATCTCGATCGCATAGGTGCGAGAGAACAAAGGGGAAAGACACACATAAAGTCTAAGGGGGAAACTCGGTCCTACAAGTTAACATGCATCAATGGTCCTAAGGTCAGGATCAGGAGGGAAGCTATCTAATGTTTCAGGCATGGATTGCTATCCTAATGTCTCTCCTACCTCCGACTTAATAAAAAATTAAGTGGAGCGAGGAATCCTACGGGATCGTGTCATCAGACAAGTAAACACAGGATAAATCAATCACAAAATGAACTAAAAGCAATGAAAGAGTAAACAGTGTCAATAAGCAGTCATGTCAAACAATCAAAGTAAAAAGGGGAAGCTTTAGCCAAGGGGTCATATCAACCGAGGCAAACAAGCTAGCTGTGGGAAGTAAGCGTACTCGCCCAATGGTATCAAGAGCCATGGAGAGAAGAGTAAGAAAGGGGAAGATGTGAATCAGATCACATAAGCATCAGCATGGGTCAATGCGAGCTATAGACAAGGCGTGGGGGTTTGATTGCTAAACCCTCATTCCACTTGACCGACTCGATAACAAGAGTAAGTGATGTTCAAAGCTTCAATCATGTAATGAGAGCTAAGAACGACTTAACTAGAATAACGGGGGTCGATTGCGAACCCTAACTTCCGTCAATTGCCTTCTTGGAGGTCTTGCCAGGGGGAATGGGAATGGGATGCCTCATAGAGGTCTTCAGGCACAATATTAAACAATCACAAACAGAGCCTCCTTTGAGGACTTCCATCATTGCCGGCCAAGTGGCACGGACTCCCAATCCCACTTCTCATGGCATAAAAAGGGAAAATGCGGAATTAGTAAAAGAGAAGAGAAGTGATACCGAACGGATATCAATCCGTAGCAACGCAAGCAAAGTGTAAGCAAACCGGCACACTTTTACTAACCAGAGGGGGGTGCATTTAGCGAAAATGAGGTGTGGATGGCCTTTCCATGGGGGCGGCCTTAGGTCTTCAGTTCAGGCCCAACAAATCTTTGCTGTATGAACAAGGGGTGCGGGAGGGATTTGATGGTATGTAACTGAAATGACTTCTTCAATACGCAGTTTACCAACCCGACCCAATGTATCGACTTACCCTAGAAACACATGTTCTTCACCATCAAATGTTCCTTTATTTTCTCAACGTAAAACCTTGTTACCTTACTCAACCATAACGGTTGCGCCGCCGCTCACTCCGTTCGCCATAAACCACCACCGTTCCCCTTCTCCATGACCTCACGAAGCAATCGTCGTCTCCTTCATCATCACTTTCGGTCCATCTCCTTCCTTTTCCATCGCCTTCGCATAACCTTCTTCGTTCTTTCCTCTCCTAACTCATCGCCGCACCTCCAATCGCGTCGTCGCCGGCGGTTCTCCTCTATCCTATCATCACATCGCGACCTCACTCTATCCATCTCACACATCTACATCATGTTCCTATGAAATTCCAACCACGAACTCCAATCAAAGAACCGGAGTCTAAACACTGAGGTTCGACTCCGATGGCGCTACGGTTACATCGCAGAAGAGAAATCAAGACCTGACGGCGTACCTTTTGAGATCTCAAATCGTCTTCATCCTTCCTTGATTCTGTTGCGTATAGTTTCGTAGGATCCTCGATGTTGTTTCGACTCATATTGGTCAATCGAAGAGAGCTGAAGGAGTTGAAGAGCGCTGAATGAGTGAGTTTGCAGCAGGTGAAGATTGCTGATTGAAGAACTGGAGTGGTGAGTTTTCTTCTTGCGTATTAGAGTGTTGCGTTGTTGTTGAATCTCGATTTGCGTTTACAGAAATTGAATAGAAAGAAGAAAGGTTGAGCGCCGATGAAGGTTGATGCAGGTTCAATGGATTGATGATGGTTGTTCTTGACTCGATCTGCAGGTTATTGAGATCAGTGAATTGATGATGATGAACGATGAATTTACGAGTTAGAGAAAGATTTCTAAAGTGTGAATTGAAGATGATGTGAACGAATCGGAATCCTCAGAACTTCTCAGGTAAGTCACTCGAACTCGCAGCTCTTTTCTTCTTCTTCTTCTTTGAATACGCTACAACCGGTTGCGGTATCGCGTTTTTGAATCTGCTTCTGCTTGCTATTGAGTTGATGTCGAATCGAACCGTTATCATAATCCTAATCTTTTACACTATGATTAAATTACAGGTTGCAGATTCCATGGTCGCAGCTTCTTGATGAAAACGGTTGAGGCTTGAAGATTGACGGAGATCGGAAATTTCTGTAGGTTTTGGAATTCGCTCTCCTCTTTCATAGGGAATTGAAGGAATGATGAAGATGAAGTGAGGAGAAGACTTCGCAGTGGCTTGTTAGGGGATACTGGTGAGTCGAAGAAAGTGAAATGAAGAAGAAGCTTGGAGTTTGAAGATTGGCGGTTGGAGAAATCTGTTACGGTTCTGTTACGGTTTTCTGTGTTAGGAATTGGAACTGTTAATTTCTGTTATAAAGCTGTTAGGAAGTTAGAGGAAATTGAATTGTATTTCTGTTAGTAGTTGGTAGAAGTTAGTTTGGTATTGGGATTTTCTGGAGAGGGATTTCTTTCTGCTATGGATTTCTGGTGTAGCTTTTTTCTGTCATGGCTATTTCCCCTTTTTTATTTTTCACACAATAAAACAAGCCTTAGCTGTATGTTATACCGCGTAATTCTCAATCGTACAAGATTAATCATTGCAAAGTACCTTATGAAATGGAAGAATAAACCAATATGAGAGTTAGACAAGTAAATGCCACTAGGAAGTCTAGAAATGAGTCGCTGGGGATATTACATCAGAGTTCAAAACACTGTAGTTTCTCATCTTTTTTTTTTATTCGGAATCACGCAAGGCAACAATGCTAGTTGACCGTCACCGCAAGACTCTACTCGCTCTCGTCTCAGAGCTTTTGCTGGCGAAACAAACCATTTTTTTTTTCTTTGTTTTGTATGGATACTTGAACTTGGATTAACGAGAGTTTGGTTGCTTGGAAAAAATATGAATTAAATGGATGTTTAAAATGGAAAGAAACAAATGGATTTTGGACTTATGGTTAAAAACTAAAAGGGATTTTGAATGGAATTAGAATGGATGTTAATTTGGGTTTTAATTCGGATTTTATTTGGAGTTTGGATATGGTTTGGATATGGATTAATAAATGGGATTGGTTTGATTATGATAGAAAATGAACATGGATTGGTCTTATGGATTTGAAATGATTTTGAATGGACAAACTAAAATCTAGATAAGTATTGGATTTGAAATGAAGTTAAAATGGATTTAAAAATGTAGGCAAAATGGATTGAAATAAAATGTGGGTCAAGAAATGGATAAAAATAGAAATGGATTATAAAAATGGTTATTTGGAATTTTAAATGGAAATGGATTTAAGAATTGGATAAAGGAAAATGGAAATGAATATGAATAATGGATTTATGGTAGAAATTTGAATTTCAAGTAGCCCACACAACTAATCTCGACATGCCCAATTCTACACCAACTCATATCTTCAATGAATTCCCACAATTCAATCAGTAAATCAACCATAACCAATGATTTGCAATTCAATCCACAGATATCCTGTCTTTATAACCAAGAATCTCGATACAAGAACAATTCCCCGAGAACAACTTGAAAATGAAGACAAGTCATGAAGCAGAAAGAACATGATCGACCGGAGATCCTTGATGCTCACTGATAATATTCTGAAAGCTCAAACCAAAGGAAGATGCCTTGATCACATGTCCTATGCTGAATGCAATGCTTTATTTTTTCTATGCTTGAATGCAATGCAATGAAATGAAAGCTCATGCTAAATGATATGAAAATGAGAGGGCAAATTTTGGGGTATTACAGTAATTTGTCATTATCTACTTGTGTAGAACCCGAGGAGGTTATTGGAACTCAATTCCAAGCAATTTCGGTGAACACGGAGAATCAGTCAGAGAAGGGAACCTCGATTTCCTCATACAGAGATGCTCTCGAAGTGATCGAGAATAACAATACAAAAGGATGGGGACATCTTGTCATTCCTACTGATAACAAAAAAAAGAAGGGTCTTGGTTTTTCTGTAACCTGCACCCAGACAGCTGCTAATGATGAAAGTCTTCATCCCATTCAAGACTTCTTCCACAGTGGAGGTTTCCTTCACCCAGTGCCTCAAACAATCAATACTATCAACAAGGGAGATCCCTCCGATACGAAGGAGGAATGGAAGTCTTATCTCAATGAGGATGGTTATATGTCTCAGGAAGAGGTGCCTACGCCCTTTTGCTATCCCGCACAAAGTCTGAGATTTATACCGAGGTCAGATGTCGAAATGATATACGGAGATTGTGATCCGAAAGGATGTCGGGCTCCACTAAACTCATTAGAGGAGGACACTCTGATGAAGGTCAACTTTGACCACGACTATTATGGCCCAATGGAGGGCCTGCCTATCTGGCAGCCGTACCCAGGAGACTTGGGGCAAGAAAATCAGCCAAACAATGAAAATCAGTTGAGCGTCATTGAAAAGAATACCTGCGTCCCCACCATGTCATGGGATCAACACTCAGGTTATTTAGAAAATATCCCGCACGACGATGAATTTGCAAAGTTCACCGGACTAGAATTTATCAATTATTCTTATCCCGAGGTCAACGTCATCGAGAGAGATGACTCCACCAATTTCAAAGAAGTGTGGGACACCTTAGGACAACCAAGTGGAAAATTTGACTTCATGGTCAAGTACACCGCTCCCGAAAGCTCTCGTATCAGGTTTGAAGATATCCAGCCAACTGGATGGGGAGATATACCACAGAGCACAAATACTATTCAAAATACAATAGAGGAATACTCCTACGACAACTCTGCCTGGGAGACCGATTCCAATGATCCTGCTCCGCCAGAAATCAGCGTCATTTCTGAAGACAAATCAAGGAAAGTACCAGACTTTGTGATTCACCGAGGAGTTCGCCGCCAATGGGTTGCTGTCGATATTTCGAAGATTGTTCATAAGTCAAAGTAATTGTCGTCTTTAACCTTTCACCCTGCCCAGGTGAAACGGATGTTTTGATAGGGCTCACTTTCTGTAAATATCCCTCTTCGCGTCGCCCAAAGCGACAGAGTTTTGTTTTATAGGGCTGTAGTTTCAACAATCGACTGGTTCATAAATAATATAACGTCGTTCTGTAATCTCCGCATTAATTGCTGTTTTCTCTTTTCGCTTTTCTCAGAAAATGGTAATCCTAAAAAACAATTCAAAATAAACAAGTAGTTTTTAAAAAAAAATACACTGCACACACTTGTATTTTCTCTATCTCTTCTAAACACAAATCATCACGTCATGCAGATTGCTTGTTTTAAACCCCGTTGAAACATACGATCCGATGCCTTCTCCCGACTTTGAGTTCCCGGTATTTGGGGCTGAAGAAGAAGTTGACAACGAAATTCCAGAAGAGATCTCCCGATTACTCGATAGGAGGAAAGGTCCATTGAACCTCACAAAGAGCCGTTGGAAACGATTAACGTCGGTTCAGAAAAAGAAAGAAAAGAAATCAGGATTTGGGCTCTGCTCAGTCCCACTGCCAAAGAGAGTTTGACAAAGCTTCTCAAAGAATTTCCCGATGTGTTTGCTTGGTCCTACCAGGACATGCCAGGGTTGGATACCAGCATCGTGGAACATCATTTACCATTGAAATCGGAATGTCCGCCAGTAAAACAAAGGTTAAGACGGACTCACCCGGACATGGCCGTCAAAATGAAAGAGGAGGTACGAAAACAGATTGACGCGGGTTTCCTCGCCATGTCAGAATATCCTCAATGGTTAGCCAATATCGTACGCGTTCCAAAAAAGGACAGAAAAGTCAGAATGTGTGTCGACTACATGATATAAACAAGGCTAGTCCAAAGGATGACTTTCCTTTACCACACATTGACATGCTAGTTGACAGTACAGCAAAGTTCAAAGTTTTCTCCTTCATGGATGGATTCTTGGGCTATAATCAAATCAAAATGGCGCCGAAAGACATGGAGAAAACTTCGCTCATTACCCCATGGGGTACCTTTTATTACAAGGTAATGTCGTTCGGTTTGAAGAACACCGGGGCAACCTATAAAAGGGCCATGACTACTCTGTTTCATGACATGATACACAAGGAAATTGAGGTATATGTCGATGATATGATTGCCAATCTAAGACAGAAGAGGAGCATGTGACCCACCTATCAAAACTATTCGAGCGGTTGAGAAAGTACCAACTCCGCTTGAATCCCAACAAGTGCACCTTCGGTGTCCGTTCAGGGAAACTTTTAGGGTTCATCGTTAGCCAAAAAGGAATTGAGGTTGATCCTAACAAGGTCAAGGCCATTCAAGAAATGCCTTCTCCGAAAACTGAAAAACAAGTCAGAGGATTCCTGGGACGTTTGAACTACATCTCCAGATTCATATTCCTCATGACCGCGACATGTGCGCCAATTTTCAAATTACTCAAACAGAATCAGGACTGCGTTTGGACAAGAGACTGTCAAACTGCCTTCTACAGTATCAAGGAATACCTGTTGAATCCGCCGATTCTATCACCACCGGTGGAAGGAAGACCACTGATCATTTACCTCACAGTCCTAGAGGACTCAATGGGTTGTGTGCTTGGCCAACAAGACGAAACAAAAAGAAAAGAGTCTTCCATCTACTATTTGAGCAAGAAATTCATCGACTGCGAGACTCGGTACACTATGCTTGAGAGAACTTATTGTGCTTTGGCTTGGGCAGCCAAACGTCTTCGCCAGTACATGATTCCTCACACTACTTGGTTAATCTCCGAAATGGATCCAATCAAGTATGTCTTTGAAAAACCTGCTCTCACGGGAAGAATTGCCCGTTGGCAGATGTTGTTATCAAAATACGACATCGAGTACCACGCTCAGAAAGTCGTTAAAGGGAGTATTTTAGCCAATCATTTGGCTCATCAATCAATTGACGATCAAGAATCAATCGAGTTTGACTTCCTAGAAGAAGATGTCATGTATTTGAAAATGAAAGACTGCGATGAACCGCTACCCAGTGAAGGGCCAGAACCAGGTTCCCAATGGGGACTAATCTTTGACGGAGCTATCAATCATTATGGAAATGGAATTGGGGCAATCATCATAACACCTTAGGGTACCCACATTCCTTTCACTGCCAGACTTACATTCAAGTGCACAAACAACGAGGCCGAATACGAAGCTTGTATTATGGGTCTCGAAGAAGCGATTGATTTGAGGATCAAGAACATGGATATATATGGCGACTCAGCCTTGGTCGTCAATCAGATCAAAGGAGATTAGAACACATACCAATCCTGATTGATTCCTTACAAAGATTATGCAAGAAGGTTGTTACCCTTGTTCAACAGAATCGAGTTTCATCATATCCCTCGTGAAGAGAATCACATGGCTGATGCCTTAGCCACTCTCTCTTCCATGATTAGTGTAGGTCAATGGACCGACCTACCTAAGATTGACATAATGCACCTTGAAAGGCCCGCTTACATCTTCGCGATCGATGCAGTCATAGATGATAAACCGTGGTATCATGATATCAAATGCTTCCTTCAAAAACAAGAGTACCCACCTGGGGCATTAAGGAAAGACAAAATAACCCTCAGAAGGCTAGTAGGTAGTTTTTTCCTGAGCGGTGATACACTCTATAAGAGAAACTTTGACATGGTCTTGCTTCGATGCATAGACAGACCAGAGGCAAACGTACTGATGAAAGAAATTCATGAAGGCTCCTTTAGCACACATGCCAACGGACACACAATGGCAAGAAAAATTCTGAGAGCAGGGTACTATTGGTTGACGATGGAATCCGACTGCTACAAGTACATGAGGAAGTGTCACAAGTGTCAGATATACTCCGACAAAATCCATGTACCGCCTACACATCTCAAAGTTCTTTCTTCCCCGTGGCCTTTTTCCATATGGGAAATCGACATGATTGGCATGATTGAACCTAAAGCTTCGAACGGACATCGATTTATCCTGGTAGCCATTGATTACTTTACCAAGTGGGTTGAAGCAGTGTCGTACGCCAATGTAACCCGACAAGTGGTGGTTCGCTATATCAAAAACAATACCATCTGCCGTTATGGTGTTCTGATCCAGATCATTACTGATAATGGATCCAACTTGAACAACAAGATGATGGAAGTGTTGTGCGCAGAGTTCAAGATCGAACACCATAATTCATCTCCCTACCGACCCAAGATGAACGGAGCGGTAGAAGTGGCTAACAAGAACATCAAGAAGATCGTTCAAAAGATGGTTGTAACCTACAAAGACTGGCACGAGAGGATACCCTTTGCTCTTTACGGTTATCGCACATCTATCTGCACTTCAACAGGGGCAAACCCTTTCTATCTAGTATATGGCATGGAAGCAGTGCTCCCCATCGAAGTAGAGATCCCATCAATCAGGGTATTGATGGAAGCTAAGCTTACAAAAGCAGAATGATGTATCCCTTTTTCCTTAAACTACCATTTTCAAACTTTGTAAATACTCTATGGAATCACGCAATTGGATGATTTCCATCCTATCAATAAAATTTGAGCCCTTGTTCTTTTGTTTGCAATTCTTATTTGTTTTAGCTTTACAGAACGACATTTTAACATGATTAACGATTCTTGAAACGAAACAAAAATGAATTTACTTGTCAAACTTTTCTGCTTTTAAAACCCTTTCCTCTTTAAGGGAAAAGTTTGAAAATCAGGGTATTGCTTAGGAGAAGTAGTCCATACCGAAGAAAAACGAATGACAGCACTATGCCGCGGTCAGTTGTATCAGCAAAGAATGAAGAAGGCGTTCGAAAAAAAGGTCCGACCTCACATTTTCAGGAAAGGAGACCTTATGCTCAAGAAGATACAATCATTTCTCACTGATTTCCGGGGCAAATGGACTCCGAATTATGACGGCCCATATGTGGTCAAGAAAGCTTTTTCAGGCGGCGCCTTGAGACTCGCAACCATGGACGGAGAGGAATTTTCCTACCCCAAAAATGTTGATGTAGTCAAGAAATACTTTGCCTAAACTAAAAAACTAAAAAAAAAACGTCTCGGTGGATTGAAAACCCGAAAGGGCGGTCCAGGCAAAAATTAGAGACATAATCAAAAAAATCATTCCGGTGGATTGGAAATCTCAAAGTACAATCTAGGAAAAAATTAGGGATTCATGGCAAGTAACTACGTCTAACAAAGGGGAAAATCCCCCGGTAGCAGTCCTGCCATCCATCAGAAAACTCCAGTTAAGGTCATCTTTGACAGAGGCTCAGGATGTCCCGAATTCAAAGTTGGTAGAAGGATAGTGGTCGTTATGTTTCAATGTAGCCCTTTTCCCTTAAACTACCATTTTCAAACTTTGTAAATACTCTATGGAATCACGCGATTGGCTGATTTCCATCCTATCAATAAAATTTGAGCCCTTGTGCTTTTGTTTGCAATTCTTATTTGTTTTAGCTTTACAGAACGACATTTTAACATGATTAACGATTCTTGAAACGAAACAAAAATGAATTTACTTGTCAAACTTTTCTACTTTTAAAATAAAGATGGCAATTTCTTTTGACTGTTGAACATCAAAAGAACATCGATCGCTTCGCCAGAAGTAATCGAGCTTCAAAGTGCAGAATCAAAGTACTCCTTCTAAGCCAGGGCGCCTGAATGAAGGATCAACTGTGTCAGATGCGAATACTCCATCTGACATCTTCGGCCGAGTTCTTACCCCCTAAGCCCGACCAACGGTTGTTCCCCCCATATGGACTACTTCTCCTAAGCAAGGCAGAATTGCTATTTTAAACCAGCGATACTTTTTATCTCCCACTGTGGCCGAGTATCCAGTCGTGTTCATATACTAGTCTGTAGTTCGTGTCAGTTTTATCAGCATATACATACATGTATCATGCATTATTGATTTACATTCATATTCATGTTGCATCACTATCACTTTAGTCGATCTTGTCCCCTGGTGATAAAAGTCTTCACAATCGAGTTGTCAGTTCTTTCCTCGTCAGGAAATGTTGCGTCTGAACAATCTCTCTCCTCCAGTTTATTTCTGGATTAGAGTTGGCCCTTGACCACTTTGATAACTTGAACCTCTGAGAAAACCAGAGAAACTTTCGGCAAATGTCACTCTTCGCCATTGAAGATGATATCTTCGCTTTCCCGGATTAAGGAAAATCCCCAGAGAAAGCCTCTTAATCAGAGATTTGACAACACAGCAGTTTTTCTCTGAAAAATCCACTGACGAAAAGGTCATCAACACCTCAAAATTAGATCACATCATATGGCATTTCTCCGAGAAGATCCCGAGAAAAGTATGATGTAAATGAAGGTTCGAGAAAGACACAAGAAAGGGGGTTTGAATTGTGTATTTACTCTTTTTGTAACTTTTCACATCTTGTTAATTTGACGCTCAAGAACCTTTAATGTTCATTGAGAGAATCTGATCTATTAACTAAAGAGTATGAGAACCGTATAGGTTCTATTCATAAGTTACGATACTCAGTACTTGCAGTGCGGAAGCTTATCAGAGATAGGCTGCAAGGTTCTGACTTTGCTTAATATGAGGTTCTGATATTCAATGCAGAAACATAAATAGAGATACTAAGCAAGAGAGTAAAGGACACACGATATATCCTGGTTCACCACGCGGGCTAATCCAGTCCACCCTCCTCAGGTGATTTCGCCTTGAACACAAGGACTTAATCCACTATAATCAAATCATGATTACACTTGCACGGGCCACGCCAGTGACTAACAACTTGCACAGCCGCACTGTGACTAACAACACAATGAACCGTTCAGGGATTCAACTTAATGAATATAACGAACATTGACCTGCAGGTTCCAATCTCTCTAAGATCTACTACTAGGCTTTCTCAGCTAGACGTTCAGGGATTCAACTTAATGAATATAACACTACTGACCCTATTTCAAGATTTTCCACAATGACACCCAACCATTGTCATCTCAAGTATCTAATCACCACGTGATCTACTCAAGGGCTTCAACTCACAGCTGAACCATTCAGGGATCCCATTAGGATATAACGTTCACTTGAGGAGTCTCAATTCATTTAGTTGAATTGGCAAACAGGAGAATACAAATTGTGCTTCTTAATAAGCAAGTTTCTCCTAGGTTTAAGTACAAAGAACACACACATGTGTTCAAGCAAGTTTTGAGCAATCAACTCCTTGCTTTCCTAAGAAACTACAAAGATGTATTTAGATATTACAATTGTTTACATCTTGTAGATCTTCTTCTTCTTCGTCTTCAGGTTGAGCAAGCTTTGAGCAGCAACTCCTTGCTTCAGATCTTCAATGTAGTATTGACGAGAAGGTAGGTTGATGACTTGATAGATCTTCAATGTTGTCTTCTTCATCAACAGCTTCTATTTCATTGTTGTTGTTGTGTTGATTTATCTTCTTGAGTTTCAATAACAAACGCCATTAGTGAAATAGTGATAGCTCTGAATATGTTAAGTGTTACAACGAGAACTCATCGTTGTTGCTATCTTCATAATGACTTGGTCAATTTTGTAGATGAACATTCAGTTCGTGATTCTATAAGTGATCGACACATCAGAAGCAAAAACTCTTTCCATTAAATAGCCAGTAGAAATATAGCCGTTAGAGAATACTGTTGGCTGTTTGGAAAAGAGGCTTTATGATATAATGAGTTGTACTGACACATCTTCTTTTTGCAGAGGAAGAAGTGACCATACATATTTTCTTGGGCAGTGTGTACATTTAACTCACAACGATAATATTTAGACTTCAAAACTTCAGTGGCTTCATATGTTAATTTGATGAAGCATGAGTGGAGTCTTTATAGCAGAATATCTGATGCTTCAAGTCTTCCGTTAATTGAAGAAGTCCATTAGGAATTAGTCTTCTGAACTTCGGCACTTTGTCGTTAAGAGCATTATCCTTTTATACTTTAAGTCTTCCTAATCTTCAGAGCCTGTCTTCAGAGTCTTCAGAACTTCTTGTTTGAAACCTTGATCTTCAGAACTCGTCAATCTTCAGATTCTTTCTGCACTTGATCTTCAGCGTCTTCAGCCATCAGAACTTCAAGTCATAGGAGTCTTCAGAACTTTGGTTCTTTCTGAGTGTACTTCTTTAGAAGCTTCGCTATCTTCATAATCTTAATCACTTTCAGAGAGCATCCACAAGAGCATTGCAACAGTAATCTTGGCATCCTTGGATCTGGCTGATCATGACTAGATAAACAAGCGTTCTTGCTTCTCGCGACTTTAGTCACATATAGTAACTTCGTATATATATATATATATATATATATATATATATATATATATATATATATATATATATATATATATATATATATATATATATATATATTCAATCATAGTACATCTAACTGGTGTATATTGGTTCTGATGTCTTTAGTTCTTATGATCTGCACACAAGACACGTTAAACCATAAAATGGTTCTTTCACAAATACTTATTGTTATCATCAAAACATAGATTGACTTGTAGAGACAATTCTTGCACTCACAATCTCCCCCTTTTTGATGATGACAAAACCAAGTATTTTGATTGAACATTTTATACAAGGTAATCACCAAAGCAAACAAATTCAGAGTATGGAACAACAGCTCCCCCGAATGAGTTATCCTCAAAGCTTTATCTGAGATCATCTAGGATTTTATATAATCCAAAGATATACAGAGTAACAACTTGAGTTGCCAGAACAGAAATAGAAAAGAGTTACTTTTCTATCTTGTCCTTAGAAAAATGAAGAGTCTTTAGCATCTGGACTAGTTCAACAGAACTTCCATCTTCAGATCTTCAGAACTCAGTTTCCTTTGTTGTCATATCAGAGCTTGTTATCTTCAGAGTCGTCTAAAGCATTTCTACTTTTCAGTAGATTCAATTGAGCACAGAATTTGAGCAGTTCTTCGACTGATAAGCATAGCTTCGCTGTATATCAGAAACTGTCTTTTGAGACACTCCCCCTGAGTTTCAGGCTATATGAAGATTTTAGATTTTGCATTTTAGTCTCCTGGGTAATCTCCCCCTAATTTCCATAAGTCAGATATTGGGATCTTTCAGAATCGAAATTCAGAGTTTCTAAATTTAATCACCAGTGTTGATCATGACTTTTCAGAGTTTAACTTTGAACACGGGTTTATTTCAGACCTTGTTATTGTCACAACTCAGTTAAATTATCAAAGCTTAATTTTTGATCAGATACCAATTGAAGGTTAAAACTTGTGATCAATCAACGCTTGATTCTGAATCTGGTACATCTTGTTTTAGTCGGATGTAAAAATGATGTGCTGACTCTTATACCAGAGTTTTTTTATTCTGATGCTGAAGGAGTTCTTTTGATATTACTTTGAAGAGTATTTCCTTTGTGTGCTGATAGGATACCAATGAAGGTACTTTGACAGTAATCCACAGCTTTGCTTTGATTGAGAGTCTAATACTAATCTTTGTGTACTGAATCTGATTTCCAATTGATGATTTAGTCTGATACCAAATCGTCTTTAATTCAAATTGGTTCCTGATAAACATCAGAATGGTTTCTTGCTTGGATCTTTAATCCAGATCTTTAGACAGTTCTTGACTTCTGATTTGCATAGAACTTCTGAGTGAGCATCTTGAAATGTAGACTTTGCCTTGATTGCTTTCAGAGTTTTCTTACTTAATCTGATTCTTTATTCTATGATCGTAGTTCTTCTTCTTATCCTGTCTTTAGAATGCCTAGTGAACTTGTTTAGAGTTCCTCGGATAACATCAAACAACAAACGTTAGTAGTAACGCATTTTATAAGAATACTTTGTTTGAGTTCTGTATTCTTTCATATTTCCTTCTTTCAATCAAAATCAATCAATATATTTCTCCCCCTTTTTGACATCATCAAAAAGTATTTAAGCATGTAGTCAGGGCATATGAGCATTTAAGCATGTAGTCATTTATATTCAGATATAGAGTCACAGAGTCATTTAAACATTTAGAAGCATTTAGACTCATTTTAGGGATACACATCTATACTCAGTATGTATTTAATTGAAGGATGAAGGCCAATTGTGAGAGACTTGAAACCAATAAGAAGCTCATTAAACAGGCTAACTGTAGTCAAACATAGATTAGATAAGGATTTAAACACAAACATATAGATACAGATTTGGACTCGACAAAATAGGTTCTTATAAGAGAAAAACTTTTAGAGCTACGTATTTCCGTGTTATTAAGGATTGAGATGTTCCTTACTAGTTTATTAGTCGAACGACTGTATGCGTATTTCAAGAGAGTTGAACAGCTGAGAAATTTCTAGTAAGAAATAGGAAAGTAGCCTTTTGTATGCGATTTCCTAGATGGGATAAATTAATGAGTTTCTTTTAATTTAGCCATTTTGATTTCTAATACTGGTTAAATTATCTAAGAGACAAATAAGACATTTTCATTAATTCAATGGTGATTGTACATAACGAATTAAAGACAAAACATAGCAACTGCTAAATGAACATCACCACCTTAATCATCAGAATCCTCAACACTGTTCATAGTTTCACAACTGATTTCGACATGAGAAGTACGAGGTTCAAGCCTGATAATTAAATCCCAGGCCCTTTCTTTTAGAAGAATTTCTGAGATGATTCTTCCATATGGAATGAAAGCTTGCACTTTGTTTCTGGAGATTTTGATGGAATGACTCATATGGTTAAAAATGGTTTTAGGGAGATCTATTGTAACATGATGTGTTAGAAGAAAGATAAAGATTTTGTCGCTATGTGTCAGGGTGGTTCTAGCATCTCCACGAGGACGAAGGTTGGTCAAAGAAAATTTGAACCAGGTTTTTGGAGACGGGAGAAGCTTCTCCGGGTTGTTTGGTTCATATGGATCTGAGTTATCGAACAAGATTCTACATCTATCCACCATACTTAGATCAGATTAAAAGTCTTCAATCGTGACTCCGTCAGAGACACGTTCTATGATTCTCTCTATCGAAGAGACAGAGATAGCAATGGGTTGATAGTGAACTTCTGACCAGATGGTTTTGCCATCATTGCTGATTCTGGCATATTTCCAGAATTCTTTAACAAGGTTTGGATAAATGGGACCATATAGAAGAGCATAATAGCTTTGCCAAGACTGAGCTTGCATGCTTCTGAGTATTCCTAAACCATTGTTTCCGGGATGGGCAAGGTTGAGTTTCTTTTCCGGAATAAGGTGTAGATTTTCTTTGTTTCCAAGGAAGGTTAGTCTAATCCTTTGAGAGTTCATTGTTCTTAGTGAGTTTAGAATTTTGCAATTGAGAGAGGAATCCTACCTTTTATGGGTGAGTTAGGATGAAGTGTGATAATTGCTTTTGGGGATAGGATTTAATTTGTTATTTCCTAGATATTTAAATTTTGGGTATATGGAGAGATGTAGACGCGTGTAGCTACAGAGATGAGTTAGTTGTTTATTTATTGGAAAGGATACTAGAATTAATGATGGCTTTTTGGCGAGTGGTCAATGAGTCGGGTACATTAATGATGGTAATAAATTCGAATCGTAGAAAATCCTTAATGAATTAATATTCTTAAGTTTTAACTGTAAAATTCTAACAAAGCTTATTATCTATGTAACATTTTATTGTTCAAATAGAGACTTTAATTAATGATTATAGATTTGACAATACGTTTTTCTTAACAAAAAAATTAAAGCATAGTTAGCATAGTTTCTCTAGTCACTAAAGACTTCACCTTTTATCTTCAACAGACAGTTTTCTGGAAACTCATCTGGACCATCTTCTTCAATTCTTTCTTTGATCATGTCTATAATTCCATCTCTGAAGAAAATCTCAGATAATACTCTTTCATATGGAATGTAGGATTTTGTGAGGTTTCGAGACTCAAGGATGGTTTTCCAAAGGCAGTTGAAGATTGAGTGTGGAAGATTTATCCGCAAGTCATTCATTAGCAAATAAATGAACTTATGGTCGTGAAATCGAATTAGATTATTACTATTTATTCTGGGAAGAAATTTTGACAGCATAAGTTTGTACCAGGCCTTGGGAGTAGGTAGGAGATTCTCAGGATTGTAGGGTATGTATCTGGAAGATAGGTTGTGAAGGGATGCAAAATTTCTTGCAGGAAAGAAATTGTGTTTGTCAAAATTGACATGAATTCCAGCATCCTCACATCCAGTTGCAAGGATCACTGAGAATAGGTTGATGTCAATAGGGATTTCAAAAACATAGGAAGTGATGCAATTTCTTTCAACATCAAGATTGGCATGTTTCCAAAATTCTTTGACCAGGTTTACATAGATAGGCTTTTCTAGCATCATGGAGTACATAGTCCATTGTTGAGTATACAAAATATCTGCTATATTACATGCAGTGTCTCTTGAGAGTGAAGGAGTACTGAATGAGAATCGTTTCTCAGGAATAAGTTCAAGAAGATTTGGATTACCGAGAAAGGTTAATGGAGGCATGATAGTAGATGGACAAAGAGGTTTAGAGTTTTAGGGTTTTGAGTATAGGAGTATGAAAGGAAGACGTGACTTTATAGAGTAAGTGTGTAGATTGAATTATGCCTAGTCTAGGGAAGATATAGGACAGTTCAAAATATTTTAGTAAGATCTTATTAAGTTGTCAGAGATATGTTGTGGTTTCAATAGATTCGCAATTATTATTGTATTCTTTTGCGTGTAGTTTTTGTTAAAGGGTTTTCTTGTATTTACCAATTTCTTTCATTTATGCTTAACAGATTTTCTATTGGTTGAATATTTTACTAAAGAAACATGTAAGGATTCCTAAATAATTACCTAGTAAAACATGCTATGACAAGTTTGAAAGAATTCTAATTAAGGCATCTCATGAGTTTAACAGATTATTAGTGAAGAGAAAAGTGTACCTTAGATTTTTCAGACTTAACTGAGTGCTTTTTGTCTTGACTTTGGTCTTCATTCTGATGAATTTTGAAATCTTCGTATTTTTACATGATTGCATTCTTCTGAGCTTTTGATCAACTTCTTTCAAACTTGGCTTGCTTCTGAGAGAGAGTTGAAGGTTCTGAGATTCTTCAAGATACACCTTAGGGATGCTTAACCTCTTTGAAGAAAATCTTTTAGCTAAAACTTTTCGTGAAATCATTCCTTTCAGACTCCTGAAGCTTTGAGCATCTTTCTGATTCTGCCTATTTCCGAGTAAGCTGCAGATGTTTCTTGGGTTCTTCAAGATAAGCTTGTCTTCTGACTTCTGAAGAGAATATTTTCTTGGAAAGTGATTCTAGTTGGGTTATAGCTTTCTCTCTCTTTTCCTGTTCAACCTTGTCCTTTAGTTCTCTAGGTTACCATAACCGAGATTAGGACTTAGCATGATCAGAGTGACCATTTTAATTGAACTTAGCCAATTACATGCAATCCTTTTTTATAAGGCGACACTCATATGTGTGGGAGCATTACTGAGTGAACAGTAGATTTCATTTGATGACCTCATTCATAAACAACAGATTACATCTGTTTTTTATTGTTTCTCACTTCTTATTTCCTTGATCCATAGAACCTGTTTAGTTCCGATACAGTTCCTAAGATATGGATATGAATCTTAAACGACAAACTTCAAGAATTGATTGAGTTTTTCCTATCAAAGCCCGAATTCAGTTTGCGTTTGTGAGAGTTTCTTTTCTTTGAAAGATGATTGATTTCACCAGTTCAGTAAGAACCTTTGAGAGATTATACGAGGAGGAATTATCATATCATTATCTGACTTGTTCCGCAAGGTTGTTTCAGAACTTGTTCAGAACCAAAACATCGTCATGCCTCATGTGTACATCACTAGACATGATTTGCATAAACCTCTTGTTCTCACAACGATGATCAACTTATTTGGGGTTGTTCACACATATCTATGAGTTGACTAATTTCTTCAAACGAACATCATTAACATCATCTTAGTTGGAGAACCTAGATACCTGAAATGATAGCATCTAATTTCATAGCACAAGTGGTTCTAAGAACACTTGATCTGTTGAAAATCAGATTATCAACATTTGATCTTTACTAGAATGATTTCAGGTTGTCGGAGCTTGATCACTGAACCAGTTAAGATCTTAAGAGTTCATTCGGAATCAAGTAATTACTGAATCTTTGGGATTCAGATCTCCATTGAATCTTTTGATCATTCCAGATTCTGACATTGAATCATTTCTAATAATTTGAATTTTTCAGATTCTGAGTTTAACAGATTTATTTCTGAAATTCAAAGTCTTAGAACATCAATCTTCCTTCTTTACATGAAGAGATCCAGAATGAGTTTTTTAAACGAGAAAGTCAAGGGTGGACCTAATCCGTTTCTTGAAAACATCTTAAAAACTCATAAAGAATTAATCTTCAGCAAACAAGATTTCTTGCTTTCTGATGATTCATATTTTAATCATATACATGGTTTTATCCACACGTATTTTCCAGAATGAGCATTCAACAGATACTTCCTTTCATCTGATGAATTTATCTTATCAACTGATTCTTCAATCTTTAGTGAGGCTTCATCTAGAATTAGTGAATTGCTCACGAAGTAATCAGATTGATTACAATTTTGTACACATTTAACTGCTGAAGTGTTACAGAAATTGTAAGTGAATTTCAATCTCACCAAGAGTACTTCTACGCACCACATCTGGATCTTTTTCTGACACTGTTAAGTGTTTGATGTAAATCAATAACAGAACCGGAGCTCTGATACCAATTGAACGTGCGAGAAAGACACAAGAAAGGGGGGTTTGAATTGTGTATTTACTCTTTTTGTAACTTTTCGCATCTTGTTAATTTGACGCTCAAGAACCTTCAATGTTCGTTGAGAGAATCTGATCTATTAACTAAAGAGTATGAGAACCGTATAGGTTCTGTTCATAAGTTACAATACTCAGAACTTGCAGTGTGGAAGCTTATCAGAGATAGGCTGCAAGGTTCTGACTTTGCTTAATATGAGGTTCTGATATTCAATGCAGAAACATAAATAGAGATACTAAGCAAGAGAGTAAAGGACACACGATATATCCTGGTTCACCATGCGGGCTAATCCAGTCCACCCTCCTCAGGTGATTTCGCCTTGAACACAAGGACTTAATCCACTATAATCAAATCATGATTACACTTACACCGGCCACGCCGGTGACTAACAACTTGCACAGCCGCACTGTGACTAACAACACAATGAACCGTTCAGGGATTCAACTTAATGAATATAACGAACATTGACCTGCAGGTTCCAATCTCTCTAAGATCTACTGCTAGGCTTTCTCAGCTAGACGTTCAGGGATTCAACTTAATGAATATAACACTACTGGCCCTATTTCAAGATTTTCCACAACGACACCCAGCCATTGTCATCTCAAGTATCTGATCACCACGTGATCTACTCAAGGGCTTCAACTCACAGCTGAACCGTTCAGGGATCCCATCAGGATATAATGTTCACTTGAGGAGTCTCAATTCATTTAGTTTAATTGGCAAACTGGAGATTACAAATTGTGCTTCTTAATAAGCAAGTTTCTCCTAGGTTTAAGTACAAAGAACACACACATGTGTTCAAGCAAGTTTTGAGCAATCAGCTCCTTGCTTTCCTAAGAAACTTCAAAGATGTATTTAGATATTACAATTGTTGACATCTTGTAGATCTTCTTCTTCTTCGTCTTCAGGTTGAGCAAGCTTTGAGCAACAACTTGTTGCTTTAGATCTTCAATGTAGTCTTGACAAGAAAGTAGGTTGATGACTTGACAGATCTTCAATGTTGTCTTCTTCATCAACAACTTCTGCTTCATTGTTGTTGTTGTGTTGATTTATCTTCTTGAGTTTCAACAACAATCACCATTAGTGAAATAGTGATAGCTCTGAATATGTTAAGTGTTACAACGAGAACTCATCGTTGTTGCTATCTTCTCAATGACTTGGTCAATTTTGTAGATGAACATTCAGTTTGTGATTCTACAAGTGATCGACACATCAGAAGCAAAAACTCTTTCCATTAAATAGCCAGTAGAAATATAGGCGTTAGAGAATACTGTTGGCTGTTTGGAAAAGAGGCGTTGTGATATAATGAGTTGTACTGACACATCTTCTTTTTGCAGAGGAGGAAGTGACCAGACATCTTTTCTTGGTCAGTGTGTACATTTAACTCACAACGATAATATTTAGACTTCGAAACTTCAGTGGCTTCAGATGTTAATTTGATTAAGCATGAGTGGAGTCTATAGCAGAATATCTGATGCTTCAAGTCTTCCGTTAATTGAAGAAGTCCATTGTGATTCAGTCTTCAGAACTTCAGCACTTGGTCGTTAAGAGCGTTATCCTTTTCTGCTTTAAGTCTTCCGAATCTTCATAGCTTGTTTTCAGAGTCTTCAGAACTTCTTGTTTGAAACCTTGATCTTCAGAACTCGTCAGTCTTCAGATTCTTTTTGCACTTGGTCTTCAGCGCCTTCAGCCATCAGAACTTTAAGTCATAGGAGTCTTCAGAACTTTGGTTCTTTCTGAGTGTACTTCTTTAGAAACTTCACTATCTTCAGAATCTTAATCACTTTCAGAGAGCATCCACAAGAGCATTGCAACAGTAATCTTGGCATCCTTGGATGTGGCTGATCATGACTAGATAAACAAGCGTTCTTGCTTCTCGCGACTTTAGTCACACATTGTAACTTCGCATATATATATATATATTCAATCATAGTGCATCTAGCTGGTGTATGTTGGTTCTGATGTCTTTAGTTCTTATGATCTGCACACAACACACGTTAGACCATAAAATGGTTCTTTCACAAATACTTATTGTTATCATCAAAACATAGATTGACTTGTAGAGACAATTCTTTCTCTCACAGTAAATACCCAAGCGGAAGCAATCTCTCAAGAGACTCGTTTTCCCCAGATAGAGTCAACAAATGGCATCTCCAACAGAGAAGTTTGTACCCCTCTACAATTCAGACAGATGGGTTCCCCAGTAAGTCTGACATCAAAAGTTTTTCTATCAAATGGCATCTCCCCAGGAAAATTCGGCGAGAAGTTTGAGGAAAACCGCTACGCATAGCGTCCCTTGTCAGGAAAGTTTATTGACAAAAGAAACTAAGACTAGTTCCTTGGTAGGAAATCAGGATCGAGGGGAAGTTTATATCAGAAACTAAGACCAGTTCCTTAGTAGGAAACCAGGATCGAGGGGAAGTTTATATCAGAAACTGAGACCGGTTTCTTGGTAGGAAACCAGGATCGAGGGGAAGTTTATATCAGAAACTGAGACCAGTTTCTTGGTAGGAAACCGGGATCGAGTTGAAGTTTACATCAGAAACTGAGACCAGTTCCTTGGCTGAAGACCAGGATCGAGGGGAAGTTTTTACCTTTTCTAAGCGTCATTGCTTAGCAAAAGAAGAAGGATGCGTGAACGGCCATTCTTAACCACCATCAAAATTTCGGGTATTCCGATATTTAATCCTCTTGCACCCCGAATGCCCGAATACCTTCGCCATTCACACCTTCGGGTTCAAGAAGATTAAATAGGGGGATCTGTCATACCCCAAATTTTGACCACTAAGATTTCCCATCATTGTGCAAATCATCATCACAATATGGATGAACCATCAGTCTCCCCAAAGATGGGTGAGCACTCACTACAAACAATAATTAGGGTTTCAAGCCCTCTTTGAGCCTTAGACAAAGGATCAATCAAGGAATGACATGATATTCAACTTGTCTAACCTCTCAAACATCCACAATGGATCAAGAGGACTCCCACAGCAAGAATCAAGCACAATGTTACAGCATTCCAGGTGGATTAAGCCTTAAGATTGCTAGTGTCACCAAATTAGGGTTTGGTCGACCAGGGCCTCCAGGTGGAAATTTTCCTCTGGGAATGAGCCAATGCTTCAAAGCATAACCTAAGATACTCCATGGAACCTCATGGACCCAATCACCAAGTCAATTTAGCCTCAGGGGATGCATTCACTAAAAATCAGGAATTAGGGTTTCTTGACCTAATTCATCCCTAAGTTGACTTTTGGGACAAAACATTAGCCAAGACCTCAAAGGAGGATTTGAGTGTCTCTAATAAACTACATTGATCCATTTGCAACAATGGATTGATCCAAGAAGCTTGATCACCAAGTTTCAGTTTCATCTGAACCACAATTAGGGTTTTGATGAAAAAGTCAATTGCACCTTTGACTTTTGACCAGGACATGCTCCCAAACCCTAGGACATGATTCAATACACCCTATAACATATATGAAATCAATCCATCAAGTTTGATTTAGGTCAAGGACTTGATTTCATAGAGGATCGCACAGTTTGGAATTCGCCTGACAAAAAGTCAACTATGCACAAAAGTCAAACTTTGACTTTTTGATATTTTTCACAATTATGGTTCTTTAACCCTAAAATGATGTTAATGTGTGATTTGGATCATCATTCATCAAGAAAAATCAAGAAAAGTGGGATAACTTGCAAAAGGGGTAACCATAAAAACTTAGAAATTTTTCTAAGTCATGGAACAAAGTGGCTAGGGTACCAACTTTGGAGGATCATATCTCCTAAACCACAAGGCCATTTTTCCCAATTCAAAGCTGGATTTGTAGCTCTCATTGCACTCTACAAAAGCTTCAACTACCACTCATTCCAATTCATCATGGATTTCAAGTTATGGAATGATCAAAATCACAAAAAGTGAAAATGTCACTTTTTTCCAACACTTAGTGAAATTTTCACTAAGTCAGAATCTGTCTTACTTTTTTCAAAATGTAGGGGCATTTTTCACTTGGATCCAAAAAGTATCAAAACCAATTATGATCAAACAGTTGTTGTATCATATGAGGGATTTCCAAAATGGCCAAGAACTTCACCAAACTCAACTTGAGCCATGAGATATGACAATGGCAATATGCCTTGCTGAAAACTGTCAAAGCAAGGCAGATTTGTGCATTTTGCTCGATTTGCCAAATTTGTGCAAATGACAAACACACTTATCCATCTGAAAACCTCAAGGGGAGACCAAGGAGGAACCAACTCTGATCCCAAGCCTCCCAAGTCCCTGGAACTAAAAATAGCATGCCAAACAGAAATCCCTAAAGAGGAGACAAGACTCCAATTTTGTTTTGGAGCATTCAATGGATACACTAAGGTGGCATGGACTGAGCCATTTCCAACTGAATTCAGTCAATACTTATCCAAGACCAAGGAAACCAGCAGCCTGTGCCCTAACCTCTAGTCAATGGCTAGAGGAAACTTGGATTCTCATTGATCAACATTGGCCAAACATCTGCAGCAATTGCCATTCGCTATTGATGCCAAAACAAACTTGTTGCACTCTAAATAGACATCATTTGTGATCAGTTTGAGTACACCAAAGCCATCAAAGAGATGCTTTCCTTAAAATCTCTTCCTTCACTCCAAAATTGCCTTCCAAAGCAAGTCACTATCGGGTTTTGAGTTTGAGAGCTATTCCAACCAAACCAATCACACACACATACCTCATAAACATCATATAGAGGTGGTCCAAACACTCACATAACATCTGGAACACCAGATTCTCAAAATCACCAGCCATCTGCACAAGCCTTTGACAGATTTGCAGTTGAGGTGCCAAATCAAGTTCCAGCTCAATTCAATCCACTCCAAGCACCCAGACACACTCCATGGCACCTAGGGAAGCTGTCCATATCCTTGGAACCAAGCTGTAAAACCTCTAACACAAAACACGATCACCAGCTGCAAGAGGTAAGCATGAGCTCTTTTAACTCTATGATCCATGCATTTTTTGCTGCACAATAATTTGGCCATATGTTCATAATCATGCATAGAGTGTTTACCCTCAATCAATTGCTTTATTTGAATCATGTATGGAATTTCTGAGCCTTCATGCAAGTCTTAGGGTTCTTTAGGTTTCTCTTTGATTTCTTATTCCATGCTTAAAATAAATGAAATTAAAGACCATAGACATGATCGTGAGGTGAAAACGAGTAGATTGATATGTAGATTGCATGTTATCATCAAGTATTCAGTGAGATTGGATAGAAAATGCAGATCTGCAGAAACAGAGGGTGGCGCGTGTTCTTGCCATATTCTTGGCGCCCTTTTTAAAATTCAAATATTTGAATTTTGTGATTTTATTTAATTGATTCAAAAATTAATTTCTCTCAGAATTTTAATGATTTTGAGTTGATTCTTTTTTTAATAATTCACAAAAATGTTAAAATATTTTATTTTACCAAAAAATCCCAAAAATATTATTTGTTTCATATACTTGATATTTTTGTAAAGAATTAATATTTTAATTGTTTTTTGACATTTAAAATATTTTCTCCCTCTTGATTTTTCAAATTTTAGTGATTTCTAATCATTTTTTGGATAGAAACATGATTTTTGAAACATTAATCCAAGACCACAATTTATTTCCACACATGTTTAACAATTTTGATCATTTTAATTGAATTTTTATTCAATTAAAATACATTTTGAAAACAAATTAGGGTTTTTTGATTAATTCAACCCTCATAAAACTTTTTCAAACACTTTGGGCCTCTAATAGAGTGTAAGACCCAATCCTTTGTAAATACAAACCTTTTTTGAGACTCAAATGTTGTATAAGTCCCGTTGTATTTCAAAAGTTTGACGCGATCATCGCCCGTTTAAAACAAATCATCTGGGCCTCTCCTCGAGCTATAAGACCCATTCAAAATCTTTGGACCTCTAATAGAGTGTAAGACCCAACCCTTTTTTTAACCAAAACTTTTTGGGCCTCAATGCATTGTATAAGACCCAGTATGTTAAAGAAATCTCGGAGCGGTTACCAATTCAAAAACAAATCATCTGGGCCTACCCTCGTGTTATAAGCCCAATTATTTTTCTTTAAACACCTTTGGGCCTCTTGAGAGAGTGTAAGACCCATCCCTTTGTACGGAAAATCTCTTTGGGCCTCAGTCACTTGTATAAGTCCCTGTAGAATTCCAAACAACAGTGCAATCACTAATAAAACCTTGGGCCTTCCCTTGAGCTGTAAGCCCCAAAAACCTTTTCAAAGCACTTTCTCCTTTGATTTTGAATATAATATTGTTATCAAAGCTTTCTTTGTTGAACAAACTAACCAAATAGTATGGAAGCTCTACAACCAAGTAAGTGTTTACCCGCTTCCTTTATCCGCTTTCATATATATAACTGTATTGTGGGGCTGCTCACCGTAAGTCTTCTTTCACAAACTTTTATATACTCGTCATATACCCACTGTGTAATACTAGTATAGTTATTTAGAGTTTTCCCCGGCAACTACGTCTAGCACTAGGTAAAGCCTTGTTGGTCACTCTTAAATACAAACAAAACTAGATCCCCATAGGATTACCAGACACAGTCTTCCCTCCTCTTGGGGTTAAACAATATGGAGACGTGAAAGGCAACATTCTTTGTGAACCCTTTCTCAGACTGTCACTCCTAGAAATCATCAAAGAGACTCTACTCCACAAAGATGATTTTTCTCTGTGAATGGCATCTCTTGAGTTTCTTCCAAATTCTCGGACTTTCCTGGCTTAATCTATTCTCGATGAATGACATGTCTTGAACTTCTCGGGGTTTGGGGACCCACAGGCTTCTTAAAAGTATCCCCGCCTCCTCTTGGGCGTTGTACAAGGACCCTTAGGCTTCTTAAAAGCTCTCATTTCTTCTCTTGGGCTTAGTACAAGGACCCAGAGACCTCTACAAGTATAGGAAGAGAACCTAGTCATCAATTTGCTAGAGCTGTCTTTCTGAGTCAAGTGTCAGACCTGTTAATGGGTTGACCTTCATCCCTTAACATACAAGCCTTCTCTTGGGCATTATACAAAGATCATTCACTATCCGAGAATCGATTTCTCCAAAACACCAGTAGACTGGGACAGTCTCAATACTCTTTGGATTCCCCGTTTCCTTAAAGAACAGTAAATAACCCTGATCCTCTGATCAATCCCAAAGCACAACAATACCTTTAATCGTTCCCTTCATAAGAACTGATTTTCTCTTTTATCCAACATACTGGACCTGTCACTAAATTGAAACAGTCACCAGCACAATAGCCTCCTCTTGGGCTTTGTACAATGATTCTCCCAAAGGGAGCTAACCTTTTCAGACTCTCTTGTTGAGTCAAAACCTTTTAGCCTCTATCTCGGGCTTCGTATGAGATACAAAAACACTCTCTTGTTGAGTATAAAAGACTCTCTTGTTGAGTCAAAACCTTTTAGCCTGCATCTCGAGCTTCGTACGAGATACAAAATCACTCTCTTGTTGAGTCACTTCCCTCTCAGTCTCCATCTCGGGCTTCGTATGAGATACAAAATCACTCTTTTGTTGAGTATAAAAGACCCTCATGTGGAGTCAAAACCTTTTAGCCTCCGTCTTGGGCTTCATACAAGACACATATAAAAGCACTCTCTTGTTGAGTCAGTCACTTGTTAGCACTCTCTTGTTAAGTCAACCCCTTTTAGCCTCTCTCTCGGGCTTCGTACGAGACACATAAAAACACCCTCTTGTTGGGTCA
Source organism: Lathyrus tuberosus (assembly GCA_022829125.1). Classification (NCBI taxonomy): domain Eukaryota; kingdom Viridiplantae; phylum Streptophyta; class Magnoliopsida; order Fabales; family Fabaceae; genus Lathyrus; species Lathyrus tuberosus. The sequence goes on from JALAZF010000517.1 coordinate 3,292,165, forward strand.
ATAGCCTTCTCTTAGGCTTTGTATAAGAAAACCCCGGTTGAGTCAATCAACCTTTTAGCATCAAAATCTATGCCTTGCTCATTGTATACAAACATTAACAACTCCTTTTCCTTCATCTAATTGTTGTAAGCGGCAAGCCTCTGGATTATTTACATCCACGCCACTGTCCCTCTTTTAGCATGAGAAATTCCTAAGGAAATATGGCATTGCTCTAAACTGAGTTAAAGTCTTCTCCTCTAGGTTAAAATCCCCCATAAAGGAAATTATGCCATTGTTGGATTCACATATCCCAGTTAAAGTAATTCTTCTTTATAATCAGTCACCCAACAGTTGTGACAAACAGACCAAATATCCCCTATTAGAGATGACAAATTCTCTCTAAAGTCAAAACCCTTCAGCTTCACATCTTGGGCTTCGAACAAGATACAAATAGACCCTTCAGCTTCACATCTTGGGCTTTGAACAAGATACAAACCACATTTAGCTTCACGTCTTGGGCTTTGAACAAGACACCAAAACAACCTTTTTTTCCTCCCATAGAATAGGAGGAACTACGATCGCTCTGATTTCCCTGTTTCGTTAAACGGGAATACGTAGGCATAAGATTGAAAATTCTTAGTGAGCATACTAATAAAAAACCCAAAATCCCGTACCTTCACACATCAATCGAAAAGCACCAGACCTAACATCCTACCAATAGCCTAGACATTGTTTTTAACAAAATAACCCCAAAGGAGAACCCCCTATTTTGATAGATCTGTAAACCAACATTTTTTACTGTTTAACCTCAGTATGTAAGCAGGGTTAATTGGAGACATCTATTTCCCTTCCTTAATCATCTCAATAGGATAAAAAATGAATCGAATTATAGTACCAAAGCGATAGTGATTCAAAACCACAAAAATCGCGCTACGTAGTCCACCCGCCAAGGTGATTTCGCCTCTCTCAACGAGGTCTTAATCCACTATTCAACAAAATAGTACACTGCACGAGCTAACACAGCAGGTGACTAACAACAACCTCTAGAACTCACACGTTCTATACTTCTCAAGTAATCCAACCACACAGGTCTTACTTAAGGCACAACCTCTAAGACACACGTCCTAGACTTCTCAAGAGATCTAATCACTAAGACTCTCTTAAGGAATACAACTTTAAGTTCAAATACAATGGGTTTACAAAAAATTGCTTCTTATCAAGCTGATAATGTAAACAAGTTTTTAGACCAAGAATGACTTAAGAAAGAACAGAGTTAGAAAGTATTGTACCAGTTCGCGTGTGTGTCTTTCTTCAAGTCTTTGAGCTTCCTTTTATAACCGAGTGAAAAGAGCCGTTGAGATGGAATCATGATAGCTAAGTAGGCTTACGGCTAGAAGCATGAGGATAGGTACAAAGTCTTCTGCATGTTGCGCGTCTTATCTATGTCAGATTGTCTTGTTTGTATTTCGCACAGTCTTCAAGAATTTTAACGTTGTAATGTGGTACAGCTGTACAGTGTGGCAATTTTTCTTGGCTTCTCAACTCAGAGGCTTTTTGTGAGCATGAGTAAGAAGGTAAAACATTGCTCGGTTCTTGAGATTATCAAGTCTTTGAATCATCAGCTCTGCGCTTCCAGAATCTTCAGAACTTGTCTTCAGAACCTTGTTCTCTTAATCCACTTTCTTCATATCTTCAGAGGCTTCTGATAATATTTGATTGAAGCATGAGAGTCGACTTTGGGTAGGTCTTCAGAACCTTGATTAGAGAGCGTGAGGCTTCAGCATCTGGACTTCGTTCCATCAGAACCCTCGTCTTCAGATCTTCAGAACTCATACTCTTTTCCTTCCGAATTAAAATCTTTTGTGTTATCTTCGTTCAGCTCTTTTAAGTGCATAGATGAAATGTCTTTCTTTAAACATTGCGCTGATTCTCAGGAGCATAACCTGTTTGCTAGGTTCTCACAAGTAACAACATTAGTTGTGCAAAATTGTTCATGCCAATACTCATTTGTTATCATCAAAATTTAGAGATAATATTGCAGAACCAAATCTTGTTCTCACAATAAGAACTTCTAAGAAGCTGAAGGGTCTTTGTACAACGCCCAAGAGGAGGCGGGGATGCTTTTAGGAAGCCTGTGGGTCCCCAAACCAAGAGAAGTTCAAGAAATGCAATTCACAGAGAAGAGATCATTCCAGGAAAGTTCGAGGGTTTGGAAGAAACTCAAGAGATGTTATTCACGGAGAATAGATCAACTTTGGGGAGTAGAATTTCTTTGACAATTTCTAGGGGTGACAGTCTGAGAAAAGGTTCACTGAGAATACTGTCTTTCTCTTTGTTCCATATTGTTTAACCCCAAGAGAAGGGAAGATTGTATCTGGAAATCCTATGGGGATCTAGTTTTGTTTGTATTTAAAGAGTGACCAACAGGGCTTTACCTAGTTCTAGACGTAGTTGCCGGGGAAAACTCTAAATAACTATACTAGTATATATACAGTTGATATATGACGAGTATTTAAAAGTTATGAAAGAAGACTAACCATGCACAGCTTCCCACAATGTAGTTATGTATATGAAAGCAGATAAAAGAAAGCGGATAAACACTTACCCGTTGTAGAGCTTCCATGCTGTTTCGTTAGTTGTGCAAAGAAATTAAAGAAAGTTTTAATAGCAACTATACATTTGGATTCAAAATCAAAGGAGAAAGTATTTTGAACAGAGATCGGGCCTTACAGCTCAGGGAGAGGCCCAAATTTTAATTTGTTTGACAAATAGCGATCGCGCCGAGTTTTGAAAACACAATGGGACTTATACAATGACTGAGGCCCAAATTATTTTGGTTTTCAAAAGGGGTTGGGTCTTACACTCTATTAGAGGCCCAAAAGTGTTTTTTAAGAAAAATAATTGGGACTTAAAGTTCGAGGAGAGGCCCAGAGGATTTAATTTTTGAATTGGCGATCGCGCCGATATTTTTTAACGCAAAGTGACTTATACAATATCTGAGGCCCAAAATGGTTTTGGTTAAAAGGGGTTGGGTCTTACACTCTATTAGAGGCCCAAAAGGTTTGAAAAATATTTGTTTAGGGTGCTTAAGATCAAAACCCTAAATTAATTTCAAAATGTATTTTAATTAAATAAAATTTTAATTAAAATGATCAAAATTATCAAACATGTGGGGGGAAAAAAGTGGTGATCTTGGATTAATGTTCGAAAAATCATATTTTTATCCACAAAATGATTGGAAACCATTTAAGTTTGGAAAATCAAGAAAGAAAAAAATACTTTAAATGTCAAAAAACAAATAAAAATTAATTCTTTGCAAAAATATCAAGTATATGAAATAAATAATATTTTTTGGGAAATTATTGTAAAATAAAATATTTTAACATTTTTGTGAATTATTAAAAAAAGAATCAACTCAAAATCATTAAAAACCATAGAGAAATTAATTTATGAATCAATTAAATAAAATCACAAAAATTCTAATATTTAAAAATTCAAAAAAGGGCGCCAAGAACACCAAGTTCTTGCCCGCGCCCTCTATTTCTTCAGATTTGCATTTTCCCCTTAATCTCATTGAATACTTGATGAAATCACACAATCCACATATCAATTTACTCGTTTTCACCTCACGATCATGTTTATGGTCTTTAATGTCATTTATTTTAAGCATGGAATAAGAAATCAAGACAAAACCTCAAGAACCCTAAATTCTGCATGAACGCTGGGAATTTTGATACACGATTCATACAAAGCAATTAATTGAGGGGAAACCCTCCATACGTGATTATGAACATATGGCAAAATTATTGTGCGAGGAAATATGCATGAATCATGAAATGACCAAGTTTAGGCTTACTTGAAGGTCGTGGCAGCAAGAGCAATTTTATTTTTGAGTTTGAGGTGTTACAGATGAGTTGTGATGATCTGAACAGCTTCCCTACACCATATGGAATGTGTTTGAATGCTTGGAGTGATTGGAAATGGACTGGAACAGGTTATGGCACCTCAACTGCAACTTGGTTGAAAGCTTTAGCAATTGGCTGGTGATTTTGTGAAATTGGTGTTCCAGATTTTGTTTAAGTGTTTGGATCACTTCTATATGATATTTATGAGGTGTGTGTGTGATTGGTTTGGTTGGAATTGTTCTCAAACTCAAAACCCGATAGTGACTTGCTTTAGAAGGCAATTTTGGAAGTGAGAAGGTGATTTTGAGGAAAGCATCCGTTTGGGTGCTTTGGTGTACTCAAACTGATCATAAATGAGCTCTATTTATAGTAGAGCAAGTTTGTTATGCAAGGAATAGGGTATGGAAACTGGTACAGGTTTGTGGCCAATTGGATCATTTTGGAATCTCAAGTCTTCTCTAGGCATTGACGAGAGGTTAGAGCACAGGCCTATGTGTCTTTGGTTCAGGGATAAGTCTTGACTGAACTTGGATAACATTGTCTTGATGAATGCCACCTATATGCATCAGTTAAATGCTTTGAAACAAAATTGAATGAAGCATCTTTGAATTTAGGAGTGACATGCCTAAACATAGATCCATGGACTTGGGAGGCTGATAGATCAGTGTTTGTCCCTTGGTTGTTCCCCCTTGAGCTGTGCAGATGGATAAGCATGCTTGGAATTGCATAATTTGAGCAAATCGAGCCTTTATGCATAAATCTGCCTTGCCAAGACAGTTTGCAGCAAGCCATGTTACGGCTGTCATAACTCCTAGCTCAGGTGGAGTTTGATGGAGTTCTTGGACATTTTGGAAAGCCCTTATGTGACACAGCACATGGGTGATCATAGTTTATCTTGAAACTTTTTGGATCCAAGTGAAAAATGCCCCTACATTTTGAGAAAAAGCAAGACAGATTCTGACTTAGTGAAAATTTCACTAAGTGTTGGCAAAATTGACATTTCATGTTTTCAGCCATTTTGATCACTCCATAACTTGAAATCCATGAGGAATTGGAAGGAGGTGTAGTTGACACTTTTAAAGTATGCCATGAGAGCTACAAATCCATCTTTGGTCCAGCCAAAATGGTTACTTGGATCTCAAGTTATGATCCTTGGAAGTTGGTACCCTACCACTTTGTTCCATAACTTAGAAAAATTCTAAGTTTTTATGGTTACCCCTTTTACTAGTTATCCCACTTTCTTTGATTTTTCTTGATGAACGATGATTCAAATCACATTTTAACATTGTTTTAGGGTTGAGGAACCATAATTGTGAAAAATCTCAAAAAGTCAAACTTGACTTTTGTGCACAGTTGACTTTTTATCAGATGAATTCCAAACTGTGTAATCCTTTGTGAAATCAAGTCCTTGACCTAAATCAAACTTGATAGATATGTTCCATAGGTGTTATGGGGTGTATTGAATCATGTCCCAAGCTTTGGGAGCATGTCTGAGTCAAAAGTCAAAGGTACATTTGACTTTTTCCTCAAAACCCTAATTGTGGTCCTGATGAAATTGAAGCTTGTGGATCAAGCTTCTTGGATCAATCCATTATTGTAAATGGATAAATTTAGTGTGTTAGAGACCCTCAAATCATGTCTTGAGGTCTTGGCTCATGCTTTGTCCCAAAAGTCAACTTAGGGGTGAATTAGGTCAAGAAACCCTAATTCCTGATTTTTTATAAATGTATCCCCTAAGGTTAAATTGACTTGATGATTGGGTACATGAAGTCCCTTGGAGTATCTTGGGTTATGCTTTGGAGCATTGGCTCATGCCCAGAGGAAAATTTCCATCTGGAGGCCTTGGTCGACCAAAACCCTAATTTGGTGATACTGGCGATCTTGAGGCTTAATCTACTTGGAATGCTGCAACCTTGTGCTTGATTCTTGATGTGGGAGTCCTCTTGATCCTTTATAGGTGTTTGAGAGGTTAGACAAGTTGAAGATCATGTCATTTCTTTATTGATCATTTATCTAAAAGCTCTGAGAGGGCTTGAAACCCTAATCTTTGATAGTAGTGAATGCCCAAACATCTATGAGGAGATTGATTGAGGCGTGTTGGTACATCCATATTGTGATGATGATTTGCACAATGATGGGAAATATTAGTGGTCAAAATTTGGGGTATGACAGTATCTTGTACAAAGCCCAAGATTGAGACTAAAAGGTGTTGAGGGATGATCATTATACAAAGCCTAAGAGGAGGCTGGTTGGGGAATTTCTTACATAAAGCCTAAGAGGAGGCTAACTTCTGCTGAGGATTATTGAGATCCAAAGGTAGGTCCAAATTGGGGAATCAACTCTTGCTGAGGATTGAAGAAGAGTTGAAATATCAAATGCCTTGAGGTTCTGACTGAGGGTTTATTGATAGTAATTTCACCCTAGCTGGGGAAAATTAAAGTGAGAGTTTAAAGATTGAGTTTTGAAACCTACGGAGGTTTTAACTCTGTTGGTGATTTGTTAAGGGTTTTTCCTGTGTTCTTAGGAAACTTGAGAGTTTCTTTGAGATTCAAAAGGAGGTGAGACTGTCCAAGCCTACTGGTATGAAAAGGTTTATCTTTGTATGATGCCCAAGAGGAGGCTGGTGTTTTAAGGGATGAGAATCAACCCTAAATTGTTCTGATGTTTTGAGATTCTGACTCTCTGGAGGATTGAACTATCAAAGGATGACTAAGTTATGTCCTATACCTGTAGGAGGTCTTTGGGTCCTTATATTAAGCCCAAGAGGAGGCATGAGAACTTCTAATAAGCCTGAGGGTCCTTGTACAAAGCCCAAGAGGAGGTTGGGGATGCTTTTAGGAAGCCTGTGGGTCCAAACCTAAGAAAAGTTCAAGAAAGGTTTCACCGGGAATAATCCTTTCTTTAGTGAACAGTTCTAGGGTTTAAAGAAATTCAAAAGAGGTTTCATCGGGAATTATTCCTCTCTGGGAGAAATGAATTTCTAGGACAAAGTTCTAGATAGTGACAGTCTTGAGAAAGGTTTCACCGGGAATAATGCCTTTCTCTGTTCCATATTGTATAAGCCCAAGAGGAGGCAAGACTGTATCTGGAATTTCCTATGGGGAACTAGTTTTGACTGTGTTGAAAGAGTGACCACTGGTTTGATCTAACCCTAGACCTAATTTTTGGGGAAAACTCTAAGCAAGATAATATACAAGCATATATATACAGATGAAATATATACAAGTATGTAAAAGAAAGCTAGTAGAACTTACAGGTGAGTAAGCTTCCAGTATTACAGTTGTATGGTTAGTTATTCAAGAAATTGAAGAAAGTTTTGATAACAACTATGAATTTGAATCTAAATCAAAAGGGAATTTGTTTTGAAAGGAAGTTTGGGGCTTATACTTAAGGAGAGGCCCAGAAATAATAGTGATCGCACCGTTGTTTTTGAAATCGTATCGAGACTTATACAATGACTGAGGCCCAAAAATGTTTTATGTACAAAAGGATGGGTCTTCACTCTATTAGAGGCCCAAAGATTATTTGAAAAAAGAAGAAAAATGAGACTTACAACACAAGGGAAGGCCCAGATGAAAATGTTTTGAAAACGGCGATCGCACCGATATTTTTTAATGTACTGGGGCTTATACAATGACTGAGGCCCAAAAAGGTTTTTATGTGACAAGGGATGGATCTTACACTCTATTAGAGGCCCAAAGAAAGTTTGAAAAAAGAAAGATGGGACTTACAACACAAAGGAATCCCAAAATGATTTTGTTTAAAAGGCGATGATCGCACCGCGGTTTTTGGAAAACACAGTGGGACTTATACAATGACTGAGGCCTAAACTTTATTATATTTGACAAGGGATGGGTCTTACACTCTTTTAGAGGCCCAAAAGTGTTTTGAAAAAGATTTGTGAGGGTGTGAATGATCAAAACCCTAATTTGATTAAAAATGTATTTTTATTTGAATAAAAATTCAAATAAAAATGATCAAAATTATCAAATATGTGTAAAGCAAGTTATGATCTAGGATAATGGTTTGAAAAATCATGTTTTATCCCTAGAATGATTTAAAAATCATTTGAGTTTGAAAACTCAAAAAAAGAAATATTTTTAAAATGTTAAAAACAAGTAAAAAATAAATCCTTTATGAAAATATTAAATATATCAAATAAATAATATTTTTGTGAAATTTTTGTAGAATAAAATATTTTAACATTTTTTTGAATTTTGAAAAAAGAATCAATTCAAAAACATAAAAATTCAGAGAGAAATTAATTTTTGAATCAATTAAATAAAATAACTAAAATTCAAATATTTAAAAAAAAAATTTGAAAAAGGGCGCCAAGAACACTTGGTTCTTGCCCGCGTCCCCTTTTTTGCACCAATTTGTATTTTCTCACTTTTCTCTCTGATTACTCAATGGTTTTGCATGATTCAAACACCAATCTTGCTCGTTTTTGAACAAGGATCACAACCATAGAGATTAATTGCATTTATATTAAGTGTGGAGTGAGAAATCAAAGAATAACCTCAAGAACCCTAATTTCAGCATGAACACAATGAAATTCCATACACGATTGATTCATGGCAATTGATTGAGGGTTATTACTCTACATACATGCAGAAACAAGATGGTAACTCAAAAATTCATTTATGATGCATGAAATATAGAGTTTGAAGGCTTCAGGCTTACCTCTTGCAGCTGGTGATCGAGCTTGATGATGGAGATGTTACAGATGTGTTGTAAGGACCTGGACAACTTCACTATACCCTATGGAGTGTGTTGAGATGCTTAGCCTTGATTGGAGATGCTTGGATCACCTTGTGGTACCTCAATTGCAACCTTGTCAAAAGCTTGAGCAACTGACTGATGATTTTGTGATTTAGGTGTTTTAAGGCCATGGATCACTCATATATGATGTATATGAGGTGTTGGCATGATTGGTTTAGTTTGAATCACTTACAATTTCAAAATCCGATAGTGACTTGAAATGGAAGGCAAATTTGGACTGAAAGAGAGATTTTGAGAAAAGCATCAGTTTGGGTGCTTTGGTGTACTCAAACTGATCACAATTGATGTCTATTTATAGTGCAACAAGTTTGATTTGGCATCAATAGTGAATGGTAATTGGTACAGCTTGTTATCCAATGGCTTTCAAAAGAAATCTCAAGTCTCCTCTAGCCATTGACTTGAGATTAGAGCACAGGCCTATGGTCTTCTGTTGCAGGGATAAGGCTTGACTCATTCAGTTGGGTTTGCTTCAGTCCATGCCACCTTGATGTATCCATTGAATGCTTGATGCCAAATTTGAATTTCAAGGTTCCTTTCATGATGATTTTGCATATGGAAGGCTAGATTCTTGGCATCTTGTGTTATGGATCAGATCCCTCATTCAATTGTGTGTTAATTGGACAGAAATTGAATGATCAAAGTGCCCCAAATTAGTCTAAGGATTCGTGGGATGCAAGTTTGTACCAAATGCTGTCAAAAAATAGTTTGTGTTTAGGTAACTTGTGAGATCCATAACTCCTAGCTTAAATGGAGTTTGATTGAGTTCTTGGACATTTTGGAAAGCTTGCATGATATACTTTAACTTTATTGTTCACCAATGGACCTGGTTCAACTTGGATCAAGGTGAAAAATGTCCTCAAAGTTTGGAAAAAGTGAAAGAGATTCTGACTTGCTGAAAATTTCACCAAGTGTTGGAAAAAGTGGCCATTTTCCATTTTTGTGATTTTGATCAATCCATAACTCAAAATCCATGACGATTTGAAATCTCTTGTAGTTGACACTTTCAAAGTATGTAAGATGAAATTTCATTTAAGCTTTAAATAGGAGAAAAAAGCCTTATGGTTTAGGAGTTATGACCTTGCAAAGTTGGTACAAAACCACTTTTCTTCCATAACTTAGAAAAAATTTTGTTTCTCAAGGTTGCCCCTTTTGCAAGAAACCTCACTTTTCTTGATTTTTCTTGATTTTTCTTGATGAATGATGATCAAAACCATACATTAACATTTTTTTTGACTTAGGGGAACCATATTTGTGAAAAATTCCAAAAAGTCAAACTTGATTTTGGGCACAGTTGACTTTTTGTCAGATGAAATCCAAACTGTGTGATTCTTTGTGCAATCAAGTTATGGACCCAATTCAAACCTAATGGATGGATTACATAGGTGTTGTAGGTTGTATTGAATCATGTCCCAAGGTTTGGGAGCATGTCTGGGTCAAAAGTCAAAGATACAGTTGACTTTTTCTTCAAAACCCTAATTGTGGTCCAGATGAAATTGAAACTTGTGAATCAAGCTTCTTGTATCAATCCATTGTTGCAAATGGATCAATGTAGTGTATTTGAGGCCCTCAAATCATGTCTTGAGGTCTTGGCTCATGCTTTGCTCCAAAATTCAACTTAGGGGAGAATTAGGTCAAGAAACCTTAATTCCTGATTTTTTATTAATGCTTCCCCTAATGCTAATTTGACTTGATGATTGGATCCATGAGGTCCCTTGGAGAATCTTGGGTTATACTTTGAAGTATTGGCTCATTCCCAGAAGAAAATTTTCATCTAGAGGCGTTGGTCGACCAAAACCCTAATTTGGTGCACTAGTGATCTTGAGGCTTGATCCACTTGGAATGTTGCAACCTTGTGCTTGATTCTTGATATGGGAGTCCTCTTGATCCCATATGGATGTTTGAGAGGTTAGACAAGTTGAAGATCATGTCCTTTCTTGATTGATCCTTTGTCTAAGTGCTCTGAGAGGGCTCAAAACCCTAATTCTTGATTGTAGTGTGTGCCCAACAATCCTTAAGGAGATTGATGAGGTATGATGGTACATCCATATTGTGATAATGATTCTCATAATAATGGGAAATCTTGGTGGTCAAAATTTGGGGTATGACACAAAGATGAATGGATATGGCATTATAGACTTGGCCATCTCAATTTCAAAGACATCAGAGATTTGAAGAGAAGAAATATGGTTTCAGAATTACCAAAAATCAACATTCCAAATGAAGTGTGTCAAAAATGTGTTCAAGCGATACAACACAAGAATAGCTTCAGCAAGGATGCAAGAAGCCAGTCGAAGGGAATTGTTAAAGTCATATACTTTGATGTATGTGGTCCTATCCATGTGGATTCGATTGGAGTTAAAAAATACTTTGTCACGTTCATAGATGATTTCAGTCGAAAACTGTGGACTTACCCGATCAAGAAGAAAAGTGAAGTGATCGAGGTATTTGCCAAATTTAAATCTATGGTCGAAAGACAAAGTGGTCGAAAGCTAAAGACTCGGATGACTGATGGTGGTGGAGAGTATGTGTCAAAAGATTTTGATGCATTATGTGGGAAAGAAGGGGTTGTGTATGAGGTGGTGCCACATTACACTCCACGGCATAATGGAACTGCATAAAGGAATTATAAAACCATCATGAATATGGTGAGAAGTATGTTAAAAGGCAAGCATCTACCCAAAGAATTATGGGGAGAAGCTGTGTCGACTGCAACATACATCTTGAACAGATATTCGACGAAAAAGCTAGAAGGAATTACACCAGAAGAATGTTGGTCTGGTGTCAAGCCTAGTCTAACTCATTTGAAGGTGTTTGGATCTATAGCACATAGACATCTGCCAGATCAGTTGAGAAGAAAACTTGATGACAAGTTGAGTCAAATGATCTTGATAGGATATCATTCGACTGGAGGATATAAGTTATTTGACCCAGTGAACAAGAAAGTTGTGATCAGCAGGGACGTGATCATAAATGAGCTTAAAGAATGGGATTGGACTGAGAATGTTAAGAAGGATTTAGTGAGAATCTTATGTGAAGAACCCGCTAGTGAAGTCGAAAGAGGAGTTCGACAAGAAGAAGTCAGAGGTGATACAGGCCCAAGCAAACCTCAACGAGCAAGACACATGTCTGCAAGGTTGCAAGAATGTGTGATTACATCATATGATGTGGTCAATGAAGAAGGTGATCTGGTACACTATGCTTTATATGTAGACGTCAAACCAGTTAATGCAACTGAGGCATTGAAAGATTCAAAGTGTGTGAAAGTATTGAATGAGGAACTTAAGTCCATCGAAGTTAACAATACTTGGTCACTTGTCGAATTGCCTCAAGACAAGAAGGAAATTAATGTGAAGTGGGTATATAAAGTGAAGTTGAATACCAAAGGAGAAGTAACTCGACACAAGGCAAGACTTGTAGCAAAAGGATTTCTTCAGAAAGAAGGAACCGACTTCGACAAAGTTTTTACACCCGTTGCTAGGATCGAAATAATCAGGTTGGTTGTTGGTTTAGAAACATGAACAAATGGCAGGTATGTCAAATGGATTTGAAATTTGCATTCCTGAATGGCCCCTTAGATGAAGAAGTTTATGTCACACAACCAGTTGGGTTTGTGAAACAAGGCAAAGAAAGAAAGGTGTACAGGCTGCATAAATCCCTGTATGGACTTAAGTAAGCTCCAAGAGCTTGGAATAAGAAGATAAATAGCTTTCTAAGGGAGAAGAAATTTATGAAGCGCACAACTGAGCATGGAGTATATGTAAGGAGAAGCAATAGTGAATTGCTTATACTATGTCTCTTTGTCAATGACCTGTTATGTGAGGAGTTTGAAATGTCAGACTTGGGAAATCTCTTATACTTCCTTGGTATCAAATTCTACAAAAGCAGTAGAGGTTTGATGATGCATCAAAGAAGATATGCAAGTGAAATACTCAAGAGATTTGAGATGCAAGATTGCAACCCAAATTCGACTCTAGTTGAGCCAAGACTGTAACTATCAAAAGAATCAGATAAAGATGATGTCGACCCAACCCAGTACAGAAGACTTATTGGGTCATTAAGATATCTTTGTCACACAAGGCCTGATCTAGCATACAGTGTAGGTATGGTGAGTAGATTCATGCAGAAGCCAAAGGTATCACACATAACAATGATGAAGAGGATACTAAGGTATCTGAAAGGAACTCTCGACTACGACATTTTGTTTCCTGTAGCAGATGAAGGAAAGGAATGCAAGTTAGTAGGATACACCGACTTAAGTTGGTGTAGTAATGCTGAAGATAGAAAGTCGACAGCAGGCTATGTGTTTATGCTAGGTGGTGCACCAGTTGCTTGGAGTTCGATAAAGAAGCCAGTAGTGGCCTTGTCTTCGTGCGAAGTAGAATACATAGCTGCTTCTCTTTGTGCATGTCTAGCAAAGTGGATGGTGAACCTGGTCGAAGAGATTATAGTGAAGATTCATAGAGCAATTACCATGAAGATCGACATCATGTCAGCTATCAATTTGGAAAAGAATTCGATAGCACATGGGAGAAGCAAGCACATCAAAATGAGGTTCCATTATCTTCGAGAGCAGGTAGTAGAAGGGAAGATAAACTTGGAACACTGCATAATTGAGAATCAGGTTGCAAATATCATGACAAAAGGAATGTAAGTCGAAGTGTTTAAGAAGCTAAGGTCTAGATGAATATAGATAGATTAGACATAATGAATTAGGTAGTGTGTTGAAATTGTAATTCCTTGTGTCAAAGCAAGTGTAGCTCGACAAAAACAAGGATGTGTCGAAATTAGCCTTATATGTGTGTGTGTGTGTGTGTGTGTGTGTCAAGTTGTATTAGATGTCGAAGTATCGAACCAAGGTGCTTGACATAGGATTTTGACTTAGACCAAAATTGAAATTTTGGGCTTTTGTAATTTTGGGTTTTACCTTAGGGAGCAAGGTAGCTCAATTATAAATAGAGGGAGTAACCCCTATTTTTAGTAAGAAGAATAGAGAATAATATTGTAACACACTACAGAAAGTGCAGTTGCATAGTTAAATAATATTTTTTCTTAGTTTGAGAGCAGAGAGTTACTTTGCAGAAATTATTCTCCCCTTCCCATATTTTGTTAAACCCTAATCTTCTTTCTTTCTTCTTCCATTAACAATTACTGCGCAGAATCATTCTTGCAATCAAGACGTGATTGTTTCACTTGAGTGAAGAGTGAAGAACAAGAGATTTTGATCAGGTTGATTGAATCTTGTTCATCAAGATTAACTTGGAATTCTCAAAGTTTTAGGTTAATTCCAACAATATCATCATCTCACTTCACTCTCATTCGTCTTCACACCTTATAACACAAACAACACAACAATATCATATCTCCCTCTCCTTATCATCATCATCATCATCACTGAAACTTCACCATCATATCTTTCTCTTCATACATCAGCACCCTCAAAACCTTCAAATATACCATTCCTCTTCCTCAAACAACTACATCAACTTCACAAACTTTCATTTGCACTCTTCATTATCTCTCATTCACCCCCATTTCAACATTTCTTCTTCTTCAACTATAACACATACCACCAAACCACATTACTAACCTCCATTTTTCACTTCATCCTTCGTCTCGCAAACAACCCCACCACCTCATAAACCACCACTTCGGCAAACTCCCTCCATCATCACCCACGATCAACACAACCATCATCACCTCCTTCACATCTAATAATTAACAACCTTTAACACCATAACAACCTTCTCCATCCGCCTCACAAAGCATCAACTATTCCCGCAACTCACCATCGGCTTGCCACCTTTCCACTGGCCGACCACCGTCATTTTTTTAGAGAGTAAGTATGAAGAAATATTGAGAGATAGCCAACCTTATCTTATGAAATTTATTTTTGTTGTTATTGATCATGAGAAAACATGGAAAAGGAAAAGTTTTGTTTTTTTTGGAAAAAAAAAGGATGTGTTTTTGTTACTGTAAGTAGGAAAATGTGAGGAAGAGGAGAGGAAATTGTTTTGTTCTTTCTTTTACTTCCATCCCACCACTTGTCCAGATATGAATGGGAGGGGTCAAATTTAAAATTAAAAAAAAAACTCCTCTCTCTCTCTCTCTCTCTCTGTACCAAGTTGCACCTCCCCATCCCGTTTTTTTTTCTTTTTTTTCTTTTCTCTGTTTTTTTCGTATTATTATTATTTATACATTATTATTATTATTATTATTGTTACTATTATTTGTGTTTTTATTTATTATTATTGATTATTATTTGCATTTTATTTATTATTATTAATTGTTATTGTCATTATAATGGTAATTATTTTTATTATTATTGTTATTAATTATCATTGATTATTATTGTTGATGTTATAAAACTAAGTAAAATAATATAGAGATCAAAGAAAGGAAGAGAAGAAAGAAAGTAATATTATATTATCTTATGCAAAAGTCTCATTTACATTATAATGTAGATCTTATTTATAGTACATGACCAATGAATAACCATTAATTTAAGAAATACATAAAGGTTAGGAAATTAACTCATAGAAGTTAAGGAATATAGAAAGTTGGGTAAATGAACATCCACATCTATTTACTATTATTCATAACACTCCCCCTTGGATGTTCATTGAGAATATGCCTCGTTAAAACCTTACTAGAAAACACCCAGTGGGAAAAAATATAGTGGAGGAAAAAGAGTACAATATCCTTTAAGTAAATTCATTTCTCCCCCTCAGTTGAACAATTTGTAAGTACGAAGTGCGCCTAAGAGGGGATGAATTTGGTACTTTAAAAAATTTTCGATTTTTCAACTTATGTGTTATGATTTTTCCATTTGGTTACTATGTGATGAAAACAGTAAAATGCGGAAAAGTAAAGAACACCGAGAAATATCCTGCTTCCCCCACAGTCCGAGAGTACTCCAATCCCCTTTCAACACGAAAGAGATTTTCACTAATGTTAGATCTTAGGACAAGACACACCTAGTCTTCCTATACAAGACTCTAGCAAAATACCAAAAACAATGCTCTTGGATTTTTCACTATGTTGAAATGAGAACAATCCTCTCAAACTCAACTCTCTTGCTTCCAACAATACTGGACAACAAGGATTAAAATAAATCCTATAAAAAGAAAAAATCCTCCTTCTTATAGTACACACCTAATTCCAAACAATTCTTAGAACTTGGGAATTTTTACAACAATTTCAATAAAATAAATATATGAAGATTTGTTGTATTTTTGAAGACTTATAACAAAGTCTTCTTCTCTTTCAAGTATGAAAATTCAAGACAAATTCTCTCTAAGTGGTCAAGATACTTTTATGATAATAATGTGAAAATATATTTCAAAAGGTATCTAAATATGAAAGATGTGTAGAAAATAAATGTAGAGAGATTTTAATATTTGTATGAAAGAGGTAAATGAAAAATGAAAAATTGAAATGAATTTATAGTGATGAAAGCAACCATTCAAAAGCCATGGTAATAGTTAGAGAAATTATGAATTTTAATAAGAGAAATGATGTAAGGGATGCCATGAAAAGATATGATGAAAAACTGCATTCGAAAAAAACAATTTTCAATTTTAAATTTATAATACTGTTTCAGATCGGTGCAAATTGTGGCGATTTTTGTGTTTTTATGACTGTTCAAAAGGTCATAATTTGCCAAAAACTGAATGTTTAAAAAAATTGAAAAATTAAAAAATTTGTCTAAGTATTTGAACCAATCTTATGCAACATCTATTAATTTATCCAAATCAATAGATTTTATTTGAAAGTGATTTAATATGGTTCAAACATGAAAAATAGTTTTTCCAATTCAAGAAATATTTTGAGCACTAAGAAATGTTTTAGTCAGGAATTTCATATACCTAAAAGTTTGATTAATCCAATCTTGCAAGTGTAGTCATGTCTTATGAATTTCTTCTTTTTCCTTCTTTGATCATATCATTGTTGAGTTTGTCTTCATCAATGGGCTTGTCTTCATCAAAACACATTGGAAGTTTGTCTTCATATTCTCCCCCTTTTTGATGATGACAACCATGAAAATTATGAAGGTTTTGCTCCCCCTAACAAAGATAACTCCCCCTAGATCAATGCTCCCCCTTGATCCTTTATTGAGAGTTCTTGACAATTTGTTGCTTGCTGCAAAATGTTAGAGAAAGGCAAACACATATACATATATCTTCTCCCCCTTTGTCATTAGCAAAAAGGATGGGAAAAGACTTGAAGTATATAAAGAAATTATGAAAAATAAAAACAATTTTTACCTATGAGATTTACCTCATGAGTGACTTCATGAAAATTCATCCTTGGCGAATATGATTTTGAGGCCTTAGTCACAAAGTTGGCTTTTGTTTAGAAGATTTTGCTTTGGTTCTTTAACATAAAGTACATCTTCAATGGATGTGAAAGTTAGTACTCCAACTTTGCCAATGCCGAGAATTCTTACTTTAATGTATTCCCCATATGTGAAATAACCCTTGGACTTTAGAACTAGATTTGAAAGTCAGTTTATGCACCCATCAAAAGCTTAGAACAACCACTTATCAACAAAACATAGATTTGAAGTGGTCTTCAAGCAAACCTACAAAATTAATTATGTTTTGTTTGGTACTCAGTGTGCCTTGCGTCCTTCATAATTAGTTCCTTTCTTTACCCATACATAATGCCCACTTGCAACACTAAAGTTTCTAACATAGCAAGCATTATGTGTATGGCCAACAATACCACAATATAAACAAGTAGGAACAAAATTGCTCTTATATCTAGGAACATAAGATTTCTTTTTCACAAATCTTTTCTTTTTAGGATAAGGATGCACATTCTTTGGTTTGTTCACTTTCTCTTTGGAAGATTGGTCACTAGCCTTAACAAAAATAGTTTTAATAGAACTTGGTTTGGAAAACCTTGAATAACCAAGTCCACTTTTATCATTTGAATATTTTTGTTGACTAAGGACCTCTTCTAACCCAATTTGTCATTTCTAATATCTTTCAAGGACTCTTTTTTAATTGAACAATTTGGAAAGAAAGTGATTCACAATTTTTACATACAAACTCTTGTTTTTCTTCACTAATACTCTTTTGTTTCTCATCTTTTGCATCTTTTTCCATAATATCAACTTTTTCTTTTAAAGATGTAATTTGTTTCTTTTGTGAAGATATTGGTTTATACAAAACTTTGCATTCATTTAAGAGTTAATTTATGGCATCTTGTGCATCATTATCATAAAGAGAAAATTTATTACTAACCTCATCATCTTCATTATTGGAATTGTGTGTGGCCATTAATGTTAGATTTGCGCTTTCGTCGCTTTCCGAATCAGATGAAGAACTTATGTCATTGTCATCCCATGCAATATATGCCTTTTTATTCTTTGTCTCCTTTTTTCCTTTGAATCCACTTTTCCTTTAGAGTTTTGGACAATCGAGATTTATATGACCTTGCTTACCAAATTCAAAACATGTAAAATCTTGTGTTAAAGTGGAAGCCTCCTTTTTCTTAAAATTTTTCTTTCTTTTTTCATAATTAAAGGACTTGTCATTTTTACCAAGAAATTTACCAAGTCTTTTTGCTAGGAGCATAAAATTTTCATCTTTCTCCGGTGAATCATCATCTTGATCATTTAATAAATCTACTTTCAATGCCATACCCTTAGATTTCTTTTCTTGATGTTCATTTTTTTCAAGTCATCCAAGTTCTAATTCGTGTTCTTGGAGTTTTCCAAATAATGATGCGGAAGTCATGGTAGAAAGACTTTTCTTTTCCGATATTGCCGTAACTTTTGGTTGTCATTCTCTAGTCAAGGATCTAAGAACTTTGAGATGTAGTTCATCATTAGAGAATGTTTTACCAAGTGCAATCAAGTGATTAGTCAAATGTAGAAATCTTTTCTGTAAAGCAACGATGGATTCTCCGGGCTGCACTCGGAACATTTCATATTTTTGACTTAATGTATTCAATCTAGATCGTTTAACTTCAGTGGTTCCTTCATGAGTCTCCACCAAAGTGTCCCAAATTTCTTTTGCGGATTTACATTGAGAAATGCAGAAGAATTCATCCATACTTAATGCACTTTGTAATATGTTAATGGCTTTCTTTTCATCAAGAACTTTCTTTTTATCATCGTTAGTATAAAAACTTTTAATTTTTGGAGTTCCAACATTATTTACTACACTCATTAGTTGATGTGTACCATTTTCAACAGTTTCCCATATTCCATCTCCTTGTGCTCTAAGTGTGCTCTCATACGGATTTTCCAAAAGTCAAAATACACTCCAGAAAATAGAGGGGGCTTGTTGCTACTACCGCCATCTTTGAAAATCGGATTTGCGCTTGTGGAAGCCATACTGAATCTGTAGGAATATGTTACCTATAACCTGCTCTGATGCCAATTGTAAGTACGAAGTGCGCCTAAGAGGGGGTGAATTAGGCACTTTAAAAAATTTCTGGTTTTTCAACTTATGTGTTATGATTTTTCATTTTGGTTACTATGTGATGAAAACAGTAAAATGCGAAAAAGTAAAGAACACCGAGAAATATCCTGGTTCCCCTCACAGTCTGAGAGTACTCCAGTCTCCTTTCAACATGAAAGAGATTTTCACTAATGTTAGATCTTAGGACAAGACACGCCTAGTCTTCCTATACAAGACTCTAACAAAATACCAAAAACAATCCTCTTGGATTTTTCACTATGTTGAAATGAGAACAATCCCCTCAAAATAAGCTCTCTTGCTTCCAATAATACTGGAGAACAAGGATTAAAATAAATCCTATAAAAAGAAAAAATCCTCCTTCTTATAGTACACACATAATTCCAAACAATTCTTAGAACTTGGGAATTTTTACAACAATTTCAATAAAATAAATATATGAAGATTTGTTGTATTTTTGAAGACTTGTAACAAAGTCTTCTTCTCTTTCAAGTATGAAAATTCAAGACAAATTCTCTCTAAGTGGTCAAGATACTTTTATGATAATAATGTGAAAATATATTTCAAAAAGTATCTAAATATGAAAGATGTGTAGAAAATAAATGTAGAGAGATTTTAATATTTGTATGAAAGAGGTAAATGAAAAATGAAAAATTGAAATGAATTTATAGTGATGAAAGCAACCATTCAAAAGCCATGGCAATAGTTAGAGAAAATATGAATTTTAATAAGAGAAATGATGTAAGGGATGCCATGAAAAGATATGATGAAAAAGTGCATTCGAAAAATACAATTTTCAATTTTAAATTTATAATACTGTTTCAGATCGGTGCAATTGTGACGAATTTTGTGTTTTTACGACTGTTCAAAAGGTCATAATTTACCAAAAACTGAATGTTTAAAAAAATTGAAAAATTAAAAAATTTGTCTAAGTATTTGAACCATATGCAACATCTATTGATTTATCCAAATCAATAGATTTTATTTGAAAGTGATTTAATATGTTTCAAACATGAAAAATAGTTTTTCCAATTCAAGAAATATTTTGAGCACTAAGAAATGTTTTAGTCAAGAATTTCATATACCTAAAAGTTTGATTAATCCAATCTTGCAAGTGTAGTCAAGTCTTATGAATTTCTTCTTTTTCCTTCTTTGATCATATCATTGTTGAGTTTGTCTTCATCAATAGGCTTGTCTTCATCAAAACACATTGGAAGTTTGTCTTCACATTTCCCCCTTTTTGATGATGACAACCATGAAAATTATGAAGGTTTTGCTCCCCCTAACAAAGATAACTCCCCCTAGATCAATGCTCCCCCTTGATCCTTTATTGAGAGTTCTTCACAATTTGTTGCTTGCTGCAAAATGTTAGAGAAAGGCAGACACATATACATATATCTTCTCCCCCTTTGTCATTAGCAAAAAGGATCGGAAAAGACTTGAAGTATATAAAGAAATTATGAAAAATAAAAACAATTTTTACCTATGAGATTTACCTCATGAGTGACTTCATGAAAATTCATCCTTGGCGAATATGATTTTGAGGCCTTAGTCACAAAGTTGGCTTTTGTTTGGAAGATTTTGCTTTGGTTCTTTAACATAAAGTACATCTTCAATGGATGTGAAAGTTAGTACTCCAACTTTGCCAATGCCGAGAATTCTTACTTTAAGGTATTCCCCATATGTGAAATAACCCTTGGACTTTAGAACTAGATTTGAAAGTCAGTTTATGCATCCATCAAAAGCTTAGAACAACCACTTATCAACAAAACATAGATTTGAAGTGGTCTTCAAGCAAACCTACAAAATTAATTATGTTTTGTTTGGTACTCAGTGTGCCTTGCGTCCTTCATAATTAGTTCCTTTCTTTACCCACACATAATGCCCACTTGCAACACTAAAGTTTCTAACATAGCAAGCATTATGTGTATGGCCAACAATACCACAATATAAACAAGTAGGAACAAAATTGCTCTTATATCTAGGAACATAAGATTTCTTTTTCACAAATCTTTTCTTTTTAGGATAAGGATGCACATTCTTTGGTTTGTTCACTTTCTCTTTGGAAGATTGGTCACTAGCCTTAACAAAAATAGTTTTACTAGAACTTGGTTTGGAAAACCTTGAATAACCAAGTCCACTTTTATCATTTGAATATTTTTGTTGACTAATGACCTCTTCTAACCCAATTTGTCATTTCTAATATCTTTCAAGGACTCTTTTTTAATTGAACAATTTGGAAAGAAAGTGATTCACAATTTTTACTTACAAACTCTTGTTTTTTTTCACTAATACTCTTTTGTTTCTCATCTTTTGCATCTTTTTCTATAATATCAACTTTTTCTTTTAAAGATGTAATTTGTTTCTTTTGTGAAGATATTGGTTTATACAAAACTTTGCATTCATTTAAGAGTTAATTTATGGCATCTTGTGCATCATTATCATAAAGAGAAAATTTATTACTAACCTCATCATCTTCATTATTGGAATTGTGTGTGGCCATTAATGCTAGATTTGCGCTTTCGTCGCTTTCCGAATCGGATGAAGAACTTATGTCATTGTCATCCCATGCAATATATGCCTTTTTATTCTTTGTCTCCTTTTTTCCTTTGAATCCACTTTTCCTTGAGAGTTTTGGACAATCGAGATTTATATGACCTTGCTTACCAAATTCATAACATGTAAAATCTTGTGTTAAAGTGGAAGCCTCCTTTTTCTTAAAATTTTTCTTTCTTTTTTCATAATTAAAGGACTTGTCATTTTTACCAAAAAATTTACCAAGTCTTTTTGCTAGGAGCATAAAATTTTCATCTTTCTCCGGTGAATCATCATCTTGATCATTTTATAAATCTACTTTCAATGCCATACCCTTAGATTTTCTTTTCTTGATGTTCATTTTTTTCAAGTCGTCCAAGTTCTAATTCGTGTTCTTGGAGTTTTCCAAATAATGATGCGGAAGTCATGGTAGAAAGACTTTTCTTTTCCGATATTGCCGTAACTTTTGGTTGCCATTCTCTAGTCAAGGATCTAAGAACTTTGAGATGTAGTTCATCATTAGAGAATGTTTTACCAAGTTCAATCAAGTGATTAGTCAAATGTAGAAATCTTTTCTGTAAAGCAACGATGGATTCTCCGGGCTGCATTCGGAACATTTCAAATTCTTGACTTAATGTATTCAATCTAGATCGTTTAACTTCAGCGGTCCCTTAATGAGTCTCCACCAAAGTGTCCCAAATTTCTTTTGCGGATTTACATTGAGAAATGCAGAAGAATTCATCTATACTTAATGCACTTTGTAATATGTTAATGGCTTTCTTTTCATCAAGAACTTTCTTTTTATCATCGTTAGTATAAGAACTTTTAATTTTTGGAGTTCCAACATTATTTACTACACTCATTAGTTGATGTGTACCATTTTCAACAGTTTCCCATATTCCATCTCCTTGTGCTCTAACTGTGCTCTCATACGGATTTTCCAAAAGTCAAAATACTCTCCAGAAAATAGAGGGGGCTTGTTGCTACTACCGCCATCTTTGAAAATCAGATTTGCGCTTGTGGAAGCCATACTGAATCTGTAGGAATATGTTACCTATAACCTGCTCTGATGCCAATTGTAAGTACGAAGTGCGCCTAAGAGGGGGTGAATTAGGCACTTTAAAAATTTTCTGGTTTTTCAACTTATGTGTTATGATTTTTCATTTTGGTTACTATGTGATGAAAACAGTAAAATGCGGAAAAGTAAAGAACACCGAGAAATATCCTGGTTCCCCTCACAGTCTGAGAGTACTCTAGTCTCCTTTCAACATGAAAGAGATTTTCACTAATGTTAGATCTTAGGATAAGACACGCCTAGTCTTCCTATACAAGACTCTAACAAAATACCAAAAACAATCCTCTTGGATTTTTCACTATTTTGAAATGAGAACAATCCTCTCAAAATCAGCTCTCTTGCTTCCAATAATACTGGACAACAAGGATTAAAATAAATCCTATAAAAAGAAAAAATCCTCCTTCTTATAGTACACACATAATTCCAAACAATTCTTAGAACTTGGGAATTTTTACAACAATTTCAATAAAATAAATATATGAAGATTTGTTGTATTTTTGAAGACTTATAACAAAGTCTTCTTCTCTTTCAATTATGAAAATTCAAGACAAATTCTCTCTAAGTGATCAAGATACTTTTAGGATAATAATGTGAAAATATATTTCAAAAAGTATCTAAATATAAAAGATGTGTAGAAAATAAATGTAGAGAGATTTTAATATTTGTATGAAAGAGGTAAATGAAAAATGAAAAATTGAAATGAATTTATAGTGATGAAAGCAACCATTCAAAAGCCATGGCAATAGTTAGAGAAAATATGAATTTTAATAAGAGAAATGATGTAAGGGATGCCATGAAAAGATATGATGAAAAAGTGCATTCGAAAAATACAATTTTCAATTTTAAATTTATAATACTGTTTCAGATCGGTGCAAATTGTGACGATTTTTGTGTTTTAACGACTGTTCAAAAGGTCATAATTTACCAAAAACTGAATGTTTAAAAAAATTGAAAAATTAAAAAATTTGTCTAAGTATTTGAACCATATGCAACATCTATTGATTTATCCAAATCAATAGATTTTATTTGAAAGTGATTTAATATGGTTCAAACATGAAAAATAGTTTTTCCAATTCAAGAAATATTTTGAGCACTAAGAAATGTTTTAGTCAAAAATTTCATATACCTAAAAGTTTGATTAATCCAATCTTGCAAGTGTAGTCAAGTCTTATGAATTTCTTCTTTTTCCTTCTTTGATCATATCGTTGTTGAGTTTGTCTTCATCAATAGGCTTGTCTTCATCAAAACACATTGGAAGTTTGTCTTCACATTTCCCCCTTTTTGATGATGACAACCATGAAAATTATGAAGGTTTTGCTCCCCCTAACAAAGATAACTCCCCCTAGATCAATGCTCCCCTTGATCCTTTATTGAGAGTTTTTCACAATTTGTTGCTTGCTGCAAAATGTTAGAGAAATGCAGACACATATACATATATCTTCTCCCCTTTTGTCATTAGCAAAAAGGATCGGAAAAGACTTGAAGTATATAAAGAAATTATGAAAAATAAAAACAATTTTTACCTATGAGATTTACCTCATGAATGACTTCATGAAAATTCATCCTTGGCGAATATGATTTTGAGGCCTTAGTCACAAAGTTGGCTTTTGTTTAGAAGATTTTGCTTTGGTTCTTTAACATAAAGTACATCTTCAATGGATGTGAAAGTTAGTACTCCAACTTTTCCAATGCCGAGAATTCTTACTTTAAGGTATTCCCCATATGTGAAATAACCCTTGGACTTTAGAACTAGATTTGAAAGTCAGTTTATGCACCCATCAAAAGCTTAGAACAACACTTATCAACAAAACATAGATTTGAAGTGGTCTTCAAGCAAACCTACAAAATTAATTATGTTTTGTTTGGTACTCAGTGTGCCTTGCGTCCTTCATAATTAGTTCCTTTCTTTACCCACACATAATGCCCACTTGCAACACTAAAGTTTCTAACATAGCAAGCATTATGTGTATGGCCAATAATACGACAATATAAACAAGTAGGAACAAAATTGCTCTTATATCTAGGAACATAAAATTTCTTTTTCACAAATCTTTTCTTTTTAGGATAAGGATGCACATTCTTTGGTTTGTTCACTTTCTCTTTGGAAGATTGATCACTAGCCTTAACAAAAATAGTTTTACTAGAACTTGGTTTGGAAAACCTTGAATAACCAAGTCCACTTTTATCATTTGAATATTTTTGTTGACTAAGGACCTCTTCTAACCCAATTTGTCATTTCTAATATCTTTCAAGGACTCTTTTTTAATTGAACAATTTGGAAAGAAAGTGATTCACAATTTTTACATACAAACTCTTGTTTTTCTTCACTAATACTCTTTTGTTTCTCATCTTTTGCATCTTTTTCCATAATATCAACTTTTTCTTTTAAAGATGTAATTTGTTTCTTTTGTGAAGATATTGGTTTATACAAAACTTTGCATTCATTTAAGAGTTAATTTATGGCATCTTGTGCATCATTATCATAAAGAGAAAATTTATTACTAACCTCATCATCTTCATTATTGGAATTGTTTGTGGCCATTAATGCTAGATTTGCGCTTTCGTCGCTTTCCGAATCGGATGAAGAACTTATGTCATTGTCATCCCATGCAATATATGCCTTTTTATTCTTTGTCTCCTTTTTTCCTTTGAATCCACTTTTCCTTGAGAGTTTTGGACAATCGAGATTTATATGACCTTGCTTACCAAATTCATAACATGTAAAATCTTGTGTTAAAGTGGAAGCCTCCTTTTTCTTAAAATTTTTCTTTCTTTTTTCATAATTAAAGGACTTGTCATTTTTACCAAGAAATTTACCAAGTCTTTTTGCTAGGAGCATAAAATTTTCATCTTTCTCCGGTGAATCATCATCTTGATCATTTTATAAATCTACTTTCAATGCCATACCCTTAGATTTTCTTTTCTTGATGTTCATTTTTTTCAAGTCGTCCAAGTTCTAATTCGTGTTCTTGGAGTTTTCCAAATAATGATGCGGAAGTCATGGTAGAAAGACTTTTCTTTTCCGATATTGCCGCAACTTTTGGTTGCCATTCTCTAGTCAAGGATCTAAGAACTTTGAGATGTAGTTCATCATTAGAGAATGTTTTACCAAGTGCAATCAAGTGATTAGTCAAATGTAGAAATCTTTTCTGTAAAGCAACGATGGATTCTCCGGGCTGCACTCGGAACATTCCATATTCTTGACTTAATGTATTCAATCTAGATCGTTTAACTTCAGCGGTTCCTTCATGAGTCTCCACCAAAGTGTCCCAAATTTCTTTTGTGGATTTACATTGAGAAATGCAGAAGAATTCATCCATACTTAATGCACTTTGTAATATGTTAATGGCTTTCTTTTCATCAAGAACTTTCTTTTTATCATCGTTAGTATAAGAACTTTTAATTTTTGGAGTTCCAACATTATTTACTACACTCATTAGTTGATGTGTACCATTTTCAACAGTTTCCCATATTCCATCTCCTTGTGCTCTAACTGTGCTCTCATACGGATTTTCCAAAAGTCAAAATACTCTCCAGAAAATAGAGGGGGCTTGTTGCTACTACCGCCATCTTTGAAAATCGGATTTGCGCTTGTGGAAGCCATACTGAATCTGTAGGAATATGTTACCTATAACCTACTCTGATACCAATTGTAAGTACGAAGTGCGCCTAAGAGGGGGTGAATTAGGCACTTTAAAAAATTTCTGGTTTTTCAACTTATGTGTTATGATTTTTCATTTTGGTTACTATGTGATGAAAACAGTAAAATGCGGAAAAGTAAAGAACACCGAGAAATATCCTGGTTCCCCTCACAGTCTGAGAGTACTCCAGTCTCGTTTCAACATGAAAGAGATTTTCACTAATGTTAGATCTTAGGACAAGACACGCCTAGTCTTCCTATACAAGACTCTAACAAAATACCAAAAACAATCCTCTTGGATTTTTCACTATGTTGAAATGAGAACAATCCTCTCAAAATCAGCTCTCTTGCTTCCAACAATACTGGACAACAAGGATTAAAATAAATCCTATAAAAAGAAAAAATCCTCCTTCTTATAGTACACACCTAATTCCAAACAATTCTTAGAACTTGGAAATTTTTACAACAATTTCAATAAAATAAATATATGAAGATTTGTTGTATTTTTGAAGACTTATAACAAATTCTTCTTCTCTTTCAAGTATGAAAATTCAAGACAAATTCTCTCTAAGTGGTCAAGATACTTTTATGATAATAATGTGAAAATATATTTCAAAAAGTATCTAAATATGAAAGATGTGTAGAAAATAAATGTAGAGAGATTTTAATATTTGTATGAAAGAGGTAAATGAAAAATGAAAAATTGAAATGAATTTATAGTGATGAAAGCAACCATTCAAAAGCCATGGTAATAGTTAGAGAAATTATGAATTTTAATAAGAGAAATGATGTAAGGGATGCCATGAAAAGATATGATGAAAAACTGCATTCGAAAAAAACAATTTTCAATTTTAAATTTATAATACTGTTTCAGATCGGTGCAAATTGTGGCGATTTTTGTGTTTTTACGACTGTTCAAAAGGTCATAATTTACCAAAAACAGAATGTTTAAAAAAATTGAAAAATTAAAAAATTTGTCTAAGTATTTGAACCAATCTTATGCAACATCTATTGATTTATCCAAATCAATAGATTTTATTTGAAAGTGATTTAATATGGTTCATACATGAAAAATAGTTTTTCCAATTCAAGAAATATTTTGAGCACTAAGAAATGTTTTAGTCAAGAATTTCATATACCTAAAAGTTTGATTAATCCAATCTTGCAAGTGTAGTCAAGTCTTATGAATTTCTTCTTTTTCCTTCTTTGATCATATCATTATTGAGTTTGTCTTCATCAATGGGCTTGTCTTTATCAAAACACATTGGAAGTTTGTCTTCACATTCTCCCCCTTTTTGATGATGACAACCATGAAAATTATGAAGGTTTTGCTCCCCCTAACAAAGATAACTCCCCCTAGATCAATGCTCCCCCTTGATCCTTTATTGAGAGTTCTTGACAATTTGTTGCTTGCTGCAAAATGTAAGAGAAAGGCAAACACATATACATATATCTTCTCCCCCTTTGTCATTAGCAAAAAGGATCGGAAAAGACTTGAAGTATATAAAGAAATTATGAAAAATAAAAACAATTTTTACTTATGAGATTTACCTCATGAGTGACTTCATGAAAATTCATCCTTGGCGAATATGATTTTGAGGCCTTAGTCACAAAGTTGGCTTTTGTTTAGAAGATTTTGCTTTGGTTCTTTAACATAAAGTACATTTCAATGGATGTGAAATTTAGTACTCCAACTTTGCCAATGCCGAGAATTCTTACTATAAGGTATTCCCCATATGTGAAATAACCCTTGGACTTTAGAACTAGATTTGAAAGTCAGTTTATGCACCCATCAAAAGCTTTGAACCACCACTTATCAACAAAACATAGATTTGAAGTGGTCTTCAAGCAAACCTACAAAATTAATTATGTTTTGTTTGGTACTCAGTGTGCCTTGCGTCCTTAATAATTAGTTCATTTCTTTACCCACACATAATGCCCACGTGCAACACTAAAATTTCTAACATAGCAAGCATTATGTGTATGGCCAACAATACCACAATATAAACAAGTAGGAACAAAATTGCTCTTATATCTAGGAACATAAGATTTCTTTTTCACAAATCTTTTCTTTTTAGGATAAGGATGCACATTCTTTGGTTTGTTCACTTTCTCTTTGGAAGATTGGTCACTAGCCTTAACAAAAATAGTTTTACTAGAACTTGGTTTGGAAAACCTTGAATAACCAAGTCCACTTTTATCATTTGAATATTTTTGTTGACTAAGGACCTCTTCTAACCCAATTTTTCATTTCTAATATCTTTCAAGGACTCTTTTTAATTGAACAATTTGGAAAGAAAGTGATTCACAAT
Source organism: Lathyrus tuberosus (assembly GCA_022829125.1). Classification (NCBI taxonomy): domain Eukaryota; kingdom Viridiplantae; phylum Streptophyta; class Magnoliopsida; order Fabales; family Fabaceae; genus Lathyrus; species Lathyrus tuberosus. Next base: position 3,320,823 of record JALAZF010000517.1, read on the forward strand.
TTTTACATACAAACTCTTGTTTTTCTTCACTAATACTCTTTTGTTTCTCATCTTTTGCATCTTTTTCCATAATATCAACTTTTTCTTTTAAAGATGTAATTTGATTCTTTTGTGAAGATATTGGTTTACACAAAACTTTGCATTCATTTAAGAGTTAATTTATGGCATCTTGTGCATCATTATCATAAAGAGAAAATTTATTACTAACCTCATCATCTTCATTATTGGAATTGTGTGTGGCCATTAATGCTAGATTTGCGCTTTCGTCGCTTTCCGAATCGGATGAAGAACTTATGTCATTGTCATCCCATGCAATATATGCCTTTTTATTCTTTGTCTCCTTTTTTCCTTTGAATCCACTTTTCCTTGAGAGTTTTGGACAATCGAGATTTATATGACCTTGCTTACCAAATTCAAAACATGTAAAATCTTGTGTTAAAGTGGAAGCCTCCTTTTTCTTAAAATTTTTCTTTCTTTTTTCATAATTAAAGGACTTGTCATTTTTACCAAGAAATTTACCAAGTCTTTTTGCTAGGAGCATAAAATTTTCATCTTTCTCCGGTGAATCATCATCTTGATCATTTTATAAATCTACTTTCAATGCCATACCCTTAGATTTCTTTTCTTGATGTTCATTTTTTTCAAGTCGTCCATGTTCTAATTCGTGTTCTTGGAGTTTTCCAAATAATGATGCGGAAGTCATGGTAGAAAGACTTTTCTTTTCCGATATTGCCGTAACTTTTGGTTGCCATTCTCTAGTCAAGGATCTAAGAACTTTGAGATGTAGTTCATCATTAGAGAATGTTTTACCAAGTGCAATCAAGTGATTAGTCAAATGTAGAAATCTTTTCTGTAAAGCAACGATGGATTCTCCGGGCTGCACTCGGAACATTTCATATTCTTGACTTAATGTATTCAATCTAGATCGTTTAACTTCAGCGGTTCCTTCATGAGTCTCCACCAAAGTGTCCCAAATTTCTTTTGCGGATTTACATTGAGAAATGCAGAAGAATTCATCCATACTTAATGCACTTTGTAATATGTTAATGGCTTTCTTTTCATCAAGAACTTTCTTTTTATCATCGTTAGTATAAGAACTTTTAATTTTTGGAGTTCCAACATTATTTACTACACTCATTAGTTGATGTGTACCATTTTCAACAGTTTCCCATATTCCATCTCCTTGTGCTCTAACTGTGCTCTCATACGGATTTTCCAAAAGTCAAAATACTCTCCAGAAAATAGAGGGGGCTTGTTGCTACTACCGCCATCTTTGAAAATCGGATTTGCGCTTGTGGAAGCCATATTGAATCTGTAGGAATATGTTACCTATAACCTGCTCTGATGCCAATTGTAAGTACGAAGTGCGCCTAAGAGGGGGTGAATTAGGTACTTTAAAAATTTTCTGGTTTTTCAACTTATGTGTTATGATTTTTCATTTTGGTTACTATGTGATGAAAACAGTAAAATGCGGAAAAGTAAAGAACACCGAGAAATATCCTGGTTCCCCTCACAGTCTGAGAGTACTCCTGTCTCCTTTCAACATGAAAGAGATTTTCACTAATGTTAGATCTTAGGACAAGACACGCCTAGTCTTCCTATACAAGACTCTAACAAAATACCAAAAACAATCCTCTTGAATTTTTCACTAAGTTGAAATGAGAACAATCCTCTCAAACTCAACTCTCTTGCTTCCAACAATACTGGACAACAAGTATTAAAATAAACCCTATAAGAAGAAACAAATCTCCTTCTTATAGTACACACCTAATTCCAAACCATCCTTTGAACTTAGGAATTTTTACAACAATTTCAATAAAATAAATATATGAAGATTTGTAGTATTCTTTAAGACTTATAACAAAGTCTTTTTCTCTTTCAAGTATGGAAATTCAAGACATATTTCAAAGAGTATCTAAGTATGAAAGATGTGTAGAAAATAAATGTAGAGAGATTTTAATATTTGTATGAAAGAGGTAAATGAAAAATGAAAATTTGAAATGAATTTATAGTGACTAGCGTCCAAACAGGCACTCCCGTGCCCGTTTGTCCGTTTTTTATATATACGCGCAGGCGTCGAAATATAAACGAATATTTTTTGTTTATATAACTTGCGTCCAAACGGGCATTCCCGTACCCGTTTGTCCGTTTTTTTATTACGCTAACATATTAAAATATAAACAAGTAGTCACAAAACATTTTTTATGTTTATATTACAGGTAGTCACAAACACACGTTGACTATACACACAATTCACATAATTCAAAGATTTAATAATAATAGAAAGGAAGACAAAATTGCGTGTGAAAGAGAATTTAGTAGAAATTAACAATATGTGAGAGATAAAAATAACTTGCAAGTGAAAGAGATAATTTTTCAAGAAGTTAAAGATAAAGATGACAAAAAACTGTGAAAGTTTTAAATTGAGAATGAGAAGGTTATCATTTAATGAATTTATTTTATGTGGTTGGTTTTAAAATAACAGTTAAAGGGCAAATATGTAACAAAAACGGTTATTGAATTTTTCTAGCAGAGAGTAAATTTGTGAAAATAAATTTTGTAAACGAAAGAAAAGAAATGCAATAACTGCCTTGCCATAATGCACGTAGGAATTAACTGCAACATTTATTTTGAAATTTGAATCATGTAAAAAAAACTAACGGTAGTTACAAAATAATTAAATAATTAATAGTTGTAATTAAAACTAAATGTTGAGAGAATTATGGAGTTACATATGGGTAAATTTGAAATAAAATTAATTTTATAAGGGTAAATTTTGAAAAGAAATAGGCCAGTCCAAAAACACCTATCCTCTTTATATATAAGTATAGATGAAAGCAACCATTCAAAAGTCATGGCAATGGTTAGAGAAATTCTGAATTTTAATAAGAGAAATGATGTAAGGGATGCCATGAAAAGATATGATGAAAAAGTGCAATCGAAAAAAACATTTTTCAATTTTAAATTTAAAATATTGTTTCAGATCGGTGTAAATTGTGGCGGTTTTTGAGCTGTTACGACGGTTCAAAACGCCATAATTTACCAAAAACTGAATGTTTAAAAAAATTGAAAAATTAAAAAATTTGTCTAAGTATTTGAACCAATCTTATGCAACATCTAATGATTTATCCAAGTCAATAGATTATATTTGAAAGTGATTTAATATGGTTCAAACATGAAAAATAATTTTTCCAACTCAAGAAATATTTTGAGAACTAAGAAATGTTTTAGTCAAGAATTTCATATAACTAAAAGTTTGAGTAATCTAATCTTACAAATGTAGTCAAGTCTTATGTATTTCTTCTTTTTCCTTCTTTGATCATATAATTGTTGAGTTTGTCTTCATCAATGGGTTTGTCTTCATCAAAACACATTGGAAATTTGTCTTCACACGATCATTTCTTCGAAGATGAAGACCAAACTTTCGTACTAGTTGATTAAAAGTTCTACTTGGGAGTGACTTTGTGAAAAGGTCTGCAAGATTATCACATGAACATATTTGTTGCACTACTACAAAACACGCATTCAACGACGCCATGGTCACCACGCCATAAAATATATTATTCCTTTAACATTAAGGCGCACCTTTTTTATTTATTTTAAAATTCACAAATAAAAGGGTTATCACTACGGTTCTTCTGGTTAACCGTAGTGATATATTTATAATAAATAAATACCTATCTATACGGTTGTTATTGTTAACCGTTGTGAAATAGTTTACCCATATATAAACGAAATAACTTTGACTTTCACTTATTGACAGTAGCGTCGTTGCCTTCAAAGTGAAACCCTAGAACCCATTTTTTCTCTTCGATTTCACCATTAGCCGTGAATCTTGTGCTTCATACATTAAGGTATTCTTCTTCTTCCATCTATTGTTAGATATTTCCCATTATCTCGTTTGTTGCTTGTTGTTTTTGTTGATTGGTCTCATTTTTTCAGATTCGTTTTCACTAGCTTAACAAAGACCATACTTTGGAAACTTCATAATGTTTGTGTAGCTATGGAAAAAAGTAAAAGAAGCATGAAGCTATGATGGAAACTTCATCCACCTTATACTTTTTTTCATAGCTTCACGAACAAGATGTTAGTAAATGAAAAAACAACAGTGTAAGCAAACTTCATCTAGTTTTAGAAACAATGAAAAGAAATATAAGAAGTATGAAGCTTTTGTGTAAGCTTCTTCCTCCTTGTATTTCTTTTTCATTGCTTCCCAAACTAGTTGAACATCATAATTGATTCCTATTCCGCGATTAGTTTCATTAAAAGGTGCGTTATTCCTGTTCCTCTCTTTACTCTTCACTGGATTATGGTTTTAGGGTTTGTTTTCAACTGAGGATGCTCATTTTTTAAGTTTGCTGTGTTTCCTTACAGGTTAAGGGGATGATACAGGGTGATGATGCTGGTGGTAGCAAGCGTATTATATGAGTTTATAATATCTGGATATGGTATAGAATGTTGTTTGAGTTTATTATATTCTATTTATATATTTGTTTCACTAATCCTCACTTAAAGTTTGCTGGTGGTAGCAAGCGTATTATATGAGTTTATAATATCTGGATCTGGTATAAAATGTTGTTTGAGTTTATTATATTCTATGTAGATTGTTTGTTTCACTAACCCTCACTTAAAATACATTCATTTAATTTGACATAGATACTTATAAACTCCAAATTAAGTTGTATTTGAAAACCAACTTATATGAATCAATGTTTTCGAATTGCATCCCTCTCATCGTTCATCTCACGATGTTTAATATATATATTATGGTATAATGATCTGCCTCCTTAGATGCATCGCCATCTTCCATTCTAGTTTAATTTCATTAACAACAAATTATTAGTTAATCTGCCTTTCCATCAACACTTATAATCGTAAAACTTCCGATTATAAAAATTATGATGATAAGTGATGATGATGAGACAGATTATCCAATGTCTTGTTCTTATGGAAATTTAACTATAATCGAAGATAGCGATATATCGAAGGAGTCAGATCAATAAACCACAATATATATGTAAAACAGCGTGAAATGCACGATGAGACGAATGCAATAAGAAAACATTGGTTTGTTTAAGTTGGTTTTCAAGAACAGTTTAATTTGCAGATTATAGACTTCTTCATCAAATTGATTCCATGTATATTTCTTTAGTGAGGTGTTTGGAAAACAAGCAATCTACATTTAATATAATAAATTCAGGGTACTTACAACAACGGTTATCTATTGTAACCGAGATCATAGGTAATTTATGTTTTACATAATTCGCTGCTGATGAGTTTCGAACCCAGTATCTAAGTGTATTATCATAACAGTTTATTATCATTACCGTTGTGATATATGGCGCGCGTCCTGCCTTTCAATAACGGTTTTCAGACCGTTGTAGAAATAACAAACTTACTACGACAATCTACATAACAACGCCTTCGCCCATGTCATTATATGTCATTCCCAACCATTGTTAAATGGGTTTTTCGTAGCAGTGTTGGATATTTATATCACCACTCTTTTAAAGATCATGAGTGAAAAAGAACTTTGGAGAAATGTTCAATTTTCAAACCTAGACATTATTTTGTATTTCCTAGGTCCTTCATCTCAAACTCTTTATTTAAACAATTCATAGCTTTTAGAAGCTCTTCAGGAGTTCTAATAATATTTATGTTATCCACATAGACAACTATTATTACAAATTTCTTTGCTAATCTTTTTATAAAAATACAAGAACAAATAGAGTTATTTGTATATCCCTCTCTAAGCAAATATTCACTAAGACGATTATACCATATTCGTCCAGATTGTTTCAGCCCATAGAGAGACTTGTTCAATCTTATGGAGTAGTTTTCTCGAGATTCAGAGTTGTGTGCATCTGGTATATTGAATCGTCGGGGAGTTTCATGTAAATTTCACTATCAAGTGAACCATACAGATAAGTTGTTACAACATCCATCATGTACAAATTAAGCTCTTCATGTGCTACAAACTTAATTAGATATCAAGAGTTGAATTGCATCCACTGCAGGTGGATATGTTTCATCAAAATAAATCTTAGATCTTTGTGAAGATTATTGAACACCAATTCAAGCTTTGTATCTCACAATTTCACCATTCTTATTTTGCTTTTTCACAAAAAAAATCATATATATCCAATTGGTTTTACACCTTGAGGTGTTCAGAATACTGGCCCAAAATCGAGTCACTTGTAAAGTTTGTTTAATTTTTCTTCAATTGAATATTTTTATATTGGTCAATTCTCACTTTTACAATCTTTGATAGACTTTGACTCATGATCCTTATTATCATTTATTATCTTTAGCGCTATATTGTATACAAAGACATTGTCAACATTGACTTTATTTTGGTTCCATTATATTCCATTCATGACATAATTTATTGAGACTTCTTAGTTTTCATAAATTTCAGGTACCTGGTTTGTTCTTCTAAAACTCAAAATTAAATTATGTCCAAGTGCTCTTAGATTTTTCATATCCTCACTTGGGTCATTTTTAACTTTAGTTTCTTTTCTTGGTAGAGGACTTTTAACATCGGAATCAACTTTCTACCACGCTTCAGGCGCGGCTATAACTCATTTGCAATATTATATTGTCCAATATGAGAATCCACTTTAAGTGGAATATTAGCAGCTAATAATTTTTTTCATAAACTTTGCAAATGAATTATGTTTTGAACATCGAGGATCAAAATGATATAATAATATTTTATTTCAAATTATTCATTTGAACTTCTGATTCACACTTTGTGCTGCTTGTTCTCTCCCCCTATAGTAAATATAAAATAATTTGTATAAAATATATATTTTTCGATCTTAATAAATTTACAATTATTAATATTATTCATGCAATCCTTCTGTGATTGTCAATTTTTCTAAGATCCATGAAAACCGTCATTGATACTTTTTTGATCAATGGAGACAGAATAATCATTTTCTTATTAATCATCAAGGGATAACCATTCTTTGATGAATGAATAAAAGTAATTCATTATTCAATCAATCCTCTAGGGATCCTTTGTAATATATATAATTTTTTCCCGAGAGGTAGATCATAGATCTTTAAACAATGATAAAAATAAACAGTTTTCATGCAAAAAAATAGGCAGAATTAAAAATATATATTACGAAACAAAAAATAATAATGGTACATTCTAAATCTTGGAGCTTCATATAGTTAAACCTTCATTATCAAATTATTTGTATCACTTCTTAGATAGTTAGTTAACATTCATATGGTAGAGTTTCGTGCTGATAACGTGTTATAAAACTAAGTAAAACAATATAGAGATCAAAGAGAGGAAGAGAAGAGAGAAAATAATATTATATTATCTTTTGCAAAAGTCGCATTTACATTATAATGTAGATCTTATTTATAGTACATGACCAATGAATAACCATTAATTTAAGGAATACACAAAGGTTAGGAAATTAACTCATAGGAGTTAAGGAATATAGAAAGTTGGATAAATGAACATCCATATCTATTTACTATTATTCATAACAGTTGATTATTTATTATTATTATTGTTGTTGATTACTATTTTTTTATTATTATTGTTAATATTTATTATTGAATATTATTGTTACTACTAATTATAATTATTGTTTATTATTTTGTTAATTTTGTTATTGATTATTATTTGCTTTTTATTTATTTATTATGGATTATTGATTTATTATTTGCTTTTTATTTATTTATTATGGATTATTGATTTATTATTATTATTGGTCATTGATAAATATTATTATTTGTTACTATTATTTATTTTTATTATTTATCATTATTATTTATTATTTTGATTATTATTTTTTGTTTACTATTATTTTTATATTTATTTATTGTTTATTTATTTTATTTTTAATCGTTAAAAAGAAAAATCGATTTTGGTCTCGTCGGTTTTTCACATATGTGTTGCAGTTTCAAAATTAAAATTCAATTTAATTTCAGAAACTGATTAAATGTATAGAGTTTTGTTGAACGACCTCAGATAGAGTTGATTCCTACATGAATCGTTCTACGATTGCTTAACATAACGCTAAATTTATTAGTTTGTTTGTCATTTTATTTATCTTTAAAAATGTCTTTTGGTCTCGTCGGTTTTTCACATATGCGTTGCAGTTTTAGAGTTAAAATTCAATTTAACTTCAGAAATTGCTTAAATGCATAGAGTTTTGTTGATCGTCCTCAGATAGAGTTGATTCCTATATGAATCGTTCTACGATTAGTTAACATGGCGCTAAATTTTAATATTTTAAAACACTGATTTATTTCCATTTTCTTCTCTTTCTCTGATTTATTTTCCCATATTTTATTACTCTTTACATTTGCTATTTAGAAATTGTTTACTAATCTTGCATTGTTAAAATTATCGTGTTGTATATCATCATTTAACAAATTGTACCCTCATTCCCATAAATATGTAATAATTTTACCGTTTTCCTTTATTGTTTTATTATCTTAGTTGATTGTTAATTCAAAAATTAAAATCAACAACTTTCAGAAAAGAACAAAAAACAAACACTCGATCCATCGTCGAGTCTTTTCCCTAAATAAAATTCAATTGAATGCAACGTCTAGCATCTCCCCCGACACATCCAAACTATTTTCATAATTAACTTACAACACTTTATCCAACGTCAAGTTGTTGATGCAAACTTTTTTGTAATAAAATTTAAAAGACAAAACCAAGAGAGACACATCTCTTTAGACCCCTTAATAGTCGAGCGTCTAGAGCACACCAGATTCCAAACGACTGTTAGTCTTTCAAATAAAAAACCCATTCACTATGCTTAGAATAAAGGGACCAGGGAAGCACACCTATGTGAATCCTGAGTAAACAGACGTTTAGTGCACACCTCTGCTCAAATGTTTACTCACCTCCCGCAAGAATCTTCTTAACCCATCAACTTGTTGTCCGCCCTTGTACGACTTCGATTTTTTTAAGAAATAAGTATGCTTTATCCATATTGATGTTAAACAAACAAAGGCTTTGTCACTATGCGAAAAATACAGAGTCGCCACCGAACTTTATTTATTTTGAATAAAGGGAAAATATCAATAAAACCCCTTAATGGTGAAGAAAATGGTCTCGCAACCAAATTCGGGTTCAGAAGTTGGTTATGCAAGGGGAAGGTATTAGCATCCCTCACATCCGTTGTACTAAACTGGAACTATCTTGTTTGTCTATACACGAATGGGAAAAAAATAAGTTTTAAATTAGTGTGCTCGCTAAAGATGAAAATCCTCGTGCCTACGTATCCTAATTGTGAAATAAGAAATTAGAGCTCCGTAGTTCGAAGAACTAGGTGTGTGTTTGTTGCTTTTAATGGACAATGTTAACGTTCACGTCCTAGCATTTAAACGTTGCTTGTCTGCTTATACATGAGAGATTTAAGCATTTGTTTCCGGTAGAATGGATGCGCTTGGATCGTATTCTAGCAGTTAAACGTAGCTTGTATGCCCATGCATGGGAGGCCTAAGCATTGTTTGCATCGCGGTAGAACGAAAGTAACATGTCCTTATTGAAAAGGTTTTTGGAATTCCCTAATGCGGAAAATTGATTTAATGAGTTGTGATTGCTTTTAGAGCTTGCTTGTGAAATTTGTGAAGCGAGTTTAATCGTTGGTACTTAGAGGGAGACAAGTATCCAACCACAGGCTAAGTACGACCTACAATCAGATACTCGGGAGTTGAGGGGAGAATGGTATCCCAACCACTATTTTTTTCCCTAAGAGGACCGAACTAAAATCTTTTTACTTTTAATTGTTGTGAATGGAAGATAAACGTCCGACCACAAGCCAATTAGGGCCAACAACCCAAGTACTTGAGAAATGGGGCGCACAAGTACGTACACCCCATCCTTTTTTCTCCCAATTTATTGTAAAAATATTTTGAAAAATTACTTGGCATTGAACCAAGTATTTGATGTTTGAAATGTGATAGGTGTGAGAAGAAAATAGCGATGATTGAATAAAAGATGAGAATTGATGGAGGTTGATAGCGATGCCTAAGCAATCGACTTACGAGTGTGAAAGGTAGTGGAATTCTAAGGTATAGTGAAAGATGAAACTCAATTAAGTGTTTTGAAAATAGCTTGACATTGGATTAAGCTTTATTCTTATCTTATTTTTGAAATCGTTTTCTATCGTTTTTTTTAATCTTTTTTAAGATACAAAGCATACAAACATAAAGCGATAAAGAAATAAAGTCCTACGTTATTACATGTCTAGGGGAATGGGGAGGCATTTGAATCCACCATGGGAGATAAGACCTAAGCTAAAACTTTAAAGCGAAAATAAAGCAATAAACTACGATTATTACATCATTTATCCAATGTCCCAAAATAACCCACAATACTTCCATCAATACCTCAAAATCAAAGGCAAAAAAGTTATTAAATGCACAAAATGATGAATGCGATATGAGCCAAAAATTCAACAAGAATTATCAAGAGACAATATACAAAAACCCTAAAATTCACATAAAATTCTAAAGGGAAATTCAAGCATATTTCATCATTTTTATGCACAAAATCAAAGGAAAAAAACTAAAACCAAGATCAATATATCACATTTTTATTTTTATGAAGGAGGAAAATTAAAGATCATGCAAAAATAGTGGTTAGTGAATATAGTTAGGATGTTGCTTGCTAAATCAGTTAGGGCGAAAAATAGTTAGTTATTATCTGATGTGAGTTGGATTGCAATTCTGAATTTGTTTGATTTTTTCTTGCTCAAATTGGAAAAGTTAGAATTCTGTTAGCTTATGGAATTTGCATTAGTTATGTTGCAGTTAGCATGATAACTATGTTATGGATTATGCTAAATGAAATTACGCAATTAGTTCGATTGGTAAAGTGTGAATGAGTTTTTCCTTGAATGTTTAATTGTGAGTTATTTGTGAATTTCTGTTGCATTTAGCAGTTTGGTGAATTTTGTTATGGGTTAACTGTTAGTGCAGTATCTGGTATGAACTTAGTAGGAAAATTAGATTAAGTTACCACTTTTTTTGAGAGTTCGAACTTATGAGTATTGATGAAATGTTAAGTTAGCTTGTGATGTGGCAAATTTTGGTAAGTTGTTTGAAATGGTTTTCAATTATTCTGATTTGTTTATTATGTTGTTTCTAGTAGTTGATGAATGTTGAATTGTTGTAGAACCATGTCACTGGACTGACCAGCCGTACCGTCATATGCCGTTAAACCTAGATGGCTAGGAGGAACTGGCTTTCAAAGAACCTGACTGCAAAAGAGGTTGAGGCGCGCCAGTTTGCTAGCCTTGGGGAATTGTGGAAGCAATAGGTTAAGCATGTCTTCAAAACATCGACTAGACAAGTTATTTCTTTCTAAAGACAACTCAATGCACTCATCATGCAAACTTGAAGTTGGTACTCACGCAAACTCAGAAATTTCTCCATGAGTATCGGTGCTTTTAGGTGTGCTCTTTGGTGTTCAAATTTTGAATTCTCTTGGCATTAGCAATGACATCAGAGGCATGCTGCATCTTTTTTTCGTCAAATCGGCGACAACAACTTCCATGTTATGTTTAGTCCCGTAAGCATTGGAGCCAGTGCGTGGATCACGAAATGAAGCTTCAAAAGTAATATCCTTTCGTCCACTATTTTGAAGTATGAACTGTACAACTTGTTCACGAAAGGGAAGAGGAAGAGCCCTTTATCGGAAACATCATATGCATTATCTGATCGGTTCTATGGCAACTTCTTGATAGGCATACTATCTCCAATATCCACATCAAACACATAATCATACTGAGCACCATCGAAGAGAGCGCGACTTGATCCTTCTGGTCCATCAACAACCTCACCCATTTCTGTTCTTCCATGTTGAATGATAAGTTTGCATAATCCATCAACTTGTTCTTTAGATCGGATACATCTTAGCACAAGGCTTTCCACCTTGCATTCCTTCGACAAACAAGTAGTTTACGTATCGCACAGAATATCCTGCAGCCACAGACAACTCACATGGCTTCCAAATTGTAGGCAATGGTAAGAAAGTTTTGAATATTTACGATAAGCCTAGTGCTTTCTCTGCTTCTTTCCAATTTGGCTTTACAGAGACAATTGAAGTAGAGCCTTTCTTATTACGAGGTTCCTTATTAGACCTCTGAGCATGCAAACCACCTTGAGATCCAACATCAACCTTAAAAGTACTAGGATGTGGAGTACTGTTTGGTACCCTGCACATCCACCTTATGTGCAACGAAAGGCTTATTGCAATGTTGACAGGGAAGATATATATTTAAAATCACCCTTTAGTACTCAAACTTCACTGAACAAGATGAGCACATAGTCTAAAAAGTAGTTTGGACACCACCATTAAGCCCCTGTAGAGTTGGCTGCTCCGTGGCTTCTTGCATGAACATGTTATTCAGTACACCAAAGTGCGACTCAAATATGGGAGCCTTGAGAGAATGCAGTAACATCTTTGTGTGGTTAGTATATGGCGTCTCAAAGACGAGTTAGATGCCTGCTTATCCGAAATCATGGAAAACAATCCGGAGGGTTTATGCACTAGCTCTTCAACTAGACACAACACCCATAAAGTGTTGAATTATCAGCGCCCTGTAACCTCAAGGCCTCCAGTGAAGTAGAATAAAGAATATCATTTTCTTTAAGAGGTAGCTGCTTTGAAATTGGACCTGTTATGAATTTTAAGGTATCATTGCTAGGAAGTCACTTGAACTGCTAGCATGCTCGATTGGATGCATTTCCATCTGTAATCAGGTTGCTTGAGACTTGTTTAGGTGTTGATAGGTTAACTAATTCAGATGCTAATTTTGAGAAGTGATTAGCATGAGGTTGCGATTTGGAATATTTGAACCATTTTTATTTCTTGACTTATCTGTGTTGAATTGGAATTGTTTGAATGAGTTGTTATGAAGTGGTTATGGTATGAACGCTTAGGAGTTTTTACAAAATTGTTAGATGGATGAATTAACTTGGATAAAGAAATTAGTTATGAACTAGAATTGAGACAGGCCTGAATGTTAAGTGAGCTGTCAAATTTTTTAGTGTTTAGAATTACTGGCTTTGTTTGGATACAGGTATATTAACTTGGCATGGTGTGGAGATGTGGATCATGAAGAAATGCGCAAGTCAAGGCATATGGAGAAACCGTGAAATCCAAGAAAGCACAAAGCGACATGTCTTGAGGACGAAGAAATTGGGTCTTTGGTTTAAGGTTAGAGAGTTGACTTTGGTCAACTAGTTGACCAAAGTCAACTATAGGTCAAAGTTGCATTTTTCTTCGTAGGCTTTGGATTTGTGTGTAACGACTTTGTAAACGAAAAATGAATTTAAATGTCATGATCTTAAGTGAGTTCTCCATCCAAATTGTAACCTTTGAATTTTTCTTGTGCAAAACCAACTTGATCCATGAATTAGAACATGACCTCTGAATTTCTTGAATGAACCTTGAAGAAGCATTAAATCCCAATCAAAAACTAGGCCTAGAATGTATGAAAAAGCCCTTAAAGAGGTCGATGAATGCCAAGTGAAGAACCCTGATGATCTTGGTATCCCTTGATTAAATCTAAAACCAAGATGCCACACAAAATCCAAAGATCTCAAAAGCCAAACAAATAGAGTTTCAAGTTTCTACACCCAAAGAACCAATAATCAAAGTATCCAAGCATGCCATGGATTTGGATCATAATGGAACCCTAGCTCCTTGATGGTTTCAACCTCCAAAATCCCTTGAATCCATGATGTTTAATGCAGGTAGCAAATGAATGAGATGATGCTAATGAATATGCAAAGATGAGCCCTAAACCAAAAGGCAAGTGAAAATCAAAAGAGAGGGAAAATCTAGGGGTATGATAGACTTCAGTCTCTAAGAGTGAGTAGCAAGTAAATGTTTAATCACTCGATATGTCTAAATGATTACTCCTTAAAAGCAACCAACCTAATAGTTCTTAGTAGAACTACGTAGCCTTGAGTTCTTCATAGCACCTGAAGATACGTAGGAGCAGGATTTTGAAATCTTGTCTGACACACCTTTAATAAAAACACATCCCTTTAATAAAAAGCACCCCTTTAATAAAATGTTCTTTCTTTCTCTTTTCTCCCTCGATAAGTAGAAGATTGCAAACTAATATCACACTAACACTCTAACACGAAACTAATTAAATGGGTCTCATCGAGTACGATTGCATAACCGACTCCCGAACCTGATTTGGTTGCGATGACCATTTTTTTTGTGAGTTTTATCGATATTTTCCCATTTCCTCTTGGGGAATAAATAAAGTTCAATGACAATTTTGTTTTGTTTATATTCTAAGCGTTCCTTACGCCTGAGTATTTTTTCGCGCCGCAACAGTAAGAACAAGTAAATTTAGAACTATTAGTTTCGACCAGAGGCTCATTAGTGAATCATAGTCCTTCCTTATAATTACTGCATACAACACAAATTAGAGAGGTCATCTTGCTTAGTTCTATGTTGTTAGCCAATAACTCTTCTTTTTTTAGATAAAAATAAATTAATAGATTAAAAATAAGTAAAAAAAATCTTAAATTCCGATGTTAAGATAATTCAACAATCCTTGCCAACAGTGCCAAGAAATTTATGACTTATTTGGCAAGTGTACTTAATGTGAGATAGAGTATTAATTTTTTAAAATGAGATCGAAACCATAAGATTCAATTTAACAAAAAAAATCACATTTGTTCTTAGGTAAATGAGATAGTAGTAACACAAAATGGGGATATGCGTAGCGTAACTGTTGATAAGTGAAAAAATGTGTAAAATTGAAAAAAGGTAAACATAAATAAATAAAAGGGTTATAAAATTTTTTTTTTTTTTAAAAGCAATACTCAATAATCATTAATACAGTACAAGGGGTACAAAACACAACCCTAGCTAGCTAGTTATAAAATTTTTATGTTTTTCATAACAAACTAATCGAATACCCGTGCGCTAACATGTATATAAAGAGAACAAATAAACCGAATAATTTGTAAAATGGTTAATAGAATAAAAATAGTGTGATGAAGAACTACAAAATTTAAAAAGATGCACAAAATATGTGCATGTGAATTTCATTGTATATAAAGAGAAGTTGTAAAGTTAAATACATAAGATTAATATCATGTCATTGATAAAATATGAAGTGCAACCATTACTTGTCTTGCACCCAGAAAACAAAAAAACATCAAAAGTGACATGAGTCTTCAAGTATGCTTCAAAGAATCCACCTGAAAGAAATTAAAAAATGAAGTCGATAACAAAAAATGTAATGAATATTATATACACCTTTTTGATAGAAGAAAATATAAATCTTATACCTATTATATATTGTGAAAAACTTTCTTGAAAACAACATTTGTGGTACTGGATGCAACAATTTTGGCTTTGTCATGAATCAAAATTTTGAGACCTTCTTTAGACTTAACACGAGACAATGCCACATATAGTTGACCATGACTAAAAACATCTTTTGGCAGATATAATCTAACATTGTCTAATGATTGCCCTTGAGATTTGTTTATGGTCATAGCAAAAGATACAATAATGGGAAATTGTCTCCTCACCAATTTAAATGGCCATGGTGATTGTGATGGAGATAAAGACATTCTAGGAATATAAATTGTGTTACCAACATTTTTTCCTGAAATGATTCTAGCTTCAATGACATGCTGGATGTTTAATAATGTTACAACAGGATGGATGTTTAATAATGTTACATAAAAATAGAAATAAACACGAAAGTGCAACATTGTACGGGTATTTTACCAAAACACTAAAGTGCAGAAAATAAGTAAGGTCACAACAGTATTCATTATAATCTACTAAAGCTTAAACAAAACATTAAACTGCGGCTAAAAACTATCCTTGTCATGTACAACTACTCCTTCTTGATGTGTTTGACCTTGGTTGAAGAATGCATTGGTGTAACGACTTCATCTTGAAATGTCTCATCTAGAGAAATTTGGACTGCAACCCTCTTAGTAGGGGTGTTGCTAGAGCAAGTCGACAGACTACAATCACCAGTTGCATCAGCTTGTGGGAGGACAGTAGCAGATTGATCATATGTTTTGCTTGCCTACAAAACACAAGTGGTTCATTAAGAGTATCAATTCCATCATAAAACACAATAGGTTCATCATGTTATTAAAGAGTAGTTTACACAAGACATAGAACTTACACTCACAATAGGTCCATGATGAGAATCCGTGTCAACATCGTTGTTTGGAGGCAAGACAATCTTTGAAGTATGCTGCAAATGGCATACCTCAAAATTGTGAGTAACTGCATCACATAATGATTTATACATAGTACAGTAGCAAAAGTAAAATCAAAATTTAAAGTTTAGTTATAGAATAATATGAACCTCATTTGGATGAATAATTGCATAGCGGGTATCATAAAGACCTGGTTCATTTAGTATTGTTACAACAGAGAATTGTCCATACAAAGAACTATACTTGATTCTAAATGCAAGCTTTTGGTCTAAAAGCTTGTCCAGGTGTGTTGGATATATTTTTGGGTTATCCTCGCCAGCCTAGATCAACAACAAAAAAGGGAGTTACAATTTGTTGAAATAAGATGTTAGGTTCTGATAACAATGAATATATATTTTACAGTTATTACCTCCTTCATAATGTGTCTCAATTCCCTAGCAGTGAGATTAACATATGGGATACAATCTTTATCCCAAAACACGAAGACACCGACGTGTTTTTCAAATTCGACTTCAATCTCTATTTTGTATCTAACAAATGTAAATATAGTTGTATATGTAAGAAAAACATAGTTGGTAAAACAAAGGCATGGGAACATCAAACTCAAATGGCATACATACTTTGTTACCGGCACCACATCTTTAACTCCGCAAACACACTTAAACTTGTCGCCATGAGACTTGGTTGAAGTTTTGCAGTTTGGGCAAGATTCAAAATACCATCCAAATTTGGAGGCCTTAAAGCGTTTTGTTGTCCCAATGGTTGTGGCAAAACAGTCCTGCATTTCATGCCATAGTTTGTAATATCCTATATGAATTCTTCCGTAAACTATTTTCTCAAAAAAATAACAACAAACCTTTCCGATCTCACAGATTAGACGGATACTCTTGACCTCACTCGGCTTTGTCCAACCTTTGTTTCCAGTTTCTAAAAATGTTTCTGATGTTTGTGTCAGAGAGGTA
Organism: Lathyrus tuberosus; assembly: GCA_022829125.1. NCBI lineage: Eukaryota > Viridiplantae > Streptophyta > Magnoliopsida > Fabales > Fabaceae > Lathyrus > Lathyrus tuberosus. The sequence goes on from JALAZF010000517.1 coordinate 3,337,994, forward strand.
GACGGTGTAACTGAAGTTTATGTTAATGCCAATCTATTCCAAATTATAAGACAACAAAATGGAAGACCTTGATTTAAATGAAGTTTATAAAAGTATTCAAAGTAGTAGTGCAATAAGCGTGCAATGCACACTGTCAAAGAAAATATCATACTTGGATTTAAAAGCGTGAACTTGCGGGTGGTCCAAGTTAATGTGTAGGCGCGAACTATTCCATGCGTTTGATAGGCTAGGTAATCCAGAAGCTGCCCCATAGAACAGAATTCATGTAGTTACATATTAGAAAGAAATTGCTAATTAAATACAGAGTTGTGTTAAGTTTAAGATGTCAAACCTTGATTTTGCTTACACCATGCATGGATTAAAACAATCAGCGTAGGTTCTTGAGAGTTGTCAGAGGTGTTGTAGGTCACAAATTGTTTCGCGAAATCGTCCCATAACGCAACCTCAATAATGTTTCCAACTTCGTCACGTAGAGTAATGTTGGCACACGATTTCTTACCACCGCCACCCATTTGAGTTCTGACTACATCTTGTAGAACACCAACAACATCTAAAGAATACATAAATGATAACTTGCAATTAATATTAGAATTATACAACTTTACAACGAAATAGGAAATGTTATCGTATAAGAGATCCACTGCGAATTTTCCATTTAGAAAATCGACAATAGGCTTAAATTTGTATTTATGTGGCGGTATTGCGGGTATTGGCACTCTTACAATAGTGGTTCCTCCGTTGAATACGAGTTTCAGCTTGTTTGGGCATACTTTGAACATGCCGTCGTTAACCATTGGTTCTCCATTGTATAAACAATAGGTTTCATGCTTGGTAAGTTGTTCTATCCAATCTTTAAACTCTCTGTTCCGAGTAGTAACGTGGATTTGGTCTCCCTGCAATGTTGTTGTTGATTAAATGACATGAAAGTAAGACATAATTCAACTAATAGGCAACAGTTACCTTTGAATCTTATATGACCATTTCAACATGTTGCAATCCACTTTTCTCTTTCACAACCCATAGGTCGACAACTCGAATCAACATTTTCCAAACCTGATTTCCTTTCACCAAATCCTTAATAAGAATAGGTGGCCTTGACTTTTTTTGTTGCAATCCTGTCCAAAAGAGGCTAAACGGGCATATCAATAGCAGTTAAGTGTGAGTAAATATTTTGTGTCAATCCTGTCCAAACTTTTCTGACAAGCGAAAAATATTATCAAACAAAATACAAACGTAAAAAAGCGTACTTAAGCGTGAAATTAATTTCATCAACACACTCACAAAGATGAGATCAAGCATGAACAACATGTGAATGGTCATTGTTCAAATCTACTATCAAAAAATACAGAAACAGAAACATTAGAAAATACACAAAACACATAAACCATCAACATATTATGAAACCATCTTCTAGTAAGGAAAGAATACAAACAGAGGAAACCACAAAAACTTGCGAATAACTGAGGAAAATACTCAACAATGTACCGTTGAACAAAGAAATGAGGAAAATGTTGGAAAATCACAACGGAACAACGGGTAATCAAAACGACTTCAGCATAAACTATTCAAACTCACAAAATGATATGGAAAACGGAACGAAAAAGATTCATCATTTAAAACCTGTCATGTAAATCTAAGAAAACATCGTGCAAGTTTCATGAAGAAGATGACGGTGAAGGTAGTTTTGTAGAGAAGGAGGTGAACTTACCAAAGTGGTTTTACAGAGAAGGTATTTTCAAATAGTGTTGTTAGAAGTAGAAATGAAAAGTAGAGTTGTTACAGCATATATGATGAAATGTTGTGGTAGTGTGTAAGTCCAATTTTCTTGGGATGTGCAAAAAGTTATTTTTCAATCTGATGCATAAGATGATTGACAGATGGCATCAAACGAGAGGAGCTATTAAACTTCCTTTTGACTCCTTTGCTCCCATTTTTATATGGTTACTCCCTAGATCAAGCTGAAGTGATTTTTCTTAAATCACAACTAATTTACGAAAAATAGTTGTGCATAATATATTGTTCCACATGCCACTCGTTTGATTATTATCCTCCAATGTCCTGGAAGAAGTCGCAACCGATGAAGGTTTGATCGACCCTAAAATACCATATATCTAGTAATATAAACATCCTCCCAATAATCTTGAATTCTAATCGTGTTATCTAAATTTATTTCTCAAATATGGTCTAAACTTATTTCCACAAATTCATGAATGAGAAAAAATCATAAAACACGAAAAATTACTGAATAACATAAGTTTATCATTAAAATGAGAAAATCTAAATTAATAACATGGTTAACACATTTTAGTGAAAACTAATCTCAAGGAGTTTAATCTATGGAAGATAGACAGTCGTCGTTAAGGGATTCATTGCAAAAATCAAAGAAAAGAAAGAAACTACACATTACAATTGATGAATGATGGAACCCTTGATGATTTCTTCTCTTCTCCCTACTTTATTGCTTGAAAATATGCATACAATGGAATAAAATTTAGAATCCTAACAACTTAACACTATTGGTAATTTATACTAATAAAACATGTAAGGACGAATTGTCATCAAAACTTCAAACTTGAACCTTTCATGGTGCTCAAGGAAAAAGCTTGAAAATTAAGATTCTATGAAAAACATAAAAATTTACATGCTTTAATAATAATGTCTAAGTTAGACGATGCTTACCAGAATACTTATAACATCCCAATTCAATCTATCTAGAAATTTTAACTGGGATATACATAGTTGATATCAAATACTTTAAAAATTACAAAATAAGTTCATGATAATACATAGAAATGTATTGTATCATAACAATGTTAACTTCCATACAATCAAAGTTACATAATACGAAATTAAACTAAGACAAAGTCTTAAATATAATCAACAAGACAAATGTGTAATTGGGAAGAAAAAACATGAAAGTTATTCAAACACCAATCATTGTGCAACCTTCTTACCCTCGTCCACATATGTAACACCCTAATTTCCCGACTCAACATTTATTAAAATAATTCAGTTCTAACTCAACACTTTAGGATGTTACTCAAACATAACATGCATACTTTCCAAATATTTTCAAAACATGCAGCGGAACTCAAAATAAATAACATAACTTCATGTGTCTCTCCAAATGAGATACTTAATGAAATTAACAACATTCAAACATTAATTTTAAAAAAAATTAAACGCCTCATTCCCCGATGTTACAGATTAGAGCATTAAACTAACTAAATAGCGAAAAACGATAAAATAAACAAAGAAAACTCCAAGGCCATATTCCAACTCATAACAACACTTACTCCTCCTGAGTATCTGTACAACAATATACATAGCAACACAAAACAAATAAGAATGGGGTGAGAATACACTCAAATATATTAGGGGTGTAAAAGAATTCAATGGTAGCTTAAAGCACATAATCAACTACATACGTTTAGTTTACACAACAACACAACAATCCAATTCAAATAGCCTTTATTTATGCAATGTGACTTACAATTCAGCTCAATGAATTTGTTACCAATTTGAACATCAGAGGTTTGTTAGTGATCTCATCCACTCAACAATGGTTCCTCATTCGAGTCGGGTCCCCACTTCTGAACCTTGAGTCCCACTTCTGAACCCCAGACGATCACTAGTCCCCACTTCTGAACCTGTGACTCGCCTCTTTCAACACACTGACACAAAATGATACATGATATACAGAGTAATGCAACAACAACAACAATAACAACACTTATGGGTCCTCTTCTAACCATAAGCAACATGCAATACAACAATCACAATAGTCCACCCTTCTAAACTACTCACCTTAACGTAACAACCATAATTACGTTCATAGCACATAATTGTACTCACAACATCACACCTTATTAATAAAATTATAATTCACTACTTACAATCATACAAATTAATTCGATTATTATTTCATCATCATAACAATTCACCTTAATAAATTAAATTCACCAAATACACCGAAACAACAGTCAACCATCGACCACATAAAAATAACAGCATTTTAAAATCCGAACATATCACTTAAAACCGGTCCTTGGTGGTCATGGGGACAAACCCGTCACCTTGTCTGTCACCTTCCCCCTTCACAACCTGCCACCCTTGTGATGACCGGTAGGAAAAAATCCCACCTAGAGACCATGGCGATCTCCCCGTCTCCCTGCTGAGGGCCGTCAGCCATCCCTGATGCATGAGAGGCAGCCCTTCACGCTCGTGACGCCTGTCACACTATTGCATAAGGCAGTTACTGCGTTTTGGCCATGAGAGCTCATTCGAAGCTCCGATTTTGACCCCTAACACACTAATTCATATAGAAAATAATAGATACATATTATACAACAATCAAATCATCACATACACATCAATTATCACTCAATTCAATCAAACCATAATTTTAAGTTTATGTTCATACCCAATATACAACAATGACCTTTAAAATATCCAGGCTTACATCCATCCATCATGTTCATAACACCCATTACACATTAACCATAACAATTAGCATGGATTATACACAATCATCATCAAAACCCACAAAGCACAACAATGGTGAAGAAAACCTATAAGAGGGTGAGGATCCCCCTCTACCCTTCATGCAATAACACATATATTAGAGTAGTCTCCCCCTACTTGAATTTCCAGCAACTGCTCAAGCTTTAGCTATGGCGTTCTTTAAATAAAAGCAACAAAAATTGAATTAAATAAATTAATTGAATTCGGGGTATTACAACATGTCTATCTGAAAATTAAAAATGTGAGGAATGAGACTTACTTAACTCAGTGAATTCCTTACTTCAACTATTGTTGTTAGTAAGCTATAGAAGTTTACTTGTCAGTTGATCAATAAGGAGTATATATTTTGAATAATTTACACACAGAATAAACAAATAATATGGTGTATCACATAATTAATATTATCTTAATCATTTTATCCTTCAAAAAACTTTTCTGAGGTGAGTCGTTCTCAAGAAGGCTGCTTATCCGGCCGATAGCAACTTAATAGAACTTATGTGGGCCTTGATCACTATTTACTTGAGATTTCTTATCAAATTGAAATCCAATTGATATTGTTGACCAATAATACTTAAGTTTATTTGTTAAATAACCTAGATTGAACATAATTTTATAAACTTATAACATTATTTTTATTAACTAAAAGTTATAATTTAGTAGTTAGTTAAACTATTCAAAATCAACTACTCTTAGAATTGTAAACTTACTTGGAATTTCATAAATTAAGCCTAATTCCATTTTCTACCGTTTTACCACCCAACTTTGACTCATTCCTTAATTAACATCATGTAACTATATGATTATATAGGATTAAACACACATGCATGCACACGCACACGCGCGCGAGCACAAACACACACACAAATATATATATATATATATATATATATATATATATATATATATATATATATATATATATATATATATATATATATATATATATATATATATATATAATGGCTACAAAATAAAATAAAATAAAATAAAGCCTCTTATAGAAAATTTAATTGTATCTTCTTCTTTTTCACTGTGTATTAGATAAGGGTAAATAAATTTTGACCTAAAATCACCCATCTTGATCATTTTTTCTTTCTTTTTTATTTATATAATTTATTTTAACATACATTTACATTTTTTATTTGTGATTTTGTTGCTTTGTTTCCGTCTTTGTAAAAAGTTATCCTTTTTTCCAAAAATGTTGTCTCTATTAACTTATGAATATGACCGAGTGAAGCTTCCCGTGGCCACCCTTTTAAATTTGAATGAGGTGGTAAAAGTTTTCACTAGTTTGAAAAGCTTCACCATTTATCTGGTTGAGGAAAATCATAGAGTTCAACTTTGTGTCTCACAGCATCATTCTTAGTTCTCTTCAGTTTTGGCCTCCTTCAATTGCAGAGGAGGTTTGGATTTGTTGGGTAAGTATTTTGGAGAAGACAGGATTTCTAGGGAATAAGGGTAAGAAGAGAAAGTACCACCTTATAGTACACTTGTTATGGATGGATTGGTGAACCTATCAAATAGGTTTGATATTTTGAGTTTAAATTTTCTTCCTTTTGTTCAATCAGAAAATGGTGTTGTTAAGGGAAGAGAAAGCTCCTACTTTGTATGAAAGGTGGTACGAGCTAGAAAAGTGGTGCATGTATGTTCTACTTCAAGAAAGTTACGTGATTCTTTAGTAGGTAAAGTAACTTCGGTCCCTATGCTTGTTAGTCGTGTTGAGTGTAGGAAAAGTTTGGTCTACTATAAGGCTTATGTAATTGCTCCCTATCTAAGGGAGCTAGCCGAGTGTGGTAGGGTATTTCAACAAAAATCTAGAGTGATTTGTGGTTTAGACGGTGGTACCATGTTGGCTATGGGGACATGTTGTGCCTTTTACTACTTTGAAAATTTCTCGTGTGTTTAGAGGTCCTTCTTCTTGTATTTGTTTCTTGTTTGCTGAGATTCCAGCATGATAATCTCAGATGCCTTCACCTTTAATTTTGAGGATTTGGCAGGGGATCTCTCTTAATTACTTGTTATAGGAAGGATGGTGACGAATTTGCCCTCATTCTTGAGGTGGGTTGCAGGTAAGCATATTCAGATATTCAGATACCCATATTTACCTTTTTCCTATTGATGCGGTGTCCTCTTATGCTCTTATTTTAATGAGTGCATGTCTGGTTGATGTTGGACGGTTTCAATTAGTGCATTCTCAATATCATCCATTAATTCAGTCAAGATTTCTATTATTTTGTTATGATGATTTGTCTAGTCTTAGTTTGACCCATTTGGTTACTTCTCATTATCTGGCTAGATCTAAGGAACTCAATTTTTCTTTTGTGATGGAGGATTATTTTAAGGTGAGGAGGCTGGAATAGATGGAAAAGTTTGATGTATTGGTTAAATATATTTTAAAGAGGCTGCTGATTTTGAAATTTTATATACCATAATATTCTACTCTGAAATTTTTTTTTTAGAATACCCCATAACCAGAGAGTGCTCGCCAATTGAAGTTACGAGCAGATGAAGAGAAAATAACGCAGTAGGTGCTCGCCATTTCAAGTGGCGAGCATGTGAAGGGTTATTTTTTTTTTCGTTTTTTTAATTTTTTAATAGTTTATATGTTTTAATAAAATTATTTAATTAGTTTTAATAATATAAATTAATTAAATATTAATATAATAACAAAAAAAATATTATTTTTTTCAGAAAATTAATATTTTTAAAAAATGTTTTAAAAATGAGTGATGTGAAGGCAATTATTAATTTTTCAATAGTTTATATGTTTTAATAAAATCATTTAATTAATTAAAATAATATAAATTAATTAAATAATAATATAATAATTAAAAAAATATTATTTAAAAATGAGTGATACACGTCGAATGAGTTGGCGAGCAGAAATGTAAATTTTTTTTATAAATAAACGTCATTGTGTATCAATATTAATCATTCCAGGGAGGTATTTGCGTATTCAAAAATGTCGGTCAAAGCTCTTGTGTTTTATGGGCAAGAAAAAAAAAAGAGTGTTTACCTAGATCCATTGTGGAACTTCAGAACCGTGGTTGCACCAATTAACACAGGATTTCGACAGTTGGGTGGCCGTCACATGAAGGTGAGAAAAATGGAGTATCGTTGTCCGTATATAACACTGACTGATGCAAGCCCGGAGGGTACGTACTTGTATTACATGGATCGTATAGAAAATGATGAAGATGTACAATGTATGTTTTCAGCACATAGTGGGGACGTTAACAGAGGAGTCGAAGATCCACTTGTGTTGATTGTTGTTGTGGATTAGCTTGTATGTTAGGTTGTTGAGTTTGTTATCTTGTAATGTTGTTGTTGATTAGTTGAATCATTTAAATCAAGCATTGTGTTGTTGTTTTATGAACAAGTCCTAGTGTCGTAATTGTTTGAAAACGCTGTCTTGAAATATAAATTTGTGCTGGATTACAGAGAAATCAAGTTCAAGCTACATACTTTACTAATTTAGAAACTTGGATAACAAATAATATTATCTAGCCGGTTGGTTTGATGGGCCGGCAACATTTGGACATTTTCGCCGCATATGTCCTATTTCTCTGCAAATCCCACACCTTCTCTTTTCCTTTTCAACGTCGTCCATTTCGGTTCTAATCCTACTACTGGTTGGACGTCCCTTCTTATTTCTTCTCATGGAATCGTCGTGCCAAAGTGTAAATCCTTCATATTTTGGCCAGTTTTCTTCGTGGGGTAGTCCCAAGAAGCTCTGCTGGTAGACTTTGAATACGTTGAGAACTGTGAAAACTTCTGGGATGTGAATGGAGTAGTCTTGACGTATACTAGAACATGTTGCGATAACATGGGAGCAAGGTAAGTGAAACACCTGAAATTTCCCACAGTCACACCACCGATTCTTTAGGTCAACGTCGAAAGTACCTGTCGGGCGACCATCGTTATGATTTATTTTTTCCTGCACTATGAAACAAAATCTTTCACGATCAAATTGAATGGCGTTATGTGTGTTAGCCTTGGCTACCTCATCAGCCATTCCCTTGTTGCAACCATCTGTGAAAACTTTTCCAGTAGCCAGCATTTTGGTCCACTTGTGGCCTCTTTTACCAAAGAGGGAACCCATGCGATAGTAAGTAGATTAGACCAATGCAGTGATTGGAAGGTTTCGAGTTGCCTTTAGGACAGAGTTCATAGCTTCTGCCAAGTTAGATGTCATATGCCCCCAACGAAGCCCTCCGTCATATGCTCTTGCCCACTTCTCGCTAGGTATGTTGTCTATCCAACGCGAGGCCTCAATGTTTGTTGCCCAGATTTCCCCGCGATAGTAGTTAAATGTAGCCTCCGTCAATGCGTAACCTGTAATAGAAATATTATGAAGAAAATAGTAAAAGAACGAAAACATAGTTAAGCTAACTGAAATGTAATTTGTTACCCATATTAACAAATTGTTTGCGCAGTGCTTTATCCTTAATCTCGCGCATAAAGTTTTGAGCAACGTGTCTAATACAGTAGACATGTGTAGAAGGTGGATCTTACCATCTGTTTTCGGGATTACTATATGCACTCTTTATTGATTCATGTCTATCTGAGATTAGACACAAATTAGGCTGTGGTGTCACGTGTAACCTCAGGTTCTTTAGAAAAAAGCTCCAGGCTTTCTTTGTTTCACCTTCCACCAAAGTGAAAGCTACTGGGAAAACGTTTGCATTCCCATCCTGTGCCACTGCCATCAAAAGAGTTCCTTTATACTTGCCATATAGCCATGTTCCGTCAATTTGCAAAATGGGCTAACAGTAGGGGAAGCCTCGTATACACGGTCGAAATGCCCAAAACAGACGATGGAAGATTTGTTTGCCAGATATTTGTGTACTGTTAGTTCTTGGATTGGCTAGAATTTTGGTAAAACAAAGTTGTTCAATGTTGATGTCACATAGGTGATGTCTTAACATTGAGTCTTAACATTGGATAATGTTAAGTGTTTAAGTTGTTGAAGTTTTGAAGTCTGATGTCACATGCGATGTCATGACATCAGATATGCAGATCATTAAAACATTAGGTTTGAGATGTTTTTAGGGTTAAGCGTATTAGCTGGATTTTGGGAGAGCTGTTAGAGTTATTGGATGCGAATATCTTGGAGGAGATATTTTCTGTTGCAAACAGGTTTGATGCAGATTTGTAGGAGTGTTTAAAAGCTGAAGATTTAAGAAGATTTTGAGAGAAAATCTGTTTTGAAGATTCAGTTTTAAATAACAAATCAGGTCAGATATTGTAGCAGGTCCAAGCCCAAATCAAATAGCTATATAAAGCGCATCAATCCTTATTGGAAGATAACGAAGAAAGAGAGCTAAAGACTGAGAGTCGTTTGTGTCTTCGTGTATGTGTTGTAAACCATTCTAGTGTGAATTGGTGTTGTTGTTTTGAGTTGTTCTTGATCAAAGCTGTGAAGCAGAATCAAGTTGTGTTTTTCAAAGTGTGTGATCTTTGAATTATATCACTAAAGTGATTTAGGGATTGAGTGGTGTTCTCATACCTAAGTGGTCTCTTAGGTAGAAGGTTCATTAAGTAGTGATTAAGTTTAGGAGATGTCAACTGGTTTGTTAAGTCTGTAAATTAATACTGATAGTGAAATTCATCCTTGGCTTGGTAGCCCCCAGAGTAAGTTGTTTAACTGAACTGGGTGAACAATTCTTTGTGTCTTTTCTGCTGTGTTATATTGTCCATTGTAGAGTGTGTTGTTGTGACATCACACGTAACATCACATATCTGGTACCAGAATTTCAATTGGTATCAGAGCAGGCATCCTGCTCTGCATCTGGGTGAGATCTAGGGCTGATACTTTCTGGTAAAGATAGACAAGGAAGTTGGTGGATTTGTGAATAGGCCCCTATTTTGGATGACTCTAATTATGATTATTGGAAACCAATGATGATTACCTTTTTGAAATCCTTGGACAGCAGGGCTTGGAAGGCTATCATAAAAGAATGGAAAGCACTTGTTGTTGTTGAGAAAGATGAGGCTGGGAAAGAAAAAGAGGGCAGCTCAAAACTGAAACCTGAAGAAGAATGGACCAAGGAAGAAGATGAGCTTGCCCTTGGTAATTCCAAAGCTTTAAATTCTATTTTCAATGGAGTTGATAAGAACATATTCAGGTTGATCAATACCTGTGAAGTTGCTAAGGAAGCTTGGGACATCTTGAAGACTACTCATGAAGGAACTTCAAAGGTTAAGATGTCAAGACTTCAACTTCTGACATCAAAGTTTGAAAGTCTAAAGATGAAGGAAGATGAAACTATTCATGACTTTCATATGAGTATTCTTGAGCTGTCTAATGCCTCTAGTGCTCTTGGAGAGAAGATGACTGAAGGAAAGCTGGTGAGGAAAACCCTCAGATCCCTTCCCAAGAGGTTTAAGATGAAGGTGACTGCAATTGAAGAAGCTCAAGACATCAGCAAAATGAGGGTTGATGAGCTTATTGGATCTCTTCAAACTTTTGAGTTAGGGTTGAATGAGGAGGAACCTGAAAAGAATACCAAGAGTATAGCCTTGGTATCTAATACTCAAGAAGATAAGAAAGGGAATGATGCTGAGTCTCAGGAGGAGCTGTCCCAGGCCATTGCCTTGCTGGGAAGACAGTTTAATAAGGTTATGAAAAGGATAAATAGGAGTTATAGTCCCAATGTCAAGAACATCACATGTGACACCAACAGATCATGAGATCAGGGGAAGAAAACTAGTGATGAAGAAAAGTCCAATAAGGGAGTCTAATGCTATGAGTGTGAAGGCTATGGTCATGTCAAGAAGGAATGTCCTACTTATCTCAAAAAGCAGAAAAAGGGGTTATCTGCTTCCTGGTCTGATAGTGAAAGTGAATCTGAAGATGAATCAGCTAAGCTTGTTAGAGCTATGATTGGGGTTTGTGAGTCAGATGATGATTCGTGTGATGATGAGGTTCCTTATAAAGAGCTTGCTGGCTCTTATAAAGAACTGTGCATGAGAAGTGAACAAATGTGTCTTGAAGGAGAGAAGCTGAAGAAAACCATAGTGCAGTTAGAGGCTGAAAAGACTGAACTTGAAAATGAAGTCAGTATGCTTAACTCTAAATTGGATTCTATGACCAAAACTGTCAGAATGTTGAACAATGGTACTGATGCTCTAGACAACATTCTTAGTATTGGTAAAATTGCTGGAGACAAAAGTGGCTTGGGATTCAACAATGTTGCAGCTTCTGATGATGGTATTACCAGTTCCAAACCAGTGATGTTAAAATAGATGTTTAAACATCCTGACAAGAGTCCTTCTAGGAAGAAATTCAGGCGCTGGAGATGTCATCACTGTGGGCGTTTTGGACATATAAAGGCCTATTGTTATAAGTTACATGGGTATCCTCAGAAGGCACATCAGTATACTCCCACACAAAAGTTTCCCATAGGTAATCAGGCTTTGAATTCTAAGAAGCAATGGGTTCCAAAAGGTAAAGTTACCAGCTTAATAGCTCACACCTCTCTTAGGGTTTCCACCAAAGAAGACTGGTACTTTGATAGTGGGTGTTCAAGACACATGACAGGAGTTAAAAATTTGTTGGTAGATGTTAAGCTTCAGTCTTCAGGTCATGTTACATTTGGTGATGGTGTTAAAGGAGAAATCAAGGGGATGGGAAAGCTGAATTGTGCTGGTGCTCCTAGACTGGATGATGTTCTACTTGTCAAAGGGTTGACAGCTAACTTGATCAGTATTAGTCAACTTTGTGATCAAGGATTCAAAGTCGACTTTACAAAATCTGAGTGCAATGTCACAAATGAGAAAGGAGAAGTCATCATGAAGGGTGTTAGGTCTAAGGACAACTGTTATCTATGGCTGCAACAAGACTCAAGTACCTCAAAATGTGTGTTTGCTAGAGATGATGAAGTCAAAATTTGGCATCAAAAGTTGGGACATCTTCATCTGAAGGGAATGAAGAGAATAATATCCTCAGAAGCTGTCAAAGGAATTCCTAAACTCAATATTGAAGAGGGAAGAGTTTGTGGAGATTGTCAAATAGGGAAGCAGACCAAGATGTCACATCAGAAGCTTCAACATAACACCACTTCCAAAGTTTTGGAACTTCTTCATATGGACTTGATGGGACCTATGCAGGTAGAAAGTCTAGGAGGGAAGAAGTATGCTTATGTTGTTGTAGATGACTATTCTAGGTACACCTGGGTGAGCTTCATTAAAGACAAATCAGAGGTGTTTGATGTTTTCAAAGATCTTTGTCAAAGACTCCAAAGGGAAAAGGAAAGTAATGTTATTAGAATAAGGAGTGATCATGGAAGAGAGTTTGAAAATAGCAAGTTTGCTGAATATTGTTCTGCTGAAGGCATAAGTCAAGAGTTCTCTTCTCCAATCACTCCTCAGCAAAATGGAGTTGTTGAAAGGAAGAATAGAACTATTCAAGAGTCTGCTAGGGCAATGCTTCATGCCAAAAAGCTTCCTTACCATTTCTGGGCTGAAGCTATGAACACTGCTTGCTATATTCACAACAGAGTTACTTTGAGAAGGGGCACTTCAGCTACTCTGTATGAACTATGGAAAGGAAGAAAGCCAAATGTGAAGTACTTTCATATTTTTGGAAGCAAATGTTACATCTTGTCAGATCGTGAACAGAGGAGAAAATTGGATCCTAAAAGTGATGAGGGAATCTTTCTAGGATACTCTACAAATAGCAGAGCTTACAGGGTTTTCAACTCTAGAACAAAGGTTATGATGGAGTCTATAAATGTGGTGATTGATGACATTGATAAGCAGGAAGATGCTGATGTTCTGGATGATGTTGAAACATCAGTTGAAGAAGTCACAGAAGAAACTGAAGACAGAAGTGGGTCTCCTAGTCAAGTTGATGCTGAGCCTGAACCTGAACAATCTAATAAAGAACCATCTATTATAGTGCTAAAGGACCATCCCAGGGAGCTTATCATAGGTGATCCTAAGTCAGGGGTTAGCACTAGATCAAGGGAGGTTGTGTCAAATTCTTGCTTTGTTTCTAAAATTGAGACCAAGAATGTCAAAGAAGCCTTGAGTGACGAGTTTTGGATTAATGCCATGCATGAAGAGCTGGAACAATTCAAAAGGAATAAAGTGTGGGATCTTGTACCAAGGCCTGATGGAGTTAATGTGATTGGCACCAAGTGGATTTACAAGAATAAATCTGATGAACAAGGGGTGGTCACCAGAAACAAGGCCAGATTAGTTGCTCAGGGATACACTCAGGTTGAAGGAATTGATTATGATGAAACCTTTGCTCCTGTGGCAAGACTGGAATCTATCAGATTGCTCTTAGGGGTGGCTTGTAATTTCAAATTCAAGCTTTTTCAGATGGATGTTAAGAGTGCCTTCTTGAATGGTTACTTAAATGAAGAGGTGTATGTTGATCAACCAAAAGGATTTATTGATCCAACATTTCCTAACCATGTGTACAAACTAAGGAAAACTCTATATGGTTTGAAGCAAGCACCAAGAGCTTGGTATGAAAGGCTTACTGAATTCATGGTTGTGAATGGCTACAGAAAAGGAGGGATTGACAAGACCTTGTTTGTTAAAGAGGAAGGACGAAAACTGATGATAGCTCAAATCTATGTTGATAATATAGTATTTGGTGGGATGTCAGATGCAATGGTGAAACATTTTGTGGAACATATGCAGTCTGAGTTTGAAATGAGTATTGTTGGAGAGCTCAACTATTTTCTTGGTCTACAAGTTAGACAAATGGAGGACTCCATATTCATTTCTCAAAGCAAGTATGCAAAGAACATAGTGAAGAAATTTGGTCTAGAGAATGCTAATCACAAGAGGACACCTGCTCCTACTCATTTAAAGTTGTCCTAGGATGAACATGGTGTTAGTGTGGATCAAAGTGTATACAAAAGCATGATTGGAAGTCTATTGTATCTCACAGCTAGCAGACCTGATATTTCTTTTGCTGTTGGAGTTTGTGCCAGATATCAAGCTGAGCCTAAAGTTAGTCACTTGAATCAAGTGAAGAGGATTCTGAAATATGTGAATGGGACTAGTGACTATGGAATGCTTTACAGTCATGGATCAGGCACTGAGTTATGTGGTTTTTGTGATGCTGATTAGGCAGGAAGTGCTGATGATAGAAAAAGTACTTCAAGAGGGTGCTTCTTCTTAGGGAATAATCTGATATCATGGTTTAGTAAAAAGCAGAACTGTGTGTCTCTTTCTACTGCTGAAGCTGAGTACATAGTAGTAGGGAGTAGTTGTTCTCAACTTGTTTGGATGAAGCAGATGTTAACAGAATACAATGTCAAGCAAGATGTCATGACATTGTACTGTGATAATTTGAGTGCTATCAATATCTCTAAGAATCCTATTCAACAGAGCAGAACTAAGCATATTGATATAAGGCATCATTTTATAAGAGATTTGGTTGAGGATAAAGTAGTTGCTTTGGAACATGTTGCTACAGATAAGCAATTAGCTGACATTTTTACTAAAGCCTTAGATGCAAATCAATTTGAAAGTTTAAGATGCAAACTGGGAATTTACATTTATGAGGATTAGGTGTGCTGGAAGGAGTATTTGTGCAGTTGTAATTTTGCATATGAAAACAACATTTTATTCAACTGCTGAAAGCATACAAGATTGGATTTTGGTACATCAATAGTAATGTATATAAGATCTAAAGATTATCCCAACCCCCTGCATCAAGAAAAGTTTTCCAATCTTCATTCCATTCATCATCAGAAGCATGGAATTGCACAGGAGGTTTCTTGATGGTTTTTGTCTCTGTTGGTTTTCTTGTTCTTGTTGCTCCTGAAGAAGTTCCAGCTGTTGTCTGTGTTTTGCTCTTCTTCTTCAGTGGATCTGGTTTTTTGTCCTCCTGCTTGAGGTTCTTTGCTGCATCTTTGGAGTTTGACTGGCTCATTCTTGGTTGCTGTGTGGTGCTGCTAGAAGGAAGAAGGCTTGTTTTTATAATGCAAACAAGGAGCATTGTTTGTATCGCCTGACCAGTCAAGGTGTTGGAACTTGGTTTTTTTTGGGGAAAGCTTGGTGTTTGACTGTGTCATTTATTATGTCAGGACCTTGTGTTTGGTGATTGTACAATTGTGGCTAAAAAGGGAGAGAGTTAGCCTAGCCTTTGTGTGTAGAGTGTGACCTATCTCAGTTCTGGTGTGGTGCAGATGTTGAGGGGGAGTGTGCATGTTGAACAGTTGTTTATGCTGGTTCTGGTTTTGAGGGGGAGTGTGCATGTGGAACAGCTGTTTATGCTGGTTCTGGTTTTGAGGGGGAGTTTGCCCTTTGTTGATAGGTGGTGTGCAACATTTTGAAGTGGGAGCTGTTTGTTTTAAAAAATTTATCCGCTGCTGAAGTCTCTGATGTTGCAGAGATTGTGTTTAGCCAAAATTAGCCAAAGGGGGACATTGTTAGTTCTTGCATTGGCTAGAATTTTGGTAAAACAAAGTTGTTCAATGTTGATGTCACATGGGTGATGTCTTAACATTAAGTCTTAACATTGGATAATGTTAAGTGTTTAAGTTGTTGAAGTTTTGAAGTCTGATGTCACATGCGATGTCATGACATCAGATATGCAGATCATTAAAACATCAGGTTTGAGATGTTTTTAGGGTTAAGCGTATTAGCTGGATTTTGGAAGAGCTGTTAGAGTTATTGGATGCGAATATCTTAGAGGAGATATTTTCTGTTGCAAATAGATTTGGTGCAGATTTGTAGAAGTGTTTAAAGGCTGAAAATTTTGAGAGAAAATCTGTTTTGAAGATTCAGTTTTAAATAACAAATCAGGTCAGATATTGTAGCAGGTCCAAGCCCAAATCAAATAGCTATATAAAGTGCATCAATCCTTATTGGAAGATAACGAAGAAAGAGAGCTAAAGACTGAGATTCGTTTGTGTCTTCGTGTATGTGTTGTAAACCATTCTAGTGTGAATTGGTGTTGTTGTTTTGAGTTGTTCTTGATCAAAGTTGTGAAGCAGAATCAAGTTGTGTTTTTCAAAGTGTGTGATCTTTGAATTATATCACTGAGGTGATTTAGGGATTGAGTAGTGTTCTCATACCTAAGTGGTTTCTTAGGTAGAAGGTTCATTAAGTAGTGATTAAGTTTAGGAGATGTCAACTGGGTTGTTGAGTCTGTAAATTAATACTACTGATAGTGAAATTCATCCCTGGCTTGGTAGCCCCCAGAGTAAGTTGTTTAACTGAACTGGGTGAACAATTCTTTGTGTCTTTTCTGTTGTGTTATATTGTCCATTGCAGAGTGTGTTGTTGTGACATCACACGTAACATCACATATCTGGTACCAGAATTTCATGTACCATCATTAGAAATTGCAGGTAGGGTTTGCAACTCGATAATGGTTCCAGGAAGATAGGTTTTCATTACCAGTATCCACTGTGGCAGGTCGTTGTAAGATGTTTCCCAACTACCGTACAATGACTCTATGGTCTTACACTTTGCGATCCATGCTTTCCTGTAAGATATTATGTACCTGTATTTTTCAAGGATATGGGCAATGATCACATTCACCTTAAGTGAAGCGTCACGGTTGACAAGCTCTCTAATGCTGTGGCTGATTATTTATGAGCTGAGCTTCTTATGATCTTGTGCCATAGACGTGGTAGTGCATGTGTGAGGCCCAAACAACTTACCAATCTTCCATTTGGAGTTCCTTTTTCTTATGGAAGCTCTTCATTTGAAATTGCAGTCTTGTTTTTTACATTTAATGAAATATTGTGTGTTGTCAGATTGGTAAACCCAATAGTCAACATTGTGTCTAATATGTCAGTGTTGCAGTGCGAGAATGCAAGCTTCCTTGTTTTCAAACTCCATACCAATCTCTATTTCGTCTGCTATATGGTTTGGTATGACACATCCAAACACAGAGATTGGTTCAACATCTTCCATACAGATATTCTGCATATGTGCAGGTGGATTGTACAAGCTTATAGGTTCGGCGTAAATTGCCTGGGTACGATCGACAATCATATCCTCATCCTCCTCCTCGTCGCTGTTACCAAAAAGATCTTGCATCCTTACCTCCTGAAGATAATCGTCACTTGGTTCCCCAACCTCTTCATTTGGTATGAAAGGTTCGTTGTTTTGTGTTGGTTCGTCGTCAGATGTTTGGCTCATGCCATATTAGTGCGTGTGCGTCTCTTGAGTCGGAAATGTTTCTGCATTGTCAAGCAGACGAACGTATAGCTCAATTGTGGGCAACTGACCGATCATCATGTGGCACTTGAAAATTGATTTCACGTCTTCGTCGTTCTTGATCGTCTCCATTAGGTAGAAAATCATCAATATCTCACAATCACACCCTCATTCAAAAATGTCTTTATTGTGGATGGGCAACGAACACCGTGGTACTCAGGAAAATGTTCAGGCTAGTGTAAGTATTTCTACGAATTTTTTTGTATGTTTATTTTTTTTAATTTTGTGTTAACTATTATTTCTTTTTTTTCCAGGCTAATGTAAGGTTCCGATTACATTCTCATGCACACGTTCAAGCTAGTGCCAGAATAATCCCGTATTTAGAAATAGCGGGTTTTGCAAATTTTTCCAAAATAAGGAATCTCCAATTTGACACTAGCCTAGTCCTTGCTCTATTAGAGAGATGGAGACCCGAAACACACACATTTCATTTACGAACCGGTGAATGTACTGTCACATTAGAAGATGTTAACAAGTTATTAGGTCTCCGAGTGGATGGAAAAGCGGTTGTTGGCCCTACCGAAGTTACCAACAATGTTTATATGGAGAACCTAGGGGTAGAACCTACGGAATCCGTTAGAAATAGAGGGTCCTTGAAGATTGTTTAGCTAGAGCGCTTATATCAACAGTTAAACAGTAACCCTTCCCCAACCGCAGAACAAACTCTATTACAGGCTAAACTTTATATTCTACTTGTAATTGCTACCATTCTTTTTCCGGACAAGAGTCAAAATCTGTTGCATTCTTCGTGGATTCCTTTCGTAGGGGATCTTGAAAAATGCAACAAATTTAGTTGGGGATCTGCTTATCTTGCAAGACTGTATAGAGAAATGTGCAAGGCTGTAGACAAGGATGTTAGGAGCATGAGTGGCTGTGTCTTACTGCTCGTTAGTTGGGCATTCACGCGTATACCATTGTTTGCTCCTACTAGTACGGTGCAACCGTCATTTCCATACGCGCAAAGGTATTACAAATATTAATATGCACTTTAATTTCTTTTTAATCAGCTAAACCTAACTTGTATATTTTTTTTCATGCAAGATGGACCCAAAGAAATATGAATTACGACAACAATCCGCGTTTCTATCTACAAGGGTATCGAAACACACTTGATCACATGGAAAAAAAAAGACGTGAGTTTGCAAGCATAACTCTCTACATGTTGCTATATACATCTTCTTTGTATTCTAATTGTTTTATTTGTTGCAGTTTATATGGAGGTCGTACATTGAATTTCCAGTGCCTGATCAAAGAGACAGCAGAATCTGGAGTTCTACAATTTATCTTATCTGTTTCCATATTGTTGAAATGCATCAAACAGATAGAGTAAAACTCCCGTTTGGTTTCGAACAAGATATCCCTCCCCTCCCAAGGTGTCTAAAGGAACACCACGAAATAACAATGAAAAAGGCCCAAAAGGTTCATTGTCCCGAATTCAACAAGGAAGAGGTGAACGAATGGAAACACAAGAGATATTTGGTTTTACAGGGGGTTTCGGTAGTTGATGAACGCAAGCCAGGTCCAGAGTATTTAAACTGGTTTCGTGCAATTCCTTATGTGCACATCGCACCAGACCAATTTTTGAACGACCCTCGTACGCAAGCTTCGTCTTCAACACAACCAACTGCCGCTACACTGACTCAGGATGCACCATCAATGTACACATCCCAATTTAGGGGACATGCATCTTCCTCCGCTCAGCACACATACCAACACACACAAACCACCGAACAACACACGTTCTACGCACCCATCGACCAAACTCCCTACACTCAAATCCCTCAACAAAACTACCAATACAACTACAGCCAACAATATCAACACCTAACCACCCATCGACCACCCTTACAGTTGACACCGGTACCACCGTCAAATTTCGACCAATCAAACCCCCAATTTCCACAACACACATTCAACACCTCATTCTCTCTACCCACCTCCACCTTCACGCCTGACGATGTCTACATCCCAACCCTCCAAAGTACCCAACTCAATACCTACACCCAACCACCACAACCACCACATTCATTCCAAAATTTTCTGCTGACGGAGGAACAATTAATGCAAATGCCTGACTTAAACATTGATGACATTCTTGGGGAGCAAGTAACGACGCAAGCGGATCCCCCTTCAAAGTTACCAGAGCCTTCAACGACACATCACGGTGAAGACATGTCTTCCGATTCTTCTCAATCACCTCCGGAGAATGCAAATGAACTTATGGGTAGGGGACATCGACATAAACGGGGCACTAGGTGTGGGACAGGCGGCCATTATTGATGTAACGTTTCTTAGTCTTGAATAGAAAAATTATTTTTTTACTGTATGTATTTTATTGCTATATTATATTATTGAATTTTATTTTAATATTGCATAAAAAAAATTTAATTAATTATTTTAATATTATTCTTTTAATATATAATATTTTAAATCATTAATTCATTAACTTATAATATTTTAAATCATTAAAATTATAATATAAACTATTAAATAATTAAAAAACGAAAAAAAAACTCCTTCACATGCTCGCCACTTGAGATGGCGAGCACCTACTGCGTTTTATTCTCTTCACCTGCTCGTAACTTCAAATAGCGAGCACCCTCAGATTATGGGGTATTCTGGAAATTTTTTTTCAGGATAGGGTATTATGGTATATAAAATTTCAAAAGAGGACAGTACAGTAAAAAAGTCGAGTCTACTAGTTTCCAATGGTTATATGGTCTTTTAATATTATATAGTGGGAGTAGTATAAAAAAATAAAGGTAAGAAATATTATTAATGTTAATAATTTAGATTTCATAGTTATCCCTGAGGTAAAGTTTGGAGAGTTTTATGAGGTGTTGTGTCATTCACTTTGGAGGGGGAATTCCTTATGTGCGTGGAGTTTTGATCATTATATTGGTAATAATGGTGGGTTGCTCTCTATTTGGTGTAGCGTGAAAGGGAAGACTCGTTTTCGCTTTCTAGTCCTATTTAACCCAAGTTTTGTTTGGTAGGTGGTTCATTCCATGTCTTGTTTTATGGTTAAAGTGTATGCAAAGTGTTATCTAGAAGAGGAAAGAGTTATGTGGGCCCGTTTGGTTTGGGCTCAGACTCGACTTCAAGGGGGTTTAATGCATTTTGGGAAATTTTAATTTAGTACTTAGCTTTTTTGAAAGAAAAGAGGTTGGAGTTGGTCCTCAGGCGTCTAAGATTGTAGAAAATATTGAGTATGACTTGTTTATTAAGGAAATGAGGTTGATGGATATTCCTTTGTTGGGGATGAAAGTATACCTGGTTTCACTTAAATTATGTCTTATTGAGTAGGTTGGATCATGTGTTGGTTTTGGAAGGTTGGGAGGAGGAGTGGGACAAGGGTGTTTGTGGGGCCTTCTTAGGGATGAGTCTCACCACTATTTAATTATGCTTAAGTATCCATCTCAAATATGGGGGCCTAAGCCATTTGATTTTAATAGATTTTAATTGGGTAAATCTTATTTTTCTAATGTGCTATGGGATTATAGGAGTACTTATTCTCTGAAGTTTGAATGGATGGCTTGTTTACTTAGAGATGATTTGAAATCTCTTAAAGCTTATCTTAAGGTTTAGAATAAAAAGGTGTTTGGTAGTATGAAGTTTAAGATCAAGGTTGCATGGATAAGTTTGATTATTGGGAGATTATGGTCGAGGTGGAGGTATGTTCCTTGATTTAGTTGACAGATAGGTTACGGGTAACTCAAGAGCTTGGAAAGCCCCTTAGGTATCATGACTTTCATATTTTCCAACATTTTAGGTCTGTTTGGCTCAAAGAGAAGGATGCTAACACAGGTTTTTCATATGTGTGTAAGGCAAAGGAGTCGGAGGAATAGTTTACTTTATCTTCTAGTGAGATATCGTTGGTTTAATAAATTGAATGAGGTTCGAGAAGAGATTTCTAAGTATTTCAAGGAGAAATTATCAAAAAGTTCTTAGAATAGGTCTATCCATTGACGCTATTACTTTCTCTCATCACTCCCTAGCAAAAGTGATTTTTGTCTCTGTTAAGTTTGTTCCTTTAGAAGTGGATATGGTGATTGTTGGGATGGATGGGAGTAAGAGTTTATGCCCAATCGGTTTCAATTTTATGTTTTACAAGAGGTTTTGGAGTTTACTTAAGGGAGAAGTGTATGTCATGTTTGGTCAATTTTTTGAGAATGCAGTTCTTCCTAGCAGTTTCTCATCTTTTTTCGTTACCATGATCCCGAATGTGGAGTCCCCTTTTGAGATAGGGGACTTTAGGCCAATCTCCATCATTTGGTTCTTTTATATGTTGGTTGCTAAATTTATGGCCGCTAGGCTGGTTAGGTTGATGGGAAACTTAATCTCCTAGGTGCTATCAGCTTTTATTAGGGGTAGATAGCTGGTTGATGGAATGGTGAATGTGAATGAGTTTATTGATTTAGCTAGAGTTTCGAAGAAGGATTATTTTATTTTTAGAGTTTATTTTGAGAAGGCCTAGAATTTGTTAGTTGGTTATTTCTTGAGTTTATGTTGAGGAGATTTGGATTTTGGGAAGTGGAGGGAATGGATTTAGGGACGGATCCAGAATTATAATATACGGGGGACTAATTTTTGTATCTTACATATTTAAATTAAAGAATATATACCTCATATTCTTCACTTTTCTTATGCGCCATTAAGCATAGGTTAGCACATTCATCATCAGAAATTGAACCGCAAGATGAAGAGGAGCTTTCATTTTCTTCTTCCCAAGCTATGTAGGATCTACAACCTTTGGCGTGTTTACCCTTCGTTTTGTAGAATTCCTTATCCATTTTCTTATGATGTTTGTTGAGACTTGTGCATGTAGTTCTATAGTGACCCAATTTTCTGCATTCGAAACTTGTGACATCTTTTTCCTTTATCTTATGTTCCTTCTTGTGCAGATGATTCTTTTTAAAGTTAATCAGAATTTTCTAGAAATGCTTAAGCTTATGCTTCATCATGTATTGATTGTAGAGTTTGACGAAAAAACCCAACTCCTCTTCTTTTGAATATTCTTCGTTAGAACTATCATAGTCTTCCTTATTTTTCTTTGTCCTTGACAAATAAGTATTCAAGGATATATCTCTTTTCTCTTCTTTGACCTTATCTTTCTTCTTCGACTTTACTTCACTTTCCTCAAGCCTTTTCAATTCATTTTCATGTTCTGTGAGTTTTCAAATAGTTTTGTGATATCCAAAGAACTAAGATCATTTTACTCTTTTATAGCAATTACTTTTGGCTACCATTCCCCGTACATAGATCTCAAAATCTTGTTAGCACAATCTTTGTTACAAATAGTCTTTCTTAAGTTGTCTAGTTTGTTGATTAATTGAAGAAAACGAGACTTCATAGATTCCACAGATTATAAGGGTTCCATACGGAAAAGTTCGTACTCCTCGTTCAACATATTGATTTTGGAATCTTTGATGTCTTCAGTACCTTCATAGAGGTTTTGAAGAGAGTTCCACATAGTTTGTGCACTTTTATGATGTGAGATAGAGTAATACACTTTAGCACTTAATGCAGATATAAGCATATTCCTCGCCTTAAAATAATATGAAGCCTTTTTGGTTTTAATATCTATCCAATCTTTTAGGTTTTTTAATAGAATCACCGACTTCGTTTTTAAGGATAAAAGGCCTGTCGATGATTGCTACCTATATATTCTTGTCAAATGACATTAAGTGTACATACATATTTCCTTCCAATAAGTATAATTCTCAGCTTTAAAAAAAAGGGCTCTATTATACGCTCCATTCGGATCGTCATCACCTATATTTGCAAATTTTTGAGTTGCTTAGACCTGATCGAAAGACAAACTCTGAGGCCAATTGTTGGGTGATAATATGGACAAATAACAGTCTAGAGGAGGTGAATAGACCTCCCAAACTAAAACTTTTGTTTGAAAAGTATTTCTATTACATTTTCAAAAACAATACTTTTTGTATGGCGGAAAAAAAGTTTGCACCAAAGAGATTATGCTTATCGATTGGAGGTTATGCAAGTATCCTTAAACAACTCACAATAATCAAGTTGAACAATTTAATTGTATCAAAAATTACAAACTAATTGCATTACACAATCCCTCTATTTTACTAGATGATATATTGAATGACTTCCAATATAAATAAGGTTCCATTATCAATCTTTTTCAAACTTAATCCAAAATCAGACAAGGTTGAGTTTCCAATTCTAACAAAACCTATAGATTATACAACATGAAGGTAACAAAAATACAATAAAGGGGAGGGGGTTCAATTAGGTTTCCAAAAGAAAACCTTTTCTACCTGTTGTACCCTAAAATTTTCCCTCAGTACTTCTAACCCTAATTGGCTTTTGCTTCTCATTCATATGCATCTCCATTAGGTCATTACCTCAATCATTCATGTGTATGAGATCTTAGAGCATTGGATCAAGGATTATACCTCAAGTGGTTTATCATCTTTCAACAGGATGTGGCTCATGTGGATACAAGATCATCAAGTTCCATTTCATCACAAGCTCCCGAGAAAGGGTCTTTGGTCAAAGTAAACTGGGAATTGACCACATCATGATCTCATGGCTTAATACAAGATTCAAAGGTTCCAAACACTTCATTGGGGTTTATTCTTATCATTTTATGGCGTGGAGAAGCTTGAAGTATTGTTAATTGAAGATTTGGATTCAACTGCCTAAAGGTCAACTGAGGGCCAAAGTCAAAGTTTGACTTTTGAGTATTTTGGTCAACTATGAGCATTTCAATTCAAGAATCATGAAAGTATGAAGTTTGATCAAGTTTCACCAAAATAAAACTTGAAAATGAAGAAAGATGCAAAATTGGTGAATTTGGAATTTTTTAAGTATCCAAAAATCATGATCATTTAGTCAACTTTCCAAGGTTGTGGGATTTGACTCAAGCATCCAAAATTAACAAACAAAGGCTGCCCTTGAAGATCTCATTTGATACTACACCATGGTGTAAGATTTGAGCCAAGAATCATTCTCTAGGTGGGAGATATTTGAAGCTAAAGTCAAGGGTTCAACTATGTGCAATATGGCAAAGACATAGAAAATTTTCTAAGTTTTAGACAGTTGTGATGTCCTAACTTCACACCAGTGTATCTTAGCATGCAAGCATATCCTCAAATTTTTTCCAACATGAAAGTTGTACATGACCATGAGACCTTTCCAAGGATATCAAGATTGCTCCATTTGGTTCATCACGCCTCAAGTTACATCCCTCCAAAGTAGCCAAGATGACATGGTTGATCATGGGTACCAAATTGCTACAAAGTTGTGCTTAATGGTTGGAGCTCACATTATAGGTTCATTCTGATTTAGAAAGTGTTCAAAGTCACAT
Organism: Lathyrus tuberosus; assembly: GCA_022829125.1. Lineage (NCBI taxonomy): Eukaryota > Viridiplantae > Streptophyta > Magnoliopsida > Fabales > Fabaceae > Lathyrus > Lathyrus tuberosus. The sequence goes on from JALAZF010000517.1 coordinate 3,363,060, forward strand.
AAACTTCAAATCCAAGGATCTTATGGGTAGCATTATGCCCAATTTCAAAGTAAAGCATAGATTGTGGCATGGGTTATAGGGCAATTCAAAGCACCAAGTTCAATGGATCACATCTTTTAAACCAGCCATCATTTCAACTAAATTACAATTATTTTTGAATTCACATCATGGCCTATTTTACATAGCATCAAGAATTTGTCCCAAAGGATTGGTTTGCCATGAGAATGGTGAGAAAGTCTTTTGAGTTTAGAGAGTTGTGAGTTTTAGTAAGTTAGAAACTGCAGATAATATATATATATATATATATATAGAGAGAGAGAGAGAGAGAGAGAATAAGACTTGTATTATTGAGTAATAGGGTTAGCTAGGATGAACATATACTCTTGTTAGGGAGAGAGAGAGAGATTTGGTTCTAGAGAGGCGTTGACTGAAGCACACCTATAGTCAATAGGATATGACTAGACGCTGATGGAGGAATCTCTTACTAGAGGACATAGGAAAACAGATACACGGGAGGACAAAAAGGTTTTCTTAAGAATTGTTTCAAAAAATTAAAAAAGAGATTTGGGTTTTGTTTATCAAGAAAAGTAAGTGGAGACATGACGAAGGTTGGATGATGTTTTGAACTTTCAGGGTTTTGAGTGTAGGAGCATGAAAGGGAGACGTGACTTCATAGAGTAAGTATGTAGATTGATTTATGCCTAGTCTAGGAAAGATATAGGTCAGTTCAAAAGATTTTAGTAATATCTTATTAAATTTTCAGAGATATGTTGTGCAATGATGATTGTATCTTTTGCGTGTAGTTTTTGTTAAAGGGTTTTCTTGGATTTAGCAATTTCTTTTCATCTATGCTTAACAGATTTTCTATTGGTTGAATACTCTTTTAAAGGAACATGTAAAGATACCTAAATAATTATCTAGTAAAACATGCTATGACAATTAAAATAAATTATAATTAAAACATCTCATGAGTTTAACAGATTAAAAGTGTACCTTAGATCTTTCAGTCTTAACTGAGTACCTCTTGTCTTGACTTTGGTCTTTACTCTGATGAGTTTTGAATTCTTCGTAATTTTTGCGTGTGTATTCTTCTGAGTTTTTGGTCAACTTTCTTTCAGACTTGGCTTGGTCTGAGCATTTTTCTGATTCTGACTATTTCCGAGTAAGCTGCAGATGTTTCTTGAGTTTTTCAAGATCAGCTTATCTTCTGACTTCTGAAGAGAATATTTTCTTGGAAGATGTTCCAAGTTAGATTGTAGCTTTCTCTCTCTTTTCCTGTTCAACCTTGTCATTTAGTTCTCTAGGTTACAGTAACCGAGATTGGGACTTAGTATGATCAGAGTGACCATTTTAGTTGAACTAAGCCAATTTCATGCAATCCTTTTTTATAAGGCGATACTCATATGCTTGGGAGCAATGCTGAGTGAACTGTAAAATCATTTGATGACCCTATTCATAAACAACAGATTACATCTGTTTTAAATGTTTCTTACTTCTTATTTCCTTGATCCATAGAACATGTTTAGTTCTGATACAGTTCTTGAGATATGAATCCGAATCTTAAACAACAAACTTTGAGACTTGGTTGAGTTCTCCTTTCATAGCCCGAATTCAGTTTGTGTTTGTGAGAGTTTCTTCTCTTTGAAAGATGATTAGCTTCACCAGTTCAGTGAGAGTCTTTGAGAGGTAATTCAGGAAGGAGTTGATATATTAACATCTGACTTAGTTCCTCAAGGTTGTTTCAGAACTTGTTCAGAACCAGAACATCATCATGCCTCATGTGTACATCACTAGACATGATTTGCATGAACCTCTGGTTCTCACAATGATGATCAGCTTATTTGGGGTTGTTCACACATATCTAAGAATTAACTAGTTTCTTCAAGCTAACATATTTTACGCCATCTTTTATGACATCAGTTGGAGAACCTAGACACCTGAAATGATAGCATCCAATTTCATAGCACAAGTGGTTCTGAGAACACTTGATCTTTTGAAAATCAGATTATTAACATTTGATTTTTACTATGATGATTTCAGGTTGTTGGAGCTTGATCACCGAACCATGATCACCGAACCAGTTAATAGTTCGTTCGGAATCAACTAAGTCTTTGGGATTTAGTTTTCCATTGAATCTTTTGATCATTCCAGATTCTGACATTGAATCATTTCTAATAATTTAAATTTTTCAGATTCTGAATTTAACAGATTTCTTTCTGAAATTCAAAGTCTTAGAACAGCAATCTTCCTTCTTTACATGAAGAGATCCATAATGAGTTTTTAAACGAGAAAGTCAAGGGTGGACCTAATCCGTTTCTTGAAAACATCTCAAAAACTCATAATGAATTAATCTTCAGCAAACAAGATTTCTTGCTTTATGATGATTCATCTTTTAATCATATACGTGGTTTTATCCACACGTATTACCAGAATGAGCATTCAACAGATACTTCCATTGATCTGACAAATTTATCTTATCAATTAATTCTTCAACTTGAATTAGTGACTTGCTCACGAAGTAATCAGATTGATTACAATTTTGTACATAGTTAACTCCTGATCTGTTACAGAAATTGTAAGTGGATTTCAATCTCACCAAAAGTACTTCTACGCACCACGTCTGGATCTTTTTCTGACACTGTTAAGTGTTTGATGTGAATCAATAACAGAACCGGGGCTTTGATACCAATTGAAGGTGCGAGAAAGACACAAGAAAGGGGGGGTTTGAATTGTGTATTTACTCTTTTTGTAACTTTTCGCATCTTGTTAATTTGACACTAAAGAACCTTCAATGTTCATTGAGAGATTCTGATCTATTAACTAACGAGTATGATAACCGTATAAGTTCTGTTCATAAGATACGATACTCAGAACTTGCAGTGCGGAAGCTTATCAGAGATAGGCTGCAAGGTTCTGACTTTGCTTAATATGAGGTTCTGATATTCAAAGCAGGAACATAAAAAGAGATACTAAACAAAGGAGTAAAGGACACACGATATATCCTGGTTCACCATGCGGGCTAATCCAGTCCACCCTCCTCAGGTGATTTTGCCTTGAACACATGGACTTAATCCACTATAACCAAATCATGATTACACTTGCACGGGCAACAACCGGTGACTAACCACTTGCACAGCCGCACTGTGACTAACAACACAATGAACAGTTCAGGGATCCAACCGGATATAATGTTCATTGACCGAGCAGACCCACTGCTGGGATTTCACAGCTAGCCGTTCAGGGATTCAATTTAATGAATATAACGCTACTGACCATATTTTAGGATTTTCCACAATGACCCTCAGCCATTGTCATCTCAAGTATCTAATCACCACGTGATCTACTAAAGGGCCTCAACTCACAGCTGAACCGTTCAGGGATCCATCAGGATATAATGTTCACTTGAGGAGTCTCAATTCATCTAGTTGAATTGGCAAGCTGGAGATTACAAATTGTGCTTCTTACTAAGCAAGTTTCTCCTAGGTTTAAGTACAAAGAACACACACATGTGTTCAAGCAAGTTTTGAGCAATCAGCTCCTTACTTTCCTAAGAAACTACAAAGATGTATTTAGATATTATGATTGTTGACATCTTGTAGATCTTCTTCTTCTTCGTCTTCTGGTTGAGCAAGCTTTGAGCAGCAACTCCTTGCTTCAGATCTTCAATGTAGCTTTGACGAGAAGGTAGGTTGATGACTTGACTGATCTTCAATTGTTGTCTTCTTCATCAACTGCTTCTGTTTGATTGTTGTTGTTGTGTTAATTTGTTCTTTGGAGTTTCAACAACAATTGCCATGAGTGAATTATTGATAGCTTTGAATATTCTAAGTGTTACAACGAGAACTCATCGTTGTTGCTATCTTCACACGATGACTTGGTCAATTTTGTAGATGAACATTCAGTTCGTGATTCTACAAGTGATCGACACATCAGAAGCAAAAACTCTTTCCATTAAATAGCCAGTAGAAATATAGTCGTTAGAGAATACTGTTGGCTGTTTGGAAAAGAGACGTTGTGAAATAATGAGTTGTACTGACACATCCTCTTTTTGCAGAGGAGATCTTTTCTTGGGCAGTGTGTATATTTAACTCACAACGGTAATATTTATACTTCAAAACTTCAGTGGCTTCTGATGTTAATTTGATGAAGCATGAGTGGAGTCTTTGTAGCAGAATATCTGATGCCTCAAGTCTTCCGTTAATTGAAGAATTCCATTAGGAATCAATCTTCAAAACTTCAGCACTTGGTCTTTAAGAGCGTTATCCTTTTCTGCTTTAGGTCTTCCAAATCTTCAGAACTTGTCTTCAGAATCTTCAGAACTTCTTGTTTGAAACCTTGATCTTCAGAACTCGTCAGTCTTCAGAATCTTTCTGCACTTGGTCTTCAGCGCCTTCAGCCATCAGAACTTCAAGTCATAGGAGTCTTCAAAACTTTGGTTCTTTCTGAGTATACTTCTTTAGAAGCTACGCCATCTTCAGAATCTTGATCACTCTCAGAGAGCATCCACAAGAGCATTGCAATAGCAATCTTGGCATCCTTGGATCTGGCTAATTATGACTAGATAAACAAGCGTTCTTGCTTCTTGCGACTTTAGTCACACATAGTAACTTCGCATATACATATATTCAATCATAGTACATCTGGCTGGTGTATGTTGGTTCTGATGTATTTAGTTCTTATGATCTGCACACAACACACATTAGACCATAAAATGGTTCTTTCATAAATACTTATTGTTATCATTAAAACATAGATTGACTTGTTGAGACAATTCTTGCTCTCACAGTTATTGTTTTCGACCTGAGAGCCCGTGATTTTGAGAACCTTTAGAACCATATTCCAAAGGTTACTAAGACATAACACCAAGCCCATTCTCTTGAAGGGATTACCGTCTTACGAATCGTCGTTATGATGGGAAACTTTTGAGCTATGATGTAAGGGACCTTGTCTGAAAGCCCTTGGAGTATCCCATTGTAAACCAATAGTTTACCTACCTGAGGAGAGATATATTTGTTATGTGAATCCTTATCTCGGTGACCCTTGATCTTTGTGTTACGAGCTTGTTCTGAGGCATGCATTCATAAAATTGCATTTCATATCATTTGCATATCAAGGGGCCTAAAAGGTTATGGTTATCTCAGGTATTCTGAAGAATGGTTGACACCAAAAAGAAAAGTACCAACGCCCTCAAATTCAGAGAACCAAAGCTTGATTCCATCAAAGACCTCCTGATTGATGTACCAAAGTCCGTCAAGAAATTTTTTTAAGGATAACATCGAAGACTTCTTGGGCTCCTCTACACCAGATTGGACACATGAGCCCTATTTGCAATGGATCAGTTCTATAACGCCCATCTAAGGTGATTCAAGTTCCAAAACTATCAGCTAGTACCCACTCTTGAAGAATACTCTCACCTATTTCAAATCAAGATCAGAGATCAACCTATCTATACATGTTTTTAAGAAGAACAAAAGTCGCCCGCCGTTGCTCTTGCTCTTCACATGACAAAAGAAGAAGTTACTGCTAGTCTAGTTCATAAGGGAGGCACTCATAGATTCCCTTTGAAGTTCTTACTTAGCAAGGTTACTGAGTACAAAGCCAAGGAGAATTGGGAGAATTTTGGTGCTTCACTTGCTCTCATAATATATGGGATTGTTCTTTTCCCAAACATCGATAATTTCATAGACATAACTGCCATCACCCTCTTCATCCAACAAAATCCAGTCCCAACACTCCTTGCAGATGCTTACCATTCCATTTATTGGAGGAGAAGTGACTTCTGTTTCTTGTTCAGCTTTTGGTGTAGGAGGAGGTTTTGGAGTGAACATCTCAATAAATGGTTCTATGACCCTAGAAAGCTTAACATGAAATCTCTTCTCTGAAGATTTGTAACAGAGTTTTCTCAGTTCCCAGAAATGTGAGTTAATCCATCTTCTAGATTCAGCCCATATGAAATCACTCTCAGTAGGATTTACAAAATTTGTGCAATCTCGCATCAAAGAGTGGAGACGATCATTTGCTTCAGACTCAAACTGCCTAACTAATTCATTAACCTCCTCAGGGTCAATTTCGAGTTCAGGTTCTTTTTCAGTTTTAGATCTAGGTTCATGATTATGTTTAGGTTGAGGATTAGTTTTAGTTTCTTTTTCAGGTTCAATATCAAATGAGATTGAAATAGTCTAATCCGATGAGTCAGTGGTTGAGGGGTCATTGTTTAGGATACGGTCTATAAGGGTGTCTATAAAAGGGGTGTCAACGACATTAGGTTGAGGTGTAGTTGGTGGTGTTGGTGTTTGTTATAGGAAGGCATGAGCTTCAGGAATCACAATGTTAAAGGATGTGTGAATGGAATAAATATTATCATATGGGGGATTCTCAGGTTAATTTGGTTGAGATTTTGAGGTGTCACTTTCAGAAACTTGTGGTTGTGTGGTTTCAGATGGTTGTTCAGTGGTTGCGGCAGTGGGATGTTCAGATGGTGTATCTTAGGATTGAATTTATGAAAGGGGTGTTTTAGGTATTTGTGGTGGTTCAGAGCAAATGGTTTCAGATACAGATGTTCTAGTTAGTTCAGGTTGTTTGATTGGTTCAGGTACAAAAGTTGTATTTGGTTGTTTTTGCTTAGGGTTAGTGATAGTTCCAAATGATACGAATATATAAGGTCTTGGGTTAGGTTGGAGAGGATTGAAAGATGAAGTAGAATTGACAACAGAATCAGAAAACAAAGAATTCTCAGCTATAGGAGACTTACCAAATGGTTGCTTTTGAGCAGGATGAACTTCATCTGGTTTGGCATCTCAGAGCCTATACCTTCTCCTTCCAGTATAGTTCCCATAGACATCTTCAAAACTTCAGAAGTTTTGGCCATCTTAGCTGGAGACTTCTCAGATCAAGAGGGTACATCACCAATCTTCTCATATTTCCTTTTTCTCATGAGAGGAAGAACATTAGAAGGATATTCTGGAAGTTCATCAAAAGAGTCTGCTACAGGAGTGATACCCGTGGCTAAACAATCAACAATGTAAGATTCCAGAACTTTTATGGGATCCTCCTTGGTGAATATTGGATAATCATCAACCAATATCCTTCTGGTGGCTACTGAATTCCAATCCATATCTTCTAAGGGATCATTTATTGAAGATATTAGGGACATATTCTTCAAATTCTTCCCATTGGATACTTTCCCAATGTCTGTGTCAACTTCCTTCATCATACCTACCTCTGTCAGAGTCTGAACCAATTTGCGTTCAAAAAGCACGTCTCAAATAAGTCTCCTAGACACTTTCTGGGTTTAGGACTTCCATTTTTTGTCTCTTTTACCAGCTCCTTAAGGCACTTAAAGAGAATTGAGAGTAGGTTCATCTTGGTTCCAGAAGATATGTAGGCGAGCTTATACTTCTGATATGTGCTGATATAGTCAGAAGAGTTGGTTAGAGGTCTGTGGTGCGCATAACCTAGAAGAATTTTGAACCACACTCTGAGATGGTTATGCATATTCTTAGCATTTGAATAATTCTTTCCATCTTGGAATATCACAATAGAGATTTCTTCCAGCTTAGTCCTTTTAGCTGGCATATCAAAGCATCGTTTTCCATATCCATCATGATTGAGAAGCTTTGATATGGACTTCTCAGAGAGGCTGATCTTGTGCCCCAAAACATATGAAGTCACTTGTAGTTATGAAGCAATAGAGTGAATCCAAAACTTCTTAACCAATTCAGGGTAAACTTTCCCTTTAAGGCGATTGAAGAACTCCTCCCATCCTTGAGATTTCACACCTTCAGTAAGATCAAATCCATTCGATTTAAGGTTATCAAAGTCCACGATCATTTCAAAGAGAACCTCTAATTAAGTAACTGGAGTAGAAAGAGTAATCTCTTGAAGTCCTTCTTTCACTTGTTCTTGTTGTTGATTTTGAGTTGACTATTGCTGAGAAACTTGTTGTTATTGTTGAGCATCAGCCATGGTGAAGAACAGGTTTTTGGGTTGTAGAGAATTTGGTTTGAAAGAGAGAAAATGTAGGATTGTGAGTAGCGTAAATGTGTGAGTTATGAGTGAAGTGGGTTTTGTAACACCCTTTTTTCTACCCCACAAACATCACGAATAAATACACCATTTCATCAGAGTAAAAATCCCACAAGGGCGTCACATATCGTCATAAAACATCATAACTAAATCAAATGCTTCGCAGCGGAAAGCTTCACAAAAACCCCATCATAATTTATAACTCAAAATTTTAAACAAACTCAACACATCATAATATCATCAAATAAAAGAAAACTGTGGTTCGACTCAACTCCCCGACCCGATGTTACATATCAGAGCAAGACCCTCTACTCGACCAAAAATAACCAAAAGTACTTCAAGTAAGCTCTTCACGCGCCAAAAGCTAATCCTGGTCATCTGCACATTACCCACGTGGAGGCAACATTCAAACAGGCAGGGGGAGTAATCACGAATCAATATATAAGATATAGGCAGAAGATGAAGCATAAACACAAACATCATCAAATCATTCACAACGTCATTACTACATCAATCACAACAGTATAGTGCAATGCCACACAATATGCAATGCAACATCATAGACTCATGCATGTGGTACCAATTCATCATAATTGATGGACACTGGGCCATCACCCTCCAAGGATCCCCACCAATAGGATCGATTATACACAAGAACCGAAGCACGTCACTAAACACTTCATTCCACACAATGGGATTGAAGCCACCACTGGACCGAAATCCTAAAATCGTCACGGGACCGAAGTCCTAAATGCTATGAATGCATGATGCAAATGCCATAATCATCATCGTCACAAAATCGTCAATTGCATCATCATTCATCAAAATCCATCACAACGTCATGTCATCACGAATCATCATCAAACATCATAATACAACATCACTTCACATCCATCATAATTCGTCATATTATAATCATCATCAAGAATCATGATACAACATAAATTCACACTCGTCATTATTCGTCACTAAATATCACAATTCATCATACTATAAGCGTCACATCAAATTTCCTATTTTTTATCCCATTCAACATCATTACTAGTTTACTGATGTTTTATTACCTCATCATAGCTTTACGTCTCGAAGAAACTGCATCACGAGTGAAATCGGGATAGAAATTGCAAAAACGGGAGAATCTGGCAACAGCTCTGCCCATACGCGTATGACCATGCCCCATACGCGTATGGCTAAATTCCTCACCCCTGGCCTGCATATCATACGCGTAGGGCCCCTTGCCCAGGCCTCCCTTACGCGTAATGCGATCCTTGTTATGCGTATCACCAAAGAGGTTTCCCTCTCAAAATTCCCCTTCAGATTTCCCTTACGCGTAATGGCTAGCCCATACGCGTAAGGCACCTTTCCCCAGAACCCATACGCGTAATGCACCTTCCCATACGCGTATGCTCTTCCTCCTCAGCATCCTATACGCGTATTACCATCCCATATGCGTATTGCCTCCATTTTCATATGCGTATCCTACGGGTACTGACAGAGGGCCGTGCTGGCCCTGGGGACGGGTGCGTATGCTACGCGTAATACCCTAGGAATGTCCCCTCTTACGCGTAATGCCTCCTTTATTATGCGTATTGACAGAAAACACCCCAAATTCAGATTTCGCATATGAACGAAAACCTTCCCATTCCAACACCTTCAATCCTCCAAAATCAGACTCAAACCAGTTTCGGTTCATCCCAGATCTATGTTTTTATCCTACTTCATTGTTTACATCAATTTCTTCCTAATTATTAAGTCCTAATTCGTTAATCCCACCTTCGATTTTCAGATCTGGTTTATTCACATGTTCATCACAGCAACAAAATTCATTCATACGAATTTCATAGAATTTACAGCAACACATACCAGATTCATATCAGAAAATTGATCAATACAGATGCACAAAAATTCACACAGATTCAGCATACGGAAATTCATCATAAAACAAAGAACACGCAACTATTCTACCTTAAACCCATATCAAACATATAAACCCAAATTAACCCCCCATACCTCAAATTTTCCAGCAAAAAGGTTCTTCGTTTGGGTTCTACGGTCGATTCCTCGTTCTACGTGTTCTAGCCTCCTTTCCACAGCTCTCTCTTCACTTCTTAGGGTTGAACATAATGATTCTCTTAATTCCTTATTTTCTTTTTGTTAAACCTATCTTTTGGGTCCTAATCATGATTTACCCGTATTATCCTTAATTAACCTCATCAATATTACCGTCTTACCCTTAATGGTTCCCCTAATTATTTCTAATAATAATAATAATAATAATAATAATCTAAGTAATATTCTAAATATTTAAATTATTCTATTATTACTATTAATAAAATAATCTAATTAATTACCAATTCTAAGACACCTCAATATTCCCTTAACTCAAAGCTACCCCCCACACACAAAGTCACCAAGCGTCACAAAATTCACCAAAATTTACCAAAATTCACTAAATAATCATAATAAATCAATTAAATACCATTATATATATTTTGGGGGTGTTACAACTCTCCCCCACTTAAAGAATTTTCGCCCTCGAAAATTACCTTAAGGAAACAGAGTCGGATACGACTCCTTCATCTGATCTTCAGGCTCCCAAGTCCAACTTTCGCCAGCTGGTCCACCCTATAGCACCTTCACCAAAGCTATGTCCTTACCCCGCAATTGCTTCATTTCATGACCACCAATCTGCACAGGTAATGCTTCCACTGTCAGATTATCCCTCACTTGTACATCATCCATCTGAATCACATGTGATGGATCCGGAATGTACTTCCTCAACTGAGACACATGGAACACATCATGCGAATTCGCAAGTGACGACGGTAAAGCGATCCGATAGGCTACCTCTCCTATCCTCTGCAAGATTTGATATGGACCCACAAAGCATGGAGTGAGCTTCATAGACTTCAAAGCTCGACCCACACCAGTCACTGGCGTCACCCTCAAAAGGGAGTCCTACACCTCCTCTCATACAAAGCTTCTTATGGCGCCATCCCAATACTAGCATGAAAGCTGTTGTTGTACATGAACTCAATCAACGGTAAAAGGCTATCCCAAGATCCTCCGTGGTCCAACACAAAAGCCCTCAACAAATCCTCCAAGGATTGGATAGTCTTTTCCGTCTGACCGTCCGTCTGAGGATGATATGCAGAACTCATCCTCAACTTAGTACCCAAAGCATCTTGCAAACTCTTCCAAAATCTCGATCTAAATCTCGGGTCTCTAACTGACAAAATACTCGAAGGTATCCCATGTAACCACTACAAGAAAATTCGCAGATTGCGACGGTTTTTTTTGGCAGGTTACGACAGTTAAAACCGCCGTAATTTGCAAAGTACAACGGTTGTAGCACTATCACAGAAACGTGTGTCGCGAGGCCGTTTCGCGTCGGTTATCAAAACCATCACGCAAACCGTCGTTATCTTTCGCGACGGGTAGGGAACTGACGTAATCTGCATATTACGACGATTATTAACCGTCGTAGATTTCCATTTGATTTTTATTTTTTTTGTTGATTACGACGGTTCAAACCGTCGCAACTTTCTGTTCCACAGGTACATCTGCAGGTAAATTCATAGGAAATATCATTTCCACAGGTAAATCCGCAGGTAATTTATTTTTAAGATAAAAAAAAATTAATTGTAGAAATATGAACAGAATGGGACAAAAAATCACATATTCTTCATTCAACTAAACATATATATCATATTATATTTATACAACTCTATATTCCAACTAAAAAATAAATAAATTCTAACTATATTCCACCTCTATTAATATTATTTAAAAAAAATACAGTAGTGACTACAAGCCTTTTGGCCAATGTGTTGGTTGAAACTTTGAAAACTGGAAAGCCTCCTATACAGTAAAACGTTAGCAGCATGTAAATCCCTATTTGGCCATCACTAAAATGAGCTTTATATATTGTTCCAAATCCTCCTTGGTCAATGACGGTGCTAAATCCCTCTGTTGCTTTCTTTATCTCTTTGAAATTGAACTTTCGAAACATGGATGAAGAGCCTGCAAACCATTCAGAGTTTCCATCACGTGATGTACAAACCACCATATACGATGGATCAGAAACATCATTAGTTCCAAATAGCCACTGGTGTTGTTTACCATCCAAACAAACATTTTCCAAAACCTGCACATGCACATCCCACTGAACCAATTTATGATCAGAAACGACCTCTAACCTCAAAATACTCTAAACAACAATAACTCAATCAAGATCAATAAGAAAATTATGTTTTATAAACTCACCAGCATACAAGTTTCTAAAGAGCTTGAAATATGTGTTTTTGAGTGAAGTATACTCAAAATTGTCGGGAGAATTCTTTTTTAGCAAGGTTGGAAAGCCAGAATCGGATTTGAAGGAGTGAATGAGAATCACTAATAAGAAGACTTCTAAGCTATTGGAGTTGGAAACATCAAAGAGTAAATTGAGGGAATCATTGCCACCCAGATATAATTATATAAATGCCACTTAGAGAACAGTAAATTTATAGCTCCCTAGAATCACAACCTAATGATATTTTGATGAATAAAAAGATTACCTCGCCCGCATAAGTAACATATCCACACATGGCAATAAACTCCTTTCTATATAGATGCATCAGTAAATTTATAGCTCCCTGGAATAGTAGAAAGTGTATTAACAAGTAAAACAATGACACTAAGGTAGAAAGATAAATAAGTAGTGGATTAAAAAGGCATAACCAAAGCATGTTAAGATCCTACATCAAATACATGGTAATAAGAAGCAAATAGCAATGTCATCTTTTCTGTTTCAAGTACAGGTTAGTGTAACAGGGTGCCTTCCAGATGCTTACCTCCATGATCTCTAATGTTGGCATATGCAGAAGAAAGTCGTTGCCGACAAAGAAGTATAGAAATACAAAATCATCCACTACTCGTTCAAAGTCAATCTCAAAAGGAGGGTTGGGAATCTCCAATTCATATTGCAAATATTCACGAAGCACCCAGATGTTAAGAAACTGTGAATACTATGAATTAGTTTAAAGTTTAAAAGAAAAAAAAAAGAAAAATGAAGATTCAAATCAACATGCAGGATTTCAATCTCCCAACCTGATATTTCTTCTTGTGAATTGGTTTATCATTGGCAGAACTCCCGTCCTCAGTTTTAGTTTCTGGCTTACCGTGACAATCAGCTGCATAATGGCCAACTTGGCCACACACATAACACTTGTCCTATTGTCCAGGTAAAGTAATTACCTGTCCATCAAGCAATTAATCATCTGATACTGTGAAAAATATTTCCAACAGATACTATCTATTGATATCAATGAGATAACACTATCAGCTGACCAATTCACGCATTGGAAACTAACCTCCCTCAATATTGAGAAGTGAAACTCATGAGTAGCCAAGGAGAGCATAATCAAATAAGCATCCTGGTTTAAAGATCATAAAATATCATGCAAAAATCAAGGAAAGGATAAAAGCACCCTAGACAGATAAAATGAAAACTTAAATTACAAAACGTACAAATCCATACAAACAATGGCGAGTATTCAGATTGAAACCAGGAACATTACGTTGTAACCGGATGTATTCCATTATTTTATGTTCTCCCTCACCAGGAACATTTGAATCAGAAAGTACAACCTTCAAATAATTAACCATCCAATGTAGCCCATAAATAAATATTTAGAGAAACGGCATCTTGAAAGCCAGATGTATAAGGGAGAAGAAAATAGATGGGATTACTCCAGAAGAAAGGAATCATCCCATCTTGAAGGGATCAAGCGGCATAAAGAATTAATAGGGTGTGGTTTCAATTATTTAGAACCTTTATATTTTTCCAAGCAGGGTTGAGGTTCAATCTAGTCTGTACATAAGACTGAAGAGCCACTGACAGAGCTCCCATAAATTTAGTACCAGGGGTAATGACATTTGAGTCTGAAGTCTCGGGCTTATCTTTGGAAGGCAAAAGTGTTCCCTCACTAATTAATTCGTTCCTTAGCCTTTCCTCTTCCGCTTCCTATAATGTTTAAAAAAAACCTCAGTAACTTCATCAGAAATAAGTAGGAGAACCTTGAAAGAATGAGAATATTAACATTCTTACAGCCTCAGCTGCATCTTTTGCAGCTCGGAAGCGCCGAGAACGTTGCTGATTCATTTTTGCTCGTGGTGCAACACCATCTGCAAATTTCAATATGAGGAAACAGGAGACAAAAGCTGGCAGGGCAATAATAATAAATGTAAAAAGAAAAAAAGAAAAAAAAACATGAAGATGGACAGAGAGAATGTGTGCTACGGAACTAAGACTTTTTAAGGACAAAAACATTGCTGCCTTTCAAAAATTGGATGTGTAAGTTTTTTTTAATAAATACTCACGAGTCTTATTATAAAAAGATTTACACTAAATTTGAAATGTTCAAATCAAACTTCAAACCATATAGTGGTGGGTTTAGTTGGAAGAAAAAAAATTAAGAGAAGAATGCAAAGCAAGACGACAAGACATCCTCACAAGGAAGCAAAGAGAAAGGTTTTTGGAACCAAATTGCTGGATGATGATAAATCCACCTCTTTAATGCAATTTTTAAAAACCAGACCAAACAGGTTGAACTGGGAACCAGCCAACTTACAGGTTGGCTTCATCTCTATTGTACTATAGTTTGGTTGGACCGAATTGGTTCAACCGAATTGAATTATACTCAAACAACGGTTGGTTTAACTGGTACTTTATTTTCTTAACATTTATTTATTTATCTATCATTTGATTCACCGCGGCTGAACAAGTTAAACCAATTGAACCATGACTCGGAGGTCTCATCTCACCGGTCTGATCTCTGGTCTAGTTTTCAAAACATTGTTTCAATATGATTTCTAGGTTATAACATGAAGTCATAACTTCTAACACGGTAGGATTTAGCAACAGAAATAAGATAACTCCACAATGAGTGATAATAGTACACATACCAGTTGCAAGGTAGAGAAGTTTTCTCGGACGAACCAACAAAAAGAGATGATCAACATAATCAAATATCAATTTAAACACCTCATCATAGGTAGCTGGTGCTGGCTGCATTTACAAGATTTATGAATCATAATAAGTGCATTACAAATTTACAGCTAACGTGTACTTAAGAAACTCAAACTAATTCAATTCCAAAACAACAAAAGCGCAGAAATTCACTTCAGATCACTGTATAATAACACCTAAACTTAATTAAATCAAGAAAGGCGTGGCAGAACTTCAAATAATTAGTTGAAATTAAGAAGAAGAAAAAAGTGAAGAGAAGAATGTTACTGTATACTTTGCCATCAGGGTAGTTGCTTCACACACACTGCATGTTTGTTTACTTCCTCTTACCACATTACCAAACATACTAGACAAAAATTAAAAATAAGGGGGCTGCAACTGCAACCACAACCAAATTTGGAATTAGGTTCATAGAAGCATTTAATCAAACACTTGTTATTCGACCATCATTTAACTTTCTGGGTAATGATGATGATGGATCTCTCATAAATATATCCTAAAAATCTAATAAATCTACCAAATCACTATGATCTTCCAAAACTATGAACATAAATTCAAATCAAAATAAAATAATAGCAAATTCATTGAATGCAAACCAATTAAAAAAAGAGAGTAATGGGTTTGAATCGTTACCTGAAAAAGGAATCGAGTTTGGGGTGAGTGTTGGATTATGATTTGGAAAATTGTAATAACAAACGGGAAAGCAAAGATTATTGATAATTTACATCATTTGTATCGAAAGAGACATCTGAAGAAGGGGAACCACGAGGAGCTGAAGGAATGCCAGAAAAAGCCCGACGATTTCTGTTGATGGATAAGGGATGAACATCGCTGCAAAACCAACAAACCAAAAGTGCACGGTCATAGCGTAACAAACTCAGAAGCATTTCTTAACTGAAATCATATCGTAAAATACATAGCTATGAATCAACAAAATTATTAAAAAGAAAATATGAACTCAATGAATCAAAGAAAAAATTATATCATGAAGAGGAAAATTGACAAACATTTGGGGAGTGATTGAGTAAATGAGAGGCCATTTTGATTTTGATTAAAGGCGGTGAGATTTAAGAAAGAGGAAAAGGGGGAAAATTAGGTTTTAGAAGCTTAACCTCTTGAATTTCAAGTTGTGGAGTCAATAAGGATTTTTTTAGGAATTGAAGGAAAAAAATTTCCCATTTCATTTAGTGTTTAATAAAAGAAATTATTTTATAAAATAAAAAGTTAAGTAAAAATATAATAATGACGATTTTGTGATAACTGCCGTGGCAACCGTCACAGTCCATTCCCTAACTGTCGTGACAACCGTTGCAGTCCAGGAATTAGGACGGTTTTGTGATAACTGTCGCAAAAAATCTGTGACAGTTGACCCTAATTGTCGTGACAACCGTTGTAATCCAAGAATAAGGGGGGTTTTGTGATAACTGTCGCAACTCAAGTGTCGTAAATCTCCTTTTTTCTTGTAGTGAACTTCACAATCTCCTCAATGTACATCTCAGCCCCTTTATTCTTTACTCCTCACATTTTCGATCTTGACCTTTTCATAACTCCTCTTCTTGGTTCGCACCTTCTTTGAAAAGATTGATAATGATGATGATGATGAAGGCTTTAGATTTTTGTGTTGTTGTTGTTCAGTGTGAAGAACAACAACTTTATGACAGTGAATATGTAAATTGTGGATGAGAGAAAGTGTAGAACATGTGAATTATTTATAGATAAAAAATTAGGTCAAAAATTAAATGAGATTGTCTATTTTTATAATGACTTAATTTGACTTGATTCTACCTATTTCTTAGAGCCCAAGCCAATGAATTTGGATGGATTCATGGCTTGGTGAATTTAGATAAAAAATATTTTGAATAATGAAAATAATATGATAATCCAATAATAATGAAAGATTTTTATTTTTTTTTTATTTTTTTTTTAGATTTTATGCATAAAATCATTATTTTGATAAAAAATAAAATTTTAAAAAATGCATTAATAACAAATACTAAAATTAATAATAAAATGATAAAAAAAATATTGTATTTATGATTTTGTGTGATTTGTAATTAATGCAAAAAGTTAGAAGTAAAGAAAAATAAATAAAAGAGAAAAACACTGAAAGCGATAAAGATGGAATCCGAACTCATGACCTCTCACACTTGTACCTCCTAGACATGCTCTTCTACCAAATGGGTTTATGTATTTAGTTGAAATAGAAGGGAATCATATTACTAATATGTTAATGAGAGTTAATTACATATATTTTTTAATAATATTAAAACCCCTATAATTTCATCAATCTATACTTTTATTAAGTAAATGCTACCCTTAACAATTTTTATAATTCAATAACTGCATTATCCTAATTACTAATCCTATTTATTTTCCTAATATAATTAATAGTAATACCCTTTTTAGTATACTCTTACAAATTATGTTATTTCAAAAAAATCTAAATAATACCCTTAAACTAAGATCAACTCATAAGAGGGACTAAAAAACAAAATTGCCCCCATTTGACTTTTTAAGTCATTGGGGTTGACCAGATGACTGGTATGCTCTGGAAATGTTAATATTAGCTAGAAATGTAGTGAAAAAGGTCGTCAAAATTTGGGGTACAATAGCTGCCCCTATTTAATTAGCTTTAAAATGAGAGGATGATGATAGTGAGCCTTCATCTTCTCATGGTGGAAGATGATTAAATATCGATAGGAACCCAAGTTTTGATCAAGTAGTTAATAGATTCCGGAGATGAGCAAGGATTGTATTGTCCTTAATACTCTGTTAGTATCCTAAACCACATTTGATAGTAACCCTAGTAGAACCCTTGTTGTTCAACTTGCTTATATTTTCCATGATCACAAAAGTCGGGTAGGACTCTGACGATCCTCTGGTCATTATTTGATAAACCCTGGTAGAACCCCTGATGAAACTCATAATACAATCTCTGGTAAAACCCTTGATCAACTTTTGATGGAACCCTTTATGATAAAACTCTGATGAAACCCTTTGACAAATCCTTGATGAAACCCTTTGATAAATCCTTGATAATCAGTTTCAACCTCTCAGGGTGAAATTTGCATAAGATCCCTATACTCATCCAATCGTGTACTGGAATTGGGTAGGACTCTGGTGATACCTCGATCACTCTGGATGAAACCCTTTTGATAGAATTCTGAT
Organism: Lathyrus tuberosus; assembly: GCA_022829125.1. Lineage (NCBI taxonomy): Eukaryota > Viridiplantae > Streptophyta > Magnoliopsida > Fabales > Fabaceae > Lathyrus > Lathyrus tuberosus. Next base: position 3,381,265 of record JALAZF010000517.1, read on the forward strand.
GCAATGTCTTGATAAAATTTTGGTGAATCCCTCTTGATACAATTATGGTAGAACCTTTTGATGAAATTCCAAATAGAATCACTAGATGAAACCCTTGATAAAATTTCGGTAGAACTACTTGATAAAATTCTTGTAGAACCCCTTGATAAAATTTTGGTAGAACCCCTTGATAAAATTTCGGTAGAACCCCTTGATGGAACTATTGATGAGACTCCTGATAAAACCCCTTTTATAGAAGCCCTTGACGAAACCCCTGATATTGGAATAAAATTTGTTATTAATGCATTTTTTAAAATTTTATTTTTTTCATCAAAATCATGATTTTATGCATAAAATCTAAAAAAAATAAAAAATTAAAAAAATTAAAATCTTTTACTATTATTAGATTATCATATTATTTTCATTATTTAAAATAATTTTTTTATCTAAATTCACCAAGCCATGAATCCATCCAGATTCATTGACTTGAGCTTTAAGAAATAGAGAAAATCAGGTCAAATTAAATCATGCTAAAATTAGACAATCTCATTCAATTTTTGACCTAATTTTTCATCTATAAATACCACATGTTTTCTACACTTTTTCTCATCCACAATTTACATATTCACTGCCCTAAAAGTTGTTGTTCTTCACACTGAAGAACAACAACTAAAACCTTAATCTAAGCTCCAGACATCCTTGCAATTCATATTCCGGTAAACCTCAAGGCAAAAAGCGTTCAGAAGCGGAAAGAAGGAAAAGAGAGTGAAGAGGAATCGTAGTTGTGCTCAAACCATAGAAAATCTCATCTATGTAAGTTGGTCTTTCATTCGTACTTAATTTTTGTTATTATTGAATCAGGTTTACCTTGATCTGTTGTATTAATGTTGGGGTTTAACTATTTGCTCTGATGTTGGGATTTAATTGTTTGCTCTGATAATAATATTACTTTCTAATTGATTCAAATTGAAGATCATAACAACTTTTTTTACTAAAAATAAATCTTAAAGCAAAATATATTTCTTCATCAAATTTTTACTTTTAAAAAAAAAATTATAAATAACCATGTTAACTAAGGCAAAATTTCTATAAAAAATGTAGATCAGATTTTTTTTACATTTAATAGTTAATCAACTTTTTTTTAAAAATAAAATAAAATAGAATCAATTTTTAAATAACACCATCCCTAACCCTTTTTTCTAAAAAAAATTAATATTATAAATAATTTTTTTAGTATTAGAAATTTAATTTTTTTTAAGAACAAGTATTATCAAACAAATCCTTTTTAGTATTATACTAATTAAAATTGAGTATAATAAAAAAAAACTAATACATTATTTCATAAAAAAAATATATCCTGTAAAAAATCTCAATTTCAAACACCATCCTCACTAAATCAATTTGAAACTAAAAATTTTTAAAAATAATAATACCCTTGTTTCAAATGCTCTAAACAAAATATTTAACATTTTTGTAGTTCCTATATTTTATACTTTGGGGTTTAAATATCTAATTAGGGTAATGTTAGGTTCTATTAAGGATAATTTAGGAATTAATTTGGGATTGATTATTTTTAAGATATTTAGAAAATTAAATAATTAAGGATTACTTAGTGATCACTCAAGATTAATTAAAATAATTATTGATCGGTGAATTAGGATAATCATCTAATTAGAACAATTAGGATTATATCAAATATAAAAAATACAAAAATAAGTTATTGGGATAATTTACTTATTAAGACATTTTATAATACATAAAAAGACAAAATAATTAAAAATAAAAAATAATATTTTATTAACTAAGGTTTTATCTTGTTATAATCAATAAAAAATACAAAGACTTTTTTATTATAATTAGGGTTTTCATTAGGATAATGTTAGGATTAATGACCAATTTTAGGGCTATGGTTATGATTTTATTTAAGATAGTTAAGAATTATGATTTAAATAAAAATAAAAATACAAAAAAGATATGTATAATTAATTAGTTTTTATAATTGGGTTAAGATTGATATTATTATAATAATTAGGCATAATTATATTTATTTAGTAATTAGCTTTATATTTTCCCTTAATACAAATAATAAAAATGAATAAAAAAATATAATTATCAATTAGGGATATAGTTAGTTAATATAATGAAGGAGTTAATATAAGGGTAATTAGATAATTAGGAAAATAATGAAATATAATTAAGGGTTTAAATTAATGTTAGAGATTAGTTATGCACATTGGAATTAGGGATTAATTCTTAAGATTGGGTTAATATAAATAAAAATAATAATAATGAAATTAATAATGAGATATTAATCAATTTGGGAAATTGAGGTTAATTCTTAGGGATAACTCATGGGATAACTTAGGGATGGTATGAGATAAAATTCTATGACTTTTTTAGGGTTTTAATATTAGGGATAAGGGATATGGGCATTGGGTTTATAAACTTTTAATATTAATTATATAATTATATCACTATGGATTTACTTTCAATAATCAAATTAAAGAGATTTTTTGCAATCAATCAAAAGGGATAAAATCAATCTAACACACCTCAAATCTTAAGTCCTCTACCCTTGTGCATTGAGGCATTTTTCAAAAATCGAATATTCCTCCGTCCACGATGTGTGAGAATTTTTCAAGGGATAAAAACAACCAACCAACAAACATTTTTAAGATGAACTATGTAACTTTGATCCTTCAATAAATTTGAGAGTACGTAGGCATAGAGTTGTAAGACTCTAGCGAGTACAATAATCAAAAACATATTTAGGGTTTCTCTTATTAAATAATAAAATATTTTATAAATAGATAAATAAATAATCAACCATGGATAAATGATAAGCGAACATCTTAAGAACACACTAATCTTAAAATTGAAGGAGGATTCCATTGGGTACAATGGAGGTGAGGGGTGCCTAATACCTTCCCCTTACTTAATCGACTCTCGAACCTAGTCTCTCACCCTTAATTTTTAGGTTTTATCATTATTTCCCTATTCCTCGGGAACAAATAAAGGATGATGACAACTTTGTAATTTTGCCAGCCGCGACACAGAGAATCTGAGTGCTGCATCCAGATGCTGCAATATATTCAACTTCAGGTGTCGATAGTGCAATCGTTGATTGTATCTTGCCGGACCATGAGATCAAGTTATCTCCCAGAAACTGGAAGCTTCCATAAGTGCTTTTTCTTTCTAGTCTGTTTCCTGCGTAATCAACATCACAATAACCTACTATCTTGTACTCTTTTGATTTTCTAAAACATAAGACAAGGTTAGTAGTACCTTTCAGATACCTAAAGATCCTCTTAACAACTATTAAGTGGGATTCTCTATGATCTGATTGGAAGCGAGCACATAAACAGACACTAAATAAAATGTTAGGTCTAGAAGCAGTTAAGTATAAGAGAGAACCTATCATACCTCTGTATACTTTTTGCTCTACCATCTAGCTTACCATATCATTCTTCAAAATACAAGTAGGATGCATTGGTGTTTTAGCTATCTTACAATCTGACATGTCAAACTTCTTTAAACGTTCTTTGGTATATTTGCTCTAATGGATATATGTTCCTTCTGAACTTTGGTTAATCTGAACAACCACAAAGAACTTGAGTTTTCCCATCAGACTCATCTCAAAATTTCTTAGTCTTTCATACCATGCTCTAGGATCTTGTTTCAGGCCATACAAAGATTTCTTAAGTTTGAAAACAAAATCTGAATTTTTATGATTTTCAAAACCAGGGGGTTGGTGTACATACACTTCTTTAGTTATGTAACCATTCAGAAATGCACTCTTAACATCCATCTGATATAAAATGGTGTTATGATTAACAACAAATGAAATTAAGAGACACTTAGACTCTAACCTGGCAACTGGTGAAAAGGTCTCGGTATAGTCAATCCCCTCTTGCTGACTATAACCTTGTGCTACCAATCTAGCCTTGTTCTTTACCACTTCTCCTTTTTCATTCAACTTGTTTCTGAAGACCCATTTTTTCCCTATTACATGAATTCCTTTTGGTCTTGGCATAAGATTTCACACATTATTTCTGGAGAGTTACCTTAATTCTTCTTGCATTGCCAGAATCCACTCAGTGTCTAGGAGTTTTTCATCTACAGGTGCAGGTTCTATGAGGGACACCAAACCCAGAAGTGTCACTTCAAAAGGTTTGAATGAGAATCTGGTTCTAACTGGTACAATTTTATCTCCCATAATCAATTCTTCAGAATGTGAGGATCTGTGTCTGTGCTTCCTTAGATGTGTCTGAATATCAACAGCTTCTATTTGAACAGTTTCAGAGTCTTTTGCCTCTGATTCTTTAGCTTTTGGTTCTTTACCTTCAGAGCTTAAATATGGAATCTCCAGATCTGCAAACTTCTCAACTAGCTTTGAATTTTCAGAGTCAAGCTTATCATCAAATCTAACATGAATTGATTCCTTAATAATCTATGTTTCAATGTTATATACTATATAACCTTTAGACATTCAAAGTGTCCTAACATTATACACTTTTGTGCCTTAGAATCAATCTTTGGGTTTTCTATTTAGAGTATCCTAACATTATACACAACCAAAAAGATGCAAAAATGAAATGTTAGGTAGTCTATTCTTCCACAATTCATAGGGAGTCTTACCTAAAATAAGTATTATAGAGATCTTATTCTGAATGTAACACACTGTGTTAGCTGCATTTGCCCAAAAGTGCTTAGCCACATTTGTCTCATTGATCATGGTTCTAGTCATCTCTTGCAAAATTTTATTCTTCCTTTCCACAAATCCATTTTTTTTGTGGAGTTCTAGGACAAGAGAAATCATGGGAAATACCATTTTCATCAAACAGTTTCTCAATCTACTTATTCTCAAATTCACCATCATTATCACTTCTGACTTTAATAATCTTAAAGTCTTTCTCGTTTTACACTTGAGAGCAGAAGGTAGAAAACACAGAATATAACTCATCCCTATGTCTTAAGAATCTAACCCATGTACATCTGTTGTAGTCATCAACATGACTAAACCATGTTTCTTGCCATTGACAGAAGTAGGTTTTACTGGTCCAAAGAGGTCAATGTGCAAGAGTTTTAAACGCTTAGAGGTAAAAATTACATTCTTTGCTTTGAAACTTGTTTCTGAAAACTTACCTTTCTGACTTGCTTCACAAAGAGAATCTAAAGAGAACTTTAGATTTGGAAGGCCACTGACTAAATTAAGCTTATTTATCTAAGAAATCCTCCTCATGCTAACATGGCCCGATCATCTATGCCAGATCCATTACTCTTCAATAACAGACATGAGACATTTAACATTCTAATTTTAAAGATCAGAAAGCCTAATTTTATAAATGTTATTTTTCCTATTGCCATTGAAAACATTGGAGTCATCCTTCTTACTAACATTTTTATAAGACTTTTGATTAAAGATTATATCATAACCATTGTCACTTAATTGACTTATGGACAATAAATTATGCATCAATCCATCGACTAATAAAACATTAGCAATAAAAGGGAGAGAACCATTACCAACTATTCCGGAGCCTATGACCTTTTCTTTCTGAGTACCTCTCAAACCCACGAAGCCACTTGGCTTAAGTTCTAGATCTTGAAACATATACCTTATTCCTGTCATGTGTCGTGAGCGCCTAGAGTCCAGTTACCCTGATTGGTGTTTTAACCGTGCTGCTAAGGATGTCTGCACACATATTAACTTGTCCTTATGTACCAACATTTTTTTTGGGTCCTTTCTAGTTAGTTCTCCCAGAGTTTTTAGAAAACTTGGGTTTTTGTGCAGATTAATCATTTAGTGTTAGTGCATAAGAGAAATGGGAATAAAGAGGTTTTGGTTTTCCCTTTTGTTTTAAAACTAGTGGGATACCCGTGCATTCGCACGGGTATCGGTTTGTTACGTAATTTTGGCCCATAAATAGTTGAAATAAAAAGAAAAAATTAATAAGAAAAAATATGACTTTACAACAGTATAAATATTATTGACTTGAGTAGTGGTTGAAATAAAAAACAAAACTAATAAAATAGTTAAAGGATAGGTAACATTAAAAGACATAAAAAATATTATTTTCATAGATACACTTTTCTCGTTTATAAAAATCTTTGTATCAATAGTATATTTTTTGTTTTGTTTATAAAAGTATTTGTATCAACAATATACATTTTCCGTTTATAAAAATAATTGTATCAATAATACTTTTTTTTTATTTATAATTAATCAACAATAAACTTTATTTCTTATATAAAAATAAAATTATTTATAAAAATAAAGTATATTATAAAAGAATTTGAATTTTTCCCGTATGCAAAATTTTTCCCACATATAAAAACTATTTATCTGATATTTTATTATATTATCAATAACAAATTGATTTTATCATCACACAATAACTTAAATTCTTTAAAAAAAGAATTTTCTCCCGTTAAATTTATTTATTTTATTTTTTAATACTTGACGAAAAAAGAAAACTTTATTTTGTATATAAAAATAATATTGTTTATAAAAGTAAAGTATATTATAAAAGTATTTGAATTTTCCCCGTATGCAATTTTTTTTCCCGTGTATAAAAACTATTTATCTCATATATTTTATTATATTATCAATAACAAATAAATGTTATTATGACACATTAAGGTAAATTCTTTAAAAAAAAGAATGTTCTCCATTAAATTTATTTATTTTATTTTTTAATACTTGACAAAAAAGAAAACTTCATTTCGTATATAAAAATAACATTTTTTATAAAAATAAAGTATATTATAAAAGTATTTGACATATGCCAAATTTTTGATGTTCGACAAAGGTTTCGTCGATGCAACATTTGTCGAACCACTTACAACTTCAGTATCAAGGGTATACAAGCCTTGTTTCTTCACACATCTCAACACTTACTTTGACCCCTTCATGACTCTTAGGATACTTTTCTCTCATTGAAAAACATATCTCTTCTTGTCGAATTCACCAAGAGAAATCAAATTTCTCTTCAAATCAGGTATATACCTGACTTCAGTCAATAACCTTATTGACTCATCATGGAGCTTGAATCTCACAGATCCAATACTTGCAATTTTGCAAGCTTTGTTATTTCCCATCAGCACTGATCCACCATCTTGATTACATAGCTCCTCGAACAACTCTCTGTTTGGAGTCATGTGCCAAGTGCAACCTGAATCCATAATCCACTCTTTTCTTGAGTCGCCGCTTGAAACCACAAGAACATTAGATGATTTGAAGTCATCTTGAATAATGGTTGTGTTGCCATTATTCTTACCTCCATGATCTTTCAAGCGTTCAAGGTATACTTTTCTTGTGTGACCCTCTTTCTTACAGTGATAGCATCTAATACCAGATGCCTCGCCACTATAAGACTTCTGCTGACTTTTACCTTTCTTCTTGTCGAACATACCATCCTTTCGGAAGAATTTTCCCTTAACGACCAAACCTTCACCCACCATCGAAGGTTTATACTCCTTTCGTTTGTTCAGGTCCTTTTAATACAAGGCTGATTGAACTTCTTCAAAGCTCAGGGACTCCTTTCCATACAAGAGAGTTTCTTTGAACTGAGCATGTGTTCTGGGAAAAGCGACAACAACAGTAGTGCTTGATCTTCATCATCGATCTTCACATCAATATTTTCAAGATCAACAATCAACTTGTTACACATATCCAACTGCTCAGCCAACCCTTTGTCTTCACTCATCTTGAATGAATACAAAGCTTGCTTCAGGTATAGTCGATTCACCAGAGATTTGGTCATGTACAAACTTTTAATTTTCAACCATAACCTCAATGTCGTAGTCTCCTTTGATACCTGTCAGAGAACCTTGTCACCAAGGCTCAACAATATTACGATGTGGGCTTTCTCTATCATATACGTTTTTTCTTTTTCTGTTAACTCAACGTCCATGGTTGCCTCTCCTTTCAACGCGTCCAAACACCCTTACTGAACCAGTAGGGCTTTCATCTTCAAGCGCTACAGAACGAAATCGTTCACTCCGGTGAACTTTTCAATCTCATATTTTGTTGAAGGCATCTTCCTCCATGCTCACCGCACCAATTTGTTGTGAAAAACGATGTCTTGAAACAAATTATAAACGATTTCTTTATGATTACGAAACACACAAGGGTTATGGTAAGCAAGGAAAAATAACAAGGATTGGTTATAACTGATATTCTTTACTTTCTCATTAAATCAGATTACAAGTACTCAAGAATAACAAATAAACCTCCCACCCTAATTAGGATTTTTCACAATTGAGATGAGAGGCTAGTATGTTATTTATAATAAAACCTAACATGCTAAACTAATGAGCTTTTAACAATTACCCATTACAAGCTAACTTAGGGTACAAGTTAACTTAAACAATTGGATCCTTAACACAAGTCCCAATTTGACAACTACATACTATAACACAATTCAACTACAGCATGTGAGCAGACTTCGACGGTATCCTACACTAGAGTTCGATCCGATTTCTCACAATTTATATAGAAAGAAACTTGTAACGCTATATAAATTTTAAAATTGAGATTTCAATGAGAATTTAAATTTCAATGAGCATTTCAAATAATATAGATACAAAAGGACATAGAAAAAAAACTTGTAACACTGTATTTCAACATTATACTTAAAACAGTTTCAGTTTTTCTTTCTTTCTACTATTGCAGACTACATTTGTAAATGATTTGAGCCCCAACCAAGCAACTTGACATTAATCATATTTATATTTACAATAATAAAAATAAATAAAATTCAATTTTTAAGTAATTGATACTAATGGCCATTGGATGCCAAACTACATTGACCTATATTATGATAAAAGACAAAACTGAAATTACTCAAATGGGAAAAAGATGACAATCCAAAAAAAACTCATGTGACTCCTTCACTAAAAAAATAGATTATTATTATTATTATTAAATTCAATAACTCTTGAAAAATGATTGCACAGACATCACGATTAATTATATTTATTTATTCATTATTCATGTTATAGTCTCTACCAGATAAACAAAAGTGACTATTCCAATCATCTTTCATTTTTCGAAAATAACTTTTAAAAATATATATATAATTGAATTTTGTTTTCTCAAAATAAAATAAAAAATAAAAGGCTAAAAAAAACCATAATCTATTTTTGGAGAAACAGACAAACAACAATAGAGTTGGTTTTTCTTCTCACAAAAAAAAACTCTGAAGAAAGAAAATTAAAATCATAACATAACAAACAAAAAAGTCATAGAATAAGAAGAGAGAGAGATAGAAAACGAAGAAAGAAAGGCTTAAAGAGCATATTGACATTCAAAATAGCCACAAAACTCTTAATGCAAAAACATTTTTCATACATATCAATCAAAGCAGATTGAACAAACAAACTACTTTCATCAAAACCAAATTTTACAACACAATAATGAATATGTTTCCCTAAACCAATATCCTTAGTTCTACTACATCAATTCATGAACCCGACGAACGAACGAACCGACGGCCGATGTCCACACTTTTGCATAAATTAAAAAAAAATCCAAAGCTTCAATTACCAAATTATTGTCAGCATAAACAGAAACCAAAGAGTTCCATGAAATAACATCCTCAACCTTCATCCCTTCAAAACAATTCCTTGCACCAACAAAACACGCACATGAAGAGTAAAAATCCTCCAAAGCATTAGCAACAAAAACATTAGATTAAACAGAAGAATAAAAATTCAGATTAGAGAATATCAAAAATTCAGATCACATAATGTCCAAATCAAAACACAACTAAAGGGGGAGGGGGGATTCGATCTCACATCTTTTGAAAGCTTCATATTTTTTATATTGATACGAAGAACCTTAAGACGTCCAACTTCATCTGGTACACCAACTTTGACATGATCTCAGGGCCATGGATGCAGAAAAAGAAAGCACCAGTTAAAATACTAATAAATAAGGGAGAAAGCGTAATATTTGATAGTTGTAATATCTATTAGTGAAACCTTTACATTAACAACAAATAGATTTACAATGAAAAACGTTTCCCAAATAAAAAGATTTGCAATGAAAAACATAAAATATAGGAAGCTCAACTCCAACCAAAATTCATTCATAATGTTATGGCAAAAGGATTACAGTAAAAACTTTAGTACACAACTGTGTCATGGGAATAACCGAATTTGGACATAAACAGTAGTAAAGTATATCATGATGCAACATAAAAAGAGGTGAGGTGAAAAACAAAGGAAATACCTTTTTCCACCAGGGTTAAAAGCCAGTTCATTAATCGGTCCGAAATGCCCTTTAACTCGTCCAACTTTTTCTTGAAGAATCTAAACTAAGGGAAAAAATAACAAATATAAAAAATGAAGTTAGAGAACTTGAAATGGTATTGGAAGGAAAAATCAAATCTACCTTATCGTAGAACTTTGCTTCAAATTTGTCAGCACAATGATCAGTAGTTGTAACAACTGATGCATCATGACCACCTCCAAGAACCACCTACAAAAGAACACAAAGTAAGGAATGGATATAACCATACAATTGCTGGAATAATATACCCTGATTAAATGAAAGAACACTAAAAAAATAAATAACTTGGGTTGCAATAGCATAAGGAATGATTTTAATTCACAGAAGAAGCAGAAGCAAATAAGCCCCTTTAAACAATAGCAGAAACATATTTGGAAAATACATTCAGATTTCTGGTTCATACTTTTTAACACATTTTCAACACAGATCTGGAAATCGAAAACAACAATCAACTATAAAAACAATCAACTCTAACAGGAACTTTTTAACAACATTTTCAACACATTTTCGACTTACATTCAGATCTGTCCAAGTTTGATTTGAGTGAAGAAGTGTTGGGTTTGGAAGAACAAATAGATGGAGTTAAGAGGAAACTTGAGAGTTCAGAAAAACCAGGGCTAAGAGGAAACTTCTATATCTCTTTTGTATCATTTATATCATTCACCATTTCAAAGGGTCTCACCATTTTCAATCGAAAATCCCGTAAACAATCTGAAACTTGTGGTTGATTTTTTTTAAACTTAGAAGAACTGTAAATTCCCTGTATAATATTTATCTAGAATAATACCATACAAGTGTTTTTATTTGGTACTGACACCATCATAAGTGCCTATTTGCATAATTCACATACTTGTCCATTTATAAAACATAAATACAACATATGGCACAAGTCTTGGAAACTAGCCAAAATAATAAAATCTAAGATCAATATACAATACTCCTCATTGTACAAGAAAATAATACACAGCGGAATAAGCTCAACTAAGCTTCTCTTGAAACATCCAAGCATAGCTCCACTTGTAAATCATACCTGCAAATACCTCCTGAAAATAAGCAACAATAGTGGGGTGAGATACATCAAATCTTAGTGAGTTCCCTATCTTATGGATTCTCTCGGCTTTACAAGGTTCTATCTTAGCCTAACTCAAGTCGGGGGGAAGGAACTAGACTTTGAGTTCAAACATTTCTCATTAGAGAACAATCGCGTAACACACAAAACGACAACTAGTTAAGGAATCTTTCCCCAGCCATCCCGCTCAAGAAGATTAAACACGGGTCACAGATCCTTAAAGTAGATAACCTTCTGCGGCCATCCAGCACCAGAAGATTAAACACGAGTCACGGTTACCCACAAATGGTACTTTCCCCGACCATCCTACACCAGAGGATTTCGACACGGGTCACTAATACCACCCTCTAAGCAACTTTCCCCGGCCATCCCACACAAGAGGATCTCGACACGGGTCACGGTTACTTACTTAATAAATACTTTCCCTGACCATCCTACACCAGAGGATCTCGACACGGGTCACTAATATTTATTAAGGGAGAACACTAATAAATACTTTCCCCAACCATCCTACACCATAGCTTTCCAACGGTACCAAGAACGCTTAAATCGGAACTACGGTTCGGAAGTTATGAATTTTTAAAGAAAATAATTTATTTGGAAAACTCCCAGGAGCGCCCGGCGGTAAAGGTTTCGCCCGGCGGTGCCCCTTCGCCTGTGCTTCGCCCGACGAAGCAGCGGCGTCAATCCTATATCCAAAACTCAAAAGTTACAGAAGTGTTCTATACTGCGCCCCTTGGCTATCGCCCGGCGCAAGCTCGCATCTCCCGGCGCTCAAAGCGCCGCCCGACGGTGCGTATCAGAAACAGAATTTCTCTGCTGCGTTTTTAGGGTTCCAACCACCCAAAATCCATCCTTTCCACACCCAATAGTTTCTAAACACCAAAACAAGTATTAGTAACTAATCACATGCATATTATGACTACTCTACGCAATTTATATCGAATTTCGCCCGTTACATTTCATTTTCTCTCAAATCTAACCAAAGTTCAAAACTTATATTTCTAGAACTTAGAGTGTCTAACTAGAACCCACCTGATAATCGAAGAGGAGGTTGAAAAAGATGATGAACATTGAAGATGATCCATGGCTTTTCTCTCTTCTTCCTCTTTCCCTCTTCTCTTCCTTTCTCTTATATTTCCTCTTCTTCTTACTAACTTCTTCTTTTTCTTTCTTTCTAACAATATATATATATATATATATATATATATATATATATATATATATATATATAAACTTATAATATAATATAATCCAACAGGGCAAAATATCTCCAATTGATATTTTGTCGTCCCAACCCAATTGATCAATTATTAGAGTTACCATAAATTACTTTCTCGGATTAATAAATATTAATCCGTCTCTTTAATAAAATAATTGATCTCTTCAGAGTTCTCCAGTTGCTCTATTGATCTGAATTAACAATACTTAAAGTATTTAGAGAATTCCATTAATCCAATTATCCAAAGATAGAGTTCATAGATACTCATATGATCTCATCTAATATCTGTTGAACTCTAATTTTTACCCCTAGGATTTTGCACATCTCATTTGCATTTCATTACCACGAACAAGATCACAATTTGTGTTTCTCATGAACACCTGTGTGATTCTCTTATTCTTACTTGCTTCTGTTTATCTAACTTCTAACCAAAATACCAAAAATGTTGCAGTTTCTCCCTTTGTGTGTTTTACAGGTTTGTCAAAGCAAGGGCCTAATTTCAAGTCAGTTGTGGCTATTCAGTTGTGATTCAGTCCAGGTGGATGTTTGACCAAATCTTGGTCAAACTATCAGGCAATTGTTCCAAATGCGAGTTATTTGCACTAGTGGCTTATTTCTCAAGCAGTGACTGCCAAGTGGTTGTGTGGTGATATTCAGAAAGTCAAGTTCATCATGATCAGAGTTCAAGCCTTAACTGTGGTCATCTGTGCATTTATTTTCCCAGATAATTGATTCGGACAAGTTCAAACAGATTCAAATGGCTGTTGTTCAGTTGTGGCTTGTTCAGTGGTAGCTGTGTCTGCTTTATCAGAGGCTTGTGAAAATTTTGGCTATATATCCATCTAAACCATTTCCAGTATCCATTTTTCTAAATCCATAAAGCATTCCTTAATCCATTTCCAATTCAAATATCCATATCCAAATTTCATTTCCAATTATCCACTTCCATAAAATTTCCTTTTTTTTATCTCTAACCAATTTTAAATCCATTATCCATTTTTGTCAATATTCAGTTATCCAAATCATTTTCAATAACCCTTTTTCTATCCATTTAATATCCAATAATTTTTTTTTATATTCACTTCATTTCCATAACACATTTTGAATATCCATTTTTAAACAACATTTTTTTTACCATTCCAAACTCAACATCTATTTTTCTTAATCCAAAAAAAATCACTCATGATGTCATTACACCATTTGCCAAAAGAAAAAACCAAATATTACAAATCCAAGGCCCATTACATTTTTTAATTACAACAAAAATTGATCAATACCTCCTACTAAACACGGCCCATTTTCTATTTTTACACCTCCAAGATACAAATGACAAACACCAAGTCCATCCAACACACCAACTCCCCTTATCCAGTCTCTCTTCACTTGTTCTTGTTTAGAGCTTGTGTAGGTTTTGTTCGCTCTTTTTCCTTTCCTTTTTGGATAAAATAAAAGTGCGGTGGCGACTCTTGCTTTTTGAGTTAAGTTAATCAATAGCTTACACTCACGATTTTGCCGCTACAGAAAAGTGGCGACTCTGCTGGGGAAACATTGACCTCTTGCTGGTCCATCCCTTGAGGGGTTTAGCCTACTTTGATTTATTTATCTCTTTTTGTCTGATTTGCTTATTACTTGCTTGTTCTGTTTGGGAATTCTTCTGTGAGGAGTGATAAGCCCACTACCCAGGCTTGAACATACACATAGGTATTAGCGTGGGCAGGCGTGTCGCTCCCATGGTGTTTGGCCACATGTGGGTGTTCACGAGACCTACAGCCAGACGAGGTTCTATCCGGAGCTATCTGCTACTGTATGTTTGATACAGGCCAGTATATATTCTCTAGAGGAATTGTCGACTCTGGTGACCATTCCCGAGGACTCAGTGAAGGCACTCATCCCAAGAGGTGGTAATGGCAGACCAGAAATGGCAAACCCGTTATACTTCTTGATCCGAGGACCCGAAGCTGGGGACTTTAGAACTCCTTTAACCCATCCTAGCCATTTTAGGATCGTGGCGCGGAAGCTATGAAAATGCAAATCTAACTTAGCTATCACGCAATGCCACACTCAGGTTAGATTCTCTTGAGGATAACTACCAACCTCCGAGCAAATCGGTGCGCTGTTGTGTCTGATAGTGAATTGTGGACCCTGGGCACTTTGTTAGAACCACCATTTTCTACAGGTATAATGAAGACAAAACCTTAGTACATACCTTTGTGGGGTTGGTTCTTAACCTTGACTTCATGCTCGTGACTCGAACTTTCGAACCCGTGTGCTTTGGGTGATCTTGTTTGTGGTTGTTGCATCCATGCACTCTTGCATCCATGAGCATACATCTGCATTCTTCCCATTTGTCTCAGAAACTCATTTCAATTGTCTCCTTTTCCAGTTATCTGTTCACCGTCAAGCTGTTTCCTCAACACAAATACGAAACTAGAGCTGCTGTCAGATTGAGAATGGAAAACCAAGAACAACACAACGCCGAAGTCAAAATGGAAATTAATAAGTTGAAGGCTGGCATGACCAAACTCACAGAAATGCTGCAAGTTCTGATTGCTAGAGGTGAACCACATTAGAGAACTGTGATTGTTGAAACTTCACCTGCTACTGTTGACCCTCCACTGACTCAGCAACCAGCTTCTACTCGGCCAGAATTTGGGTTACCTCCGAATTACTCGCCACCCTAGGCAACTACTCCTGTGTTTGTCTCGCCGGTATCTTCAGCTCCATTGTTCACTGAACCTCAGCCTGTTGTGCATTCTGTTGCTCAAGCTATTCCTGAGAATCCTTTCGTGTACCATGTTGTTGGTCCACAATCTGAAAGTCAGGGAGAACCTGGATACATTGAAGAAGTCAGAGAGCAATGGCAAACTCTGGACAAAAGGATAAAAGCCGTGGAAGGGAGTGATGTCTTTAATGATGCCGCAATGGACATGTGCTTGGTTTCCGACTTGGTTATTCCTCCAAAATTCAAGACTCCTGATTTTGATAAATACAAGAGGCACACCTGTCCCATAACCCACTTGGTGATGTACTTCCGTAAGATGGCTGCTCATGTCAAAAATGACAAACTGCTCATTCACTGTTTCCAAGACAGCTTGAGTGGGGCTTCAATGAAATGGTATATGGGACTTGAGAAGAACCGTATCCAAAGCTGGATGGACTTGTCTGGTGCTTTCTTAAAGCAGTATAAGTACAATTTGGACATGGCACCTGACCGCCGTCAATTTCAAAACATGTCTCAGAAAGAAAAAGAATCTTTTAAGGAGTACGCTCAGCGCTGGAGAGAGCTAGCTGCTCAGGTGGAGCCACTCTTGGCTGAAAAGGAATTGACTGGATTGTTCATGGACACTCTTTAGCCACTCTTTTAGGAAAAGATGATAGGCAGTGTATCATCTAGTTTTGCTGACCTAGTCACTATTGGAGAAAGACTAGAAGAAGGTATCAAGAAAAGAAAGATTACCAATGCTGAAGCCTTTAGTGGTGCTAAAAAGTATGCTAGGAATTTTCAAAAGAAGAAGGATGGTGATACCCATGTTGTTTCAGTTGTAGGGAAACCTCGTCGCAGACAACAACAATATGTAGCTGCAGTTGCTCTTGTTATCAATGCTCAACCAGTTCAAGCTCCTCGTCAGCCTGTTAGACAAAATCAGAATCGCAATAGGGTTAACTTTGATCCTATCCCGATGTCCTACACTGAGCTGTATCCATGTCTTGTGCAAAAATGTTTGATTACAACGAGGGATCTACCTCCTCCTCCAAATCCTCTCCCAGCCGGCTATAGGGCTGATCTTCACTGTGAGTTCCACCGAGGTGGGGCAGGCCATAACTTGGAAGGTTGCTTTGCATTAAAAGCTAGAGTACAAGAATTGGTGAACTCAAAGATTCTGTCCTTTGCTGATGACAATCCCAATGTTGTCAATAATCCTTTGCCAGAGCATGCCAAGTGAAGTTTGAGTCAGTTCAGACGGATCGTCTCCTAAAGCCAGTGTTTCAGACAGGACAGCTCATCCTTGTTGCTGATTAGTTACTAGGCCTTGTTTCTTTCTGTTTGAATTTTTCTTTGATTGTATTGACTGTTTGCTTGCGAACTTTATTTGTACTTTCATTGTAATTTTCAATGAAATGAGCATTGCAACGTTTTGATTCAAATTCATTTATATCCACTGTGTGCATCTTTATGCTTTCTTTTTCACAAAACAAAAATATATCTCCTGTTCACTCTCTTTATCAAGCTTTTGTTTATGCAAAGATTGGAGGGAGGATGATGAAAACGAAATACCTAAAATTGCTGGACTGTATGCTTTCAATTGAAACTTAGCTGATGATATACAAGCATTGTTTCAACTCCCAAACACTGGAGAAATAAGGAAGTTAATCCTTTGTAAACCCCTTCGAGCCTAGAGATTGGAGTTTCTTTCTATACGAAAAAACCCGTAATCTTAACCTAGGGATGGGTAGTTCCCTGTTAATTTGACTGTGCATGCAAAACGCCTTCCAATAAAGGTTGCAATCACAAGCTTCCCTTCGCACACATCAAAGAAGTGTCGAAGATGTCTTTCAAATCAAAAGCCAATGATGGTTCACTGTAATCATTAAGCCAGGCAGTCACTATCTTTAAAAAAAATGAACAAAAAAATCAAATGAAAATCCCGCTAAGTCAAAACCTATGAAGGAGACTTAGGCAAAAAATTGGGGCATCCCGCTGACTGTAAGCTCAAATGACACAGTTCAGGCAAAAGTTAGGGATAACAAAAAAATAAATCAAGAGTTTACCAAAATCCTCAAAGAAAAAACGAGTTGACTCGGGTCCTCATTAAAAACAACAAAATTGTTGTAAGAAAGAGTGACTGCCATCTCAAAAATCTCTTGAGTCATCATCATAACAATGTTGAAATTCCAAAATCTCTTGGAACCTGAATGCATAGTTTGAATTAACTGAGCATAAGACTATAGGTCATCATGAAGAATGGGTTGGGAACAAATAAACTTTGAGCCTATATCCTTTGTTTCAAAAACTGTGAACCAAACCACGCTACAACCTTCAAAAGACCTAATTGAAGCCAGGTTTCTTTTGAAAGCATACTACAGCAAGGTTGCATAAACTAACTCCTATGTTTGTTGCCAATCATTTGCTTTGATGTCTTACCTTTGCTATATCTTTCACTTTGCATGTCTAAAACGCCGTGTTTTGACAAGTGATTCATTTTTCTTTGCATCAATAATATCATTCCAAAAATGATTTTTGATTTCAAAATTGCATGAGCTTTACATTAAAATTACCATGTTTGTTTGAATGATCTTATTTGCAGGCAAACTTTCCTCATCAAGAATTTCAAACAGTTGAGAAACTTAGCCAGTGATCCTATCAGGGGCACATTACTTCCAGATCTTGTTGTGAATCAATTCAAGATTTGTTGCTTAGTGCAAGTCATTCTCAGAATTGGTTGACCAGAATATCTCTTTCAAGACCCATACTGAGTTTAGCCTTCTCAACATTCATTTCAAGAACTGAAGCCA
Source organism: Lathyrus tuberosus (assembly GCA_022829125.1). Classification (NCBI taxonomy): domain Eukaryota; kingdom Viridiplantae; phylum Streptophyta; class Magnoliopsida; order Fabales; family Fabaceae; genus Lathyrus; species Lathyrus tuberosus. The sequence goes on from JALAZF010000517.1 coordinate 3,399,346, forward strand.
TGATCAGTTCATCCCCAGCAATTGAAGCCATAATCAGTTTATTCTCAACAATCATTTCAAAATTAAAGCCATGATCAGTTCATCTTTTCCCCTGCAGCAGTCAAATAGAAGCTATGATCAGTTTATCCTCATCAGTCATTCAATTTGGGACAGTCTTCTCCAAGAATCCTCAAGACGTCTTTCCTCAAAAGACCATTAGCCTGATACAATTCATAAGTGTGATAAGGATGTGTTTAACATCTTCTCTCCAAGCAGAGTGGGCAATGTTCCCTGTGTTGAGGAATCAGAGTTCCATTTCTTCCCTCACAAAAGAGTCTATCTCAGTTGTCCCTATCATTTGCATTGCATACATAAATCATTCATATCATACATAGAAAGATTTGCATAGCTCGAAGTGTGCTTTGCGCTCTTATGCATTTTCCCGAGGTCCTGTTGCTGTCAACATCTTACCTTGAGATCAAAGTCCAACTTACTTGGCGCCTACCAAAACTTTTACTTGCCTTTTCATTCAGTGCCATTCCTGAATGTTGTCGTTTACCTGTCTTTTCACCCAGTGCTATTCCTGGATGTCTTGTTTATTCACTTTTTTCCAGTGCCATTCCTGGATGTTGGCGTTTCCCTGTGCCTCTATTGCTGTTGTTAGATGTTTGTTTTCTTCCAGTGCTATTCCTGGATCATTGTTTTCTTCTATTCCAGTGCTATTCCTGGATCTTTGTTCTTCTTTCACTCCAGTGCTATTCCTGGATGCCTATCTCTTTTGATCTCCAGGGCCATTCCTGGATATTTTTGTTCCTCTTGTTTCTCCCAGTGCTATTCCTGGAATTTTTGCCTCTCTTCTATAATCCCCAACAGATTTGCTTGGATATCTTTCAGTGCCATTCCTGAAAGTTTCATCCGTTCATTCAGTGCCATTCCTGGATGATTTTTCTCCTTTACCTTTCAGTGTCATTCCTGAAAGCTCTTTCTCACTATCATTCAATGCCATTCTTGAATGTAGTGATTTACCTTTACCTTTCAGTGCCATTCCTGAAAGTCCCTGCTCACTTTATTCAACGCCAGTCTTGGATATCGTGAACTCTTTTTTATCCAATGCCATTCTTGGATACTTCTAATATATTTTCCAGAACTTTTCTCACTTCATCCAATGCCATTCTTGGATGTTGAGATTCCTTTAGTCCAATGCCATTCTTGGACACCTTTTCCCCAGCCAAGTCCAATGCTATTCTTGGATATCTCTGATGTTTAACCTTGCCATCCAATTTCATTCTTGGATGTCCCCAGTGAAGTTTTTCAAGTGGAAATTTGTTTCCATCCAATGCTACTTTTAGATGTTTCTGATGCTTGTTATTGCCTCATTCAATGCCATTCTTGAATGTTGTAGTTCCTTTTATACAATGCCATTCTTGGATATCTTATCCCCAATAGTGTGTTTTTTCACCTCCATCCAATGCTATTCTTGGATGACGCTGTTGTTTTTACCAGAAACTTTCTTGTTGTTGTCCAATGCCATTCTTGGATATCTATGAGCATACTTTTGTTTCGTTTGTAGTTTCCATCCAATGCTATTCTTGGATGTCACTACTCATCTTCCAAGGTCTTGTCCCTCTCTTTCCAACTATTGATGGATAATTCTTGTCACCTTGACGGATCTCCAGAAATATCTTGTGTTCCCCGGCGTGTATTTTCATGTCGTCTCTCTCAATTTACCGTAAGTCCTTTGTTTCAAGTTTCCCCGCAGTCTGTTTCATTCTTTGCATCTTGTGGCATCTTATGGCTAAAAATTTGGTTTTCTGTATTTAAGTATCTTCAATCTTGTCGAGAAAAAGTTTTCAACCTTCATATCTCCAGATAGAAGAAACTTAAATAGGGGCAGCTGTTGAACCCTAATTTTTACCCCTAAGATTTCGCACATCTCATTTGCATTTGATTACCACAAACAAGATCACAATCTGTGTTTCTCCTGAACACCTTTGTGATTCTCTTATTCTTACTTGCTTCTGTTTATCTAACTTCTAACCAAAATACCAAAAAAGTTGCAGTTTCTCCCTCTGTGTGTTTTGCAGGTTTGTCAAAGCAGGGGCCTAATTTCAAGTCAGTTGTGGCTATTCAGTTGTGATTCAGTCCAGGTGGATGTTTGACCAAATCTTGGTTAAACTATCAGGCAATTGTTCCAAATGCGAGTTATTTGCACCAGTGGCTTATTTCTCAAGCAGTGACTGCCAAGTGGTTATGTGGTGATATTCAGAAAGTCAAGTTCATCATGATCAGAGTTCAAGGCTTAACTGTGGTCATCTGTGGGTTTATTTTCCCAGATAATTAATTCGGACAAGTTCAAACAGATTCAAATGGCTGTTGTTCAGTTGTGGCTTGTTCAGTGGTAGCTGTGTGTGCTTTATCAGAGGCTTGTGAAAAATTTGGCTATCCATCTAAACCATTTCCAGTATCCATTTTTCTAAATCCATAGACCATTCCTTAATCCATTTCCAATTCAAATATCCATATCTAAATTTCATTTCCAATTATCCACTTCCATAAAATTTCCTTTTTTTATCTCTAACAAATTTTAAATCCATTATCCATTTTTGTCAATATTCAATTATCCAAAGGCTTAAATAATGTTTTCGTCCCTGTAAGTTGGCGAGTTTTTGGTTTTCGTCCCTGTATCTTTTTTTTTTCGGTTTTAGGCCCTATATCTTACTTTTTGTTGGTGTTTAGTCCCTACAGAGGTTTCCTGCGGATTTTGGTTTTTAGGATAATCCGCAGGAAAATCCGCAGGAAACCTTCGGATTTTCCTGCGAATTTTGGCTTTAGGGACTAAACACCAACAAAAAGTAAGATAAAGGGACTAAAACCGAAAAAAAAAATGCAGGGACGAAAACCAAAAACTCGCCAACTTACAGGGACGAAAACATTATTTAAGCCTTATCCAAATCATTTTCAATAATCCTTTTTCTATCCATTTAATATCCAATCATTTTTTTTATATATTCACTTCATTTCCATAACACATTTTGAATATCCATTTTTAAACAACATTTTTTTTACCATTCCAAACTCAACATCTATTTTTCTTAATCAAAAAAAAATCACTCATGATGTCATTACACCATTTTCCAAAAGAAAAAACCAAATATTACAAATCCAAGGCCTTTTACATTTTTTTAATTACAACAAAAATTGATCAATACCACCTACTAAACACGACCCATTTTCTATTTTTACACCTCCAAGATACAAATGACAAACACCAAGTCCATCCAACACACCAACCCCCCTTATCCAGTCTCTCTTCACTTGTTCTTATTTAGAGCTTGTGTAGGTTTTGTTCGCTCTTTTTCCTTTCCTTTGTGGATAAAATAAAAGTGCGACGACGACTCTTGCTTTTCGAGTTAAGTTAGTCAATAGCTTACACTCACGATTTTGCCGCTACAATATCCAATTGAGCATTTAGACAATATGGGGTATTACACTCCCCCCCCCCCTTAAATTGAAATTTGCCCTCGAGTTTCCTCTACTCAACAACAACCCCAACTTGTATCACTGTCTTAGATCCACACTTAACTTTACCTCCGTTAAAACCTGTGACGTACTCAATTTCTAACTTGACTTCACTTACCAAAAATCCTTGTTTTCAAAATTATCAAACTTCATGTCCTTAATCATATTCTTATTCCAATATTGGGCTAACTTTCAACTTGCTTTTTCCCAAAATTCATCTATTGTTTCTTACTAAAAGACTTGGTCATATCTTACCTTCGGAAGAAATATACCATTCTATGCTCTTCTACTGAGTCACAACACAAAACCATAATACCTTGTCTTGGTTTAAGGTAACAAACACTCATCAAATCTTTGTGAGGTAAAACAGTGATTTCTTAACTTCATACAATTACCGACAACTATCCATTTCATAAATCTTTTAACATTCGAACCACTTTATAACTAGTCAAACGACTTCTTTACTAGATCTATTTGTTCTGATACTAAACATTGCAACCATTACATCCGATAATTCATCTCTTTCATATCACCCCAAAAGGTAACACAATTAGAACGAGATCTTCTTACTTCCATACTTATAAGCAACAATATTCAAATCCTTATCGTTCTGACCAACTCTTTCATCTGTCACATTCCACTGCGTAACTCCAATGCTAATAATGGAATACCACAGATTCTCAAGCACTACTAAGTAGCTAACAGTCTGCAGAGAAACACACTTATCCACTGGGATCCTTCCTAACCAACGGTATAAGAAACTTATTGGTGTCTTATGGTAAAACAATTTCCTTGTCGACACACTATAGTATAACATCGGTCCAAAACTTTCCAGACGGTAGAGGTACATGAGTTATACTGTTGCAACCATAACATTTACAACTCCAATTTCATTCTAAACTCGAAACAATATATCCAAAGTAGTGTAACAACCTCTGGTTCTAGTTACCACATCCCAAATTGATTCTTCTTACGGGGTTTCCGACTCACTCCAAGGTTTCTTGTTGACATGAGATCTCAACCAATAACACGTAACACCATCACGAAACTTCACTCATGCGCGAATTACCACTTATCAAAACTTAACCCATTCAAGGCACAACTATGAGTTTCCATACTACTCACCCATTCACATACAAAACTCCATATACACCCACACTTTCGAAGGCTATGCCATGTTTCTCAATCGAATCCACTTTTCTCATTCGTTCCGTTCCATAACCGATTCCAAGTTACATGCTTAACTTCGGAACGTCCAATTCTTACTCTTACTTGGAAAGATAACTTTTAAATTTCCTCCTCCTTGTTAAGGTACAACTGTACACATATCTGGTATCACTCTCACGGTCTAAATCCAAAACCATGAACTCACGGAAGATAACAATTACTAAACTCTGACCAACTGCTCATACCTTACTAACACCATAATTACACACCAAACTATTCCTTGCAAGATCAACACTTAGTGAGTATTTTCCAACTTCGTCCTTAAGGTTCTCAACAGTAATACACTTAAGACCTTCTCATACTCAACATAGTTCACAAGATTATTTTCCCAAAGTCAAATTCTCTTGTTTTCTGAACAAATAGTCAACTACACAACACCTTTCCAGAAGTCACGATTTCAAAACACAAATCCGTCTTTCATATACTTACCATCCCATTTTCCATTCACACATTACTCTCCACTCTGAGCAACATAAGGTAACAAAACACAGATGATGGTTCCTAAGGGATTTCACAATTTACAGACATGTTAATCGATTAACCATCTGAGCTAATCAGTTAACTCCTCAAAATTCAGTGCAAAACACCATCCTTGCACGTGTTAATCGGTTAACCCCATTACGTAATCGGTTAACACTGCTGCAGAAGCTGAAAAACCAATTCCTTATAATTCAAAAGTCATCACAACTCATACTTGATTCGTCCCTAAGCAAAATCCAACACACAACCATTATACGGTACCACAAAAGCGATGGACATAACATAACAAGCATACCACCTTATTCTCTCACTTGAACTCCTTGGTGAGAAATAAAACAACAATGTTCTTAGTCCAACAAAAGGTAGATTCTGAATATTCCGATTATTCACAAATACAGAAGTTTCTCCATACTTGAAAGTAAATCGGGGCAATGCATCCTCTCGAAGAACTTTTCCAGCACTTCGTACACATTAACCGGGATTTCATAATAGAAAATTCGCAACCGACAATTCTCCTCAACTCTTTACAAAACCTTTCCGATATAAACCATTCCATAATTTACACTTAGTCCCTAACAAGTCCTGAATTGCTTTTCGTTGTTTTACCGCAATTTATTTCCTCGAATGCAATACTCACTGTTCCACAAAGTACGTCCCTTCACACTTATCTCAAGAATAAAAATCCATCACGTACATTGTGACTACAGTGCTACTACTACGCTTGTTCTAAATACCAAGGTTAACTTTTCCCATTCCACGTCATACTACTAGGGTCCTCACGGGTGAGCCATCCGTGATTACACTTCCTTAAATATAGGTTCATCGACACCTTAAAATTCCATTGCACCCTCGTCCAAAATACATTCCGTTGTCACTTCCTCATAACCTACCGTTTTCCACACCGCGCTTACTTCGCTCTCCATTATAATCCTCTTAGGTCCAAATATAAAATCATCATACTAAAATTTCCTTAAATCCTAGATACTTACTCTGTTTCTTAATATAAACTTCTTCCGGTCCGTATCACTACATTTTCTGTTACTAAATAAAGTCTAAACTTTCTCCGACACAATACCTTATTCTGTTCCTTGAGTAACTTAACAAATTCCAAATTGGTCTCTCGCCGAAAACAGAAAATCCCGATGTAATATCTCGAACTTAATATCTCTACATAATTGAAGATACACAATTCATCTCCTACTCTTCGTCCGGCATAATACCTTATTTCATTTGAAGCATGTGAACACATCCTTGTGTTCCTTCACACACTTCTCTACTACTTTAGGTTCCCATAGAAGCCGAACGTCCTTAACTCTCCACTTTTAACCAATTGGAAGATATTGTTCCGAACACATTCCTTAAGGTACTCTCATCCATTCAAGATACCATAACGACCTTAGAAACTGAAGCACCAATACTTATCTCACTTCCGGACCTTACGTCACACATTCCACAAAACAACTTTTCTTTTCCCACAAAATGAGATTACCTGAAATTCTTATCCGTACTAGTGGCCAATCTATCTCTACTAGTAATTTTACAGATTCCTCAATACCTTAACCAATCGTCCAATAGAGATCCTTAACTTTCGGACTCCATCCATTCCAAAGGATTACTTGAACAACACATCACTCTTTAATTTCCATACTACCCAAGCACAACTTCTATTAAAACCTCACTGAGCTGACCCAAAACTCTTCACTACTAACTCTTGGCTTGAGCCTACCCTCACAGCACAAGTTTCGACAACACTTCGGAATCCTCGTGATCGCTCAACCATGATTCTACCTATCACATACATAGCATTAGGTTGATCAGGCCCAACACTACATAGTATGATATTAAGTTTCATGATGGCAAGACACACTTAAGAGGCAGGAATAGATTTACTTTTGATGTTTCAAGACTAGGTCGAGGACACGACCTGCTCTGATACCAACTTTAAACGCCCTGTATAATATTTATCTAGAATAATACCATACAAATGTTTTTATTTGGTACTGACACCATCATAAGTGCCTATTGGCATAATTCACATAATTGTCGATTTATAAAACATAAATACAACATATGGCACAAGTCATGGAAACTAGCCAAAATAATAAAATCTAAGATTAATATACAATATTCCTCATTGTACAAGAAAATAATACACAGCGGAATAAGTTCAACTAAGCTTCTCTTGAAACATCCAAGCATAGCTCCACTTGTAAATCATACCTGCAAATACCTCCTGAAAATAATCAACAATAGTGGGGTGAGATACATCAAATCTCAGTGAGTTTCCTATCTTATGGATTCTCTCGGCTTTACAAGGTTCTATCTTAGCCTAACTCAAGTCGGGGGGAAGGAACTAGACTTTGAGTTCAAACATTTCTCATTAGAGAACAATCGCGTAACACACAAAATGACAACTAGTTAAGGAATCTTTCCCCGGCCATTCCGCTCAAAGAGATTAAACATGGGTCACAGATTCTTAACGTAGATAACTTTCCCCGGCCATCCCACACCAGGAGATTAAACACGGGTCATGGTTACCCACAAATGGTACTTTCCCCAGCCATCCTACACCAGAGGATTTCGACACGAGTCACTAATACCACCTACTAAGCAACTTTCCCCGGCCATCCCACACAAGAGGATCTGGACACAGGTCACGGTTACTTACTTAATAAATACTTTCCCCAACCATCCTACACCAGAGGATCTCGACACGGGTCACTAATATTTATTAAGGGATAACACTAATAAATACTTTCCCCGGCCATCCTACACCAGAGGATCTCGACACAGGTCACTAATATTTATTAGGGGATACATACTTAATAAATACTTTCCCCGGCCATCCTACACCAGAGGATCTCGACACGGGTCACTAATATTTATTAAGGGATAACATCACAAACCTTTACCAAGACCTAGTTACATCTCTAGGTCAGAACTCGTCAATGAATGCACGAGCATCACCATCCAGAGTTTATCTACTCTAGGCCAGAACTCGTCAGTGAATGCACGAGCGTCGCCATCCAGAGTTTATCTACTCTATTCACAACCTAGAATTTTAACAATCTTAACTATGCCATTTGTTTTGGGGTAAAATTTCCTCACTCTTCCTAATTCATTTTAACATGCATATTCTCTCATTCATACTTAACAACAATATTTGACAAGCATATTACAATATCAATCATAAAACACACATGATAACATAATATGTCAAACATAACCATTTCATAGCACGTCACATAAAATGTCACTTTCGGTTCCCTTCGATTCATTTAATCGGGTATCAAAATCAATACTTTCCACTTCCATCCCGTAGGATATTTCCACAGCTTTACATCGGCTGTAATTATGCCTCGATCGGATTTACGATCCAAAAGATATGGATTTCAACATATCACATAACGTTATTTCATTCATTTTCCACTAAATAATAAATCCCTCATCATACCCCTAATTTTTACATTTTATTGGGTAGAGGATTGTCATAGCTTTCCAACGGTACCAAGAACGCTTAAATCGGAACCACGGTTCGGAAGTTATGAATTTAAAAAAAAATTAATTTGGAAAACTCCCAGGAGCGCCCGGCGGTCAAGGTTTCGCCGGGTGGTTTCCCTTCGCCTGTGCTTCGCCCGGCGAAGTAGCGGCGTCAATCCCATATCCAAAACTCAAAAGTTACAGAAGCATTCTATGTTGCGCTACTTGGCCATCGCCCGACGCAAGCCCGCATCGCCCGGCGCTCAAAGCGCCGCCCGGCGGTGCATATCAGAAACAGAATTTCTCTGATGTGTTTTTAGGGTTCCAACCACCCAAAATCCATCCTTTCCACACCCAATAGTTTCCAAACACCAAAAAAAGTATTAACAACTAATCACATGCATATTACGACTACTCTATGCAATTTATATCGAATTTCGCCCGTTAGATTTCATTTTCTCTCAAATCTAACCTAAGTTCAAAACTTATATTTCTAGAACTTAGAGTGTCTAACTAGAACCCACCTGATAATCGAAGAGGAGGTTGAAGAAGATGATGAACATTGAAGATGATCCATGGCTTTTCTCTCTTCTTCCTCTTTCCCTCTTCTCTTCCTTTCTCTTCTATTTCCTCTTCTTCTTACTAACTTCTTATTTTTCTTTCTTTCTAACTATATATATATATATATATATATATATATATATATATATATATATATATAAACTTATAGTATAATATAATCCAATAGGGCAAAATATCTCCAATAGATATTTTGTCGTCCCAACCCAATTGATCAATTATTAGAGTTACCATAAATTATTTTCTCTCGGATTAATAAATATTAATCCATCTCTTTAATAAATTAATTGATCTCTTCAGAGTTCTCCAGTTGCTCTATTGATCTGAATTAACAATACTTAAAGTATTTAGAGAATTCTATTAATCCAATTATCCAAAGATAGAGTACATAGATACTCATCTGATCTCACCTGATATCCAATTGAGCATTTAGACAATATGGGGTATTACAAGAACAAACATATGGAGGTGGGAGGAAGATTTTTAGTTCAGATAAGGCATGGTTGAGATGTAGACAACAAATGATCACAAAACTTGTTTTCTCTTGTTTGACGTAAGATTAGTGCAACATTGGGAAATACCCAAAATGATAAAGTTGTTCTCTCTTCTGAAGCTACAGGGCACTTTTTCCACCACAATTCCTTCAATATAGTTATAATATAACTGCATAGTAATGAAACAGAATGCAATCTAGTGGGATTAGGTAATGTTGCACCAATAAAGTGGCTAACCAAACATGTAATTGCTCATTCCCATTTAATTGATTGACACGTTTGTTGAATTTTTGTGTTTAAAGACAATATTTGCCATTAATTTGATGATGTGGAGGATAGAGACAAAAGGTTAAATTTGTATTAACCACAACAATTTATTTTCTTATATTATAGATAGGTTTTTCTTTAGGCACATAACTAATTTCTCTTCTTCCATTTATGCTAACTCCATAGATCATTGAAGCCATTTTGCTTCTATCTATGTTTCTAGCCAGAAATGTCTGAAAAGATTTGTCATACTTCCTTATGAAATTTTCAAAATCCATAGGAGCTTCTGAAAGAATTTCTTCCTCAAGTTTAGAACTCTTACTTTGAAGTGCAGATTTTTTATTTTTCATAATGAAGTTTTCTTCATTCAGAGTGGAGAAATATTTCTTAAGCTTATTATGTGCTTCAGATTCAGATACATGAGAATGTTTCAATTCCTTGTATTTGTTCTCAAGCTTCTGATACTTTTCCAGAATTTTAGATAAGAAATATTCTAATTTAGAATGAGATAGGTTAGGAAATAACTCTTATGAGTCTGATTGTGATTGTGATTCTGATTCTGGTTGTGTCTTATCTATAGATGGTTATGTGAGTGCCATCAGTGCCATGTTAGCTTACTCTTCCTCAGAGTCATCTCCTAAAGATTCAAAGTCATCCCATGTAGCCATCAGACCTTTCTTCTTCCCTTTGAAGTCTTTCTTCTTGGGTATGTCTTTCTTCAGCTTGGGACATTCATTCTTATAGTGACCTAGCTCATTGCACTCAAAGCAGGTAATGTCTTTGTCGGCACCTGACTTCTTCTGTCCAGATGTAGACTTAAAGTGACCACCTTTCCTTCTTGATCCTCTGAACTTGCTTTATTTTTTCTTCTAGAGTTAATTAACTCTTCTGGAGAGAAGAGACGTCTCATCTTCTTCTCCAGAATCTTCTTCATATTCTTCTACTTCTTCAGCCTGAAAGGCTTTAGTCTTTTCAGACTTTCTCATAGATTTCAGAGCCACATATTTAGTTTTTCTATGAGGCTGGTCCTCTTCAAGCTCTATCTCGTGACTTCTCAAAGAACTTATAAGTTCTTCAAGAGTAGTGTTGTTTAGATCCTTAGACAGTTTCAGTGTAGTTACCATAGGCCTTCATCTCTTGGGTAAGCTTCTGATAATCTTGTTAACAAGATTTTTAGTAGAGTAACCTTTGTCTAAAACCTTCAGTTCTGTAACTAGAGTCTGAAACCTTGAGAACATGTTCTCAACTGTTTCACCATCCTCTATTTTGAAGGCTTCATACTTTTGTATCAAGGCAAGCGCCTTGGCTTCTTTCACTTGAGAATTTCCTTCATGAGTCATCTTTAATGAGTCAAATATAGACTTAGTTGTGTCTTTATGTGTGATCTTCTCATACTCAGCGTAAGATATAACAATCAATAGAATGGTTCTAGCTTTATGATGATTCTTACAATCTTTTGTTTGTTGCTTAATCATCACTCTTCTTTCTAAATTTTTACCACTGTTATCAACAGGATGAATGTAGCCATCAACTACCATATCCCATAGATCCACATCATGGACAAAAAAAGAAAATGTCAATTCTATCTTTCCAATAGTTAAATTTTTCTCCATCAAAAACTAGGAGTTTGGCACTATAATGATCTCTGTCAGCAGATGCAATTGGTGGAGGGGCTCCTGCCATTTTGTTTCACAAACTGGATCTTTATCTGACACGATGAAGTGTTTGATAACTAATCAATACTAGAATCGGAGCTATGATGCAAATTGAAGATTACAGAAACACAAGAAAGCACGGGGTTTGAATTTGGTTTCCAAAAGAAAACTTTGCTACCCAAAAGCACAAGGAGAGAACTAAGAACAAAAAAAATGAACATAATTATTTTTATCCTGGTTCGCTATTTACAAAGCTACCTCCATTCCACGTGCCAAGGTGATTTCACCTTATCACAAGGACTTAATCCACTATAACCAGTTAACTCTTCCTCCAAGTCACCCACCTTTATGACCTTCTCTATAATATTATAAAAGTACTTGACACTAAATACTTTTCTACTTTTAGGAGTTCATTCAAACTTATCTACTTCATCTGATTTTTATTCATTTTCAGTCAAAAAATTGAACAAGTCTTCCATCTTTGAATGCATTGTTAGAACAAGATTTGTTCATGACATATATTCTTTAGATTTTGATGATAAAAAAGTATTGAAAGAACAATGGTGTTATCTAATGTGTGTTTTAAGTGTGCAGGTTCCAAAGCTTAAAGATAAACTATTCAGAATCTGTTAAGAGAACACATTTGAGAGAAGTTGAGTTCTTGGCTTTTGATGGTTCAGAACTGAATGACGTTCTTAAGTGAAGTCTGATGATATAGAAATGTGTAGATTATGAAGTTGAACGTATCAGCATCAAAAGAGAAATATATTATCTCTACACTTATTGAATGTATCAGTATTTGGTGATAATTCAGAACCATAGATAAAGCTAAGTGATCCGTACTGCATAAAGCAAGCTACAATGTCAAATCAGTTTGTCAGCTAGAGTCTGTGTTCACATGGCTCGAGGAGAGTCGACATGCTTTACGGATATCCACTCTCAATAGATCTACAGTACAACTCACAAGGAAGACGCTACGGTTAAATGATTTACACAATGGATAAAGATCTTTTTGTGTATCTATCTTCAACGTCTCTTAGTACTATGGAGTAAAAAAGACACGTGTGCAAGCTATCTCTTCCAACGGATATTCTTTTATATCTTCTATTTAAGTAGTTGAAGAGTCAACAAGGAACAAAAAAAAAGAAAGAGGGCCGAAACAGAAAAAGGAGTGTTTCATGCTTCTATCAAAATGGAAGAATAACAAGATCAACAACAACATCGAGTATGCAGAGTTTCAGTTATCTGTTGGAAATTGTACAAAGCCTTAAGATTTCTTAAACAATGAATATCTTAGAAATATTAAGTGTTATAATCTTTTTTATAGTTAATTCCATGTACCACTGATTGTATATCAAGTACACCTTATTGTCTATTCTGCTAAACAGGTTATTTTGTAGTTTAGAAAGAAAGCCCCTTGCTATATGCTTGAGCATCAAAGTCTCTTATTGTGAGCTTGAGCCAAGTAAGTCTCCTGCTATGTGCTTGAGCATTGAAGCTTGGATCAAATTGTTGATTAAGTAGGAAAATCTTGGATTCGTGGAATCGGAGCAAAGAAGTCTTATACTTAAGGGTATAAGAAGAAGTCTTGAATATGTGGGATTTAAGCAGGAAGTCATGGATTTGTTGAATCTAAGCTGGAAAGTATTAAGTTTTGAGTCTGAGTAGGAATCCTTTTACTTGAGGGTATGAGCGGGAATTCTTGAATCTGAGGGTTTAAGCAAGGAAGTCTTGGACTGTGAGTCTGAGCATGAAGTCTTGTACTTGAGTGTATAAGCAAGGAAAGTCTTAGGATATGAGGATCTAAGTAGGGAGTCTTGATCAGGTGCGGATTAAGCAGGAAAGTCTTAGGCTGTAAGTCTGAGCAATGAAAAGACTTATGCTCGCGGGCATAAGCAATTGTAATCATTGTTTGATTATAGTGGAAAATCTCTTGTGCCGAAAGGGGCCTGGACTACTCTCAGTTTGGGAGGAACCAGGGTAAACTACATGTGTTCATTTGTCATTTACTTGCTTCTGATTATTATTCTGATGCATCCATATTATCATAATCTAAACATATTGTTTAGAATCTGAACTTTGTTCAGAAGCAACGCAAATTGGAGAATACAATTCAACCCCCCTTCTTGTGTATTTTTCCCACCTTCAGTTGGTATTAGAGCATGGTTTCTGCATAACACTTAACAGTGGTGCATATAAAGATCCAAAGAGAAAAATATATCTGCTGAAGATTTTTGAAGAATGAATCAAGTACCATATGAAAAAAAATATTGCTCTGCTAATCCTCTCATCTTCAGTGGTGACTCCGCTGAATTTGAATAGTGTAAAAGCAAAGCTTACTCATATATCATTGGTCTTAATAAATAGTTTTTATGAAGAATTATGGAATATCCTTGAAGAAGGTATCGCTATAGAAATTGATGCTACTGGGATGATCAAAGATAGAAAATTTCTCACACCAGCTCAAAAGAAGCTTTACTGAAGTCATCATTAGTTAGAGACAATCTGGTAGATGCTCTACCTCCTTCTGAGTATATCAAAATCATTGATAAGTCTACTACTAAGACTATCTTTGAATCATTGTGTTCTAAATATGAAGGGTATCACCAAGTCTTATCAATTTACACTTCATATAATATTTCCAAGAAAATTATGAGAAGTCTGCCTGCTAGATTCATACCAAAAGTCACCGCTATTCAAGAAGCCAAAAATTTGAATATGATGAGTCTTAAAAGTTTGATTAGAAATATTTAAAGTTATTAAATGGAATTAGATGAAGATGAGTTGTCAAACAAATCAACTTTCCTAGAGCCTGTTAAAGAAAATTCCTACGAAATGTCTGATAATGAGGAAATGGCCTTCCTTATCAAAAGATTCTATCAACTGTCTAAAATGAATGAGAAATTTGTTGATAGAAAGAGTAACTTCAGAAGCTTAAAAAATAATCACATTTCAACTAATTATCCCAATCTTCAGAGCAAGGAGAAAATCTACCAGACAAAAAAGTGTCAAAGAGCTTCAAAGCATATCCTAATGAAGCTGACAAAGTTGAGGATTCAGAAAGAGATGAAAAAAGTAATCTGGCACTGTTGGCCATTACATCTTCTGAAGAAGCATCTGAACCCAGGAATAAATCAAATGTTGAAGAGACAGAGGTAACTCTAAATATATCTTGCTTCAATATTTTTATATGAGCTTATGATATCTCAAGTTGTTTTAACAAACAAGCTGGAATCATGAAGCTAGAGATTGATCATCTAAAAGAAGATCTAAAAATCTCTCAAGAGAAAATCAAGTCTCTTGAAAATTTTGTTTTGATAATACGGAGTATGCTTCTCAAGATCAAATCTTAAGTGACTCCATGGCTCCTAAGGAATTTGAAGGCTATCATAGAATTTGTGTTAAAGAACAGTTTCTTGAGAAACCTTTCAATTCTTTTTATTCTGGCAATACTCAGACAGTGCTGAAAACTTATTTTATGATAACCTCTGATAGCAAACACTATCTGAATCTATGCTAGTCAGAGATTTCAAAATCAAGGATTATAAAGTAAAAAGATTTGATAATAGATGAATCCAAGATAATGAAATCAAAGACTCTACTAAGAACATGTTTTGTTAGAGCCAAAATTCATCCTAGACTTAAAATTTTGGAATGAATCAAGACACTACTATCAGACTAAAACACGAAGTAAAAGAAATCCTGTCAGGACTAACATTATAGGACCCACAAAGATATGGGTACCAAAATTCAAAATTGTATTTTCTATAGATATTACAAAAGAAAGGAGCAAGGCATCTTCCATGATACTTGATCAATGGTTGCTTACAACATATGATGGAAGAAAAACCTACATACGAAACTCAAAATCTGAAAGATGCAAAAAGTGTAAAGTTTGGCAAAGAAAGTGGAATCACTGGTATAAGTACCATTGACTCAAGATCCACTTAAGTTAGAATTCAGATTCCATGGTTAAATCTGAATACTCTCTTGAAGCTTGACTAAGAAAAATTCAAAAGAAGGTATGCTCAGTTCTTTACTTTGCAAACAACTTGGCTCAATGAACTATTTAAGTATAAGTGAATACAAAGTCTCTATTAGATCTCTCGAGAAATTCTTTTTGCAGATAACAAAAGAATCTTCAAAAATCTTTAAAAAGAAACTATGTTGTACTTGACTATACTGAATAAGACATTAACTAGAAGATAATCATGCTTATGGAAATATTATTATCACCTTTTGTGATAATATTGCTGCTAGTTAGTAGTAAGAAAAAACCAATTCAATATTCATGAATCAAGCACATTTATCTGAAAAACTAAAATTTTGTTTCAAGAGAAAATGCTTAACTCTAAATGGAATATCAAAGATTGATGACTAACAGAAGATGTCTCACTCAAAGTTTAATCTTACTAGACTCTGATGATAGATAGCTTCTGAAAATTGTCAGTCTCTAAGATTTAGAAAAGGAATCTTTGCTTCTGATAAGTAGTTTAAGTAAAAATTCTTTTAATTCCTTGTCTTACTTAAACTCCATAAAGTTGAGAATTATCTAGTGTGTTCAAGAATTTGGTTGGGTAAGAACTTTTGGGTAATGATGTTTTCTTTTTATTACATCTATGGTCTCTATCCCATGTCTTTATGTAACATCATTTCTTGTCACCTTTTTTGTCCTTCTAACAAGATTCTTAGTCCTTTGTTTCTAGAATATTGTTTAGTTCTTTCTTTATATTATTTTCATTTGTGTTGATTAAATCAAACCTAAGATGAATTCTCTAGTTAATTATTCACTGAATCAACTAGTTGTCATCAATGAAAAGTTTGTGGATATTGAAGAGTTGTTTAAGCTAGTTTTAACTTCTGGAAGACTGTTTATGAACAAGGTTGGAATGGATACTTTGAAATGCTCCATGCGTTTACTTATCCAAGTCTTGTCAAAGAATTTTGGGTTAATGCATCCATTGTTGAGCTAAATCATGAGTATGTTATCCTTTCCAGTGTTTCGGATGTTTCTATAATAGTAACTTCTAAGACGATTTCTAATGTAATCAACAGTGAGGAGATTGAAAAATCCCAAGTACTCTTGTTTGGGAATACTATCTTCCTACTTGACATACTTTTGTAGATCCATCAAAATTTTCTCAGGTCTCAAATATTTGTCTTGATGCAATTGTTTGGAACCAGATTCTAAACTCAAACTTGCTACCTAAGGACAAGGATTTAGACCTTGTGGATTCTATTGAAAAAGATTTCCAACTGAAGGTGTGAGAAAAACACAAGAAAGGGGGGTTTGAATTGGGTTTTCAAAATGAAATCTTTTTGTGAAACTCAAACAAAGATCACAAATAGACTAACAATAGAGAAAGACACATGATATATCCTGGTTCACTTGAAAACTATCAAGTTAATACAGTCCACCCGCCAAGGTGATTTAACCTTATACACAAGGACTTAATCCACTAGAACCAAACTGATTACAACTTCACTAACAACTCCTGGTGACTAACAATACACCGACTAACTGTCTCTTCTTAATGATTCTGACCCAACTGGCCCCTTAAGGAATTCAAAAAACTGTTTGATCAAATAAAATGTTTACAATGAAATGCTTCTTACATAAGCTGATATAAACATAATTTCTAGCTCAATCTAACTTAGAGAGAATCTATACAGTAAGAACAATCTTCTTCTTTGTATTGTGGTGCTTTACTGTTCACTCATGGATTTCTCTATTTCTTGAGTTCTTTCTCGTATGAATCAGCGTTTTGTATATCTCTCTTTTTCACACTTGGTGTCACACGCGATTCTTTGAATGATCAAGTCTTTATATAGCCAGAAAAAGATCCGTTGAAGGGCAGATCAGGAATATCAGTAAAATACTGGCGACTTGAAATAATGTTGTTATGCGGGGATGAAAATCGTACACTGAAATTGTCCTTTGTACCACCAAATCAGGGCAGTGGAATGGTAGTGGAAAAGAACGTGTTTGATCTGTACTATGTACTATTTTCCCTCGCAAACATTTCATCTTCTTCTATTCATCAGAGGCTTCTAAATTGATATGATTGAAGCACGATCAGAAGAATGAATCACTGGGTCTTCAGAGTCTTGAGTCTTTAGAGTCTTCAGAGGTTGTTCTACAGAACCTTGTCTTCAGAGTCTTCAACACTCCTTCTTCAAAACCCTTGGTTATCAGAAACATAAGTCTTCAGAGTCTTCAAAACTTGTTCAGCAGAACCTTGTCTTCAGAATCTTCAGAACTCGGTCTTCAGAAACTTAAGTCTTCAGAATCTTTAGAACGTTGTTCATCAGAACCTTGTCTTCAGAGTCGTTAGCACTTAATCTTCAGAAGATAAGTATCAGAGTTAAATTCAGATCCAAAATCCAAGAGAACATTGCAGCAGCAACATATTGTCTTCTTAGAGTCTTTCTGAAGCACAGTAGATCAGAAGCAAACTTGCTTTTTTGACGCAGAAGCGACTTTTGAGAATTTGAGAGTGATGTTTCACATAATCTCTATCAGAGTCAGAGCTAGCTTTATCAGAGTCAGAATTATCTTTATCAGCATCAGCATCAGCATCTGTTTGTCAATACTTAAGAAAACAAACGTTAGAGTACCAAAATTGTTCTCACACAAATACAAATTTGTTATTATCAAAACAAAGAGATATATTGCAGAACCAAATCTTGTTCTAACAATCTCCCCTCTTTGATAATGACAAAACAATGTATTTTGGTAACACAAATTTGTACGAAGATAATAAGAATTGACTCAGATAAGTTCAAAGTAAACTTCCCTTTATCAAGCTCCCCCTGAATCTAAGACTTAACAAAATCTTATAAAAGTTGGGATACAGAGCCTGATTGCAAAGATCTAGATAGATCCAAAATATCAGGGCTTGATTATAGTGGTGATACATTTTGATAACAGAGCTTAATTAAGTAAATCAGAGCTTGATTGATATCAGAGTCATTTTGCCAATATAAATATTTTTCCTGAAAAACATTCTAAAAAGATATGCCATTTAAAGTGTTAGAATGTTAGAGCTATGATTAGAGACAAGATATTTATCAAAATAACTTTTCCATATTAATACTCCCCCTTTTGTCATAATCAAAAAGGGTAATCAAAAGATTAACTTAAGCATTTTGATTTGAGAGAATTTAGATAAGTTAAATTCAATACTTTTCTTCCTTTTATGGCAGTCATAATGGAATGCAGTAAGACAAGATAAATGCAAATAAGGAAAATTCTTCATTGATAAAAGCAAAACACCAGGGGCGCAGTACAGGAACAGAATCACAAAATAGGAAAACAAACAAACAACGAGGACAACAGACAGAAACATCAATGATAAAAGAAAGAGAGACCAAGCAGCCAAGAGACCAACAGTGATGAAACACCCGTCAACCAGCTATCTCATTCCCTGATGATTGTTTCAAAATAGTTCATGGGAGAACACGATTCAGTAACAAGTTTCTTATTCATTCCGATTTGTTTTAAGTGAGCAACAACTCCTTGAAGATCAAGAATATGAGAAATAACTCTACTGTAGGGAATCTGAAACGATAACTCCGCTCTCGATGAAAAAATTTCTCCTTTCAAGAAGTTGAATATGGATTAAGGCAGATTGATCTTAATCTTGGAGATTAAGAAGAAAATGAATAGCCTATCCATTGCAGAGAGCCTTTCTGTTCCCTTTTCCCTGGATCTAAGATTCGTTCCCATGATTTGGTACCGGACTTTAGCCTCAGGGGTGAGAGAAGAGGAACTATCAGCAGGTATTTCTTGACGATAGATGATGTGAATGTGTTTAGAAAACTAGTTATTTCCTCTGTAGTATTCAACACATTCACCATCCTCTTTACATTCAATAGCTTGAGAGATGATTATGGAGTTAATCATGATGGGAAATCCACATATAGTAGACAGAATGCAACAAGTATCGGACTCATATGCAAGGATGCGAGCATTTGCCCAGAACTTTTTTACAAGAACTGGATAGATAGGTCCATTGAGAATTTCAAGATATTTATCCCAGTTTTGGTAGATGATGTCTGAG
Source organism: Lathyrus tuberosus (assembly GCA_022829125.1). Classification (NCBI taxonomy): domain Eukaryota; kingdom Viridiplantae; phylum Streptophyta; class Magnoliopsida; order Fabales; family Fabaceae; genus Lathyrus; species Lathyrus tuberosus. Next base: position 3,419,089 of record JALAZF010000517.1, read on the forward strand.
AGAATATTGGTATGACCATTGTCAACAAGGTCGTTGAAATCAATAGAGTATTCTTTCAAGAGATCTAAGTCAGAGATTTCTCCCTTAATGGTTTTAAAAAACATAGTGAAATAAGAAGGATATGAGTGATAAACAAGTTTAGAAACGGATGAATAGTTATGAGGAGAAGTGTGGTATATAAAGAGAACAAAGAGTGATAACAAAAAATAGCAATAAAGACAAGATGAACTGGGATGAGTAATTCATCATTTCCAATACAAGGGATACAAACAAGAACAAAGAATGATAAAGAAGTGTATCAGTCTCCAAAAGATCACATATCAGTATACGTTATTAATATTATGACATCAGTCAATAAATATAAATAAATGTATACTCAAAAGAGAGAGGGCGGAAACTGACAAAGAATAAAGGAAGGTAGACAGGTGTTTAGTTCCAAGAAATCTTTGTCTTACACACATCTTTATGAATGCATAATATGGGAGGAAGACGTAAAGATTTAAACAGTTATCAAGTAAATTTTCAAATCCAATGTGTTAAACATGATTATAGAGATATTAAGGAGTAATAGAAAATAATTACTTGAAACCTAGTCTCACGAAATCACAACGCTCGAGGTGTCTCTTCAACAGTAGATATGATTTGATTTTGGACACGTGTCACAAATAATCATAGCCTTTTGTTTTTCAAGAGAACACGTTTTGATGTTCCCAACGTCAAGAATACCAAGAGGTATCTGACTGGACTAATTTCTGATCAGGACATTTTCTAACTTGTAGAAGTATCATGAATTAGAAAGTCAATAAAAAATAACACACTTGCTTAACATCAGAATCTTATATCAGACGTTCTGGTAGCCTGACACATTAAAATATTATCATCTCATTCTGGACAAGGTTTGATAAATAAGTTTTCCAGAATGAATACGAATCTATCTTCAGCAAGGGGTTTTGTGAAAATATCAGCCCACTGGTGATCTGTAACCAGAAAGCTTGTACTCTGATGTTTTCTTATATATCAAGCCATGGTTAGTTGTTCCTTTTAGATACCTTAGGATTCTCTTAACAGCAGTTAAGTGAGTTTCCCTTGGATCTGATTGGAAACGAGCACAAATACATACGGTGAATAGAATATTTGGACGAGAAGCTGTTAAATACAGAAGAGATCCTATCATACCACGATAGAGCTTCTGACAAACCTTTTTACTTACTTCTTTTTTCTCTAGAATGCATGTGGATGCATATGAGTCTTAGCAGGTTTATTTTCTGACCAATTGAATTTCTTCAGAAGTTCTTTTGCATACTTGCTCTGATGAATGTACGTTCCTTCTGATCGTTGATCATTTGAATTCCCAGAAAGAATCTGAGTTCTCCCATCAGAGTCATTTCAAATTCAGCCTGCATTAACTTGGAAAATTCCTTGCACAAGGAAATATTAGCAAAACTAAATATAATATCATCAACGTAGATTTGAACAATCAGAATGTCATTTTTAAAGGTATTACAAAAGAGTGTTGTATCCACTTTTCCTCTGGTAAAGTCATTTTCCAAAAGAAAGTTACTTAGCCTTTTATACCAAGCTCTGGGAGCCTGTTTTAGACCATATAACAATTTTTTAAGTTTGAAAACAAAATCATGGTTTTCAAAACTCTGAAAACCAGGAGGTTGGTGCACATACACTTCTTCAGAAATATATCCATTTAAAAATGAACTCTTTACATCCATCTGATATAAAGTAATGTCATGATTCACAGTGAATGAGATTAAAATGTGAATAGATTCTAACCTGGCAACTAGTGCAAAGGTTTCTGTATAGTCTATCCCTTCTTGTTGACTATAACCTTGTGCAACCAGTCGAGCTTTGTTTCTTACGACCTCACCTTTCTCGTCTAACTTGTTTCTGAATACCCATTTAGTTCCAATGACGTGGATACCTTTGGGTTTCTGAACAAGATCCCAGACGTCATTTCTGGTGAATTGATTCAGTTCTTCCTGCATGGCCAGAATCCACTCATTCTCCTTAAGAGCTTCATCAACTGTTGTTGGTTCTATTAGAGAAACCAAGCCCAAAAGAGTTTCTTCAGAATGTCTGAATCATGAACGAGTTCTGACTGGATCAGCTTTATCTCCCAGAATCAATTCTTCAGAATGAGAAGTCTTTAATCTATTCTTCTTCTGATGAGATAGGTTATTTTCAGTTTCTGGTAAGGTTGTATCTGAATCTGGAGAATCTGCATCTTTGTCTGCTTCTCTTGAATCTTCTTCTTCTTTAGATTCTGATAAGGTGATCTTCAGATCTGTAAACTTTTCAACTAGCTTTGACTTTTCAGGGTCAGGCTTATCATTGAATCTGACATGAATTGATTCCTCAATAATTCGTGTTTCTGTGTTATAGATTATGTAGCCTTTAGAGCGTTCAAAGTATCCTAACAGTAAACACTTTTGAGCTTTGGAGTCAAACTTGCCAAGACTCTCTTTAGTGTTCAACATAAAACAAATACAGCCAAAAGGATGAAAATATGAAATGTTGGGTTTTCTATTCTTCCACAATTCATAAGGAGTCTTACCTAGAATAGGTCTTATTGAAACCCTGTTCTGAATGTAACATGCTGTATTTTCTACCTCTGTCCAGAAGTGCTTAGCCATGTCAGTTTCTTGGATCACGGTACGAGCCATTTCTTGCAAAGTCATATTCTTCCTTTCCCCTACTCCATTTTGTTGTAGAGTTCCAGGACAGGAGAAATCATGGGAAATGCCATGGGAATCAAAAAGATTCTCAAAGTATCTATTCTCAAATTCTCCACAATGATCACTTCTAACTCTGACTATTTTACAATCCTTCTCGGTTTGCACTTGAGAGCAAAAGGTAGAGAACACAGAATGTGACTCATCCTTGTGTTTCAAGAATTTAACCCATGTCCAACGACTATATTCATCAACAATTACTAATCCATACTTCTTTCTGCTAATTGAGGCAGTTTTCACTGGTCCAAACAAAACAATGTGTAGAAGTTCTAACAGTCTAGAGGTGGACACAACATTCTTTGCTTTAAAGGAAGTTTTAGAAAACTTTCCTTTCTGACATGCTTCACAAAGAGCATCTGAATAATACTTCAGATTTGGCAAGCCTCTGACGAGTTCAAGCTTATTTAGCTGAGAAATCCTCCTCATGCTAATATGGCCTAAACGTCTATGCCATACCCATTGCTCTTCATTAATAGACATTAAGCATTTGACATTCTGTTCACGAAGATCAGAGAATCTAATCTTAAAATGTTGTTTTTCCTCTTTCCGACAAATAGGATTGAACCATGTTTCTGACTTACAGCCTTACAGGACTTTTGATTAAAGATGATATCATAACCATTGTCACTAAGTTGACTAATTGACAACAAGTTATGCATCAAACCGTCGACTAAAAGAACATCAGTAATAGAAGGAAGGTTACCATTACCAACGGTTCCAGAGCCAATGATTTTTCCTTTCTGGTTTCCTCCGAAACCGACGAAGCCTCTAGGCTTAAGTTTTAGACTTTGGAATATATGCCTTCTTCCCGTCATTGTCATTAGCAACCACTGTCCAGGTACCATGACTGGTGTTTCAATTGCACTGTTAAGGATATCTGCAACATAGATTATCTTGTCCTTAGGTACCCATTTTCTGAGTCCTCTCTTGTTAGCTTTCCTAGAGTGTTTCACAACTTTGGGCTTTTGTGCAACAGGATAATCAAGTGGAATTTGTGCATGGTATTTAACTTTAGAAACAAATTTCTGTGTCAGTGGGGGTTCTTGTGCAAGCTCAGAGCAAACAATCTCAGTTCCAGAAGGCACAAAATGGTCATAGAGAGGTTTTGGTTTAACAGTTTGACTTTCGTCAATTTCAGATGATTCTGTACATCCCAAACCTTTCTTACCATTTCTGCTTACTCCATAGATCATGGAAGCTATTCTGCTTCTATCTATGCTTTTAGCTAGAAAATACTAGAATGCTCTATCATACTTGTTGATATAACTTGTGTCAGAGACATTGGAGATTAATTCTTCTTCTAATTTAGCAACTTTGCTTTTCAAGGCATAATTACTATTTTTTTTAAGGAAAAAATGTTTTCATTTAGAGAAGAATTATTCGGCACAAGCTTATCTTTTTCCTCAGAAGCAACTACATGTGATCTTTTAAGATCTTTGTATTTACTCTGAAGAGTTTGACACTTTTCCAGCATTTCTGAAAGACATGACTCTAATTCACAACGAGAAAGTTTAGATAATACCTCTGAGTCAAAGTCTGAGTCTGATTCTGGTTCTGATGATATTCTGTCTTCTGGTTCTCTAGAAACTTCATCGTCAATTGTTGCTACTAGCGCAACATTTTCTTGTTCTTCATCAGAGTCTTCTTCTTCAGAATCAGAGTCGTCCCAAGTTGCCATTAGTCCTTTCTTCGCTATGGGGAAATTCTTCTTAGGCTTCTTGTCTCTCTTGATCTTTGGACACTCGTTTTTGTAATGACCTGACTCATTACACTCATAGCAGATAACTTCCTTTCCGGAGTTCTGCTTCTTCTATCCAGATGATGACTCAGAGCGACCTTTGTTTCTTCTAGATCCTCTGAAGTTTCCTTGTCCATGCTTCTAGAGTTTGTTTATCCTTTTGGAGATTAGCGACAACTCATCTTCTGACTCTTCACCAGAATCTTCTGATTCTTCCTCAGCTTGATAAGCCTTTGCCTTTTCAGGTTTAGACTTAAGAGCGATAGATTTTTTTTTCTTCTGAGGCTCATCTTCTTTCAACTCTATCTCATGACTTTTAAAGAACTAACAAGCTCTTCAAGACTTATGCTGTTAAGATCCTTGGATAGCTTTAAAGCTATTACCATAGGTCTCCATTTCTTGGGAAGACTTCTTATGATCTTTTTAACATGATCAGAAGTTGAGTAACCTTTGTCCAGAACTTTTAGTCCTGCGACTAGCATTTGAAACCTTGAAAACATGGTCTCAACGGTTTCATCATCCTCCATTCTGAATGCCTCATATTTTTGGATTAGGCCCAGCGCCCTTGTCTCCTTAACTTGAGCATTTCCTTCATGAGTCATTCTTAGAGAATCAAAAATGGATTTGGCAGTATCTCTATTTGTTATCTTCTCATACTCAGTATAAGAGATAGCATTTAGCAATATGGTTCTTGCCTTGTGATGATTCTTATAATCTTTCTTCTGTTGGTTAGTCATATCACTTCTGGATATTTTAGCACCTGTAGCATCAACTGGGTGAGTGTAGCCATCGACTACCAGATCCCAAAGATCTACTTCATAAACAAGAAAGAAACTTTCTATTTTGTCTTTCAAGTAGTCAAACTTTTCACCATCAAAGACTGGTGGTTTGACACTGTAATGATCTTTCTCTTCTACAGTTGTATTAACATTAGTTGTAGTAGCCATGATATCTCGCACAAATACTGGATCGGTACTGAACACGGTGAAGTGTTGATAAATCATTTTATCACAATCAGAACCGGAGCTCTGATGCTAATTGAAGGTGTGAGAAAAACACAAGAAAAGGGGGTTTGAATTGGGTTTTCAAAATGAAAGCTTTTTGTGAAACTCAAACAAAGATCACAAATAGAATAACAAAAGAGAAAGACGCACGATATATCCTGGTTCACTTGAAAACTATCAAGTTAATCCAGTCCACCCGCCAAGGTGATTTCGCCTTATACACAAGGACTTAATCCACTATAACCAAAATGATTACAACTGCTCTAGCAACTGCTGGTGACTAACAATACACAGACTAACCGTCTCTTCTTAAGGATTCTGACCCAACTAGTCCCTTAAGGAATTCAAACAACTGTTTGATCAAATAAAATGTTTACAATGAAATGCTTCTTACATAAGCTGATATAAACACAATTTCTAGCCCAATCTAACTGAGAGAGAATCTATACAGTAAGAACAATCTTCTTCTTTGTATTGTGGTGCTTTACTGTTCACTCATGGATTTCTCTATTTCTTGAGTTATTTCTCGTATGAATCAATGTTTTGTATATCTCTCTTTTTCACACTTTGTGTCACACACGATTCTTTCAATGATCAAGTCTTTATATAGGCAGAAAAAGATCTGTTGAAGGGCAGATCAGGAATATTAGTAAAATACTGGCGATTTGAAATAATGTTGTTATGCTGGGATGAAAATTGTACACTGAAATTGTCCTTTGTACCACCAAATTAGGGTAGTGGAATGGTAGTGGAAAAGAACGTGTTTGATCTGTACTATGTACTATTTTCCCTCGCAAACGTTTCATCTTCTTCTATTCATCAGAGGCTTTTGAATTGATATGATTGAAGCATGATCAGAAGAATGAATCACCGGGTCTTCAGAGTCTTTAGAGCTTGTTCAGCAGAATCTTGTCTTCAGAGTCTTCAGCACTCCTTCTTCAGAACCCTTTGTTATCAGAAACATAAGTCTTCAGAGATTTCAGAACTTGTTCAGCAGAACCTTGTCTTCAGAATCTTCAGAACTCGGTCTTCAGAAACTTAAGTCTTCAGAGTCTTCAGAACGTTGTTCATCAGAACCTTGTCTTCAGAGTTGTTAGCACTTAGTCTTCAGAAGATAAGTATCATAGTTAAATTCAGAGCCAGAATCCAAGAGAATATTGCAGCAGCAACATATTATCTTCTTAGAGTCTTTCTCAAGCACAGTAGATCAGAAGCAAACTTGCTTCTTTGACGCAGAAGCGGCTTTTGAGAATTTGAGAGTGATGTTTCACATGATCTCTATCATAGTCAGAGCTAGCTTTATCAGAGTCAGAATGATCTTTATCAGCATCAGCATCTGTTTGTCAATACTTAAGAAAACAAACGTTAGAGTACCAAAATTGTTCTCACACAAATACAACTTTGTTATTATCAAAACAAAGAAATATCTTGCAGAACCAAATCTTGTTCTAACATCAACTTCTTCTCAATTCAGACATACAGATTAATCTACCTCAAACTATGTTTGACCATCTGAACATGAATCTTTCATCCTTTCACAAGGGAAAGACATTCTTCATTCCTTATGGACGAATTCTTTCTAAACTGTTAATTCAACAAGGAGGTGTCATAACATTAGAGGACAATTCTTCTAAAATATAGAGAGATAAGTTTGAAGCTATCTATGAGAGGTTCTAATGTTGGATATCTACAATATATGCCTTGTAACTATTATCATCTTGTAGTAAGCAATCTTTTGTTTTAATAAAAAAAAATTATGCTCCTGTGTTGTTTTAAATGTTATATGTGCATATCTTGTGTTGTTCAGAGAATCATAAAATTAGGATTAAAGACTAGAAACAAACAACATTCTCATTAAAAGATTGATAGTTGTTACATCTCTTTCAAGAACTTTCTAGACAATTGGATATGTTATAAGGTATTCCCTATGATCATCTGACATATCTAGATTGTTCAAGTAATCCTCCCAATCTTCCTTTGCAAACTCAATAGTCTCCTTCTTCTGGAGATTTCTGCTTTTTGACCTAGAAGTTATTTTCCTTCTATGTGTCTAAACAAAGGTTGTTGTTGTTGTATGTGCCTCTGAAGAAATCTGCTTGTTTGAAGACTCTTTAGTTGCTAAATTCTTCTGGTTTGTCTGAGTTGCTGCTCTTAGCAATCCTGCCTTTCTAAATATCTCTTTGGAACCCAGATTTGTTTCTACTTATACATTTTTGAGTTCTAAAGATTAAGTTATTTGGATAGACAGTATGCTAGTCATTTTATAGAGTTTATTCATCTGTTACCTCGAGTCTTTATTGTCTCTATGTTAATTAGTCAAATCAATCTTTTAACTCTTTATTCTTGGGAAGCAATGTCTAGTATATATCCCTAATGAAGATTCTCTTAAACAACTGTAAATTTCATTTAACAGCTATTTGTATTTTAAAATTTGTTTTCTTTTTACTTCATTTATGCAAATGTCAGAAAATCTAATAAGGTAAGGAAAAGAATGTACTGCAAATAGTGGTTAAAAATAACTTTCATTCATCAGAGAAGGATTAAAAAAAGGATGAAGATATTAGTATTACATTAAACTAATTCTTCTAATGCTATAAGACTAATGAAATTTTCCCAAGTATAGTCTGGCTCATCTTCATCTTTGGAATCAGAAATAACAATCTGAACCACCCTTCTTTCTCTGGTTCCCTTCTTCTTCTTTTTCATTGTCACCTTCTAAGGTTTCAATGCAGTTGTGGAAGAACCCGCTGCATAAAGCAAGTTACAATGTCAAATCAGTTTGTCAGCTAGAGTCTGTGTTCACATGGCTCAAGGAGAGTTGACATGTTTTACGGATATCCACTATAAACGGATCTATAGTACAAGTCACAAGGAATATGCCACAGTTAAACGAGTTACACAATGGATAAAGATCTTTTTGTGAATCTGAACAGATTGTTTAGAATATGGTCTCTATTCAGAAGCAACACAAATTGGAGAACACAGTTCAACCCCCTTTCTTGTGTATTTTTCTCACTTTCATGCATCTCTAAATCACAGTTATCCTCAACCATTTGGCAATTCCACACCCATCTACCATTGTTCCATTTACCTATTTCTTCTATTCTTTCATCAAGTTTGTTATTAGATTGAAACAGATCAGGAAATAAGCTATGTGAAGCCAAATTCTCATACCACTTTGCCTTCCAAAATGGAATGTTATTGCCACTCCCCACCCTGCAAAAAAATTATGCTTGCAAATTCTTCAGGACCATTCCCATCACTCACTCCTATGGATTTCAATTATTGGCACTAGATAGACTCTTTCCTTTTTCACATAATAGCTTCCACACTTAGCATATGTTTAGCTACATTGTCATACCTATGTCTTAAAAGATCCATAATGTTTCCATTTCCTCGTATACTCTCCACTTCCATTTAAACAAGAGGGGTCTATTAATGTCTTCTAGATTGTTTACTCATATACCTCCTTTGTCTTTAGCTCTACACACGTTTTGCCAACTAACTCAATGAGTTTTTCTTTTCAAATCTGAGCCTCATCATAAGAAATTATGTTGAATTTTTGAAAATTTTTTCCAAACTTGCACTGGAGTTTTGTAGAATAACAAGTAATAAACTGGAATGTTGTTAAACATTGAGTTTATCAATGTGACCATCCCTCCCATAGATAATTGTCTTCCCTTTTAAGAGAACAATCTTCCTTTAAGTCTATCTATTATAGGGTTCAACATTGAGATTCTTCTTGGATTAGATCCAACTCGAACACCTAAAAATTAAAAGGAAGCTCATCTACACAACAAGACAGGAAAGTAGAAGTCACTTGAGTGAAGGGCTTGCTAAGGTTAAGCCCATACAGTTTGATCTTACATAAATTCACCCTAAACTTGACATCATTTCAAAGCCTCTAAAAATGGTTTTCATGCTCCATAAGTTCTTCCAAGACCCTTCACCAACCAAAATTGTGTCATCAAAAATTGCAAAATATCAAAAAAAAAAAATAAAAAAAAACTTCCTCATTAACCTCTAAATACTTTTCACAGCTTTCTTGACCAACCCTATCGGGCCCTTCACTACTAACACTAACATAAAGGGTGCTAAAGGATCGCCCTATTTTAAACCACGCCTAGCACTTAAATCTTTTGTATAACTACCATTAATAAGAATTGACATGAAACTTGTGAACACATAAGCCTCAATCCAATCTAAAGTCCATCCTCTTTAACATATATCTTAATAAGTTACAACTAACATTGTCACATGCTTTCTCAAACATTTTAATAAAAGACTGTATCAGCCCAAAAAAATAAAAATAAAAACTGAAACACTACTTTTACTAAAAATTGAATATAAATAATTTCTTTCATTTTGTTCTTCTATTGAACCTCAAAGTGTGTTCAATCAGGTACATTCCAATTTAAAAGTAGATAAATCATAGAGAAACATATTTGCATTATAGTCTCTAATAATTGATTGAAATAAATCACAAGTTTATGTGTAAAACTTGTAGGTCTTGGCATCAAGGATGATATTTCTCAGTGATCCAATAGGTGCTAAAATAATTATACATAGTCCAAGCACAATACATATCTGTAACAAACAGATTAAAAAAATAATGAATTAATACATGCTTGAAACATTAATAAATTATTAAAAAATTTGAAGGAAAAAACATAATAAAAAAATACCTACCCAATTAGTACACCAAGATAAGCTAAATCTTTTAGGCTTATAGATTTTAAGCCATATGATACATGGAAGCTGCAAATTCAATAAAATGAAAAATTGAGATAAACTATAAAAATAATAATTCTAAGAAAATTTGGTATTTATAATTTTTTATGGCTTACAAAGTATGTTGTTGGAGTAACCGCAAATCCTCCAAAAAATCCTAGCAAACTACCGAAAAATGGGAATGTAATAGCGATGAATACTGTGAATGCTGAAAAAGAAAAATGAATATTAATATTACAAAACCAACAAAAACACATTATTATCTATAAATGTAAAATATAAAAATATTGCATAATTAGTTTTTGAAAAAAATATAACTAAACTAATATTCTACAAAAATTAATTTTACTTACCTACATATACATTACGAACAACAAAACGAAGCATTGAACTTGGTTTGAAATTCAGTTTCTTCACCAATAGACTTTCAAGCATGTCAAACATTGGCATTGCAAAAACCTACATCAACAATCAAAATATAAAATGTATCATGATATTTTTGTCATAAAATAAATTATACTTTTTTATAATAAAAACTAAATTTTACCTGATAGCTTCCAATAACATGGAAAACAACAAACATATTAGCCGTTGCAATCATCCAAGCTGGTTTCTCTAAAGAGATGAGAACATTATCCTTAACCTCATTACCAAACACCCAATAACCAACAAGAGCAACAGGCCAATAGCACAAAGCAACAATAATGTATGCAACAACAACTCCTCTCCACATTGAAACCTTGGATGGTTTTTCAGGTGTTGATGGAATTGTTGCTTGGATTTCCAACACCACACTATGTCCAGCATAAGCAAAAGCAACAGAGCCTATTGCATTAAATAAATTAAAGATTAAATCTGTTGTAGTTTTAGCTGGATTTGTATATTGTACATTTTCTTGTACTCCTTTATGTGCACTAGCAGCCCAGGCAACGGTAGAGTAACTGTAGCGAAATACAAATCATCAAAAGTTAAAGTTAGAATTTTTCAATCTTCCTTTAACTACCAATCTTGAAGGAATGTTCGTTAGCATCGTTTAAAATTTAGTATTGTAATGACTAAAAAGATGTTGATATACCCGATGGACATGACTGCTGCGATCAAAGATACACCAGAAATGGAGTTGAAGCTGGGTAGATGAGATAATATAAATTGAGCAGAGGCGAATATCATAATGAAAAAGGTCAATCTGATCTTCTTGCAATTTGGACACACTGTATCATGGAACTTCTGCAATGATGTACCCCCGGTTACCATGTAGACGATAGTTCCACCAAGCATTACTACAACTTGTTGAGGCACCACAATATAAAGACCTAGCTTTTCTCCGAATGCATGTTGGCCCAGTTCATGGTATCTGTCAAAACGTTTTCCTGGAACCATTTCATGCATCTCAACCATTTGCCACAGTGTGTATAATGTAATGATCCATGAAATGATAAGTAAAGTTACACCTGGACCCCTGAGAAGAGTAAAAGAAATGTGAATCACTACTTTATAAGTTGCTTACAACTCCGTTAAGAGTTAGTTACATAATATTTAAATATATAATTTATTGAATAATTAGTGTATCTAGACTATATAATGTATCAGATACATTGATTATTTTCTCGTATTAAATTTGAAAGCCTAATTAAGAACCATACAATCAAAATCATTTCTTTATTTTAGTCTATATATAAATCAGATATTGATTAATCAATGAATTTATACAACAATTTTTTTCTTATATTAAGGATGAAGACATATTAAAGAGTAATAAGTTTGAAATTAACATACCATCCAAGTTGTGCTATGGCATAAGGAAGACCAAGAACACCAGCTCCAACCATGGCAGTGATATTGTGAAAAGCTGAGTACCACCATTTTGCACTCCTATCAGCATTAATAGGAAGCCACTCATCAATTTTCTTCTCCCTCTCTGATTTTTCTTCCATCTATTTGAATGATAACAATAAATATTTAAATGAGATAAAGCTTAAGAATAATAAGTAATCAAATCAAAATGTCAACAAAAAAAAAAAGAAAAAACAGACATGTTTTTGCTAATATCTTAATATATATGAATATAGAAAAAAAAAATCTCAGAATAATCAAATTTGGTAAAAATATTTTATCAGTATTTAATAATTTTTTTTATATAAGAAAAACAGCTGCAAATTTTCAAAAATTCAAATATTTTGAACAATTTGTAAAAAAGTAAAATGTATTTGGACAAAATCTGAGATAGACAAAAAGTCTAAAAACTGTTTAAAAAAGTTCCTTGGAAAAACAAAAAAAAAAAAGTCTTGTAAATGACATTGAAGTCTCATATGAAGAGTTACATTATAATTTCAACATCAATACAATATTTGTTTTTCCGATTCTGGACATTAAAATCGATAAAAATTTATGTATCTGATTTATATATTGAATCAAATATATCAACTGTTCAACGACATGAAGTAGTAGTATGATTGCACCAATTACCAAAAGAAAAATTAATAAGATTATGTAGTTTTCCTCAACAAAGAAAAATGTACATCTTTGCCTAATGCATAAATTTGATTTAATTTCAACCTGCAAAATTGATAATAAAAACATAGAAATTGTGTTAAAACACTTACAGTTTGTGGGGTAAGAGGAAGACTAGAAATGAGAGGAATTGGTGATTGTGATTCCATGACAAGCAAACTTTGACACAAGAAAAGTGAAAGGTTGGAGTGCTTTAATACAAGTCTTATTTATTGCACATGGTAATTAATAGATGAGTGTCGTGGTTTCCTTTACGTATTTAATCTTAATTTAGTCTAGATACATTCATAAGTAAAAAAATAAGTCAAATACATATGCACACTTTTTTAGGTTAAAATAAATGTACATATTTTTAGAAAATAAAAATAAATAACCAAATTATTGAATAAATAATATGTTTAATCAAATTTTTTTTTTGCAAATTTTCTTTAATTAAATTAAAAATATTACCAGTACAAATGTTAATATTGAAACTAAAATACTCCCTCCGTTCCATATTATAAGCAAATTTCACCTTTTTAGATTCATTGAATAATTAATGTATCTGGTTTATATATAGACCAGATACATTAATTATTCAATGAATTTAAAAAGGTGAAATTTGCTTATAATATAGAACGGAGGGAGTATATGTGTTCTGGACTGGGCCGGGGCATGCTCATCAGTCGAGCAGGCCCAGCCCACAAGGTCTGGGATGGCCCAATAAGAACTCCTAGCAAAACCACTGTCGAACACAGGCTCACCTCCACATGGTCGGGCACACGCCTAACCTCGGGTGTGTACGGCACTCACAGCATGGACCATCGGGCGCAGGCCCTAAGCTTCCCCGGGCTCGCCTCTCCTCGACGACCACGTGCTCCACCCCGAGAGGAGCCATCTCCGCCCGCAAATGAGTCCTCCCCGCGAGGACACGTCTCTCTCCGACACGCAAGACTCCTCCCTGCGAGGACACATTCTCATGTAACCACCCACTCCCGATAGAATCGGTCTGTCCTAATTCCAGAGATCTAGGAACGGTTACCCCAGGGCGAAGACCACGTGCTGGTCTTCACTACGCCACGTAAGTCCTGGCAGTTACTTGGATTGGGCCTAGCAATCCAGCCCAATGAGAATAACCGTTGGCCCCGCGCTGGGGGCTCTCTATAAATACCCTCTCACTTGAGAGGGTCAGGTAACTCACTTCTTGACATTCTAACCTTCTTCTCTTGTACTTGCTTTTTCTCTGACCGTTACCTTACTTGAGCGTCGGAGTACCTTGCAGGTACACCCCCTCCTCCCCGCTGTCTTTCAACCGCACCGGAGCTGAAGTCCAGACGACGTTGTTGGCCACCAGATACTGTCTGATCCAGGTACGATCAGTGGCGCCGTCTGTGGGAACCCTTTGCTTCCCCGTTTTTCCTCCGATAAACCAAAGCAACTCTCGTTCATCACCATCATGGCCGACAATCCATCCGCTAACAAAGCTCTGGACACCGTCCTCGCGCAACTCGAGAACGGGAACCACCGCGAAGACGTCGCTGCCCTTCACGTCGAAGAAGGCGACGTGAGAGACGGGCAGACCGCCTCCCCAGACTCCCAAGACGTGGCTTACAACGCCGCCCACCAAGACGATCAGCAAACCATTTTTCAGCCAGTTGCTCCTCCGCCTAATCCAGACGCGAGCACCGTGGCCCTGTTCGCCTTGATCAATCAGACCAATCAGCTGATCGCACACCAGAATACCAGAATTGAAGCCCTGGAGCAAGGGCGGGCACGACGATCTTCCCCGCAAAGACATCGTCGTCCACCGTCGCCTCACCGTTCCCCTTCCCTACGAAGGACCCCTTCAGACGAATCTCAGACCCCCTCGCCGGTACGCGAGGGTCGTCGGCCACATCTTGAGCGCCCCTAGCCGACGATCTCCTAGAAACGCCCTCGTTCCCTGCCTCGGAAGGAACCCAGGGCCTCCACCACTACCAAGAAGTCCAAGCAGACCGAGGAGAGGCCGAGGCACCGCTCGAGGAATTCCCCTCCACGGCATTAGCGATCCCCTTCGATGTCCCCGACAGGAAGTGACGGCGATGACCAGAGGACCCCTCTGTCGTGGGAGATCATGACCGCCCCAATTCCTGTGGGCATGGAAAAACCTCCGCAACTGGGAAACTACGATGGCCTGTCCGACCCTGACGACCACGTCGAAAGTTTCGAAGTCATGCTCGACTTCAGAAACGTCAGGGGAGCCATCAAGTGCAGGCTTTTTCCCACCACTTTGAGGAAGGTCGCCATGACTTGGTACAAGGGTCTGGCACCCGGGTCGATCACATCCTGGAAGCAACTAAGGCAACGCTTCACCAAACACTTTACCGCGTCTCGTCGGCATCCGAAGACGGAAGCTGCCCTAGAAAGCATCTTTCAGGGAAAGAACGAATCTCTCCGGAACTACATTGAGAGATTCAACAAAGAAGTTGTCGAGGTCCATACGACCGACGACATGAAAAAGTATTTAATCATCCATGGGTTACGCTTTGGATATGACTTTGCCAAGTCCGTGGGCCTTCGAAGACCCCGCCGTCTCGAGGATCTCCTCCAACGGGCGCAGTCGTACATCGAGCTCGGGGAGTCAGAGACGGCACAGATCGCCCGTTAATCGAGGTGCAAATAAGGTCCCCGCGGCCACAAAGAAGAAGACTCCCCTCCCCGACGAGGAGGAGAAAGAAAGAGAGATAATCGCCCCCGGGAACCTCGTGAACCACGCGGACCAGCTGGCCGGTTCACCGAGTACACCCCACTCAACGCTCCCCGTGCACGAATCCTCTCCGAGTGCCAGAACTCTAAATTTATGAAATGAGGAGTCCGCTTTCCGAAGCCCACTGCCCCCAAATCAAACGTTGACAAGTCAAAATACTATAGGTTCCACCGGAGTCATGGGCATGTGACAGAAGACTGCATCCATCTCAAAGATGCGATTGAAATTCTGATCAAGGAGGGGCACCTAAAGAAATACGCCCAGAAGAATGACACCCCTCGTCCCAGCTCCCGGGAAGCCCAGAACGTCGAGGAGACGACGCCTCCTCCCGATGAGAGTCGCCTTCAGGTCGCCCTCAGTGTCATCTGACCCGAAGATTTCTTTGTCCCCCCAATCATTGAAGGCCAAGAAGCAATTCGTAACATATGGGCGACCTTCCCCCACGAGGACCCCGTCACTGCCCGTAGCACCTGGGAAAGCTTCCCCAGGGCGTGGTCATCTCCGGGGGTGGTCCCGAGAAGTTGTCCGTCAGATCGATCAAGCGGAAATTTGACGAGCTGGAATCCGCAACGTCGGCGAAGACAACCACTCTCGAGAAAGTGCGGGGAAACTCCAACCCTATCACTTTCTACCTCGAGGAACTCCTCGGGGGAGCGTCAAACGCCACTATTCCCTTCCTGGTCAGGGCACAGATGGTGAACTTTGACGTTCGAAGGATCCTAGTCGACCAGGGAAGTTCGGTCGACATCATGTATGCCCATCTGTTCGGAACCCTTCAGCTCGACGAAAGGCATCTGACCCCGTACGTCGGTTTAGATCTACAGGGGTTCAACGGAACCACCACCAGACCATGGGGTTACGTGGAACTGATGGTCACATTCGGGGCCGAAGACACTGCCCGACAGGTAAAGATCCATTTCTTGGTGGTTGAATGCCCATCCCTTTACAACTGCATCCTCGGGAGGACCACCCTGGCTGAACTTACGGCAGTACCATCAACGGTCCACCTCAAAATGAAGTACTACACGACTAGGGGACGAGTAGTGATGATGCACGGGGACATCGATGCAGCCAGAAGATGCTTCGACGCCGCCATCAAAGGCATGAGTTCCATTGGCGCCAAACCCAAGACTGTGGCCAAGCCACCCTAGGACGCCGAACAGGTACCTCTCCCGCGCATCAACGCGATCGAACTCGACAGCAGGTTCTCGGGCGAACCCGATGAAAACGGGGCAGAAGACCTCGACCTCTAGGCAGAAAACAATGGGCGGCCTCTCTACCCAACGCGCCCCATCCCAGACGGGGACTTTGAGCTCGTGGTCCTCGGGAACGATCTAGACCGTAACGTGAAGATTGGCACCGGGATCCCCGACCTGGCAAAGGAGAAGCTGAAGGCATGTCTAAGGGAGAACGTTGATCTCTTCGCGTGGAGCGCATCCGAGATTCCTGGCCCCGAGATGGCTTGCCATCAGCTTGCAGTAGATCCGGCCGCTAGGGCCATAGCACAACGTATGCATAAGCAGTTTCCCGAAAAAGCGGAGGCTGCTGAAAAAGCTGTAAAAGACCTCCTAGAGGCAAATTTTATTTCGGAAGCCAGATACACGACCTGGCTGTCCAACGTTGTACTTGTTAAAAAGAATAAAGGAAAATGGAGGATGTGCGTTGATTATACTGATCTTAACCGGGCTTGCCCAAAAGATTGTTATCCCTTACCTAACATCGACCAGCTGGTCGAAAATTCTGTAGGTTACAAACTACTGTCCTTCATGGATGCTTACTCGGGATACAACCAAATTCCCATGGACAAGGTCGACAAACAACACACGGCCTTCATGACCGCGTCGGGCAACTACTATTACAACGTAATGCCCTTCAGTCTGAAGAACGCCGGTGTGACCTACCAACGGATGATGAATAAGGTTTTTCAGGCTAAAATCGTCAAATCTGCAGAAGAAGCCGACCACGCCGCGCACCTCAAGAAGGTGTTCGACACGGCGAGGAGATGCCACATGAGGTTTAACCCCGACAAATGCACCTTCGGCGTCTGGGCAGGTAAGTTCCTCAGATTTTACCTCACAGAACGAGGAGTCGAGGCCAACCCCGACAAGTGTAGGGCTTTTTTTGAGCTCCCTACTCCGGACTCAAAGAAATCGATATAATCATTGAACGGGATGCTCACCGCTCTCTCCCGCTTCGTCGCCAAATCTGCACAGTACGCACTCCCATTTTTCAAACTTCTTCGAAAAAAAGCGGAGTTTGAGTGGAGCGAAGAATGCGAGCAGGCGCTCCTCCACCTAAAACAAGTCCTATCGCAACCCCCAGTCCTCTCACGCCCTGAGAGCGGGGAGACACTCTTCTTGTATCTTGCAATCACGAGTGAAGCAGTCAGCGCCGTCCTCATCTAGGAAACCCCGGACAGGCAGAAGCCAATTTACTTCACGAGCAAAGTCATCCAAGGACCCGAGCTTAGGTATCAGCAGATAGAGAAAGTCGCCTTGGCCCTCGTTACCGCGGCCAGGAGGCTACGTCACTACTTCCTCTCCCACACTGTCGTCGTAAGGACCGAACAGCCTATAAGGCAGCTCCTCGGACGACCGAAAATGGCGGGGAGGATGCTCAGGTGGTCGCTCGAACTCGCCAAGTTTAACATCCAATACGAAGGGAGGAAAGCCCTGAAGGCTCAGGTATTGGCCGACTTTGTAGCGGAGATGACCGTCCCAGAACCTTCAACCAACGGATCCCAGAAATGGACAATCTACGTCGATGGAGCATCCAGCCCGAAGGGAAGCGGGGCGGGCATCATCCTCGAAAACGAGGAAGGCATCCTGATCGAGGTATCCCTCGAACTATCCTTCCCGACGTCGAACAATCAAGCGGAGTACGAGGCCTTCCTCGCCGGACTTCGGCTGGCCGAGGACCTCGGCGCCAAGGAGGTCAAACTCTTCACCGACTCCCAGCTCGTGGCCTCGCAAGTCCGAGGAGAGTACCAGGCCAAGAATGACAACCTCATAGAATACTTGGCCTTGGTGAAAGAAAAGATGAAAAAGTTAACCTCCGCGGAAGTAACTCACATCCCCCGCGAGCACAATGTCTGAGCAGATGTCTTGTCCAAATTGGCAAGCACAAAGAAGAAAGGCGGGAACAAATCCGTCATACAAGAAGTACTTTCCCGACCGAGCATCAACAAACCCACTCCAGTGGCGGACGTAAACGCCATTGGTGACAGCAATTACTGGATGACCCCCATGTACGAGTACCTCACGACGGGCAAACTGCCCGAAAATCCCAAGGAAGCCGGAATGGTCAAGCGGCGGGCATGCTCATACGCGATAGTCGAGGACAAGCTATACTGGCGGGGATTCTCTATCCCCTTCCTCAGGTGTGTCGAGGAGACCAAGGTCCCCGACATCCTCCAGGAAATCCACGAAGGAATCAATGCACAGCACCTCGACGGACGATCGTTAGCCCGGAAGGTGCTTCGACCAGGGTATTACTGGCCCACCATGCAACAGGACGCCAAGGAACACGTCAAGAAATGCCACAGGTGCCAACGGCACAGGGACATGCACCTTGCTCCTCCCAACGAGCTCAAAACACTGTCCTTCCCGTGGCCGTTCATGTGATGGGGAATGGATATCCTCTGACCTTTCGTCCAGGGGTCATATCAAAACAAATACCTCATCGTCGGGGTGGACTACTTCACGAAGTGGATTGAGGCCGAAGCATTGGCCAAAATCACGGCCTTCAACATACTGCGTTTTTACAAAAGGAACATCCTCGCCCAATTTGGCGTGCCTCAAGCTATTGTCACCGACAACGGAACACAGTTCACCGACAAGAACTTCCAAGACTTCGTCTCCAAGCTAGGCACGAAGCAACACTTCACGTCAGTCGAGCACCCTCAAACGAACGGACAGGCTGAGGCGGTGAATAGAGTAATCCTACGAGGACTGAAACGTCGATTAGGCGAAGCCAAACAACGGTGGGTCGAGGAGCTACACAGCGTCCTCTGGGCCTACCGAACAATCCCCCATTCCACGACCGGGGAGACCCCTTTCCGTCTGACCTACGGAACGGAAGCCGTTATCCCCATGGAAATCAGGGAGCCCTCGAGGAGGACAGAAGCCCCCCTCGACGGGGATGCGAACGACGAAGCCCTGAGGGAAGAACTCGATTTCGTCGAGGAGACACGTTCGGGTGCTTCTCTCCGAGAAGCTTCACTCAAGAAGAAAATAACACTACGTTATAACAACAAAGTTATCAAAAGTGATTTTCAGGTGGGCACCCTCGTCCTACGAAGGAACCAAAAAGACTCGCGAGAAGGCAAACTCGCCGCGAACTGGGAGGGCCTGTACCGCGTCCGCGCGAAAACGTGGACAGGAGCCTATTTCCTCAAAAATCTGCACGGGGAAGAACTTGCCCGACCATGGAACACTGAAAAGCTAAAACAATATTACAGTTAAGCACTGCCCGCGACACACTAGCATCGCGGTCACGGGGACGCACTAAGGTACAAGCGCGACACCCCTATACGAAACACTATGGTCAAGGGCTGCGTTGTGTGTGCGCAAGCACTTTGATCCGACGAGGACACCTCGATCGAGCTCCTGCGTCGTCGTACCAATTAGGCAGAACACCCAGCTCGCGATGGGAAGTTCACGCCACGAAGCTAAGACCTCGACCGAGTTCTTAGCCTCGTTGAAGGTCGGAATACGTCTCCAACCACCCAGCCAACTCTCCACGCGGTCAGGGACTATCAAAGTCGAGCAAATCCCAAAATCCTTATTACTTAGACAAAAATAAACAAAGTATGGAAAAAGCAGTAACATCACACACAATTAAACCCATACATACAGCACGCTAGCAGATAAACAAAAATGCATAAAAGCGGGCAGAAACCCATTGTACAAATATTACAATCAGATGTCAAAAAGCCCCTGGCACGCAAGCCGGGCAGAAATATCCCAATAAATAAAAATGGCTCGCAGGCCGAACAGAACAGGGAAGAAAATCCTACTCATCGGCGGTCCCTTCAGGCTGCTCAGGATCATGGACCTCGTCGACTCTCATCGGCTGCACGATCTGACCGTCGACCACCTTGTAGTCGGGGTCGATCCCCTCGGTCGAAAGGTCGGGGTTGAGGACCCGAAGCTGCTCCACCGCGTTCTTGAAACCTATGCCCGCTACCGCGAGATTGCCTTCCTCGGCTTCCCAGAGTTTCGCTATCAGCGCTGCCCGCGAAGTCAGTAACCTGTCCTCCTTGGTTTCCTCCTCAGCGGGGCGGACAGCCTCCTCCAATTCAATGTTCCTCTCCAAGAGACGATCCCTCTCCTCCTCAACACCGGCGAGACATTTTCGCTCCTCCTCGACACTCTTCAAATTTTCCTCCAATTTCTGTTGAAGCTCGACCTGGGCCTGGTTCTCGCTTTTGCAGTCAGCCAGCTCCTTACCCACCTTCTCCATTTTGACCGAGATGGACTGGAAACTTTCTCGCAACTTGTTCAGCTTGCTTGCGGGGCATGCCTCATCGTTCAGAACCAAGGCAGCTGCGCAAACCCGCAACGCAGCAGACACATCCTCCACCAGCATCCTTCGCCGAGAAACCTTGTCGACGCTTAAGATGGGCTGAGTTTCGGGGCCACCCACGCATAGCGAATTATTCCCCATAAAGAAGTTCGGCCTTGTGTGACAAGGCGGGAGCACAAATTTCACAGCAGGGGGGCTCTCGTGCTCGGTAAGGTCGATGTCCACCGTGTTTGCAAGCCGTTGCCTCTTCGGAGAGCTCTGGGGGATGAGAGAATCACTACCCTGGTGAGAGCCAGAGGAACCCCCAGGTGTCAGGGTGGGAACGGGCTCCTGCACTCGGAGCTGCTCGACGCGACTCTTACCTCCTTTCTTCACAGCGCGGTTAGCCTTCAACTTCTTGAAGCCCTCCTCAGCATTCGACATCTTATCTACAAAGAAAACAAAGAGGTCAGTAATTCGAAAAGAAGGACGAAGGGAAAGACAGGTCGGGGAGACCACACCCGCCTAACAGGTCGAGAGCCTCCTAGTCAGAAAACGTCTCGAGAAGAGCCCTAGTATTGATCAGTCGACGCTTCGTCAAAACCTGCCCATCGTCGCCCAGAACGAAGTCCCCGTTTGGCATCACGAGCTTTGCTTTGTTAAACCCACTGACGAACTTGACTATGGCATCGTGAGCCAAGCGATCCCCTTCACAAAGTTTGCAGGGGCTGACAATATAGCTGTTCATTCCCCTCTTGAAGTATTCTTCAGTCCAGAACAACGGGAACTTGGACACAAGGGTCTCCTCTTGGCGTCCACCCACTTCTTTGACGACCCGATTGTACATGGTATTCACGGCCTCATGTGTGACCGGCCTCACAAGGTAGTACCGGTACTTGAAATTCTGCACGGAGTCCATATAAGTGTGAAACAGGTTGTTCACCTATTTGAAGGACACCCAACCGTGCCTACCGTCGATGGCCTGTCGCTGAAGGTGGAAAATGCGGAAATACAAGGGCACGGTCGCCCCGATCTATAGATATTTGCACACTAGCTCGAAGGCCCTAATGAAAGCAAGAGAGTTGGGGTGGAGTTAAGAAGGGGCCAAACGCAGCCAGACGAACACTGCCTGTTGAAAATCCGTGAAGAGTAAACGCCACCCTGCCTCGTCGAACATAAATTCATATACGGGGAACCGCATCCCGCTATATGTCGAGCATATTCGGTGGTGTGGCAGAGGCCTAAACACGTTCCATGACTTCGGTGAACCTATAAGGCGGTGCTCGACGCTACAAAATATTCCCTCCTCATCCTGGTCGACAAACTCAGATATCATGTTCACTGCCTCCTCGCAGGCCCACTCGTCGGGCGTCCTCTCCCCGGCGCTGGATGTCTCCGCCATAGGTGAACCAGGCCCGTCGTAGATATCCAAAGACCCCTCGGCCACTGGCAATACGTCCATTTACCTGAAAAGAAGAAGGAAACGGTGAATTCGATGACCCATATCAAATCCACCCCTTCCACCGCTGATCAAGTGAAAGGGCGAGGAGGGAACGTCGGGGAATGCAAACCCGCGACCATCCTCAGGTCCGTTGGGAGCGAAATTGGGCGGGACCCCGGGGTATTCGACCCGTATCCCTGAGATAAACATCGGCTCCCCGAGGATTCCGTCCTTGATCCCCGGAATGTTTGACAAAGAGCTGAGAAACGCTCATCCCATGACGCCGAGATATCCTTCGTGTCCTCGGGGATTTCATCGCCTCTCCCCGCGAGATTCAACAACTAAAATATGAAATTCCGCCGTTTTCGCCGGATATTTCGTGATTTCCATGGGAACTTCATCAGTTCACCATAAGATTCACCCTACAAATGCAAGCAAAATAGGGAAAAGAGAGAACTTACTTCAAAAAGTGCTTCTGGTAGGGTTCCGGTACGGCTGTCAGCGGCGGCGAACGGAGGCGAACGATGGTTGAAGGGAGAGCAAAGGAAGGGAAAGTTAGAGCAAAGGGAGAGCAAAAAATGTGCAAATGACACGGGCTTCCCCTATTTATGGGGCTCTCACAAGTCTCGAGGGCTCCTAGGCAATCGATTGCGCTACCCTAGCGTAGCCGTCCTAGGGAATGATGAGTTGTGATGCGTGGCACACGTTTCCCCATGCGCATCTTTTCATTTCCCAACGAGCGCCTTCCCATTCACCTCGCTTCAAACTTCTCATATCCCCGCGACGTCGCGCATCCTCGGTCAACCCATCCCGAGGGATCGATTTGTCTCTCCCCCCCTTGACCTACCGCTCCTAGTTAGCATCCCTTCCTCGATGAGTCCTCGACATGGCTAGCCCTTAAGTCATCACTCTGATGCTCAGAGCAACGACTTGGGGGGCTCCTGTTCTGGACTGGGCCAGGGCATGCTCATCAGTCGAGCAGGCCCAGCCCACAAGGCCTGGGATAGCCCAATAAGGACTCCTAGCAAGACCATTGTCGAGCACAGGCTCACCTCCACATGGTCGGGCATACGCCTAACCTCGGGTGTGTACGGCACTCACAGCATAGACCATCGGGCGTAGGCCCTAAGCTTCCCCGGGCTCGCCTCTCCTCGACGACCACGTGCTCTTCCCCGAGAGAAGCCATCTCCTCCCGCAAATGAGTCCTCCCCGTGAGGACACGTCTCTCCCCGACACGCAAGACTCATCCCCGTGAGGACACGTTCTCATGTAACCACCCACTCCCGATGGAATCGGTCTGCCCTAATTCCAAAGATCTAGAAACGGTTACCCCAGGGCAAAGACCACGTGCTGATCTTCACTACACCATGTAAGCCCTGGCAGTTACTTGGATTGGGCCTAGCAATCCAGCCCAATGCGAGTAACCGTTGGCCCCGTACTAGGGGCTCTCTATAAATACCCTCTCACTTGAGAGGGTCAGGTAACTCACTTCTTGACATTCTAACCTTCTTCTCTTGTACTTGCTTTTTCTCTGACCGTTACCTTACTTGAGCGTCGGAGTACCTTGCAGGTACACTCCCCCCCCCCCCGGCCGTCTTTCAACCGCACTGGAGCTGAATTCCAGACGACGTTGTTGGCCACCAGATACTGTATGATCCAGGTACGATCAATATGTTTGAATATTTTAGGATTAAATATATTTTTTGATTCAATAGTTATTAATTTTTATTTTATTTCTTACAAAAGTCTTCTTCAAATTAATTTTTCTTCTCCGCGAAGAATGTTGTGTTTTTTTAAGCAAGTGATAAATTAAAGGAGTACAAAGGGTACTCAAACCTGATTACAAAAGACGCGATACCAAAATCACGACAAAAAAGAGATTACCCACCAATTGAACCTAAGAAAAAAAGAACAAAGAGTCTTTGTTGAATTCGTAAAAGTTGAAATTGGAATAGGTAATTTCTCCGATAAAAGCCCATCTCCAAACCGTATATTTAACCTTCCAAACTATATCGACAACATTCCAACCAATCTTCCTAAAAATAATGTCGTTCCTAAGCAACCAAATATTCCAAAAAATCGCTAGCCAAAACGCTCCTTCTCTCCCTTTTTTGATATTCTTGGATTTACAAAAGTTATACCAATCCAAGAATCTCCCTTTAATATCCGTCCCCCCTGCCTCTCTTAAACCAATCTAAACGGCCACCTCCATCCAAACCAACTTGGCCACCGAACACTCCATAAAAGTATGCTTCAACGAATCCGAATGAAGACCACAAAGAACACATTTGACATCACTATCAATCGCAATTATATTCCATGATAACAAACAATCCTTAGTAGGAATTCTATTAAGAAAAGATCTCCACCCAAACGCTTTACTTTTCAAAGGAGCTATTACTTTCCAAATCAACGAAAAAGCCTCATCATACCGGTTTGCGGGGCCAAAAGGAATATGAAAAGAGTTGATATAATTGTAAAAGGAACTAACCGAGAACTTGGAGTTGATCTCCAACATCCAATCCAAAGTATCATTCATATTGTAATTCGGAGAAGAATTTGATATAACCTGTCGCAAAGCACCCAGCCCATTCACCCCTGCCTGTTCCAGCCCAGAGACTTCTACTGTCTGAAACGAATCCAAACGAATACCATCCGGATTGGCCTGCTGCTGCTGGACGACAATGTCATTCGTGGCCGCTGCCGCCACTATAGAAGATCTGTCCCCATTAACGAAACTATCCGTTCCACCAGAATCACGCGAAGAACCAGAAGCAGCTATAACAGCAGAACATGTTACAGTGATGTCCTCCCTATAATTATCTACATTATAATGCTCACCAGCAGAATTGTGCGAATAAGTGTTCCACTGCAAACCCCCTTGCTGTATCTGCTACATGAAGCTCCTATCAATCGAAAATCCATGCCTGCCTCCTCCAGCTAGACCAACGCCTTCCTCAAAAAGAGAATTCGCCACAAACCCTCCTCCTGCAATACCAGAATTTCCAGGAACAGAACCTAAGGCATGAACACTCAGGCTCAATACTGAGCTGTCATCCTGGCCTGAAACTACTAAAGAATTAGCAATTGTGCAACCAAAATCCCCCCACCTCCAAACA
Organism: Lathyrus tuberosus; assembly: GCA_022829125.1. Classification (NCBI taxonomy): domain Eukaryota; kingdom Viridiplantae; phylum Streptophyta; class Magnoliopsida; order Fabales; family Fabaceae; genus Lathyrus; species Lathyrus tuberosus. The sequence goes on from JALAZF010000517.1 coordinate 3,444,607, forward strand.
TCATTCGTCCAACCCCCCATACCTCCCACCGATACGTCCTTTAAAGAGTAAATATCTGGAAAAAGATCCTTCAAACAGCCCCTACCAGTCCAATTAGGTTTCCAAAAGGAAGTAGCGTAGCCGTTTCTCACCCAAAAAAAAGTGTTGGACATCAAAATATCCTGAGGGTATTTTTTAGAAAGAGAAGAAATATGATTCCGCCAAGTAGATTGGGATCTCTTACCCGAATAAGAACCTTCACAACCCGATAAAATAAGGCTAATGTCTCCATATCGCGCTTTCAAAACCTTAAACCACAAATCCTCCGATCTTTCAAGAATTCTCCACCTCCATTTATGAAGAAAAACGACATTGAAATACTCCATCCTCTTCAAGTTCAACCCCCCTTTGTCAATCGGAAGGCAAAGGAGCTCCCAACTAACCCAATGAGTCTTCCTTTTCGCCTCCGTACTACCCTAAAGGAAACCACTTAAGTTGAGTAAGGACCTTCCAAATTTTCACTGTGACCTTATAAAAAGAGAGTTGACAAATTGAGAGGCTACTAAGAACCGATTTGAGAAGAGTAAGTCTTCCCCTGAAACTTAAGAAGCGATTATGCCAACACGATAACTTCTTCTCCACCTTAGTTACCAAACTAGACCAAGTGGATAATCTTCTAGGATTTGATCCAACGGAAATATCGAGGAAAGTGAATTCTTTCCTCTCCGTTCTACAAGCGAGAAAAGAAGCTGCCGCTTCAATAGAGGAAGGCGAAATATTTATACCGATGAATTTACTTTTATGGAAATTGATACCAAGTCCCGAAACTAGTTCAAAACCTCTTAAAACCGCTTTTATAGCTGTCGTACCTCGAAAAATACGATCCTCGCGATGGACGCAGAAAAAACTGTTCGAAACAGAGTCGCCGCCGAATTTTATTCATTCCAAGGAAGGAATAGGAAAATATCGATAAAACCTTTGAAGGATAAGAAAATTGTCATCGTAACCAAATTCGGGTTCGTGAGTCGGTTACGCAAGAGGGAAGGTATTAGCACCCTCTACGTCCGTTGTACTCAATGGGAACCTCTTGATTCGATTCGTGAGAAAGTTAGTTAGGTTTATTTGTTATCTTCTAAAGGATTATTGCTTTCTAAAGGGGAAAATGGGTGCTTTTTTTATTAGGGTGCTCGGCAAGGATTTAGAACCCTTGTGCCTACATATTCCCTCATGCAATGGGAAAGTCAGAGCATTCGTAGTTCGTGAGACTACGGTTTGTTGTTGGTGTTTTTTTTAGTGAACAAGTGTTTAGAGGGGGCTAAACATTATTCCTTTGGAAAAGAATTTTAATCGCACGGTGGCGAGGAGTTGGATTAATGTGTTGGTATTTTGATTGGGTGATGATTACTCAAACTTAAGAAAGATTCCTCAGGCCCAAGTAATCGGGAAAGCGAGTAGAAGAACCGGCTCTCTCTCTTTTTCACCCTTAATTATGAAAGAGTTTTAATATGGTTAGAGTATGTTAAATAGATGACAAATACTTGAACTTAAGAAAGATTCCTCGGGTCCAAGTAATCGGGAAAGCTAGTCGAAGAACCGACTCCCTCTCTTTTTCATCCAAGTGTTTAAGAAAAGAAGATTTGATTTTATTTATTGTAAAAAAAAAAAGGTTTGATATGTAATCGCGTTATGAGTCTTTTAAAGAAGACAATTGCTTGAACTTAAGAAAGATTCCTCGGGCCCAAACAATTGAGGAGAAGAATCGAAGATTCCATTCTACTCCCTTTTCTTCTTTTATGAAATAGTATTTAAGTATAGTTAGGTATCTTTTAGTTTACCTTGAGAAAAATGCTCGATATGAATCGAGGTTTGAATTTGCGTGCGAAATGGTTAAGGACTAATGGAAAGGAGGTCCTAATGGTTCAAGGTAAGGTCGATTGCGAGGCAAAAGCGCTCGACTTACAAGTTAGGTGAAGGGACTTGATATATGGATCAAGTGAATGCTTGGAGATGAATTGATTAATTGAATTTGTTTTGAAAAATGCTTGACGTTGGATCAAGCTTTGTTTATTCTTTTGCAAATGGTTGCTTTTAATCTTATGAGAGAGGGATATAGTTACTCAAGTGGAAATAATCAAGCCATAATTAAAGTGAGCCAATCACACATATGCATGCAAACCAAAGTGAAATGTGCAACAAGTATCATTGTATAAAGCCCAAGAGGAAGCTATGTGAGGTTGATTGCGATCATGAAAATGATCGACTTACAAGGTATTGAAAAGGACTTGACATTAGGTCAAGGTATTAGTTTGAAAAGGGTTTGGATAAGCATATGATGAATGACATACATATAATCAAGGCATGATAATGATCCATAGGAGAAAAGTGTAAACACCACACAAAGATTATAAATCAAATAAAATGGGGGAGAAATAAAATCAAACATGTTAGTTTTGTTAGTAACCTAATTCTAAGGTTAACCTAAAGGAGAAAAAAGAAAATCTCAAATTAATTTGTTTTAGATTTTTTAGAGAAAAGGTGAAAATCAATTAATTAATCAAATTTAACTAAAATATTTAATAAAATTAACTATTAAAGTTAATTAGTATTAAATAAAGTGGTTTAATAAAATTAATTATCAATTTAATTTATTAACAAGGTTTAGAAATTAATTAAAAAGTATTTTTGGATTTTTAGGGTTAGAGAAATAGGACTAATACCATTAATTAAGTTAAAATCAAATATTTAATAAAGCTAATTATAAAAATAATTAGTTAGTATTAAATAAATAATTTTAATAAAATTAATTAATTAGGAAACAAATCTCTAGATTTTTTTAACAGAAAATTAGTATTTTGGTTTTTTTAAGAAATAAGTTAATAAATTGTTTTTTGGATTTTTTTACATTAAAAGAAAAGTATTGTTAAAAAAAACACTAAAAATAAAAAGAGAAAAAGAAAATGGGCTAGACAAGGGGATGTTAGAAGCAAATTCCCAGGCCCATCTCAGAAGGAGCCCACACGGTGAGGCTCACCATGGACCTCCAGCAGATCTGGGGCATTGGATCCCCCAATGAGTCAACCTTTGACTCTGATCTGAGGGTGGACAACATAGGTGCACGGTAAGACCTACAGAGGCGCATGCACACAGGATTAGGGGGAAGCTACCTTTGCTGGTGACAAGTGTCACGGTGGAGGACACTTGTCAGCCCCACACCAGCCATAACCAAGCAACGGTCAAGACATAAAACAGGGAAAGGAAACTCAGACTTCAATTTCAAATTCTTTTTCTCTCTGTTCTCTCATAAACGTTACTCACCGGAAATCTAAACACGGCCGGAGAAGCGGTGGCGCGCGGTGGTCGCCACCGTCTTCTCCGGCGACAACACCACCAAACCCTAAATGATTTACCCTAACCCCCTCAACTTTTCCCCCTCTCTCCAAATCTAAACTCAGATTTCGCTAAAGCATCCTTAAACACTCAGATCGAACCCTTTCCTAATTAACCCTAGTCAGAAAATCAAGCGAGAAAAAGAATAAATCGATACAAGGCAAGGCAAACACGATACTAAATGAGCAACAATCAAACGCAATAAGGCGCAAACAGGCAAGCAAGCTACTCAGAACGCATTAATAAGCAAGGATTAAGCAAGGAGACTCAGATTTGTAGAGAAAGAGGGTTCAGAATAACTACTCCTTGAAGATTCCTCGTGAGGATTCAGAGCGTGCTCAGGTACTCGCCTCAAGATTTTCTTCCTTTCTGCTCACTTCCTTTCTCCTTCTTCCGTGCAATGTTTGTGATGTAGTATTGAAGCTCGTTCCAAATGGAGTGGTTTAGCTCAAATTAGCTCAGAGTTTCAGTGTGAAACTCTGAGTAATTTTTTAGGATTTTTCTTGAGCTTTAGTGAGTGGGTGAGGATTTTGCACAGCCAATGTAGGGTTTTCCGGTGTGTTTTTTTTTATGATGAATAGTGGTGTTTTTATAGGCTCAGAATTAGGGTTTTTCATGTGAAAACTTGGGGAGGAAGGATAATAGTACGAAATGCCATTTTGAAATTTAGGTGGAATGCGCCCTTGTACGAATTCTACCGCTGAAGGATTTGTGTGGGTCTTTGGTAGTGACTCATTCGGATTTTGTCTGTAGTGAGCTTCTAGAATGGCTCAAAATTTTCACTACGTGAATAGTGTTATTTTGAAGATTTTACTATTTTGAACTTATGCTGATGAGGCTTTTATTTGACTCAAAACAATAGTTGACATTTGCTTTTTTGTTTCTATGCAGAATTTTCCATCATTGTCTTGTTCATCCTTGTTAAGAATCTTGGTATTGCCTTTCTATTACAACTGAGCTTTGTTGGCCTTAATGTCTTGCTGTTGGTTTTCTCTTTGTGATTTGTGTTGAAATTTTTTATGATGCTTGAATCTTCATGCTGCAAAAATGATGATGTATTTCACTTGGATTTAACTTGCATTGTCCTGCTTGCTTATATTTCTAATCATTCATGTTCTTTATCATTTCATGTACAGACTTTGGAGAAACTTGGCACTGTAATGGAATTTGGATTGATGAAGAAACCATTGGTGCCTTAATGATGGAGCTTGGTAATGGTTGTGTGTACTTGTCAAATGGTATGGTTTTGGTGGTGATCCAATACCTGGAGATTGATCAAAGTCTCATCTAAAGGTAATGAAATGCATAGTTTATCAATAGTATCGAATTCATCCAAATCCTCTTGATTACATTCTTCATAGCTTAAAATCTCTTGTACATTCTCACAGGTATCTTGAATAGCATTTGAGACAGGGATGATTGTAGCAGCCAGTGAACTGGACCTATTATACCGTAAAGCATTCGTACCATCAAAAGTGTTGTTGTTCTATGTGCAAATTCTGGAGCAATGTGTGTTTAATTCTATGCAGATCATAGCTTGTGGTGATATCTGGATGGCTTGCCGGCTTTGTATCGCTGTTGTGGGTTTGCCAAGGGTATATTATTATGGTTTTGGTTTTATTTTGCATAAGTTTCGTCTGTGACAGTTTAGCCGAAGGTTGAGTTGCTGTTTACATTGTGGTGCTTTGTATGCCTTTATTTGAATTTGGTTGGAATTGCACATGCTATATTTACTGTACTGATTTTGGGTTCCATTTTCTTTTCCATATGTACTGCACTTGGACAGGAGAGGCATCGGCATGGAAGAGCAACTTAGCATGACAAAAGAATTCAAAGACTGCCATGGAGACTTGTCACAAGTGAAGAGCAAACTTAAAGCTGTTGCTTTAGACTTTTAACTTTGATCTCTTAGGCCTGACATTTAAAATTAAACTTGCATTGTCTTGTAACGAAGCTTAGGTTCAAGTATTAGAAAGTGATGTCTGAAACTTAATCAGATTTGTAATTCCAACTTATCATTGCTTATGCGGAAACTTAGGAATTGTAGGATGAATTATGGTATAATGTTTGTACTTTTTGGAACATTGGTTGATGTTGGAATAAAGGATGGGTTTGCAATAATATTGATCGGCGTTAGGAGCTTGGAATTGCATTGTTATGCCTTGGCCATGCGTTGTTGAAGTTTTGGATGTGAATAACATGGCCTTGGCATAACGGAACCCTCAATTTATAGCATAGCCTAAGCTTCACTTGTCCATAAGTATTTCATGACTTGGAAAATAAACAATTAACTCCATCAACTTGGCTCACCCTTGGGCATAATATAGTTAGGGCTTGAAACTTGTAACATGGCTTAAGAATAATTCAAATCATAGCCTTGAAGATGAATTCAAACATAAATTCAAAACACGGCTTGAAAGTTAATCGGTCACATCTTGCAATAACTTGAAATAACATTTGATTAGTCACAAACTCATGGCGTGGCTTGAAAAATAATCCAAACACTGTGTGAATTAATCATAGGACTTGATCTTGGTTATGCATTGGCTTTGCAAATGGACTTGGATCACATGACTTGATTTAAGTCAAAGCTTGTCATAGATTGGTCTTGAAACTTGAAACAACCTTAAGCATGGATTGAGAAAATAACTTCTAATCATAGCATCAAATCATCAAATCAACTTGATGTTAATTAATCAAGTCTTGACTCATTAAGGTTGATAATGAGGACGTATCCTTTCTCTATCTCCATATGAATTCCACACCTTGCAAGAGACAATTATCACAACAATCACCAACAAAACCTCCATAACCTAAATTTCAGAGGACCAAGACTAAAGGCCAGACGATTATCTTGAGAGAGATCATGAAGCAACACACATGTTTGGTATAAGAAAAATGAGAGGGTAGGACAAATTTGGGGTATGACAATAGCCCATAAATGTCTCAAACTTCCATCTCCCACCAAAAGAGTATCATCCGCGAATTGGAGGATATCGATGAAACAACTACCTTTGATAAGGATCCCCGAGAATTCTCCAACAAGAACCGATCTCTTGACCAAAGCCGTTAATCCTTCCGCAACCATAACAAAGAAAAAAGGAGAAATCGGATCCCTTGTCTCAACCCCCTTTCCACCTCAAATTCTGAAGTAGGACTCCCATTCACCAAGACCGACATTTTATTAGAGAATATTGTTTCCTCCATCCACCGCATCCACAATTCACCGAAACCCACAGTCCTCATCATGAATCTAAGAAAACCCCAATTGACATTATCATAAGCTTTCTCAAAATCAGCCTTAAAGAGAGAGACGGCCTTTTTCTCCTTAACCGCGTAATCAACTACCTCGTTGGCCACCAAGACTCCATCAAGCATTTGCCTACCCGGCACAAACACACTTTGGCGATTAGATATAATGGAATTCAAAACCAACTTCAACCTAGCCTCCAAAAGCTTAGTTAGGGCTTTATACAAACATCCAACAAGGCAAATTAGTCTATATTCATCAAGGCCCAAAGGATTCTCACTCTTGGGGACTAAAGTGAGGAAAGAGGACACAATAGCTTTGAACAAAAAAGCCCCACTAAAAAAATCATTGAAGAAATGGCTAAAGTCGGGTTTAAGAAAGTGCCAACATCTCTTAATGAACAAAAAGGAATATTCGTCCGGGCCAGGGCTTCTGAACCCGTCACAACTCCATACCGCCTCTTTCACTTCTTCCTCGCCAAACGGTCTCTCTAAAAAATCCCTATCTACATCACTTAACTTCAAGAAAGGAACACCTTCCAAGGTTGGGTGATTAAAGTCTGGCTTCACAAATTTACGAGCAAAATGAACTGTAACTTCCTCCTTGACCTCCTTAACTGACTCAAGAATCCCCTTATCCGTGACGATGGAGCCAATGAAGTTACGTCTTCTTCTCTCCTTCATCAAGCTATGAAAATAACGAGAGTTGGAGTCCCTGTCATTAAGCCATTTAACTCTAGATTTTTGAATAAGCATGTTCTCTTTTATTCTCAAATTCAACCAAAACCGGCTTGAGGTTTCCTTGCGGTTCAAGGAAAAATCTTCCGAATCCGTAACATCATATAACTCAGCCTCCAAATCACCCTTGTTAATGTCATTCACGCACTCATCAACTTCTAGCTCATACCTCCCGAAGACTTCCTTATTCCATCTTCTAAGACTTCCGTTAAGAATTCTTAACTTCTCTTTTAATACATAATCCCCTCTACCTACTACATGAATGTTGTTCCACTCTTTCTCCACAAAAGGTATAAAGTTCTTGTCTTGGAACCATTCATTGTTCACTTTGAACGGTTTCGGCCCCCAGTCCGAAGAATCCACAACTAACCACACAGGACAATGGTTCGATAAATCTCTATCACTAATTAGCTGTCCCACCACTCCCCATTTAACAATGGTATCTTCAGAGAGTAAGAACCGATCAATTCTACTCATAGACCCTCCATCCCCACTATACCAAGAGAATTTCTTCCCTTTACAAGGAACGCCAATTAAGTCGCAACTTGCAATAAATTCATTAAATTATTTCATCTCTCATAAACGATAATTCGATTCTCTACCCCTCCTATCACTAGAATTAGTGATTGTATTAAAATCCCTTCCGATGCACCAATCACCGTCGACAAACTGATCCTTTAAATCCCGTAACTTCCTCCATGAAATTCTTTTCGCTTCTAGCTCACAAGGAGAGTACACATTGACCACGTAGAAAGTGTTATCCTTCCAACGAACTCTCACCCCAATAAAACCATCTCCCTTGAAACTATTAATTACTTCCACCCTTCCTACTTTCCATAAGATGATAAGTCCTCCGGATAAACCGGAAGCACAAGAAAAAGACCAACCTATAACCTCCTTATTCCAAAAACTATAAGCGATTGCTTCGTTTATATTTGGCATCTTGGACTTCTGGATCAAAAACATATCCGCCTTTCCTTTCTTGATAATGTGACTGACTCTCTTCCTCTTAATCAAACTACCACCCCCTCTTATATTAAATGAGCCTATTATCATTAAAACCTATTAGATTTCGCCTTCCCATCCTCCATTCTTTCCATCTCTTCGATTTTGCTTTTGTAGTCCCTCCTAGAATCAGTTGCAACCACTCCAAGATTATTGATAGCCTCCCATAATCTTCCTCCTACAAAAGGCTCCAAATTGTTCCACAGTCTGAAATTATTCCTTAAAATATCCGATTCTGCCGAATTGTCCCCATGATAAGCAGAAGAAGAGACTGAGGCTTCCACCTGCTCCATACAATTTGATGCCGCAATTATATGATTTAGAACGTAACTACTTTTATTAATATTTTGTCCATCCAAATCCTCAAGCTGGTTTGAGACTTTTTCAAAAACCATAGTTTCCTTACGTCTACCTCTAGCCTTAAAAGGTACTTTGACCCCACTGATACCTCTTGGTCCACAAAGATGTTTGAATTTGGTTTTCTTTAATAACATTTTCCCATCTGTGTGGCCCCCACCTTTGGCCTTACCTTGAGAAACCAGAGAACAACCAACTATAGTCTCTAGCTAACGAGAAACTATAGGCTGAGATGTATGCGAATCGGCACCCGGTACACTATCCAAGGAAGTATGACACGGTACTTTAACTCTTTCAAGTTCCCCATCAAAAGTTCCGCTAAAAGGCTGTTCCACTGTACCTAATATATGTACCCTACAAGATCCATCATTATTCCTTTCTGCACACGTTTCTGACCCTAATTTCTGTACCTTCTTCTTCCCATTCTCAATTAACTTTTCAAAATCCTCACCGGAGCTACAAAAATCAGCGTCGTCGTCCCCCGCTACATCCCCGGCGAAGTCCTCATGATCAACCCATCCCTCACTTGAATCAGAAGACAAAGAACTGCACACCTTGGTTAACAAAGAGGACGTGGAAGCACGCAATAAGCCATAGAAATCTTCCCGGAGAGAAATCTCAAAGTCTTTTCCATCAATAACAGCTGTGATTTTATCCGAAAGCGTGAAGGAAGAAGGGACTCGGACCATAACCCTTGCAACATCCATATTAGATCTTTTCGCCGTAGACGCATCGTAACACAAATATGAACCAAAGCAATTACCAACGTGTTCAAAAAAATCAAGATTCCACCCATGGCATGGAACCCCTAGAACTCTAATCCAAATGACTTTCTCATAATCAATATCTTACTCATTCCATTTCCTTATTTCACAAAACCATTATTTCCACCAATTTGAGCTTTCCGAGATTAATTCCTTAATTGCCCCCTCCTCTGTTTCTTCCAACAGGCATAATTTAGAGCCCAGAGGAGTCACCTTAATGAAGAAGATACCCTCTATTTCAAAATTTCGTTGAACATTGTACGCCATACCCGAGCTGTGAGTGATACCACATAAGCATTCTTAAGGTGACCCCTATCCTCCAAGCACGAAGTGTAACTGATTCGAACACCTCCGACAGACTCAACACAACGGTTACGCAAGACATCAGCGAACGATTTAGACCCGACAAAGGTTCTACACTCCTGACCCTTCCTCCAGGCCTCCCTAGGCTGAATTCTGCAATTACCCCCTTTACAGAATTCATTGCTCTTGCCTGCTTTCTTCATAACCACCCCCTCTCAAACCTAGGAGGGTTGGCATGTATTTTCTTACCATCTATTGCAACACCCCCAATCTATACCCCAAATTAGATAAAGCGTTAAAAATTTCATCAGAGTATAATTAAAACATTCATGGCATAGACTGAGGCGTCACATCAATTGAGACAAAATACAATAACCTGCTCATAAAGATATGCAACAATCAGGTAGCAATTAACAGAGGAACTTAGTTCCTACTACCCACAATTTAGATACAGAATAAAAGCGGAAAATCTGAAACTGAATCTCATATGTATATAAATATATATATATATATATATATATATATATATATATATATATATCACATAAAAAGTTTACCTGTCATACGCAGAATCATACATGTACAATCCAAAAGATATAGATACATATACACAATAAATCACAACGGCCTCCCCGACTACCCGGTGCTATATATCAGAGCCGACCGACAAAAGAATGAAGACCTAAGCTTCACAAAAAGACCTCCAACATCTAATCTGCAATGCCTCATAGAGCATTTAAAACAGCAGAAGGGTGAGAAACACAATCGTAATATAATTGCATACAATTATATAACAACACAGAAATACACATGTAAAATATTCTCACCACAACTTACACCAGAATTCAAATACAAAACAACACAATGCATATCTCATATATCCATCACCAAGGCATATATAATCAAGCGTAATGCATTTATCAACAACAATATATATATATATATATATATATATATATATATATATATATATATATATATATATATATATATATATATATCTCAACTCATCAATTCCATTCATAATTCCACACAAAATCAATCCATTCATGATTTATGCAAATGCAAAGAGACTGACACAACGACTCAATGCAAATGCGGCACCATCCATCCGTCAATCTCAACACTAGTTCACTCAGGAACTATTGGAACCATCACTTGTTACTTAATGTAACTCCCCGTCGGGCAAACGATGTTCCCCGTCGCTCACACCTCTTTGTATAAGGCACACGACGTTTGTATAAGGCACACAACCCGATCGCTCACACCTCTTTGTATAAGGCACACGATCGTCTATAATCATCGCTCACACCTCTTTGTATAAGGCACACGATGTTATAGTGGATTCCCTCTGGAATGGATTCGTCGCTCAAACCCCACAAGGGCACACGACATCACAAGAATGCATATCATGATGCTTGGCATACAATGACTCATGACATTCAAATGAACACGTATACACATCCATAATCATGCATATATCATCAAATACAACACATTGCATTTACTTTCCCTTAGGTCACAAACCATCATCACAACATTTTATCACATGCATTTTCATCACACACTATCACACAAGTCATACAATACCCATATCAACAGCACACTGCATGATACACATCAATTACACACAATTACAACGGTAAAAGTCTACAAAACGACACTATTCCAAATCTCCAACATAATTTAATCGGCCAGCAATCTCAAAATCATTTTAATAAGAAAGAACATTTTATTAGCTTTCCAACGATACCAAGAATGTTCAAAACAGATAATCGGCACGCAAGTTATGGACGTACAAAGAAAAGGAATCACGAAAAGACAACATTTTGCACCCTCTCTGGTCCTACGCTATTTCCCTGAGCCATACGCGTATTGCCCAGCTCACTCGCCCATCCATACGCATATTGCCCAAGGTAATACGCGTATGAGCAGAGACCAATTCCTCTTCAAAAATTCCTCTAAAACTCTAATACGCGTAATGCCTCACTTGATACGCGTATTGCCCAATGCCTTATGCGTACCCTTACACAAATGAGCAGATGGCCGGGAAAATGAAACTCCATACGTGTATTGCCCTCATTCCTTCATTGCCATACGCGTATTTCCTTAACCAATACGTGTATTGCCTTGAGTGATACGCGTATGGGCAGCGGGAAACCAGAATTTTTCCTGCATAATTTTTCTACAAAATTCAACCATTTTCCTCTCCAAATCTCTTCTAAACACCAGAAAAATACCAATTGAGTACTCAACAACACCTATCTAACATGTATTAACAATTAGGGACCTTGAAACATGATTTCAGACACATTTTGAATCAATTTCTAACAACCTCAACATATTATGGTTTTTACTCTATATTCAATTTCAATTAAATATCAACCAAAAACAAACATACATAATCATACACAAGTATAATATAATCGAGTTTCGCACCCTTACCCGATTTAATCGTGTTTGAAAAGTCGGTTGATCGATTTCTTAATTTCCAAGTTTTCTCTCTTTTTCTTCTCTTCCTTTCCTTATTTCTCTTTTTCTTCTTCTCTTTTTCTTTCCTTTCTATTTTCTTTCTTTCTACTTCTATTTCTCTTAACTTAAGAAAAATTAAAGTTAAATGACCAAAATACCCCTATGTCGCTCCCAGGATTTTCATCCAGGTACAAACGCGAGAGTGACGCGGAAAAACAGAGCCGCCAGCCGTGTAAATTTATCCCATGAGAGGGAAATGGAACACCGCATAAACCTGAGGAAGAGAGAAAGGAATGGTCATCGCAACCATATCCTGGGTTCGGGAATCGGTTACGCGAGGGGAAGGTGTTAGCACCCCACGCGTCCATCATACTCGATGGGATCCACGCTTGTTGTCTATTCTAAGGGTGAGTTATCCTATCATCTATGGCTGTACTAAGACGGGGGAGGGGAAAACAAGGACATACTCGGTAGGACGTCGACGTCCTAGGCCTACGTACCCCCTTTGTGCAATGGGGAATTCAGAGTCAATGTAGTTTGGACCAAGTTCTTTTTGTGTTTTTTATGAGCGACGTTAAGTTCGCGTCCGGCAGTTAGGGTCGATGCCTGTTTGCGACTCAGACGGAAAGTAACGTGTTTTTTTTGAAAATAGCTTTTAGTTTGATGATCCCGCAGGATAAAAAAGTTTGAAGTTTGTTTGTATTTTTTTAGGACAGAAGTGACTTGAGTTAGTTTATAACTCACCTTGAACCAAAGTCTATGACACGGGAATGAATGCGTCACATGGTCGTCCCCAATGGGACGTATGCTCAACACTCTAGAAGAGAGAAGGGGGACCCCTCAATCTTTATTTCCTATGTTTAAGGCTTGTGTGCAAGGCAAGTTGACCTTATTAAGTATCTTAGAGATGTTTTGAGATGAGAAGAGGGACTCAAGAAAAAAGAAAAAAAGACTACGGGGAAAAACCTATCCTAATGTTATCATGCAAAGATGGCCCTAAGGGGAGGTTTGACAACAACCTAAGCCTAAAGAAAAGGAAAGATGGGAGAAAGAAAGAATGAGAGTGGACATGGATAACTATCCACACCCCAAATAACTTACCTCAGCTTCTGCATAAAAGGTTAGTACAAAACAGACATACGTAAAAGAAATGAGACAAATGAAACCCAAGCAATGACATGTAATGGTAATCAAGTGACCTATAACAATTCAAGCATGGTTTTTGAAGTCAAAGACACAATCCCAAAATAATGGCACAAGTGCCTTCTCAAACAAATAATCAGACATGATTAAGGATGTGCATACAAGAAGATCTCACACAAAGAGCAATTAGACAATTAGCAACACACCTTCAAAAATCACCAAATTAATTATCAACATATCTCAACCAGAACCAAACAACATGTCCAAAACTCATGCCAAAATTCAAAGTATAAGTCACTCAAACAATCATGTAAAGATCAGACAAGAAACATGACTCAATATGCAAAAAGGAGGACTAAAATGCAATATGAAATGATTTTAAAAATGAGAGAAAAATATTTTAATGCAATTCAGTGTGTTGGTGAATGAATACAAAAAGAATGAGTTCAAAACTTTTTATGGATGATGAGAAATAAAATAAACAATTCATGGTATGCATGTATGAAATAAATTCAAAAAGAAAATAAAAAAATAATTATTTCAGATGCTAAAAATAAAATAAAATTTGGTAAAATTTTATAAAATGCCAAATATGATTCATGAATTTTTTGGTAATTTTTTAATGCAATTAACTATTTTTAAAATGATTAAAATGAACATAATACAATTAATAAAAATAAAAATGAAGAAAACAAGTGGGGGGTGCGTTCTGTAATACAAACACGTTGAGAATGAACCTGGGCTGGAAGGAGGGTGTGTAAATAGCAGGCCCAAACATTAAATCCATCAGAAAAAATAAAATAAAAAAAAGGATGCACGCGTGGACTTCAGTCAATCTCAGATCCAATCATAGCCAATGGATTAATCCTACGCACCACACCAAGTCAATCAACCAACATAGTAAACGTGATCAACAGTTCAGATTCGCGTGCACACCATAGCTAACATACACATCTGCGCGTACAATCACTCAGTATACCATGGAATCACACGTGAGCAGCACATGATTTCATTAATTTGTTGGTACAACCATGTCCACAGGATTAAATCAACGTACCATAAGTAGTCAACTAATCAAAAAGTACGCAAAATGATAGGCTAGGATTGAGTGTGCACAATAATTAACGTGGGGTAATGAACACACAAACATTAAATAAAATCAGAAAAAAAAATAAAATGTTGCAGCATGTGGGTTGTGGGATCAAACAAATCAACGGTGGAAACTTCATCTCCTACCTCCAGCCCCTTCACCTCGCCGGAACCCTTACCAGTCACCGGAGCTAGGATTCCGGCCACCCTCTCCGGCCACCTGCAATGAAAAAAACCCAGAACACGCACACGAATATACCTTCCTGACCAAAATTTCATGAGGATCTCAAATATCCAATTAAAAATCACAAATAATCAACACACAATGAAAAACGAAGAGAACAAGCTAGGGGTCAAAAACTTTAAACACACGATACAACCAAACCATGCATCCAAATTCAAAAAAAAATATACCAGAATGATCAATGAATGTCACACAACATTATGCATGTCAAAAATCTGAGTTTTAAGATCATGAAAAATACCACCAACCTGAGATCACGCCACTTATTCCCTTGCTATTAGCTTTAAGTGATGATTGATTTGTGCTCTATGGATCCTCATGACTCAGATGGTGAAAGAAGTTTTGGAAAAGCTCTTCTGGAATGTGAGATTCAAATGATTCAAATTTTAGGGTTCAAACTTTTTTTCTCCTCAAAATCACGTGTGTTCTCCCCTAACCAATGCATGAGTAATCTTAAATACTTAGGGTTAATCCACTGATGATCACTTGGGCCTTTGTTAATTCCTCACTTAGTGAGTTTTGGGTAATTTTGGAAATTTGAATAATGTGATATACACCCTCCTCCATGCATGCATATCCAAACCCTTGATGATGGATCACTTATTTAACAATTGCTAATCACACCTGAATTTGATTTGGGCCTTGAGATGTTTTGGTTCATGAGTTTTGAATGATCTTGTAATTTTGCACAATGGAAAATAAGTGATGAATAAACCATGGATCCACTTGATTCAAAGGCCAAAAATGATCCTTATGGATTGTCCTTTGATGTTATAATGTGGCTTGAAACAATGGAATCAATTATAGGTCACTATGTCCCAAAATGCAAAGGTTGTGAAAATGGAACCTTAAAAACCACTTTGTCTTCTTTGGATCATAACTTGAGTTTCACAAATGATATGGAGACCCACTAGTACTTGTTGGAAAGGGGAGAAAAAGATCTTCAACTTTAATGTTTGAAGAAAATTCATTTGAAGCTTTCTTGATGATGAAAAGTTAAGTTGAATTCAGTGTAAGAACTTACCCAAAAAGGAAACTTTCAAATTATAGGTCATTTCCATATTTAGTAACTTTTGCACCAACCCTTGATTCTTGATAAATGATATGAAACTTGGCTCTTGAAGACCATCTGAGGATGTGAGACCTTTAAAACCTTGAATAGAACCTCAAAATTTCACAGTTGACTTCCCCTCTCACTGTTGACTTTTCCCCAATTCTCCTGATTCCCCATCCATTGGCCAATTGAATCTCTCCTGAACCAAACTGATGGATAATCTTCCATTCTTAGATACTTAGGGACCCAAGGAATACCATGGAATCAAGTCTTGCCAAAAAAATCAGAAATAAACTGACTTTATAGCAAACCCTAATCTTGGTACCCTCAGTCTATGAGGAAATAGCACAGTCTCCAAATCCAAATTCCTCTGAATATGATGTGTATCCTCTCCAACAAAGATAAGATATGCCATTTAGTGATGATAAAAGCCCAAGAAGCTTGCCCATTGGAGCAATAGACCCAAGAATCTCAAAACCCTAATTTCTGCACTGGTTAGGAGAGAGTGATCCACTTGAGCTCTCTTGGACAATATAAGGACTCTTGCTTGACCCTCTGAAGAACATATTCTCCTCTTGAACTGCCTCAAGCACCTTGACCCCATGCTAAGAACCAATGAGATGCACACATGATAATGCAAAATGAGATGAAACATAAGCCAGTTAGTACTAAAGGTATGAGAGCAAATTTTGGGGTGCTACAGCTGCCCCTATTCAATCAACTTGGTCCTGAATGTATGATAGCGACGGCTCTCAGACATTCTAGGATACACGGGGATTGAATACCGAAAGAGCCCCGAAAATTTGCTAATGGTGAGAATAACGAAATGGAGCGTGCTGAAAAAAAAGGAGTATAACCTCAACCATACCCACAAAAAAAACATGAATACGACCTTAATCGTGCCCGTAAAGGAAGACTGACCTCAATCACTCTACCCACAAAGAAAACATGAATACGACCTCAATCTCATCCACAAAACGAATACAACCTCAATTGTACCCTCAAAGGAAGACTGACCTCAATCACTCTACCCGCAAAGAAAATACGAATACAACCTCAATCTCACCCACAAAACGAATACAACCTCAATTATACCCGCAAAGGAAGACTGACCTCAATCACTCTACCCACAAGGAAAATATGAATACGACCTCGATCGCACCCACAAACGAATACAACCTCAATTGTACCCTCAAAGGAAGACTGACCTCAATCACTCTACCCACAAAGAAAACACGAATACGACCTCAATCGCACCCACAAAACGAATACAACCTCAATTGTACCCTCAAAGGAAGACTGACCTCAATCACCCTACCCACAAAGAAAACACGAATACGACCTCAATCGTACCCACAAAACGAATACAACCTCAATTGTACCCTCAAAGGAAGACTGACCTCAATCACTCTACCCACAAAGAAAACATGAATACGACCTCAATCGCACCCACAAAACGAATACAACCTCAATTGCACCCGCAAAGGAAGACTGACCTCAATCACTCCATCCACAAAGAAAACATGAATACGACCTCAATCGCACCCACAAAATGAATACAACCTCAATTGCACCCGCAAAGGAAGACTGACCTCAATCACTCTACCCACAAGGAAAACATGAATACGACCTCAATCGCACCCACAAAACGAATACAACCTCAATTGTATCCGCAAGGATAACTAACATAAAGTGGACTTTGTTGGGGATAACGTGAAACCAAACTTCCGTTTTAAACCACCCCTACTTGGCAAACAAAATATGTCAAGCGAGAACCGAATACCAGGCGAGAACTGGATTTCACAAAAAGTGAAAGGCCAAACAAAGGCAAACTTCTAACGGACTCATGATCTACAGATAAGATGACTCCGCTAGGGAAAGGAGAAGTCTAAATAAAAGACTCTGCCGGGAAGCACAAGTATGAGGAACGCATCCCTCCAAAATCTCCTGAATTATGCCATCTTTGCTGGGAAAGAGAACTGGCAAGGAAAGCATCAAACCTGGCTTATGCTTCGAATGCGAATGTTTGAATTTTGCTGTAATGCTCCACACGAAGTGGAAATGCTACGCGTTTGAGGATGCAATGCAAATGCTTATGATATGCAAAAATGGGTCCCTCCAGCAAAATAAATGCTGGAGAGAAAAGACCAATTCAGCTGGGGATGACAAAAATAAATTGTCCTCTGAATCTAGGAACTCTGCTGAGAAGGGTCATACTTGATCGACTCTTTGGATCAACAACTTCTACTGGGGGTGAAATCCCAACAGAACATCCACACTACCGGGGATTACACCTGTCCTTTGCTGAAGGTGACGTCGAACCTGAGATTCCTCCTCTGCTAGGGGAATTAAGAATGAATGCCAATAACAGAACCGGAAGTCTGTTACTGAGGATTGCCAATAACAGATGGGCTTAGGACCTGCTGGGGGATGTCAGCCCATAATACCATCCTGCTTAGGGAAAATAGTCTATAATACTGTCCTGTTTGGGGATACTGCTGAACTTAGCCTGCTGATGGGGAGAATGACTTTACTCCCACCTTGCTGGGAACTAGAATATGACATCGTCGGCGAAAGCCAGCTTCCTGACTGGATGGGGGAAGTGAACACCCTGATTCTGTGGGGAAATAACGTCTGCTCTGCTGAGGAAAGTACAATCTCAATGTTGGGGAGAGCAAACTGTTGGGGAAATACAATCTTGTTGCCCTGCAAGTCAAATAACAATAAAAAGAATATGCCACAATATGTCTATCACCGTTAACGCCTAAGTAATTTCTACTGCTTTTCGTTATGCTCCGCAAAGCTCAAAATTTTATATGCAATGTTTATCAAAAATATCGGACGTTTTTGCAAATAAAACAGTAAAAGTAAAACAAACAACGGAAAGCTCTTTGAGTGAAATGAATATTTTATTGAGAAAAGTGGCCTGTAAATAGGCATTTACAATAGGAAGCAATTCCTAAAAAGAGGTAACTGCACAAAAGCAAAAAGAAAATACACATGTCGGCAATGTGGGAACAGATATCCACCATGATTCGACTCAGCTATGACCCATATGTCTTGCTTATCCACAAATGTCTTGGCCTTTGAAGAGACTAACCGTACTGATTCCTTTCTTTCAGAATTCTCAGGTATTGAAAGTACTCACAGATCAAACGCAGACCATAGCCTTTCGCTTATAGATCCCTAACTTTTGCCTGGATCGCCCTTTTCAGGTTTTCAATCCATCGGGATACCCATTTTTTTTGCCAAAGTCGCCTTTTCAGGTTTTCAACTTTGCGGGTTTACACGTTTCTTTTTACATTTTATCCCTAACTTTTGCCAGGACCTTTTCCTTTTTATGGTTCACCGGGATGCCCCTTTTTTGCCTGGACTTTCTTTTTATGTCCAGCGGGTCTCTTTCATGCGAAGTATTTTTTTACTACGTCTGCGTTCACAGGGGACGTAAAATCTTCGCCATCCATAGTTGAAAGTAGTAAGGTTCCACTAGAGAAAACCTTTCTGACTACATACGACCCCTCTTAGTTTGGAGTCCATTTGCCCCTGTGATCTGTCTGAGGAGGAAGGATCCTTTTCAAAACCAATTCACCTGTCTGAAAACTCCGAGGACGTACTTTCTGGTCAAATGCGTGCTTCATCCTGCTCTGATACAATCGACCATGTGCGATGGCTGCCAATCTCTTTTCTTAAATAAGGTTCAACTGATCCAACCTGGAACGCACCCATTCAGCTTCATCAAGCTTCACATCTGCCAGAACTCTCAAAGACGGAATCTCGACCTCTAAGGGTAAAACTTCTTCCATACCATATACCAATGAGAAAGGGGTTACCCCAGTTGACGTACGCACCGAAGTACGGTAACCATGTAGGGCATAAGGTAGCATCTCATGCCAGTCCTTATATGTTACCACCATCTTCTGCACAATCTTCTTGATATTCTTATTCGCCGCCTCAACAACACCATTCATCTTCGGACGAATTGGAGAGGAATTGTGATGTTCGATCTTGAAACTCTGACATAGTTCCTTCATCATCTTATTATTCAAATTCGAGCCATTATCGGTAATGATTCTCTCCGGGACGCCATAACGACAGATGATGTCCTTCTTTATAAATTGGGCTACCACTTGCTTGGTGACATTGGCGTACGAGGCTGCTTCCACCCACTTTGTGAAATAGTCAATGGCAACCAAAATGAAATGATGCCCATTGGAAGCAGTGGGCTCAATCTTCCCAATTATATCTATGCCCCCACATTGCAAAAGGCCAAGGAGATGATAACATGTTTAGAGGTGTAGGCGGTACATGCATCTTATCTACATAAATCTGGCATTTATGGCACTTTCGGGCGTACTTGAAATAATCAG
Source organism: Lathyrus tuberosus (assembly GCA_022829125.1). Classification (NCBI taxonomy): domain Eukaryota; kingdom Viridiplantae; phylum Streptophyta; class Magnoliopsida; order Fabales; family Fabaceae; genus Lathyrus; species Lathyrus tuberosus. Next base: position 3,464,758 of record JALAZF010000517.1, read on the forward strand.
ACTCCATAGTCATCCAGTAATATCCTTCCCTCAACAACTTTCTAGCCATGGTGTGTCCACTGGAATGAGTACCGAAAGAACCCTCGTGAACTTCCTCCATCAACAAACTTGCCTCGTGTTCATAAACACAACGAAGTAACACCATATCAAAGTTCCTCTTATACAACCCACCATCCTTATTCAGAAAGAAGTTTCCTGCCAACCTTCTCAGAGTCTTCTTATCTTTGGTGGAGACACCTTCTGGATACTCCTGTATCTTCAGAAAGACCTTAATATCATGATACCACGGTTTTCCATCTGACACATCTTCAATTGCAAACACAAAAGCTGGTTTATCCAGGCGCATGATTCTAATCGAAGGTGTTTCATTCCAACAGTTCACCTTATACATGGATGCCAATGTCGCTAACGCATCAGCCATCTGATTCTCAGCTCGGGGCACATGATGAAAATCCACCCTGTCAAAGAACGGTAACAACCTTCTGGCATAGTTGTTATAAGGTACCAAATTTACCTGACGAGTCTCCCATTCTCCTGTAATCTGATTAACTACCAACGCGGAATCACCATAGACATCGAGGTTCTTAATTCTCAAATCAATTGCTTCTTCTAACCCCATGATGCATGCTTCATACTCCGCCTCGTTGTTGGTACACACGAATGCTAACCGGGCAGTGAAAGGTATATGAGAACCCTTTGGGGTTGTAATGATTGCCCCAATTCCATTACCATATGAGTTGACAGCCCCATCGAAGATCATCTTCCACTGTGGCCCAATCTCAGGTCCTTCGTCAGGTAGAGGCTCTTCACAATCTTTCATTTTCAGAAACATAACATGCTTGTCCGGAAACTCAAACTTCATGGGCTGATAATCCTCGACCGGATGTTCAGCAAGATATTCTGACAGAACACTTCCCTTAATGGCCTTCTGGGAAACATACTGAATATCCTATTCTATCAAAACCATCTGCCAAAGGGCTATCCTTCCACAAAGTGCTTGCTTCTCAAACATGTACTTAATCGGATCCATCTTCGAAATCAACAAGGTTGTGTGGTTTAACATATACTGCCTTAGGCGCTTGGCTGCCCAAGCGAGTGCACAACATGTCTTTTCCAACATAGGGTATCTTGATTCGCAATCAGTGAACTTCTTACTCAGGTAGTAAATGGCGTGCTCTTTTCTACCTGTCTCGTCGTGTTGACCGAGCACACAGCCCATCGAATTCTCAAGAACCGTGAGGTACATAATCAACGGTCTCCCAGACACCGGTGGCATAAGGACGGGAGGTTCCTGCAAATACGTCTTTATCCTTTCAAACGCCTCTCGACAATTTTCATTCCACTTGACCTCTTGATCCTTTCTTAGCAACTTGAAAATTGGTTCACACGTGGCTGTCAGATGAGAGATGAACCTAGCAATGTAATTCAACCTTCCCAAGAATCCACGAACCTCTTTCTCTGTCCTTGGCTCAGGCATCTCCTATATGGCTCTTATCTTGGCAGGATCAACCTCGATACCTCTTTCACTAACAATGCATCCCAGTAATTTACCAGACCTCACGCCGAAAGTGCACTTGTTCGATTCAATCTCAGTCTGAACTTCCTCAGCCTTTCAAACAACTTCTGGAGGTTTACCAAGTGTTCTTCCTCTGTCTCTGACTTCGCAATCATGTCATCAACATAGACTTCGATCTCCTTGTGAATCATATCATGAAAGAGAGTCACCATTGCCCGCTGATAGGTTGCCCCAGCATTCTTCAATCCAAAAGGCATTACCTTGTAGAAAAATGTTCCCCACGGTGTTATGAACGTAGTCTTCTCCATGTCCTCTAGGGCCATCTTGATTTGGTTATACCCAGAGAAGCCATCTATGAAGGAAAACACAGAATATTGAGCAGTATTGTCTACTAACACGTCAATGTGGGGGAGCGGGAAATCATCCTTTGGGCTCGCCCTGTTCAAATCTCGGTAATCAACACACATCCTGACCTTCCCATCCTTCTTAGGTACAAGTACGATATTAGCAACCCACGGAGGATAATTTGTCACAGCAAGAAATCCGGCGTCCAACTATTTCTGAACCTCTTCCTTGATCTTGACAGCCATATCTGGTTTCGTCCTTCTTAGTTTCTGCTTGACTGGAGTACAACCCTCTTTAAGCGGCAATCGGTGTGAAACAATGTCAGTGTTAAGCTCGGGCATGTCTTGGTAAGACCAGGCGAAGATATCCACATACTCTCAAAGCAATTCAACCAATCTTCCTTTAACGGTGTCTTCCAAAGCAGCCCCAACCCTTACTTCTCGTTTAACATCCTCGGTTCCCAAATTAATAGTCACAACTTCCTCCTGATAAGGTAGAATAACCCTTTCCTCTTGTTTCAGTAACCTGGCTAATTCTTCTGGTAAGTCACAGTCTTCGTCATTCTCTTCTTCGGCTTGGTAGATAGGATTGTCGAAGTCATATCGAGCCATAGCTAAGTTATGATGGGTGAAATCTGAACAAAGAAACCTGCATGATGGATGTTTTATGTTTATTATGAATGCAACAAACAAGAAAACACATTGCCATTTTGATGTGGGTTAATGCAACAAAGTAAAAATAGAAAAACAGGGATCAAAATATTTGAATGAAAAAACGTCCTTTATTGATGATAAAAATAACAAATAAACATCCAAGCCCTACAAATAAATATCACTACGTCTTGGGCAGAACGTAGGATTCAACATAACAGAAAACAAAAGTAAATTACTCCGGGCGCGTCACTTGGATGACTTTCTTGGAGGACCAGTTGCCTAAACTCTGACCAGGGGTGCAGGGACGGATCCACTCATCCATGTCATAGTCACTATCTCCTTCATCCTCAATAGCATTGACTCTGTCAAAAAAAACGTCGGCACTGGTGAAACGGACTGGACCATAGAACTTGGGAGGCTCTTCAGGATGCCTAGGTAGCCTGTAACCTAGTCCATGAGTATCTTGCTTTCTTTGAACATCAATGACACTGCCCCACTTCTGAGAACCACCAGCTTCAACTATAGCGCGCGCCTCTTTGAAAGAGGACATTGGAACCTCTGGTTGCCTGACAACTTCAGGTTAGGCAACCACCTCAGGATGACTGACTGCCTTTGGGGGTTCCTCGGGAATTTTCACAGCTTCAAAGGCTTGGCACAAAGTTTCCTGTATTTCACCGTCTACCTCTACATACTTGAAGGTCGAGAGGTGACTTACCATGATCTCCTCCTCACCACAAAAAGTCTTAACGTGGCCATCCACCATATACTTCAGCTTCTGGTGCAGCGTAGATGTTACTGCCCCAGCACCATGAATCCAAGGGCGACCCAACAAACAACTATAGGCAGGCTGAATATCCATTATGTAAAAGGTGGTGTTGAAAATCTCAGGACCCACCTTGATTGGCAGAACTAACTCTCCAAAAATTGACCTCTTTGAGCCATCAGAAGCACGTACCACCAAGTCACTTGGTGTACAAATCAACCCACGAGTATCCAATTTCATCAAAGCCTTCTTCGGTAACACATTCAAAGATGACCCAGTATCAACTAACACATGCGACATTAAGGAACCACAACATTCCACTGAAATGTGTAGAACGTTGTTGTGATTCCTCCCAGCCGGAGTCAGATCTAAATCGGTGAAACCCAAACCATTACCATCATTCACATGAGCCACAACCCCTTCTAACTGGTTGACAGACATTTCCTGCTGTACATAGGCCATATTCAAAACCTTCAGCAATGCATTTCGGTGTGCCTCAGAGCACAACAGTAAGGATAGAATGGAAATCTTCGATGGAGTTTGGTGCAGTTGATCAACAATCTTGTAATCACTTCTCCTGATCAACCTCATAAACTCTTCTACGTCTTCTGAGAAAGTATCCCCACCTGGCTTTGTCATAGAATTCTTTGCTTCCTGCCTCTGTACAGACTCATCCATCATCTGTTTACCTTTGTCTTGTCTTGAACTGCCAACTTGATCCTCAGACGGAATATAGATTCTACCACTCCTAGTGATAGCCCCTGCTTCAACAAGATTTTTCAACCCCTGTATTCACAGCTGATGTCTCTTCCAATTCCTGCTTCTTACCATTGACAAACACCTCGGCCCCATAGTTCCATGGGATGGCCTTGGTACTCTCATACGGGATTGGTCCAGGAACAGTGATAGTGACCGGCGCTGGTCTCGTCGGCGCTGATATAGTTATTGTCTTGAATGGAATTGTTATCGTGGCAACATCAATCTCTCTGTCAGTAACTTTACTCTGCTTACAACCCCTGTCAAACTGTAATATCCCTTCATTGATCATTTTCTGAATACCTGCTTTCAATAAATCACAACCGCCTGGCTGCGACACACATCCTACACAACCTTCATCACAGCCAGGAAATACCCCTCCCTTCAACAGTCTCTCCTTCACCACACGCAAAGGAGTTTGAACCTCGTTCACATCTGAAATCAAACTCAAGTCTTCACAGTCTTTAATAATAGCATTGACCCTCGACTCACCGTGATTCAGCATCAGGTTCTGATTCACATTTGGAACATCATTGGAGAAATTGATGGCTTTGGAATCCACCAAATCTTGAACCTGATGCTTAAAAGCTTTACAGTTCTCAATATGATGTTCGGGTGCCCCAGAATGAAACTCACAGTGGGCGTTGGCGTCGTAGCCTGGAGGTGGATTACCAGTAGGTGGGGCCAATGTTCTCTTCTGAATTAACTGTAGCTTTAACAAGTGCTGAAATAATTGAGAGTAGGGAAGAGGTGGAGTGTCAAAATGCCTATCACGCCTAGTCAGAGGCTGCGATCGGCGAGGAGCCTGATTTTGTTGTTGAGACACTGCTGGCTGCTGAGGTGCTGCTGGGATGGTTACAGAAGCCACCTGCTAATTGAAGTTCTGACGAGGTCCTTCTCTACCACGATATGATGACACAGAGTTTGTATCTCCTTCCCTCTTCTTGTAACTACTGGCATAAGGCTTCTTACTTCCTCCAGATGAGGACCCATCACCGCCTGATATTTTTCCTGCCTTAATTCCGCTTTCCACCATCTCTCCTACTAAGATCAAATCAGCAAACTTTCTGGTCATACCCGGTACCAGCTTTTCATAGTAATGACCCTACAAGGTGGCCATAAACATAGTTATCATTTCACGTTCCAACATGGGAGGCTGAACCCTTGCTGCCAATTCACGCCACCTCTGGGCGTACTCCTTGAAACTCTCATTGTTCTTCTGTGATAAGTTCTACAGCTGTGTCTTGTTAGGAGCCATGTCAGTGTTATATTGATAGTGTCTAATAAATGCCCCTGCCAGATCTCTCCAACTACGCACATCTTTCCTTTTGAGTTGCATGTACCACTCTAGGGATGCCCCAGATAGGCTATCCTGGAAGCAATGCATCATCAGCTTCTCATTCTTCATATGCGCAGCCATTTTACTCGCATATGCCCTCACGTGAGTCCTTGGGCAAGTCATACCATTATACTTCTCGAAAGTAGGAGTCTAAAACTTGTGTGGGATAACAACGCCTGGAACCAGTCCCAAATCTTCCAGATCCATACCCAAAGCATCCTGATTCACAACACCCCTCAGTTGTTCCTCAATTAACCTGAACCTCTGATCATTGTCAATCTGGGGGCCAGCATCCCCACCTGGCACAGAAAATGCATCTTCCTGAAGATCATCATACTGACGGCCATGAATTGCACCGACATTGTTACCTTCCCCCACTACATTAGGAACCACAACATTTTCTCCTCCGCCCGGAGGAATCACAACACCAGCAACAGGAATACTTCCGCCCGGAGGGCCATTCTGAACATTATTACCAGTAACACCAGTATGAAGGACACCCTCTTCATCAATTCTCGCAATCAGTGGCTGAACGAGAGTCCTTAACTGCTCTTGGTCTTGAGCAACCCCTTGTATCAAATCCATGAATTGGTTCATACGAGTCTGCATCTCAGTCATCTCATTTTGTAGCTGATCCATGAGTCTCTTCTGATTTTGTCTGGTAGAATACCGATGAATGTGATGATCTGCAATCCTGAGATTAGAACAAGATAAGAATACCGGAGATAAACACCTGTTATGCACAATGATTATGCAAAATGATTATGAATATGCAAATACAAATGAACATGTTTGAATCTTCGCAGGGCGATCCACCCCTTGATTCCAGTTTAACAACAAGATAGAACGAAACTTCTGCTCATATATTAAGAAAACCAGGGGAAAACCAAATGTCAACAATCACAAATCCAAGATAACAAGTCTGAACACAATAATCATAGATCCCAACCAACAAGCCTGGCGATGGTCCAAATAATGTAAGAAAATAGAAAACTAAGGCATGTCATCAAAGTCCACAAGTGTCAATCCCCCCATCCATTATGCTTTTTGCTCCAGTCTTGAATTTCCTTGAACAGCTTTTTGGTGTCGGGGTGCTTCGGTCTCTGAATTAACTCTTGAATGAGAACGTCTCTCCTATGCATGATCCCTTCCAAGTATCGGCAATGCAACTCCCAAGCGTCTTCTCCAGAAACACTATCCATGCTAGGACCCTCATTTCTAGGTCTCTTCACTTCATCTTGGATCTTCAGTTCCTCTATGGAGGCTATGGCTTCATTGAGTCGACCCTCGACTGCTTGTCTCTGGAAAATCCCTGATAGTATCTCAGCGTCTTTCTTCTTGAGCTGCGACTTCAATTGACCAATCTGAGCTAGATAATCGTCTTCTTTTCGCTTATTCTCAGCCATTGCAGTTTCTCGGTGAGCATTGAACCTGTGAATTTTTAACAAAGCCTTGTCCAATTCTTCCTTCTTAGACTCGAGAACTTTACTGATACCGTCTAGAGCTTGCTTCATCCTTTGTCTGGATGCGACCTTGTCAGCTAGCTCCTTTTCTGCCTCAGCGAGAAGTTATGTCTTCAACTTGGCGATATGAACAGCTTCACCCCGCTCATGCTTCAACTGGTAAATCTCTCTTTGTAGCTCACTATTTTCTTCTCGCAACTTTTCCTTTTCAGCCCACAACTTGTTAAACTTCTCTATTTCAACAGTGGTAGGAGACTCAATCAGCAAGGGGTAAGATGGTGGTTCCTTGGCAAATGGCAAAAGCTCTTCCTCTACCCTTTTCTGAATCCAATCTTCATACGCAGGAAATGTTCTGTTGTTGCTCTTTCCGAAAGAAGTCTTCCCTTTCTTATGACGATCTCCCCAAGTATTTGCAGCTTCTTTCAACAGTTCTGGATTGATTTCCCCACTCAGATATAAAGATTCTTGGACCTCCTCGTCTCTTGGTGGCTCTTTCAAGGCATACCCGAATTGCCTAATAGCAAGAATAGGGTTGTAGTTAATTCCCCCTTTCCTTCCTATTAGAGGCACATTTGGGAGACCTGCACAACTAATCATGATATCTTGGCCCAACAAGTCACGGTTAACCCAAATTATATTATTTGCTCTGAAACCCATCAATCTTTTGGACCACTCCAAAGTTCCTCGAGTATCTACAAATGCCCCAGATTCGGGAAGACGATCAGCAAACCATTTGTAGAAGATTGGCGCATAAAGATAAAGGGGTCCACCCCTCCTCTTCTCATTCTTATAATGCACTGAATAATACAGATCTCCAAGCAAAGTAGGTACCGGATTCTTCATGGTAAATATCCGGACAGCGTGCATGTCCACAAAATCCTTCATATTCAGAAACAACACTGTTCCATAGACACACACACCCAAGATGGCGTTGAAAACTGTCCAACATCTAGCCTAGGCATACACAGCAGCCTGTTCTATCAAAACTTTCGCATGAAAACCTTTACACCCTCCCTTGCTGGCAATGTTATTTTTCAACAAAGATGGATCCAAATGCAAAGCCTCGGAAACCTTTTCCAAATCAGGAAGTTCCTCAGAAGGATAGAAAGGAGCTTCTTTTTTAATGGCAACATCCAAAATGAGAGAAAATTCCTCCAATGTCGGAGCCAACAGATAATCAGTGAATAGAAAACAACGCAGGTGAGGGTCATAGAATTGCACCAGAGTGTGCAAAGCCTTATACTCGTATTCAGTGATGTTGCGAGCAAAATTCATAATTCTTCCATACTCTTCTCTAAAGTTTGCCAATACCCCAGGTTCTGCCATAGACACAATCTTGTGAACAATATCCAGAAAAAGTAATGGGAACTTGTACACTATGATGTTCTTTCTCTTCCCAGTGCTCATCCTTAATAGTCTTCAAAAACCGGAATCAAAGTTAGGATGCAACCCTGTAAATTAACAAAACATGTTAGGATGCGGAATGATGATGCAAATGCACACATAGGATCAAGGATGCCACACAGATTGAACAACTGCTGCACTGAACCACTGTATAATCTCAAAGGTCTGACCAAATACCCAGAATACCAAAATAACCACAGTGCCACACTGATAAATCTGTTGATCAGAAAACCGGGTATGTTGAAGGTCAATGTTACCTGCAAACCTGTAAACACCCTGCCCTCTCACATGTGGGTACTAGAAAGCCGAGGATCCTCAATATCACGGGCTCTCAGGTCGAGAAATGATGATACGGTCACCATTTCTGGTTTGGCATCATCACCAATCGAGGAGGCCTCAACTGATTCCCCTCAAAAAGAAAACATCCCTTGGCAACTCCTCAGCTTTGGCACTGAGGTCGAGAAGCAATAGTACATTCATCCCTCGGGGTACAGTACTATCGCCAAACGAGGAGTGCTTCCACCGATTCTTTACCAAAAAGAAACCCTATAGCAAGTTCCCAGCATTGGGTCCTCGGATCGACATGTGTAATGGGTTTGCCATTTCTGGTCTGCCATTATCATGTCTCGGGAGGAGTGCCGTTACTGAGTTCTCAGGAATGGTCGCCAGAGTCGACAGTTTTCTAGGTTACATTCAATCATCTACACCAATGCGCAGGATAGAACATTACCAAAGAGAACCTCGTCTGGATGTGGAGTTTTCATGTATACTATGTCTGGACAAACGCCACACGAGTCACACTACTTGCCACGCTAATCCTACGTGTATGCTCAAGCCTGGGTATTGGGCTTATCTCTCAGAACTCCCAACCCGCTAAACAGAAAAACAGTGCAGCAGCTGATAATAATATGCAATGCTGAAATGCGGTAAAAATAAAATACGACAAATAAAGCAAAACAAAAATAAAAACACCCAAAGAGAACAAAGACAAGCAAGCGCTAGGATTGACTCGCTTAGGGATGGACCAGCATAGGTCAACTAGAGTCCCAAGCAGAGTCGCCAGCTGTCGCTCCCAGGATTTTCATCCAGATACAAACGCGAGAGTGGCGCGAAAAAACAGAGTCGCCAGCCGTGTAAATTTATCCCAAGAGAGGGAAGGGGAACACCGTATAAACCTGAGGAAGAGGGAAAGGAATGGTCATCGCAACCATATCCTGGGTTCGGGAGTCGGTTACGCGAGGGGAAGGTGTTAGCACCCCACGCGTCCATCGTACTCGATGGGATCCACGCTTGTTGTCTATTCTAAGGGTGAGTTATCTTATCATCTATGGCTGTACTAAGACGGGGGAGGGGAAAACAAGGACAGACTCGGTAGGACGTCGGCGTCCTAGGCCTACGTACCCCCTTTGTCCAATGGGGAATTCAGAGTCAACGTAGTTCGGACCAAGTTCTTTTTGTGTTTTTTATGAGCGGCGTTAAGTTCGCGTCCGGCAGTTAGGGTCGATGCCTATTTGCGACTCAGACGGAAAGTAACGTGCTCTTTTTAAAAATAGCCTTTAGTTTGATGATCCTGCAGGATAAAAAGGTTTGAAGTTTGTTTGTATTTTTTTAGGACAGAAGTGACTTGAGTTAGTTTATAACTCACCTTGAACCAAAGTCTATGACACGGGAACGAATGCGTCACATGGTCGTCCCCAATGGGACGTATGCTCAACACTCTAGAAGAGAAAAGGGGGACCCCTCAATCTTCATTTCCTATGTTTAAGGCTTGTGTGCAAGGCAAGTTAACCTTATTAAGTATCTTAGAGATGTTTTGAGATGAGAAGAGGGACTCAAGAAAAAAGAAAAAAAGACTACGGGGAAAAATCTATCCTAATGTTATCATGCAAAGATGGCCCTAAGGGGAGGTTTGACAACAACCTAAGCCTAAAGAAAAGGAAAGATGAGAGAAAGAAAGAATGAGAGTGGACATGGATAACTATCCACACCCCAAATAACTTACCTCAGCTTCTGCATAAAAGGTTAGTACAAAACAGACATACGTAAAAGAAATGAGACAAATGAAACCCAAGCAATGACATGTAATGGTAATCAAGTGACCTATAACAATTCAAGCATGGTTTTTGAAGTCAAAGACACAATCCCAAAACAATGGCACAAGTGCCTTCTCAAACAAATAATCAGACATGATTAAGGATGTGCATACAAGAAGATCTCACACAAAGAGCAATTAGACAATTAGAAACACACCTTCTAAAATCACCAAATTAATTATCAATATATCTCAACCAGAACCAAACAACATGTCCAAAACTCATGCCAAAATTCAAAGTATAAGTCAGTCAAACAATCATGCAAAATTCAGACAAGAAACATGACTCAATATGCAAAAAGGAGGACTAAAATGCAATATGAAATGATTTTAAAAATGAGAGAAAAATATTTTAATGCAATTCAGTGTGTTGGTGAATGAATAAAAAAAATGAGTTCAAAACGTTTTATGGATGATGAGAAATAAAATAAACAAGTCATGGTATGCATGTATGAAATAAATTCAAAAAGAAAATAAACAAATAATTATTTCAGATGCTAAAAATAAAATAAAATAATAATATAAAATTTGGTAAAATTTTATAAAATGCCAAATGTGATTCATGAATTTTTTGGTAATTTTTTAATGCAATTAACTATTTTTAAAATGATTAAAATGAACATAATACAATTAATAAAAATAAAAATGAAGAAAACAAGTGGGAGGTGCGTTCTGTAATACAAACACGATGAGAATGAACCTGGGCTGGAAGGAGGGTGTGTAAATAGCAGGCCCAAACATTAAATCCACCAGAAAAAATAAAATAAAAAAAAGGATGCATGCGTGGACTTCAGTCAATCTCAGATCCAATCATAGCCAATGGATTAATCCTACGCACCACACTAAGTTAATCAACCAACATAGTAAACGTGATCAACAGTTCAGATTCGCGTGCACATCATAGTTAACATACACATCCGCGCATACAATCACTCAGCATACCATGGAATCACACGTGAGCAGCACATGATTTCATTAACTTGTTGGCACAACCATGTCCACAGGATTAAATCAACGTACCATAATCAGTCAACTAATCAAAAAGTACGCAAGATGATAGGCTAGGATTGAGTGTGCACAATAATTAACGTGGGGTAATGAACACACAAACATTAAATAAAATCAGAAAAAAAATAAAACGTGGCAGCATGTGGGTCGTGGGATCAAACAAATCAACGGTGGAAACTTCATCTCCTACCTCCAGCCCCTTCACCTCGCCGGAACCCTTACCAGTCACCGGAGATAGGGTTCCGGCCACCCTCTCCGACCACTTGCAATGAAAAAAAACCCAGAACACGCACACGAATATACCTTCCTGACCAAAATTTCATGAGGATCTCAAATATCCAATTAAAAATCACAAATAATCAACACACAAAGAAAAACGAAGAGAACAAGCTAGGGTTCAAAAACTTTAAACACACGATACAACCAGAACATGCGTCCAAATTCAAAACAAAATATACCAGAATGATCAATGAATGTCACACAACATTATGCATGTCAAAAATCTGAGTTTTAAGATCATGAAAAATACCACCAACCTGAGATCACGCCACCTATTCCCTTGCTATTAGCTTCAAGTGATGATTGCTTTGTGCTCTATGGATCCTCAGGACTCAGATGGTGAAAGAAGTTTTGGAAAAGCTCTTCTGGATTGTGAGATTCAAATGATTTAAGTTTTAGGGTTCAAATTTTTTTTCTCCTCAAAATCACGTGTGTTCTCCCCTAACCAATGCATGAGTAATCTTAAATACTTAGGGTTAATCCACTGATGATCACTTGGGCCTTTGTTAATTCATCACTTAGTGAGTTTTGGGTAATTTTGGAAATTTGAATAATGTGAAATACACCCTCCTCCATGCATGCATATCCAAACCCTTGATGATGGATCACTTATTTAACAATTTCTAATCACACCTGAATTTGATTTGGGCCTTTAGATGTTTTGGTTCATGAGTTTTGAATGATCTTGTAATTTTGCACAATGGAAAATAAGTGATGAATAAACCATGGATCCACTTTATTCAAAGGCCAAAAATGATCCTTATGGATTGTCCTTTGATGTTATAATGTGGCTTGAAACAATGGAATCAATTATTGGTCACTATGTCCCAAAATGCAAAGGTTGTGAAAATGGAACCCTAAAAACCACTTTGCCTTCTTTGGATCATAACTTGAGTTTCACAAATGATATGGAGACCCACTAGTACTTGTTGGAAATGGGAGAAACAGATCTTCAACTTTTATGTTTCAGTAGAATTCATTTGAAGCTTTCTTGATGATGAAAAGTCAAGTTGAATGCAGTGTAAGAACTTGCCCAAAAAGGAAACTTTCAAATTATAGGTCATTTCCATATTTAGTAACTTTTGCACCAACCCTTGATTCTTGATAAATGATATGAAACTTGGCTCTTAAAGACCATCTGAGGATGTGAGACCTTGAAAACCTTGAAGAGAACCTCAAAATTTCAGAGTTGACTTCCCCTCTCACTGTTGACTTTTCCCCAATTCTCCTGATTCCCCATCCATTGGCCAATTGAATCTCTCCTGAACCAAACTGATGGACAATCTTCCATTCTTAGATACTTAGGGACCCAAGGAATACCATGGAATCAAGTCTTGCCAAAAAAAACAGAAATAAACTGACTTTATAGCAAACCCTAATCTTGGTACCCTCAGTCTAGGAGGAAATAGCACAGTCTCCAAATCCAAATTCCTCTGAATATGATATGTATCCTCTCCAACAAAGATAAGATATGCCATTTGATGATGATAAAAACCCAAGAAGCTTGCCCATTGGAGCAATAGACCCAAGAATCTCAAAACCCTAATTTCTGCACTGGTTAGGATAGAGTGATCCACTTGAGCTCTCTTGGACAATATAAGGACTCTTGCTTGACCCTCTGAAGAACATCTTCTCCTCTTGAACTGCCTCAAGCACCTTGACCCCATGCTAAGAACCAATGAGATGCACACATGATAATGCAAAATGAGATGAAACATAAGCCAGTTAGTACTAAAGGTAGGAGAGCAAATTTTGGGGTGCTACACCCTACACTCAAATATCTCGCAAACGCTCTCAAAACGCGATAAAACATCACAACAATGAAAAATAATATATTATCAAATAAAACTCAAAAATAAAGTAATATAATAATAAAATAATCAACTCGACTAGATTAAATAAAACTAACTAAAACTGGGGCGTTACAACTCTCCCTCACTTAGAGATTTTCGTCCTCGAAAATAATACCTGAGACGAACAACTCCGGATACGACTCCCGCATCCGACTCTCCAACTCCCAAGTCAAATTGCCCTCAGCAGCGCCTCCCCACGCTACTTTCACAAGCGCAATATCCTTGCCTCTTAACCGCTTCAACTCGCGATCCAAAATCCTCACTGGTAATGCCTCAACCGTAAGGTTCTCCCTTACCTCAACTTCATCTATCGGAATCACATGCGACGGATCCGGAAGATATTTCTGAAGCTGTGAAACATGGAACACATCGTGCAAATTCGACAGACTCGGCGGCAACGCCACCCGATAAGCCACAACACCCACTCTCGCGGATATCTGGTAAGGACCAATAAATCAGGAAGTAAGCTTCTTCGACTTCAATCCACGACCAACACCCGTTACCGGTGTAACTCTCAAAAATACATGATCGCCCTATTGAAACTCAAGATCTTTCCTCCTTCGATCATGATAACTCTTTTTCCTACTCTGAGAAGCCTTCATTTTCTCACGAATAAGTTTTACCTTTTCTGTAGTCTGTTGCACTAACTCCGGTCCAACCACCGAACTCTCACTAGATTCATGCCAACACAACGATGTTCGGCATCTTCTTCCATACAACGCTTCAAAAGGTGCCATTCCAATACTTGAATGGAAACTGTTGTTATACGTGAATTCAATCAACGCAAGATAACTATCCCACGCACCACCTTGCTCAAGAACACAAGCCCGCAACAAATCTTCCAACGATTGAATAGTTCTCTCGGTCTGACCATCCGTCTGCGGATGATAAGCCGGACTCAATCTTAACTTGGAACCTAACGCCTTTTGCAAGCTTTCCCAAAATCTGGAAGTAAACCTAGCTCCCGGATGTATACTCAAATTACTCCGGTGTCCTTCCTCCAAAATCATCCTTTTCAAATCCAAATCATCAAGAATACAAATTCTACCACGAAATCTCAAAACACCCTTATCATCCTCTTTAAAGTCCTCATTCACACTTAGATCCCCAACCGTCATCAAATCAACAAATTTCACATCCATCTTCTATTTCTCACTAACAGTCAACAGAAAATCATTAGTGACTTTTAACATTCTAAGCCTCACACTGTCAGACGTCAATTCACACACCAAACTCAAATCTCTAAAAGCTTCCAAAAGTTCCCACTCTTTAACCATCAAAATCGACATATGCAACGACTTCCGGCTTAACGCGTCGGCTACCACATTAGCTTTACCAGGATGGTAATTCAAGCTAAAATCGTAGTCCTTCAAAAATTCCAACCATCTTCATTGCCTCATATTCATTTCTTTTTGATCAAACAAGTATTTCAAACTTTTATGATCACTAAAGACTTCGAATCTTGCACCATAGAGATAATGCCTCCAAATTTTCAACACAAAAACCACATCCGCTAATTCCAAATCATGAGTAGGGTAATTCTTCTCGTTAATCCGCAATTGCCTCGAAGCATAAGCCACAACCTTACCTTCTTGCATCAACACTCCCTCTAAACCAATCAAAGACGCATCACAATACACCACAAACAGTTCAGTAGGATTCGGTAAGACCAAAATCAGAGCTGTAGTCAATCTTCTCTTCAGCTCACTAAAACTTTCCTCACACTGAATATCCCAAATGAACGCTTTACCTTTACAAGTCAACTGGGTCAAAGGAAGTGCTAACTTAGAAAAACCTTCAATGAATCTTCGATAATAACCAGCTAAACCCATAAAGCTTCTAATTTCAGTAACAGATCTAGGAGCCTCCCATTGTAGAACTGCATCTACTTTAGATGGATCCACAGCAATACCATTACCTGAAATCACATGTCCAAGAAAACTCACTTCTGACAACCAGAACTCACACTTGGACAACTTGGCAAAAAGTTTCCTTTTCTTCAAAATTTGCAACACAACACGCAAATGCTCCGCATGTTCCTCTCGGGACTTAGAATAAATCAAGATGTCATCAATAAACACAACAATAAATTGATCCAAATGCTCATGGAAAATACGATTCATATACTCCATAAACACATCTGGCGCATTAGAAACCCCGAACGGCATCACAGAATATTCATAATGACCGTATCGTGTCCTAAAAGCCGTCTTCTGAATATCTTCCTCTTTCACTCTTATCTGATGATAACCCGACCTCAAATCAATCTTACTAAACACACAAGCACCTACCAACTGATCCATTAAATCATTAATTCTCGGAAGAGGATACTTATTCTTAATTGTCACCTTATTCAGCTGGCGATAATCAATACATAATCGCATACTTCCATCTTTCTTTTTCACCAATAAAACTGGAGCACCCCAAGGCGACACACTTGGCCTCACAAACCTCCTTTCTAACAAATCATTCAACTGCTTCTTCAACTCAACCAACTCAGATGCCGACATACGATAAGGTGCCATAGATACAGGTCTAGTACCAGGAACTAGATCTATAGAAAACTCCACCTCTCTCTCTCTGGCGGTACATTTGAAATATCCTCAGGAAACACTTCCGGAAAATCACACATAACTGGAAACACATTAATTGAAACTTGACTATCCACAGTCAACGATGCAAACAACCCGAACAACTGAGCTTCCTCCGCCAAAAGTTTCTTCAACTCTTTGGTAGATAAGAAATTCGAGTCCCCGTCTTCCTCAAGAGAAGGAAATCTTACCAGCTTATGATAACAATCAATATGCACCCGATTAAACTGCAACCAATTCATTCCCAGAACCACATCTAAACCCTCCAACGGCAAACACACCAAATCCATCTCAAAATATTTACCATAAATGGTCAAAGGACAACTTAAACAAACCAAAGAAGTAGTTACTGACCCCATTGTTGGAGTATCAATAACCATCTCTCCACTCATCAAAGACAACAAAAGATTCAAACGCTTCGCGCACTCAGACGAAATAAACGAATGAGTCGCTCTAATATCAATAATAGCAACTAAAGGCATACTATTAATAAAACAAGTACCTCTTATCAGACGGTCTGCACTTGTAGTCTGAGTCCCTGCTAATGCAAAAACTTTCCCACCAGCTGGAGCCTGCTTTGGTTTCAGACACTTTGTACTAACATGACCAGGTTCACCACAGTTGAAACACTTCACCACATTTCTTTTACAATCAGCTGCGATATGTCCTAAACCTCCACAATTGGAACACTTTCTCATATCTTTCCTGCATTCAAACTGACGATGTCCTAAGTCACCACACCTATAATATCTCAAGGGACTAGACATTCCTCCCCCACTTGGCCTTTTCTCAAAATTACCTCTCTGCTTACCCTTATCAGCTGGTGTCACATAAGGACCACCACGGAATGGTTTCTTCCCTTTCCTTTCGTTCACACTCTTATAGTGAGTAGAACGAGCTTTGCTATCTTCCTCATGAATCCTACAATAATCCACCAGATCTGAAAAACCTCCTAATCCTTTGATAACCGATTGCCTGCTTAATCTCAGGACGCAATCCGTTCTCAAACTTCACACACTTGGAAAACTCTGCAGTAGCTTCAGCATAATGTGGATAAAACTGAACAAGTTCCACAAACTTAGCAGTGTAATCAATAACAGACATATTACCTTATTTCAATTCCAATAACTCTATCTCTTTCTTTCCTCTTACGTCCACAGGAAAATACTTCCTCAAAAATTCCCTGCTAAACAAAGCCTAAGAGACCTCTTCACCTGTAACTTCCCAACCATGACGCGTACTAACCCACTAATCATCAGCTTCCTCCTACAACATGTGAGTACCCAGTCTCACCTTATGTTCCTCAGCACAATCCATTACTCGAAAGATTATTTCAATCTCTTTAAGCCAACTCTGTGCACAATCAGGATCATGTCTCCCTTTGAAGACAAGCGGTTTGTTCTCCCTGAACTCATCGTTTCCACCAGCATTAGGTGCACCCTGCACAGCCCGAGCCATAGCTTGCATAGCCGCAGCCAAAGCAGCGTCATTCCTACCAGCCATATTCTGTTCATTTCCAATAACAACAACTATGGTTAAACAAACAGCTCACCCAAACACAACGACCACCAAGGACTGACACAAACTGACACGGACTGGCTCTGATACCACTTAATGTAACACCCCCAATCTATACCCCCAATTAGATAAAGCGATAAAAATTTCATCAGAGTATAATTAAAACATTCATGGCATAGACTGAGGCGTCACATCAATTGAGACAAAATACAATAACTTGCTCATAAAGAAATGCAACAATCAGGTAGCAATTAACAGAGAAACTTAGTTCTTACTATCCACAATTCAGATACAGAATAAAAGCGGAAAATCTGAAACTGAATTTCATATATATATATATATATATATATATATATATATATATATATATATATCACATAAAAAGTTTATTTGTCATACGCAGAATCATACATGTACAATCCAAAAGATATAGGTACATATACACAATAATGCAGTATGTTAAAGGCCATGATTTTGGCCAATGCTTCCGCCTCGATCCACTTCGTGAAGTAATCCACCCCGACGATGAGGTATTTGTTTTGATATGATCCTACGACGAAGGGGCCAAGGATGTCCATTCCCCACCAAGCGAACGGCCACGGGGATGATAGCGTTTTGAGCTCACTGGGGGGAGCGAGGTGCATATCCCCGTGGCGCTGGCACCTCTCTCACTTCTTGACGTGTTCCTTGGCGTCTTGTTGCATGGTGGGCCAGTAGTATCTTGCGCGAAGCGCCTTACGGGCTAACGAGCGGCCGCCGAGGTGCTGGGCGTTGATTCCCTCGTAGATTTCCTGGAGGATGTCGGGGACCTTAGTCTCCTCGACACACCGGAGGAGGGGGATAGAGAATCCTCGCCGGTATAGCTTATCCTCGACTATTGTGTAGGAGCACGCCCGCCTTTTGACCATTCCTGCTTCTTTGGGATCTTCGGCCAGCTTGCCTGTCATGATGTATTCGTATACCGGGGTCATCTAGCAGTTGCTATCCCCTATGGCGTTGATGTCCGAAACCATGACTGGTTTGTCGATGCTTGGGCGGGAAAGCACTTCTTGTATGACGGACTTGTTCCCGCCTTTCTTCTTTGTGCTCGCCAATTTTGACAGGACGTCCGCTCGGGCATTATGCTCGCGGGGGATGTGAGTTACTTCCGCCGAGGTGAACTTTTTCATCTTTTCTTTTACTAAGGCCAAGTATTCTATGAGGCTGTCGTTCTTGGCTTGGTACTCTCCTCAGACTTGCGAGGCTACGAGCTGAGAATCGGTGAAAAGTTTGACCTCCTTGGCGCCGAGGTCCTCGGCCAGCCGGAACCCTGCGAGGAAGGCCTCGTATTCGGCTTGGTTGTTCGATGTTGGGAAGGATAGTTCGAGGGACACCTCGATCAGGATGCCTTCCTCGTTTTCCAGGATGATTCCCGCGCCGCTTCCCTTCGGGCTGGATGCTCCGTCGACATAGATTGTCCATTTCTGTGACCCGTTGGTCGAGGGTTCCAGGGCGGTCATCTCTGCTACAAAGTCGGCTAGTACCAGTGCCTTCAGGGCTTTCCTCCCTTCATATCGGATGTCAAACTCGGCGAGCTCGAGTGACCACCTGAGCATCCTCCCCGCCATGTCCGGCCATCCGAGGAGCTGCCTAATAGGCTGTTCGGTCCTTACGATGACGGTATGGGCGAGGAAGTAGTGGCGTAGCCTCCTGGCCATGGTGACGAGGCCCAGTGCGACTTTCTCGATCTGCTGATATCTGAGTTTGAGGCCTTGGAGGGCTTTGCTCGTGAAGTAGACTGGCTTCTGCCCGTCCGAGGTTTTTCGAATAAGGACGGCGCTGACTACTTCGCTCGTGATCGCAAGATACAAGAAGAGTGTTTCCCCGTTCTCAGGCCGTGAGAGGACCGGGGGTTGCGACAGGACTTGTTTTAAGTGTGCGAGTGCTTGCTCGCATTCCTCGCTCCAATTAAACTCCGCTTTTTGTCGAAGAAGTTTAAAAAATAGGAGTGCGTACTGCGCGGATTTGGCGACGAAACGGGAGAGGGCGGTGAGCATCCCGTTCAACGATTGTATTGACTTCTTTGAGTCTGGGGTGGGGAGCTCGGAGAAAGCCCTACACTTGTCGAGGTTTGCCTCGATTCCTCGTTCCGTGAGGTAGAATCTGAGGAACTTTCCTGCCCGGACGCCGAAGGTGCACTTGTCGGGATTGAACCTCATGCGGCACCTCCTCGCCGTGTCGAACACCTTCTTGAGGTGCGCGGCGTGGTCGACTTCTTCTGCAGACTTGATGATCATGTCGTCCATGTAGACTTCGAGCATGTCTCCAATTTCAGCCCGGAAAACCTTGTTCATCATCCGTTGGTAGGTCGCACCGGCATTCTTCAGACCGAAGGGCATTACGTTGTAATAGTAGTTGCCCGACGCAGTCATGAAGGCCGTGTGTTATTTTTCGACCTTGTC
The DNA here is from genome assembly GCA_022829125.1 of Lathyrus tuberosus. Lineage (NCBI taxonomy): Eukaryota > Viridiplantae > Streptophyta > Magnoliopsida > Fabales > Fabaceae > Lathyrus > Lathyrus tuberosus. Next base: position 3,484,779 of record JALAZF010000517.1, read on the forward strand.
CATGGGAATTTGATTGTACCCCGAGTAAGCGTCCATGAAAGATAGTAGTTTGTAACCTGCAGAATTGTCGACCAGTTGGTCGATGTTAGGCAAGGGGTAACAGTCTTTCGGGCAAGCCCGGTTAAGATCAGTGTAATCAACGCACATTCTCCATTTTCCATTATTCTTTTTAACAAGTACAACGTTGGATAGCCATGTTGTGTATTTGGCTTCTGAAATAAAATTTGCCTCTAGGAGGTCTTTTACAGCTTTTTCAGCAGCCTCCGCTTTCTCGGGAGACTGCTTACGCCTACGTTGTGCTATGGCCCTAGCGGCCGGATCTACTGCGAGCTGATGGCAAGCCACCTCGGGGTCAAGGCCAGGTATCTCGGATGCGCTCCACGCGAAGAGGTCAGCATTCTCCCTCAGACATGCTTTCAGCTGCTCCTTTGCCAGGTTGGGGATCCCGGCGCCAATCTTCACGTTGCAGTCTGGATCGTCCCCGAGGGACACGAGCTCGAAGTCTCCATCTGGGATGGGGCGCGCTGGGTGGAGAGGCTGCCCTTTGTTCTCCGCCTGGTGGTTGAGACTTCGACACTGTCTTCATCGGGCTCGCCGGAGAACCTGCTGTCGAGGTCGACCGCGTTGACGCGCGGGAGAGGTACCTGTTCGGCATCCTGGGGTGGCTTGGCCATGGTCTTGGGTTTGGGGTCGATGGAACTTAGGCCTTTGATAGCGGCATCGAAGCATCTTCTAGCTGCGTCGATGTCCCCATGCATCATCACTACTCGTCCCCTGGTCGTGTAGTACTTCATTTTGAGGTGGACCGTCGATGGCACCGCCGTTAGTTCAGCCAGGGTGGTCCTCCTGAGGATGCAGTTGTAAAGTGATGGGCATTCGACCACCAGAAAATGGATCTTCACCTGTCGGGCCGTGTCTTCGGCCCCGAACGTAACCATTAGCTCCACGTAATCCCATGGTCAGGTGGTGGTCCCATTGAACCCCTGTAGATCTGAACCGACGTACGGGGTCAGATGCCTCTCGTCAAGCTGAAGGGTCCCGAACAAATGAGAATACATGATGTCGACCGAGCTCCCCTGGTCGACTAGGATCCTTCGAACGTCGAAGTTCGCCATCTGTACCCTGATCAGGAGGGGAATAATGGCGTTTGGTGCTCCCCCGGGGAGTTCCTCGAGGTAGAATGTGATGGGATTGGAGTTTCCCCGCACTTTCTCGAGGGTGGCCGCCTTCGCAGATGTCGCGGATTCCAGTTCGTCAAACTTTCGCTTGATTGAACCGATCGACAGTTTCTCGGGACCGCCTCCGGAGATGACCATCGCTTTGGGGAAGCCTTCCCAGGTGCTACGGGCAGTGACGGGGTCTTCGTCGGGGAAGGTCGCCCACATGTTGCGGATTGCTTCTTCGCCCTCAATGATTGGGGGAACGAAGAAGTCCTCGGGCCGTGTGATGCTGAGGGCGACCTGAAGCTGGTTGTCGGTAGGAGGAGGTGTCGTCTCCTCGATGTCCTGCGCTTCCCGTGAACTCGGACGAGGAGGGTCGTTCTTTTGGGCATATTTCTTCAAGTGCCCCTCTTTTATGAGAATCTCAATCGCATCCTTGAGATGGATGCAGTCTTCGGTCACATGCCCGTGGCTTCAGTGGAACCGACAGTACTTTGATTTGTCCATGTTTGATTTGGGAGCAGCGGGCTTCAGGAAGCGAACTCCTCCTTTTACAAACTCGGAATTCTGGCATTCAGAGAGGATTCGAGACAGGGGAGTGTTGAGCAGGGTGTACTCCGTGAATCGGCAATCCGGTCCACGCGGTTCCCGAGGATCACAGTTTCGGTTCTCTTTCTTCTTTTCTCCTCCTCGTCGGGGAGAAGATTCCTCATCTTTGTGGCCGCGGGGGCCTTCTCTACGTCTCGTCTCAAGAGCGATTTGAGTTGCTTCAGTCTCCTCGAGTTCGATGTACTTCTAGGCCCGAGCGAGAAGGTCCTCGAGACGCCGGGGTCTTCAGAGGCCTATGGATTTGGCAAAGTCAGACCCGGCGCGCAGTCCATGGATAATTAAGTATTTCTTCATGTCGTCGGTCGTATGGACCTCAACGGCTTCCTTGTTGAACCTCCGTCTTTGGGTGTTGACGAGACGCGGTGAAGTGTTTAGTGAAGCGTTGTTTCAGTTGCTTCCATGACGTGATCGACCCATGTTCCAGACCCTTATACCAAGTCATGGCTCCCTTCCGCAAGGTGGTGGGGAACAACCTGCACCTGATGGCTCCCCTGACATTTCGGAAGTCGAGCATTGCTTCGAAACTCTCCATGTGATCGTCAGGGTCGGTCAGCCCGTCATAGGTCCCCAATGGTGGGGGTTTCTCCATGCCCGCAGGGATTGGGGCGTTCATGATTTCCCATGACAAAGGGGTCCTCAGGTCCTCGTCGTTGCTACCAGCCGGGGATCTCGAAGGCGATCGATGGTGCCGTGGAGGGGAGTTCCTCGAACGGTTTTTTGGTCTTTCTTCGGTCTGCTTGGACTTCTTGGAGGTGGTGGAGGCCCTGGGTTCCTTCCGAGGCGGGGAATGAGGGCGCTTCTGGGAGATCGTCAGTTGGGGGCGCTCGAGACGCGGTCGGCGACCCTGGCGTACCGGCGACGGGGTCCGAGAGTCTTCGGAAGGGGTCCTTCGCGGGGAAGGAGAACGTCGAGGTGACGGGGGACGACGATGTCTTCGCGGGGAAGATCGTTGTGCCTGTCCTTGCTCCAAGGCTTCGATTCTGGTGTTCTGCTGCGCGATCAGCTGATTGGTCTGGTTGATCAACGCAAACAAGGCCACGGTGCTCGGGTCCGCATTGAGCGGCGGAGCAACTGGTTGGAGAACGACTTGCTGGTCGTTCTGGAGGGCGGCGTCGTAGGCCACATCCTGGGATTCCGGGGAGGCGGTATGCCCGTCTCTTATGTCACCTTCGCCGCCGTTGAGGATGACGGCGTCGTCACGGTGGTTCCCGTTCTCAAGCTGTGCGAGCACGGTGTCTAGAGCCTGGTTGACTGTCGGATTGGCCATGTTGGTGATGAATGGAGAAAGCTTTGGTTTATCGAGCAGAAAAACGGGGAAGCTTATAATTTCCCACAGACGGCGCCACTGATCGTACCTGGATCAGACAGTTTCTGATGGGCAACGGCGTCTGTTGAACTTTGGCTCCGGTGAAGTTGAAAGACGGCGCGGGGGAGGGGGGTGTACCTGCAAGGCACTCCGACGCTCAAGTAAGGTGGTTGTCAGAGAAAAGGCAAGTACAGAAGTGAGTAAGAAAGTGTGTGTAACCTGACCCTCTCAAGTGAGAGGGTATTTATAGAGCCCCCAGCGCGGGGCCAATGGTTACTTGCATTGGGCTGGATTGCCAGGCCCAATCCAAGTAACTGCCAGGGCTTACGTGGCGTAGTGAAGACCAGCACGTGGTCTTCGCCCTGGGGTAACCGTTCCTAGATCTCCGGAATTAGGGCAGACCGATTCCATCGGGAGAGGAGCGGTTATGTGAGAACGTGTCCTCGCAGGGAGGACTCTTGAATGGCGGGGAGAGACGTGTCCTTGCGGGGAGGACTCGCTGCGTGTACGGAGATGACTCCTCGCGAGGAGCGATATCCTCGTGTCGAGGAGGGGATAACTCCGGGGAAGGCTCAATGCTTCTGCCCGAAGCCCTACACCATTCGTGTCCGACATTGTGGCATGGCGCTTGCCCGACACTGGCTCGACTAAGTCCTTCGTATGGACCGCCCCAGAGCGTGTGGGCTGGGCCTGTTCGAGTGTTGAGCAGGTCCTCGGCCCAGTCCGAAACAGTTACCATTGTAAATTTTAAATTCCAGTGTGGGTGTTGTGAAGAATGTTGTGTTGGTATTTGGACATTTAAATGTGGTTAATGTGGTGACCACATGACAAATGAATGTACTAGGTGTTATATTTTTTACATACAAGAAAATATGGTGTTTTATTTATTAATAAAAAATTTATTGCATAAAAAGGAAAATAAAAATTCAAGAATATAAATCTAACTTTTTAATAAGATGATGTATGTCTTCCTATTAAATAATTCAACTTTTTAAGCCTAAATTTTGGAGTTTCTTCTATCCTTCTCTGTTTTTGATAATGTTAACACTGATATGGTATAGCATGTTTGGATACAAATAATTTATATTTACACGTCAATTAAACTTCTTTTTATAAAGGTCATATATTGAAGAACTATATGATAAATTTTTATATGTGGTCAATGTGTTGACCACATGACAAAAGAATGCAAGATGTTATATATTGTGTTTAATATAAGAAAATAAACTAATTTTTAGTTTTATTGAATAATTAATGTATTTGGATTACATATAATTCAAATACATTAATTATTCAATAAATTTAAAACACAATTTTTTTTCTGGGTATTTTGTGATATAAGAGATTATGATGTTTTTATTTATAAATAAAAAATTTATTGCATAAAAAGGAAATATAAAAATTATGCAATATTTTAAATCTAACATTAAAAAAACTTTAAATATATTTTTTGATCCTCTATTTTGAAAAAAAAATGATGTATTAGTCCTCCTATTAAAAAATTCAATTTTTTAATTTATTTTTTTAAACAAATATATGAATTTTTTAAATCACCTCTATTTTTAATGATGTTGCATTGTGTGGCAGTGACAGAGATAACCGGTTTAAATACAAATAATACACATCAGTATATTAATTAAGCATTTAAATATTTAATTTATTATACATTTAGAGATAAAAATTTATTAATTAATTAAAAAAAACTTTTCCTCACTGTTAACCATTGCACTTAATTATCATCTTCTTCAACAAATTAAAATTCAGATAATGTATATCTAAAAAAAAAAAATTGTTATTTCTTCGGCAAACCTAGTAACACCTAAATTTACATCCTCTATTCTTCTCCAAATCAAAAAAATCCCTGCTCTTCTTTTCATAAAAAGAAAATAAAGATTTAGAAATAAAATCGAATCGAGAATCTAAATCATAGAGAAAAATATTCTTGAAATGTTACAAGGGCCCAACGAATTAAAAATGCTCCTAAGTGGATGAAGGACTATGAATTAAAATATTAGGAGTTTGTTACTTTAATTTTAATTTTTGTTTTGTTTTGTTTCTTTGGGCCTGAACACTTATCCAGCACATTAGGGTTATCTTGGGTTATCCTTGTATTTAAACTATTTTCCTCTTGCTGAAAGAGGTAGAGAATGAATTAATTATTTTGCATCTTTCTTATTTCTTTTTGTTGTGTGTCTTAGTAGGAAACCCTAGATCTAAAAGATAATAGTTGTGGAAACTTTTCTTATTAATTGGTGCTTTCATCACTTGTATTCATGGCTCCTCCCCCAAAACCACCCAACCCTAGAGATATCATAGAAGAAGCTGTTCAAACAACTCATGTGCATCTAGACAATGCAATGACTCAAACTCAACAACAAATGGATGAGAGATTTGACAAAACCACTGCAGATTTGGAGCTGATTCAAACCCGTATAGACAATGAGAAGCAAATCTCAGATTCTAGGTATGAAAATATTATGGGTATGTTGAACAAACTTGCTCTTCAAAAGGAAGAGCAACCCACTACCACGATGGCAGCAGCAGCAGCAGCCACTGCTCACACCACCACCATTGTTTCTGCAGCGGCAGCTTCTCCTTCAGGTACAACAAATCTTTCCCATTTCGTCCCATTTTCTACAGTCCATACCAGCCCTTATTTTACTAATACAACCACACCCTTACATTCCCCTCATACACAGCAGGCTTACACTCCTTTACACTCCACTTCTCTTTCCAATACCCTACTCCAACCACACCTAACCACCGCCCCTTTACGACCAACCCCAACCCACATACCCATATTTTTTTCTTCACCATACCTCACTCAGCCTAACACCATTCCACTTCAACATAACTTTGGCATCCCTATGTTCCAACAACTCCCTTACCCTCAAGTCCTACCAAATACACCCCTCCCACCCTTTCGAACCCCCAAACTTGAACTTCCCATGTTTGATGGCTCAAACCCCTTAGAATGGTTGTTTCAAGCCGATCAATTTTTTGATTTTTATCAATTACCACCAGAAAATAGACTTTCAATGATGTCATTTTATATGAAAGGTGAAGCTTTGTGTTGGTACAAATGGATGTATCAAAGCCAATTATTAACTGATTGGTCCTCTTTTACTAAGGCATTAGAATTACGCTTTGGTCCATCTACCTATGCAAATCATCAAGCAGAATTATTTAAATTAAAACAAGTGGGATCAGTGGTCGAATATCAAGCTGCTTTTGAGAAATTGGGTACTCAAGTGGTTGGCTTATCACAAGAGGCTATTCTTAACTGTTTTATTTCTGGTCTGGCCCCTGAAATTCAGAATGAAATCGCCATTCTTAAGCCCAACTCTATTTCCCAAGCAATTGGATTGGCTAAATTGATAGAGTCAAAACTAAAGGACGCCAAACCTAAATACCACAAACCTTTCTTCAACACTACTCACAAACCAATCCCAACCACTCAAACAGCTACCCAACCTCAGCAACCAGCCCCAAAAAGTCTAGTTACTATACAACCCTCAAAACTCCCAATCCGAAGGCTCTCAAATGCACAACTTCAAGAGCGTCGTGCTCAAGGGTTATGTTTTAATTATGATGAGAAATTCATCCCAGGTCACCGATGTACAACGGGAAAATTTTTTTTGCTCATAGAGGAGCACGAGTCTGAAATTGTGCCTGAAATTGCAGAGACAGCAGAAGTCACCGTGACTTCATCTGATGTTGATGACACATATTTTCAGTTGTCCCCCCAAGCAGCTATTGGTCACTTTTCACCTAAGACCCTCAAATTCACCGGCTTAATTAATGGACTCATAGTCACAGTTCTTATCGACACCGGCAGTACCCATAACATCTTACAGTCCCGCATAGCCCAACATCTCAAAATCCCAACCAAACCCATCCCTAATTTCTCTGTCATGGTGGGCAATGGATCCAAACTATCTTGCTCAGGACTCTGTCCCCAAGTTCCTATCACTCTATAAAACAACCTTTTTCATATACCATTCCATTTGTTACCAATAGAGGGAGCCGATGTTGTACTCGGTATGGAATGGTTGAGGACACTTGGTCCCATCATGGCTGATTTCTCCATCCCAAAAATTTCCTTCACTTATAAAAACAACGCCATCACCATCACAGGCGACCCAAAATCCTTACCCATTCACTCATCCTACAACCAAATCTGCCACCTTGTCCACACTGATTCCATAGCCTCTATACATCTCTTGCTGTACCAACCCTCACCTGAACATCACCTCAACCAAACTAATACAACTCCAAACCCTCTAGACTCTCTGCCCAAATCATTTCCCACACAAGTGAGATCCATTTTACAGGATCATGCAGCTGTATTTCAGCTTCCCCAAGGGTTACCCCCACCACGTTTTCATGACCATCATATCCCAATTATCCCCAACACGTCCCCAATTAATGTAAAGCCATATAGATACCCATACTCCCAAAAAGAGGCCATGACCAGCATAATCCATGATATGCTTCAAGAGGGTATCATTAAACCCAGTAATAGCCCATATTCTTCATTGGTGCTCTTAGTGCGAAAAAAAGACGGCTCTTGGAGATTTTGTGTTGATTACAGAGCCTTAAACGCAGTGACTGTCCGTGACCGATTCCCTATCCCGACAATTGATGAACTCTTTGATGAGTTAGGTTCCGCAACTATTTTCTCTAAGATTGACCTACGATCTGGTTATCACCAAATCCGGGTTTCTTCCGAGGACACACATAAAACTACATTTCGAACATTCGATGGACACTATGAGTTTCTAGTTATGCCATTTGGCCTTACTAATGCTCCTAGTTCATTTCAAGCAGCTATGAATGATTTGTTGAGACCATACCTATGTTGGTTTGTTCTTGTTTTCTTTGATGATATTCTCATTTACAGCTCTTGCCTTTCTAACCACACACTTCATTTAAAGTTGATTTTAGAATTACTTTTGTCTAACCAATTTTATGCAAAATTATCCAAGTGTGTTTTTGTTGTCCCTTCTATTGATTACTTAGGTCATATTATCTCTACTGATGGTGTAACCCCAGATCCAGTGAAAATTCAAGCAATCATAGATTGGCCGAAGCCACGTTCTCTCACGCAACTCAGGGGTTTTTTAGGTCTCATCGGCTTTTATCGTCGATTTGTTCGACATTACGCCTCTCTCGCCGCTCCCTTCATCGATTTATTGCGTTCAACTAAATTACAGTGGAGTACATCTGCAGACATTGCTTTTACAACATTAAAGAAAAAAATGACGGAAACTCCTGTCTTGTGCCTTCCTGATTTTTCCCAAACATTTGTGCTTGAAACCGACGCGTCCGCAGTTGCGATTGGTGCAGTCTTATCTCAGCAAGGTCATCCCCTAGTATTCTTTAGCAAAAAAAGTGCAACAAACTTCAAGCTTCATCAGTCTATGTCCACGAGATGTATGCCATTACTGAATCTATAAAAAAAATGGCATCAGTACCTGATTGAAAGACATTTTCACATTTATACAGATCAGAAAAGCTTGAAAAATCATTTGGTGCAAACAATTCAGACCCCAGAACAACAAAAATGGGCGGCTAAGTTACAAGAATTCAACTTTGATATCTTCTACAAACCTGGAAAAGCAAACCAAGTTGCTGATGCTTTGAGCCGCATGTATACTGATGACTCTGCCATTCTCCTATCCATCTCTTCCCCAGTTCCACTTCTGGTTGACCAGCTTCCTAAATACTACGCCACAAACACTGATGGTCAGAACTTCAAAGCAAAAATATTGAAGGATCCAATTTCACAACCCTATTTCCAGGTTAAGAACGAATTGATTTACTGCAAAGATAAACTGTACATAGCTCCGGTTGAAGAGTTAAGGCAAAATCTCCTCAAGGAATTTCACTCCACCCCTACAGCCGGACATTCTGGCCTACAACCTACTCTAGCTCGTCTTTCTTCTTCCTTCGAATGGCCAGGAATCTACAAAGACACAAAACAATTTTGTCAGCAATGCACAGTATGTCAACAAAATAAGACTCTGACGACCAAAAAGCAAGGACTCCTGCAGCCCTTACCAATTCCTACAAAGGTATGGGATGATTTAAGTATGGACTTTATAACCCACTTACCTAGTTCGTTTGGCCACACAACGATTTGGGTGATCTGCGATAGACTGACAAAATTTTGCCACTTCATCGGCCTCCCGACCAAGTACTCCACGAAAGATTTGGCTCTACGTTTCTCTGTTGAGATCTGCAAGTTGCACGACGTTCCCAACTCCATCGTCTCAGACAGAGATCCCCTTTTTCTCAGCAGTTTTTGGAAAGAACTCTTTCGTTATCAGGGCACCACTTTGAAGTATAGTATTGCCTACCATCCTGAAACAGACGGTCAAACAGAAGTTATAAATCGATGTTTAGAGACCTATCTACGTTGTTTTACCAGTGAACAACCAAAACAATGGTTTCGATACTTACACTTGGCAGAGTATTGGCATAATACAGCTTTTCATAGCTCCATCAAAATGACACCGTTTGAAGCTCTCTATGGTCGCCCTCCATCGTCCTTTCCTCACTACAATCCTGGATCTGCAGCTATGGAGGTCGTTGACATCTCATTACAGAAAAGAGACGAAATTTTGTGTAAGTTAAAAAGAAACCTGGAAAAGAGTCGTAGAAAAATGGAAACTCAGAGCAACAAAAAGCGAGTAGAGGTTACCTTTAACGTTAACGACCTGGTATTACTCAAGCTCCAACCTTATCGTCAAACGTCAGTCCACCGCCGAATTTCGTAAAAACTTGCCAAACGCTACTTCGGGCCGTTCAAGATTCTGAGCCGCATCGGTCAAGTCGCGTACAAATTGGACCTTCCTCCTACGTCAAAAATCATCCATGTCTTTCATGTTTCTCAACTTAGAGCTTTCAAAGGAACCACATCCACGCCGACACCCACAATTCCACCTGAGTTCGAAGAGCTCAACTCAGATCCGCGACATATAGAGGAAGAAGAGACGATTCCATCTCCTATTACAGGTCCTGAAAACAATAACACAACAAGGTTAGACAAACACTCGAAGCAACTTATCATTCATCCTAACCAAGTTAACAACTCACCGCAGAAAGTACAGACTGAAACCACGGATGTTTGCTCACTTCACCCAAATGAAATGCTTGGAAACACTCAAACAACCACCCAGTTTGCACCTCCAGAGCCAGAAACAAGGCAACAAAGTAACATAGTGGTGGAAGAAACAAGACAAACCGACAGTTTTGAGAAAGAAGAACCAAGGGAGCAACATGAAAAAGTGGAAAGAGAAGAGACCCATTTTTGGGAGAAGACGAAGAATGGAAGCGTGGAAAAGAAAATAGAAAGTGAGGATGCACTTATAACTTCAGACTTGGGAAACCAAGTACTTGATGATTTTCACTTTCCAACACTTACAACCCACGTGACTTCTCAGTACCCTTTGAAAAAAAGTGAAGCATCATATACATTAGTGGAATCCAACGACTATCCACTCTCACCTACTCCCACTTTTCCACCGCCCCATATCTCCCCAAATCCTGCTTGTCAGGTTTCACACCCTTTAAGACACGCCAACCCACAACCCTATCCTATCCCCACTTCCCAACAACTTATTTCAAATTCCTCAGCAACCCGTGAAACCCATTCACCGCTTTCCACAAATGGGCCACCACTTTGGGCCTCTGCTTTCTAACCTTCCAAAACCATTCCAAAACCCATCCTTGAGGACAAGGATTTTATTGGGCAGGATAGTACTGTTACAAGGGACCAACGAATTAAAAATGCTCCTAAGTAGATGAAGGACTATGAATTAAAATATTAGGAGTTTGTTACTTTAATTTTAATTTTTGTTTTGTTTTGTTTCTTTTGGGCCTGAACACTTATCTAGCCCATTAGGGTTATCTTGGGTTATCCTTGTATTTAAACTATTTTCCTCTTGCTGAAAGAGGTAGAGAATGAATTAATTATTTTGCATCTTTCTTATTTCTTCTTGTTGTGTGTCTTAGTAGGAAACCCTAGATCTAAAAGATAATAGTTGTGGAAACTTTTCTTATCATGAAATGAGAAAACAAATTCAAAGGGAAATTGAAACGAAATCAATTTTAAAATCAAACTCAACCGAAATTGAAATTAAATAGAAAAAGAAACGTAGATTGAAATGAAACTTCATAGTCCCTAATTGTCTCGAACTGAAGCATGATACACTATGGAAAAAACTCGAAGCTTGGAACTAATGCTTATCTTTATTTTGGAAACAGATCAGAACATTAAGTCAAATGACTGGAACAAGATACATCAGTTTGGTGGAGGGATTTGATTAACATTTCAATCTTTTGTGCCAATAACAGGTTCGCAGATTTAGTGGCTTATACAATTGGAGACGGCGTTAAGGAATCCTTCTGGCTAGCGCGTTGGGTTGGTTCTGATACGTTGGCATCTTCTTTCCTGAAATCTGGATAGTGTGGTAAATAAGGAGGGTGAGGTTGTTGACTATGGATTGTGTGTTGTTGGCTGCTGGCGTTGGAACATCGACTTGATGCTTCAGAACTGTCCTAAAGATCACGGTCGGTATGCTAATGCCCTCCAGTCCGTGCTGTAGGGTGTCGAAGCGAATGAAGATGCTTCAGACAGTGTTGTATGGTAGCATGATAGCAGCGGTACCTTCAATGTCTCATCTTTATATAGTTTTCTGCAGAATAAAGAAGGAGATCACAATTGGAATTGTGGGGAAAATCTGAAGTCAGCATTCAAGTTAATATGGATAGCACATACTCCTCATAAAGTCAATGTTTTTGGTTGGAGATTGTTACACAACAAAATCCCTACCCGCCACAATCTCAAACGCAAAGGTATTATAATTGATGAACATGACATGGTGTGTCCTTTTTGCTTTCTAGATGAAGTAAAGTCTGAACATTTATTTTTCCACTGTTATAAATCTGTGTTGGTTTGGAAGTATATGTTTAGGTGGGTTGGTATTGTGGAAATTTATTTTGGAGATATTTTGAACCACTTATCAGGTTGGATGGAAGGATGTGTGAAGAAGAAGATTAATGTTATGAATGCGATTGGACTGTGGCTTATTGTTTGTTGGGTAATTTAGTTGTCTAGAAATAACATAATGTTTAGGGACAAGTTTTGGGAGTTGGATACTATTACTAATCGAATCACACAGTTTTCTTGGTGGTGGATAGGAAAGAAACACAAAAACGCATCTAATTGTAATTATTACGCTTGGGTTAACGCTCCTTGTGATTTTTTGTAGGTCCTGATTTTAGGAGTGACCTTTTTGTATATGGTTTTGGATACACCTAGTATCCTATTTACTTAATCATCTTTGGCTTATTAAAAAAAAGTCAGATGACTGGAAATTATAGTTCATTGTTTCCCCTATTTCATAAACACCCATACTTCTTATCCATTGTTCAACTATTTGTTGCATATTTCCTGTTATTGTTTTGGGTTATAGTTTCTAATAATAAAGATGAAAAGTGTTCTGATAGACCTTAAAATCGTACCATTACTGATATGATATATTGTCCTCTTTGGGTGTAAGAACCTTTATGACTTTGTCCTTTAGAAAATGCAATTGTTTAGGTTAGGGGGTAAGGGTGTCGTGTACAAACTATATTCTTAGTCTCGATTCCCAAGAAATGTGGGCCTATTTGGGCCACCCCAAAATAGTTTCCCCTAACACATGGGCTCGACCTCTTCTTTTAACACTAATGTTGCCTAGAATATTTTTCCCCAATCAATGCTAAGGGGTAAGGTGCGAGCATATGGGCTCGACCCCTCCTTCTAATGTTAACGTTATAATTAACCTCTAGTGTGCTCTATAGTGGCTACAAGTCATTGTCTGTTTTGAATGTGAGAATCATCATGACTTTTTTTTCCAGAAAAGATGTCTCATTAAGTTAAGGAGTGTGGGTGTTGTATATAAACTATCCTTAGCCTTGATTCCCATGCAACGTGGGACTATTTTGGTTAGTTTTAAACAATTGACCCCAAGTCGAAGCGAAGAGGCATGGTGAGAGCATGTGGGCCAGACTCTCATTCCAGCGTCAATGTTTCAATTGACCTTAAGTCTACATCACTGGAGCTATGAGGTGTCTAATTTGGGTGTGAGAACTCTCACGAATTTGTCCTTTAGAAAATATGTCTCGTTGCATTGAGGAATGTGAATGTTGTATATAAACTACACTTAGCACTATAATAAATAACACTTTTCATGACGAAACTTTCACTGCGAACAATAGAAAACCAAGGTATAAATCCAAGGCGCGGTTCCCTCGGTTTTTTCATAATGCCTAGGTGAAAAAACAACTCAATACAAGCTTCGGTTCCTAGTTGTCGCAGTTTATGGCTTTATTTGTTTATAAGTGTAAACAAAATGTTCTAACCCTTCGGTTTTCTATTTAACTGAGGCATAAAATAATAAAATTTTACTATAAAAGCACTCGTTAAACAGATTTTACCTTAATCCTTACTAATATGAAGCTGCCTCAAACTCGCAAGCATCATTCTCTGGGATAGATTGCAAGACAGAAAAAATATTTAATGTTTTTCTATCTTGAACAAAACATTTTTTTCTACCCTTGCAATCTATCTCACATAATGGTGTTGATGTTTTTGTTGTATTTATGTAATAACATTCATATGTTGTCAATCAAAGAAAACATTGAAAAATATATTGCTTTCCTCGGTTGTCTGCATTAGGAAATTTATTACTAAACACAATCATCTATTTCTCTTTCATGTTCTCTTTCATGTGAAAGCATTTGCCATGAGAACATTTGCTCAATATAATCTGGGATGGATTGCAATTACAAAAAAAAAAATCTCTTGGTTTGAACAGATAACTTCTCAGAAATCTGAAAATAATGTAAATATAAAAAAATTTCCCTTATTTGAAACAGATAAATCCTCTGGGTTGTTCTCCAAAAATCCATTGTCAAACTCTTGATTTGTTTAAGTAATATATTTTAATATACTGTGTAAATAATATAAATATAAAAAAAATAATAAAAAATGTTTTCCCCCTCGGTTTTAAGCAGAAACCGAGAGGTCTGTGGCTTGGGATGGAACATATTTTATTTATTTTTATTTTAAAAGAAACACAATTTACCTCGATTTTGAGTGATAACTGAGGTAAAATATAAGAGTGCTTTTTCAGTTTCTTCACTGTCCTTAAACAAATCTTCATCGTCCATTTAATAACTATCAACGCTCAAGACACTACCATTAGTGATCCTCGTGAAAGTTAAAACCCTCATTATAAAAGAATTTTGAATATTTAAATTTGATAATAGTGAATCCACAAGAAATCCAAACGTTGTTGTGAAAATCTATATGTTTAATTTGAGCGCCATGAGATTTTACAAAGTAAAAGTATCACTAAGATAGATTATAAGAGTAGAAAAAATAGGTTTATTTAATATGTGGTTGGTAAGAGTGTATTTACTTTGCAAAAGATTTATGTGATGAATTGCAAGTGCAGAAAATTATCACGGGTTCAAGGTTTGCGTTCTTAAATAATCATATAACTAAATATTTATTTTATTTAGCTAACCTTTTTTTATTTTATATCAGAAAAAAATCAATGCAAAAGTCATAGAGAATATATTGCATTCAATATTTGATCTTCCTCAAGATCAATAAAATAAGGATCCCCAACATTTGATTTTCTCCAAGATATCTAGTATATGTTCTTCACCGACAACGATAGCGATGAAGAATAACATTTTTACTTTAATATTTTGTGAAAACAATGTAATTTGTAAACAAATAAATTTATTAATATTTTGTCTAAACAATTTAATGAGTTTTATTTTTAATTTGTTTTTTCAAAAAGCAAACTATCTAACTCATCGGCTTTTAAATATACCGAGAGGTATGAGGCATTGTTTTTGTAAATAATTAAAATGCAGATGTTGGGGTTCGAATCCATGATCATATAACTTTACCCCTCGGTTTTTCTTTAACCGAGGTGTTAAGTGGCAACTTTTCATATCACCCTTCGTTACGTCGCTTTGGTAGCCGATGTTACATCTATTTCGCGTGCAACGTTATAAGGATTTTTTGTAGTAGTGTAGATTCTATTTCCAAGCAATTTAGGACTATTTTGACTAAGTCCGAACAAAAAGATTCTTTAGAAAAACACTCGAAAATTTTTGTTGTTGTTGTTGTTGCTTTTGTGATGAGTGTATTGAAATAAATGAGATACTAAATTTTTTTCTATTAAAGTTTTGGATAAATTAATTAATTGTCTTGTCATTTGTTTATTTTTTAATCATGGTTTTTAGGCTTGCATGTGAAGAAGAAAAAAATGATGAAGGCTTACTCTCATGGAACAAAAGATACCTGAGCGAGTAAACGCTCGAATGACTATGAAGTCTCCACTGAAGTTTATTTTTAAAACGGAAAACATCGATAAAACCCGAAAAGAACAAAAATATGGTCATCGCAACAAAATTTAAATTCGGTAGTCAATTATATGTGAGGAGGTTATTAGCACCGCGCGATATTCGTTGTAACCAGCATGAACTGTTTAATTAGTTTTGAAACATATGTTAGCTTAAAGGGTTAAGTTTCTTCTATTTATTAAAATATTTACAAGAAATTAAAAAAATGACTTAAAAAGGTTTTTTTTATTAGGGTCCTTGACAAGACGTTGAATCTCACTCCTACATATTCCCAGATGCGATGTGTTAGGAAATAAGTGTGAGTTGTGTTGAGAAACAAGTGTGAGTTCTAAGTCCCGCATTGCTTAGAAAAGTGGAGGTTGAGCACTTTATAAGTAAGAGGACCCATACACCTATCACCTTAAGGTTTTGGGTGAATATGTGGTGTCTCTCTAACTTGTTTGGATGAGTCTTTGACCTTTAGGTGAGTGTTTGACCCCATGTGAATGCTTATAAAAAAACAAGTTCGAGTAAGAGACCGACTCCTTGTATTAAAAGTCTTCCTGACATGGTAGTTAGGAGGCGTGTTCCGTTGAAGTGCCTAAGATGAGATAAGGGTGTCTTTCAACAGGGGTACATGTACGTAGATGAAAGAGCTTCCGCTTGAGGGGAGCATAGTGGATGGACTCACACTTGAGGGGGAGATTGTTGGGAAACAAGTGTGAGTTGCGTTGAGAAACAAGTGTGAGTTCTAAGTCCCACATTGCTTAGAAAAGTGGAGGTTGAGCACTTTATAAGTAAGAGGACCCATACACCTATCACCTTTAAGTTTTGGGTGAATATGTGGTGTCTCTCTCACTTGTTTGGGTGAGTCTTTGACCTTTAGGTGAGTGTTTGACCCAATGTGAATGCTTTCTCTATCTCAATGCCAAGTCTCGAACCGTGTTTCACATGATTATAGAATTGGCATTAAGATAGAAAAAACATTCACATTGGGTCAAACACTCAAATAAAGGTCAAAGACTCACCCAAACAAGTGAGAGAGACACCACATATTCACTCAAAACCTTAAGGTGATAGGTGTACGGGTCCTCTTACTTATAAAGTGCTTAACCTCCATTTTTCTATGCAATGTGGAACTTAGCACTCACACTTCTTTCTCAACATAACTCACACTTCTTTCGAAAGGGACCGACTCCTTTTATCGGAAGTCTTCCTAACATGGTGGTTAGGAGGCGTGTTCTGTTGTTCCTCCTCATGATGATCCATCAGTGGTATCAGAGTCTGGTTCGAGTAAGGGACCGGCTCCTTGTATCGAAAGTCTTCCTAACATGGTGGTTAGAAGGCGTGTTCCGTTGAAGTGCCAATTACGAGATAAAGGTGTCTTTCAACGGCGGTACATGTACGTGGATGAAAGAGCTTCCGCTTGAGGGGGAGCATAATGGATGAACTCACACTTGAGGGGGAGATTGTTGGGAAACAATTGTGAGTTGTGTTGAGAAACAAGTGTGAGTTCTAAGTCCCACATTACTTAGAAAAGTGGAGGTTGAGCACTTTATAAGTAAGAGGACCCATACACATATCACCTTAAGGTTTTGGATGAATATGTGGTGTCTCTCTCACTTGTTTGGGTGAGTCTTTGACCTTTAGGTGAGTGTTTGACCCAATGTGAATGCTTCCCCCTCATGATGACCCATCACGATGGAGAACTCAAAGCTACGTAGTTTTTGGTAAAAAAATTTGTGCGTTAGTTGATTTTAATGAAAGTATGTTTTGATTGCATTTGAGAATAAAAACGTTGTTTGCTATTTGCGCATGAGCGCAATGAAGCGTTATTTATGAATCATATTAGAATGGATAAAATATTGTTCGTTGATAAAATAAATAAAATATTTGTTCGCGCTAAGGCAGAAAAAAGTTTGATTGGTTGGAGTTGTTATTAGGTGGAATACAAATATTCATAGCGATGAGACGTACACCTCCAACTTGTTTATCCGAGGAGCAAACAAATGTACATTCGCTCATTCCCTTTTTAATCCAAGTTTTTAAATTAAAATTTCATTATAGAAGACAAATATTCGTAGCGATGAGGCGTACACCTCCCAATCATTTATTCGAGGAGAAGGTGGATGTGCATCCACTCATTTCGTTTTTAGTTCAAGTTTGATTAATGCGTTTTTTTAGTGAAAAATAAATATCCGAAGCGATAAGGCGTACGCCTCTCACTCGTTTATTCGAAGAGCAAGTGGATATGCATCCACCCATTGCCTTTTCAATCCAAGTTTTATTAATGTATTTTTTTAGTGGAAGACGAATACCCGAAGTGATGAGGTGGACTACAAGAAAAAAAGGAGATTTACAACACATGAGTTGCGATAGTTCCCCTAAAACTGTCCTTATTCTTGGATTGCAACGGTTGTCGCGACAGTTACTGCCAACTGTCGCAGATTTTTTAGACATGTTAAGTATCATAATTGCGATTGTTACCAAAGAACTGTCGTCTTTCCACACCCGCGACAGTTAGGAGGAACTGTCGCGACTATTTTGTCCTACCTTTTTTTCTTTCTTTACTATTCCACTTTTTTTCTTTCATTACTTTTGTTTTCCCACCTTTTTTTTCATTATATTTCTTTTCATTTTTTCCAAAAAAAAATATGGTTTATTTATAAATTGCACGATATGACACAATTTTATGTGGAATGTTCTTCACGAATATTATTTTAAATAAAAAATTTGATTATTAATAAATAATAAAATATTACATTTTTAAATATAAATTTATTTTTTTAGAAAGTAAACACTCAAATATAATGATATAAATATTTTTTAATATTCAAAAATTATTTGTTGATATCTTTATATAAAAATAAACGTTGATTGAAATATAAAATATATATACAATATTATATTTTATATTATATTATTTATTATATGTTACTATTATTAAGTGGTTTGGTTGAGTTACTAACTTAATAAAGAATTGTTAAATAATTTGTTTGACCACATGAATTGGAAAATATTTTGTTTTAATATTTAAAATAAGTTGGAAGAAAGAAAACAAAAATCCTTGCCTCTGACATTCTCAACCATCTCATTCACTGCATTTTGGCATTCTTCGTTTGAACCCTAGTTCCTCTGAATCCCTCACACCCACGACGTCCTTCTAATATTTATCCAATCCAGTGTAAAAGATTCCTTCCCTCTTTCTCTTTCTCTTCTTATCCACTATTTTGAAAACTCTCTCTAGTCGGAACCAAAACATGTCCCAAAATCCCTAATTCCATTATTTGCTGTTACGTTCACATCCCGTCTCCTGCTTCGTCTCACTCATGGGAACACCCAATTTCAACTCTTCATTTTGTGTTTCACTAGAGCCAACAAGGTATGTATTTCTCTCATGGTTTCTTTGCATTTCTCCCATGGTTTCTCAAAAGTTAATGAGTATTCTTATTGACCATTATGCATTTCACTTGCTACTATGTCCATTGTGTTTCTTTGGGTTTCTAGTTTGTGAGCACTTATTATAATTCCACATTAAGTGATTACTTCTATTCATTATTTAATGCTCACCAAATGTTTGACAAAAATATTTAGGCTAACTATATTTTTACTATTCAAATATTTGACGTATTTGAATATCATATTTCATTTCAACTGAATTTGCAGGGTATCCATCTTAAAGAAAGCATGAGTATTGCTTGAGAGAGAACATATTTAAAAGTGGGACTCAAGACTTGGACTGTGGAACAATTCTAATATCCACCTTGTAAAACTTTTATGTGCTAATTCATGTTTTTCCTCTTAAGTCTTAACCATTTATCTAAGAGAAACGTTCTATGTGTAGAACAAACAACTATTTTTCCTAGAACTTCCCTTGGTTCCTAGTAAATAAATAATTTTAATATCTAGTAAACACTATCTTGTTAGGACAATAGTTTGTCCTATTTCTAAAAACAAAAGCTTCAAACTTGGTATTAGAGTTGAATATCACCTATACTTTTTTATTTCAAATTAGTATTGAGTTGTTGGTTAATACTTCTTTAGCAGCTGCTGAAGCACATCTATCGAATATCGAACAAAGAAATCAACTTCAAGAGCCATAAATTCTAAAATAATTTTCAAAACTAACAATATTATATATTTTAATATAAGTTTTTCAGCTATTCTCTTGAGGGTCGAATAATGCCAAGACACAAGGTTCTGGTGGAGAATCAGATTAATGTCAAGCTAAAAAGCATGTTAGCTTGTACAGATGAAGAGTTTAACAAAATGGTCAAGAATGTGATTAGAAAACGTCAAAATTTTCAATCTACTGTTAAAAAGGGGAATACTCCGCATCCCCAGTCTCTCGTTACTGAGGATATTACAACACCCCTGATGTAAAAAGCAAAACAGATGGCTCTGTGGAAAACAGAATGTGATTGAGTTTCAAGAAGTAAAGCAATGTAGTAACTTTGTCTTATTAACTTCATCGGTCAGACTAGTAATTGTCATAAAATCGTGATTATTTTTCTCAAAGACGGGGTGCTAAATGACTAAGTAACAGCTGGTATAGTGCTGGAGAAACATCTGAGTAAAGGAGCATTCTGTCATGGTAAAACAACTGCAGAGTCTGCCAATGAAACATGCCACTGTGAAGTGTGCCAATGAATAGAATTGTGGAGAACGACCTGTGTACTTCTTGCAATGTTAAAGATGTTTAAGGTATATATGCTCTTAACACACTTAAATGTACATGTTGTACTTGTTATCATGTTTATTTTTTGTCAAAGGACTTTGCTTTCACTGATAACCGGGTTGGATTGACTTATTTTAATTTATCTACTGTACTGACATACGTACTCGTGAGATTGTATAGGAGAGCTCATGGAAAGAGTTTATGACATGTCCATAAGCTATCTAAGATAGTATGAAAACAATTTATAGTTTATATGAAAATAAGTTGAGTTTATTTTGTCGTTTGTTATAGAAACCGTTTATTCATAAACACTTGTATGATAAATGTTTATGTTGTAAGTGCTTAATTAAGCCCTTTATCCGTTCCAAACAAATTCTAATTCAATTCATAGCTCATCTTTTTTCATGATATTTTAAGACTTGTTTTTTTTTCTTTTTCTGATAGGAACATAGGAACTTTGACAAATAATTGTGATTAACATTCTTGGCTCGAGTCCTATATACTGGTTGAACATCAAACTTAACCTATCTCCTGAAAGATCAACACTCAAATTTATATATGAAACTCTTTTAAATCTATCTTGCTCAGGATATCTGTGAACAACAGTATTGCTACAATTGCTGAGTACACAAAGTTCATCATTTTGCTTGCTTTTTATAAGGTGAACAATGTTCTATGGTACCGAAATTATTTGATGATGTCTATGGTCGCGCTATTCCAAGAAACCTTCATTCTCAAAGCATCATAAACCTTTGTTGACTTACAGATTAATTATTTGATCATTTTAATCTATAAATAACATAGCTATATAGGATTATGTGATTAGCAAGCATAACTCACGCATGATAAGAGGGTGATTTGCGATAAAGGTGAACTTGTTTTCATTTTGATTGAGCAAATTTATGAAAGGGATCCAGAATTTGTGAGAGGAATGGTCAGTGGTAAATTGATATTTGCTTTCGTTACTATTACTCATGCAAATGGTATTTCTGTATTTTATTTCTTTTCCCTCAGGATGGTGATCATGATGATGATGATGAGCAAGATGAGGATGGTCCCCGGGAAGCAAATCCAGAGGGGAGAGTAGAAAAGTACATTGGGGTGAAAGTGAAGGCAAGTATTTTTTATTTTTCTTCTCTAGTTATATGTAATATTTGTACTAAGAGGTATGTGGTTTTTGTTTTTTTAATGTTAAAGAGCTAGAAAATGGCAGTGTGTAGAATATTAATATTCAAGTCTGGAGATATATTTTCAATTTGTAGCACAACCTAATAAAAGCAAAATTTGATCATTTTACAAAAATGAGTCATGTTCCATGAGACTTTGCTGATTGTAAAACCCTTACTCGTGTTATCTCTACCGCATTTTGGTTGGGGATGTGGGCTTCGTCAGTTGCTCCTGCATTGCTACATAAAGTCGAAGGTTTTGATTCCTACTACCTGATATTCATAGGCATGTTTATATCTAGCAGGTCTCTTTTATTGGACAAGGGGAGACACAGTCCATGAAGCAGTTGTCAGGGGGTCAAAAAACTGTTGTCGCACTTACACTTATCTTTGCCATACAGAGATGTGATCCGGCTCCATTTTATCTATTCGATGAGATTGATGCAAGATTGGATCCACAGTACATAATTTTTGTTGGAAGTATCCATTTTATCTATGCCGATTCTATATTGTCACATCCAATATCTGTTCATGCATTTTCCAACTGTATTTACTGCATGTTGTAGTATATACTTTTATATTTGCTTTTACTCTTTTAGCAAGGTGTTATCACTTTGTAGGAAACATGCTCTTCCCGACATAGTAAAGCTACACAAGGCTTGAATGGAGAAATACATGTAGAAATGGTATTGGACATGATATATGTATGGTAAAATATTAAGTAAAAATCTTTTCACTTATATTATTTAACCTTCTGTTAAACCTTGCCTAGAATTTATAGACAAATGAATATTTATCAAATCCATGCTTAAAGCCATGCTGAAATTGACATTAATAGCTCAAACAATGGTGTTATGTTAATTATTATCATAGATTAAAGTTGAAACTGTAAACATGCAATCAAATGCAGATGTATTCTATGTGAATAATACTCGATGCTTCAGTGTAAATGTGTTATATTTTTCATTGGCAGACTTGCATCTTCTGGGTTTTGAACATGTGATTCATCAATAACATTACATTAAGAGGGAAAGGAGGCACCATTTCAGCTATGGAGTAAGGAGAAGTTCAAATGTTTCTATGAAGCTTACTGGGAATATGGGAAAAATGGAAGAAGTATAGTTATAGTTTCTTAGTAATAATAAATTTTGTTTATTGAATATGTGTTAAAAAAACAAGTCTCACCCTCATTTTTTCGTATATAAGATTGTAAATGAACTATGAATCTAGTAAATACTGCTATAATTTCTATTGAAAGTTACAGGATCATGATTGCGTCTTGTTTTATGAATCTACTACTATCTTTAATGCACTTCTATTTTCTGTATACAAGTTGCTTGATGCTATAACTTTCAATGTTCTGTTGGGAAGAAATATATATTTTTTTAATTTTAGAAGTAAATTAGCTGCGGATTTACCTGTGGATTTAAAATTTTCTTCGTATTTACCTGCGGATTTAAATTTTTTTTCGGATTTACCTATGGATTCCGAATTGTTACAAAACCCAAGTAAAATTAATGACGGTTAAAACCGTCGTAATATTATTTTTAAGGCAGTTCCAGAACTGTCGCAAATATTAAAGGCGGTTGGAACGACAGTTTTTTAAACCGTCGTAGAACATGCTGGCGACACACGTTTTTAGGACAGAACAAAAACCGTTGCGGCTTGACATTTGTGGCGGTTCAAACTGCCGTAATCTTCCATAAACAACCGTCGTAAGTTTCCAATTTTCTTGTAGGTGAAAAAACAACTCAATACAAGCTTCGGTTCCTAGTTGTCGCAGTTTATGGCTTTATTTGTTTATAAGTGTAAACAAAATGTTCTAACCCTTCGGTTTTCTATTTAACTGAGGCATAAAATAATAAAATTTTACCATAAAAGCACTCGTTAAACAGATTTTACCCTAATCCTTACTAATATGAAGCTGCCTCAAACTCGCAAGAATCATTCTCTGGGATAGATCGCAAGACAGAAAAAATATTCAATGTGCTTCTATCTTTGAACAAAACATTTTTTCTACCCTTGCAATCTATCTTACATAATGGTGTTGATGTTTTTGTTGTATTTATGTAATAACATTCATATGTTGTCAATCAAAGAAAACATTGAAAAATATATTGCTTTCTTTGGTTTTCTGCATTAGGAAATTTATTACAAAACACAATCATCTATTTCTCTTTCATGTTCTCTTTCATGTGAAAGCATTTGCCATGAGAACATTTGCTTAATATAATCTGGGATGGATTGCAATTACAAAAAAAAATCTCTTGGTTTGAACAGATAACTTCTCAGAAATATGAAAATAATGTAAATATAAAAAAAATTTCCCTTGTTTGAAACAGATAAATCCTCTAGGTTGTTCTCCAAAAATTCATTGTCAAACTCTTGATTTGTTTAAGTAATATATTTTAATATATTGTGTAAACAATATAAATATAAAAAAAATAATAAAAAAGGTTTTTCCCCTCGGTTTTAAGCAGAAACCGAGAGGTCTATTGCTTGGGATGGAACATATTTTATTTATTTTTATTTTAAAATAAACACAATTTACCTCGATTTTGAGTGATAACTGAGGTAAAATATAAGCGTGCTTTTTCAGTTTCTTCACCGTCCTTAAACAAATCTTCATCGTCCATTTAATAACCATCAATGCTCAAGACACTGCCATTAGTGATCCTCATGAAAGTTAAAACCCTCATTATAAAAGAATTTTGAATATTTAAATTTGATAATAGTGAATCCACAAGAAATCCAAATGTTGTTGTGAAAATCTATATGTTTAATTAGAGCGCCATGAGATTTTACAAAGTAAAAGTATCACTATGATAGATTATAAGAGTAGAAAAAATAGGTTTGTTTAATATGTGGTTGATAAGAGTGTATTTACTTTGCCAAAGATTTATGTGATGAATTGCAAGTGTAGAAAATTATCATGGGTGCAAGGTTTGCGTTCTTAAATAATCATATGACTAAATATTTATTTTATTTAGCTAACCTTTTTTTATTTTATATCAGAAAAAAATCAATGCAAAAGTCATAGAGAATATATTGCATTCAATATTTGATCTTCCTCAAGATCAATGGAACAAGGATCCCCAACATTTGATTTTCTCCAAGATATCTAGTATATGTTCTTCACCGACAACGATAGCGATGAAGAATAACATTTTTACTTTAATATTTTGTGAAAACAATGTAATTTGTAAACAAATAAATTTATTAATATTTTGTCTAAACAATTTAATGAGTTTAATTTTTTTTTTCAAAAAGAAAACTATCTAACTCATCGGCTTTTAAATAAACCGAGAGGTATGAGGCATTGTTTTTGTAAATAATTAAAATGCAGATGTTGAGGTTCGAATCCATGATCATATAACTTTACCCCTCGGTTTTTCTTTAACCGAGGTGTTAAGTGGCAACTTTTCATATCACCCTTCGTTACGTCGCTTTGGTAGCCGATGTAACATCTATTTCGCGTGCAACATTATAAGGATTATTTGTAGTAGTGTAGATTCTATTTCCAAGCAATTTAGGACTATTTTGACTAAGTCCGAACAAAAAGATTCTTTAGAAAAACACCCGAAAATTTTGTTGTTGTTGTTGCTGCTTTTGTGATGAGTGTATTGAAATAAATAAGATACTAAATTTTTTTCTATTAAAGTTTTGGATAAATTAATTAATTTTCTTGTCATTTGTTTATTTTTTAATCATGGTTTTTAGGTTTGCATGTGAAGAAGAAAAAAACGATGAAGGCTTACTCTCATGGAACAAAAGATACCTGAGCGAGTAAACGCTCGAATGACTATGAAGTCTCCACTGAAGTTTATTTTTAAAATGGAAAACATCGATAAAACCCTAAAAGAACAAAAATATGGTCATCGCAACAAAATTTAAATTCGGTAGTCGATTATGCATGAGGAAGGTATTAGCACCGCACGATATTCGTTGTAACCAATCGGAACCGTTTAATTAGTTTTGAAACATTTGTTAGCTTAAAGGGTTAAGTTTATTCTATTTATTAAAATATTTACAAGAAATTAAAAAAATGGCTTAAAAATGTTTTTTTTTTATTAGGGTGCTTGACAAGACGTTGAATCTCACCCCTACATATTCCCAGGTGCGATGTGTTAGGAAACAAGTGTGAGTTGTGTTGAGAAACAAGTGTGAGTTCTAAGTCCCACATTGCTTAGAAAAGTGGAGGTTGAGCTCTTTATAAGTAAGAGGACCCATACACCTATCACCTTAAAGTTTTGGGTGAATATGTGGTGTCTCTCTCACTTGTTTGGATGAGTCTTTGTCCTTTAGGTGAGTGTTTGACCCAATGTGAATGCTTATATAAAAAGAAGTTCGAGTAAGAGACCGACTCTTTGTATCGAAAGTCTTCCTGACATGGTGGTTAGGAGGCGTGTTCCTTTGAAGTGCCCAAGATGAGGTAAGGGTGTCTTTCAATGGGGGTACATGTACGTGGATGAAAGAGCTTCCGCTTGAGGGGAAGCATAGTAGATGGACTCACACTTGAGGGGGAGATTGTTGGGAAACAAGTGTGAGTTGCATTGAGAAACAAGTGTGAGTTCTAAGTCCCACATTGCTTAGAAAAGTGGAGCTTGAGCACTTTATAAGTAAGATGACCCATACGCCTATCACCTTAAGGTTTTGGGTGAATATGTGGTGTCTCCACTACAACAAAAGTAAGTTATAACATCGCACCTTAGACAACGCTTTAATACAAAAGCGCTGCTATAAGTTAAAAACAAGGAAACTATTCATTTAAAAAAATAAAAGCGCAAAAAAATATAAGACCTTAGACAGCGCTTTGGTCAAAAGTGCTTTATAAGGTCTTATAAATTTTAAAAAAAAATTTAATGGAAAATATTAGACAGCGCTTTAGTTAAAAGCGCTTTCTAAGGTCTTATAAATTTAAAAAAAATATAAGACCTTAAACAGCACTTCGGTAAAAAGCGCTTTCTAAAGTTTTATTAATTTAAAAAAAAAAATTAAAGGAAAATATTAGACAACACTTTCCTTAAAAGCGCTTTCTAAGGTCTTAAAAATTAAAAAAAAATAAAATCAAAAGCGCTGTCTAAGGCCAACCTTAGAAAGCGCTGTCTAAGGTCCACCTTAGAAAGCGCTTTTATGAAAAGCCCTGTCTAAGGTCTAATTAAATTAAAATATATGAATAGTCAGTATTCATTTTCATATTTCCGCTCTTTCTTCTCCCCTGCATGCGAACTGAGCTCAAAACCCTTGCGAACTCAAACCTTCACCGTCAACCGTCCTCCACCGTGTCGTCGTTCGTTGTTGCCGTCGTTGCATTGTCGTCCGTCCGTTGCCGTCGTTGTATTGCCGTCCGTTGCGAACTCATTGCCGTCGTTCGTTTCTGCTCTTTGTAACTGATACATTTCGTTCTTGCATTGCCGTTGTTACCGTCGTTAAAGGTACGTCGTTGTTGTGAAGAATAGGGTTTTGTTGCTTTACATTGTTGTTGTAGGGTTTTGTTGCTTTACAATGTTGTAGTGAATGAGTATGTTTGATGAGTTTTGTTAATGAAGTTATGTTGGACTGTTTTATTAATGAAGTTTTGTAGTGAATGAGTATGTTTGAAGTTTTGTTAATGAAGTTTTGTAGTGAATGAGTATGTTTGATGAGTTTGTTAATGAACAATTACTATATGAGATGAGTATGGTTTGCTGTATTTATGAAGTTTTGGATAAAGATTTTTTTATGATGAATGGGGTTATATGGTTGATGATGATTGTGTGAGTTGAGAAGAAGGGAAGTTATGTTAGGAAAGAGTGAGGTTGTGGTCCGATGGTGATGATGGTGGTGGAGGAATGTGCTGTGGTTTGTGGATGTTTGGAGAATATGAGAGGGAGTGATTAGTTTAGGTTGGTTTGTGATGAGAAAAAAAATTGCATAACATTACATGAAAAGAGTTGGAGTAGATATTTTTTTTTAGTTATCATGAAGTGAACTCAAGAGAAATATATGAGATATTTTGTTTTTATGGTGGAAGAAAAAGTAGTTCGGTTTGCTCTCTTGGTACATGAGACATTGCCTTACTCTTATTTCCAAAAGTGAAAAGCCACCACCTTCCTTTTTTATTTCCAAATATTGAAACTAGTCCTACAACTTTAAGGTCTATTTTAAAACATATTTTATATTAAGACTTATAAATAGTTTAGTTTAGTTTTATTTTTCCACCTCTTAAATCTTCTAAAAAACTCTTAAAATTGCTAAGAAACAAGTAATTCATATTCCAACCAAGAAAAGAAAGAGATGTTAGTGAAAGAGGTAAAATTTGTTATATACTTGATTTCTTTATTATATTTGTTATATATTATGTCATATTTGTTATATTTGATATCCTTGATTTCTTTATTATATTTGTTATATATTATATTTGATATCCTTGATTTATTTATTACAGGTTAGATGGCTACTAACAATGATCACCCACATGATGATGATCCCGATATTCAGGTTGGAAGTAACAGATCTATGGAAGAAGAGATTAGAAGAGGAATAACCATTATGAAGAGAGTGATCTGTGCTAGAGATCAAGGCATCACTTATAATGTGCATTGGAGCGCTTCGAATACACTTATTGAGCCTAACGGTCATACTTTGACAAGTTTCATTGGTGCACTTGTAAGGAATGCGGTTCCTATTACTTGTGATGATTGGAGAACCAAACAGTTGAAGGAAACCAAAGAAAAAATTTGGAATGAGATAAAGGTACCATAATTATGTCTTTAATTATGCCAACTAATTATGTCCTTCAAATTATTTGTACTAACCAATGTGTATGGTTTTTTTAGAGGTGCTTCAACGTCGAGGAAGAAAGAAAAGCTTTTTTGATGAGATTGGCAGGGAAGCTCCTAAGAGGGTTTAGGACATATTTAAACCGCACCTATCTTAGGGATGCTGACGATAACTTTGTTGATGGAGAGTATCCATCTAAATATGCAAGTTTGATTTCACCACAAGAATGGGTAACGTTTAAATCCAAACGACAAACCCCAGAATTTAAGCGATTAAGTGCAATTAATCGGGAAAGGGCATCAGCTCCCAAGTATAAATACAGGAAAAGACGTGTTGGATATGGACGTTTGGAGCAATCTTTGGTAAGTATCAATATATTGCAATGATATAATAATTGTTCATCATGAGTTATATTTGATCATATTATTTGGCTTTATATGTAGTTACAAAAGGCGAATAGCTCTGAAACATCTCTTCCTGCACATGTCTTGTGGAAGGAAGCCCGTGTGGGCAAGTCTGGAGTTGTTGCAGAAGAGGTTCTACAAGTATTTGAGAAATGTGTAAGTATAACAATATTTCTTTAATTAAATCAAAACTTTATTAACAAATATTTGATATTCATCTGATTTTCAGGAGGCGTTATCTCAGTCTGTATCTCCAGATGATACCAGGAGCATACTTAGTCGGGCATTAGATGTCCCTGAGTATTCTGGTCGGGTGAGGGGTAAGGCATTTGAGATCACCCCGACCTCCTTGAATATTAAAAAGGGAAAGGTTGCTAGTAATTCAGAACTTCAAGCTAAATTGGAAGCACTAGAAGCTGAGGTTCGGGAATTACGAAAGGAAAAAGAAAGGGATAACGCTTCAGGTTTTAGAGATGGATCGGAGAAAGATAGTATCAACTGCAGCTTTCATCCGATTATTCCAGAGGTAGTTATATATATATTTATGAAATTAAATTAGTAGCTTAAATTATTTAAATGACATATATACACATTAAAAATGGCATATTTATTTTTGGTTTTAGGGCGTTTCCCAATGTCAGCTCTTCTTATCTTCACCAACTTATCGGAAGGTTGCAAAGGGAAAAGTGTATAACAATGGGGTACAATTACTTCACAATAAATCCCTCCCTACTGGAAGTTTGAAAGTATCAGTTGATATTGCTATAGAGGAGGAAGCACCATTACCCTATCCTGACGATGATTCGGATGTAACATTGGTGCGAGCTGCTATAGGGTCGTATGTTGCATGGCCGTCAAACCTCATACTCGTAGGATATGAGGTATGCTTAAAACCGTTATAAACCTTTGTTAACCTTAATGTGTAGATTCAAAGATTTTACGAGCATTTTATTTTCATTTTTTACATGGTAATGTTATTTAGACTCCAACAAGATCCAAAACAAAGGATAAGCGGATTCCGGAGCATACCGAGTCCGTTGTTTCAAAAAAACAGGTACATCACAATTATATGATATTTATGCATAGAAAATGTTAAATTGGATATCTTATACTTCATCTAACAAATTATATGATATATAGCTGCCTGGTAAAGAGATTAGCAACATTTCAACGCAAAAAAATGTTGGTGCTAAGAAGAGCAGGGGTAGAAAACAACCTATCTCCAAGTTTAGGTCGTGCCTCCAGACGTATCTACAAGTGACAAATATTATCACCGGAGGTGTTCGTCTTATACATATGGAGAAAGGTATCTATGGCTTTGAACATGACCAAATTATTGGTAATGAAGACTTCGAGCAAGTTTTCAATCATGAAGAATTGGGCGGCACTGTTGTCAATACATATGCGAGGTATATATCCGATCTACTTTGGTATATTAATTGAACAACTTATTTACTTTATGTTTCAAATGAATAGTCTAATGTTAATGATGTTTTTATTTAAGGTTTATGTATGACAGAGTTATGCGCCCACACGGATTGCAGCAAAGATTTGCATTCCTATGCCCGGCGTCTGTCAACTTAACCTTAATAATCAATAAACCAGATGAGGTCCTGGCGTATATACGCGACGTCTTTATGGACAACCAAGAAACGGAAAAGTTGTTCTTTTTACCGTTTAATACTGGGTTAGATTTTCATTCTAAATTCATCTATTATAGTTTTTTTGTATTTTGACGTCGTGTAGAAAGTTTCCATCTAACACTTGTTTAATCTTACAGTGGACATTGGTTGTTGGTCGCAATTAATCCTAGCAGAGCAATGGTGTATTATCTGGATTCGTTAGGAAATGATTGGACAACATACCCGGATTTGAAGAAGTGTATTGACACGTAAGTGAGATTGTTCTAAATATGAATGTGTATATTTATTTGTTTGTTTATTTATTTATGTGAATTGTTCTAAATATTCACTTATATTTTATTAGCGCTATACAAGCTTTCCTAGCACTACGAGATAGCCATCTACCACGGCGAAGAGTCAACCCCATTATTACATGGAATTATGTGAAGGTATATTAATTATCACATGTTTTATTATATTAGTGATGCTACTTGATAAAACTTAGGATTTATCCATATTTTCTTTTCATTTGTAGTGTCCTCGGCAACGCAATCAAATAGATTGCGGCTATTTCATGTTGAGGTTTATGAGAGACACTCTTTTGTTGGATCGAATAGAGATTCCATCCGATGTATGTATTTCTAACTTATGAGTTATTTTAATAGTAACACATATCTCTCATGTCTAATGAAATAGTTAAAACTAAATCAAACTATGTTATATTATTATGTAGTACTTTGAAGAATGCAAGTGTGCTCATTACTCAATTTCTCAATTGGATGAAATTAAAGAGGATTGGTGTCAATACATTATGGAGCTCGGAATTTTACAAGGTATAATATTGTACTCTTACTTTAATTGATGAGAATTTAAATATGTGTAACTTTGTTTATGTATTCTTTTAATTGAATTACAATCTTTGTGTTTTCAGGACCTATAATGTAGATTTGAAGCAATGTTTTCTTAAAATTGCAAAAGTACTAGTATAAGTAATATGTGCATTTGTAGAAAAAATGTAATGATTTGTAATTATAAATAGGTGTATATATAATTTTGGTTTGTAATTTTAAATATATATATTGGTTTGAATTGCCAATTGTTTTGGATATATAATTTTGGTGTAAATTGGTACATTTAAATAGGATAAATTGGATTGATTTAAATCTCCAAATTGTGGTATTTTTCTGAAAAAAATTGTTGGTTGAAAAACAGGTCAAATTCTGGTTGAAAAAACCTGGTAAAAATTGTGGTTTAAAAAAATTTATATAAAATTTTTCGTATACCTTAGACAGCGCTTTTGGTAAAAGCGCTGTCTAAGGTGGGGATTAGAAAGCGCTTTTGGCAAAAGCGCTGTCTAAGGTGGACCTTAGAAAGCGCTTTTACCAAAAGCGCTGTCTAAGGTATACCTAAAAAAGTTCAAAAAGGTTGACCTTAGACAGCGCTTTTGGAGAAAGCGCTGTCTAAGGTATACCAAAAAAATGTCAAAAAAGGTAGGGCTTAGACAGCGCTTTTGCTGAAAGCGCTGTCTAAGGTATACCTTATAATGTCAAAAAGCGCTGTCTAAAGGTACCATAGACAGCGCATTTCATTAAATATACCCCCCTTTAGACAGCGCTTTTGGTATTACCCAAAGCACTGTCTAAACCTATAGCAACGCAGGTTTAGACAGCGCTTAAAAGCGCTGTCTAAGGGCAAAAAAAGTGTTGTCTAAGATCTTATCTGTTGTAGTGCTCTCTCACTTGTTTGGGTGAGTCTTTGACCCAATGTGAATGCTTTCTCTATCTCAATGCCAAGTCTCGAACCGTGTTTCACATGATTATAGAATTGGCATTGAGATAGAAAAAGCATTCACATTGGGTCAAACACTCAACTAAAGGTCATAGACTCACCCAAACAAGTGAGAGAGACACCACATATTCACCCAAAACCTTAAGGTGATAGGTGTACGGGTCCTCTTACTTATAAAGTGCTCAACCTCCACTTTTCTAAGCAATTTGGAACTTAGAACTCACACTTGTTTCTCAACACAACTCACACTTATTTCGAAAGGGGCCGACTCCTTTTATCGGAAGTCTTCCTGACATGGTGGTTAGGAGGCGTGTTCCGTTGTTCCCCCTCATGATGACCCATCAGTGGTACCAGAGCTTGGTTCGA
The DNA here is from genome assembly GCA_022829125.1 of Lathyrus tuberosus. Classification (NCBI taxonomy): domain Eukaryota; kingdom Viridiplantae; phylum Streptophyta; class Magnoliopsida; order Fabales; family Fabaceae; genus Lathyrus; species Lathyrus tuberosus. The sequence goes on from JALAZF010000517.1 coordinate 3,517,054, forward strand.
GTAAGGGACCGACTCCTTGTATCGAAAGTCTTCCTGACATGGTGGTTAGGAGGCGTGTTCCGTTGAAGTGCCCATGACGAGATAAGGGTGTCTTTCAACTGCGGTACATGTACGTGGATGAAAAGGCTTCCGATTGAGGGGGAGATTGTTGGAAAATAAGTGTGAGTTGTGTTGAGAAACAAGTGTGAGTTCTAAGTCCCACATTGCTTAGAAAAGTGGAGGTTGAGCACTTTATAAGTAAGAGGACCCATACACCTATCACCTTAAGGTTTTGGGTAAATATGTGGTGTCTCTCTCACTTGTTTGGGTGAGTCTTTGACCTTTAGGTGAGTGTTTGACCCAATGTGAATGCTTCCCCCTCATGATGACCCATCACGATGGAGAACTCAAAACTAGGTAGAAAATTTTGTGCGTTAGTTGATTTTAATGAAAGTATGTTTTGATTGCATTTGAGAATAAACACGTTGTTTGCTGTTTGCGCATGGGCTCAATGAAGCGTTATTTATGAATCATATTAGAATGGATAAAATATTGTTCGTTGATAAAAAAATAAAATATTTGTTCGCGCTAAGGCAGAAAAAAAGTTTGATTGGTTGGAGTTGTTATTAGGTGGAATACAAATATTCATAGCGATGAGACGTACGCCTCCAACTTGTTTATCCGAGGAGCAAACAAATGTACATTCACTCATTCCCTTTTTAATCCAAGTTTTTAAATTAAAATTTCATTACAGAAGATAAATATTCGTAGCGATGAGGCGTACACCTCCCAATCATTTATTCGAGGAGAAGGTGGATGTGCATCCACTCATTTCCTTTTTAGTTCAAGTTTGATTAATGCGTTTTTTTAGTGAAAAACGAATATCCGAAGCGATAAGGCGTACGCCTCTCACTCATTTATTCGAAGACCAAGTGGATATGCATCCACCCATTGCCTTTTCAATCCAAGTTTTATTAATGTGTTTTTTTAGTGGAAGATGAATATCCGAAGTGATGAGGCGTACGCTTCCCACTCGTTTATTCGAGGTGCAAGTGGTTGTGCAGCCATCCATTCCCTTTTTAAGTCAAGGGAAAATAATTGATTCGAATTTGCTATCATTAATATGTCTAATCCTAAAATAAAAAAAAAAGGTGCGAAAGGGGATATGAGATAATTAACAATAGATCAAATTTTTATAAACGATAGATAAAAAGAAAAAGAAAAATAAAGGTTCAAACAACAAACAGAGAGTGTACACAAAATGACTAATGAGCTTAACATTAAATGAACAAAAATACCAAATACCAAACTCTTTCTAAACCCAATTCTATTCTAGTAAAAATAAAAATAATAGTAAAATAATAAAATGATAAAAAATGGGTGGGAACAGAATCTTGACAGCAACCCTTTTTCTTTGTATTTATAATGTGACAAAATCATTAACCAATAAAATAAGACAACACATTTCACTGTAAACAATATATAATAAAAATAAATCAAAGTTTAAAAATCCATCTAACATTTCCCTAAGTTCTGAAAAGTGAAAAAACATATAAGATTAAAAACCAATCTCTCTCTCTCTCTCTCTCTCTCTCTCTCTCTCTGAGTTTTTAGAAACGAAACTCCTCTCTTCTTTCTCAAATGAAAAAAAAACTCACACTTACAACATTAATCTTTCACTCTAACTTTTATCCAAAACAAATCATTTAAAGAGAAACAACATCGCTAACAAAGAAGAATGAACGGAAAAATAAAATACTGAAAGCGATGGCGGAAACGGCAAGGGGAACGACAGTTCTGGTGGAGCTTGGTGGTGCGATAAGTTCTACGATAGTTTGGTTTTCCAACGAGAGTTTTCCGCATTGGCCAAATTTAGAGGTTGCTAGAAAAAGAGTGATATATGGTGGTTATATATGATGATGGTTATTTGGTTAGTTTTTTGGCAACGACGTTGGTGCATGCAGAGGAGGTACCACTGGACGTAAGTGGCCGACGTGATTTCTGACGTGGTGTTGCTTACTTCCATATTTCTTCTTTGTTTTGCTTCTCTGTTTTCACTTTTTTTATTAAGAGTTTTTGTTGTGAGTTTGTGGGTGATTTGATGATGTTATTATTAAGATTTTGGAATCCAATATTTCCATAGACATATTGAGAAGGAAAAAAGGAAATACATTCTTATTTATTCAATGTGATGTACAGAATGATAGCTAGTGTATTTATATTATAATCTAGCCTAACGGTTAGAAGCGGAAAAATAGGAAATAACCTAACAAACTAACTATCAGCCACACTAAGTATTTTGACTAAGTATATTATTTGATACTCCCCCACAAGCTGGACTGTGGACAGAGAACAGGCCCAACTTGGAAAGAAAGGTAGGGAAGGCAGGAGCCAGAAGCGGTTTCGTCAAAACATCAGCAAGTTGTGCAGAAGAGGGGATTGGGAACAATTTTATGAGGCCATTGTCCAGTTTTTCGCGGATTATGTGACAGTCAATTTCGATATGTTTAGACCGTTCGTGGAAGGTTGGGTTGTGTGCGAGGTACACAGTAGAACGATTGTCGCATTAAATTGAAGTGGGTTGATTGAACTTGACGCCAAAGTCGTTGAGCAGGTAGTGCAGCCATTGAATTTCGCAGGTGAGAGCAGCAAGGGCGCGATATTCAGCTTCTGAACTCGATCGAGAAACTGTCGTTTGCTTTTTGGACTTCCAAGATATGAGTGATTGACCTAAAAAGACAGCAAAGCCAGTAGTTGAACGACGTGTTATCGGGCAGGTGGCCCAATCGCTATTTGCAAAACCAGAAAGATGAAAATCAGAATTTGCAGGATAGAATAAGCCTTGAGAAGAATTAGATTTTAAATACTGTAAAATTCTGTGTGTAGCCTTAAATTGATTAACAGTGGGGGAAGAAATAAATTGACTTAGTTGTTGAACGACAAAAGAAATATCAGGACGTGTCGTTGTGAGATAAATTAATTGCCCAATAAGCCGCCTATATTGAGTAGGATCTGTATATGGAGCAGAATCCGTGACATGAAGTTTAATAGAAATATTATATGGAGTGGGTGAAGGTTTTGATGCCAACATACCTGTTGAGTTTAGTAAATCTAAAGTGTAATGCCGTTGATTGATTAAAATACCTGTTGTGGACCTAGTGACTTCGAAGCCAAGAAAATACCTCAAGGGACCAAGGTCCTTAATACGAAATTGATGATGCAGAACATTTTTGACGTGGTGAATTTCATCAATGTGGTTACCTGCAAGCACAATACCATCGACGTAGACTAATAGGACAATTATGTGAGAAACATCATGTTTAATAAATAAGGAGTGATCAGCATTAGAATGGTGATAATTTAATGAAAGTAAAATATCAGATAATTTAATGTACCATTGTCTGCTGGCCTGTTTCAGGAAATATAGACTTTTGTTCAATTTACACACTTTAAGATTATCAGGGGAATGATGAAGGAGATGGTAACTGTAACACCCCATTTCTACCCGGCGGATAATAGTAAAATCAGAGTCATAAAATTTCAACATTCAAATAGGATGCTACACTTTTATCTTAAAAACAACTTCGATTAATTTCATATGAACAGATACATAACACTTTGATCGGATGAACCGATAACAACAAAATTCATATATATCTTCTTTTCAAAGCAAAACAACTTCAAGATATGAATATTCAACTTTGATTCACTTAACATTTTTGTTCGACTAAAACAACTTCAAAACAACATAATACTTAATAAATTCAACTTAAAAATTCAGCAACATAAAACATATTCAACAATAAACAACTAGCGTCCATCCCCCGAGTGCTACGTATCAGAGCGACATCACCGACTCAAACTAGTGAAGATAAACGACCTTCATCTTTGCTAACCTGCACGTTACCAACATAGGGTTAACATTCAAACAGAAGGGGTGAGATATCGAATAATATAAACAAGAGTATGATAATCAATACATTAGACTAGAATCATACAATTTCACTACCCTAAATCAACAACTCAACAACAACTTTATCGGCATAATACTACAACGACTTTATCCACATAATAAAACATCAACTCTATCAACATAAAACAACATCAACTATATCAACATAAATAATGCAACACAAAATGCGACTCAACTATGCGTATGCATGTGGTACCAATGGAGCAGAACTCCCAACTTAAAGAAAACACGGAGCAGAACTCCCAACTTAGAAACTGCCAAGTTATCGAGGCATCAAGGCATAAGCCTTCAACTTAATATTTTGCCAATCCAGGCCAACATGGTGAGCATTAGCTCCAACTTAAAAATTGTCAATCCAGGCCAACTTAATAATGCTATGCTATGCATGCGACAACAACCATAACATCAACTTATTCAACACAACACAACAACGACAAAAATGCAACAACCGCAAACAACTTAATCAACATTGGTCACAAGACCTGCAACAGCAAAACAACTTAACAACGTTGGTCATAAGACCTGCAACAGCAAAACAATTTAACAACGTTGGTCATAAGACCTGCAACAGCAAAACAACTTAACAACGTTGGTCATAAGACCTGCAACTTAATAATGTCCATAAATCGGGACAATTCAACACAATTCAACTTCACCTGCAAATCAACTTATTCGACATAATTTCAACAAAATAATCCAACCAAGAATACCTACCCGTATACACGACTTACTCCGACAATTTTCAACTAATACCGGACAATTAATTTTTCCTCTTAATTCTACTTATTCGGCTAGATCGGTACTGTTTTGCACACTGTAATTACTACTAGTTAATTTACTGATACGGTTAAATTTTAACTTATGGATACGAACTTACTTTTGCTACCAAACTATACTGCCATTAAATTCAACTCTGATACAAAACCTGCTACTGTGATTTCTAAATCCCCACATTATTGCTATTCCTCTGCATTATTAATCGGTTAACATTGTTGAGGCATATTACACGATAACACCTCAATCGCACACATTCACGACGGTAAAAATCAACACAACGATACGGTTTCAATTTTCTGCTATAATTGAACCAGATACAGACCTCAAAACCATTTTTCCTAGAAAGACCATCTCGTTGGCTTTCCAACGCTTCAAACGGGGGTTAAAACCGACTTGCGGATCAAAAGATATGAATTTTCCAAACTTTCCGAAACCAGAATTTTTCTGCATAACAGCCCTACGGGATTTTGCATTTTCGTCCGAAAATCTGACCGATTCAATTATTTTCTTCAAAACAAACACATACTCATTCATACCAAACATATAGTAGTGATTTGGAACCATCAAACGTGAATTCTACGACTTTCGATTTCAATCCGAATCTTAAACCCCCAAATCTCCAAAAATGCAAAAACTTACAAAATCAACCAAATTCGATAAAACAAGCATACTCGATCACGGCCTAACATTTCTCGACACAACTACGCAATCTATTCCGACTTTTGTCCGCGAAAACATCGGTTTCTATCGATTTAACTAAATTCCAACCTAAGTTTAACACTATAGAACAACAACCAAACAATCTAGCAAACATCAAATTTCACAAAAACAAAACCAATTCATCAATGCACTTCAGTAGAAAATTATATAAATCTCAATCCCACGTATCTATTATCATATACCCGGTTATAAAATTCGGACCCCATACTTACCTTGGATTGAAAGTAGCTCGAATTTCCGGTTGAAAACTTGCTCTAGCAACCTCTACGAATTCTCTCTCAAAAACCCTTGTTCCTCTTTTCCTCTTCTCCATAACTTCCACGTTCTGCTCCTATTTTTCCTCTTTTTCTGCAACTCCCACTTACAGCCACTTTCCAACTCTTCCTTGTTTCTAAAAACCTAATATAATAATTCTATTATTTTATTTTCTTATTGGGCCTCACTACTACACCCCAACTATTATTACCATCTAACTAAGCCCAATATTTTCTTATACTTCTACTAAGTTAACACCATATTATTTTCTACGACTTAAATCATTTTTAATTAAATTATCCTACTAAAGCCAACACAACTTAAATCAATTAAATTAATTAATATTTTACGAAAATAAATATTATTTATAATATTAATTTCTCCCGACTAAATCGACTAATTACCCGATTAATACTTATTAGCATCACCAACATATTCAACATAGTCAACAAATATTCGGAAAAATACTCAACACTATTTAATTAAAATATTTAATTAAATACGGGCGTTACAACTCTCCCCCACTTAGAATATTTTCGTCCTCGAAAATTCACTCGATGCACCACACTCCTATTACGTTATCTCAACAAACAAATCAACTTCCTTGCCATAAAAGGCAACCCTACGTCTAACACCAAACAACAACACATCACATCAACGACAACAACAACGCGAAACAATGCTTACGCAACGCACCCAACGACTAACTCAAGACACAAAGAATAACCAAGTTAAGAACTCACAAGTTCACTACAACCAGAACACAACACAAACGTTACCATCGCCGAAGGCAACACTCCCCTAATTCTCATCATAGGAATTAGCTACTCGCACTCGAACCATCACATTAGGTAACGAGGCAACAACAAGGATAAGAGCACAAAGCCCAAAGCACAACATCAACATAATCAAACTACCGACATCGTGGTTATCCACATAAGAACCAACCGCTCTGCACCGCGCTTTCGCCGCGCACTCTGATTAATTGCAGCCATCAAATCTACCAAGTTTACATCAACTTCCGACCATCAAAACAGACATAAGAAAAAGCTTCCGACTTAATTCTCCGGAATTCCGACCAACAGGTATTCTACACTTTGATTACTGACCACTTCGAACTTAGATCCATAAATAATACCTCCGAATATCCCACACAACTACAACTGCGGCTAATCCCAAATCTTGAATAGGATAAATACTTTAATGAATCCCCAATTATCGTAAAACATAAGCTACAACTTCACCGTCTTGTATTAACACATCGTCAAAACTCATCTCAACGCATAACAACATTACAACAGCATAAGGATACATGTGTCCAATTAATCTCAACAAGAAAAATCATCTTCCAAACAGAGCTTAACACCCAATAGCCATAGATTTAGCCTCAATAACCTACACTTAACATGGCATATTAACCAAACCAATCAAACAGACTAATTCATCAAGTCCTACTCATACTAGCACAATTCTCCATACAACTTCATATGAATTAACACAACAAGGAAACCTCATCTTACAAATCATAATTCACACCTTGCTAACTCAACTCTCAAATACCCTACGCGCCTTCCTTCTGATTACATAGCATATTAGAACATCCACAACAAACACCAGTTATAACATTATCTGAACAAGTATGGAAAATACAATTCATTTTTTCTATATACACGTTAAGGCATACCAGCCACTACCCTTCCCGATCCGACATCCTCGGTCAAATCATAGTCTTACATTACCATTTACTTCCTACTTGGTTTATCTCTACAATTCTTCAAGTCTCATGTCAATTGAATGCTCGATCCACCACGAATCAAAACCCAAGTTATCCAGAACACAACTGTGAGTTTCCAAACTACTCACTGATCAACTCGCAATCTCATACTAACATCCTCAAGTCCGCCTCATTTCCCTATATAGGAATCCGCATCGACAACTCAAACAATTCATAAGCACTTGGCTCAACCCCAAACAATTCACTGTGCATACTATTCTATTTGGCAAGATACATCTACTCTATCCACATGATTCCGTCGACTATCAACAAGAGATTAAGGGTGATCAGTTCCTCAATTTGTCAATAGACAGCCGACAACCATAATGGTGGCATAAATCATCATTATCCAACTAAAATAGTGTCTTCCTCCTCTTGCTCAACGTTATCTAAGCATACTGCTCTACCATTTCTCTAAGGCTCACAAACGTTTTTCTTAATTTCCTTATTTCCAAGAACGCACAAAATCCAACACATATATTCTTATACACACTTGTTTCACAACCTAATTATCGAATATCCTTCTGATACATTAAGTACAATCCAAATCGGCCCACTTCAATCGAAACATTTATCCAAGTCCAAAACTTTTAACGACCCTAACCAATCCTTCGTCTTTCCTTTTAATCTCATGACTTCGATGATCCGTATAGTTTCACACTTGATCATCATTCCAATCACAATCTCAACAATACCATCTCATCATCTGGTTGGTGACATAACTTCCAAAATTTTTTGACTCCTGTCGACACATCTCGCCAACAACACACAATCCACTTTACTATTTAACATTCCTCAAGGGTTTCTATACTTTAGTCATTCTCAACTATCATACGCCGCACTTCCATGTGCTTCTCCGATACTCTTCTTCTTATTACTAAACATTTTATACTTGACTTCATCTTACTATTTCCAGCAAGAATTGTCCAACTTCAAACACGATTATCTTCTGCAATAAAGACCTCCCAGACACAAAATTATATTCCCAAAATGAAGGGAATTTCGTGTAGGTTCCAGAACTTCAAGAATCGCTCAAATCTGAATTACGAGTAAAAAGTTATCGTCCTTGCAATGGGACTGGTCAAGAAATCCCGTATGCAGAATTTTCCAAAAGTCAGCACCAGACCCAAATATTCAAACACGTTTTTCTCCCTCTTCAAAAACATGCCGAAGACAAAATTTATATGCAAACTATAGGGAATTTCGTAAACTTTCCGAAAAGTCCAGAATCGCTTTCATCGGAGTTACGAGTAGAAAGTTATGCCTCTTTTACTGAAGGCTGTTCCATAAATACGAAAATAAAAACCGAAATTGGTGAACATGAGTTCTACCTCTTGCTCTTGCTTCCAAACTCTTCCAGTTATCCTTGCTCTTCACCTAACTCTGGAAATCATCCGACTTCACTCCAGATATACTCCACTTGCATATCGCTATTCGTCACCTTGCCCTATCTTCTCCGAGAAGCAAACATCAATTATACTGACCCGTCTTCCTTCAAAATGTCTCAATTGGACCGACGGGTAAAATCATGAGTTCATACTCTCGTCGATTCGCAACAACACAATTCTGACAACACTTGCACTCCTGCAACCAATATCACATTGATTCAACTTCACTTACTACAAACATCTCTGAGAAGTAAACTTCTCCCCCACTTGTTTCAAACCAACTCCTGCGTACCATCGGTTAGGAAAACAAACAAGTACCGACAGTGTTCAACACACTTGTCGCGTAATAAGGGATAAACAACATTAGACAACTTGGCCGGACAGACCGACCTGCTCTGATACCACTAATGTAACACCCCATTTCTACCCGGCGGATAATAATAAAATCAGAGTCATAAAATTTCAACATTCAAATAGGATGCTACACTTTCATCTTAAAAACAACTTCGATTAATTTCATATGAACAGATACATAACACTTTGATCGGATGAACCGATAACAACAAAATTCATATATATCTTCTTTTCAAAGCAAAATAACTTCAAGATATGAATATTCAACTTTGATTCACTTAACATTTTTGTTCGACTAAAACAACTTCAAAACAACATAATACTTAATAAATTCAACTTAAAAATTCAGCAACATAAAACATATTCAACAATAAACAACTAGCGTTCATCCCCCGAGTGCTACGTATCAGAGCGACATCACCGACTCAAACTAGTGAAGATAAACGACCTTCATCTTTGCTAACCTGCACGTTACCAACATAGGGGTAACATTCAAACAGAAGGGGTGAGATATCGAATAATATAAACAAGAGTATGATAATCAATGCATTAGACTAGAATCATACAATTTCACTACCCTACATCAATAACTCAACAACAACTTTATCGGCATAATACTACAACGACTTTATCCACATAATAAAACATCAACTCTATCAACATAAAACAACATCAACTATATCAACATAAATAATGCAACACAAAATGCGACTCAACTATGCGTATGTATGTGGTACCAACGGAGCAGAACTCCCAACTTAAAGAAAACACGGAGCAGAACTCCCAACTTAGAAACTGCCAAGTTATCGAGGCATCAAGGCATAAGCCTTCAACTTAATATTTTGCCAATCCAGGCCAACGTGGTGAGCATTAGCTCCAACTTAAAAATTGCCAATCCAGGCCAACTTAATAATGCTATGCTATGCATGCGACAACAACCATAACATCAACTTATTCAACACAACACAACAACGACAAAAATGCAACAACCGCAAACAACTTAATCAACATTGGTCACAAGACCTGCAATAGCAAAACAACTTAACAACGTTGGTCATAAGACCTGCAACAGCAAAACAACTTAACAACGTTGGTCATAAGACCTGCAACTTAATAATGTCCATAAATCGGGACAATTCAACACAATTCAACTTCACCTGCAAATCAACTTATTCGACATAATTTCAACAAAATAATCCAACCAAGAATACCTACCCGTATACACGAATTACTCCGACAATTTTCAACTAATACCGGACAACTAATTTTTCCTCTTAATTCTACTTATTCGGCTAGATCGGTACTGTTTTGCACACTGTAATTACTACTAGTTAATTTACTGATACGGTTTAATTTTAACTTATGGATACGAACATACTTTTGCTACCAAACTATACTGCCATTAAATTCAACTCTGATACAAAATCTGCTACTGTGATTTCTAAGTCCCCACATTATTGCTATTCCTCTGCATTATTAATCGGTTAACATTGTTGAGGCATATTGCACGATAACACCTCAATCGCACACATTCACGACGGTAAAAATCAACACAACGATACGGTTTCAATTTTCTGCTATAATTGAACCAGATACAGACCTCAAAACCATTTTTCCTAGAAAGAACATCTCGTTAGCTTTCCAACGCTTCAAACGGAGGTCAAAACCGACTTGCGGATCAAAAGATATGAATTTTCCAAACTTTCCGAAACCAGAATTTTTCTGCATAACAACCTTACGGGATTTTGCATTTTCGTCCGAAAATCCGACCGATTCAATTATTTTTTTCGAAACAAACACATACTCATTCATACCAAACATATAGTAGTGATTTGGAACCATCAAACGTGAATTCTACGACTTTCGATTTTAATCCGAATCTTAAACCCCCAAATCTCCAAAAATGCAAAAACTTACAAAATCAACCAAATTCGATAAAACAAACATACTCGATCACGGCCTAACATTTCTCGACTCAACTATGCAATCTATTCCGACTTTTGTCCGCGAAAACATCGGTTTCTATCGATTTAACTAAATTCCAACCAAAGTTTAACACTATAGAACAACAACCAAACAATCTAGCAAACATCAAATTTCACAAAAACAAAACCAATTCATCAATACACTTCAACACATTCAGTAGAAAATTATATAAATCACAATCCCACGTATCCATTATCATATACCCGGTTATAAAATTCGAACCCCACCCTTACATTGGATTGAAAGTAGCTCGAATTTCCGGTTGAAAACTTGCTCTAGCAGCCTCTATGAATTCTCTCTCAAAAACCCTTGTTCCTCTTTTCCTCTTCTCCATAACTTCCACGTTCTGCTCCTATTTTTCCTCTTTTTCTGCAACTCCCACTTACAGCCACTTTCCAACTCTTTCTTGTTTCTAAAAACCTAATATAATAATTCTATTATTTTATTTTCTTATTGGGCCTCACTACTACACCCCCACTATTACTACCATCTAACTAAGCCCAATATTTTCTTATACTTCTACTAAGTTAACACCATATTATTTTCTACGACTTAAATCATTTTTAATTAAATTATCCTACTAAATCCAACACAACTTAAATCAATTAAATTAATTAATATTCTATGAAAATAAATATTATTTCCAATATTAATTTCTCCCGACTAAGTCGACTAATTACCCGATTAATACTTATTAGCATCACCAACATATTCAACATAGTCAACAAATATTCGGAAAAATACTCAATACTATTTAATTAAAATATTTAATTAAATACGGGCGTTACAGTAACCTTTAGGAATAGTCATGTAGACTTCCTCTTTTAAGTCTCCGTGGAGAAAGGCATTATTGACGTCTAGTTGTTCTAGATGCCAATTTTTGATAGAAGCAAGGGAAAGAAGCATTCTTACGGTGGTTAATTTCGCCACTGGGGAGAAAGTGTCGAAGTAATCTATGCCTTCATGTTGAGTATATCCTTTCGTAACCAACTGCGCCTTATACCTGTCAATGTTACCATTAGCAAGATATTTTATGCGGTATACCCATTTACAACCTATGGGAGTTTTATTAGGGGGTAAGTCAACAATAGTCCAAGTTTTTGTGAGGTCGAGAGCCTGCAGCTCAGTCTGCATAGCTTTGATCCAGCAGTCATGTTTACATGGTGCTGAGTAAGTCTGAGGTTCATGGTTGGATGAAAGAGAGAAACAGAAATTCTTGAATTCTGTATTACATTTGTTGTATTGGAGAACATTGGATAGAGGAAACTTAGGTGTAGGGGAAGTGGAAAGAGGATGTTTGTGAGTTAGGTTGCAGTGGTAATTAGTGAGGTAAGATGGTTTCTTAATGGTTCGGAGGGATCTTCGAAGAGGCTGAGTTGGGTTAGTAGGGATAGGGGAAGGAGGAGTGGGATTGGCAGGGGTTGGTGGAGTAGTGGGAATGGCAGGGGTTGGTGGAGGAGAGGGAGATGGAGGAGGTTGGGCAGGAGGGGTATGGGGATAGAGAGGTTCTAAATCAGTATCATTGGGATTTAGGAAAGTGGGAGGAGGTATGGGCCGGTGGTCATGAGTTTGGTGGAAGGGATATATGGTTCGTGAAAAACAACATTGCGAGAAATAATAAGTTTGTTAGTAATCAAATTATATAACAGGTATCCTTTGGTGCTTTGTTTATAGCCTAGAAAAACACAATGATGAGAATGATAATCGAATTTAGTGCGATTTTGAGTTAAAGTGGAGGCATAAGCTAAGCAACCAAAACTTTTTAAAGATTTATAGTCAGGATGAGTGTTATATAATAAAAAATAGGGAGTTTTATTACTAAGAAGGGGAGAGGGAAGTCAATTTATCAGATGGGTGGCATGAGCAACAGAAAGATGCCAAAGGTTTTTGGGGAGATTAGCTTGAAAAAAAGGCTACAGGCAACGTTAAGCAGACGTTGATGCTTGCGCTCAACAATGCCGTTTTGTTGGTGGCACTCAACACAAGAGCGTTGATGCACTATGCCCTTTTTAATATAAAAGTCAGTCATCAAAAATTCAGGTCCATTGTCACTACAGATACATTTAAGAGTGGTGGAAAATTGATTAGTAATGTAAGAAAAGAAGTTAACTAAGTGATTACGTGTTTCACTCTTGTGGGTCATAAATATAACCCAAGTGAAACGGCTATAGTCATCGATAAGAGTTAAGAAATAACGGTGATTGCTGATGGAGGGGGTTGAATATGGCCCCCAAATATCAGTGTGTAAGAGGTCAAAGGGATGAGATGAAGTAGTAGTGCTGTTAGGGTAAGGCAAACATTTTTGTTTAGATAAGTGACAAAAATGACAAGGAACATCTTTATTAATGGAAAATGTAATTACAGGGTATTGAGTGGACAAAAGTTTATGAACAGTGTGTGAAGGATGGCCTAATCTTCTATGCCATAAGGTACTATCATTATGACTAATAACATTACTAGCAAACAAAGAGAAAGAGGGTGAGGAAGTGGCCTGAGCACGCAACACATAGAGGTCGCCATAACGCTCAGCTAAACCAATCGTCCTCGTAGAATTTTTCTGCAGGATGACACAACTTTTATTAGTGAATGTTAAAGTACAAGCAGAAGAGTCAATAAGCTTAGAAGCCGAAATTAAATTAACATGGAATGTAGGAAGATAATAAACATTGAACAATATTAAGGAATTAGTGAGGTGAACCGTTCCAGCAATATTGGTTGTTACAATGTTACCGTTGGGAAGTTTCAGATGTAGGGGAGGGACATAGGAATGAAAACTAAAATTATGGAAATTAGGAGTTGATCGTACCTGGATCAGACAGTATCTGGTGGCCAACAACGTCATCTGGACTTCAGCTCCGGTGAGGTTGAAAGACGGCCGGGGGGGGGGGGGGGGGGTGGTGTACCTGCAAGGTACTCCGACGCTCAAGTAAGGTAACTGTCAGAGAAAAAGCAAGTACAGAAGAAGAAGGTTAGGGTGTAAAGAAGTCAGTAACCTGACCCTCTCAAGTGAGAGGGTATTTATAGAGAGCCCCCAACGCAGGGACAATGGTCACTAGCACTGGGCTGGATTGCCAGGCCCAATCTAAGCAACTGCCAGGGCTTACGTGGCGTAGTGAAGACCAGCGCGTGGTCTTCGCCATGGGGTAACCGCTCCTAGATCTCCGAAATTAGGGCAGACCGATTCCATCGGGAGTGGGCAGTTACATGAGGACGTGTCCTCGCGGGGAGGAGTCTTGTGTGTCGGGGAGAGACGTGTCCTCGCGGGGAGGACTTATGTGCAGAAGGAGATATCCTTGCGTGTCGAGGAGGGGAGAGCTCGGAGAAACTTAGCGCCTCTGCCTAACGGACTCTGCTGAGCCCGACAATATTGAGGGGTGGCACGTGCCCGACGCTGTTGGGGCGTGTATGTGCCCGACAGTGGTCTTGTAAAGAGGTCCTTGTTGGGCCATCTCATGTCCTGTGGGTTGGGCCTTCTCGACTGAGGGGCAGACCCTGGCCTAGTCCAGAACAGGAGCCCCCCAAGTCGTTGCTCCAAAGTGTCGGAGTAATGACTTAAGGGCCAACAAGCATATCGGGGAAGTATCGATCGCGTGACCGCGATGAGGGGAACTTGTTTGAGGCGCACCGGCCGTACCGTCGGGGAGCCAAACACTCGATGGGTAGAATCAGCGAGCAGTCTCGAGCGTGGGAGTTCGCGGATGGTCGACTCAGCGGGGAGGCGAGAAGTTTGAACTTGGGTGTCGAAGCAAATGGAGAGACGCGTGTTGGGAAGCGAACGGTCGCATGTACGCCACGTGTCAGACGCCATCATTGCCTAGGGGCGACTAGGCTAGGGTAGTGTACTCTAGTAGTCTAAAACCCTTCGAATTCCGTGAGGATCCTATAAATAGGCCCCACCTCGTGTCATTTGCACCGTTTGCTCTTTTCCTCTCAAACTCTCCCTCTAATCTTCTCCGCTTTTCCGCCGCCGCCTTCCACCGCCTTCCACCGTTCTCCGCCGTTCTCCACCAGCGACCGCCGTGCCGGAACCCTAAAAAGCGTATTTCAAGTAAGTTTCTTTCTTTCTTTTTCTCCTTTCATCTGCATTTGTAGGGTGAATCTTATGGTGAACTGATGAAGTTCCCATGGAAATCACGAAATATCCGGCGAAAATGGCGGAATTTCATAGTTTAGTTTTTGAATCTCATGGGGAGAGGCGATGAAATTTCCGAGGACACGAAGAATATCCCGGGGTCGTGAGATGAACGTTTCTCAGCTCTTTGTTGAACATTCCGGGGTTCAAGGACGGAATCCCCGGGGAGCCGACGCTTATCTCGGGGATATGGGTCGAATACCCTGGGGTCCCGCCCAATTTCGCTCCTGACGGACCCGAGGATGGTCGCAGGTTCACATTCCCCGACGTTTCCTCCTTACCCCTTCACTTGATCAGCAGTGGAAGGGGTGGATTTGATATGGGTCATCGAATTCACCATTTCCTTCTGCTTTTCAGGTAAATGGGAGTGTTGCCCATGGCTGAGGGATCTTTAGACGTCGACGACCAACCCGACTCTCCAATGGCGCCAATCACTAGGGTCGAGGAACGTCCCCTCGAGGAGCAGGTCAGCGATGAGCCGTTGAACATTGCTTCCCATTTTGTCGACGAGGACGAGGACACTATTTTTTGTACAGTCGAGCACCAAGTGGTGGGTTCCTCAAAGTCGTGGAAGGTGTTCCGACCTCAAGCACACCACCGCATATGCTCGACGTACCGAGGGATGAGGTTCCCTCTTTACGAGTTCATGTTCGACATGGCGGGGAGGCGTCCGCCCTTTATAGATTTTCAACAGGCGGTATTTATTTGGTTGCGCCTTCGCAGCTCCACCCCAATTCCCCCGCTTTCATCCGAGCTTTCGAGCTCGTATGCAAATATTTACGAATCGGGGCAACCGTGCCTCTCTTATTTCGCATCTTCCACCTCCAGCGACAGGCCTCCGATGGCAGACACGGCTGGGTGTCTTTCAAGCAAGTGAGCAGCCTGTTTCACACTTATTTGGATTCCGTTCGTGACTTTAAACACTGGTATTATATCGTGAGGCCGGTCACTCTTGAAGCTGTGAATTCGGTGTATTGCCAAGTTTCCCGTGAAGAGGACGGGCAGACGGAGGAAGTCCTTGAGCCGAGATTCCCCTTGTTCTGGACGGAAGAACACTTCAAAAAGGGGACGGATAGCTACAAAGTCAGTCCTGGTCGTTTGGACGAGGGGGGTCGTCTGGCTTACAAGAGAATAGTCGCTTTCGTTAACGGGTTTAACAGAGCCAAGTTCGTGACGCCGAACGGGGACTTCCTTCTGGGCGACGATGGGGAGGTCTTAACGAAGCGTCGATTGATCAACACTAGGGCTCTCCTCGAGACGTTTTCTGACGAGGAGGCTCTCGAGCTGTTAGGTGGGGTGGCTTCCCCGACCTTTTTTTCCCTCGCTTTTCTTTTTGAATTACTGACCTCTTTATTTTATGTGCAGGTAAGATGTCGTCTGCTGAGGAGCTCCCAAAACGTTGAAGGCTAACCGCGCTGCGAAGAAGGGAGGCAAAAGCCGTCTCGAGCATATCCGAGGGCAGGAATCCGTTCCCACTCCGACAACCGGGGGTTCTTCTGGCTCTCACTAGGATAGTGATTCTCCTAGCCCCCAGGTCTACCCGAAGAGGCGGCGGGTTGCAGACACAGTGGCCATCGACCTTACTGAGAATGAGGGTCCCCCTGCTGTAAGATTCGTGCTTCCGCCTTGTCATTCGAGGCCGAAATTTTTCATGGGGAATAATTCCCTTTGCGTGGGTTCCCCCGAGGCTCAAGCCATCCTAGGTGTCGACAAGGTCTCTCGAAGAAAGGCGCTGGTGGAGGATGTGTCCACAGTGATGCGGGTTTGTGCTGCTGCCCTGGTTCTGAACGAAGAGGCGTGCCTGGAAGGCGAACTGAACAGGTTGTGCAAGAGTTTCCAGTCTATCTCAGCTGAAATGGAGAAGGTGGGCAAGGAGCTGGCCGACTGTAAAAGCCAGAACCAGGCCCTAGTCGAGCTTCAAGGGCAGTTGGAAGAAAAGTTGAAGAATGCTGAGGAAGAGCGAAGACGTCTCGTTGGGATTAAAGAGGAGAGGGATCGTCTCTTGGCGAGGAATGCCGAGTTGGAGGAGGTTGTCCACCCTGCTGATGAGGAAACCGAGGAAGATAGGTTGTTGACCTCACGGGCAGCGCTTATAGCGAAGCTCCGGCAGTCCGAGGAGGACAACCTCGAAGCGGCCGACATAGGATTTAGAAATGCCGTGCAGCAGCTTCGGGTTCTGAACCCCGACCTCACAACCGAAGGGATTGACCCCGACTCCGAGGTGGTCGACGGTCAAATCGTGCAGCCGATGCGGGTGGACGAGGTTCATGAATGCGAGGAGCCTGAAGGGACTGTTGCCGAGTAGGCTTTTCTTCTTTGTTTTGTTCGGCCTGCGAGCCGTTTTATTTATTTTTAAATACGTATGATCGGCCTGCGTTCCAGGGGCTTTTGATACTTGTTTGTAATATTTGTACAATGGGCTTCTGCCCGCTTTAATGTAATTTTGCTTATCTGCTCGTGTGTTGTTTGTATTGTTTATACTGTGTGTGATGTTATAGCATTTGTTATACTTTGTTTTCGTCTAAGTAATAAAGACTTTAGGATTTGCTCGACCTTGATAGTCCCTGACCGCGTGGAGAGCTGGTCGGGTGGTCGGAGGCATATTCCGACCTTCAACGAGGTTAAGAGCTCGATCGAGGTCTTAGCTTCGTGGCGTGAACTTCCCATCGCGAGCTGGGTGTTCTGCCTAATTGGTACAACGACGGCAGAGCTCGATCGAGGTATCCTCGTCGGATCGAAAGTCCTCGCGCACACACAACGCGGCCTTTGATCATCGTGTTCTGTATGGGGGTGTCGCGCTCGTACCTTAGTGCGTCCCCGTAATCGCGGTGTTAGTGAGTTGTGGGCAGTGTTTAACTGTAATATTGTTTTAGCTTTTCAGCGTTCCATGGTCGAGCAAGTTCTTCCCCGTGCAGATTTTCTAGGAAGTAGGCTCCTGTCCCCGTTTTCGCGCGGACGCGGTACGGGCCCTCCCAGTTCGCGGCGAGTTTACCCTCCCGCGAGTCTTTCTGGTTCCTTCGTAGGACGAGGGTGCCTACCTGAAAATCACGTTTGATGACTTTGTTGTTATAACGCAAAGTTATCTTCTGTTTAAGTGAAGCTTCTCGGAGAGAAGCACCCGAACGTGTTTCCTCGACGAAATCGAGTTCTTCCCTCAGGGCTTCGTCATTTGCGTCCCCGTCGAGGGGGGCTTCTCTCCTCCTCGAGGGTTCCCTAATTTCCACGCGGATCACCGCTTCCGTTACGTAGGTTAGGCGGAAGGGGGTCTCCCCGGTCGTAGAATGTAGGGTCTTTCGGTAGGCCCAGAGGACGCTGTGTTGCTCCTCGACCCACCCTTGTTTGGCTTCGTCTAATCAACGTTTCAGTCCTCGTAGGATCACTCTGTTCGCCACCTCAGCCTGTCCGTTCGTTTGAGGGTGCTCGACCAACGTGAAGTGCTGCTTCGTGCCTAGCTTGGAGACGAAGTCTTGGAAGTTCTTGTCAGTGAACTGTGTTCCGTTGTCGGTGACAATAGCTTGAGGCACGCCGAATCGAGCGAGGACGTTCCTTTTGTAAAAATGCAGTATGTTGAAGGCCGTGATTTTGGCCAATGCTTCCGCCTCAATCCACTTCGTGAAGTAGTCCACCCCGACGATGAGGTATTTGTTTTGATATGGCCCCTGGATGAAAGGTCTGAGGATATCCATTCCCCACCACGCGAACGGCCACGGGGAGGACAGTGTTTTGAGCTCGTTGGGAGGAGCAAGGTGCCTGTCCCCGTGTCGTTGGCATCTGTCGCACTTCTTGATGTGTTCCTTGGTGTCCTGTTGCATGGTGGGCCAGTAATACCCTGCTCAAAGCGCCTTAGTGGCTAACGATCGCCTGCCGAGGTGTTGTGCATTAATTCCTTCGTGGATTTCCTGGAGGATGCCGGGGACCTTGGTCTCCTCGACGCACCTGAGGAGGGGGATAGAGAACCCTCGTCGGTATAGGTTGTCCTCGACTATCGTGTATGAGCATGCCCGCCGCTTGACCATTCCGACTTCTTTGGGATTTTTGGGCAGTTTTCCCGTTGTGAGGTACTCGTACATGGGGGTCATCCGACAATTGCTGTCACCAATGGCGTTTACATCCGCCACTGGATCGAGCTTGTCGATGCTCGGCCGGGTAAGTACTTTTTGTATGACAAATTTGTTCCCGCCTTTCTTCTTTGTGCTTGCCAATTTGGACAAGACATCTACTCGGACATTGTGCTCGCGGGGGATGTGAGTTACTTCCGCGGAGGTGAACTTTTTCATCTTTTCTTTCACCAAGGCCAAGTATTCTATGAGGTTGTCATTCTTGGCCTGGTACTCTCCTCGGACTTGCGAGGCCACGAGCTAGGAGTCCGTGAAGAGTTTGACCTCCTTGGCGCCGAGGTCCGGCGAGGAAGGCCTCGTACTCCGCTTGGTTGTTCGACGTCGGCAAGGATAGTTTGAGGGATACCTCGATCAGGATGCCTTCCTCGTTTTCGAGGATGAAGCCCGCCTCGCTTCCCTTCGGGCTGGATGCTCCATCGACATAGATCGTCCATTTCTGGGATCCGTTGGTCGAAGGTTCCGGGACGGTCATCTCCGCTACAAAGTCGGCCAATACCTGAGCCTTCAGGGCTTTCCTCCCTTCGTATTAGATGTCAAACTCGGCGAGTTCGAGCGACCACCTGAGCATCCTCCCCGCCATGTATGGTCGTCTAAGGAGTTGCTTTATAGGTTGTTCGGTCCTTACGACGACGATGTGGGCAAGGAAGTAGTGGCGTAGCCTCCTGGCCACGGTAACGAGGGCCAGGGCAACTTTGTCTATCTGCTGATACCTGAGCTCGGGGCCTTGGAGGGCTTTGCTCGTGAAGTAAATTGGCTTCTGCCCGTCCGGGGTTTCTGAATGAGGACGACGCTGACTTCTTCACTCGTAATTGCAAGATACAAGAAAAGTGTCTCCCCGCTCTCAGGCCGTGAGAGGACCGGGGGTTGCGATAAGACTTGTTTTAGGTGGAAGAGCGCCTGCTCGCATTCTTCGCTCCACTCAAACTCCGCTTTCTGTCGAAGAAGTTTGAAAAATGGGAGTGCGTATTGTGCCGACTTGGCGACAAAGCGGGAGAGAGCGGTGAGCATCCCGTTCAATGATTGTATCGACTTCTTTGAGTCCGTAGTAGGGATCTCGGAAAAATCCCTACACTTGTCGGGGTTGCCTTCGATTCCTCGCTCTGTGAGGTAAAAGTCGAGGAACTTACCTGCCTGAACGTCGAAGGTGCATTTGTCGGGATTGAAACTCATGCGGCACCTCCTCGCTGTGTCGAACACCTTCTTGAGGTGCGTGACATGGTCGACTTCCTCCGCTGATTTCACGATCATGTCGTCTATGTAGACCTCGAGCATGTCGCCGATTTCAGCCCGGAAAACCTTATTCATCATCCGTTGGTAGGTCGCCCCGGCGTTCTTCAGACCAAAGGACATTACATTGTAATAGTAGTTGCCCGTCGCGGTCATGAAGGTCGTGTGTTGTTTGTCGACCTTGTCCATGAGTATTTGGTTGTATCCCGAGTAAGCGTCCATGAAGGATAGTAGTTTGTAACCTGCAGAATTTTCGACCAGCTGGTCGATGTTAGGCAAGGGATAGCAGTCTTTCGGGCAAGCACGGTTAAGATCAGTATAATCAACGAACATCCTCCATTTTCCATTATTCTTTTTAACAAGTACAACGTTGGACAGCCAGGTCGTGTACCTGGCCTCCGATATAAAATTTGCCTCTAGGAGGTCTTTTACAGCCTTTTCAGCAGCCTCTGCTTTTTCGGGAGACTGCTTACGCCTACATTGAGCTATGGCCCTAGCGGCCGGATCTACTGCGAGCTGATGGCAAGCCACCTCGGGGTCGAGGCCAGGCATCTCGGATGCGCTCCACGCGAAGAGATCAGCGTTCTCCCTTAGACATGCCTTCAGCTGCTCCTTCGCCAGGTCGGGGATCCCGGTGCCAATCTTCACGTTACGGTCTGGATCGTCCCCGAGGACCACGAGCTCAAAGTCTCCGTCTGGGATGGGGCGCGTTGGGTAGAGAGGCCAGCCGTTGTTTTCCGCCTGGAGGTCGAGGTCTTCTGCCCCGTCTTCATCGGGTTCGCCCGGGAACCTGCTGTCGAGTTCGACCGCGTTGACGCATGGGAGAGGTACCTGTTCGGCGTCCTGGGGTGGCTTGGCCACGGTATTGGGTTTGGCGCCGATGGAACTCATGCCTTTGATGGCGGCGTCGAAGCATCTTCTGGCCGCGTTGATGTCCCCGTGCATCGTCACCACTCGTCCCCTGGTCATGTAGTACTTCATTTTGAGGTGGACCGTTGATGGTATCACCGTAAGTTCAGCCATGGTGGTCCTCCCGAGGATGCAGTTGTAAAGGGATGGGCATTCGACCACCAGGAAACGGATCTTCACCTGTCGGGCAGTGTCTTCGGCCGCGAATGTAACCATCAGCTCCACGTAACTCCATGGTCTGGTGGTGGTTCCATTGAACCCCTGCAGATCTGAACCGACGTACGGGGTCAGATGTCATTCGTCGACCTGAAGGGTTCCGAATAGATGGGCATACATGATGTTGACCGAACTTCCCTGGTCGACGAGGATCCTTCAAACGTCAAAGTTCGCCATTTATGCCTTGACCAGGAGGGGAATAGTGGCGTTTGGCGCTCCCCCGGGGAGTTCCTCGAGGTAGAAGGTGATAGGGTTGGAGTTCCCACGCACTTTCTCGAGAGTGGTTGTCTTCGCCGACGTTGCGGATTCCAACTCATCAAATTTTCGCTTGATTGATCCGACAGACAACTTCTCGGGACTACCCCCGGAGATGACCATCGCTTTGGGGAAGCTTTCCCAGGTACTACGGGCAGTGACGGGGTCCTCGTGGGGGAAGGTCGCCCACATGTTGCGAATTGCTTCTTGGCCTTCAATGATTGGGGGGACAAAGAAATCTTTGGGTCGAGTGACACTGAGGGCAACCTGAAGGCGATTCTCATCGGGAGGAGGCGTCGTCTCCTCGACGTTTTGGGCTTCCCGGGAGCTGGGACGAGGAGTGTCACTCTTCTGGCCGTATTTCTTTAGGTGCCCTTCCTTGATCAGAATTTCAATCGCATCTTTGAGATGAATGCAGTCTTCTGTGACATGCCCGTGACTCCGGTGGAACCTACAGTACTTTGACTTGTCAACGTTTGATTTGGGGGCAGTGGGCTTCGGAAAACGGACTCCTCCTTTAATAAATTCTGAGTTCTGGCACTCGGAGAGGATTCGCGCGCGGGGAGCGTTGAGCGGGGTGTATTCCGTGAACCGGCCAGCTGGTCCGCGCGGTTCACGAGTATCGCGGAGGAGATTGTCTCTCTTTCTTTCTCCTCCTCGTCGGGGGGAGAATCTTCTTCTTGGTGGCCGCGGGGGCCTTCTTTGCGTATTGATTCAAGGGCGATCTGCGCTGCCTCCGACTCCTCGAGCTCGATGTACGACTGAGCCCGTTGGAGGAGATCCTTTAGACGGCGGGTTCTGCGGAGGCCCACAGACTTGGCAAAGTCAGATCCAAAATGTAGCCCATGGATAATCAAATACTTCTTCATGTCGTTGGTCGTATGGACCTCGACGGCTTCTCTGCTGAATCTCTCAATGTAGTTCCGGAGAGATTCGTTCTTCCCCTGGAAGATGTTTTCTAGGGCAGCTTCCGTCTTTGGGTGTCCACGAGATGCAGTAAAGTGTTTGGGGAAGCGTTGCCTTAGTTGCTTCTAGGATGTGATCGACCCGGGTGCCAGACCCTTGTACCAAGTCCTGGCGCCCTTCCGCAAGGTGGTGGGGAAAAGCCTGCACTTAATGGTTCCCCTGACGTTTTTGAAGTCGAGCATGGCTTCAAAACTTTTGACGTGGTCGTCGGGGTCGGCCAGGCCGTTGTAGTTCCCCAGTTGCAGAGGTTTCTCCATGCCCGCAGGAATCGGGGCGTTCATGATCTCCCATGAATGAGGGGTCCTCTGGTCGTCATCGTCACTTCCTGTCGGGGACCTCGAAGGGGGATCGCTGATGCCGTGGAGGGGAATTCCTCGAACGGTTCCTCGGTCTCTCCTCGGTTTGTTTGGACTTCTTGGTAGTGGTGGAGGCCCTGGGTTCCTTTCGAGGCGGGGAACGAGGGCGTTTCTGGGAGATCGTCGGCTGGGGGCACTCAGGACGTGGCCGGCGGCCTCCGCGCACCGGCGAGGGGGTTCGAGATTCGTCGGAAGGGGTCCTTCGCGGGGTAGGGGAATGGCGGGGTGACGGTGGACGACGATGTCTTCGCTGGGAAGATCGCCATGCCCGCCCTTGCTCTAGTGCTTCAATTCTGGTATTCTAGTGTGCAATCAGCTAGTTGGTCTGATTGATCAAGGAAAACAGGGCCACGGTGCTCGAATCTGCATTGGGCGGAGGAGCAACTGGCTGAAAAATGGCTTGCTGATCGTCTTGGCGGGCGGCATTGTCAGCCACGTCTTGGGAATCCTGGGAGGCGGTCTGCCCGTCTCTTACATCGCCTTCATCGCCGTTGAGGATAGCAGCATCCTCGTGGTGGTTTCCGTTCTCGAGTTGTGCGAGGACGGTGTCCAGAGCTTTGTGAGCGGATGGATTGGCCATGCTGGTGATGAATGAGAGGATTGCTTTGGTTTATCGAAGGAAAAACGGGGAAGCAAAGGGTTCCCACAGACGGCACCACTGATCGTACCTGGATCAGACAGTATCTGGTGGCCAACAACGTCGTCTGGACTTCAGCTCTGGTGATGTTGAAAGACGGCCGGGGGGGTGTACCTGCAAGGTACTCCGACGCTCAAGTAAGGTAACGGTTAGAGAAAAAACAAGTACAGAAGAAGAAGGTTAGGGTGTAAAGAAGTCAGTAACCTGACCCTCTGAAGTGAGAGGGTATTTATAGAGAGCCCCCAGCGCGGGGCCAACGGTCACTAGCACTGGGCTGGATTGCCAGGCCCAATCCAAGCAACTGCCATGGTTTACATGGCGTAGTGAAGACCAGTGCGTGGTCTTCGCCCTGGGGTAACCGCTCCTAGATCTCCAGAATTAGGGCAGACCGATTCCATCGGGAGTGGGCAGTTACATGAGGACGTGTCCTCACGGGGAGGAGTCTTGTGTGTCGGGGAGAGATGTGTCCTCGCGGGGAGGACTTATGTGCAGAAGGAGATGTCCTTGCGTGTCGAGGAGGGGCGAGCTCGGAGAGACTTAGCGCCTCTGCCTGACGGACTCTGCTGAGCCCGACAATATTGAGGGGTGGCACGTGCCCGACGCTGTTGGGGAGTGTATGTGCCCGACAGTGGTCTTGTAAAGAGGTCCTTGTTGGGCCATCTCATGTCCTGTGGGTTGGGCCTTCTCGACTGAGGGGCAGACCCTGGCCCAGTCCAGAATAGGAGTAATGTGGTGAGTAGCACCTGTATCGATTACCCATGATACAGGTGGCTTACCGTCTTTGGAAGTGGTAATGGAATTGACATTAGGAAGAGTGTTGTCAGTAGTTGTAGGAGGACTTGGAGAGAGTTGGTTTTGTTGAAGCAGCTGAATGATGTGATTGTATTGAGTCTGGATGGAAGCTAAAGATTGTTGAGGATCCATCTGAGACGCATAAGTGTTGTCATTTGAAGGTGATTCAGCAGCAACATTAATGGAGGATTTAGAGCTCTTGTAGTGGTATCCCGGTGGGTAGCCATGTTTCATAAAACAAGTATCCACTGTGTGGTTATGACGTCCATAGTGAGTGCAAGTTCGTTGAGGTATGTTGCCACGTCCAGAAGAAGATCTACCACGACCACGTGAAGAACCCGAAGCTCCCCCAGAATGGGAGTTGGATTGAATTTACATAGCCATTGAAGATTTTTCTGCAGTATCAGTAATTGGGAGAATAACCCTTCGTTCCTGACCAAGAACCAAAGAGAATGTTTTCTCAAGAGAAGGTAAAGGTTCTAACAGAAAAATTTGTGAACGAACTGTGGAAAAGGAATCATTAAGACCTTTGAGAAACTTCAACACACGATCTTGATCTTTGTAGCGTAGAAGATCTGAAGCCGCACCACAGGTACAGGGGATTGCACACGTGCAATCACGAGTAGGTCGGAGAGAATCGATTTGCTCCCAAAGAGAAGTGAGTTTGGTGAAATAGGTGGAAATATCTAGGGTTCCTTGATTGAGATTGCTGAGGTCGTCTTGAAGATTAGAGACATTGAAGATGTCACCTTGAGAGAATCTGGTGGCAAGATTGGTCCACACGACGCGAGCATTATCGATCCACAAGATTGATTAAGCGATGTTTTCAGAAATGGAGTGTTGAAGCCACGAGAGTACCATATTGTTGCAGCGAAGCCATGGATCGTACAAGGTGTGGCCTTGAGCAGGTGGATCGAAGGTTTCGTCGATAAACCGAAGTTTATTCTTGGAGATCAGAGCAACACGCATTGATTGGGACCATGAAATATAGTTGGTATAATCAAGTGGCGGCGAAACCAGAACAAGGGAGGGGTTTTCATTCGGATGAAGGTAGTAGGGGTTTGAAGAATTCGTGGCGATGTCAGCAAATGGAATTACCGCCATGGATGAAGGTGAATGAAGGAAAAAAAAACTAGGGCTTTGGTGGGGAAGAAGAAAGAGGAATTTCAGAGAAAAAGAAACGAAATATGGTGTTCTTGGAACGAAGAGAGAGAAACGAAAGGATAGGGTTTTGGGTGAGGGAAATCCAAAGAGGGAAGAATGCGAGGACACGTGTTGAGAAAAGATGGTAGAGGAAAAAAGAAAAAAAAATTAGAAAACACGTGATGAGAGAGGAAAAGATGGAGCCTGATACTGTATTAAGATTTTGGAATCCAATATTTCCATAGACATATTGAGAAGGAAAAAAGGAAATACAATCTTATTTATTCAATGTGATGTACATAATGATAGCTAGTGTATTTATATTATAATCTAGCCTAACGGTAAGAAGCGGAAAAATAGGAAATAACCTAACAAACTAACTATCAGCCACACTAAGTATTTTGACTAAGTATATTATTTGATAGTTATTGTGATGTGTTGGAGATGATGAGTGAAAATGATAATGAAATAAGAAGATGACTATGGTGAAAGATGAGAAATGAAGCTTGTTGTGTTTATTGTGAACATTTTCTAAACTTTGCTTTTTTTTTTTTTTTTTGGTTCTCCCCACTTTTTCTCATGAGAATAACAAGGCTTTATACATGCACAAACTAGATTTTTTTTGTGCATTAAGAGGTGAAAGATACCTCTCTAATTTTTGAAGAAAATGCAACTATGATTGTAACACCCCAAATTTGATTAAATTATTTAATTAAATTATTTGAATTTTTTTATTTATTTAATGTTGTTGTGTATTTAAATAAATAATATGATCTTATGTGTTGATGGGGGTGTAGTGGAATTAGGAGGTGTGGTGAGAAAATAAAATAAATTGGAAAATAATTAGAATAATCAGAATTTTAATTATTACTATTATTAATAAAATAACAAAATTTGGAGAAATAGGAGTTAATAGAGAAATAAGGAGCAATTAGGGGATTTAGAGAATAACTTGGGGGTAATGAGGGAAAATCCCAAATGTGAGGATTAAACGTATTTTTATAAATAGTGGGAAGTGGGAATTGAGAAAGTTTACAGTTCGTGAAAACAAAAGTTGGAGAAAAAAGGAGAAGCACAAAGCTAGGGTTTGAGAGAAGGATCCATAGGAATTGTTCAATTCATCAACATTGCTGGAAATCTGAGATAAGAAGGGGAGAAAGGACATTCAATTTAGGTTTATTGCATGAAGGGGTAGAGATGAGAAGTCCTTACTCTCATTAGGGTTCTAGTTTTTCTTTTGATGAATTGCGGTATGACGAAATTCTAGAAATTTATTGGTTGATCTTGAGTTTATATGTTTTGCTATGACTGAATATAGATTTGAATTAACATGAATATGTATGTATGAGGTTCTGCCATTGATGTAGGTGTTAAAGCTTGAGTTTTATTCATGATAATGATGAAATTTGCAATTGAATTTGATGATGAAATTGTGATGGATTATGATGAAATAAGAGATGTATATATTAATGATTATAATAACATGATTCATTGTTAAATTTGTGTTTGGATTAATGGATTTTGGGAAAAAATAATTGGAGTCATGTATGAAGGTTTAGGGATAAGAGGGATGATGAATGTATGATAAAAACTAGTTTTTTTTTGGAAAAAATTACAGTGACAATCGATTGTCACCACATGACAATCGATTACACTAGTTCAAATTAAAAAAAAAAATAGTATTATCGGTAGCACCATTGCTTAAATCGATTATATGGCCTAGAAACATGAGTTTTGAGAAGTCAGTATCAAAATCCTTTGGATGAGAAACGATTGTCGTAGGCTGAATTATGAAAAATTCTATTTTTGATTTTGTTGTATTGTCCGACGATTTTGGTAGTAACTTTCGTTTTATAAGTCCAAATGAGACGACGTTCGAAGCGTTGGGAAGCTAACACGTAGAGTTACCTCATGGTTGTACTTGGTGATTTGTTTGAATTATAATCATGTGTCTACTGTGGTAATGCTTGTGCTGACTTGTATGATCGGTTAGCGAATCGTTATGTTTATATAATGATGTGGTTTTGTTTTAGTGAAGTAACATGAATGAATACTTATGAAGTTACATTTGTTGAGTTGCAGCTGTTTGTTGTTATTTGTTTATGTTGTGACATTGATTAATTGTTGCGTAAGATGCATGATGTTTTGCATAAATGGTGAGATATGCATGGTGATTATTTTGGTGAACTTTATGGTAATATTGCATGTTGTTGAGGGTCATGCATTATGGTGTACGGGATTTGGTCCAATTTTGGCGTGCTCTAGTCCGGTGGTATGGATTGGGAGCGAGTAGCTAATTATAATGAGGAATTAGTGAAGCGTTACCTATGGTGTTGGTAACGAATTTTGGTGTGCTTTGGTCCTATAGTGGGGATCACGAGCGAGTAGCCAGTTCCAAGTAGGAGCTGGTGAACTATTACATATGGTGGTGGTAATGATTTGGTGTGCTATAATCCTATAGTGGGGATCAGAGGCGAGATGAACATAAGTGTTCATGAATGGTACTGTATGCATAATGTGTCAGTTGTGGAGTACATTGCATACATGATTGCATATGTAGTTGATTGTTCACGATGTTGTTGATTGGTTTTGAATGTGTACATGTTGTTATGAATGGGTACGGGACTATGAAATTGTTGATTGTGTAATGGATGTGTGCTTATTGTATGTTCTCTCCCTTAGCATTCTTTACACTGTTTTTAATTGATTTTTTCTTTCTCACTCTTTTGCTTCATGTTATCCACCATGCTAATCTTGGAGTTATTTTCACTAGTTTATTGCTCCCTTAGTGGTTTAGTGCTCTGATTCTTTAACATCAGGGATGGGGTATTTTTATTATGTTTGAAGTTGACTTACTTTGTTTTGTTGAAGTTTAATACTTTTTATGTTGAGTTGTTTTAAAGTTGTTACGAGTGAGATGTTACAACTCCAATTGAATAACTTTGTGAAAGTTAAGTCTTCATAAGAATAAAGTGGAAGTTGTTATGTTTTATTGTTGAATTAAATATGATTCCTCCGCGAGGATACCCTTTGTGATGGTGAGCATGCGATGACAAGTGTTATATGTTGTTTACTTTCCGCTGCATGTTTTCTAAATGACTATGTTTAGTTGAAGGGTTGTCGTTGGTGACACCTTAAATTGTTGAGTAATCCTTTATATATAAGTTTTGGGGTTTAAGGTATTACATAGTGGTAACAGAGCAGGTCGGTCCATCCGGCCAGGTTTTTGTAATGTTGATTGTTTCCTAGTATGCGACATGTGTGTAAAACACTGTCAATGCTCATTTTTTTTTCTAACAGCTTATAAGCAGGAGCGGGATTGAAATAAGTAGGGATAAGCTTCTACTTCTCTGAGATATCTCAGGTGTGGGGAGTTAGTTCGTCGTGCTAGCGTTTGCAAGAGTGTTGCTTTTTGGACAAGTCAGTGACAGTTCCAGAGTTTGATGTAAGTGACGATTGGTTGTGTCTACTAAGCAAGTGGACGAGTTTTTGAAGGATGACGCTGAAGTGTTTATGTTACTAGCCTCGACGAAGGTTGGGAGCAAAGTTGTTATTTGTGAGTTGCTCGTGGTGTGTGAGTTTTCAGAGGTGTTTCCAGATGATATCAATGATTTTCTGCCGAGCGTGGGTTGAGTTTGTTATAGACTAAGTACCTGGTACTAGTTCAGTGTCAATGGCTCCCTATAGAATGCCTGCTTCATATTTGAGTGAATTAAAAAATATTCTTGAGAAGAAGTTTGTTCGTCTGAGTGTTTCGCCGTGGGATGAGTCAATGTTGTTAGTCAAGAAGAAATATGGTAGCATGAGGTTGTGAGTTAATTATCAATAACTGAATAAGATGACTATCAAGAGCAAGTATCCACTTCCGAGGATTGATGATTTGATGGATTTGTTGGTAGGTACCTGCGTGTTTAGCAAGATCGATTTACGTTCGAGTTATCATCAAATTCGTGTGAAGCCGGAAGACATTCTAAAGACTGCTTTCAGAATGAGGTATGGTCATTGTAACGCCCCGGTTTTTGTTAGATTTATTTAATCGAGTCGATTTAATTATTTTTGTTTTTATATTATTTTATTCTTGGTTTTTATTTGGTAAATATGTTATGTTTATCGTTATTATGTTTTATCGCGTTTTGGGAGCGTTTGCGAGGAATTTAGTGTAAGGGTATTTTGGTCATTTTGCTTGGTTAGATAGTATTATTTTTCTTAAATAGAAACATAGAGATTAGAAAGAGAGAAAAGAAAGAGAAGAGAAAAAGAGAGTGAGAAGAAGAAAAAAAAGAGGAAAACTTGGAGTGTAAGAAATCGATCCAACCGACACTTCAAAGCATGATTAATCGGGTAAGGGTGCGAAACTCGGTTATCATATGCTTGTGTATGAATATGTATGTGTGTGTTTGAATGTTCTCTTGCTTTTCATAGTTTTTCAATTCTAGGTTGAAATGAGAAAAATGAATAGAAATTGATGTTTTCACGGTCGGAAATCGATATGAATCGCGTAGTATGATCACATTATGCATATGAACATTTGTTGATACTTGTTATGCTGTTTGGAACTGATTTGAGATGAAAATGGTGATTTTTGGGAAGGACTGTCGAAGGGTTTATTTTTTTGCATATCGCAGTGCGCGCTTAGCGTGGTCTGGAGAATTTGCAACCTCTCCAGGCAGTGAGGAGCGCGCTTAGCACGGGGTGGAGCCCGCTTAGCGCGACCTGGAGCAAAAATAAAACTGTTTTTCTAAAATCCATAACTTTTGTTTCGTAACTCGGATCGAGACGTTCTTAGTACCGTTGAAAAGCTAATGAGATGTTCTTTCTTATAAAAATGGGTTTGAGGTTGGTGGCCGATTTAATTGTGTCGGGAATTTGGAAACATTTCGTTTTGTCGGCTTTTATCGTCGTAATTGTGTGCGATTGATGTGTTATCATGCGATATGTTTTTGATATATAACGTATAGCTTGTGTGCTGTTATATGATGTGAATGCATGTAATGAAATGTTGTGATGATGGTTTGTGGCCTTATGGCAAATAAATGCATTGTTTTGGGTTTGATTGCAATGCATGATTATGGATGTTGAGATGGTTCACATGGTTATATATGTATATGCATTTGATTGTTATGAGTCATTAGTATGCCATGCATCATGATATGCATCTTGTAATGTCGTGTGCCCTTGTGGGGTGTGAGAGACGGAATGATTCCAGAGGGAATCTGCTGTAACGGTCGTGTGCCTTATACAAAGAGGACCTAAAGCGACGTTATAGACGATCGTGTGCCTTATGAAAAGATGACCTAAAGCGATCGGATCGTGTGCCTTATACAAAGAGGACCTAAAGCGATCCATAAACGTCGCGTGCCTTATACAAAGAGGACCTAAAGCGATGGGGAACATCGTTTGCCCGACAGGGAGTTACACTAAGTAACAAGCGATGATTCCAATAATTCCTGAGTGAATTAATGATTATGAGAATGATGGATGGAATGGTACCACATGCATATAATCGTTGTGTCGATCTCTGTGCATTTACATAAGTCATGAATGGATTGCTTATGTGTGGGAAATTGTGAATGGGATTGATGAGTTGATATATATATATTGGTGATAAATGTGTCGAGCATGATTGATATGCCTTTGAGATGGATGCATTAATTATGAATTGTTTTGTTTTGTATTTAAACTATGGTGTACGTTGTGGTGAGAATGTTTTACATGCGTATTTCATATTATTACATAATTGTATGCAGCTATATTATAATTGTCTTTCTCACCCTTCTGCTGTTTTGAATGCTCTATGAGGCATTGCAGATCAGATTTTGGAGGTCTTTTTGTGAAGATTATGTCTTCATTCTTTTGTCGGTCGGCTCTGATATGTAGCACCGGGTAGTCGGGGAGATCGTTATGTGATTATGTGTATATATATCTTTTTGGATTGTACATGTATGACTCTGTATATGACAGACAAACTTTTATGTTTATATATGAGATTTCAGTTGCAGATTTTCCGCTTTTATTCTGAATCTGAATTGTGGGTGTTAGGAACCGAATTCCTCTGTTTATGTTGCTACCTGATTGTTGCATGTCTATATGAGCAGGTTGTTATATTTTATTACTTTGATGTGACGCTCCCGTCTATGCCATGAATGTTTTAATTATACTCTGATTATTTTGTTATCGCTTTAATTACTCGGGGTATAGATTGGGGGTGTTACAGTCATTACGAGTATTCAGTAATGTCGTTTGGTGTGCTAATGCGCCTGGAGTGTTCATGGAATACATGAATCAAATATTCCATCCGTATTTAAATCAGTTTGTGGTTGTGTTTATCGACGACATATTGATATATTCGAAGTCTGATGAAGAAAATGTGGAGTATTTGAGGGTTGTGTTGCAGACTTTGAAAGAGAAACAATTGTATGTCAATTTATCTAATTGTGAGTTCTGGTTGCGAGAAGTGATTTTTATTGGTCATGTAATTTCTAGTGGTGGTATAGCGGTTGATCCGTCGAAGATAGATGTTGTGTTGCAATGGGAGACTCTGAAGTATGTTACTGAAATTAGAAGTTTTCTTGAGTTGGTTGGTTACTATAGGAAGTTCATTGAAGGTTTTTCGTAGTTAACATTATTGTTGACTCAATTGACTCGAAAGGGTCAAGCCTATGTTTGGGATGTGCATTGTGCGGAGAGTTTTCAAGAACTTAAGAAGAAGTTTGCTGCAATTTTGATTTTATTGAATTCAAGTGAGTCCTTTGTGGTGTATTGTGATGCTTCGAAGATAGGTTTAAGTGGTGTGTTAATGCAGAATGGTTAGGTGGTAGCTTACACTTCATTACAATTGAGGGTTCATGAAAGCAATTATCTTACGAATCACCTAGAATTAGAAGTAGTGGTATTCATGTTGAAGATTTGGAGGCATTGTCTGTTTGGCTCCAGATTCGACGTGCTCAGTGATCACAAGAGTCTGAAGTATATATTTGGTCAGAAGGATTTAAATATGAGGTAGAGATGATGGCTCGAGTTTCTAAAGGATTGTGATTTTGGTTTGAGTTACCATTCGAGTAAAACTAATGTTGTAGTTGATGCATTGAGTAGGAAGTCATTGCATATGTCGATGTTGATGGTTAGAGAATTGGAATTAATTGAGCAATTTTGATACATGAGTTTGGCATGTGAAGAGAGTCTTAATGGTGTGAAGTTGGGTATGTTGAAGCTGACCAGTGGTATCCTTGAAGAGATCACAGAGGGTCAGAAAACCGATGTGGGATTGGTGGAATGACTTGCGTTAATCAATCAAGGTAAAGGTGGTGACTTCATAATTCACGAGAATGGTGTGGTGAGGTTCCGAGACAGGGTTTGAGTACTGGATGTACCCGAGCTTAAGAAGAGTATTCTTGAGGAGGGTCGTAGAAGTGGGTTGGGTATTCATCTTGGGGCCACTAAGATGTATCAAGACTTGAAGAAATTGTTTTGGTGGACTAGAATGAAGAAGGAAGTAGTTGAGTTTGTGTATGCTTGTTTGACTTTTCAGAAGTCAAAGATTGAACATCAGAAGCCGTTGGGTCTGATGCAACCGTTGAGTATTCCAGAGTTGAAGTGGGATAGCATTTTCATGGATTTCGTGACATGTTTTCCAAAGACGGCGAAGGGATGTGATTTTATTTTGGTGATTGTTGATAGAATGACTAAATTAGATCATTTCATACTGCTTAAGACTAGTTATTCTTTGCAGAAGTTAGTTGAGTTATACATTGAGAAGATTGTTATCCTGTATGGTATTCATTCGATCATTATGTCAGATAGAGATACGGGGTTCACGTCGAGGTTTTGACAGAGTTTGTAAGAAGTGTTGGGTACTAAGCTAAAACTGAGTTCTGCTTATCACCCTGAGACAAAAGGTCAAACAGAGAGGACTATCCAATCTTTGGAGGATATGTTGAGGGCTTATATGATAGAACAAGGGGGTGCATGGGATAACTACTTGCTGCTGTTTAAGTTCACCTACAATAACAGTTTCCATTCGAGTATTGAGATGGCTCCGTTTGAGGCGTTGTATGGTAGGAGGTGTAGGACAACTCTGTGTTGGTATGAATCTGAGGATAGTGCAGTGATTGGATCTGAGATTGTGCAACAAACTTATAAGAAGATTAAGCTGATTCAAGAGAAGATGAAAGCTTCGCAGAGTCGCCATAAGAGTTACCATTATAAGAGGAGGAAAGCACTAAAGATCCAAGAGGGGGACAATGTGTTTTTTAGAGTTACTCAAGTGACCGGCGAAGGTCGAGTTTTGAAGTCTCGAACGCTCACACCACATTTTGTTGGTCCATACCAGATCTCGTAGAGGATAGGAGAGGTATCCTATCAAATTTCCTTGTCTCTGCCACTTGTTAATACCCATGATGTGTTACTTGGGTCTCAGCTGAGGAGATACATTTCGGATACGTATCATGTGATCCAAGTGGATGATATATAGGTGAGAGAGAGCCTGACTATTAAGGCATCGTCCATGCAAGTGGAGAGGACCAGCTGGTTGAAGCATGACTTGGGAGCTAGAGAACCAGATGAGAGAGTCATATCTGACTATGTTTCCTTCAAGTAATTTTTGAGTAAGAAAATTTTTCTAAGTGGGGGATAGTTGTAACACGCCAAATTCGATAAAATTATTTAATTGAATTATTTGAATTTATTTTATTTAATTATTTGATGTTGGTGAGTATTTAAATAAATAATATGATCTTATGTGTTGGTGAGTATTTAAATAAATTGGATAATAATTAGAATAATTAGAATTTTAATTATTATTAATAAAATAAGAAAAATTGGAGAATATAGGAGTTAGTAGAGAAATAAGGGGAAATGGGAGGATTTAGATAATAATTTGGGGGTAATGAGGGAAAAGCCTAAATGGGAGGATTACACCTATTTTTATAAATAGAGGGATATGGAAATTGAGAAAGTTTACAGTGCGTGAAAACAAAAGTTGGAGAAAAGGGAGAAGCACAAAGCTAAGGTTTGAGAGAAGGATCCAAAGGAATTGTTCAATTCATCAATAGTGCTAGAAATCTAAGGTAAGGGGGGAGAAAGGGCATTAAATATAGGTGTATTGCGTGATGGAATAAAGATGAGAAGTTCTTACTCTCATTAGGGTTCTAGGTTTTCTTTAGATGAATTGTGGTATAATGAAATTCTGGAAATTTGTTGGTTGATCTTGAATTTATAGGTGTTGCTATGACTGAATCTATATTTGAATTAACATGACTATGTATGTATGAGGTTCTGCCATTGATGAAGGTGTGAAAGCTTGAGTTTTATTCATGATAATGATGAAATTTGTTGTTGAATTTGATGATGAAATTGCTATGGATTGTGATAAAATAAGTGGTGTATATGTTGATGATTCTGATAATATGATTCACTATTAAATTCGTGTTTGGATTAATTGATTTTGGAAAAAATAGTTGGAGTCGTGTATGAAGGATTAAGGATAAGAGGGATGATGAACGTATGATGAAAACTGGGTTCTTTTTGGAAAAAACTGCAGTGACAATCTATTGTCACAACATGACAATCGAGCATTAGTTCAAATTTTGAAAAAATAAACAGTACAATCAATTACACCATTATAATTGATTGTAAGGCCTAGAAACGTGAGTTTTGAGAAGTCAGTAGAAAAATCCTTTGGTTGACAATCGATTGTCACCCTATGACAATCGATTGTCTTAGGCTGAATTGTGAAAAATTCTATTTTTGTTTTTGTTGTATTGTCCGACGATTTTGGCCATAACTTTCGTTCCGTAAGTCCAAATGAGATTTCGTTCGAATTGTTGGAAAGCTAACATGCACAACTATCTCATGGTTGTACTTGGTGAATTGTTTGAATCAGAATCATGTGTCTAATTTGGTAATGTTTGTTCTGACTTGTATGATCGGTTAGTTAATCGTTATGTTTATATAATGATGTGTTGTTATTTTAGTGAAGTAACAAGAATGAATGCTTATGAAGTTACATTTGTTGATTTGTAGTTTTTTGTTATATTTTGTTGATGTCGTGACATTAATTAATTATTGTGTATGATGAATGATGTTGTACATAAACGGAGAAATATGCATGGTGATTCTTTTGGTGAACTTTATAGTGATAATGCATATTGTTAAGGGTCATGCATCGTGGTGTACGCGCTTCCGTCCAATTTTAGTATGCTCTGGTCCGGTGGTATAGATTGGGAACGAGTAGCTAATTCTAATGAGGAAATAGTGAAGTGTTACCTATGATCATGGTAACGAATTTCGGTGTGCTCTGGTCCTATGGTGAGGATCAGGAGCAAGTAGCTAGTTCCAGGTAGGAGCTAGTGAAGCGTTACTATAGTGATGGTAATGATTTGGTGTGATATAATCCTATGGTGGGGATTGGGAGTGAGATAAACATAAGTGTTCATGAATGGTACCACATGCATAATGAGTTAGTTGTGGAGTAAATTGCATACATGATTGCATATGTAGTTGATTGTTCACGATGTTGTTGATTGGTTATGAATGTGTACATGTTGTTATAAATGGGTGTGAGACTATTAAATTGTTGATTGTGTAATGGATGTGTGTTTGTTGTGCGTTCACTACCTTAGCATTCCTTACATTGTTTATATTAATTTGTTGTTTCTCACTCATTTGCTTCATGTTGTCCACCATGAACATCTTGCAGATAAGCAGGATTAAAAGTTGCTGCTGTAAGTGGAAGATTGCTCTTAGAGTTGAGGCGTTTTATTATGTTTGGAATTGAGTTACTTTGTTTTGTTGAGTTTAATACTTTATATGTTGAGTTGTTTTAAAGTTGTTACGAGTGGGATGTTACAACTCCAATTGAATAATTTTGTGAAAGTTAAGTCTTTATAAGATCAAAGTGGAAGTTATGTTTTATTGTTGAATTAAATATGATTCCACTGAATGATACCCTAAGTAAAGGTGAGCATGCAATGACACGTATTGTATGTTGTTTACTTTCCACTGCATGTTTTTTAAATGACTATGTTTAGTTGAAGGTTGTCGTTGGTGACACTTTAAATTGTTGAATAATTCTTTATATATAAGTTTCGGGGTTTATGGTGTTACAATGACCATTGTTATTTTTTACTGAATTTACATAAAAATACTATTAGCTCCAAAAGAGGTAAAGAGAAAGGAAAAGAAAAAATTTGCTTAAAAAGGAAGAGTTGAATCTTTGACTCTTGATATTTTCTAATTCAAATTAAAACATTAAAAATAACTAAAAATAACATTAGGAAACAAAATAATATATTTTGGATTTTTCCTTTAATTAATAAAAAAAGATGAAAATAAATTAATTGGATAACAAAATTAAAAGATAAAAATA
The DNA here is from genome assembly GCA_022829125.1 of Lathyrus tuberosus. NCBI lineage: Eukaryota > Viridiplantae > Streptophyta > Magnoliopsida > Fabales > Fabaceae > Lathyrus > Lathyrus tuberosus. Next base: position 3,554,376 of record JALAZF010000517.1, read on the forward strand.
AAAATGATAGAAATAAACACAATAACCTTTTTTTTTTTTGAAATTTTTTAATTTATCTAGACAAAATTGGAGTACTACACTTACTATTTTTTTGAATTTGAAAAAAAAATCATCAATCTTACTATTGTTTTTAATTTGAAAAAAATTATCAATTTTATTTTTATGTGTGGATAAACAGAGTCTATTGAGAAAAATAATCTGAAAAAAAAAGACAATATTTTAGATGTTTTGTTTTCATTTTCTCATCATGTTCTGATGTTAAAGTTAATTTTGATTTGACTTTCTTGATGAAGTTATCCTGATGTTGAAGGCAAAAAAGGTTGAAGTTCGTAACTTTTTCAAAATGTTAAAGTTGATGTTCTTGAAAATATATTCGGTAAATTTTTAAAAATAGAATAAATTTTATTAGTTTAATTTGGAAAAAAATAAGATTAATTTTTATTTTATTTTATTACTTGAATTAAAAATCATGAGAATTAAACATTAATTTATTATATTATAGTATTATATTAATATTATTAGAATTAAATAATTATAAATATAATACTGACAAGGAAACTTGAAAAATGGCATGGCATTTTTCTTGCCCTCTTCAATCATTTTGAAGATTTCAAAGTGATTGACGAGGTCGTTATTCCGGCGAAAAGAGACAAACATGGAAGAAAATATGGCTTCGTTCGTTTTGTGGGGGTACAGGACGTGAGAAGCTTGGTTCTCAAGATGGATAACTTATGGATTGATGGCAAGAAGTTACACGCCAACTTACCCAGGTTTCAGCGAGCTGTGAATGCAGCTTTTTCAGTTAATGGTAATAAGGGTAATGGAAAGGTCCACGAAGAGCAAGATCAAGCTTGGAAAAGGAATGGGGCCCCAGATACTAAGAAGTTCCACAGTAATCGCTTCACGGAGAATAGAAAATCCTATGCTGAAGCTACTGGAAAGAGTGAAGTCGCTCCCCCTTGCCAGAATAAGTTGATGAAGTTTAAGGTGGAGGAAAACGTCTTGAAGAGGTTCGATAAAGCTTTTGTGGGAAAAGTCCTTAACCCAGGATCAACATATAATATTCAGAGATTGATGCATTCTGAGGGATACTTTGCTCTGAAAGTGACTCCGTTGGGAGCTAACCTATGTTTACTCGAAGAAGATGAACCCTGGGAATTGGAAGCTTTAGTTGAGGGAGCAGCAGACAGGCTGATTCAATGGTTCGTAGAAGTTAGAAAGTGGAGGATTGATGATGTAGATGCTGACAGATTAACTTGGTTAAGGGTTTACGGTATTCCTAGCCATGCATGGAGTATCAGCTTCTTCGAAACTATTGCTGCAACAGTGAGGAAATTTGTTTGCTGTGATGACACTACCTCTAACCAGTCATGGAAGGATGTCGCTAGTTTGATGGTTAGGACGTCTTGTGGTTCTCTTATCAACGAAGTTCTTAAGGTTTACATCAATGGCGTTGTTTTTAGGATTCGAGTAGTTGAGGAATCTCTTGGGCCGTCGTCAAAGGTGGTTTATCAACCTGCTGATGGTGGTCCTTCGTCAGAATTTGAAGATATCCAAGACAGATCCTCTTGGAATGATATTTTGAGTAATGATGACGATCAGGGATTCTCTGATGATGGTGGGTCCCTAGGTCCGGCTGTAGAGTCTCATAAGAAAGAAAGTTTCTCCAAAAAGGTATCAACTGTCCCTAGTGTGGAAAAGTGTAATAAGCAGGTTGTTGAGTGTCTTAGTGATACTTTTAATTATAGCAGTCCTTTATCAGAAGCAACTTTTTGTACTGTTTTTGCTCCCAGTGTCATTAATGTTATTGGTAGGGTATCCCAAGCTGTCTTGGTTAGTAACTCTGGAACTGCCGAGGAAACTGATAGGGGATTAGTCCGGGTTCCTAATATGGTTTTTGATGATATTATTAAGGCCCATTTGGATCAGCCCAATGTTGTGGGGTAGGGTTGTCGGAACTCCAAGATTACTAAGAATACTGAACCTAATTCGTTGCAGTCTTTTCAATCTGTTATTAAAAAGGGGTGTTCTAGTAGGGTTGAGACGTTTGTGGCTGAGACTGTTTCCCCACCTGATGGTGGAATAGTACCTGGTAATGAGAATTTTCCTCTTCCAGACCATGGTAATAGGTTATCCTCTTTATCTTATTCAAGTAGCTACAGTAGAAAAAAAATCTCATCGTCCCATTAAGTTGAAGAAGGGTAAGGCTGTTTGTTCCTTTGTCTCGGGGTAGAGATGTCATTCTGTAACAAATTCTGAAGTTCTACAGGGCAATAAAAGATTTTGGGTAGAAGTGGAGTCTAAAGTATCATCGAAGATTAGGGAGATGATTTACATTTTGGGGGTTTCTGGAGGAGAAGGTGATAAGGTTATTGAGGACGAGATTAGGTTGATGGAAAAGAGAGACAAACTAAGAGAGGCTAAGAAGGCGTACTCCAAAAATGTTGATCAATGATTATTCTTTCTTTGAATATCAGGGGGATGGAAGTGTGATTAAACGGAAGAGGTTAGGTCACATCATTCAAAAAGAAAGGGTGGATTTGTGTCTTATTCAAGAAACAAAGCTGGCTGTCATCGATCATGCAACAACTTCTTCCTTCTGGGGTGACTCGGAGGTCGAATGGACTGAATCTGGAGCTTTGGGAGCTTCTGGAGGTATGTTAATTATCTAGAGAAAAGGCTTACTTAATATGCACTTCAGTTTTAGGGGCCTGGGGTTTGTGGGTATTGGTGCTAGTTGGAAAGGTAGGGATGTTTTTTTTCATAAACGTATACTCTACTTGCAAGTATTCTCGTAAGAGGAAGTTCTGGAGTGAGTTATTAGAGGTGAAATCTAAATTCTCAGGGTGTCTGTGGTTGGTGGGATAATGAAAGGAAAGGTTTGTCTTCTTACGGTAGGCGCTCTGAAATTCAAGGTTTTTGCATGTTTGTTGATGACTTGGGCTGTATAGACTTACCGTGCATTGGTGGTTTATTTACTTAGTTCAACAGTAGTGGTACTGCTATGAGCAGACTAGATCGGTTTCTTTAGTCTAGTGAATTGGTGGAAGAGTGGGGGATCGTTGGTCAAGTTATCGGTAATAGAGAAATCTCTGATCACAGTCCTATTTGGTTGAAGGTGTGTAAGGCTAATTGGGGCCCTAAGCCATTCAGGTTTAATAATGGATGGATTAAGCATCCTAGTTTCAAGGAGTTTATTACGAAAGAAAGGAGTTCGATTGGTGTTGCTGGAAGTGGTGACTTCTTTTTTAAGGAGAAATTAAAGCTTATTAAGAAGAGTTTGAGGAAGTGGAGCACGTAAGTCTTTGGATGGATCGACTTAAGAGTGGATAACCAGGTGGCCCTGTTAAACGACCTTGATTTAGTAGTCAGCAACAACTTAGTCTTGGGTGAGGAGCTTCAAGTATTACAGGATAAGAGATGTAGAGCAGCAGAGGAGATTTGGTATAATTTGCATTTGAAGGAAAACATCCTTAGGCAAAAGTCTAGGATGCTATGGCTTAAGGAGGGTAATGCTAACTCGAGTTACTTTCATAGAGTTATCAGAGGGAGGCAAAAGAGAAGGGGGTCGGATGGAGGAAGTCAAGGATATTAAACAAGCAGTTTTTGATCATTTTCAACGGAACTTTTCTGAGTCTTGTCATAACAGACCTATTCTTGAAGGTATTTGGTTTGCTGCCCTGTCTGTGGCGGAGAGCAATTCATTGGTTGCAGACTTTTCGTATGATGAAATAAAAGCAGCGGTGTGGGAGTGCAACGGTGGTAAAGCTCCGGGTCCAGATGGTATGTCTTTTCTTTTTTTGCAGGAATATTGGGATTTAGTTAAAGATGATATTCTCAAGATGGAAAAGGATTTTTCAGTGCACCCGATTCTTTTGAAAGCGGCAACGACATCCTTCTTGACGTTGGTCCCGAAGGTCAAAAGTCCCCAAAGGATGGACAACTACAGACCTATATGCCTTGTTGGATGCGTGCAGAAGATTTTTTCAAAATTATTAGCTTCTCGTATTAAGAAAGTCCTGGGGTTTATTATCTCGCCAAAACAATCCGCGTTTTTATCCGGTAGGAATATTGGGGATGATGTCCTTGTTATTAATGAAGTTCTAGACCTGGCCAAAAGAGAAAAAAGGAAGTGTTTAGCTTTTAAGGTTGATTTTGAACGCGCTTATGACTGCGTTTCTTGGGATTTTCTGCGCTTCCTCGTTACTAAGATTGGATTTGGTGATAAGTGGTCTCGATGGATGGAAGCTTTGGTTTTCAATGGTTCGTGTTCGGTGTTACTTAATGGGAGTGCCACTAAGGATTTCAAAGTTTTAGAGGATTACGCCAAGGTGACCCTCTTTCTCCCTTCTTGTTTTTGTTAGTTATGGATGGTTTAACCCAACTCATGAAGAGGGCTGAAGAGTTGGTTCTTTATAAAGGTTTCCCATTAGCTCAGAGTTGAGTATCAGTATAGTTCAGTTTGCAGACGACACAATGTTTCTGGGAGAGTGCAGTAGGAAGAACTTGTGGGGTATCAAAGGTATTTTAAGAGGATTCGAGCTGGTTTCCGGGCTCAAGGTGAATTTTTCAAAAGCTGTCTTGGTGGGGTCAATCTGTCTGATGGTTTTTCTCAGGCTCCGGTTGATTTCCTCTGTTGTAGAAGTGGTAGGCTGCCGTTCCTTTTTCTAGGAATTGTTGTGGGTGATAGCCCTATGAAATACTCTAATTTGACTCATGTTATTAGTAACATTCGTCGTAGACTTGTGGATTGGAGAGGGAAACATTTGTCTATAGGGGGACGCGTCGTCTTGATTAACTCGGTCATTAATTCCCTCCCTATTTACTCATTTTCTTTTTACAAAGCTCCGACCAAAGTTCTAAAGGAGATCGTCAAAATTCAAAGCAATTTTATTTGGGGTGGTTTGGATATTGATAGGAAGATCCATTAAGTTAAATGGAGTATGGCTTGCAAGCCCAAGTTTGAAGGAGGTTTGGGAGTCAAAAATCTGTTTCTATTTAACAAGGCTCTCATTCTAAAATGGAAGTGGCGTATCTTAACGGAGAAGGATTCTTTGTGGAAGAGGATTCTTTTGTCTCGTTACTCTAAGTCTCGCAATTCCTTGGAGTTACTGTGCACCAAAGCAGCTGGCCAGAAAGTTTATGGCTCGATTTGATGGAGAGACCAATCCTTGATATCTTATGACAAAGCTCTCAATTCAGATTGGTTCTTAGATAAACTTTCGTGTGAAGTTGGAAACGACAGGATGTTGTCTTTCTGGTTTAGTAAATGGGTGCAGGGGGAATCCATTAAGGATTTCTATCCTCTTATTTTTCAGTTATCTTCTAATCCTTTTATGGTAATTGCTGAAGGTCTCTTGCCATTACCAGACGGGCTCGCGTGGAAGTTTTCTTTACTTGTTTTTGTTGATGGTTCAGAACGGGCGGAGGAATTATCGTCTTGCAAAGCTTTAATCAATGCTAATGTTTCTTTGTTTGAAATGACTGATTCGCATGGCATAATTTATTGGGAAGCTTCTGATGACAGGATTTATTCTGTCGCGGCTGGGTACGATGGCCTCTCAAAATCCTCATCTGCTGTTGCTGACAGTCAGGATGTTTTGTGGTGCCTCAAGAAGATGTGGAAGATTCTTATACCGTCGAATATTCAGTTTTTTGTGTGGAAAATATTCAAGAAGAGACTTCCTACTAGATTTCAACTTGCTAAGCGTGGAGTTATTGTGGATCCTTCGCAGTCAGTTTGTGTTTTTTGCAGGAACAATTTAGAAGAGGTAGATCACATTTTTGATACTTGTTCTGTAGCAGTTACTATGTGGAATATTATTGGACCTTGGTCTGGATGTAGATTTCCTATACGTCCCTCTTGCCTCGAGTATTTCTCAGATGCATGTTCAGACCTTAACAGTAGGTGTCGCAAAAATGTGGGTCTTGTAGATTGGATTGCTACGGTTTGGAGCTTATGGTTATGTCGTAATGATATTGCTTTTAACCTTAGCAATTTTCCTATGGAGAGTTGTGTAAATTCCATTAACATTTCTGCTTGGAGATGGTTAAGAAGAGGTTCTCTTTTGCCTAATACTTGTTCTCTGTCTAATTGGTTGTCTAATCCAACCGTTTGCTACTCTGGTTTGTAACCCTTTGTAAGGGTTTGAGTATCCCTTGTACTCATTTGCTTAGTAATGTCATTTCTCGCTTTTTTAAAAAAATGTAACTGTGGCCACATATGCACCACGCCATAAAAATTAGAGTGTAGAAATCTCAATTTTTATTAAATAGCGGTATCAAAAAATGAAATTTTTTAACAAAAATTCTAATACTATATTTTTTTTTATCAAAATCGGGAATTAAATATGAACTTCAGCCTAAAAAATATAAAGTAGCTTATATTGGAATTTTTTACTCAAATAACCCTGTTTTAAAAAAAAAAATTCCCAAAATACCATAGTTTTCAAAAAAAATTCCAAACTACCCCACTTAGGGTTGGGGATTACACAAGGGCGCCATACCAATTGGCGACCCTTCTCTAGGGGTATAAGGCTGTCGCCATTTGAATTGGAGACTGCTCATCAAGTCTCCAATTGAATTGGCGACATGGTTCAAGGCACACAAGGGAGTCACTAATTTATTTGGAGACTCCTTAGAAATTGAAATTTTTCTATAAATAGAGGTGTTCTACTCAGTTAGTTCCACATCTCATCTCATATCTTTGTTCTATTGATAAAATGTATCGTCGCCGATGGGGAAAGGTCGTCTTTTCGCGAGAGAAGCCTCGGATCGACATGCTGTTTTGGAACATACAAAGTTTCAATCAACTTAAGAGGGAGCTGAATCGGTGGTTGAAGGGAGACATTGGTGAACAGGATAAAATCTGAAGTATCGAGAGACTTGACCGGTTGTGTGGATGGGTTCGTGTTAAGACTGACAAAGATGCAAGGGAAGTCATGTTTGGACCGAATGAAATTAGTTTGATTGTTGTAATCAGTTAGGAATGTATTATGTTGTTTGTTGTTAGTGTTGTTTGTTGTTAACGTTATTGTTTGTTGTTTGTGTTGTTAGTGTTAGTGTTGTTTGTTGTTAACATTGTTGTAACAAAGACTCATCAATATATGAAAATATTTGGTTACAACAAATGAAAAGATAAGCTAAATTATGATGCAGATGTTCCTCCGATATTGGGACAATTTTTTCGGTTGTGTCCGGGCTGACGACAGATACTGCATAACCTTGTCTTTTTATCAGCGGTATCCATTTCAGTTCTTATACGCTTGCTATTTGGGCGTCCCTTTTTCTTTCTTCTCATTTCATCGTTGTGCCAAACTATGTCACCTTGGTATAGAGGCCAATAATCATCCATTGGTAGCACTGTGAAGCCTTCGTTGTATACATTCATAACATTAATCACCTTGTGTTAGCTCCTAAATTCGACGCCTATATTAAGTTAGACGAATTAATTGGGGTGTTAAACTCTTTGAAGAAGTTTAAAGGTGTTCGACTGGATCTTCATGGTAGGGGCCTAAGTCGAAGGTATGCTTGCATAAGGAAGAGATAAGCATGGGACTTAGAAATATTTCCAAGCATTGGGAAATACCATTCGACTGATACTGCTGATGGTATTTGACGTGAAGTGATTCAAATTCAAATAAAGGAGGGAATGCTTATTCTTATCCGCTCCTAGAAAAGACAAGTGGCGCACATCCAGGGATTAGAAGCATGCAGGGCAACACTTGTCGTATGATTAATTGTTTCGGAAATTAATAGCAGTTAGTCTAATTAGAATAAATAGGAGTTCTAGCAATAGGATTCGTGTGTTGTGTTTAATTTGTACAAGTTACTCAGAAAATTACTCAAAGTATCCGCGTGTAGAGAACGAGTTTTGTGATAATGTACGTGATGTAAACACCATTTTCCATTTCAATGAAATTTCTTTAAGTCTTTTACTAAGATTTTACCTTTTACTTTGTGCAAGTTATTTTTCTGCATTTCACTTAGTATTTACACTTTCAGCCTTTTCGACTCAGAGTTTTTATACATCTCTTCTAATTTCACGCAAGTTAAATTCCTGCATTTGCCAGTCTTTTCGATTTAAACCTTTCTCAAAGTCTTTTACTTTTCAGTTATTTTAAGTTTCTTGATGAAATCCTTTTTCACTTCTTTACTTATTCGAAACATAGAAGTTTGCAAAAGAAATTGTAACACGGTGGGAGAACAGACTTTTTTTTTGTTTTGTTTTCGCAAAACATGTTGCGGTTAGTAAGAGTCGCCACCGACTTTTCTTTTATCCAATAAGGAAAGGCTGAAAAGAACAGGAAAGACCTTGATAGATTTTGAGTTCGGGGGGTAAGTTATACAAAGGGAAGGTATTAGCACCCTTTGTATCCATGGTTATCCATGGGCTCTTAAATGCTTAACTCACCCTTTTTTACTTACTTTTTGAATGTGTGTGAACGTTTTTGAAAATATTTTGTAAAAGTTTGACTTTGTAATAATTCGTGTAAGAATGTATACAAAGTGTTTGTTTTTTTTTTTGAAAATATTTTTGGAAAAGTGAGATATGAAAAGTATTTGTTTTTGAGTTGTGAGCAAGCATTTAAAAGTTACTTACCCCTAATTTGTAAGGTCTTTCTTGTACTTATCGTTTTCCTTGAGAGATAGTATTATCTATACCATTAGTGGGTAGGTAGTATTGTCTATTGGATGTTGAGGGACAGCGAAGGGTCATCGAATGATCATAGAAGGCAACATGTAAGGATACCTTAGCAATGCGAAGGGACTATCATCATTTTTCCATAGGGTCGTCGGGGGACAAGATCATCTTTTTGTAGGCAGCTCAAAGGGTCATCGAGGGACTATGATCTTTATATCGAAGGGACTATGATGATATTATTCGTAAGCGTCTTTTGCTAAAGTACCCTTACTTTCGAGGGACATGACCGTTTTAATAGTAAGGCAACAGAGAGAGGCTACCCTAGAGGTGAATGTGTACAATGTGCGTTGATTCAATTATATTATCTTAAGTTATAGGTTATTCTAACGTTTGATTTTAGATCTTGACATACATGCCTATTTATCTAGAAAATAAAATATAAGTGCGAAAAAATAAATACCTACATTATTACCTGGCTTATGGGCAGTTACATGATATAATCGTGCGAGAATGTAACATAGACTATTACAAGGCTTATGGACAGTTACATAATATAATCGTGCGAGAAACATAAACTACACTATTACAAGGCTTATGAACAGTTACATAATATAATCGTACAAGAAATGTAAACTACACTATTACAATTTATGCACAAACCTATACATTTATTCTAAGAAAATAAATGATAAACGAAAAGCAATTACATATTAAAAGTCAAGTTAAATGTCCTAAATATCTAAGTCAATATTCGTTTTTTTTTTTAGAAATAATTTTAAAATAAATAAACCTAATTTCTAATTCATTTGTACAAAAATTAATTAATTATAAGCCTAAGTCTAAAAAATTAATTTTAATAAAAAAATCTAAGTCTAAAAACAAAAGATTACATAACCTAAACTATATTTTTTATTCTTTTAACGGTTTTATGATTTTTTTTTGTTGTCTTAATTTAATTGAAAAGAAATAAATGAATTACTTGAAATATGATAAAAGAAAGGGATTAGAAAATAGTTAAAAAGAAATTGTATGGGGTGGGAATCGAACCTTCTGGATGAGTATTTAATCCTTGGTTTGGATTGAGAATGATTGGAAATGGAGTTTTGAATTTTCACCTTTTTTTTTTTCAAGAATTTTGTGATTTGGAAGCCTTCCTTTGTGAAGCCTCTTGCCCCCTTTTTCTCTTGTGTTTGAGCCTTATATTTATAGGAGAAACATGGTAGACAAAGAATCATTGAAGAGCTAGGATCAAGGAACATGTTTCCAACTATTTTAATTTTTTGAAAATCATGTTTCCTTCACTCTCTCTCACGGTTTTATTTGGGTTTTGATGGCCTTGAATGACATGTTTTAACCTTCTAGAAGCTCCATTTAAAAGGATCCATGTGCCCACCATTATTTGATTTATTTTGTTTTATTTAATTTTGTTTATTTCTTTGAATAAAATCAAAATAAAATAACATAAAAATCAAAATAATACCAAAGTGAACTTTGAGGTCCTTGAATATGTCATAAACATGATTCAACCTTAAAATATAGGCCCATTGGTCCAAAAGCTCAAAAATGTTCAATGTAGGTTTCATGCGTTTCTCAAATTTTTCTCAACTTGCACCAAACGTAACTCTCTCAATTTTTGTCATATGAAGGTGATCTTGGACTTTGTGGAACCCTCAAGATCTCCCCTACAATTTTCGTGTTGATCACTTTTTCATTTGAAGTCCTTATTTTTGTGTAAATTGCTTTGACGAAAAAAGTGTCTTTTTGTTGACTTTCAAAACGACCTGTAAAGTTTTGGTCCATATCTCTCAAACGAGGCATTTTTGGCCTTGAGCTTTGAGAGACAAAGTTGTAGAGAATTGAATTTCCTTCAAAATGAGCTTTGGTTGAGGAATTTCTGATGAAGTATGTGAAAGTTGTGCGTGGTCATAGTTCAGTTGACTTTTCCTTAAGAAAACCCTAATTTGGCAATTTTTGAGTTTTGAGTAAATCTTGATATTCTTGAGGAATCATGATCAACCCTTGATCAAATGATGAATGGGACTTCAAAATCTTGATGTTGGCAAGAAATGATGACGTTTGACTGTAAATTGGTCAAAGTTGACTTTTGGTCCAATACAATCGACTGTTGATCATTTGAGCAATTGGCTGAGCAAACTTGTGAAGCAAGGCTTGAGACTTGACATGAGGATACCCTAGAGCACATAGAGAACCATGAAGTCCATCTGAGGTATTGAGAGCTCAATTCCTTTTGAGAAAAATAAAACCCTAGTTGTAGGTTGATTGTTTAGGAGGAGAGCTTGTATGGTCAAGCCTTGAGTAGTCTTGATCTTTTGAGACTCCTAGGAGTGTGAGGAAGCTTCTTGAATCAATTTGTCTCAAAGATGTGAGGGCAAATTTTGGGGTTTCGCGGGATACTTCAACTTCTGATGTAAGGTAGAAGTCACAGCGCTTGCCCCATGTATCCAAGGGCGTCCAAGCAAACAGGAATAGGCAGGACGAATATCCATTACATAGAAAGTAGTATCAAAGACTTGAGAACCCACTCTAATCGGGAGATCAACCTCTCCATGCACCATTCTCTTTGAACCATCAAAGGCTCTTACCACGACGTCACTAGGTTTCCGCACAACCCCTTCATAGTCGAGTTTTTCTAGAACAGCCTTTGGCAACACATTCAATGAGGAACCATTATCCACCAATACATGAGATAGGGTAGTGCCCCTACACTCAATAGAGACGTGCAGGGCCTTATTGTGGTTCCTTCCGGCGGGAATCAGATTAGCATCAGAAAAGCCTAGACCATTATCAGTTGTCAGGCTAGCGACACAATTTTCAAGCTGGTCAACTGAGATTTCTTGCGGAACGTACGCAGATTTCAAAAACTTCACCAAAGCTTTAGCATGGGCCTCGGAGCACAACAATAGAGATAACATAGAGATCTTGAAGGGGGTGTGCCCCAACTGTTCAACAACATTGTAATCACTCTTGCGGATAATTTCCAGCACTTCCTCTATTTCTTGCTTGGACGAATCTTCGATAGCAGTTCCACCCGGGGCCTCCATCTGGGCAGGCTCAATCATCGGTTCTTTGCCTCGAGTCTCAGTAATTGGCTCGGAGGCAGAGATACGAATTGGAGTAGTAACAGTCTTTGGAGAGATTTCTGGGGAGAAGATCCTTCCACTTCGGGTAACCTTACTAGTCCCAACGATATTGTCGACATCAGGATTAGTAACTTCAGCAGTTCCATCAGTCAAAGGTTCTTGCTTGACACCATGAATGTAAACATCAGCACCATAATTCTAAGGGATAGCCTTGCTAGAGGAATATGGAATCGGACCGGGCGTAGTAATAATCAGGGGAGCCACTCTAGGCTCGGCAGTAATCTTCACAGGACCTTTAGAGGTGATCCTCACTGGAGTTTTGGAATTAGTAACCATAGATACGTCCTCAAACTTGAGACCTCGGGACAAATTTTCACATAAGTTCTCCATAGAAGGAGTCTTCTCAAACAATATAGTACGGTCGTCCATCAAACGCTGAATGCCTTCTTTCAGCTTCACACAACCATTGGATTGAGATGCACAATAATAACAGTTTTCAACGCAGTCCAGAAATAAACCGGCTTGTAACAGCTTCTTCTTAACAATTGATAGAGGAACAATCAAGTCAACCACGGTAGAAACACAAGAACCATCGTCAATAGCATTAACGATCTTGTCATGATTTGGCATAGGAGCGGTAATCACATTAGGAGTCTCAGAGGGATCAAACTCAATCTCCTTAGCGTCAATCATGTCTTGAATCTTGTTCTTCAGTGCCCAACAGCTGCTCGTATCATGTCCAGGACTATTAGAATGGTATGCACACCTTGCATTAGGATTATATCTAGGAGCGGAAGTATTAGGAATCCAAGGAGGATCTCTCAAAGTAATCAATTCTTCCTTCAACATATGCTGTAACGCCTGAGCCAATGACATGTTGTTTTTTGTAAACTGTCTCCTGGGTGCATCCTGCTTACGCTGACTACCCTGTTGTTGTTGTGGCACCGGTGCAGAGATCAGAACTGCCCCAACAGATTGGTTGTGGTCATTCTTATTAGGACTCTTCTGGCCGTACACAACATTAGACTCCTTCTTCCCATTATGTGGCTTCTTTGTAGTGTTTGAAGATGTAGCCACTTGTATTTTACCACTTTGAATTCCACTTTCAACACGTTCTCCTGTCAATATTAGCTCGGTGAAACCGGATGACGAGCTTTCAAGTAGATGACTATAGAAAGGACCAATTAGTGCGCTCATGAACATGTCAACCAACTCTCTATCAGCTAAAGGAGGTTGAACCCTGCCTGCAAGATCTTTCCATTTCTGGGCGTACTCTTTGAAACTTTCATTAGGTCCCATGGACATGCTTTGGAGTTGCATTCGAGTTGGCGCAAAATCAGAGTTATATTGGTATTGCCGGTAGAAAGCTTCAGCCAAATCATTCCAGGTACGAATATTGGTACTCTCAAGTTGATAGTACTACTCCAGTTGAGCTCCAGACAAACTCTCTTGGAAAAAATGCATCCACAACTTTTTGTCAGTAGTATGTGGCTGAATCTTTCAGGCATAAGATCTCAAATGCAGCTTCGGGAAAGACACACCATCATATTGAGCAAACGTGGGAATTTTGAACCTAGGAGGAATGACAACTCCTGAAACCAAGCCCAAGTCCTCAAAATCCAAACCAGGTACTTTCTGAACCTCCATGGCCATCAGACGTTCTTCAAGTAAATTGTATTTCTCATCACCAGGGGGATACTGATCATCCAGATAATCATCTTCCTCTTCAGAGTGTCCACCGGTGCCGTGGTTACTATTTTCCTCATGTTTGTCACTTTCATAGTTGTCATCCAGTTCATCATCTTGGTCTACTGGGATCCCAATTTCCTTGACCTGTTTAGCCAGACCTTTGAATCTCCTCCCCATGTTGATGACGCCAGTTGATTTTCTTGCTTTCTTCTTCTTCTTGGTTAGAAGTGCTTCTTGCCCCTTAGACAAGTTCAGGATCAGCTCTTGGAACTGGGCGTTCTGGGCTTGGAGATCTTTGACGGTTTGCTCGAGAGCCATTTCTTCTGAAATAAACAGCGAGAAGATGAGAAACCTGTCCTAGAAACCTGCTATGCAATGATTATGAGATGTAGATGCATATGCAATGATTTCAAGGACTTTATAGTTTATCTTTGCAAACAAACAGAAACAAAAGGAAAACTTTTATTAGTAAACTCAAAACTCCTTTTTTTTTCTTTTATGCCTCTTGGGCTACAATGAAAGGAAGTTTCAAAAAGCAAATTCAAAAACGCCTAAGACCTAGGACTCGAGACTCAAGTCTCCCACGGGCGCTTCCTCTTTGTGCCGATGTAAGCATCGATGCTCTGCTCCTCATGAAGTAATTTCGTCAAGTCCAACACCTTCTTCTCACTAGCATAGAACTGAGTCTCAAAGGTGTCCCTTTCGTCTTTCATCTGAACCCAGGACTTCTGCAACTCTTCAAGATCGGTAGGCATATCTGGATGGAGAATGACTTGAGGAACATCTCCTTCAAACTCAGGTTCAACAATCATTGGTCTGACAGCTGGATATGACATAATAAGATCTCGAGCACGAGTGCGCACCCATCTGAGGTAAGGCTCCAAAGGAATAGAGTTCCTCTGTCCCAAGGTCTTGCTTTCAATCTTATACACCTTATTCCACGCGCGTATAAACCTTTGACGGTAACCTTGAGGATCATCTTCATAATCGAACACAATACCCTAAATAAGCATATCATGAGGACCATCCCTTCGAGCATAACCAAACTGGCGCAAAGCTAGCGAAGGATTATAGGTGATGCCTCCCCTAATGCCAAGGAGTGGCACATTAGGGAATTCCCCACAATGATCAATAAGAGTGAAGTCTTCAAGAGATCGGGCACACCAATAGATATCTGAATGAGAGAGTGACATTATCCTTCGAGACCACTGCAACCTTTGTTCATTCTTCAACACTGACCGGGGAAGGTACGAAATAAACCACCTGGATAGTAAGGGTACGCAACACATGAGAGTCCCTTGCTCCTTGATAGTACGAGTGTGAAGCGAGTGCATAATATCTCCGAGCAAGGTAGGTACCGGGTTATGAGTCAGAAATATTTTGATAGCGTGCACGTCTATGAGTTGGTCTGGATTAGGGAACAACACCAACCCATAGATCAACAAAGCCAATACTTCCTCAAAAGCATGGTAACTCATAGCGCTTAGGAACAATTGAGCCTTCTCGATTAGGAACTTAGCAAGAAACCCCTTGACTCCACTCCTTGTTTCCCAATTGGACACAATGTCTGACCTCTTCAGATGTAAAGCAGCTGCAATGACTTCAGGCTTTGGAACGTCTTCTAGACCGGTAAAAGGTATCTGATCGAGAATAGGTATTCCAAGTAGCTTAGAAAACTCCTCCATCGTGGGCACCAATTGGTAATCCGGGAAGGTGAAACAGTGGTGCTTAGGATCAAAGAACTAGAATAGGACTCTCATCATGTCTCCTTCAAAACCTGAGGTAACTAAGTTGAGTAGAAAACCATGCCTTTTGGTGAATCGAGAGCCATCGGGAACCCTTGAGACCAATTCTTTGAGCTGGGAAGGAACCCTTACAAAGTTTACTCGAATGAAATTTCTAGGAACGGAAGCCATGGCCTGCAACGACGAATAAAGATAAATTCCTCGGTCCTTGAAATGGTTAGTGAAAATGATATGTTATGATGTTATGATGTCATGTACATGTTAATAGTAAATAAGTAGCAAACACAAACAAGTCATACAAGAGCCTTAAGTTTAAAGGCTTGCATGAAGTCCAAAGGTAAGTACCCTTCCCCACTGAGGTTTAGTTGGCTCAACCTGTCCTAGAATAGTAACCGGGTTCTAAAGGACTCATATCACGGATCTTTCTCGAAGGCTTTATTTTAGTGCGACACTCGAGTGGCCGACCAAAACATCCCGAAAGTCTGATCTCAATGAGCGTAGCCGACCAAAACATCCCGAAACTCTGATCTCAATGAGCGTAGCCTCGAGTATTAACCAACTTCGGTCTAAATCCAAAGTCGGTCATCTCGCTACCTTATAATGGCCAAAGATGAGTTAACTAGGGTTCTAAAGACTGTGACCATCATATCAACCATATCGGTACATGCCATACAGTCTCCATGATCTATTGTCACTTACCTAAGGAATCACTAGGTCCAGGTGTAGGACCTTTCACACAAGTAACCCCAAAACAAAACCCATTAAAAATAAAGCACACAAGTCAAACAATTTTAAGCAAGTAGTAAAGTGATCTAACTCTAAGGTAACCCCTCTTTTTATTGTACATCCCCAGCAGAGTCGCCAGTTCTGTAACACGGTGGGAGAACTGACTTTTTTTTGTTTTGTTTTCACAAAACATGTTGCGGTTAGCAAGAGTCGCCACCGACTTTTCTTTTATCCAATAAGGAAAGGCTGAAAAGAACAGGAAATACCTTGATAGATTTTGAGTTCGGGGGGTAAGTTATACAAAGGGAAGATATTAACACCCTTTGTATTCATGGTTATCCATGGGCTCTTAAATGCTTAGCTCACCCTTTTTTACTTACTTTTTGAATGTGTGTGAACGTTTTTGAAAATATTTTGTAAAAGTTTGACTTTGTAATAATTCGTGTAAGAATGTATACAAAGTGTTTGTTTTTTTTTTTTTTAATATTTTTGGAAAAGTGAGATATGAAAAGTATTTGTTTTTGAGTTGTGAGCAAGCATTTAAAAGTTACTTACCCCTAATTTGTAAGGTCTTTCTTGTACTTATCGTTTTCCTTGAGAGATAGTACTATCCATACCATTAGTGGGTAGGTAGTATTGTCTATTGGATGTTGAGGGACAGCGAAGGGTCATCGAATGGTCATAGAAGGCAACATGTAAGGATACCTTAGCAATGCGAAGGGACTATCATCATTTTTCCACGGGGTCGTCGAGGGACAAGATCATCTTTTTGTAGGCAGCTCGAAGGGTCATCGAGGGACTATGATCTTTATATCGAAGGGGCTATGATGATATTATTCGTAAGCATCTTTTGCTAAAGTACCCTTACTTTCGAGGGACATGACCATTTTAATCGTAAGGCAACAGAGAGAGGCTGCCCTAGAGGTGAATATGTGCAATGTGCGTTGATTCAATTATATTATCTTGAGTTATAGATTATTCTAACGTTTGATTTTAGATCTTGCCATACATGCCTATTTATCTAGAAAATAAAATATAAGTGCGAAAAAATAAATACCTACACTATTACATGGCTTATGGGCAGTTACATGATATAATCGTGCGAGAATGTAACATAGACTATTACAAGGCTTATGGACAGTTACATAATATAATCGTGCGAGAAATGTAAACTACACTATTACAAGGCTTATGAACAGTTACATAATATAATCGTACAAGAAATGTAAACTACACTATTACAATTTATGCACAAACCTATACATTTATTCTAAGAAAATAAATGATAAACGAAAAGCAATTACATATTAAAAATCAAGTTAAATGTCCTAAATATCTAAGTCAATATTCTTTTTTTTTTGAGAAATAATTTTAAAATAAATAAACCTAATTTCTAATTTATTTGTACAAAGATTAATTAATTATAAGCCTAAGTCTAAAAATTAATTTTAATAAAAAAATCTAAGTCTAAAAAAAGATTACATAACCTAAACTATATTTTTTATTCTTTTAACGGTTTTATGATTTTTTATGTTGTCTTAATTTAATTGAAAAGAAATAAATAAATGACTTGAAATATGATAAAAGAAAGGGATTAGAAAATAGTTAAAAAGAAATTGCATGGGGTGGGAATCGAACATTCAGGATGAGTATTTAATCCTTGGTTTGGATTGAGAATGATTGGAAATTGAGTTTTGAATTTTCACCTTTTTTTTCTCAAGAATTTTGTGTTTTGGAAGCCTTCCTTTGTGAAGCCTCTTTCCCCCTTTTTCTCTTGTGTTTTAGCCTTGTATTTATAGGAGAAACATGGTAGACAAAGAATCATTGAAGAGCTAGGATCAAGGAACATGTTTCCAACCATTTTAATTTTTTGAAAACCATGTTTCCTTCATTCTCTCCCACAGTTTTATTTGAGTTTTGATGGCCTTGAATGACATGTTTAAACCTTCTAGAAGCTCCATTTAAAAAGATCCATGTGCCCACCATTATTTGATTTATTTTGTTTTATTTAATTTTGTTTATTTCTTTGAATAAAATCAAAATAAAATAAAATAAAAATCAAAATAATACCAAAGTGAACTTTGAGGTCCTTGAATATGTCATAAACATGATTCAACCTTAAAAGATAGGCCCATTGGTCCAAAAGCTCAAAAATGTTCAATGTAGGTTTCATGCGTTTCTCAAAATTTGCTCAACTTGCACCAAACGTAACTCTCTCAATTTTTGTCATATGAAGGTGATCTTGGACTTTTTGGAACCCTCGAGATCTTCCCTACAATTTTCGTGTTGATCACTTTTTCATTTGAAGTCTTTATTTTTGTGTAAATTGCTTTGACGAAAAAAGTGTCTTTTTGTTGACTTTCAAAACGACCTGTAAAGTTTTGGTCCATATCTCTCAAACGAGGCATTTTTGGCCTTGAGCTTAGAGAGACAAAGTTGTTGAGAATTGATTTTCCTTAAAAATGAGCTTTGGTTGAGGAATTTCTGATGAAGTATGTGAAAGTTGTGCATGGTCAAAGTTCAGTTGACTTTTCCTTAAGAAAACCCTAATTTGGCAATTTTTGACTTTTGAGTAAATCTTGATTTTCTTGAGGAATCATGATCAACCCTTGATCAAATGATGAATGGGACTTCAAAATCTTGATGTTGGCAAGAAATGATGACGTTTGACTGTAAATTGGTCAAAGTTGACTTTTGGTCCAATACAATCGACTGTTGATCATTTGAGCAATTGACTGAGCAAACTTGTGAAGCAAGGCTTGAGACTTGACATGAGGATACCCTAGAGCACATAGAGAACCATGAAGTCCATCTGAGGTATTGAGAGCTCAATTCCTTTTGAGAAAAATAAAACCCTAGTTGTAGGTTGATTGTTTAGGAGGAGAGCTTGTATGGTCAATCCTTGAGTAGTCTTGAGCTTTTGAGACTCCTAGGAGTGTGAGGAAGCTTCTTGAATCAATTTGTCTCAAAGATGTAAGGGCAAATTTTGGGGTGCAACAGAAATCAGTTTAGCACATGTCTTAGGATTTGTGAGGTCGATCTTGCAAGTTACTCAGTTTTATGTGAAATTGATAGACCAGCGGTTGTTTACCATTTTTACCAGTAAACAAATTGGCACACCTGATGGGTAAGTGCTAAATAACGTTTTTGGAAAACTTAGAATTCTGTGATTTGAATATCCTTTTTGTGTCAACTACTTCGTTGTATGTTAGTAAGGAGTGGAAAGGTAGCCACCACAAAAGAAGAAAGACCAAAAAGAAAATATACGAGGAAAATGGCAAGTACTAATCAGCCAAGTAGTTCAAATCCTCAAACTACATCCGGTGTCAATGTAGAACCAACCTCCATGTCTTCGACTGAAGGGCCCACCGTTCTTGCTTCTGCATCGGAATTATGCCTTCTATGGCTAGTTCGACACCAACACATTCCATTCCCCATACTGAACCAGTCTTGACATATGTGTGGCCAAGGGGACCCCCAGTAACTCCTCCTCCGATTGGGACGTCTACTTATCGAACGTTCCCACCACCAAGTTTTTCAAGGCCATTAAATGGTCGAGAACAACCTTATGGGATGCCAACTTCCATGATGATGAATTTACAAAACGCACCCCCAGTGTATTCTGAACCCGTGATGACATCACCTTTACAAGGGTCAGGGTCTGGAGTAAATATGGGCCGAAACCAATCCTTAGGAGTAGGATATTCAACCCAAGTGTCAGGCTTGAGGAATACTACCGCAGCCTATTTAAGGCGGCAAATGGATGAAAGTAACCACCAAATGGTCCAAATAATGTCTCAAACCATGGGGGAAATCTTTCAGCCTCTAATCCAAAATACTACCCAGACCAATCAGCAAATGACTGCGCAGATGACGTGCCTTGCAGATTTCTTTGGTGTTCCTAACCCTCCTCGACACCCTCAAACAGAGTATATTGCAGCAAACCAAGGGGTGGTATTCGAAAAGGACCACACTATCAACCAAAATCAACAGAATCCAGGGAATAGTCCTCAGGAAAATGTACCAAATCAAGTAGCAGTTGAAGCCCCTAGGATTCAACAGCCAGTACCTGTGGGAGATCAACCAAGGGTGGTTTTGGTGAATAGAAATCAGGATGCTGATGATGTCGTACAACAAGTTCGACGTAATGACATGGCGGCAGATAACAATCTGGCAAATATGATCAAAAGGATAATGGTCCAGATTGGGGTAAATATGGGCCTACGAAGGCCAAATTACACATCCCCATTGTCAGAATATATTCTCCCATCGGAGTTACTCCATAGAACAAAAGTCCCTAAATTTACTAAGTTCTCTGGGGATACCACTGAATCCACCGTCGAACATGTGGCTCGATACGTGATAGAGGATGGGGAAATCGCAAATAATGAGAACCTTAGGATAAAATACTTTCCAAGTTCTCTGACAAAGAATGCCTTCACGTGGTTCACCACTTTGCCGCCTAATTCGATCCACAATTGGACCCAATTAGAACGGTTGGTTCAGAACAGTTCTATATGGGACAAACTAAGATTAGTTTGAAAGAGTTGGCTAGTATTAAACATAAATTCACATAGCCAATTGATGATTACCTAAATAGGTTCTGACTGCTCAAAGCTAGATGCTTTACACAAGTACCAGAGCACGAGTTAGTCGAAATGGCCACTGGAGGCCTAGATTATACTATTAGAAAGAAGTTGGATACGCAATATCTTAGAGATATGTCCCAATTGGCTGATAGGGTTCAACAGTTAGAACGTCTGAAAGACGAAAAGGCCTGGGCGAATAAGAACAAGAGGGTGTCTTACGTCGAAGTTAATAATGACGACGAAAAATATCATGATGAGCCAGTTAGTTTTGACGATGGCGAGACCGTTCTTGCTGAGTTGAAACAAGGTTCACCTTATTCTTGTAGGTTGCTGGCACCTTCGAATGTTGAAACTGAGAAAAATGACAAATTTCCCAAGAAAACTTATACTTTCGACGTTACTAAATGTGACAAAATTTTCGATTTGTTAGTTAAGGATGGTCAGATGATAGTGCCGCCTGGTGCTAAATTGCCTCCTTTAGAACAAAGGAAAAAAAGAGGGTTTTGTAAATATCCTAATTTCTTGGGTCATAAGACTTCTCAATGTTTTCTTTTCAGGGATCTGGTTCAGGAAGGAAGGCTGAAGTTTGGAGAGAAATCCAAAAGTCAAATAAAGATTGATTCGGACCCCCTGCCAGTAGCTGATACTCATTATACTGAGCCAACGGAGGTCCATATGCTTGAGGTTGCTGAAGGCCTCAACAATAATGTCAATATGATTGAGATCGCTGATGATTTTAACAATGAAACAGTCATGGCCAGGGTTACTGAAAATCTTGACCAGAAATTCCTAAGGAGCTTGGTTATTAGTACTGTCGAAGTATTCACCAACAACACTACTGATGGTGTTGACATTATTGAAGATGCTGACAAGGGAGTTGCTGCGGATTCCCAGAAGATGCTGGTAACCAAGGAGACCGCTGATGGTTTCGTCCAGATGGATAAGGCTATTGAGGGTTTACATATGAAATTGTGCGAACTTGACATCACTGAGGATGTCGAAATGGAAGTTAACATGGTGGAAATTTCTAAGGAGGCACCAATGGAGGTCGGCGAGGAACGCCGACAGGAAGAATACAATAAGCTGGCCTTCCCAAAAGAGGAAGAAGGTTTGGTCGACTTCATACACAGATGTCAATGAAAAAGATATGAAGTAATGCTTTGCCCTAGGTGCAGCACTGTGTTCGACAAAAAAGCGGCGCGAAATTTTGAAGGGGTATGAAAGGCTAAGCAGAAGTGGGAGAAGGCCAACCATGGCCCCCGAAGTTTCGACCCAAAAAGGTCTGAGTCGAAGGCTAGAGCACCAGGAGCAAGGCCTGCTACCTTCAAACCATTTACTAAACTTTTTAACGACAAATGGGTCAAACCAAATGAGAACAGGCAGAAGGGTCAGCAGAAGTGGAAAGACTTCAATGCCAACAGGGGCTATTCGATCACCTATCACAAGGAGTTCAATCCTCCAACAAAACTGCCCACATTTCTGAGAACTACAAAGGGAAAAATCCTATGACAAGGTCGCAATGGAGGAGGGAGTAGCGAAGGAGGAAAGGCCAGAGGGAGGCCGAGTCGAAGGATAAGGTTGAATCAAGCACAAACCTACCTGCTGGAAACAACGGAAGGGGAGGAACTGTCGAGAAGTTGCGCATTGGGCAAAAATTATTCAAAATTGAAGACGAAATGGCTAAAGAAAAACGTGATCAGGCCGTAGCAGAAGACGAGATGATGACAGACAATTTCGACTCGGATTCTGATGCTTCGTTGGACATCATCGTGAATGTGGTCTCATTATTGCCTAGGGAATTTGACCAGATCATAGAGGTTGAGGAAGTCGATGACTATTCTGAAGCAGAAATGGCGGCACACAAACCAGTGTGCTACTATATAATGAACAATGGTTGCGTCGAAGAGCAGAATGCCTTCTTTGAACGGCCAAATGAGGCTATGAAAAACCATCTGAAGCCTCTATTCATCACTGGGAAAGTAGAGAATGTTCCAGTAAACAAGATCTTGGTTGACTGCGACGCTACAGTGAATCTGATGCCGCACCATATCTTGAGAAAAATAGGAAAATATGATATGGACACCAAACCAGATAACATACTTCTATCAAATTATGAAGGGAAAATTGGCACCACTTTGGGTGTTATACAGGTTGACCTAACTGTTGGGATGGTGACAAGACATACAATTTTTATGGTGGTCGAAACAAAGGAAAACTATAATCTGCTTTTGGGACACGAATGGATACATGGAATTGGGGTTGCACCATCTTCCATGCACCAAAGGATCACCATATGGAGGCCATATGGTATTGTTGAGAACATTGAAGCTAATCAAGGGTATTTTAAGGCACCAGTCAATCATCTCGACAGGCGCCAGTTTGATAAGTACTTGGCAAATATTGCTCCATGTAGTCCTGCCGAGTTTGTTTTTACCCCAGATGATGAAGCGTATTGCTCATTGCACTTACACCCTATCAATGGTTTTTGATGGGATAGAGAAGTTGTAGGTGAGGATGATTTCGCATATCCTGTGCCTGTACCTGGAATAACCCCAACAGGTTGGGGAAGTGAGTTCAGTGATGATGTCTGAGCTCGAAGTAATGAGAAAGATTTCGGCTTATATAGCCGAGAACAAGTTACAAGCGGCCTTGGAGGCTGAAGTTCAAAACATGGTTGATGAAGCCAATAAAGATTTACATAAAGTAGGTCCTGGTAAGGACTTCGACCCAGAACCACCTGACCAGGTTCGGAATAAAGAACAGAGGCTCGATGTTATTTATGATGATGAGCCTTTGGGTTTTGAGAAGGATCCGTTGGCAAATAATGTTTGAATGCTAGTGAAAGATCCTCTTGAAGAAATCGACCTGGGGGAGGGGGCAGTGAAAAGGCCTACTTACATCAGTGCCAACATATCAAAGAGCGATGAATACAATCTTCCATGACTTCATAGAAACTTTTATGCAAATTTACATTGATGATATTGTTGTGAAGTCTGTTTCAGGAGAGACCCATATTGACCATCTTCGACAGTCATTCGAAAGAATGCGAAGGCATGGTCTTAAAATGAATCCTATCAAATGCACTTTTTGTGTGTAGGCGGGAGACTTTTTAGGCTTTGTGGTCCACAAGAAGGGGATCGAAATCAATCAAAATAAGACCAAAGCCATCATGGAAGTGAAAGCGCCATCAACAAAAAAGGAACTACAGTCGCTATTGGGAAAGATTAACTTCTTGAGAAGGTTTATATCAAATCTCAACAGAAAGACTCAAGCCTTTTCACCTATACTCCGAGTGAACAAGGGAGGATTCGACTGGGGGCAAGCCCAACAAGAGGCCTTCGACAAAATTAAAGAATACTTAAGCCATCCTCCAATATTGGCACCACCTTGTAGAAATAGGAGTATGAGATTGAACATAGCTGCGTCGGACAAAACCTTAGGGAGCATGTTGGCTCAAGAGGATGAAAATGGCGTCGAAAGAGTCATTTATTACCTTAGTCGGGTTTTGAACGATGCGGAAACTAGGTATAGCATGGTTGAGAAATTATGTTTATGCTTGTATTTCTCTTGTACAAAATTAAAGCAATATATAAAGCCAGTTGATGTCTGTGTTTCGTCTCATTTTTATGTTATTAAACATATGTTGTTCAAACCTATTTTGCATAGTCGAATTGGTAAATGGGCACTAGCATTAACTGAATACTCTTTACCATATAAGCCTTTAAGGGCAGTTAAAGGACAAGTGGTAGCGGACTTCATAGTCTACCACTCCATAAATGAAATCACTTTAAATTACGTCGAACTGGAACCTTGGAAGCTATACTTCGATGGCTCTAGCTATAAAGATGGAACATGCATAGGCGTGTTAATTTTTTCTCCTAATAGAATTCCAACAAAATTCAAGTATAAGGTCGAAGGACTTTGTTCCAATAATGAGGCTGAGTATGAAGCCCTAATAGCTGGACTTGAAATTTTGTTAGAATTGGGGGTAACTCGAGTCGAAATAATGGGAGACTCAGAGTTGGTCATAAAGCAAATTATAAAGGAGTACAAATGTGTTAAGGAAAATCTTATTATGTACTTTGTAATAGCCAACAGACTACTGAAGAAATTCGAAGTGGTAAGCATTCGACACATACCTCGACTAGAGAATCAAGTGGCCAATGACTTGGCTCAGATTGCTTCTGGGTATAAAGTTTCAAAGGAAAAGTTACAAGAGGCAATCGAAATTAGAGGTAAAGTCGTGTCTGTTGGATTATGCCCATCAGATCTAGAAGCAACGAAGCTTAGATACGCTGATGAAAAAAATTTAGAGATTTTTGCAATAGACAGCTTGACGGACAAAGACTGGAGGAAGCCCATAGTGGAATACTTACAGAATCCAACAGCTTTCACAGAGCAAAAGGTCAGGTATCAAGCCTTAAGTTATGTTCTTCTAGGTAACGATTTATTTAAAAAAAACCCTGAGGGAGTCTTACTTAAATGCCTGAGTGAATCAGAGGCATATCTTGCCCTTTCGACTGTCCATAGTGGGGCATGTGGGGCACATCAAGTAGGTCATAAGATGAAATGGCTTTTGTTTCGACAAGGCATGTATTGGCCTACCATGCTAAAGGATTGCATTGAATTCACCAAGGGCTGCCAGGAATGTCAAGTTCATACTGGCATACAACATATCCCTGCAAGTGAGCTGCATTCCATAGTCAACCATGGCCTTTTAGAGGTTGGGCTTTGGATTTGATTGGAGAGATTCGACCAACATCGTCCAAAAATCAGAGATACATCTTGGTAGGTATTGACTACTTTACGACGTGGATCGAAGCGATACCTTTACCAAATGTGGATCAAGAAGATGTGATCGAATTCATTCAAAAATACATCATTTATAGGTTTGGAATCCCAGAGACGATTACAACAGATCAAGGAATAGTCTTTACTGGTCAGAAAACGCAGGAGTTTGCTAAAGAAATGGGTTTCAAACTCTTAACCTCTACACCTTATTATGCTCAGGCTAATGGCCAGGTCAAAGCAGCTAATAAAGTAGTGATTGGTTTGGTCAAAAAACATGTGGGGAAGAAGACGAGAAATTGGCATAAGACATTAGACCAGGTTCTCTGGGCATGTTGAACCTCTCCCAAAGATGCAACTAACACTACTCCGTTCCTTCTGACTTTTGGCCATGATGCAGTTTTACCTGTCAAAATCTACCTTCAGTCAACAAGGATCCAAAGACATCATGAAATTCCTTCTGAGTCTTATTGGCACATGATGTTAGATGAATTGGTGGATTTGGACGAAGAAAGACTTAACGCTTTGGAATTATTAAAGAGACAAAAGAAAAAAGTGGAGAAGTCTTACAACAAAAAGGTTAAGATTAAGACCTTTTTGCCTGGAGATTTGGTTTGGAAGGTAATCCTGCCTATGGATCGAAAGGTCAGAGCCTTGGGCAAATGGTCCCCAAAATGGGAAGGCCCATTTCAAATTACGCAAGTATTTTCTAACGGGGCCTATGAAGTTGAAGAATTAGACGAGGATAAAAGAATCTTGAAAGTAAATGGCAAGTATTTGAAAAAATATAAACCAGCACTTCAAGAAATTAAAATTGCTAAAGAGTAATTCGACGTAAAAAGGCGAAGCCAACATTGGTATTCATAAATGCCAAAATGGCTTAAAAGTCATTACATAAAAAAGCCTCAAAGGGCTATGGAGCATTGTACTGAAAAGAAAATATTACAAAGAAACTACAAGCTAAAAGGGGAGATTCTCTTTCATCTTCAAATATTTTGACTTTTGGAGTTCAAGGCGCTTCTCACACAAGGTCTTGTTAGATCTTAAACGTGCAATCTCTTTCTCCAGTTGTCGAGCTTCCTCAGCAAAATTTATGGCATTGTCTAGTTCTTTCGACAAGTCAGAATCATCAAAGGCAGACAACTCAGTGTTGCGCTTTTGAGCCGTCGAGATCTTGGCTCGAAGATTTTTAATTGTTTGCTCCCAGGAGGCAATGTTTCGATCGTTAGAGGTGATCTCTTGCTTGTTCTTCTCTTTGGTTTCCTCCAGTTCTGCTACCTTATTTTTAGATTCAGTGGCAGCGGTACAAGAGGCAACCTCGCTTCCATATTTGATTGAAATTGAATCCTCAATTTGAGGCAGTCGCTTGAGGTCAACACGGACTTGGTCGATCATAGTGCCAAGCTCTAAAATGATGTTAGCAGATTCAGGAGAAATAGTGTGGATGTCGACTTGTTGAAGGAGATTTTTCAGGGAAATATGAGTGACATTATCCATTTGTAAGAGATTGAAGAGGTCACCCTTAAAAATATTTTCTTTGATCTTCAGGAGGATGTTGTCCTCAGGCTTGCTCGAAGGTTGATCCTCAGAGGCAGTTGAAGCACTAGGAGTCTTGTCAGAAGAACTTCCTCGACTGCCAAAGAGGATCTTTATGTACCTTCGAGGGTCGCTGACCTTCAAGGCATCAAGTTCTTTTTCAGAGAGGCCTGCTCCATACACAGTCGAGGCTACCTTGCCTTCAGTAGCAATAGTAGTTGCTGGAATAGTGGTGGCTCCGACAGGAGTCGAATCATTATCAGGGTCTTTATTAACTTTCTTTTCCTCGCCTTTGCCTTCCTCCTCTTCATATTCATCCATGTTGTCATCAGTATTATCTCCATCATTGTTGCCACCAGGCTCAGTTTGGCGCATTGTTTCTTCATCCTCCTCCATCTCTTCTTCCCCCACTGGATCATCATTTTCAGCCCCAAGGGTTTCGACTACTGGTGAGCCGTCCTTATCAGCCCGGGTTTTATCTTTATCCATGGCGATGGTCCCTGGGTTTTCTTCTTCAAGATTATTTTGACCATCGTCTTCATCATTGTCGGAGCCATCTGTTTGGGACTGTTGAGTAGTAGTCTTTGTTGGCGAAGGAGGAACTGTTTCAAAGCCAGGTTTATTAATTTCATCGAAAGAACTCCTTCCAAAGCCTAAGTCGGAAGTAGGGTGGTATGTAGGCTCACCTTGGCTGTTCAGAATGGTGGCCGGAGAGGAAGACTTAGCCACTGGTGGGTTTGAGCCACTTGCATTAGCCTGAGTCAAATCGAAGCAAGTCAGGTCAAAGAGAAATAAGGTAAACAGTTAAATAAATGTGAAAGGATAGTTACCTTGACACCTTCAACACCAGGACTAGAATTGTCACTTTCAGCTTGGCCTGCGACCAGTTTAGAGGCAGCCCCAGAAGAGGTTTATGCAGCACCATTGGTAGTGGTTGTCTTCTTGGAGACCTTAGCCACTTTGGGCTCAGATTGTCCAGCAGCAGCACATGTAGCCTGAGTTGGTTTCTTCCTCTTTTTCATTTTTGAATCTTCAGGAGGAAATTGGTTATCATCCTCCGAATCAACAATGACTTGGGCGGTGCTCCTCTTCGACTTCCTCTGAGGTGTCGTAGGTGGTTTGCGGGAAGCCTGAAGTAGTATAAAGCATTATAGGAAAGAACTGCTCATCAACAAAAGGAAAAAGTTATGTGACGTACCTTGCTGCCCTCATTTATTTTCTCAATCTTCACTTCGACCAGTTTTGGAGTTGTGCTCTTCTTAGGTGTAGCTGCAAAACAAACAAAATTACCACAAGTCATTAATGATAAAGTTCGAATGAAAGAACATAAAACCGAAGAATCCAAACCTTCATGTATTTCAGATTCGATACGAACATCTTCGATACCGATATGAAGGTGCCCTTTGAAACTGTCTAGCGTATGCTTAGTCGGAACCACCCGCTGAGCCTTGGGTTTCGACTGCTGATGAAGGATCTTTATAGAATCCCCACAGATGAACCAATCTGGAAATGGAGGGGCAAGGGCCACTCCAAAATCAGTAGATGGCAGTCGAGGAGTCTTCGGAGGGAATAATGTGAAAGCCATTTCATAGTTTAACTGCAACCTCACGGACGGTTCGACTAATGTCATCTGGTTAATAAATAGTTTCGAAGTATTTTTGGAAGGCTTGAATCTCTTTAACATGAGTGGATTTACCTTTTTTGGTCTTCTCCTGCACATCAATAAAAGCCTGATCAATTAACTGAGAGAAGCTAGAAACGTCAAGGAACTCTTCAGTATAGTGCTTCGACCACCAGTCATGGAACTCTTGAGTACAGAGATGATTGGGTTCGAAGTAGACAGGAGTAAGGAACGATCTGTGGACATGTCGAGCAAGGTGTGTTGAGCTCCCTATGGCATCATAGCTAGTGTGATGGAGTATCAGATGGCCCTTCTTCTCATATAAGCACTTGGGAAGAGTTTGCACCAAACCAAATTGTCGAGAGACAAGATTTGGTTGGTAGGCCATCAAAGCTGTTTGGCCCTTCAATAGGTTGATTCGATGAATAATCAGTCGAGGGATTAGGAAAGCTTCCAAGATAAGCTTCGATTCTTCTTCGTGCTTCATGAATGAAGGAGGAAAAGGCCTGGTGAACCATTCAGGGCCGTATTTTCTTTCAGCAAACGGGACCATCCTTGGTGTGAACTCATAACGTTTGGCAAACATTTTGATAAAGCCAGAAAAGGATGCTCTAAGTGTTTTCCCTTCTTCGTTAAGGGTCAGCTTCACCAATCGAGTCCATTCGACTCGACTCTCCTTAACCTCTGCAGCGTCTTCGTCCACAGTTCCTTTGTTAGGAAGACTGGCTTCGAAGGTGGCATTGAGCCAAAGTTGGAGCAGCCAAAAGGGTCCTGACAAAGAGAGGTTCCCATTGCTTTCTAGATCTTTGAGGCGAGTAGCGCCTTCACTCAAGGATTCGTACAAGCTGGCCAGTATCATTTCGCTCAGACAAATATCTTGATTGTTGTGTAATTGGTTGGCCAGAGTCAGGTACTTCCTGGCTACTTGTAGGGACTTTGTGCAAAAGACACAGCGAGAAAGCAACATAGCCAGAAATACTATCTGCTCTTCATCCGTCACTGTGTCAGCTTGCTTATCATGATAGTGGTTCATGAAGTGGGTGTAGGTGTGTTTTATGGTCGAAAACCCTATGGTATCTTGGGCATCTATCTCAGGATCATAGACTATCCCGTTTGGTTTTAGCCCTGTAATAGCGGCTATGTCGAAAAGGTTAGGGGTCATCATCCTACAAGGGAGATGGAAAGTGTAATGGGTGTTATCCTAGAAATACAAGGATGATGCTAACAAGGTCGGACAATAAGCAGGACCTATTTTCGATAGCATAATTAGGTCATAAATTCCCGAATCTTTCCAAGATTGGGCTTTGACCTTCTCTACTTTGGATAACCAATTCAAGTAGAGGTCAAAATCCTTAAAGTATGGGATTGCTCTAAACAGCCTAGATCCATCGTTCAGATATTTCAAATCTATATTGTTTAGAGCTACATTATCATGGGGATTATTTGCTACCTTAGCTTTATCCTTTTGCCCTAAGGGTTTGGTTCTGTGGTACGAAGGGAAAAAATCTCTAATAGCTTCGTAATCTACACTTATGGTAGATAAAGGACCAGACAGAGCAAATGATTTACCAGAAACAGTGATAGGGATCAATACCTGAGATTCATAGATGTGCCTCTTCTCTTCTTTAAGGGGTTCAGGAATGAACTGTTGGTTCTTCACCACCTTGGGTCCGCTCAATGTAGCGAAAGGAGGAAGTAGCGGTGTGTTCTTTGACCCTCTAGCTGTTTGGATTTTCTTTGAATCCTGAGTTATGGTGTTTGAGGATGCCATTGTTAAAGATTGAAGAAAAATGGGTTTTGCTGAAGGTGGAGAGCTGAAAGTTTTTTGGAAGGAGAAAAGAAGTACTTAGGGAAGTGCTTTGGAGGTGGAAAAGTGAAAATAGTTTCAGATGAAGCTATTTATAAAGTATTTAAAATACTAATAGGTTTCTAATCATCATTAAGGGACTAGAGCTAGTGGGACACGCGTCTTCCCAGGAGCGAAAGTAGGGGTGGTAGCAGTTACTCCCTAGCCCCATGATTTCCTAGACTCTAGGAAATGTGATGATGGTTCGTGATTTGATGTGATTTCCGAGGAGACGTTCCAGATATGATCATAAATGATTGTGACGTCATAAAGGTGATTGAAAAGAAATTGAACAGTTTCTTGGGACGTGGGGTAGTCATTTATGTCAACACCTATGTAGGATCGAAAGATGGCGTCGAATGGACACTATCAAAAAATGACCTTTCCTTTAGTACTGTCGAAAAGGACATTTTTGGGGGGCAATTTGTTAGCTCCTAAATTCGACGCCTATATTAAGTTAGAGGAATTAATTGGGGTTTTAAACTCTTTGAAGAAGTTTAAAGGTGTTCGACTGGATCTTCATGGTAGGGGCCTAAGTCGAAGGTATGCTTGCATAAAGAAGAGATAAGCATGGGACTTAGAAATATTTCCAAGCATTGGGAAATACCATTCGACGGATACTGTTGATGGTATTCGATGTGAAGTGATTCAAATTCAAATAAAGGAGGGAATGCTTATTCTTATCCGCTCCTGAAAAAGACAAGTGGCGCACATCCAGGGATTAGAAGCATGCAGGGCGACACTTGTCGTATGATTAATTGTTTCGGCAATTAATAGCAGTTAGTCTAATTAGTATAAATAGGAGTTCTAGCAATAGGATTCATGTGTTGTGTTCAATTTGTACAAGTTACTCAAAAAATTACTCAAAGTATCCGCGTGTAGAGAAACGAGTTTTGTGAGAATGTACGTGATGTAAACACCATTTTCCATTTCAATGCAATTTCTTTAAGTCTTTTACTAAGAGTTTATCTTTTACTTCGTGCTAGTTATTTTTCTACATTTCACTTAGTATTTACACTTTCAGCCTTTTTGACTCAGAGTTTTTATACATCTCTTCTAATTTCACGCAAGTTAAATTCCTGCATTCGCCAGTCTCTTCGATTTAAACCTTTCTCAAAGTCTTTTACTTTTCAGTTATTTTAAGTTTCTTGATGAAATCCTTTTTCACTTCTTTACTTATTCAAAACATAGAAGTTTGCGAAAGAAATCAATTTAGCACATGTCTTAGAATTTGGGTGATCGATCCTGCAAGTTACTCAGTTTTATGTGAAATTGATAGACCAGCAGTTGTTTACCATTTTTACCAGTAAACACCTTGTAAACATCAGATAGATAGCTATAAGCATCCTGACGAGCATGTGCGCATGCTAAAATGGCATGTGAGCAAGGTACACTGAAGGCCTGGCACTTGCCACAGTCACACCAACATCTGTTTAGTCTGACAGCATATGATAAATTGGGCCTTCCCTCATTATGGTCCATTGTTTCTTGTACACTGAATGTTTGCCTATGACGGTCAAAGATTGTAACTGCACGTGTGATGTCTCTGATAGTATCCTCTTTCATCAATTTCATTATGCTCTCATTGAATACTTGACCAGACGCTAACACTGCACTCCGTCTTTCGCCTCTTGTTGCGAAAAGTGATGCCAACCTATAATAGGTTGATCTCACCAAAGCCGTGATTGGAAGGTTTCTAATTCCTTTGAATACCCCATTCATGGACTCCACAAGGTTTGTCATCATGTTTCCCCAACGACAGCCACCATCAAAAGCTCTTGTCCACCTTTCTAGTGGAATGTTATCCAACCAGCTTCCTGCATGTGCATTTGACATTCTTATTTCGTTAAGGTAGTATTGAAATGTTGGTTGAGTTAGAGCATAACCAGCATTCACAACCTGTTTGCGAAGATACTTGTCCTTGATTGCACGTATGAAGTTTTGTGCAATATGTCTAATGCAATATACATGGGTAGAAGGAGGATAATGCCACCTGTTAGCATGATTATTGTAGGCACTCTCCATAGCAGCATGCCTTTTTGAAATCAAACAGATGTTGGCTTGTGTAGCGACATGTGTTCTGAGATTCTTAAGGAAGAAACTCCAAGCAGAAGCCGTCTCACCCTCAACCAGAGCAAAGGCTATAGGAAAGACATTATTGTTGTCGTCTTGTGCAACAGCCATAAGTAAGGTGCCCTTGTATTTTCCATATAGCCATGTTCCATCAATTTGAATAACAGGTTTGCAGAATGCAAAACCTCTTATGCATGGTTGAAACGACCAAAAGAGACGGTGAAAGATGACATTTCCATCAACAATGGTTCCATCTGGCCTACATGCCGGCATTGTCTGCATGATTGCAACAGTTCCCGGTGTGTATGTCTTCAGGGCTACCAAAAATCGCGGTAATTCCTTGTACGAATCCTCCCAGTTGCCAAAGACCTTTTCAACAGCCTTTGTCCTTGCAATCCACGCCTTCTTGTAAGAGGGAGTATAATTATACCTCGTCACGATATGAGATATTATTATACTCACCTTGAGTGAAGGATCCTTATTAACAAGCGGCAAAATGTCTTGACATATCAATTATGCGCTTAGCTTTCTGTGATACACCCTTATTATTAATGATAATTTTATTTCATTGTGCCAAAAAATTTACAAAATACACTCTGTCTCCATATCAATTGGTGACAGAGTTATATAACTTGAACTAGGTCGCCAATTCAATTAGAGACTTAATTCAATTGGAGACTTGATGAGCTGTCTCCAATTCAATTGGCGACAACCTTATGCCCCTAAAGAAGGGTCGTCAATTGGTATGGCGCTCTTGTGTAATCCCAAACTCTAGTTTGAGAATTTTTTTGAAAACTGGGGTATTTTAGGAATTTTTTTAAACAAAGGGTTATTTGGGTAAAAAATTCCTTATATTGCATAAAAATTTTACTTTTTAAATAGGAATTATGAAATTTAAAATTTTTTTGACATGTTTTTTTTTCCTTAAAGATTACTCTCACTGTTCCAATATATAATAGTAAAAAAAATAAAAAAATTACATTTATTAAGAAAATCAAAACTTAATTATTTAAATTAATATTTTTTATGCTTTTCATTAAAAAATTCAGTAAAATGACATATGTTGGTGAGAGAATTATTTCTTCATAGCAAACTATTTCTTTTAATTATTTAATTATTACTATTAGACCTAATAATCTTATTGAAAATGACACATTGGACAAACACATTGGTAATTGGTAAGTAGGAGTCAACATGAAAATTGATGCCTACGTCACTACAAGGAAATCAGAGATAAGCTACGTCAAAAACCGTAGCAAATTTGAAGCGAATCTCTATTAAATAGAGTTAGCTAGAGATTAGTTGCGGATTAACTATAGAATATGTCGTAGCTTGGATTGGGTGGATAATTATCTAGAGAAAATTTTTCTAGCAAAACTCAAACTAATATTTTGTAACTCACAACTAATCCACATTTAAATCATAGCAAAATACCAGTCTTCTATTATGTTTCCAATCAAAACAACTACAACTCCACGTCAAAAAAATCATAGCAAATCTCAAGCTAAATAAGGCTATATTAGTTTTTTAATTTTCTAATCAAAAACCGATTAGGCTTTAAATTATAAAAAATTATTCCTAGAAAACTACTTTTGAAGGCATCATATTTGTTGATAATTAAGCATTGGTTTAAATAAAATAATCTAAAATTAATAATTTTTCATTTAAGATTATATTTAATTAGTAGAATGAGAACGCTAGAAGCAATTTCATATTAAGATATCTTCAATGGGACAATTACTAATCCATTAATCAACTCCAAGATATATATTTATCCTCATCTCAAAGAATATTCTAAGAAGAATCTTGGTGTTCACCATCCAGATGTTCTAAGAAGAATCAACAATAAGGGTATGTTCAAACCATTATGTGCTTGGACATTAAAACTCAGAGCACGATTCAAGCAAAAGCAGCTCTGAACACTTGCAACAGAAAAACACATCACGAGTTCTTGAACATAACCATTTGTCTAAATCACCACATAACCTAACATGTAGAAACACCAAGAAGTTAGAAACAATGGAATTGTAAAAGTAAATAGAACTTCAAATCAGCCGTGTATAGGCTTCACCATGTTAATATATACCGATGTAGATGCTGATATACGTTAAACATCAATTCCACAATCTCAAAGATGTTATTGATATTAGAAGTATAACATTTAACTATGATAGTAGGTTATCGATCTTACAATTGCAAGATTACCTTTGACATTAATGTACAGATCGAATATGAGAAGTATACAACAGATGTAGTAGTAAAAAAGTCTAAGGTTGCAACTAATGATCACAACTTAGATATGGTTGGATTCATGGTAAAATCATATATTCTAGTATATGATCAATCTGGAAAAAAACAGACAACTTTGTATGGATCAAACCTATAAACTCTAAAACTTGCTCAGATTGGAAAGAATTAATATTCCTATAGACAACACTAGAAACTTGGCTTAAACTTTGAGTTACAAGTAAATCAGATTGCAATTGTGTTGCACATACCTTTTCACTAGCTCTCTCATAACCTGTAGATCAGGGATTTTAAGATGTGCAAAACCAAAAAAGAAGCTAATTTGTTTTTGTCATAGCCCATGAGAAAGGGAATAACTAACTAGTTCAACTTCAAAATTCCGAAAATTCCTATTTGGATCAACTTCTTGAAAGCGTTAATCTTATTCTATATTGTTCAAAAAGGAATAGATATGGTGAATTAATGTATAGTTTTCTCTCAAGATTGTTGCTAATGTATTATTTAATATCTATGCTCTTGGCCAAATAATTTGTAGAGTATAGACCTTTGTCACAAAAACCACAATAAGTAAACAAGATACAGAATATAATGAAGATGGAAAAGGGGGCATACCATATTAGAAGGAAGGTCAAAGTAAAGTATAGTATGGTTACTTGTCACGTTAGTAACCCCGGGGCCAAATAACTTTTGCAGTAAATATCTTGTGAGGACCTGCATAGTTATTAATTATGACAATTTCTGAATTAGCATAACTACCATCATCAATATGAATATATTTAACAATTCAAAGTAAGTGAAAAGGTTATCATGTTATTACCCCAAGAATTCCAAAAACAGCTAAGTGAGCCATACATGAAACATAGTCTAGTAACTGTGGCAAACCTTTAGGAGGTTCCTGAAAGTATACAAAATCAACTACCCGCGTATATGTTTAATTGAGAAACATTAAAGTGCTGAGATCACAATCAAATGGAAAGTAGTGTTGAAGATAGCTTACAAGTTTTGAGTCATGAGAACCAACTGTTGCATTAGTAAAAAGAGGTGGGGTGGATAAGAGTTCTTATGGCAAAGGTCTAACAGATGAGTTTGTAATAACATTACTTCCATTTTCTGAGTGAAAACTATTGCTCTCGCTGAATCTTCTGCTCAGAAGAGCTCGATCGCCTATGTCACCTGCTTCTGAAACACTCTCACAATCAACATCATTATATGTGTGATGACTTCTATGGCTTGACAAGCTCAATGAACGTATTCTAATTGAAGAACCTCCGTCAGTGTTCATTCTCTCCATGTCAACCATGCTAACATAGCCACATTAAACTAATAAGAAACTATGTTGAACACCAAACTAAATAGAACTTTGACTCCTGCAACCAACCACCCTGCAACTTGAACAAGTTTGAGTTATAATTTAATACTTAACCATTTTTTTTTATTTATTATCATTGAAAGAAACACATGATAATTACTTTTAAAATAGGGTATACATTTCTGTTAGGCAATCAATATTGACTTATGGATGGATTCACGTGGATAATGACAAAAACAAAGAAAAGATAGCACAAGCTACAAACAAGTAAACAAGAATCAATGATGTCAACAAAATAGTAGAAATCTATGGTTGTTATTTTTAAGGCATCGTTTTTTATTATTTGGATTTTCTGTCACCAGTATATGAGGATAAGGAGGGTAAAACGTAAGAGAGGCCTGAGTTTGGAATAAGTAATTAATATTATTAGAGAAATGTTTGAATCACAACTCGCCCTTTTGAATGAAGAGGAAGGCGACGAGAAAGAGATAAGTCCGACATTACTGCTCTGAGGAAACTATACAAATTGGTTATGAAGCTTGTTACAATGACTTGGTGGTTTTAATGATAATATTCACAAATCTTTGTTCCTTAAAAAATATAAATTGGAGACTAAACATGACCTAAAAGCATTTGTATAATCAAAACTAGATAGATGGTAGCATTTCACAAGGATTGAAAATTCTAAAAGTCTCAATAACAATTTAAAACCAAACTTAATTTCACAAAAAAATCCAAAAGCAACTCTAGAGAAACAGGAATCAAACAACACACAAAAACAGGGAACAACACACTCGGCAATTCAGTTCAATCCATAAGTAACATCACAAAATTACTAAATCAAACAAAATAACTCAAAAATAATAGGTAGAAGTTCATAAAATTTCAGCATCATCATCAAAAAACGATAACTTGATATGAAAATAAAATAAAAAATAACTAACTCAACAGAAAATCAATATCCAAGGAAGTTAAGTTCCAATATACCTGCTTATTGACTTCGACACCGATGGCATGTTTGGTGACGTTCCAGACACGACCGGTACGACCGTGGTAGAATTTGTGCGACATACCCCTATGAACAACACTGCTAACCCTGATGTCAACATAGTCACCGATGTGATAAGTCCTGAGGTATGTGGCAAGGGCTATTGTTCCCTTCTTGCGGAAAGGACGAGAGAAGGAATCCCTGGTACGTGAACGTAAACCATGACCGGCAGGCATGTTTTCTGATTCTAGGGTTTCTGTTGCTTCCGCTCTTCCCTGTTTCCCTCACTCACGCTCAGAGTGAGAATATGAATAACAACCCTAATATATATGACATTGGGCTTTCTTATATAGTTTCTCTTAATGGGCCGAACTTTCAGTTATTACATTTTATTTGAGGAAACTTGGTCGCCACATATAAGTTACAGGAGCAATTGCCTGATAAACTGGTACTCCAACTTGATGAAGCTGTCAATAAAGAAAAATTAATTTTGTTTGACAAAACAACATGGCTCTTTCAACTACAAGAAACAGAAAAAGGAACACAAACCATTGCAGTTCCATAGGTTATATTAGAAAGAACGGAATCACTGTGATTTCCGGGATGTGTTTCTTTTATGGGAGAGGGCACAAGTATCATTCTTAATACTGAAACTAACGAATCATGTAAACAGAACAACCTTAAATAAAGCTATGAGAACTAAACCATTATTTTCAACTGAGCATACAATAATTATAAACTACCTCTGGACCCTCCAATTGAACAACAGAGTAATAGCTCGCATCGTGTACCAACACCCCTTGTTTGAACTTTTTCAACATCGCCCTCGAACCTTTTCCTCTAAATAAACACACAAAATCCATGTTAGTGCTCCCAAAACATGTAAAACATGCACATACTTTAGCATTAGGTTGCCATAATCCAGTTCAAATACATCGCAACTAAGTAATGCAACCTTGCGCAATGAAATTAACAAGATTCGAATTTATCAATTAACTCTTTCATCAGTTTCTCTTATAAAAAAAATACCAACCTTCCATGAAGACTCTTAAGCTCTTAAGCTTACAGGCAGCCCTACTAAAGAAGCCAAGATAGATATGTGGTTAACTCCAACTTTGAAGCTTACAGGTTTCTGGAATTCAAAGCCTTTCTCTTCATGGCTACCATGATTAGATCATTAAAACCATAAAAAAGTTATCATATTTACATTGGATTGAACCATTTTCTTTTAGAATTCAAATTTTTGTGTTACATGCTTACCAACATATTGTCCATTTACAAAAGCAAGTAATGAATGGCCAAGACTCAAAATACGAATAACCGGTGATATCTCATTCTTCTTTGGTAAGTCTCATGGACCCAACTCTACACTGCAATAAATAAATTTCAGTTTCATGATGTCTCAGATATCATTTGCATGCTTAGAAGAAGCGATTGCGATTGCAATTGCCTTCAAAATACTCAATGCTTGGCAATGTGGAATAGATATGAACTCACTAACCTAGTGATGTACCATCCTAATCAATGGTGTCCTTAAGCAAGCTGTAAAGCTCAGCTGGAATTTTCTGTTTTGCTGGCAATTCCTTTCTGGTTAGAATAGGCTCAATATACACTTCCCACTTGTGATTGTTTGCAACTTTTGATCTCTCGAAGTTTCTTGAGTTGTGTTGCGAAGCAATCTGATTATTAAAAGTAGTATGCTACACTAAGCGAAGGCCAAAGATTACTCAAAGATAACATAGTAACTTAAAGGATAGCCATTTTACATTTTGAGTATTGAAGACCACAATTTTACAATCAGGAAGAATGCTGATGGAACGCGGAGGTAGATAATAGCTCGAACCTCTGAATTCTAATACTTTCGGATTTTGGGTGTGGTTGTTAGTGATGAAAGCAGTACATAAATCACTTTCTTTCTTTTCATAGACTATAATCTGCATAGTTTGTAAATTTCAGCTTCACTTAAAATGTCAGTGACATACATTTCTTCCATCTAACACAATACTGCCTAATAGCAGCGCTATTAGATAACACTACAGCATAGTATAATTTGAACTAATCGATAACACTATTCTCCGATATGTTATATTTGACACTTACCTCATGATACTGGATAATTTTTTGTGTGATATGTTCACCATTGAGTAGAGCCTTCTTACATAGGTTCACATCCTTGTGAACTTCCCTTAGGTGACTCCACTTTGGTTCTCTTTGCAGACCATAGGAATCAAGAGGAGCTTCGTCATAACAAAATGTTGTTGTACAGGCTGAGGTTGTTCTACCAAAATTTGATCCACCATGATACTACAAGAGTTCAAAAATGACTTGAGTCAGAAACACTATTCCAATGGCTAGGATCGGTTTCGTCTATAAATATTTTGGATGATATTGCTATTTACCATATAGTAGTTGACTAATGATCCATTCTTAGAGAAGAAGCGAGAAACTGAAAAGGCGATGTCTTCTGCAGATCTTTGGGACGGTGGATCTCCAAAAACTCTACACCTGTAGTTGTAAATCACCAACAAGTATCTATACTTAGGATCTGTTTGGACTGATTTATTTGAACTTATCGAGTGACACAAGTACTTGTGAGACTGTCTGAGAAAAACTTAAGAAAACAACTTATGACATATGACGCTCCCTAAGAAGATAATTGACTTACTGAGCCGTCCAGCTTAAGAGCCTATTTTCAACAATACACTGAAGGTTCTTAAGCTCAAGAGCACGGGATTCTGCAAACTTTTGCACATTGATTTTGCGAGGTGGTGCTACCACGGATGCTGAAAATTTAGGTTTTTTAGTTCCTTCTACAACCATTATTGATAACTAAGTAGAAAAAACATAAAAATAAAAAGATAGTTAGTTTACAAATTACATTGTACAAATATAAACTACACTTTAAAGCATGAACAAAATCATAGGCTTAATTTAACTATCCAATTAGATTTGAATTAACACAAGCATAGTCTAAAAGTAACTAAACAATGCATAAATCCAGATTCTACGAGTCAAAATATGTCACATATTTTTATATACATTTGTGAAACTACAATTTGGACTATACCTTGTATCGATTATACGAGTCATCAGCTGCATCTAAGGTACTTCCATCTTTAATTTTTTCTGCACTCCATTTCATTATAAATATGAGGAATCATTTGCATATCACATTGTAAAGTAACTAGGCAATTCAACTTAAACCTAAAGCAAACAATAACTTCAACATTAAAATT
Source organism: Lathyrus tuberosus (assembly GCA_022829125.1). Lineage (NCBI taxonomy): Eukaryota > Viridiplantae > Streptophyta > Magnoliopsida > Fabales > Fabaceae > Lathyrus > Lathyrus tuberosus. Next base: position 3,594,514 of record JALAZF010000517.1, read on the forward strand.
ATTACTTTCAAGTCCGCAAATAGATCAGGATCATATTAAAAATCGTTTAGGTCAAATACATAGTGTATGATGAAATTTTTTGCTGCACCTTCATAATGCAAAAATTCAAATTACACAAAATTAAATACCTAATAACGCTAATTGAAAGTGATAAAAACAAAATTGAAGGATGATTGTTGGTACCTGAAATGCAGAAGAGATTGAATTAAACATAAAACTATTTTCTAGGGTTTGAAGTTGGGACTTGAGATAAGAGATCGCTAAATATTTTGAAGACTAGGAGGAGAAGGAGGATGAAAGAACATAGATCCATCAGACACAAAGAGTCGATGAGAGATCGATTGGAGATTGAGGTGACTGGCGATTTCAATTGGAGAATGAGGAAGACAATATCGATCGTAAATGGAGGAACTAATACTGTAAGTTTCTGGATTGGCTGGAATTTTGGTAAAACAACAAGGTGTTCAATGTTGATGTCATGGTGTTAATGTTGCAACATTGAATCTTAGTACTGGGCTGTACTAAGTTGTGAAGGTTAACAATGTTTGATGAGTCTTAGTACTGGGATGTACTAAGTTGTGAGGGTTAACAATGTTTGATGTCATGGGCTTGATGTCACAACATTGTGCTTAACACTGGGCTATGTTAAGTTGTTTAAGTGGATGTCTGATGTCACATGGCGATGTTGTGACATTAGATCTGCAGAATTAATAACATCAGGTTTTGTGATGTTATTAGGGCACGCGTATTAGCTGGAATTGTGGAGAGTGGTTGACTCATTGGATGAGAATATGTTGGGATATATATTTTCTGTTACATGGGAGATTTGATTGCAGGTCTGTTGGAGAATTAAAAGGTTGAAGATTTAAAAAGATTTTGGGGATAAAATCTGTTTTGAAGATTCAGTTTTAATTAACAAATCTGATCAAATATTGTGACAAGTCCAAGCCCAATTCAAGGAGCTATATAAAGCGCACAAGACCAAAGGAAAAAGTACAGAAAACATTCAGAAGATCAAGAGCAGAAGGCTTAGTGTCTAGAGTTTGTTTAAAGTGCTTGTATTTACACTATTCTAGGGTTTGAATAGGTGTTGAGTTTCTGTCCTCTCTAAAGCTGTGAAGCAAAGAGAGTTGTATGATTTGATCGAAGCTGTGAAGTAAGATCAAGGGTACTCAAAGTGGGTTCTTTGAGTGTTTGTAAGGGATTGAGTGGTGTTCTCATACCTAAGTGGTTTCTTAGGTAGGAAGTCATTAGTAGAGTATAAGTTTAGGAGATTGTCAACGGGTTGTTGAGTCTGTAAATTATATCTACAAGTAGTGAATTCCATCCCTGGCTTAGTAGCCCCCAGAGCAGGTTGGTTGTAACCGAACTGGGTCAACAATTCTTGGTGTTATTTTATTGTTATTGTTGTCCATTGTGCAGAGTGTGTTGTTGTGACATCACACCTTAACATCACACGTCTGATACCAGAATTTCAATTGGTATCAGAGCAGGCATCCTGTCTGGCTCTAGGTGAGATCTGGGGAAGATACTTTCTGGTGTGAAGATGGACAAAGAGGTTGGAGGATTTGTCAACAGACCCCCTATATTGGATGGCTCAAACTATGAGTATTGGAAGCCTAGAATGACTACTTTCTTAAAGTCATTGGACAGCAGAGCTTGGAAGGCTGTCATTAAAGAATGGAAAGCTCCTGTGGTGTTTGAAAAAGATGATGCTGGCAAAGATAAAGAGGGCACCTCAAAGCTGAAGCCGGAAGAAGAATGGACCAAGGAAGAAGATGAGCTTGCCCTTGGAAATTCCAAAGCTTTAAATGCAATCTTCAATGGAGTGGATAAGAATATTTTCAGGTTAATTAATACCTGTGAGGTTGCTAAGAAAGCATGGGATATTTTGAAGGCCACTCATGAAGGAACATCTAGAGTTAAGATGTCAAGACTCCAGCTTCTAACATCGAAGTTTGAGAGTCTGAAGATGAAGGAAGAGGAGACTATCCATGACTTCCATATGAGTGTGCTTGAGCTGGCTAATGCATCCAGTGCCCTTGGAGAAAAGATGTCAGAAGAAAAGCTTGTAAGGAAAATCCTGAGGTCTCTTCCTAAGAAGTACAAGATGAAGGTTACTACCATTGAAGAATCACAAGACATCAGCAAGATGAGAGTAGATGAGCTCATTGGATCTCTTCAAACTTTTGAGCTTGGGTTGAATGAGGAAGAACCAGAAAAAAGTATAGCCCTGGTGTCAAATGATGCAGAAGAAAAAGGAAAGAGTTCTGAATCGCAGGAGGATCTATCTCAGGCCATAGTTATGTTGGGAAGACAGTTCAACAAAGTGTTCAAGAGGATGAACAATAACTCCAGGCCTAATGTCAGGAACATCTCTTCTGACAACAGCAAGGCAAAAGAGAAGGATGAAGAGAAGACTGCCCAAGATAAAGGAGTTCAGTGCTTTGAATGTGAAGGGTATGGACATGTCAAGAAAGAGTGTCCCACATTCTTGAAGAAGCAGATGAAGGGCATGACTGTTTCCTGGTCTGACTCTGATAGTGAAAGTGAAATTGAGTCAGCAAAGCATGTTACAGCTTTGACAGGAATTGTTGAACCTGATGATGATAGTGATGGAGAAGTCACTTATGATGAGCTAGCTTCAACCTACAAAGAGTTGTGCTTAAAGAGTGTTGAACTATGTCAGGAGAGGAATCAACAGAAGAAACAGATTACTCAGCTAGAGAATGACAAAGCTGAATTGGAAAAAGAAGTCTTATGTGTCAAAGCTCATCTTAGTCATATGACTAAATCTATTAGAATGTTGAACAGTGGGACAGCCACTCTTGACAAGATACTACAGTCAGAAAAAGCTGCTGGAGACAAAGCTGGGATAGGTTATGTGGCTAAGGATAAGGGAACTTCAGAAGCAAGCACTTCAGGTTCAAAGAAGGAAGTGTCACAACCTTTGTCTCAACATCAGCCAAAGAAGCAGGATCCTACACCTAAGAAAGCTGATGTTTCATAACCTAAGAAGATTGAGAAGAAGACTGGTCCTAATCAGAAGAGAAAGCAGCCACAAGGAGCTAGTCAGTATATGCCCCCACAACACCACAAGAGCATGCAAGCTGCTCAGTTCAAACAGCACATGTCTTATCAAGTGTCTCAACATCAGGGGTATGGTTACACCAATGTTGTTCCTCATATCTATGGAAGAAGAAAGCCACACCATCATGGGAGACAATTCAGGAAACAACATTCTCAGCCTCCTTATGGAAGAAGATACCAGCATAATAGAAGGCAGGCTAGTTATGGTAGGAGGAGACCACATTATGGATGGCAGCCTAAGCAATCTCACCATGGCAGAAGATTCAGAGATGAAAGGGTGAGATGCTTTTATTGTGGAAGGTTTGGACATATGCAGTACTCTTACTACAAGCTGCATAGATACCCTCAGCCTCAAAACAGATGGAGAGAGTACAGGCCCAAAGTTGTTAAACAATGGGTACCTAAGGAGAAGGTGAAGTGTCTATTGGCTCACACATCAGATGAACATTTTTCTATGGATGCATGGTACTTTGACAGTGGATGTTCAAAGCACATGACTGGATCCAAGAAGCATTTGGTAGAGTTCAATCCTTGCCATGCAAATGGTGTTATTTTTGGCAATGGTGAAAAAGGAGTAGTAGAAGGAGTTGGAAGAGTGAAGAATCATGATGGCCTTACTCTTGATAATGTGCTCCTTGTTCAAGGGTTGAGTGCTAATTTAATTAGCATAAGTCAACTTTGTGATGAAGGTTACAACGTAAGCTACACCAAAGATGAATGTGTGGTAGCTGATGAGCAGAATGAGGTAGTGGTGAAGGGAGTAAGATCCAAAGATAATTGCTATCAGTGGATACCTCAAGTGGACAGCTTATCTAGTGATGATGCTGTAACATCAAATGATGACATCAAGTGTGAAAGTATGGTGAAAAGTCAATCTGGGTTAATGACTTATGGTGCTGTTACTCCTAAGTTAGATGATGTGAGTAGTCAGTTATGTGAGCAAGATGAAGGAGTCAACAATGTTGATGGAAGGATCAAAAACTGTGACCTTAAGAAGTGTTGGGAGCTGAATACTTGTAAGGCCAAGAAAGATGACAACCTGACTAATAACTCCTATAGTTCAGAAGAAAAATTCCACACGTTGACAATCCTTAGGTTGGAAGATGCAGATGTTAGAGATGATGATGAACAAATTGCAAAAGTGGTTCCTGGGGTTGCTAAACGACTGAAATCAACAAAGAGGAAAGCTATTGAGTCACCTCCAAAGATGAGAACTGCTAAGCAGAAAATCTATGTGGATGGTACTACAAAATCCAGGAGTAAAGTATTCATCTCTAGGAAGATCAGAGATAAGTCTGAGGATAATATCCAGGATATCTCTCAAATGAAGGAAGCCGTTGTTGTTAGAACTTCTGAGAAAATTCAAAAGGGCATACTAGATAACATTCTTGTGTTTTTCATAAAATGGTGGAAGTATGTTCTGGAAAAAGAATTTGGTATAGATACTCTGGATATGGTTGAGTTTGCTAGGATATGGTTCAGAGAGGGTGTGGGAACTTATGGTATTCAGGTGTGTATGAATAAGTTGCTCTGACTGTGTATTATTGGGAGCTTCTTGAAGGACTTCTCTGTGCAATGAGTCCTTTGAATGGTGATGAGAAGTTGATGTCCCAAAAGATGTTATTACATCATGTTTGCTGGTGGTTAGATCTGGAAGATGATTAAGATTGGACATGTGGAGTTGAATGCTCTAGCATTTTGGTCAGAAGAAGTGGAGATTATGGTCATGTGTTTAAGCATGACTACTGTCTTTGAAGACATCACCAGTTTCAACAACTACTGGTGGATGTAAGGAAAGAGGAAGTGTGATCTCTTGAAGAGACTGGATCTCAGTAAAGCTTATAAGTAAGCTGAGAATTTGTGGAGTTTGTGACACAGTGTTGAGTTTGGATTATTTTGCTGATAGTAAATCCAGTAGTGGAGCATATGTAATACCCTGGTGTCAAGAGTGTCAAGAGTATCCTTAGTGAAGGATGTATTTGTTCTGGATCTGAAGCTTAGTGCTTACATTATATCTAAGGAGCATCTACATAGTCATACGGGAGAATGATGAAGTAGAAGGTTTGCCTTGGATGGTGAAGATGAATTGTATGATAGTCTGTGGAAAAAGGGACAGTGGTACCAAAATGAATGTGCTCAGCAAGTGTGCTCAAATGTTCATATTCATCTAGAGCATTTGTTAATCATGACAGGGGGAGTACTTGTCCATGGATTTTGCAGCAAAGGGAGTCATAGGACTTACTTGTTGAAGTTTGTCAAATTGTGGCTAAAAAGGGGGAGAAATAGCCAAGAGAGTCAAGAGTATCAAAGAAGGTCAAGTGCTGCTAGTTGTGATGCAGAAGTACAGTTATTGAGGGGGAGTTTAGACTGAGCTGCTAGTGAAGATATCATAGCATTTGAAGAGTGCAGCCAGGCAGACATCAAGGGGGAGAAGTGTTGCACATTGTGAGCTACTGAACAACTGTGATGCTGGTTCATGTTTTTGAGGGGGAGCACCAATTGGCTGTTGTCAATAATGAAGATGGTGCTGCAGCAGATCAAATGATGAAGACTATGAAGATTGTCAAACTGCTGCTGATAAAGAGTTCAAATTACTGAATATTTTCCGCTGCTGAAGACTCTGAGGGTTCAGAGGGTGTTTTAGCCAAAATTAGCCAAAGGGGGAGATTGTAAGTTCCTGGATTGGCTGGAATTTTGGTAAAACAACAAGGTGTTCAATGTTGATGTCATGGTGTTGATGTTGCAACATTGTGCTTAACACTGGGCTATGTTAAGTTGTTTAAGTGGATGTCTGATGTCACATGGCGATGTTGTGACATTAGATCTGCAGAATTAATAACATCAGGTTTTGTGATGTTATTAGGGCACGCGTATTAGCTGGAATTGTGGAGAGTGGTTGACTCATTGGATGAGAATATCTCGGGATAGATATTTTCTGTTACATGGGAGATTTGATTGCAGGTCTGTTGGAGAATTAAAAGGTTGAAGATTTAAAAAGATTTTGGGGATAAAATCTGTTTTGAAGATTCAGTTTTAATTAACAAATCTGATCAAATATTGTGACAAGTCCAAGCCCAATTCAAGGAGCTATATAAAGCGCACAAGACCAAAGGAAAAAGTACATAAAACATTCAGAAGATCAAGAGCAGAAGGCTTAGTGTCTAGAGTTTGTTTAAAGTGCTTGTATTTACACTATTCTAGGGTTTGAATAGGTGTTGAGTTTCTGTCCTCTCTAAAGCTGTGAAGCAAAGAGAGTTGTATGATTTGATCGAAGCTGTGAAGTAAGATCAAGGGTACTCAAAGTGGGTTCTTTGAGTGTTTGTAAGGGATTGAGTGGTGTTCTCATACCTAAGTGGTTTCTTAGGTAGGAAGTCATTAGTAGAGTATAAGTTTAGGAGATTGTCAACGGGTTGTTGAGTCTGTAAATTATATCTACAAGTAGTGAATTCCATCCCTGGCTTGGTAGCCCCCAGAGTAGGTTGGTTGTAACCGAACTGGGTCAACAATTCTTGGTGTTATTTTATTGTTATTGCTGTCCATTGTGCAGAGTGTGTTGTTGTGACATCACACCTTAACATCACACGTCTGATACCAGAATTTCAAATACGATCGGAGTCGAAAGACAATGAGGTCGATCGGAGTCGGAGGAAGATGGTGGCGATCGAAGACGGTGGCTGGTCGGAGATGGAGAACGAGATGAATATTTGAGAGTGAAGACCAAGCAGTAGATAAAGAATATAGTTTTATATAAAATTATTAAATTATATATATATATATATATATATATATATATATATATATATATATATATATATTTAATGTATCTTCTATTTTCTTGTAGTGCCTATTTTTAATGTATCTTGTTGGTTTATGTGGTGTACTATATTCATTAATGAAACAATTTCGTCAAATTTTTCATTTTTTTTTTCATTTTTATACAATAATAAATACATTTTTAATATATGAAAAGATGTGAAAATAACTTATAATAAAAAAAATATAAAAATAGTAGTTTTTTCTTTTGCGTTGTTGAACACTTTGGTAATCTTTTTGTCAAATGTTTCTCTCATGTAGTATTTTCTTACAATATTTTTAATGAATAAATAAAGTTTTTGGTAATTTAAAATAGTTTGACTAAAAAAACATGTTTAATATCTTTTAATTAGCGGATTGATTGATTGGATTAATTTAATTAAAGCTATAGTGAAAATTAGGTGGTAACTGTTTGGCTTGAACTGATTTTTAGTCCAAAATGTAATAACTCATGTAATCTACATTTGTTTAGTTTGGTTTTAAGTATTTTGTTTTGGCTTAATACTCTTTTTGGTCCTCTAACTATAGGGATAGGTCCAATTAGGTCCTCTTTCTTTTAAAAGTGTCAAATTGGTCCCATACGTTTTTAAATAGATTCGTATTGATCCTTTCCGTTAACTACAGGCTTACGGTGATAAAAATGATGATGTGGAATGTGACTTAGATGGTGTGTGTGCACAGTCAGCATCTCCTTGTTCGTTCAATCTGAGACTCTATAAATCCACCCCTAATTCCAAACCCTAGGTTACAAAATCCCCAAAATTAACCAAATTGAAAGAAAAATCCCCGTCCAATAATGAGTTCTGGGCGAGTTTCTTCTTCATCTTCAAGAACCTGCGCCGATTCGCAAGTGTATACCAGTTTTGGGAAAGTCATGTGTGGTTGTGGAGACCTTGCTGTACTTCGCAAGGCAAGAACCGTCCAAAATTATGGAAAGCTTTTTTGGGGTTGTCAACATTTTAAGGTAATCTTCTATCTCAAACACATTCCTTCCATCTGGTACATCTTCACTGTTCTTAAGTTGTCTTCATATATGTACGGGACACACGAATGCCGAGTGCGGTTTTTTTGAATGGTTCTATGATGATTCAAGAGATGACAATGGAAGATTGAAATGCAATTTAAGGAGTTGGAAGAAGCCCAAAAAGAGTTGGCAGAGGCAAAAAGAATGGTTGAAGTTTTTAGGGTCAAAAATTTGCAGCTAGATGAAGCTTTGAAGAACACAAGGAAATGGAAGATAATTTGGAAGTGCTTGTGCTTTATTGTGTTATTTGTTTTAGTGGTTAAGGTGTTGTGAATGTTGGAACATATGTTGTTAGTTGTTGGTAGTTTATCAGCTGTTTTTTTCTTGTGAAATGGATGTAAAAGTTGCTTCCATAACATGTACTAATGGTCTGAGTAAAAGAGTATTGTTGTTGCCAATATTTTAGTGTTATTACCATATTTATCAGCTGTTGCCATATGTGTTGTAAAAGTTGCTGTCAATAACATGTAGTAATGGTCCGAGTAAAAGAGTAGTTTTGTTGTTGTCATAAACATATTTTAGTGCCATATTTTAGCAGTTGTTGTAGGTTGTGGCATACAGAGTTGTACATATTTGTACACCAAATTTGTAACCTGATTTTTCTCATTGTATATGAAACAGAGTTGTAGATATCAGTCCACTAAATTTTGTATAAACCATATTTGTACATCAAATTTGTAACCTGGTTTGTACAATAACAATTTAACAGAAAATTTGTACAACATAACAACTTGTATACACCAAAATTTGACAACAGGTGGACAGAAGTATCAGTAGCATAAGTACTTAACAGAAAACTTTAGTAGCATAATTTGACAACAACATAACAGAAGTATCAATACAAAATAGGAAACATTGTACACCATAAGTACATAAGTACACCATTACACATAATAGCTGAAGCATATCAGAAATGCTTAGTACACAAAATAGCAGAAATTGTTCATAATATCAGAAAACAACATTACACAATACAACATAAACTATAGACCCTAAGAGGATTTCTTTGAAATGTTCCTTTTAGTTGGTGTTGTCCTCCTAGTAGTAGGACCCACTGTATTCTGTGATGCACTCAATCTGGTGGTGGGTCCTCTTGAAAGCTGTGCTGGTCTCTTAAAAGGCAACTTGTGCCTAGCTTGTGTTGCAGTCTTGTTGTTAGTTGTCTAAGAAACCTGAGTTGCCTGGGATGCCTGAGTTGTTCTGGTTGCCTGAGTTGTTTTAATTTCCTGAGTTGACTTGGTTGCCTGAGTAGTTTTAGTTGCCTTAGTTGACTTGGTTGCCTGAGTAGTTTTACTTGCCTTAGTTGCCTTAGTTGCCTGAGTAGTTGCCTGAGTAGTTACCTGAGTTGCTGAGTAGTTGCCTGAGTAGATGCCCGAGTTGCCTGGGTTACCTGGCTTGCTTGAGATACTTGCTGAGATGGTTGCTGAGAAACCTGTGATGCCTGATGTGGTGGCTGAGCCATCTTACATGTTGATTTGTTGTGCCCAGTTTGTCTGTACCTAGTGCACCTCACAATCATACCAGTTTTTCTTATTTTCCTATCAGAACCATCAATCTCACCCTATTCTCTATTCCTCTTCTTCTTTGGTCGTCCAAGCGTTTTCTTGAATTTGGGAGGCTGAACATCAGGGTATTCGGTTCTCACCCATAAATTTGTACCATTCAGAGGGTAAATGATATGTTCATACACCTTAATATACCTAGCCTTATTGTAATATTCTGGGACAAACTCATCAACAGCAAGACCTCTATTCTTCATTGAGGAAATTGCATGGACGCATGGGAGACCAGTCAGCTGCCACTTTCTGCAAGAACAATCATGTTCCTTTAAGTCGACAGTGAACATGTCTCCCTGATTCTCAATATGTCGCACCTCAAAAATATATTCAGATGACATCTTGTAAAAGTAAGTGCATTATCTATCAAAAGTAAGTCATAATAATTAAACACATAAGTAAGTCTATTACCTATCATAAGTAAGTCATAAAAATAAAATACAAAAGTAAGTCTATTACCTTACTATCCAAAAATTTGTATAACTGCTTGTTTTCTCCACCTGCTTCTTTATGTTTGGCAACACTCCATCATCACCCAAATTAGTGAACTTCAACCTATTTTCCGCCCATTTTTCCATTATATATCCCTTAATATCTTCTAACATTGTGACCAAAGGTTTTGCCCTTGCTTCCACAATCACACTGTTGAAAGCTTCTGACATATTATTCAGGACAGTATCAGACTTTATTGTGGTTCTGAAGTAGGACTTGCTCCAAAATCTTGGTGGTGTTTGTATCATATGTTTGTAGGCCTCTTCATTTGTCCGCCTCATGCCTCTCATCTCTCTTTCCCAAGCTTGTGGATAAGTAGCTCTTACCGCCTTCTAAATGATCTCCTTGAACACTTTTCTGGAAATTTCTTCCTAAAATTGTTGTATAGATGTCTCACACAAAACCTCCATTCAACACTTGGTAACAATTCATCATCTTGACATTATACTCTCTAGCATAATTATGTGTGTCAACTAATTTTCTAAGCTGCCAAGTGTCCTCATCAGGAAGCTTTCCACAATAGGCCTTCCACTGACAACCATCTTTACATACCACCTTCACTCTTTTGTTGTCATTTTTTAGAAACTTTAGACCTCTCCCATTCTGAACAGCATATGTTTGAATAGCTTCCTTAAGATCACTTTTGGTATTAAAATAGGTTCCCAAATCCCATTTATAGTTAGACATGTCTTTCATAGCCTTGAAAATTGGATGCTTCCTCTTCCTTGGTTCTTCATCATCCTCAGTGTCACATCCACTATCTAGTTCATCACTATCATACACAACTGCATTCTCACCTCCAATATCTGCTTCCCCTGTCCTTTTATTGATTTTGCTACTTCCTTCATGGTTTTCATCACACTCCACCATTTTGGCAACATGTTCTTCATCATAATCCAAACTAACATCAGAATCACTAAAATCAAGCTCCAATGCACTATCATAATATATGATGAATCCTCACTGTCATCAGAGCTTGTGTCACTCTCATCATGAACCTCACCATGAATCCCATCAACACCCTCAACAGCCTTGACACTCTCATCAGCAGCAACATCCTCACCAGAATTCACTCCCTCACCAGCCTTAACACCCTCACCAGAATTCACTCTATCACCAGCCTTAACACCCTCACTAGAATTCACTCCATCACCAGCCTTAACACCCTCACCAGAATTCACTCCATCACCAGCCTTAACACCCTCACCAGAATTCACTCCCTCACCAGGGTGGACACACTCAACAGAATTGTTTACATCCTTAAGGACTTTATCAACAAGTTCAGCAACAATATCATATTGTTCTTGATTCACAACATCCAAAGGTTCTTCATTTAATATGTCCTCCTCCATGTTTGTAGGTTCTTCATTTAATGTGTCCTCCTCCATGTTTGTAGGTTCTTCATTTAATGTGTCACCCTCATCAACATACTCAGGTTGAGCTAATGGGTGTTCAATGTATATGTCGACCTTCAGATGTACCTTACATAGGTCAGCTATCTCTAACGCACCTTTATCATCACTAAGCACATTAATCCCAAATGTAGGATCCTTGTAATAGATATTGTCTACCTCAGTATACCCTATGTCTTTCAAAACACCTATCAACTCAAAATACGACCACCTATCAACATCTACCTGTAATTCGTTACATTTACCCCCCACGTAATTCGTTTTATCAGAGTCAATAAATTCCCCACTATGATGAATGTTGAGGGTAATCATTTCTTCCATTTCAACCTAATATCATAAACAAGCAGAAAATTTACGAAACGAACATAAAAAACCCTAATTTTAAAAAGGAGGCAACAAACCCTAATTTCTACACACAAACCCTAGACTACAGAAAACAAAAATTTTACGAAAGTAACATAGCCACTAACCAGTATATTGCTTCGTCTTCAATCGTATGTCTGGGAATCTTTGTGTTCGTCTTCACCCTCAGTCGCCTGCTATACTTCGTCTTCGTATGCTATGCTTCGTCTTTGTCTGCTATGCTTCGTCTTCGTGTGCAGAACTAAAATGACTTAAGGAAAATAAGCCACAATTCTGAATTGACCTATATAAACCGTGCCACATCCCCATTCAAAAACATACACATCAGCACATCCATGTCAAGTCATCAACATTTTAAGTGAAATTTTAACTTTTCTAACGACAAGGACAAACGTGGACCTATTTAAAAATGTATGGGACCAATTTGACACTTTTAAAAGAAAGAGAACCTAATTTGACCTACCCCTATAGTTAGAGGACCAAAAAGAGTATTAAACATTTTTTCAAGGAAACCGAACCAGCAAAGATATTTTTATTTGATCACTTTGAAACATTTAAAAAAAAAACAATACATATATAATGTAACAATTATCCTTTATAAAAAAAAAATTTTTAATTCATTGAATATACAATGTATATGATTTATATATTGTTTATGTCCTAAAGTTTTTTATATAGATTTAATGTATCTAAAAAATCTATAAAAAAAAATAGAATTCGAGGGAATATTATTTTTTATAAATATTATTTCATTCTATTAGTTTCCAATCAATTTCAAATTAAATTAAATAAATTCATACAACATACTCAAAATTAAATAAACTCATACTAATTAAAAATAATGATAATTCATCGGCAAATATAAAAACCTCCATTTTTATATTTAATTAACTCATACAACATACGCAAAATGATGACAGTTCATCATCGAATACAAATAAATGCATACTACATATTTAAAGTAATGATAGTTCGTTGTCAAATACAACGACAACCATTGTGAAATTTGCAAGCATGAGATAAGTATACACACCACTCCGACTCATCAATTATGTTGTTTAAAAAGGAAAATTGATAGCCAAAAACCGACATTGCTCTGTTTTCATTAGTTTAATTTTTATCCAAACTGTAATTTGTTAATTTTTTTCACTTTGGATTGGTTTAGATTTTTGGTTTAGTCGGTTTTTCCTAATCTGCTTACATCCCGTCAAAATAAATGATATTCATTAATGAGATTAAATGATACTCTCTTTCTTTTTAACTATAAATCCCTTTTGTAGATTTTACTAGTAAAACACCCGTGCTCCCGCACGGGTAAATTTATTTTAATATTGTAGAAATAATATATTAAGATATAATTGTAAAAAAACTTATTTATTCTAAATGGAAAATGTATAATGAAAAATTTTGATATGAAAATTTTTCAACTATAAATTTGTAATATGGTTGTACAAAATAATTTATTTTTGACAAAGGATATCAATGATCTAAAATAAGAAAAACAATGGAAACAAACTCCTTTATAACATCAGCAAGACCGTTTTCATTCTTAACACTGTGATCCAGTTTGCATTTATATTAACTTGCTTGAGGCTCTGCTTCAAAGTTCTAACAATGACGGGCATACGATGGCTATGAAAGAGTTCCCCTGCTTCCTTTTCCCTGCTATGCTATGCAAACTGCACCAACAGCTAACAGAAAAAAATGGACATAAACATTGGAAAAAGCATAGATTATCATCTATAATAAACAGAGGTTATTCGTTTATAAATTCAATTGGCACCGGTTTCTATCAATGCCACATCAATTCAACGACATTAAACAACAAATAACCAGCAAGACGTTAAGAGTTTAGGAAATTAGGTTTCAGCCTGTAATTTATTCCAAGTCATCATCAACCACCAACAAATGGCATATCAAGACGATTGTCTCAATTCAATGCCATGAGATGTAAAAGGGAAAGTATATCAGAAGGAACAGCAGGAAGGAGAGGATTTTCGCAGCAACATTCAGTGCTCAGAAGATTTATTTTCATCACAACAAACCAACAAATAACTTCTGCAGCATCATAAAATTCAGAGCATCATAGCAACCCCTTAGGTGTTACACAAACCGATCACCCTGCAGATTTTTATCAGAGCAGTTAAAAAACAAATTGCAAACTGTTCGGTATGCAAGAAAAAAATTCTTCGATACGAATGCAATTTGCAGCCCATGGCATACGATGAAAGTGTCCCGTGCAACAACGACAACAAACTCTGTTTCTGCTATAAAAAATGGTTATGTAAAATCAAACCAAGTTGTTATTAGCAGAATCCATATCAATTCAACGACATTAAACAACAAATAAGCAGCAAGATGTTAAGAGTTCAGGAAATTAGGTTTCAGACTGGAATTTATTCCAAGTCATCATCAACCACCAACAAATGGCAGATCAAGACGTTTGTCCCAATTCAATGCCATGAGATGTAAAAGGGACACTATATCAGAAGGAACAACAGGAATGAGAGGATTTTCGCAGCAACATTCAGTGCTCAGAAGATTTATTTTCATCATAGACAACCAACAAATAACATCTGCAGCATCATAAAATTCATAGCATCATAGCAAGGTTCATATTAGTGAAAAGGTTCCCTAATGTATGTACCAAAGCCAATGAAAATGTTGCTAAAACCTGCAAAAAGGAACAGAGCCATAAATATATTTAATAATAATACAAAACAGCAACAGAACAATATATAGAACAACATTCTAACAACATATGTATGATAATAAATAACAGTACCTGTGAAGAAGTGAGTTTTGGTCTTTTATAAAGATTAAGACCCCACATGAACTATAATGAGCATTCAGTTTGAACTATAAGATACAAGACTGGTAATAAAATAACAAAAAACTAACAATAAGTAAAATGCAATAGAATAATAAAAAACTGATATTAAAATGCTAAATTCAATCAAAATAACAAAATGCATATAATGTAGCAAAATGGTTCCAAAAAACACACAAGGTGAAGTCGATCCTGACAATAATTAAATACTTTATCATAATTTCATAACAGCCCTAGATAAAAATATAAAATATTAAAGATCAAATCTAAAACCCCTAGCCCACTTAAAGTTACTCCAGGTAAAAGGTGCTTCATCCTCATCAACTGAATCTAAAAAACGCATCCTGGCCTGTCTTCTTCGCAACGCCTTTCTTCTTGCCCTTCTTAATCGTCTCCTGGCTTGTCTTCTACGCAGTGCAGCAGCTTCTTGTGCCTCCTCAGCTTCCTCGTCCTGGAAGAGTACTTCTTGTTGAACATGGTGTATTTGTTGGACCTCGTCAACCACAGGGATTACCTGGGGTACTTGTTGGACGTGTTGAGGTTGTTGTTCATATGCCTCAGATTCATCCAGGACAACGTTATTTGAATTCATTGTTTTTTTTCCCTATCCTATGGTGATGGTTGTGTGATACAACAAAGAGAAAGCAGGACTTTATAATGTGTTATTTGACTATTGATATTCTCATTACATTGGTAATCTATAACTTTTTAGTGGACTTGGGTCATTAATTGTTTGGTTAATTCAAAAGCCAATGTCAGTTATTAAATTTTGATGGTGAAGCCTATCAATGACGTTTTATTAAATTGTCATTGAAACCTAAAGGTCAAAGTAATGATTTGCATTGGTAATTATAAATTTTTAAAAGCACAGTAATTATAAAATAAGTTGAGTAGATTTCGATGAACCTGAGTAGAGAAGCTTCCCCTTAAAGCCTGGACCCTTCCATGTTCATCTGTTAGCACACCCGAAAATGAACTACCAAAATCTGTATTCAGACACATGAAGAGTAAGACATTTATCTAAATGAGTTGTATGTTGGTTAAAAAAATGGAAACATCCAAATTTACCGGTATCAAACTGAATAACTTCCATATTGGTTGCTCTGTAACGTGGGGAGTCTGCATATCATATATTCAATGCAACCTGCATAATTATGAACAATATAGGGGATGACTGCCACTCTTCTATCCGCTGGAACTCCCTTAATAGCAGCAGGGTGAGGAACAGGTCCAGGTTCAATATCAGAACAAACCAGTTTCTTAAATTCAAGTCTGTGATCATGTTCTGAAAACTGTGTAAAAGTGTAAAAAACATTAAATTTAAATGCAAACTGTTGTAAAAGGTCCTCATTTTTTCACTAAAAATTTAAGAACTTAGTTACCTGATTCTTTCTCAGTTTGTGCATATGTAAAGTTGGAGTTACCTAATTTTTTCACAATATGGCATTGTAACATATAAATTACCTGCTGCAGCTGCTTGTTCATTGATCTTCCCTTTTCCATTTTCATTCATTTAAAGTTGATATACTACAAAAGATAACATATAAATTATTTATCATATTGGTACCAAGTCATTTGATAAAATTAGAATGTCAATAACTATAATCAGTAAACCAACTACACAAAATCAATATGACCTATAGAGATTACAGAGAAAATACCATCCAATCTTCGACTGTAATCCCTGTAATCAAATTAAACCAACTACACAAAATCAGTAACAAAATCAGTAACACCTACACAAAATCAATATACATTCCATGCCAACTGTTATATTGAGAACTTTCAATAATGCTAAAAAAATCCAAAAAGAAAAACAGAACTATAGAGCATATCTCATAGTCATTTCTACAAATACATGGGAAAAAAATAAAAGTTAACAGAGCCTTACAAGAGTTTCCAAATCATCATCTTCCCGAGCATACATTGCATACTAATTTCTCAGGGTTCACATCAATATCATCGACATCAATATCAATAGTTTATCAGGATGCAGATGTCCAACATACCCTTAAACATGAATAAAAGACCCTTCGATAATGACGAAAAGAAACACAAAATGATATCAACCGGAGAGAAAAAGGCAGAGGAAACAGGGTGGCGTGCGATTGTGTAGAGAAAGAGGGTGGCGAGCGATTGTGTGGAGAAAGAGGGTGGCGGCCGAGTAGGGTTTGGGGGGAAGAGAAAAACGGGAGAGAGAGAGAGGGAGAGAGAGAGAGAGATAGAAAAGTGGAAAGTGTGAGGATTTAGGGTTTCTTTGGAGGGATTAGGAAATTTGAAATTCTGGACCAATGACAGTGTAACAAATGGCAGCATTTGTGGGAAATAAGTTAGGAAAAGTGATGAATTGGCTAGTTACAATGATGCCCTTATTTCAGTGTAAAGGTTTTTAAGGGAAAAGGCACAAGTGGAAAGTCAATGAACTTATTTGTAGTTGCTTTATAGTAGACTTGTCAATAAATATTTGAATATGATTTGGAGAATGTTCAAATGATTTATTTGCATGTGTTTTATCTTTCCATATAGTTAAGTTTAGCATGTTGTGGCAAAAGGAAATATTACTTTGGCTTAAAAGAGAAGGATGAAAATTTAAAATGCTTCTATGGTGTCATTTCAGATACGAGAAGGAATAATGATATTCATAGTATATAGTGATAAACGATGTTAGAGTGGAAGGAGTGAGGGGAGTGAAAGAGGAGATATTGTTTTCTTTTTGGTAAGCAAGTTTTGGATTAAAGGAGTATTAGGGGTACTCGAACCCAGAATAACACCAACCAACAGAGGAAAAGGAAAAAAAAAAGAAAATTCTGACCAACTATGCACTAAGCCTAACCGTCTAACGGATACTGATAGAAAGGGAAGAAGTTACAGTTGGTTAGAGAATTTTCTCTAGCTAAACACCACTTCCAAGCCGTACTTTTAATTTCCCATAACAGATAGGAGAAATCAAGATGAGAGCCCTGAAAGACGATCTGATTCCTACAAAGCCATATGCACCAAATAACTGCGGACCAAATGATACCAACTCTATCTTTGGTTTTCTTGCCAAATTTAACAGATTTAGACCACTCCAAGAAAGACTCCCAGAAATTCTCTTTATCAAGAACTGAAACTCCAATCCACTCCCTAACTTTCCTCCACACCAGACCAGATGTAGAGCAACCAAAGAACAGATGGAAAATATTTTCGGTCTCATCATAACAGAAAGGGCAAAACGGGTTGGAGGATAAAGAAATAATACCTCTCCTTAAGAGTTGGTCCATCGTCGAAATACCGTTGAAGCAACACTTCCACACGAAGGCACGAATTTTCAAAGGGACTGTAGCTTTCCAAATAACTATACACGCCTTAGACTTACTGCTCTCAATTTCAACAGCCTCCCCACTCTCCTACAAACAGACTAATCATGATCTAGCAGAATACCCATTAAAAGGATCCGGATTCCAAATAAACTGGTCTGCTTTGCCTGCAACCAAAGAAATGTTAGACAATGCAGATTTCAAGTAAGAGATCTCATTAGCAATCGCGATGTCCTGAGAAGGACCCAAACCAAAATTCCCCCAGCACTAGTTGCAATCAAGCCAGAAACCCATACTGCCAATATCTGCTCCCTTGAGTGAGCTAAGAATGAAGCACGAAGGAAATCTGTTTCGCAGAGAAGAGTCACCATTCCACTTGCCGTGCCAAAAAGGAACAGACCGACCATCACCAATGCTGACGCTAATGTTACTCAAGAAAGATGAATCAGAGTGAGGGTCCCTTGAAGAAAGGAGAAGCAGGTTTTTCCACCAATTGGAGCTGGATTTAAAAGGAGCTGTAACAGTCCCATCCATAACAGCAAGCTTAATGTTGTCGTATCTAGAAGCAAGAATTTCCATCCAAAGAGATGAGTAACCTGATAAAATCCTCCACTTCCATTTCTGAAGCAAGAAGATGTTGAAAGAGACCATCTTCTTCAACCCAAGGCCTCCAAGATCCGTAGGGTGACACACTTTTTCCCAGCTAATCCAAATAGTTTTATGGTTATCCAAAGAACTACCCCACATAAATCTATTAAACATCCTTTAAATCTGAGTAGATACCGTTTTCGGCATTTTGAAAAACGACATAAAGAAAATTGAAAGGCTGCTGAGGGCAGATTTCAATAATGTGATTCTTCCGCCGAAAGATAACATCATGTCATTCCACCCTACCAGCCGAGAATGAATAGTGTTTATAACCTTAGTCCACGAACCGATGCATCTTGGGTTGGAACCAATAGGAATGTCCAGGTAGGTGAACAACTTATCTTCGATCCTGCAAGCCATGAATGAAGCAACAACTTGTAAGAAGTAGGGATTCAAATTGATCCCAATGACCCTACTCTTAGAGTAGTTAACCCCAAAGGCCAGACAACATTTCAAAGCCCTTCAAGATGGCTCTAATAGACCAAACATTCTGCCAATTACCATTGCCCAAGATGAGAGTGTCATCCGCGAACTACATAACGTCCATTTTACAGGAGTCACTGAAATTAGGGTTTTGGTCGACCAGGGCCTCCAGATGGAGATTTTCCTATGGGCATGAGCCAATGCTTTAAAGCATAACCTATGATGCTCCAAGGGACATCATAAACCCAATCATTAAGTCAATTTAGCCTTAGGGGATGCATTCATCAAAAAATCAAGAATTAGGGTTTATTGACCTAATTCATCCCTAAGTTGACTTTTGGGACAAATCATGAGCCAAGACCTCAAGAGATGATTTGAGGGACCCTAACACATCACATTGATCCAATTGCAACAATGGATTGAGCCAAGAAGCTTGAGCAACAAGTTTCAAATTCCATCAGAACCACAGTTAGGGTTTCGCGGGAAAAGTCAACTGTACCTTTGACTTTTGACCAGGACATACTCCCAAACCCTAGGACATGATTCAATACACCCTATAACACCTATGAAATCAATCCATCAAGTTTGATTTAGGTCAAGGACTTGATTTCATAGAGGATCGCACAGTTTGGAATTCATATGACAAAAAGTCAACTGTGCACAAAAGTCAAACTTTGACTTTTTGAGATTTTTCACAATTATGGGTTTTTAACCCTAAAATGATGTTATTGTGTGATTTGAATCATCATTCATCAAGAAAAATCAAGAAAAATGGGATAACTTGTAAAAGGGGTAACCATAAAAAACTTAGAAATTTTTCTAAGTTATGGAACAAAGTGGCTAGGGTACCAACTTTGGAGGACCATAACTCCTAAACTGCAAGGCCATTTTTTCCCATCCAAAGCTGGATTTGTAGCCCTCATGGCCCTCTACAAAAGCTTCAACTACACCTCATTCCAATTCATTATGGATTTTGAGTTATGGAATGATCAAAGTGGCTGAAAACATGAAATGCCACTTTTTCCAACACTTAGTGAAATTTTCACTAAGTCAAAATCTGCCTTCACTTTTTCCCAAATGTAGGGGCATTTTTCACTTGGATCCAAAAAGTATCAAAACCAATTATGATCAAACATTTGTTTTATCATATGAGGGCTTTCCAAAATGGCCAAGAACTCCATCAAATTCCACTTGGGCCATGAGATATGACAATGGCAATATGCCTTGCTGAAAACTGCCAAAGCAAGGCAGATTTTGGAGTTTTGCTCGATTTGCCCAAATTTTGCAAAGGGCAAGCAACTCTATCCATCTGAACACCTCAAGGGGGGGCGAAGGAGGAACCAACTCTGATCCCAAGCCTCCCAAGTCTTTGGAACCAAAAGTAGCATGCCAAACCTAGAAATCCCTAAAAGAGGGACAAGACTCCAATTTTGGATTGGAGCATTTAATGGATGCACCAAGGTGGCATGGACTGACACATTTCCAACTGAATTCTGTCAAGAATGATCCAACAACTAGGGAACCACAACTCTGTGCTCTAACCTCTAGCCAATGGCTAGAGGAGACTTGAGATTCCAAAGTGCAACCATTGGCCAAACCTCTACAGCAGTTGCCATTCACTATTGCTTGCAAAAAAAACTTGCTCTACTATAAATAGAGCTCATTTGTGCTCAGTTTGAGTACACCAAAGCCATCAAACAGATGCTTTCCTCAAAATCTCCTTCTTCACTCCAATTTTGCCTTCTAAGGTAAGTCACCATCGGGTTTTGAGTTTGAGAGCAATTCCAATCAAACCAATCACACACATACCTCACATACATCATATAGAAGTGATCCAAACACTCACATAACATCTGGAACACCAAAATCACAAAATCACCAGCCAACTGCTCAAGCCTTTGACATATTTGCAGTTGAGGTGCCAAATCAAGTTCCAGCTCAAATCAATCCACTCCAAGCATCCAGACACACTCCATGGCACCTAGGGAAGCTATCCAGATCATTGGAACCTAGCTGTAACACCTCTAACCCAAAACACGATCACCAGCTGCAAGTGGTAAGCATGAGCTCTTCTAACTCGATGATCCATGCAATTTTTGCTGCACAATAATTTGGCCATATGTTCATAATCATGCATAGAGTGTTTACCCTCAATCATTTGCTTTGTATGAATCGTGTATGGAATTTCTGAACCTTCATGCAGAATTTAGGGTTCTTGAGGTTTCTCTTTGATTTCTTATTCCATGCTTAAAATAAATGAAATTAAAGACCATAGACATGACCGTGAGGTTGAAACGAGTAGATTGATATGTAGATTGCATAATATAATCAAGTATTCAGTGAGATTGGATAGAAAACGCAAATCTGCAGAAACAGAGGGTGGCGCGTGTTCTTGCCTTTGTTCTTGGCGCCTTTTTTGAAAATTCAAATATTTGAATTTTGTGATTTTATTTAATTGATTCAAAAATTAATTTCTCTCCGAGTTTTAATGATTTTGAGTTGGTTCTTTTTTTAATAATTCACAAAAATGTTAAAATATTTAATTTTACCAAAAAGATCCCAAAAATATTATTTATTTCATATAATTGATATTTTTGCCAAGAATTAATATTTTAATTGTTTTTGACATTTAAAATATTTTTTCCTTCTTGATTTTGCAAATTTTAATGATTTCTAATCATTTTGTAGGTCAAAACATGATTTTTGAAACATTAATCCAAGATCACAATTTGTTTTCCACATGTTATACAATTTTGATCATTTTAATTGAATTTTTATTCAATTAAAATACATTTTGAAAACAAATTAGGGTTTTGATTAATTCAACCCTCATCAAACCTTTTAAAAACATTTTGGGCCTCTAATAGAGTGTAAGACCCAATCCTTTGTAAATACAAACCTATTTTGGGCCTCAAATGTTGTATAAGTCCCGCTGTATTTCAAAAGTTCGGCGCGATTATCGCCCATTTAAAACAAACCACCTGGGCCTCTCCTCGAGCTATAAGACCCATTCAAAATCATTTTGGGCCTCTAATAGAGTGTAAGACCCAATCCCCTTTTGAAACCAAAAACTTTTGGGCCTCAGTCATTGTATAAGACCCACGGTGTTTTCAAAACCTCGGTACGATCGTCGCCCTTTTCAAAATAAACCATTGGGCTTCTCCTTGAGCTATAAGACCCATATTTGTTCACTTTTAATCATTTTGGGCCTCTTGAGAGAGTGTAAGACCCATCCCCTTGTACAGAAAACCATTCTTGGGCCTCACTCACTTGTATAAGTCCCTGTACAAAACGACAGTGCGATCACTGATAAAACCCTGGGCCTCTCCTTGAACTGTAAGCCCCAATTTTCCTTTCAAAAGTACTTTCTCCTTTGATTTTGTAACATACTGTTATTTTCAATTTCTTTGTTGAACAATTAACAAAACAGCATGGAAGCTCTACAACCGAGTAACTGTTTACCTGCTTTCATTTACGGCTTTCATATATATATATATATATATATATATAACTGTATTGCGGGGCTCCTCACTGTAAATCTTCTTTCACATACTTTATATATTGTGTAATACTAGTATAGTTATTTAGAGTTTTCCCCGGCAACTACGTCTAGCACTAGTTAAAGCCCTGTTGATCACTCTTAAATGCAAACAAAACTAGATCCCCATAGGATTACCAGATACAGTCTTCCCTCCTCTCGGGGTTAAACAATATCGAGACGTGAAAGGCAGCATTCTCAGTGAACCCTTTCTCAGTCTGTCACCCTTAGACATTGTCAAAGAAACTCAACTCCCCAGAGATGATCTTTTCTCCGTGAATGGCATCTCTTGATTTTCTTCCAAATTCTCGAACTTTCCTGGCTTGATCTATTCTCAGTGAATGGCATGTCTTGAACTTCTCGGGATTTGGGGACCCACAAGCTTCTTAAAAGCATCGCCGCCTCCTCTTGGGCGTTGTACAAGGACCCGTCGGCTTCTTAGAAGTTTTCACAGCCTCCTCTTAGGCTTCGTATAATGATTCTTCCTCCGGGAAGATAGCGTCCTCTTGGGCTTCGTACAAATTGTCCCTTCGGCTTCTTAAAAGTTTTTCTCGCCTCCTCTTGGGCTTCGTACAAATTATCCCGACGACCTCTTAAAGGTATAGGAACAGAAATTAGTCATCTTAATAGAACAGTCTTTCAAAGAGTCTAGATCTTTCTACCGCGAACATACTGTCTCTTGATCTCTCTTAAGCATAGTACAAAAGATAAAACTCTAGACTTAGACAGTCTAATCTCCATGAGTCTCGAAGACATTCTCAAGTTCCTTTCAAAAATAGGAAAAAAACCCGTAGACTTGGGCAGTCTCAATACCCTTCGGATTCCCCGTTTCCTTAAAGATCAGGAAATAATCCCGGTCCTTAGATCAAATCCATGAGTACAACATTACCCATATAAGAACTGATTTTCTCTTTTAACCAACATACTGGACCTGTCACTCAATTGAAACAGTAACCATAACCTCCTCTTGGGCTTTGTACACTGATTCTCCCCAGCGGAGTTAACCCTTTTAGCCTTTATCTCGGGCTTCGTACGAGATAAAAATCACTCTCTTGTTGAGTATAAAAGACTCTCTTGTTGAGTCAAACATTTTTAGCCTCCATCTCGTGCTTCGTACAAGATACAAAATCACTCTCTTGTTGAGTATAAAAAGACTCTCTTGTTGAGTCGATCACTTTTAGCCTCTATATCAGGCTTCATACGAGATATAAATCACTCTCTTGGTGAGTGTAAAAGACTCTCTTGTTGAGTCAAACCCTTTTAGCCTCCGTCTTGGGCTTCGTACAAGACACATATAAAAAAACTCTCTTGTTGAGTCAACCCTTTTAGCCTCTATCTCGGGCTTCGTACGAGACACAAAAGCTTCCTCTTGTTAGGTCAATAGCCTCCTCTTAGGCTTTGTATAAAGAAATCCCCGTTTCATTCAATCAACCTTTTAGCATCAAATCATGCTTTGGTCACAGCATACAAACATCAACAACTCTTTTTCCCTCGTCTAATTATTATAAACGGCAAGCCTCTGGATTATTTACATCCACACCACTGTCCCTCTTTTAGCATGAGAAATTCCTAAGGAAAGATGGCATTGCTCTAAACTGAGTTAAATTCTTCTCCTTCAGGTTGAAAATCCCCTATAAAGGAAATTATGGAATTTCTGGATTCGCATATCCCAGTTAAAGTAATTCTCCTTTATAATCAGTCACCCAACAATTGTGACAAACAGACCCTTTTAGAGATGACAACTTCTCTCTAAAGTCAACACCCTTTTAGCTTCACATCTTGGGCTTCGAACAAGATACAAATAGACCCTTCAGCTTCATATCTTAGGCTTTGAACAAGATATAAACCACCTTTAGCTTCATGTCTTGGGCTTTGAAGAAGACACCAAAACACCATTTCCTCCCATAGAATAGGAGGAACTACGATCGCTCTAATTTCCCTATCCCGGGAATACGTAGACATAAGATTGAAAAAGAATCTTAGCGAGCACACTAATGAAAAAATCCCAAAGTCCCCTACCTCTAGCCAATCTAGCACAGTAACCCAACAAATTCCCCATGAACAGTCCCGATATTTCGTTCTGAACAAAATAAGCAGAGAGAGACCCACGAACTAAAGCCGCATCTGTAAACCAACAGTTTTGATTGTTTAACCTCAATATGCAAGCAGGGTTAATTGGAGGCATCTATTTCCCTTCCTTCATCAGCTTCAATAGGATAAAAATCGCGCTACAGAAAAATGGCGACCACATTGGGAGTTCCATGGTAAGATCTTGTCGTCCCCATTTTCCACAGAAAAATGGCGACCACAGTGGGAGTTCCATGGTAAGATCTTGTCGTCCCCATTTTCCACAGAAAAATGGCGACCACAGTGGGAGTTCCATGGTAAGATCTTATCGTCCCCATTTTCCACAGAAAAATGGCGACCACAGTGGGAGATACTTGTTCTTCTCCCGTCTCTTAGGAGGAAACCTTAAGTTTAGACAATTTCACAGGAAAAATGGCACCCACCGTGGGGCCAAACAAAGGAATCTTGTCTCTCTTATCTCTCTGGTTAAAACTTTCTCTTAGGACGAGACCTTGGGTTCACAAGGTATCACCGAACGACAGTTCCATCGGGGAATGTCATTATTGCTAGGATTGGCCCTGACTAGGATCTTAGGTCAAAAACCTTTAGGTTGGGAAGGTACCACAAAATGGCGCCTCCGCCGGGGAGCCATTTTCTGTTAGGATCATAGGATTCATAGCTCTTAAAAAGTCTAGGACATTAGGACAAATATATATACTGCTTTTCCTAATTGATATCTGTGTTTATTTTTCTGCTAATGGGAATGCGTGTGATGCCGCATGTGGAGAGATTGAGTATACACCTAGGAAAAACCTCTTTCAGTAGTGCAGAAGCTATCCGAAATAGTTGTCACGCGATACTACCCTCTTCTGAGATTCTTCGAAATACATCACCTAGCACGGTTCCCGGCCCGCTGATGTTATCTCGACAAGAATCAATGATTTTGAGAGACAGGTACAAAAATCACTAGTATAAACCTTTGGGATGGGTAGAGCCTTGACTTCATTACACCGACCCTTTGACCCCATGTTTTTTCTATGTTTTTGTGTGCTGCATTCATGCATTAATTTTAAAAAAACATTAAGCAAAGAAAAACTTTCTCTTCTAGTCTCTCTTTTTCAAATTAAACTAAAACAATGATTGCAAATGTCAGAGAGAAAAGGATTGCGCTCATGGATTTCGGTAGAAGAAAAACTCACAAGTATACCTTCAAGGTTCCAAAACTAGAGGATTTGAGAGGATTAGCAAGGATGATCACTAACCCTGATGCTTTCAGAGCCAAGTACGGAGGTCTGCTACCTCTGTTAAGGGTCCATGTAATTGAAGGAATCCTGGAGGCACTCATTCAGTTTTACGATCCGGTCTATCACTGTTTCACATTCCTGGATTACCAGCTCGCACCAACGCTGGAGGAGTATTCTCACCTGATTGATCTACCCATTACTGATCAAAGCTCCCTTTTTTGGACTGGAAGAAATTCCAAAGGATCAAACTGTTGCAAAAGAAATCTATTTGGATGAGTCAGAAGTCAAGACTCACATGACCACTAAGGGAGGAATCCCAGGTTTACCAGCCAAGTTTCTGGTAAAGAAAGCTCTATACTTTGCTAGTATAGGGAACATGGCCGCTTTTGAGAGCATCTTTGTTTTGCTCACCTACAGGTTATTTTTGTTTCCCAACATTGATAACTTTGTCGATATCAACACCATTAAGGTTTTTCTCATTGGAAATGCCGTACCAACCTTGCTCGCATATGCGTATCATTCTGTACACTTAAGGAATTTATACAATGGAGAAATGATCACGTGTTGTGTACCCCTGCTATACAAATGGTTTATCTCCCATTTACCTAAGTCTGCCGCTTTTTGGGATCATAAGAGTGCCTTACGTTGGTCGTAGAAAATCATGTCTCTTACCAACTCTAACATAGATTGGTACAATAAGATTTATGACGGGATCAGGATCATTGACCGTTGTGGAAACTTCCCCAACGTACCCCTCATAGGAACTAAGAGAGGAATCAATTATCATCCAGTTTTAGTTCGTCATCAATTTGGATACCCGATGAGGCATGTCCCGCGTAATGCTCATCTGGAACGTCTCGAGGAAGCCATTCGAGAAGTACGTCTAGTCAAAGACACTGGGTCGACAAGCGGTACTAAAAAATACGGTAGTGCTCTCCCTAACAAAAAAGAGCAAGATATTGGGAATATCTCTCTCAAAAAGCAAAGGCGACGGTATCAACCAGTAGCAACTGTAACTCCTGCTATCAACCCCGCACCTGTTTCTATGTATCAACCTCAGGTTGCTCAAAGCCAACCGCAGTCGCAGTAATTTCAGCAAAGGATACAACAACCTCTTCAGCAGGCTTGTCCTCAATACAACAACAACCGTACAACGCGGCCACCAGGATTTGATCCTATACCCGTATCGTACGCAGAACTATTTCCGTTACTACTGGCCAAGGGGCATATCCAGATTAAGTCTCCTCTTACAGTACCGAAAAATCCACCTTTTTGGTTTAAGGTGGATCAGGCTTGCCCTTACCATCAAGGAGGACCAGGGCATAACATAGAGAACTGTCTCAGTTTCAAATCCGACGTGCAAAAGCTTGTTAGGAGCGGGGTCTTATCTTTCAAAGATATGAATCCTAATGTTCTCACAAACCCGCTGCCTCAACATGAGAAGGCTACAGTCAATTTGATAGAAGGAGAGTCTAACAACACCTATCAAATTTGCGATGTACTCTTACTGAGGGCCAACTTGGTCAAGATGCATTGTAGACAGAGTGGATATGGCCATATGCCACCTCATAATTATCACCAGTGTGATATCTGCTCTAAAAGAAATCGAGGATGTTCCGTGGTGCAATCAGCTCTACAGGAACAGATGGATCTCGGATGGATCCAAGAGCACCGAGTTCATGGATTTAACATGGTTTGTACGATTTCCAACATCATACAAAACCACGATATCCGTGCGATGAATATCAACTTGGTGGTAATGCACTCAAGGCAAAGCCAGTATCATAATCTGTCGCGGCATGAGTACAATTCCTGCCTGACTTGCTCGATAAACAAACAGGGATGCTCTTTTGTACAAGAGGCCCTCCAGCATCAGATGGATCTTGGATGGATCCAGGACTACCGTGATAGGAATCCCTATTAGATCAACATGATTCAAATTTTCGATATTCGCTTGATGAATACCAGCCTAGTGGAGTTACATGCTAAACAGATCCGGCTCGGGTTCCTGGTATCACATGATTATCAGAGCTGTAAAGTGGGTTGCGAGGACGATCAGGGCTGTGCCCTTGTCCAGGAAACACTTCAGCACTTGTTGAACCACTGGTGGCTTCCAATCTATATGGATGAAGACACCCAGCAAATTAGTATCACTAACGGGAATCCTACTAGATATCAAAGTCAGGATGTTCGGTCGATGGAAACAGATCTAGTAAGGTTACACTATATTCAAAGCGGACGTGGCCAGGTTCCACTACACAACTATGAGCGGTGTGGAGTTTGCTCAGTGGATAATCAAGGATGCTACCTCGTGCGAGCAGCCCTTCAAAGTCAGTTGGACCGTAAGGAAATCAACTATGGTCAAGTTCTGGATCAGTCAACTACTTCGCTGATCAAATCAAGGACGTTGTCGTAATCTCTGATCATCAGAGGGCTAGGGATGTTTGTACCATCATCCCTCTACTCGACGAATCGAGAGTTCCCAACCGATAACGGATCGAAATTACTTATGATGGTCAGAAAAATCAGAAGGCTCCCATAGTCATCCATCTACCGGGACCGCTACCGTATGAATCAACTAAGGCTATCCCTTACAAATACGGTGCAACAACAATTGAGAATGGAAAGGAAATTCCATTACCCTCTGTCGTGAATATTGCAGATATCAGTCGAGTAACACGGAGCAGTCGAATCTTCAACCAAGGGGTTGGAGAACCTATCAAAGAAAAGGAACCTCAGACAGAAGTTCCCAATCCACCAGTCGGTCAATCCAGTAATCCCAACCTTTCAAAAAACAATGATGAGATGCTGAAGCTCATCCAAAGGTGTGAATACAACATTATTGATCAGATGTTACAAACTCCTTCAAAGATCTCGATATTATCACTGTTACTTAGTTAAAAAGCGCACACGGAGGCTCTACAGAAAGTCTTGGAGCAAGCCTTTATGGAACAGGATGTAACAATCAGACAGTTCGATAGCATTGTCTCTAACATCACTTCCTGCAATTACTTAGGATTTAGTGATGAGGAATTACCTGAAGAAGGTCGCCGTCATAACATGGCGCTCAACATTACAGTCAACTGCCAGGACGATGCTTTAGTCAGCGTACTAGTAGACACAGGGCCAGCCCTGAATGTTATGCTGAAGTCCACTTTGATGCAATTATCATTCAAAGGACCTCCGATGAGAACCAGCGAGGTCGTCGTCAAAGCATTTGACGGATCCAGAAAAACGGTAATCGGCGAAGTCGACCTTCCCATAACTATTGGTCCTCACACTTTCCAAGTCACTTTCCAGGTCATGGACATCCGGGCAACATACAGTTGTTTATTAGGAAGACCTTGGATACATCAGGCTGGGGCGGTCACTTCAACCCTCCACCAAAAGCTAAAGTTCATCCAGAAGGGCCAACTTGTCACTGTTTGTGGAGAACAGGCCTTGCTCGTAAGCAACTTGTCATTGTCTACTTGTGTAGAACCCGAGGAGGTTGTTGGAACTCAGATCCAAGCGCTTACGGTGAGCAATGAGAATCAATCAGAGAAAGGAACCTCGATTTCCTTATACAAAGATGTTATCAAAGTAGTCGAGAATACCAATACAACAGGATGGGGACAGCTTGTCATTCCTACTGACAATAAGAAAAAGAAGGGTCTTGGATTTTCCTCGACCTGTACCCGGACTGCTACTAACGATGAAAGTCTTTATCCTATTCAAGACTTCTTCCACAGTGGAGGTTTCCTTCATCCAGTGTCTCAAGAAGTACATACCATCAACGAGGGTGACTCCTCCGATACAGATGAAGAATGGAAGTCCTATCTCAACGAGGACGGTTATACGTCTCAGGGCGAAACGCAGACTCCCTTTTGCTATCCTGCACAGAGTCCGAGATTTATACCAAGGTCAGATGTCGAAATGATATACGGAGATTTTGATCCTGAAGGATGCCGTGCTCCGCCAAATTCATTAGAGGAAGACACTCCGATGAAATACAACTTTGACCCCAACTACTATAGCCCGATGGATGGCCTGCCAATGTGGCAGCCTTATCCCGGAGACTTAGGCAAAGAAAATCAGCCGAACAATATAAATTAGCTGAGCATTATTGAACAGAATACCTGTGTCCCCACCATATCATGGGATCAACACTCAGGTCATTCAGAACCTATCCAGTACGATGATGAATTGGAAAAGCTTGTCGGACTAGAATTCATCAACTATGCTTTTCCCGAGGTCAATGTCATCGAGAGAGATGACCCCTCCAGTTCCAAAGAAGTGTGGGACACCTTGGGACAACCGAGTGGAAAATACGACTTCAAGGTCAAGTACACCGCTCCTGAAAGCTCTCGTATCAGGCTCGAAGACATCCAGCCAACTGGATGGGGAGATGTAGTTGAGAGCACAAATACTATGTAAAATACAACAGAGGAATCCTCCTACGACAACTCTGCCTGGGAGACAGATCCCAATGATCCTGCTCCACCAGAAATTAGCATTATTTCTGAAGACAAATCAAGGAAGGTAATACACTTTGTGATTCACCGAGGAGTTCGCCGCCAATGGGTTGCTGTCGATGTTCCGAAGATTGTTCATAAGTCTAAGTAATTCCCATCTTTACTTTAACCTTTCACCTTGCCCAGGTGAAACGAATGTTTTAATAGGGCCCACTTTCTGTAAATATCCCTCTTTGTTTTGCCCAAAGCGACAGTATTTTGTTTTATAGGGCTGTAGTTTCTAGAATCGACTTGTTCATTAATAAAATAACGTCGTTCTGTAATTTCCGCATTAATTGCTGTTTTCTCTTTTCGTTTTTCAGTAAAAGAAATACACTGCACACACTTGCATTTTCTCTATCTCTTCTAAACACAAATCATCACGTCATGCAGATTGCTTGTTTTAAACCCCGTTGAAACATACGATCCGATGCCTTCTCCCAACTTTGAGTTCCCGGTATTTGGGGCTGAAGAAGAAGTTGACGAAGAAATTCCAGAGGAAATCTCTCGACTACTCAGACAAGAGGAAAGGTCCATTGAGCCTCACAAAGAGTTGCTGGAAACGGTTAACTTAGGATCGGAAGAAGAGAGAAAAGAAGTCAAGATTGGGGCACTGCTCAGTTCAACTGTCAAAGAAAGCTTGACGAGACTTCTCAAAGAGTTTCTCGATGTATTCGCTTGGTCCTATCAGGACATGCCAGGGTTGGATACCAGCATCGTGGAACACCATCTACCGTTGAGATCAGAATGTCCGCGGGTAAAACAAAGATTGAGACGAACTCATCGAGACATGCCTGTCAAAATCAAAGAGGAGGTACAGAAACAGATTGACGCGGGTTTCCTCGCTACGTCAGAATATCCTCAATGGTTAGCCAACATCGTACTAGTTCCGAAAAAGGACAGAAAAGTCAGAATGTGTGTCGACTACCGATATCTAAACAAGGCAAGTCCAAAGGACGACTTTCCCTTACCACACATTGACATGCTGGTAGACAGTACAAAAAAGTTCAAAGTCTTCTCTTTCATGGATGGATTCTCGGGCTATAATCAGGTCAAAATGGTGTTGGAAGACATGGAGAAGACCTCCTTCATTACCCCATGGGGGACCTTTTGTTACAAGGTAATGCCGTTCGGTTTGAAGAATTCCGGAGCAACCTATCAGAGGGCCATGACTACTCTGTTTCATGACATGATACATAAGGAAATTGAGGTATATGTTGATGACATGATTGCCAAATCTAAAACAGAGGAGGAGCATGTGACCCACCTGTGAAAACTATTCGAGCGATTGAGAAAGTACAAACTCCGATTGAATCCCAATAAGTGCACATTCCGTGTCCGTTCAGGAAAGCTCTTAGGGTTCATCGTCAGCCAGAAAGGAAATGAGGTTGATCCTGACAAGGTCAAGGCCATTCAAGAAATGCCTTCTCCGAAAACTGAAAAACAAGTCAGCGGATTCCTGGGACGTTTGAACTACATCTCCAGATTCATATTCCTCATGACCGCGACATGTGCGCCGATTTTCAAATTACTCAAAAAGAATCAGGACTGCATTTGGACAGAAGACTGCCAAACCGCCTTTGACAATATTAAGGAATATCTGTTGAACCCACCGATTCTATCACCTCTAGTGGAAGGAAGACCACTGATCATATACTTAATAGTCTTGGAAGACTCCATGGGCTGTGTGCTTGGTCAACAAGACGAAACAAAAAGAAAAGAGTCTGCTATCTACTATTTGAGCAAGAAGTTTACAGACTGTGAGACTCAGTACACTATGCTCGAGAAAACTTGTTGTGCTCTGGCTTGGGCAGCTAAACGTCTTCTCCAGTACATGATTCGTCACACTACTTGGTTAATCTCTGAAATGGATCCAATCAAGTATGTCTTTGAAAAGCCTGCTCTCACGGGAAGGATTGCCCGTTGGCAGATGTTGTTATCAGAATATGACATAGAGTACCACGCTCAGAAAGCCATTAAAGGAAGTAATTTAGCCAATCATTTGGCTCATCAACCGATTGACGATCAGGAATCAGTCGTATTTGACTTCCCAGACGAAGTTGTCATGTATCTAAAAATGAAAGACTGTGATGAACCGCTACCCAGTGAAGGGCCAGAACCAGATTCCCAATGGGGACTTATCTTTGACGGAGCAGTCAATCATTATGGAAACGGGATTGGGGCAATCATCATAACACCTCAGGGTACCCACATTCCTTTCACCGCTAGACTTACGTTCAAGTGCACAAACAATGAGGCCGAATACGAAGCTTGTATTATGGGTCTCGAAGAAGCGATCGACTTAAGGATAAAAAACTTGGATGTATATGGCGACTCAGCTTTGGTCATCAATCAGATCAAAGGAGATTGGAACACATACCAATCAGGATTGATTCCTTACAAATATTATGCAAGAAGGTTGCTACCCTTCTTCAACAGAATCGAGTTTCATCATATCCCTCGTGAAGAAAATCACATGGCTGATGCATTAGCCACTCTCTCTTCCATGATTAGTGTAGGTCAATGGAATGACTTACCTAAGATCGACATAATGCGCCTTGAACGGCCCACTTACATCTTCACGATTGAAGTAGTCATAGACGACAAACCTTGGTATCACGATCTCAAATGCTTCCTTCAGAAACAAGAGTACCCACCTGGGGCATCCAGGAAAGATAGAAAAACCCTCAGAAGGCTGGCTGGAAGCTTCTTCCTGAGCGGTGATACACTCTATAAGAGGAACTTTGACATGGTCTTGCTCCGATGCGTAGACAGACCAGAAGCAGACATGCTAATAAAAGAAATTCACGAAGGGTCCTTTGGCACTCATGCCAACGGACACACAATGGCGAGAAAAATTCTGAGAGCAGGGTACTATTGGTTGACCATGGAATCTGACTGCTACAAGTACATGAGGAGGTGTCACAAGTGTAAGATATACTCAGACAAAATCCATGTACCGCCTACACATCTCAAGGTTCTTTCTTCCCCATGGCCTTTTTCCATATGGGGAATCGACATGATTTGCATGATCGAACCCAAAGCTTCGAATGGACATCAGTTCATCTTAGTAGCCATTGATTACTTCACCAAGTGGGTCGAAGCGGCATCATACGCTAATGTAACCCGACAAGTGGTGGTCTAATTTATCAAAAACAATATCATCTGCCGTTATGGTGTTCCGAGCCAGATCATTACTGATAATGGATCTAACTTGATCAATAAGATGATGAAAGAGTTGTACGCAGAGTTTAAGATCAAACACCATAACTCATCTCCCTACCGACCTAAAATGAACGGAGCGGTAGAAGCGGCTAACAAGAACATCAAGAAGATTGTTCAAAAGATGGTTGTAACCTATAAAGATTGGCACAAGATGCTACCCTTTGCTCTTCACGGTTATCGCACATCTGTCCGAACTTCAACAGAGGCAACCCCTTTCTCTCTAGTATATGGCATGGAAGCAGTTCTCCCCATAAAGGTAGAGATCCCATCAATCCGGGTATTGATGGAAGCTAAGCTTACAGAAGCTGAATGGTGTTAAAGTCGACACGATGAACTAAATCTGATCGAAGAGAAGTGAATCACGGCACTATGCCATGGTCAGTTGTATCAACAAAGAATGAAGAAGGCGTTCGACAAAAAGGTCCGACCTTGCGTCTTCAGGAAAGGAGACCTCGTGCTCAGAAAGATACAATCATTCCTCACTGATTATCGGGGCAAATGGACTACGAATTATGACTGCCCCTATGTGGTCAAGAAAGATTTCTCAGGCGGTGCCATGAGACTTGCAACCATGGACTGAGAGGAATTTGCCTACCCCACAAATGTTGACGTAGTCAAGAAATACTTCGCCTAAATAAAATAAAAGAAAAAAACGTCTCGGTGGATTGAAAACCCGTAAGGGCGGTCCAAGCAAAAATTGGAGACATGATCAAAAATCATCCCGGTGGATTAGAAACATCACAGTACAATCCAGGCAAAAATTAGGGATAATGGCAAGTAACTACGTTCGACAAAGGGGCAAGTCCCTCGGCAGCAGTTACACCATCCATCAGAAAACTCCAGTCACAGTCATCTTCGACGGAAGCTCAGGATACCCAAAATTCAAAGTTGGTAGAAGGATAACGGTCGTTATGTTTCAATGTAGCCCTTTTCCCTTAAATTACCATTTTCTAACTTTGTAAATACTCTAGGGAATCGCGCGTTTGGCTGATTTCCACCCTATCAATAAAATTTGAGCCCTTGTGCTTTTGTTTGCAATTCTTATTTGTTTTAGCTTTACAGAACAACGTTTTAACATGATCAACGATTCTTGAAATAAAACAAAAACGAATTTACTTGTCAAACTTTTCTGCTTTTAAAATAAAGATGGCAATTTCTTTTGACCGTTTAACATCGAAAGAACATCGATCGCTTCGCCAGAAGTAATCGAGCTTCAAAGTGCAGAATCAAAGTACTCCTTCTAAACCAGTGCACCTGAATGAAGGATCAACTGTGTCAGAGACCTTTGATTCGTATGACACCCCCGACAGAGTTATTATCTCCTAAGCCCGACCAACGTAGCTCCCCACGAGGACTACTTCTCCTAAGCAAGGAAGAATTGCTATCTTGAACCAGCGATACCTCTTCGTCCCCAACTGTGATCGAGTATCCATTCGTGTTCATTTATTAGTTTGTATGTCGTGTCAGTTTTGTCAGCATATACATACATACATCATGCATTACTACTTTGCGTTCATATTCATGTTGCATCACTATCACTTTAGTTGGTCTTGTTCCCTAGTGATAAGAGTCCTCTCAATCGAGTCGTCAGTTCTTTCCTCGTTAGGAAATGAATCACCTAAGCGATCTCTCCTCCAGTTTATTTCTGGATTGAAGGTGGTTCTTTGACCACTTTGATAACTTGAACCTTTGAAAAACCAGAGAACCCTCAGCCAGCATCACTCTTCGCCATGGAAGATGATATCTTCGCTTTCCCGGATTAAGGAAAATCCCTAGAGAAAGCCTCTCAACTAAAGACTTTCAGCAACATATTGGTCCTTCTCTCCAGAATGTCAATGTCAACAAAGTCATCGGCACCTCAAAATTGGAATACATTGTATGGCATTTCTCCGAGAAGATCTCGAAGAAAAGTATGATGTAATATCCCCAAGCGAAGGCAATCTCTCAAGAGACTCGTTTTCCCCAGTAGAGTCGACAAATGGCGTCTCCAAACAGAGAAGTTTGTGCTTCTCTACAATCAAAACTTTTTCCATCAAATGGCATCTCCCTAGGAAAATTTGGCGAGAAGTTTGAGGAGAACCGCTACAAATAGCGTCCCTTGTCAATAAAGTTTATTGACAAAAGAAACTTAGACCAGTTCCTTGGCAGGAAACCAAGATCGAGGGGAAATTTTCAAAAGAAACCAATACCAGATCCTTGGTAAGAAACCAGGATTGAGGGGAAGTTTATTTCAGAAATTGAGACCAGATCCTTGGTAGGAAACCAGGATCGAGGGGAAGTTTATTTCAGAAATTGAGACCAGTTCCTTGGTGGGAAACCAGGATCGAGGGGAAGTTTAAATCAGAAATTGAGACCAGTTCCTTGGTGGGAAACTAGAATCGAGGGGGAGTTTAAATCAGAAACTGAGACCAGTTCCTTGGTAGGAAACCAGGATTGAGGGGAAGTTTACCTTTTCTAAGCATCATTGCTTAGAAAAAGAGGAAGGATGCGCGAACTGCCATTCATAACCACCATCAAAATTTTGGGTATTCCGATATTTAATCCTCTTGCACCCCGAATGCCCAAATACCTTCGCCATTCACACCTTCGGGTCCAAGAAAATTAAATAGGGGCATCTGTCATACCCCAAATTTTGACCACTAAGATTTCCCATCATTGTGTACCTTTATGCCTCATCAATCTCCTCAAGAATTGTTGAGCATTCACTACTATCAAAGATTAGGGTTTCAAGGAATGACATGATCTTCAACTTGTCTAGCCTCTCAAACATCCACAATAAATCAAGAGGACTCCCACAGTAAGAATCAAGCGCAAGGTTGCAGCATTCTGAGTGGATCAAGCCTCACGATCGACAGTGTCACCAAATTAGGGTTTTGGTCGACCAGGGCCTCCAGATGGAGATTTTCCTCTGGGCATGAGCCAATGCTTCAAAGCATAACCTATGATGCTCCAAGGGACATCATAAACCCAATCATCAAGTCAATTTAGCCTCAGGGGATGCATTCATAAAAAAATCAGGAATTAGGGTTTCTTGACCTAATTCACCCCTAAGTTGACTTTTGGGACAAATCATGAGCCAAGACCTCAAGAGATGATTTGAGGGACCCTAACACATCACATTGATCCATTTGCAACAATGGATTGAGCCAAGAAGCTTGAGCAACAAGTTTCAAATTTCATCAGAACCACAGTTTGGGTTTCGCGGGAAAAGTCAACTGTACCTTTGACTTTTGACCAGGACATGCTCCCAAACCCTAGGACATGATTCAATACACCCTATAACACCTATGAAATCAATCCATCAAGTTTGATTTAGGTCAAGGACTTGATTTCATAGAGGATCGCACAGTTTGGAATTCATCTGACAAAAAGTCAACTGTGCATAAAAGTCAAACTTTGACTTTTTGAGATTTTTCACAATTATGGTTTTTTAACCCTAAAATGATGTTAATGTGTGATTTGAATCATAATTCATCAAGAAAAATCAAGAAAAGTGGGATAACTTGTAAAAGGGGTAACCATAAAAAACTTAGAAATTTTTCTAAGTTATGGAACAAAGTGGCTAGGGTACCAACTTTGGAGGACCATAACTCCTAAACCGCAAGGCCATTTTTTCCCATCCAAAGCTGGATTTGTAGCCCTCATGCCCCTCTACAAAAGCTTCAACTACACCTCATACCAATTCATTATGGATTTTGAGTTATGGAATGATCAAAGTGGCTGAAAACATGAAATGCCACTTTTTCCAACACTTAGTGAAATTTTCACTAAGTCAAAATCTGCCTTCACTTTTTCCCAAATGTAGGGGCATTTTTCACTTGGATCCAAAAAGTATCAAAACCAATTATGATCAAACAGTTGTTGTATCATATGAGGGCTTTCCAAAATGGCCAAGAACTCCATCAAATTCCACTTGAGCCATGAGATATGACAATGGCAATATGCCTTGCCCAAATTTTGCAAAGGGCAAGCAACTCTATCCATCTGAACACCTCAAGGGGGGACCAAAGAGGAACCAACTCTGATCCCAAGCCTCACAAGTCTTTGGAACCAAAAGTAGCATGCCAAACCTATAAATCCCTAAAAGAGGGACAAGACTCCAATTTTGGATTGGAGCATTTAATAGATGCACCAAGGTGGCATGGACTGACACATTTGCAACTGAATTCAGTCAAGAATGATCCAATAACTAGGGAACCACAACTCTGTGCTCTAACCTCTAGTCAATGGCTAGAGGAGACTTGAGATTCCAAAGTGCAACCATTGGCCAAACCTCTGCAGCAGCTGCCATTCACTATTGCTTGCAAAACAAACTTGCTCTACTATAAATAGAGCTCATTTGTGCTCAGTTTGAGTACACCAAAGCCATCAAACAGATGCTTTCCTCAAAATCTCCTTCTTCACTCCAATTTTGCCTTCTAAGGCAAGTCACCATCGGGTTTTGAGTTTGAGAGCAATCCAATCAAACCAATCACACACACACCTCACATACATCATATAAAAGTCATCCAAACACTCACATAACATCTGGAACACCAAAATCACAAAATCACCAGCTAACTGCTCAAGCCTTTGACAGATTTGCAGTTGAGGTGCCAAATCAAGTTCCAGCTCAAATCAATCCACTCCAAGCATCCAAACACACTCCATGGCACCTAGGGAAGCTATCCAGATCATTGGAACCTAGCTGTAACACCTCTGACCCAAAACACGATCACCAGTTGCAAGTGGTAAGCATGAGCTCTTCTAACTCTATGATCCATGCAATTTTTGCTGCACAATAATTTGGCCATATGTTCATAATCATGCTTAGAGTGTTTACCCTCAATCAATTGCTTTGTATGAATCGTGTATGGAATTTCTGAACCTTCATGCGAAATTTAGGGTTCTTGAGGTTTCTCTTTGATTTCTTATTCCATGCTTAAAATAAATGAAATTAAAGACCATAAACATGATCGTGAGGTTGAAACGAGTAGATTGATATGTAGATTGCATGATATAATCAAGTATTCGGTGAGATTGGATAGAAAACGCAAATCTGCAGAAATAGAGGGTGACGCGTGTTCTTGGCGCCTTTTTTTAAAATTCAAATATTTGAATTTTGTGATTTTATTTAATTGATTCAAAAATTAATTTCTCTCTGAGTTTTAATGATTTTGAGTTGGTTCTTTTTTTTAATAATTCACAAAAATGTTAAAATATTTTATTTTACCAAAAAAATCCCAAAAATATTATTTATTTCAAATAATTGATATTTTTGCCAAGAATTAATATTTTAATTGTTTTTGACATTTAAAATATTTTTTCCTTCTTGATTTTGCAAATTTTAATGATTTCTAATCATTTTGTAGGTCAAAACATGATTTTTGAAACATTAGTCCAAGATCACAATTTGTTTTCCACATGTTAAACAATTTTGATCATTTTAATTGAATTTTTATTCAATTAAAATACATTTTGAAAACAAATTAGGGTTTTGATTAATTCAACCCTCATCAAGCCTTTTAAAAACATTTGGGCCTCTAATAGAGTGTAAGACCCAATCCTTTGTAAATACAAATCTATTTTGGGCCTCAAATGTTGTATAAGTCCCATTGTATTTCAAAAGTTCGGCGCGATTATCGCTCGTTTAAAACAAACCATCTGGTCCTCTCCTCGAGCTATAAGACCCATTCAAAATCATTTTAGGCCTCTAATAGAGTGTAAGACCCAATCCCCTTTTGAAACCAAAAAATTTTGGGCCTCAGTCATTGTATAAGACCCACAGT
Organism: Lathyrus tuberosus; assembly: GCA_022829125.1. Classification (NCBI taxonomy): domain Eukaryota; kingdom Viridiplantae; phylum Streptophyta; class Magnoliopsida; order Fabales; family Fabaceae; genus Lathyrus; species Lathyrus tuberosus. The sequence continues at coordinate 3,633,799 of JALAZF010000517.1, forward strand.
GTTTTCAAAACCTCGGCATGATCATCACCCTTTTCAAAATAAACCATTGGGTTTCTCCTTGAGCTATAAGACCCATCTTTGTTCACTTTCAATCATTTTGGGTCTCTTGAGAGAGTGTAAGACCCATCCCCTTGTACAGAAAACCTTTCTTAGGCCTCAGTCACTTGTATAAGTCCCTGTACAAAACGACAGTACGATCACTGATAAAACCCTGGGCCTCTCCTTGAGCTGTAAGCCCTAATTTTCCTTTCAAAAGCACTTTCTCCTTTGATTTTGTAACATACTGTTATTTTCAATTTCTTTGTTGAACAACTAACAAAACAACATGGAAGCTCTACAACCGAGTAAGTCTTCATTTACCTGCTTTCATTTACGGCTTTCATATATATATATATATATAACAGTATTGTGGGGCTGCTCACTGTAAGTCTTCTTTCACTTACTTTATATATTGTGTAATACTAGTATAGTTATTTAGAGTTTTCCCCAGCAACTACGTCTAGCACTAGGTAAAGCCCTGTTGATCACTCTTAAATGCAAAGAAAACTAGATCCCCATAGGATTACCAGATACAGTTTCCCTCCTCTTGGGGTTAAATAATGTGGAGACATGAAAGACAACATTCTCGGTGAACCCTTTCTCAGACTGTCACCCTTAGACATTGTCAAAGAAACTCTACTCCCCAGAGATGATCTTTTCTCCGTGAATGGCATCTCTTGAGTTTCTTCCAAATTCTCGAACTTTTCTGGCTTGATCTATTCTCAGTGAATGGCATGTCTTGAACTTCTCAGGATTTGGGGACCCACAGGCTTCTTAAAATCATCCCCGCCTCCTCTTGGGCGTTGTACAAGGACCCGTCGGCTTCTTAGAAGTTTTCACAGCATCCTCTTAGGCTTCGTATAATGATTCTTCCTCCGGGAAGATAGCCTCCTCTTGGGCTTCGTACAAATTGTCCCTTCGGCTTCTTAAAAGTTTTTCTCGCCTCCTCTTGGGCTTCGTACAAATTGTCCCGACGACCTCTTAAAGGTATAGGAACAGAAATTAGTCATCTTAATAGAACAGTCTTTCAAAGAGTCTAGATCTTTCTACCGCGAACGTACTGTCTCTTGATCTCTCTTAAGCATAGTACAAAAGATAAAACTCTAGACTTGGACAGTCTAATCTCCTTGAGTCTCGAAGACATTCTCAAGTTCCTTTTAAAAATAGGAAAAAACACCCGTAGACTTGGGCAGTCTCAATACCCTTCGAATTCCCCGTTTCCTTAAAGGAGGAAATAATCCCGGTCCTTAGATCAAATCCATGAGTACAACATTACCCATATAAGAACTGATTTTCTCTTTTAACCATTATACTGGACCTGTCACTCAACTGAAACAGTAACCATTGCCTCCTCTTGGGCTTTGTACAATGATTCTCCCCAGCGGAGCTAACCCTTTTAGCCTCCATCTCGGGCTTCGTACGAGATAAAAATCACTCTCTTGTTGAGTATAAAAGACTCTCTTGTTGAGTATAAAAGACTCTCTTGTTGAGTTAAACATTTTTAGCCTCCATCCCGGACTTCGTACGAGATACAAAATCACTCTCTTGGTGAGTATAAAAGACTCTCTTGTTGAGTCAAACCCTTTTAGCCTCCGTCTTGGGCTTTGTACAAGACACATATAAAAACACTCTCTTGTTGAGTCAACCCTTTTAGCCTCTATCTCGGGCTTCATACGAGACACAAAAGCATCCTCTTGTTGGGTCAATAGCCTCCTCTTAGGCTTTGTATAAAGAAATCCCCGTTTGATTCAATCAACCTTTTAGCATCAAATCATGCCTTGGTCACAGCATACAAACATCAACAACTCCTTTTCCCTCGTCTAATTGCTGTAAGCGGCAAGCCTCTGGATTATTTACATCCACGCCACTGTCCCTCTTTTAGCATGAGAAATTCCTAAGGAAAGATGACATTGCTCTAAACTGAGTTAAAGTCTTCTCCTTCAGGTTGAAAATCCTCTATAAAGGAAATTATGGCATTGCTGGATTCGCATATCCCAGTTAAAGTAATTCTCCTTTATAATCAGTCACCCAACAATTGTGACAAACAGACCCCTTTAGAGATGACAACTTTTCTCTAAAGTCAACACCCTTTTAGCTTCACATCTTGGGCTTCGAACAAGATACAAATAGACCCTTCAGCTTCACATCTTGGGCTTTGAACAAGATATAAACCACCTTTAGCTTCATGTCTTGGGCTTTGAACAAGACACCAAAACACCATTTCCTCCCATAGAATAGGAGGAACTACGATCGCTCTGATTTCCCTATCCCGGGAATACGTAGGCATAAGATTGAAAAAGAATCTTAGCGAGCACACTAATAAAAAAACCCCAAAGTTCCCTACCTCCAGCCAATCTAGCATAGTATCCCAACAAATTCCCCATGAACAGTCCCGATATTTCGTTTTGAACAAAATAAGAAGAGAGAGACCCACGAAATAAAGCCGCATCTATAAACCAACGGTTTTGACTGTTTAACCTCAGTATGCAAGCAGGGTTAATTGGAGACATCTATTTCCCTTCCTTCATCGGCTTCAATAGGATAAAAAATGAATCGAACTGTAGTACCAAAGCGATAGTGATTCAAAACCACTAAAACCGCGCTACACCTTTAACAACAAACACTGCCTTTTTTCTCTAGAAGCGAAATCCACTACCTCATTCGCAATAAGGACTCCATCTAACATCTGCCTACCGGGGACGAACACCGATTGGTTATTAGAGATTAAATTATGAAACACATTCTTCAACCGACCAGCCAACAACTTGGATAAGATTTTGTGGAGGCATCCCGCCAGGCATATCGGGCGGTACTCATCCAAACTAAAAGGGTTAGCTTTATTAGGGACTAAGGTTAAGAAGCTGGAAGTAATTGCCTTGTTTAACTTGTCTCTTCTATGAAATTCCTTGACGAAAAGAAAGATATCTTCCTTCATAAAATGCCAGCAGTTCCTGATGAATGTGAAATTATATCCGTCAGGGCCAGGACTTTTCGTGCCTTCGCAAGCCCAAACCTCCTCCTTGATTTCCAGTTCAGAAAACTTTTCCTCCAAGAAACTCACTTCCGCTGAAGATAATGACTTAAAATCACAGTCTTCCAACACAGGCCTATCAATATCAGGTTCTAAAAACTTGTTTCTGAAGTGGGACTGCACTTCCTCTTTAATCTCCCTTACGCCTTCCAACATACCATGTTCAGACCAAATAGAGAATATGGAATTTCTTCTTCTCCTACCTTTGATAATATTGTGAAAATAAGTCGAGTTATTGTCTCCATCCCTAATCCATCTCACTCTAGCCTTCTGAAGCAAGATTCTCTCTTGAGACGCCAAGTTAGCCCATATATCTGAAGCGACTTTACTACGAGAAATCACCAACTCTTCGATCTCTTCATCCCTACAATCTCCAAGCAAACCATATATCTCATTTAAGGTAGAAATATTCGCCTTCAGGTCAAGATTAACCTTACCGAAAACTTCCAAGTTCCACCTCCTAAGACTACCTTTCAGACGCTTGAGTTTTTCTTTAATAGCAAAGTCACTTCTACCTTCCACCTTGATATTCTTCCATTCTCTCTCAACGAAACTTAAGAAATCCTTATTCTAAAACCACGCGTTGACCACTCTAAAAGGTTTAGGACCCTAATTAGAGTTATTATTGATGAGCCAAATCGGGCAATGGTCCGATATGTCTCTATTCCCGATCCTCTACCGTACAATGTTCCATCTATCTACCAACAAATCAGAAAGTAAAAACTGATCAATTATGCTCATAACTCTCCCATCACCACTGTACCAAGTAAACCTCCCACCCTTGCAAGGAACATCAATCAACTTGGCATCCTCGATAAAACCACATAATTCCCTCATCTCAACCTCTCTACTGACAAAACTACTCCCCTTCCTATCTTTACTATTCATAGTAGAATTGAAATCCCCCCAAACACCAATCCCCGTCACAGTACTTCGATTTTAACTCAATCAGCTCCCTTCATAGAAGTCACTTAAGGTGAGTATTACAAGGAGAGTATATATTAACCAAGTAATAGAAATGGCCCTTCCATCTCACCTTCAAGCCCAAAAATCTGATGCCTCTAAAAGAGAACAATGTTTCAAAAAAACCAGATTTCCACAAGGTTAATAAACCTCCTGACTGACCTGAGGACCCTGAGTAAGACCACTCGATAGATTGCTGAGACCAGAAACTATTAGCTACCTGATTCTGAATTTCAAGAAGTTTAGTTTCTTGAATGAAGAAAACGTCTGCCCTCCCAGACTCAATTTCCAACCCAATCCTCTTTCTTTTGATTTTGCTTCCCCCTCCTCTGATGTTTAAAGATCCAATAATCATTTAGACTTCTTGATTGACGCCTTCAATGCCTCCTTGTTCTTTTTGTTAGCAACTTCCGAGTCACCAGCCGTCTTCCTTATATCTCTACTTTTAGGTTTTGAAGAAATGCCCAAATTGGAGATAGCGTTCCTCAGTTTTTCTCCCACATTTGACTCCTTGTTACCCCAAAACCTCGAATTTCCTTGTCTGATATCAGATTCGTTCGTAGATTCGCAATAAAGGATATCACCCCCTGAGAAGCTAGGTTCAGTTTTAGGAACAGGAATGCATGCGACAACCTTCGATTGTAAACCTTCATCAGAAATTTTGGAGGATTTGAGTTTCTTCTTGGGTTGTCTCTTCGTGGGTTTTCTGACTTTAGATCTAGTATTATGCTCCAAATTGAAAACCCTCAGGCCCAATACTCCCAATGAAGGCCTAGTAGAAGGCCCATTAACCCCTTGATCAGAGTCCAAGTGAATTGGAGATTCCACTTCATCTAAATTCATGTCAACTGCTTGGAATTTTCCTTTCACGTGAGTGGTCCCCTCAACTTCATTGTTAATGATGAAATTATCCTCCTCGTCTAAGTGAGAACATCTGACATATCCCATTAATACTTCACGACAAGAAGCCCTCTTCTTGACACCTACCCCTTCTAGGTCAGCTGTGACAGACGTAGCCTTTTCAACTGCCGAATCAAAGAGAGCAAAAGTATCTGAGTTGTGACTATCCAACTTCTTATTGACATGACAACTCCTTTTATCCTTGGTACACACAATCCTAAGATCATACCTACTAGGTACAGATCTCAAGATTTCTCCCTCTTCGAGGCATGTGTCAACCGGAACCTGAGTACGAAGACGGCCACTGCGTTCCTCCGGAGACCTACATTCAACTTCGACCTCTTCATAGCTCCCTTCAGCATCACCATCCCAAAGACTCTCCGCTTTAGAGCTCGAATCCGACGAAACCACCGAGGGCACCACTTCCCTAACAGCAATCCTCAGAGGAGCGTGAGAGTCTTCTATATTCTTAATCTAGAAAACCTCACCATCAATCTTCAATCTGAGGGTCTCATTAAGAACCACCGCGCATCTTGTCCTAACCAGAATTCTGGCCATATCCATACAAGCTGGCTTCATCGTGTTGTCGTCGGTGCAAACGAACGAACCCACCATCTTCGCCACAAATAAGAAAAACTGGGTATTCCACGCATGGCAGGGGATTCCGAAAGCACCTAATCCAAGTAACTCTTTCAAAGTCGACGTCCATCTCTTTCCATTTCCTGATTTCGGTGAACCACTGCTTCCACCAAGATACTCCTTCTCTGATCAGGTCAAGAATTTCACCTTCCTCCATTTCTTCAAGAAGGCAGAAGTTAGCTCCTAGAGGAGTCACTTTGATGGAGAAGTAGCCTTCCGTTTCAAAGTGCATTTAAATGTTGTAAGAGGAGCCAGGAGTCGCAACCTTAGCGATAAATGCCTTTCTAAATCTCGCTGAATCATCCTACCTGGTGTTGTACACCACTAGACAGACCTCCTTCCTCCTTTCATCCTGAGCATCTCTACCCAACCTTAGAACTTCAGAGAAGAATCTTCTGCCATCCCTAAGACGGGAGTCACCAGGGTAAGATCTATCAATCCCTGGGAAACTGCTGTGAGCGTGATCAACCTTTTTCTCGTTCGGGAATTATCCTCCTGAAGAATGTTTCCTCTGAAACCTTGGAAGGTTAGCGTAAATCTTCTTGTTCTCCAAGAAAGTGTTTTCCAATGAAACTGCTAGGTTTCTACTTTCATCCACACCAATGAATCTAGCAAAGCCAAATCTCTTTCCAAATTTATTCCTTTTGGGAGGAATAACGATTTCCACCGGTTCTCCAAATGATCGAAAAGCATCAAACATCTCCACTGCTCCGAAAGATTCCGGGATTTCTGAGAAGTAGATTGTTACAAGTTCCATACCTCCACAGCGATCACCATGCACCTTAGAATGATAAATGTCCCACCTCACATCAGGTTTCTTGCCTCCGTTGAAAACCTTCCTCTTGACTTTATGCCAACTCTCTTCTCCCATTGTTGTGATTGTCGCAATCCGAGATATTCGATTTAAAGACCATTAAATTTGACAGAACAAATGTGAATAGTTTCACTTCAAAACTCTTAGAACAAGTGAGCCGACTCAACTAGTTAGTCCGTTTTTCATCAAATCTATTTTGACATTTTTGTTAGTTTATGTTATTTCCTTCTTCCTGGCTCTCACATGTATTATTTATTCTATTAAATTCTTAATTAAGTCTTTAATTAAGTCTTTATGCTCAAATAGAGAAGTATGAGAGTTAGTTGCGAAGGATACAAGAGTTTAACTTAGCACTGATGTATAAGTGGTGGTGGAGGAGGTTTCATGCCAACCATGATGGTTTGTGGTATGAGATATTATAAGTAAAATATAGGTAAAAAAGTTGGTTATATTAAAGGAGCAAGTAATAGGGAATCAGTGTGGTGGATGGAATTGTCTAGAGTCAAGGAGAGAGCAAGGTGATCCTGGAAGATGGTTAGATGTAAATTTATCTCGTTTGGTGGAGAATAATAAAATGACATCGTTTTTGAAGGTCCATTGGCTATAAGGGATAGTTTTTGCTCTAGGTTTTGTTGACTATGTTAGTTCTGCAGCTATGCAGTATTTGTGTTGGCTAAATTTTGTTAAAACCCATATGATAGCTTTATGTCACTAAAGTTGTTTTAACATGTACTTTTGTGTATCTGCCAGAATAGTTTAGTTGCAGGTTATGGAAATGTCAAGTGTGATGTCTTGGCATGTTGTGCTGCACTAAGCTAGTATGAGTGGATGGTTATGTCATGGCAGATTCAGACATATTGGACCTCACTAAACCTGAAGGTTAAGGTTCTGTGATGTGATGTCAAACACGACGTCCAAAGTAACATTCTGTTGAGATTGTTTTGGCTTTATTTGCTGCGTATTTTTTGAAGACTGACGTGTGTTTACATTATGTTATTGGTGAGAGAAAATCATGGTCTGTCGTTCTTGGAGTAGCAATATGTTTAATAGGACGTGATTACTTGCTAAGAAGAACAGGTTAAGCAAGAAGTCCTATTGTATGCTGAGACATGTTGAGATGAGAAGTTCTCATCATCTGGAGCAACATGTTGGATAAGATGTCCTATGCTGTACCATTCGACATCGCGCCAGAACTGAAGTGGTTTGTTTATTCTGTTAGGTTTTAACTGAAGCAGAATATTCTGGAATATTATGCAATCATGAGGCGCTGATTTACAGGTCTGAATATTCAAGATGGAGAGAATATATTGAAGTCCTGAGACTTTCTAAATATGGAGATATTTTAGGAAGTTAATGATTTGATTGAAGACCTGATTTGTAGTAGAAGTTTCTGCTGATTTGTAGCAGCTGATATGTTGTGATTTGAAGCCCAAATCCAGTTGAGATGTAGGTTATAAATAGGAGTGTTTGTAACCTGATTTGGTAACGATTCCAAGATGTAAAATTATTAGGGTTTTGTTCTTGTGAACCACTCTCTAGGAGAGTTGGTATGTGTGAACCACTCGGATTGTGAGATGGTCACTGTTCTCCTCGAAGCTTTTAAGCAAGAGTGAGTATTGTTCTTGGAGGAAGCTGTTAAGCAACTCTAAGTATTGTTCTTAGTCATGTGTGTCATGTCTAGGTATTGTCATGGAAGTGTGTCTGTTATTTTTTTTGTGACTGAAGAGTTGTTGGAAATCAAGCTGTTGATGCAGTGGCTGAGGTGTTGACTGCTAGACATCATTGCGATGATTGGAAGTGAGATGGAGTCTCTTACCTAGGGAGGACTTAGGTAGAAGGGTCATTGGGTAGTGATTAAGTGAGTAGATCATCAACGGGTGTGTTGATTGTAGGGTCTATGAATTGATACTGCTGATAGTGGACTTCCTTCCTGGCTTGGTATGCCCCCAGATGTAGGTTGTTAGACCGAACTGGGTGAACAAATTCTGTGTGTTGTTTATGCTTTTCAGTACCGTTTTATTTGTTTATACCTTGCCATGCTGTTTTGTTCAGATCAGATGTCCAGACATTCTATAGGACATCTGTAGTCTGATATACCAGAATTTCAGACTATATGAGTTGGCGATAGATAGAGAACCCCTAACATTTATTCCTTGAGTAAGAGTATTTTGGCCAAATATATAATTGTGTCTTGAAGTGGTTAAGGATTCTCAACATCCAATTGAATGTCAACAATGCTCATGCCCTTTAATTTTGTGGATCATATTCTTTTAGTACGAAGGCTCGTAAGTAGCGATGTAAATGGATATCTATGGGGATGGATACTATGATATCCGTATCCGCCCTGTTGAATAAATATGATATCCATATCCGTTCCATATTCATGCGGGTATCTGTTAAGCGGGTAATTCCCGGGTTTTAAGATATCCGCGGATATTTACAAATATCCATGGATAATATTTATAAAAGTTATGTCTTGGAAAAATTATTTTTAACTTCTTTTAAAGATACAAAAAGTTATTACCACATAACATCCATACAATTCGCTCTTAATTTAACAATAAAATTTCATCACATTGATTTTCTTCTTATTCACAAAAACATAATTAGATCCACACATAAAATCCATACATTTCATTTTTAACCAAACAAATAAAAAATATTGTGATTGTGAGTTATGATGAAAGAGCGGACGATAGAGGAGTAGGAAGGGAGACACTGGTTCGACAGAGGAATGACGACACTTTGGTTGGAATGTGAAATTATTGAAGTGAGGTATGGAGTATTGAAGAGTTTAAATATGAAATGGCTTATAAAATTTGAATGAAATTTGAAAGGTTTTCTTCAAAGAAAATTTCAAAAAAAGAAAGAAATATAAGAAGACTAATTTTTTTAGAAGATGAAAAGATAAGGTATAATAAATTAATGATATTTAAATGATTTTTATAATTTATTAACGAATATGGATATCCGCGAGTACGGATATCATTAAACCCGTATTCATATCCATTAACAAATGAGTATTTAAATATCCATTTATTTTATTCATGGATATTCATTAAGCTATCTACTTCATATCCATGATGGATTTTATCCCCAGATATCTGCGGGTACATATTTCTTTGTCATCCCTACTCGTAAGTGCTTTCAAACCACCTAGTTGACGAGTATCTACTTTATTCGAAAATAAATAACTTTTTTATTACTTTTGAAAACAAAGAATCAACGCTTTCACTTTTGATAGATAAGAAAAATGTCTTTCATTGGTTGTGTCCGAAAGCCAAAAGACTAGAGACATTTATCAATTTAGATTTTTGGTGGACTAACCTGCCACTTATATTGGGTATTCTATTGTGTAATTTTGTTTGTTGCTTTTGTTTTATTTTAATTACAATCTCATTAAACTTATATTTGAGTGTACTGTTCTTTTTTATATAAATATATATTTGGCTTTTCTAAAATAAAATTTATATGAAAAAAATGATAAGTTACTTTACAAAATATCATTCTTTAATGGTATGAAAAAAATTAAAATAAAAAAAATGCTCTCTCTAAAATGAAATATAAACCAAAAGGACTTTTGAATTTTGCATAGAAAGTATATCTATAAGTCTTTCTTGTGATACAAATTTTTTAATGGCACATTTTTTTATGAACTCCTCCTTGATTGAACTTATGTGTTCTCCATAAAATTAGAATTTATTTTTATTTTTTTACTTAATAATCTTTTTAGTCTCGTATCTTAATATGATGGTTCATTTTTATTCCTTAACTTAAAAAAGTATCATATTCATCCCTTAACTCTTTAAAACGTATTATGTTAGGTTTTTCGTCTAGTTAACAACTGAAAAACTTATAAATTGATCGTTAAATTCATCCCTAATTAGATCAAAAGTACTAACATGATACGTTTTGAAGAATTAAGTGACTAATATGATACTTTTTAAGTTAAGGGACCAAAAATGAACCCTAAGGTTAACATACGAGACCAAAAAGAGTATTAAATTTTTATTTTTGGCATCTTATTATTATTATTATTATTATTATTATTATTTTTTGATAATCAAGAGACTTCCATATATAGGAGTACTAGGGATACTCCAACTCAATTACAATATGAATCCGCCTACAAAAATTCACACTGGAATTTATACCACTCGTAATAGTTACATCGAATTCTATCGTTAAAGAAAAGTGCTAACCACCATCAAGAACAAGAAATAATTCTATTAACAATCACACCCGGATCGCAAACCTCGTCATTAAACAATATTTAATTCCTCGAATACCATAAGCTCCAACTAGTAGCAAACCAAATAAAACAAGCATTTTGGATAGAGCATTTACTTCTCAAACACATAAACCATGCCAATAGAAATTCACAACAATCCTCTTTAATTACCCAAGGAATGCCTAGCCACTCCAAAACCTTCTTCCACATCATTCTACTTTTGTAACATCCACAAATAATATGGTTTGGAATCCTCTACGACCAGAAAGCAAAACACACACGCCATATCATGAGAATTATGTATAATACCTCTAGCTTCAGGATTTTTCCTAGTTGGGAGTCTATCTAACAACAACCTCCGACCAAAAACCTTCACTTTCAATGGCATATTGGTTTTCCATACCAAGCTGACCGCCCTCCTTTACTTCCTCACTCAATTCTGGATTGGATGATTGCTTTAGACTTCTGTCATAAAAGGAAGACACAATGAAGGTCTTAATGACATTCCACGGCCAGACTATTGAGTCATCAGCTCCTACCATCAGAGCAATCTCATTTAACAGTGCTATTAGTTCTGAACAACACTCAATTGACACACCATGCCCAACAAAAACTAATGCTTCAAGATCCCACTTCCACATTGCGTCCAGCCATTACCCCACCTCCTTAACCGTAATGAATTTTCTAGCTGACGCCGCAAATAGTTATGGGAAAAGCACCTTGAGAGGAATTGAGCCTAACCATTTACCCGACCAGAATGATATGTTTTCGCCATTGCCCAGTTTAAGTGAGAGTGACTCGTAGAAGGACCCATGCTTTAAATCTTCCTCAAGTAACATCAAATCCCTTCACCACAACGACTCCTTAATTTTACTTCCCGGCTCGACGACATTAAGAATTCTTTTTGAGATGACGCCATACTTGTGTTCAACCCCACCCCCCCCCCCCCCCCCCCCCCCCAAATCACTTCATTTTCATTCAACAACCTCCACAACCACTTTCCTACTAAAGCTTTGTTAAAGATCCTAATGTATTTTATCCCAACTTACCCAAGAGACACAATTCTTATCCACCGAACCCACCCACAAGAATTTGCGTTGAATTGTAATAATTTCTTTTAGAACACAAACAGGAGCAAGAAATATTGATAAATAATGAATTGGGTGGTTTGTGAGAACCGTGTTAAGTAGAGTTACTTGACCACCGATCGAAAGCATCTTACCTCTCCAACAATATAACTTGGCTTTGAATGCATTGATGATTGGCCTCCAGAAATTGCTCCTTCTATGATTACCTCCAACCGTAACGCCCATGAATTTGAACGGAACTGCTCCACGTTTGCATGACAAAAACTATGTGGCTGAACTCTAAAATGCCTCATCAACATTGACACCCAAAAGGCAACTCTTCCACGAATTAATCTTCAAACCCGAAACTATTTCAAAACCTTTAAGAATTTCTTTTACTCCCCAAAGGTTATGTCACTCCGCTTTACAAATCAACATAATATCATCTGCGAATTATAAAAGATTATAGTTGACCATATCATTTAAATCCAAGCCTCTGAGTATTCCTAAGTGAGTAGCCATTCTAATTAATGAGGCCAATTCTTCAACCACCAGAGAAAATAAAAACAGGGATAGAGGATCGGTTTGACGCATCCCCCTCGATATTATTATTATTTGCTATGGAAAAATATATTAGTTGGGAGGGAAAGTGTTGTAACTAGGATTCGATCCCTGGTAGTCACACAAGTTATAACACCGAGAACATCTTATTATAAATTAATTTTACATCTATTTCAAATAAAGAAATTATAATTTTTAATTAGAAGAGGAAACATGTACCAAAAACAAGAATCTTATCAACTTGCATTTTAAGTAGTCAACAGATACAAATTATATCTTAAATAAAAATCATTTTAATTTGTCCACAAATGCAAGCTCAACAGAAAAAGAGTTGATATTGCTAGGTTGAATGTCCACACCAGGTGTACTTGCTACAAATTACAATAAATGACAACCCCTAGTGATTAAAGCTTATCATAGGCTTTAAGGTGTTTCGTGGGGTTGAGAGCTAGCTCTCATATAAGGTGAGAAGCTACGTATATGCTTTTTTTCTATGAGAGTGAGATTGTCCTTCTCAACTTCAATGTTAAGGTATTTATAGTAGTTTTGGGCCTGAATCCTAGGTCCCTTAAGAATAGCATCCACCACTAAGAGGGTGCAGAAATGGAAAGATAATCCACCTCTATTTCGGAGAACGTGTTCAAATGAATTCCTTCGTACCATTATAGAAATAGTGACATATCATTTTCCCACTAACCCATCTTGGGCAACCATTTCTAGAGGGATCAACATATTGATTAAAAGGGTATATGAACCTAGGAAGACGTTATTGACTCAATTTAAGTCTCTCCTCCGCCTCTCCCCTTGTGGGTCCTTTTCGATTATACCAATACATAGTCCCTCAAGCACAAGGAATTGTAAAAGGCTAAGTGTTTTAGTTTCTTTTCGATCATTCAAATACCCCACAGGGGACCTTAAATGGAGCATCTTAAGTAGTGTTCAAGATGAGTTCCTTTAATAAGTCTCTATTTGAATCCCTCAGGTAACACTTTAGATGAGTTCCTTAGGAGAGACTTTAGTTAAACTCCCCTGGTGAGACTTTAGTTGAGTCCCCTCAGCGAGACTTTAGTTGAGTTTCGTAGGCGAGGCTTTAGTTGATTCCCTCGGGAAATATTTTAATTAAGCCCATCAGGAGAGACTTTAGTTGAGTCCCTCAGGAGAGACTTTATTTGAGATCCCCAGATGAGACTTTAGCTAAGTCCCTCATGTGAGACTTTAGTTGAGTCCCTCTAGCGAGACTTTAGTTGAACCCCCTTCCTAGCGAGACAATACTTTACTCTCTTAGGTGAAACTTTAGTTGAGATTCCTTATAGGGGCGGCATTTATGTTACCCATTTCTAAGTTGGTACTGATCTCCTTGTGGAAGCCTAAAATCCATATTTCCCTTTTTAAGGCAGCAAGAATCTTACTGTGGAAGTCCAGCATTCATGTTACCCTTTTTTATGCGGAAAGAATCTTCCTGTGGCATTCGTATATGGTTTCCTCCAAATTTCTTCAATTAACTTGCTAATTAAGAATTCGGCGAAGCTGTAAGTCCTGTGTTTTTGGATTGGCTGCATTTTGGTAAAACAACATGTTGTTAGCAAGATGTTGAACCAGATGTTCTGCCATGTCACTCAGACATCATGTTCCACATGATGTTGTGACATGTTCCAGGACATGTTATACCAGATAGTTAGGGCATGACTGTTTTGGTAATTTTAGTGTGATTTTTTAGTGTGTTCTGATGCACACGTGGGTGACTTTTATGGGAGTATATTGTAGGAATTTCTGTTTTTGCAGATTCTGTTACTTTTCATAAAAAGGATCCTTGAGCCTTTTTAGGAAAGTTTGTATTTTTCTCCTATTATAACACAGGTTGATTTGCAGCCAGTTTATACTGATTGTTGCTATTTGTGTGCCTCAAGAAGCCCAAGTCCAGTAGGTCTGAAGGCTATTTAAAGAGAAGAAAAACCTTATTGGAGTAAGAGAGCATATCGTGAAGAATTTAGAGAATTAGGATTAGCCGTTGTTTTGGTTGGTCCCTAGGGTTTTCATTTGTTAATTGTATTTCACTCATGTATCTTCTGATGCATTGAGTTTGACTGATTGTTCATTGTTCACTCTAAGCTTTTAAGCAAAGAGTGTATTGTTCTTGATTGAAGCTTTTAAGCAAGATCAAGTATTATTTTGAAAGTGTGATCTTATGTTTCTATTGTTTATTTTATATACAGTTATTGGGATTGGGGTTGTTTGATATCACTGAGGTGATTTAGGAAGTGAGAGGGGATTCTCATATTTAGATGGTGATTTCTAGGTAGAAGTTGCATTGGGTAGGGATTAAGTGAGGAGATGTAAACTGAGATTGTTTAGCTTTGAATTAATACTACTAATAGAGGATTTTCTTTCTGGCTTGGTAGCCCCCAGACGTAGGTGAGTTGCACCGAACTGGGTTAACAACTTTGGTGTTATTTATTTTCTGCAATTTACAGTTTTTATTGTTGTGTGTTTAAGTTGTGTTTTGATCCCAGTGTTGTGATATTTGTCTCGACATCTGGTATCTGCGTGCCAGAATTTCAATTGGCATCAGAGCAGGTCACCCCTGTTCTGTTTTTGGGTGAGCTCCAGGAAGTTTGTATTCTGGTACTATGGACAAGGAATGAGGAGGAAATATTAATAGGCCTTTAGTTGTAGATGGCACAAATTATGACTATTGGAAGACACATATGGTGGCTTTCCTAAAATCTATGGATAACTATGATTAAAGATAAATATGGAAAAGAAACCCTGAAGCCAGAAGAATATTAGACCAAGGAGGAAGATGAGACAGCTCTTGGAAACTCCAAAGCCTTGAATGCATTCTTCAATGGAGTTGACAAGAATATGTTTAGGCTGATATACACTTGCACTGTGGCTAAGGATGCTTGGGAAATTCTCAATACAACTCATGAAGGGACACCCAAGGCGAAGATGTCCAGGCTTCAGCTTCTCACTACCAAATTTGAGAATCTAAGGATGAGTGAAGAAGAAAGTATTCATGACTTTCACATGAATGTGCTTGAGATAACTAATGCCTTTAGTGCTTTGGGAGAAAAGGTTTCTGAAGAAAAAATGGTCAAGAAGATTGTTAAGTGTAAATTTTGACTTAAATTGAACCATCTTTCTTGGCACTTTTCAACTCAATTCTCTTGTTTTCATAGATTTAATTCATGTTCTAGTGTGATTCTTCAATTATATTGCAAATACCTTTGGTACTTGTAATTTGTGTGTTATTGTGTAGAAAAAGGCATTAAGTCATCAAAGAAGTAAGACACAAGAAAAGAGATGCAAGTTGCCAAAGGAAATGAAGAAACTTCAGAAAGTTTGCTTTGCGAACTTGCCAGCGAAGGTTTGCTTTGCGAACTTTCCAGCGAATACTCCCAGACTTGAGGCAGTAGGAAAAGTCACCTAAGTTTGCAATGCGAACTTTCCAACGAATGTTCGCTTTGCAAATAATTATCCGCATTGCGAACTTATGCAGAATCGCAGAGGCGGTTTAACTGTTCAGAGGAACATCAGGTGCCTAATTTGGTGTTTGCTAGGCGAATAATTTGTTCGCAGTGCGAACATGACAGATCCTGAATGTATTATATATATATATATATATATATATATATATATATATATATATATATATATATATTTTACACTTTTTAGTAATTAGTTGGATATTTTTCAGCATAGAACTTTATCTCTCTTCATTTCAAGAATATTTTAGAGAGAGAAACTCAAACCCTAAGAGGGAGAAGGTAAGATCTTTGACCTCTTGTTGGGGTTGGGATGTAATCTTTTGATACCTTATGTATTTCATCTAATATATGTTTGTGAACTAGTTTTGATTCTCTATTGTTGGTTGTCTTTGATTGTTTATTTGTTGGTCTTGACAAAACCTTTTTCAAATCTTTGGTCTTAGATTTTCATCTATCAATGAGAAAACTTTTAACATGGTTTTGTGAGTTGATATTCATTTGCATATTAGCTTTTTAGCATTGTGTTGATTGTTAGTTTGAATTTCTTCTAGTAATTAATGCAATAAAGACCGTGATAATGCTTGATGAACTGTATTGCGAGGATGCGTGATTATAGTGAGGAAGAACGATGTTCACATACATTTGGCAAATTAGATGAATACATGTAAAAAGGGTTAATCATATGTACGTATTCTGATCATAGATTTGTATATGAATTACTCATTAGTTTGATATGGATGTTATAGTAATATCTATTGGGTCTAGATGCCAGAAATGGATGTAGGCTTAACATTCATGTAGGTTTTAAATACTTTGTATTAATTGGTAATGTGCGAGAGCAATTATTGATCGGTACAAAATCACTCACAACATGCGGGGACCGAGAGGATATATATGTCGTGAGTGATACGTGAGGATATTAGACGAATGATTGATTTGTGTTTACTTGATTAGAAGAATGCATGTGTTATCAATTGATGAGATCCAATCCCAACAAGGCTCCGTTTATAATTCAGTCTTTACTTTATATTTTCCGTCTTTACATTTTCTGCTTTTATTTATCGTTCCTTAAACCTTTTAACCAAAACTTTTGCACCATAAGCTTACAAATACAAACTTCGGGAAATGCCAAGACTCACTACCGTAGTCACGGTACCACCCCCTGTGGTGCACACTGTCCCGGAAGGACATATTCCACAAACACCTTCTGGTAAGAAGGAAACTATGTTTGACAGAATGGAGGAATTCCAGGAGCACTTCTTGGAAATGCAGAAGGAACTGCAAGCCATTCGCGGTCAAGATCTATTTGGAAAGTACGCCGCAGATCTCTGCTTGGTCCCAAATGTGAAAGTCCCGCACAAATTTCAAGTTCCTGACTTTGAAAAGTACAAGGGTAACTCTTGCCCTCAAAGCCATCTGGTGATGTACGCTCGGCGGATGTCAGCTCAGACGGAGAATCAGGACCTACTGATTCACTACTTTCAGGATAGTTTAACCGGTGCCGCACTCAAATGGTACATGGGTTTAAACCGTACTACAATCAGTACATTCAGAGATCTTGGCACTTCCTTCATCCAACAATAAAAATACAATTTGGACATGGCACCCGACAGAGATAAACTCAGATCGATGTCGCAAAAGGACAAGGAAACCTTTAAGGAGTATGCTCAAAGGTGGCGTGAAATCGCCGCTCAAGTTTGTCCACCTCTTGAGGAAAAAGAGATGACAAAGATCTTCTTAAAGACCTTAAGCTCATTTTACTATGACCGAATGGTTTCCAGTGCTCCCAGTGATTTCACCGAGATGGTTGGCATGGGCGTACGTCTTGAGGAAGCCGTCCGAGAAGGACGTTTGGTAAAAGACACTGGATCGACGAGCGGTACTAAAAAATACGGTAGTGTTCTCCCTAAGAAAAAAGAGCAAGATATTGGGAATATCTCTCTCGGAAAGCAAAGGCGACGTTATCAACCGGTTGCAGTTGTGACTCCTGCTATAAACCCTGCGTCTATTCCTACGTATCAACCTCAGGTTACGCAGAGCCAACTTGACCAACAAAGGACACAACAGCCTCTTCAGCAGGCTCGTCCTCCATATAACAACAACCGTACAACACGGCCACCAGGATTTGATCCTATACCCGTAACGTACGCAGAGTTGTTTCCGTTACTACTGGCTAAGTGGCACATTCAGACTAAATCTCCTCTTACAGTACCGAAAAATCCTCCTTTTTGGTTTAAGGTGGATCAGACATGCCCTTATCATCAAGGAGGTCCAGGGCATAACATCGAGACTTGTCTCAATTTCAAGTCCGGCGTGTAAAAACTTGTTAGGAGCGGGGTCTTGTCTTTCAAAGATACAAATCCTAATGTTGTTACGAACCCGCTGCCTCAACATGAGAAAGCTGCAGTCAATTTGATAAAAGGAGAGACTAACGATGTCTATCAAATTCACGATGTACTCTTGTTGAAAACCAATTTGGTCAAGATGCATTGTAGATAGAGTGGATATGGCCATGTGCCACCACATAATTATCACCAGTGTGATATCTGCTCTAAAGACAATTAAGGATGTTCTGTAGTGCAAGCAGCTCTACAGGAACAAATGGATCTCGGATGGATCCAAGAGCACCGAGTTCGTGGAGTTAACATGGTCTACACGAATTCCAACGTCATTCAGAACCACGATATCCGTGCAATGAATGTCAACTTGGTGGCGATGCACTCAAGGCAAAGCCAGTATCATAATCTGCCACGGCATGATTACAGTTCTTGTCTGACTTGCTCGGTAAACAAACAGGGTTGCTCTTTTGTACAAGAAGCCCTCAAGCGTCAGATGGATCTTAGATGGATCCAAGACTACCATGATAGGAACCCTTATTAGATCAATATGGTTCAGATCTTCGATATTCGCGTGATGAATACCAACCTGGTAGAGTTACATGCTGAGCAGGTCCGACTCGGATTCTTAATATCACATACCTATCAAAGCTGTAAGGAAGGTTGCGAAAACGATCGAGGTTGTACCCTTGTCCAGGAGGCACTTCAACACTTGTTAAATCACTGGTGGATGCCAATCTACATGGATGAATATACTCAGCAAATTAGTATCAGTAATAGAAACCCCACTCGACGTCAGAGTCAGGATGTCCGATCTGTGGAAGCTAACCTAGTCAGGTTACATTGTATTCAAAGTGGGCGTGGCCAGGTGCCACCACACAACTATGAACGTTGCGGCGTCTGTTCGGAAAGTAACCAAGGGTGTTACCTTGTGAGAGCAGCTCTTCAGGATCAAGTGGATCGTGGAGAGATTCGACCATATCCGGGTTCTGGACCCATCAACTGGACTCCGAACTACCTTGCCGATTAAGCTGAGGATGTTGTCACAATCTCTCGTCATCATAGGACCAGGGATGTTTTTGCCATCATCCCTCTACTTGACGAATCTAAAGTTCCCAACCGGGAAAGGATCGAGATTAATTATGATGGTCAGAAAAATCAGAAGGTTCCCATAGTCATCTATCTGCCGGGACCATTACCGTATGAATCAACTAAGGCTATCCCTTACAAATACGGTGCAACGACTATTGAGAATGGAAAGGAAATTCCATTACCCTCCGTCGTGAATATTGCAGACATCAGTCGTGTAACACGGAGTGGTAGAATCTTCAACCGAGGAGTTGGAGAACATAACAAGGAAAAGGAACTTCAGACAGAAGCTCCCGATCCATCAGTCGGTCAATCCAGTAATCCTGACCTTTCGAAAAATAATGATGAGATGCTGAAGCCCATCCAAAGGAGTGAATACAACATTATGGATCAACTGTTACAAACTCCTTCAAAGATCTCGGTATTATCACTGTTACTCAGTTCAGAAGCCCATAGGGAGGCTCTACAGAAAGTCTTGGAGCAAGCCTTTGTGGAATAGGATGTAACGATTAGACAGTTCGATAGTATTGTCTCTAACATCACTTCCTGCAATAATTTGGGATTTAGTGATGAGGAATTACCCGAAGAGGGTCGCCGTCATAACATGGCGCTCAATATCACAGTTAACTGCCAGGACGATGCTTTAGCCAGCGTACTGGTAGACACAGGGTCAGCCCTAAATGTTATGCCGAAGTCCACTTTAATGCAATTATCATTCAAAGGCCCTCCGATGAGAATCAGCGAGGTCGTCGTCAAAGCGTTCGACGGATCCAGAAAAACAGTTATCGGCGAAGTTGATCTTCCCATAACTATTGGTCCTCATACTTTCCAAGTCACTTTCCAGGTCATGGACATCCGGGCAACGTACAGTTGTTTATTAGGAAGACCTTGGATACATCAGGCTGGAGCGGTCACTTCAACCCTCCACCAAAAGCTAAAGTTCGTCAAGAACGATCAGCTTGTCACAGTCTGTGGAGAACAAGCCTTGCTTGTGAGTAACTTATCATCATCTGCTGGTATTGAACCCGAGGAGGTTATTGAAACTCAGTTCCAAGCACTGTCGGTGAGCAAGGATAACCAGTTCAAAGGAGGAACCTCGATTTCCTCATACAGCGATGCTATCAAAGCGGTCGAGAGTACCGATACAACAGGATGGGGACAACTTGTCATTCCTACTAGCAATACAACAAAGAAGGGTCTTGGTTTTTCTGCAACCTGTACCCAGATAGCTGCCAACAATGAAAGTCTTCATCCCCTTCAAAACTTCTTCCACAGTGGAGGTTTTCTTCACCCGGTGTCTCAAGCAGTACATGCTATCAATGAGGAAGATCCCTCTGACACAGGTGAAGAATGGAAGTCCTACCTTAACAGAGAAGGTTATATGTCTCAGGAAGAGGTGCCTATACCATTTTGCTTTCCCGTACAGAGTTCGAGATTTATACCAAGGTCAGATGTCGAAATGATATACGGGGATTGTGATCCGGAAGGATGTCGTGCTCCACCAAATTCATTAGAGGAAGGCACTCCGATGAAAGACAATTCTGACTACACCTACTATGGCCCAATGGATGGTCTGCCAATGTGGTAACCTTACCCAGGAAACTTGGGGCAAGAGAGTCAGCCGAACAATGAAAATCAGCTGACCGTCATTGAATAGAATACCTGTGTCCCCACCACGCCATGGGATCAACACTCAGGTCATTCAGAAACTACTCAACATGAAGATGAATTTGCAACGTTTGCAGGACTTGAATTCATCAACTATGCTTTTCCCGAGGTCAACGTCATCGAGAGGGATGACTCCTCCAGTTCCAAAGAAGTTTGGGACACCTTGGGACAACCAAGTGGAAAATACGACCATATGGTCAAGTACACCGCTCCCGAAAGCTCTCGTATCAGGCTCAAAGATATCCAGCCTACTGGATGGGGAGATACAGCTGAGAGCACAAATACTATGCAAAATGCAACTGAAGAATTCTCCTACGACAACTCTGCCTGGGAGACAGATTCCAATGATCCTGCTCCACCAGAAATCAGCGTCATTTCTAAAGACAAATCAAGGAAGGTGCCAGACTTTGTGATTCACCGAGGAGTTCGCCGCCAATGGGTTGCCGTCGAGGTTCAGAAGATCGTTCATCAGTCAAAGTAATTGCCATCTTTAACCTTTCACCCTGCCCAGGTGAAACGGATGTTTTGATAGGGCTCGCTTTCTGTAAATTTCCCTCTTCGCTTCGCCCAAAGCGACATAGTTTTGTTTTATAGGGCTGTAGTTTCAAGGATCGACTTGTTCATTAATAAAATAACGTTGTTCTGTAAATTCCGCATTAATTGCTGTTTTCTCTTTTTGCTTTTTCAGAAAATGGTAATCCTAAAAAACAATTCAAATAAAAACAAGCAGTAAAATAAAACACTGCACACACTTGCATTTTTCTCTATCTCTTCTAAACACGAATCATCACGTCATGCAGATTGCTTGTTTTAAACCCCGTTGAAACATACGATCCGATGCCTTCTCCCAACTTTGAGTTCTCGGTATTCGAGGCTGAAGAAGAAAATGACGACAAAATTCCAGAAGAGATCTCTCGACTACTCAGACAAGAGGAAAGGTCCATTGAACCTCACAAAGAGCCGTTGGAAACGGTAAACTTGGGTTCAGAAAAAGAGAGAAAGGAAATCAGGATTGGGGCACTGCTCAGTCCAACTGCCAAAGAGAGTTTGATAAAGCTTCTCAGAGAATTTCCCGATGTATTCGCTTGGTCCTATCAGGATATGCCAGGGTTGGATACCAGCATCGTGGAACATCACTTACCATTGAGATAGGAATGTCCGCCAGTAAAGCAAAGGTTGAGACGCACTCACCCGGACATGGCCATCAAAATCAAAGAGGAGGTACAGAAACAGATTGACGCGGGTTTCCTCGCTACATCTGAATATCCTCAATGGTTAGCCAACATTGTACCTGTTCCCAAAAAGGACGGAAAGGTCAGAATGTGTGTCGATTACAGGGATCTGAACAAGGCAAGTCCAAAGGACGACTTTCCCTTACCACACATTGACATGCTGGTTGACAGTACAGCAAAGTTCAAAGTTTTCTCCTTCATGGATGGATTCTCGGGCTATAACCAGATCAAAATGGCGCCGAAAGACATGGAGAAAACTTCGTTCATTACCCCATGGGGTACCTTTTGTTACAAGGTAATGCCGTTCGGTTTGAAGAATGCCGGGGCAACCTATCAAAGGGCCATGACTACTCTGTTTCATGACATGATACACAAAGAAATCGAGGTATATGTCGATGATATGATTGCAAAATCTAAAACAGAGAGTGAGCACGTTGAACATCTGTCAAAATTGTTCGAACGTCTAAGAAAATTCAAGCTCCACTTGAATCCCAACAAGTGCACCTTCGGTGTCCGTTCAGGGAAACTATTAGGGTTCATCGTCAGCCAGAAAGGAATTGAGATTGATCCTGACAAGGTCAAGGCCATTCAAGAAATGCGTTCTCCGAAAACTGAAAAACAAGTCAGAGGATTCCTGGGACGTTTGAACTACATCTCCAGATTCATATTCCTCATGACTGCCACGTGTGCGCCGATCTTCAAATTACTCAAAAAGAACCAGGATTGCGTTTGGACAGAAGATTGTCAAACTGCCTTCAACAGTATTAAGGAATATCTATTGAATCCTCCGATTCTATCACCTCCAGTGGAAGAAAGACCACTGATTATCTACCTCACAGTCCTAGAGGACTCAATGGGATGTGGGCTTGGCCAACAAGACGAAACCAAAAGGAAAGAGTCTGCCATCTACTATCTAAGGAAAGAGTTCGCCAATACATGATTCATCACACTACTTGGTTAATCTCCGAAATGGATCCAATCAAGTATGTCTTCGAAAAACCTGCTCTCACGGGAAGGATTGCCCGTTGGCAGATGCTGTTATCAGAATATGACATAGAGTACCACGCTCAAAAAGCCGTTAAGGGAAGTATTTTAGCTGATCATTTGGCTCATCAACCGATTGATGATCAAGAATCAATCGGGTTTGACTTCCCAGACGAAGATGTGATGTATCAAAAAATTAAAGATTGCGATGAACTGTTACCCAGTGAAGGGCCAGAACCAGGTTCCCAATGGGGACTTATCTTTGACGGAGCACTTAATCATTATGGAAACGGAATTGGGGCAATCATTGTTACCCCTCAGGATACCTACATTCCTTTGACCGCTAGACTTACGTTCAAATGTACGAACAACGAGGCCGAATACGAAGCTTGTATCATGGGTCTCGAAGAAGCAATTGATTTAAGGATCAAAAATTTGGACGTATATGGCGACTCAGCTCTGGTTATCAATCAGATAAAAGGAGATTGGAACACATACCAATCAGGATTGATCCCTTACAAAGACTATGCAAGAAGGTTGTTACCCTTCTTTAACAGAGTCGAGTTTCATTATATCCCTCGTGAGGAGAATCACATGGCTGATGCATTAGCCACTATCTCTTCCATGATTAGTGTAGGTCAATGGAACGACTTACCTAAGATCGACATAATGCGCCTTGAACGGCCTGCTTACGTCTTCGCAATTGAAGCTGTCATAGACGACAAACCTTGGTATCATGATATCAAATGCTTCCTTCAGAAAATAGAGTACCCACCTGGGGCACTAAGGAAGGATAGAAAAACCCTCAGAAGATTGGCTGGAAGCTTCTTCCTGAGCGGCGACACTCTCTATAAGAGAAATTTTGACATGGTCTTGCTCTGATGCGTCGACAGACCAGAAGCAGACATGCTTATGAAAGAAATTCATGAAGGGTCCTTTGGAACTCATGCCAACGGACATACAATGGCGAGAAAAATTCTGAGAGCAGGGTACTACTGGTTGACCATGGAATCTGACTGCTACAAGTACATGAGGAGATGTCACAAATGTCAAATATACTCCGACAAAATTCATGTACCGCCATCACATCTCAAAGTTCTTTCTTCCCCGTGGCCTTTTTTCATATGGGGAATCGACATGATTGGCATGATTGAACCTAAGGCTTCAAACGGACATCGGTTCATCCTGGTAGCCATTGACTACTTCACCAAGTGGGTCGAAGCAGCGTCATACGCTAATGTAACCCGACAAGTGGTGGTCCGATTTATCAAAAACAATATCATCTGCCGTTATGGTGTTCCAAGCGAGATCATTACTGATAATGGATCTAACTTGAACAATAAGATGATGAAAGAGTTGTGCGCAGAGTTCAAGATTGAACGCCATAACTCATCTCCCTACCGACCCAAGATGAACGGAGCGGTAGAAGCGGCTAACAAGAACATCAAGAAGATCGTTCAAAAGATGGTTGTAACCTACAAAGATTGGCACGAGATGCTACCCTTTGCTCTTCACGGTTATCGCACATCTGTCCGTACTTCAACAGGGGCTACCCCTTTCTCTCTAGTATATGGCATGGAAGCAGTGCTCCCCATAGAAGTAGAGATCCCGTCAATCCGAGTATTGATGGAAGCTAAGCTCACCGAAGCTGAATGGTGTCAAAGTCGACACGACGAACTGAATCTGATCGAAGAAAAGTGAATTACGGCACTATGCCATGGCCAGTTGTATCAACAGAGAATGAAGAGGCCGTTCGACAAAAAGGTTCGACCCCGTGTCTTCAGAAAAGGAGACCTCGTGCTCAAGAAAATTCAATCATTTCTCACTGACTCTCGGGGCAAATGGACTCCGAATTATGATGGCCCCTATGTGGTCACGAAAGCTTTCTCAGGCGGCGCCTTGAGACTCGCAACCATGGACGGAGAGGAATTTGTCTACCCCACAAATGTTGATGTAGTCAAGAAATACTTCGCCTAAACTAAAAAAAATGTCTCGGTGGATTGAAAACCCGAAAGGGCGGTCCAGGCAAAAGTTAGAGACATAAAAAGAAAAAATCATCCCGTTGGATTGGAACCATCATAGTACAATCCAGGCAAAAATTAGGGATAATGGCAAGTAACTATGTTCAATAGAGGCAAGCCCCTCAGCAGCAGCAGTTATACCATCCATTGGAGGAAAACTCCAGTCAAGGTCATCTTCAACAGAAGCTCAGGATGTCCCGAATTCAAAGTTGGTAGAAGGATAGTGGTCGTTATGATTCAACGTAGCCCTTTTCCCTGTATATTACCATTTTTTAACTTTGTAAATACTCAATGGAATCACGCGTTTGGCTGATCTCCATTTTTTCAAAAAAAATTGAGCCCTTGTGCTTTTGTTTGTAATTCTTATTTGTTTTAGCTTTACAGAACGACGTTGTTAACATGATTAACGATTCTTGAAATAAAACAAAAATGAATTTACTTGTTAAAACTTTTTCTGCTTTTAAATTAAAGACGGCAATTTCTTTTGACTATTGAACATCAGAAGAACATCGGTCGCTTCTCCAGAAGTAATCGAACCTCAAAGTGCAGAATCAAAGTACTCCTTCTAACCCAGTACGCCTGAATAAAGGGATCAACTGTGTCAGAGACCTTGTTTCGTCTGACACGCCTCGGCTGAGTTCTTACCTCCTAAGCCCGATCAACGGTATTCCCCGTAGGGACTATCTTTCCTAAGCAAGGTGGAATTGCTATCTTGAACTAGTGATATTTCTATACGCCCATGATGGCCGAGTATCCAGTCGTGTTCACCCGTCGGTTTGTATGTCGCGTCAATTTTGTCAGCATAAACATACACACATCATGCATTATTGATTTGCATTCACATTTCATATTGCATCACTATCACTCTAGTCGGCCTTGTCCCCTAGTGATAAAAGTCCTCTCAATCGAGTTGTCAGCCCTTTCCTCGTCAGGAAGTGTTACGTCTGAACATTCTCTCTCCTCCAGTTTTATTTCTGGATTGAAGTGGGGTCCTCGACCACTTTGATAACTTGAACCTCTGAAAGACCAGAGAGCCCTCAGTTAACATCACTCTTCGCCATTGAAGATGATATCCTTGTTTTCCTGGATTAAAGAAAATCCCGAGAAAAGCCTCCTAAATCGAAGATCCGACAGTACGGAAGTTCAAAATTGGATCACATCATATGGCATTTCTCCGGGAAGATCCCGAGAAAAGTATGATGTAAGACCCCTAAGCGACAACAGTCTCCCAAGAGACTCGCTTTCCCCAGTAGAAACAAATGGCGTCTCCAACAGAGAAGTTTATGCAACTCTACAGCTCAGGCAACTGGGTTTCCCCAGCAAGTCTGACATCAAAACTTTTTCCACTCAAATGGCATCTCCCCAGGAAAATTCGGCGAGAAGTTTGAAGGAAAGCCGCTACGAATAGCGTCCCTTGTCAGTAAAGTTTATTGACATCAGAAACTAAGACCAGTTCCTGTGTAGGAAACCAGGATCGAGGGGAAGTTTACATCAGAAACTAAGACCAGTTCCTGGGTAGGTAACCAGGATTG
Source organism: Lathyrus tuberosus (assembly GCA_022829125.1). Taxonomy (NCBI): domain Eukaryota; kingdom Viridiplantae; phylum Streptophyta; class Magnoliopsida; order Fabales; family Fabaceae; genus Lathyrus; species Lathyrus tuberosus. The sequence continues at coordinate 3,660,394 of JALAZF010000517.1, forward strand.
AGGGGAAGTTTGTTTCAGAAACTAAGACCAGTTCCTTGGTAGGAAACTAGGATCGAGAGGAAGTTGACAAAAGAAAACTGAGACCAATTCCTTGGCTGAAGACCAGGATCGAGGGGAAGTTTACCTTTTCTAAGCATCATTGCTCAGCAAAAGAAGATGAATGTGATCCGCCATTCATAACCACCATCAAAATTTCGGGTATTCCGATATTTAATCCTCTTGCACCCCGAATGCCCGAATACCTTCGTCATTCACACCTTTGGGTCCAAGAAGATTAAATAGGGGCATCTGTCATACCCCAAATTTTGACCATAATATTTCCCATCATTGTGAAAATCATCATCACAATATGGAGGAACCATCATACTTCATCAGTCTCCCCAAAGATGGGTGAGCACCCACTACAATCAAAATTAGGGTTTCAAGCCCTCTCAGAGTTCATAGACAAAGGATCAATCAAGGAATGACATGATCTTCAACTTGTCTAAACCTCTCAAACATCCACAATGGATCAAAAGGACTCCCACTTAAAGGATTAAGCACAAGGCTGCTCCCTTCTAGGTGGATTAAGTCTCAAGATCGACAGTGTCACCAAATTAGGGTTTTTGTCGACCAGGGTCTCCAGATGGAAATTTTTCATCTGGGCACAAGCCAATGATCCAAAACATAACCTAATATACTCCATGGAACCTCATGGACCCAATCACCAAGTCAATTTTGCCTCAGGGGATGCATTCATCAAAAATCAGGAATTAGGGTTTCTTGACCTAATTCACCCCTAAGTTGACTTTTGGGACAAACCATGAGCCAAGACCTCAAGAGAGGGTTTGAGGGTCTCTAATGAACTATATTGATCCATTTGGAACAATGGATTAATCCAAGAAGCTTGAGCAACAAGTCTCAATTTCATCTGCACCACAATTAGGGTTTTAAGGAAAAAGTCAACTGTAACTTTGACTTTTGACCAGGACATGCTCCCAAGCCCTAAGACATGATCCAATATACCCTATAACACCCATGGAACATGTCCATCAAGTTTGATTTAGGTCAAGGACATGATTTCCTGAAGAATTGCACAGTTTGGAATTCATCTGATAAAAAGTCAACTGTGCACAAAAGTCAACTTTGACTTTTTGAGATTTTTCACCAAAATGGATTTTTAACCCTAAAATGATGTTAATGTATGATTTGAATCATCATTCATCAAGAAAAATCAAGAAAAGTTGGATAACTTGTAAAAGGGGTAACCATAAAAACTTAAAAAATTTTCTAAGTTAAAAATAAAGTGACAAGGGTACCAACTTTGGAGGATCATAACTCCTAAACCACAAAGCCATTTTTCCTCATCCAAATATGGATTTGTAGCCCTCATTACCCTCTACAAAAACTTCAACTAGACCTAAGTCCAATTCATTAAGGATTTTGAGTTATGGAGTGATCAAAATGGCTGAAAAGTGAAAATGTCACTTTTTCCAACACTTAGTGAAATTTTCACTAAGCCCAAATCTGCCTTCACTTTTTGCCAAATGTAGGGGGATTTTTCACTTGGATTCAAAAGAGATCAAAACCAAATATGTTCAAACAGTTGTTGTATCATAAGGGCTTTCCAAAATGGTCAAGAACATTACCAAATTCAACTTACACCATGAGATATGACATTGGCAAGTTGCCTTGCTGAAATCTGTCAAAGGCAAGGCAGAATTTGCACTTTTGCTCGATTTGCCAAAATCAGCCAAATCCAAATGCTCCTATCCACTTGGACACATCTGAGGATTGAATCTAAAGGGGACAATCACTGAGCCAAGCCTCCAAAGTCCATGGAACAAGAAATAGCATGTTGAACCTAGAATGGCCAAAATAGGGACAAGACTCCAAATTTGGATTGAAGCATTCAATGGAAGCATCAAGGTGGCATGGACTGAGCCATTCTCATCTGAAATCAGTCAAGACTTATCCAAGACCAAGGGAACCAAAGCTCTGTGCCCTAACCTCTAGTCAATGGCTAGAGGAGACTTGGATTTTCATTTGCCAACATTGGCCAAACCTACTTAGCAGTTGCCATTCACTATTCCTTGCAAAACAAACTTGCTCTACTATAAATAGAGCTCAATTGTGATCAGTTTGAGTACACTAAAGCCATCAAACAGATGCTTTCCTCAAAATCTCTTCTTTCACTCCAATTTTGCCTTCTAAGGCAAGCCACTATCGGGTTTTGAGTTTGAGAGCTTTTCCAATCAAACCAATCACTCACACACCTCACATACATCATATAGAAGTGATCTAAACACTCACATAACATCTGGAACACAGATTTCACAAAATCACCAGCCAATTGCTCAAGTTCTTGACAGTTTTGCAGTTGAGGTGCCATCTTCAACTCCAAACCATTTCAATCCATTCCAAGCACTCAGACACATCACTTGGCACCTAGGGAAGCTATCCAGATCATTGGAACCTAGCTGTAACACCTCCAACACAAAACACGATCACCAGCTGCAAGTGGTAAGCATGAGCTCTTCTAACTCTATGATCCATGCATTTTTTGCTGCACAATAATTTGGCCATATGTTCATAATCATGCATGGAATGTTTCCCCTTAATTAATTGCATTGTTTGAATAGTGTATCAAAAATCCTAGCCTTCATGCAGAAATTAGGGTTCTTGAGGATTTTTCATGATTTCTTGTTATATGTTTAATTTAAATGAAATTAATTGACATAGACATGATCGTGAGGTTGAGACAAGCTTAATGATATGTGGATTGCATGTTATAATCAAGTATTCAGTGAGATTGGAGAGAAAATGCAAATCTGGACAAGCCCAGAACACGCGCGTGTTCTTGGTGTGTTCTTGGCGCCTTTTTTCAAAATTTGAATATTTGAATTTTGTGATTTTATTTAATTGATTCAAAAATTAATTTCTCTCTGAGTTTTAATGATTTTGAGTTGATTCTTTTTTTAATAATTCACAAAAATGTTAAAATATTTTATTTTCCCAAAAAATCCAAAAATATTATTTATTTTGTATAATTGATATTTTTGCAAAGAATTAATGTTTTAATTGTTTTTAACATTTAAAATATTTTTTCCACATTGATTTTGCAACTTTTAATTCTTTCTAATTATTTTGTAGGTCGATACTTAATTTTTGAAGCATTAATCCAAGATCACAATTTGTTTTTCATATGTTAAACAATTTTGATCATTTTAATTGAATTTTTATTCAATTAAAACACATTTTGAAAACAAATTAGGGTTTTTGGATTAATTCAACCCTCACAAATCATTTTCAAAACACTTTGGGCCTCTAATAGAGTGTAAGATCCAATCCTTTTTTTTACCAAATCACTGTGGGCCTCATTGTATTGTATAAGTCCCGATACCGTCAAAAAACAAACGGCGCGATCGTCGCCTTTTTAAAAATAACCATAGGCCTCTCCTTGAGCTATAAGACCCATTCAAAATAGACAACTAGAACTAGGTGACGCCATTTCGTTTATTCGTAGAAATAGACAACTAGATCCCCAATAGGATCACCAGATACAGTCTTCTCTTCGACTGTCCTCATTAGGAATTGTCAAGAAACTCTACTCCCAGAGATGAATGTATTCTCCGTGAATGGCATCTTTGAGTTTCTTCCAAATTCTCGAACTTTCCTGACTTGATCTATTCCTTGTGGATAGCTTGCCTTGAATTTCTCGGGGTTTGGGGACCCATCGGCTTCTTAAAAGCAATCGGCCTCCTCTTGGGCATCGTACAAGGACCCATGGGCTTCCTAAAAGCTTCCATCCTCCTCTTGGGCTTAGTACAAGGACCCGCCGGCTTATTAGAAGTATTCACAGCCTCCTCTTAGGCTTCGTATAATGATCTCTTCCTCCGGGAATGATAGCCTCCTCTTGGGCTTAGTACAAGGACCGCTCGGCTTCTTAAAAGTTTCCAGCCTCCTCTTGGGCTTCGTACAAATTGTCCCGACGACCTCCTAGAGGTATAGGAACAGAACTTAGTCATCTGCATAGAACAATCCTTTCATAGAGTCTACTACTATTTCTCAAAGCATAGTACAAAAGATGAAACTCTAGACTTGGACAGTCTAATCTCCTTGAGTCTCAAAGACATTCTCAAGTGACCCCTTCGTTAAATAGGAAGAAAACCCGTAGACTCGGACAGTCTCAATACCCTTCGGATTTCCCACTTCCTTAAAGAACAGGAATAACCCGGATCCTTGAATCAAATTCATGAGTACAATGTTGCTCATGTAAGAACTAATTTTCTCTTCAAAATCAGTATACTGGACCTGTCACTCAACTGAAACAGTTACCATAGCCTCCTCTTAGGCTTTGTATAATGATCCTTCTCCAGTGAAGTTAGCCTCTCTCTTGGGCTTTGTACAATGATTCTCCCCAGTGGAGTCAAACAACGTTTAGCCTCCTCCCGGGCTTTGTACGAGACACATAAGAGACTCCCTCGTTGAGTCAATCACCTTTTTCGCCTCCATCTCGGGCTTTATACGAGATACAAAAAGGTTCTTATCGAGCCAAACAAACAATAGCCTCCATCTCGGGCTTTATACGAGATACCAAAAGACTTCATCGTCAAGTCAAAAACCTTTTAGCCTCCATCTCGGGCTTTGTACGAGACACATATTAGCCTCCTCTTAGGCTTTGTATAAGAAAACCACTGGTTAATCCAATTAACCTTTTAGCATCAAAGTTGTGCCTCGCTCCCAGTACACAAACATCAACAATTCTTTCCCCTTCATCTAATTGCTGTAAGCGGCAAGCCTCTGGATCATCTACATCCATGCCAATGTCCCTCTTTTAGTATGAGAAATTCCTAAGGAAAGATGGCATTGCTCTACACTGAGTTAAAGTCTTCTCCTTCAGGTTGGAAATCCCCTATAAAGGAAATTATGGCATTGCCGGATTCACAAATCCCGGTTAAAGTAATCCTCCTTTACAGTCAGTCACCCAACAGTTGTGACAAAACAGACCTCTTTAGAGATGACAAATTCTCTCTAAAGTCACATCTTGGGCTTTGAACAAGATACAAACTACCTTTCGCTTCACGTCTTTGGCTTTGAACAAGACACCAAAACAACCATTTCCTCCCATAGAATAGGAGGAACTACGAACGCTCTGATTTCCTTGTTTCGGTAAACGGGAATACGTAGGCATAAGATTGAAAGAAAAATCTTAGCGAGCACACTAAACAAAAACCCAAAATCCCATACTCTCATGTATCTATCAAAAGCATCAGTCCTAACATCCTAACCCTTGTTCCCCGCCAGAAAGTCCTAGAAAGAGAGAAAACCGTATTGGCGAAAATACAAATAACCAGTACAAAGGCCCCCCACATTGATAGCATTCGTAACCTAACAGACCGCTGTTTAAACTCAGTATGCAAAGCAGGGTTAATTGGAGACATCTATTTCCCTTCCTTCATCAGCTTTAATAGGATAAAAAATGAATCAACCTGTAGTAAGCTCAACCACAGAGAGTGACCAGCGCTTAAGAACCGCGTCCAAAATCGCTCGCTACAATATGGAAAGGAAGAAAGCCTACAATAAAGTACTTCTATGTTTTTGGAAGCAAATGCCATGTCCCGACTAACAAAGACAAAAAAGGTAAGGTGGTTCCTAGGAAAGCTGAAGGAATATTTCTCGGTTATTCTTCAAGCAGCAGAACTTTTAGAATATTTAACACCAGTACTAAGATGACCATGGAATCTGTCAATGTGTTAGTTGATGATTCAGAACAACAGGTGGATGTTGAGGATAATGTTGGAACATCCTCTGTGCAGACTGGTGAGGCTGGAAGGGAAGAAAACTCTAATTTCTCCAGCATTGTGTCAGAGACTTCAGGTCTCTCGAGTAAAGGTCATTCAGATCAACTCAAAGATCTTAGTACAAAACACTCTATAGAAGAAAACATTACTAAGAAAGTGTCTCACTCATCTAAGATAAGTCTTACTATCCAAGAGAAGAAAACATTGAATGACTTCATTAGAACCAGAAATTGGGATATGGATTATTTCTACAGCACCAAGGCTATGATAAGAGAATTATGCAAAGTGGAATGTGTGAGCAATATGACAAATAGTCTGTTTGCCTTTATTAACAAGAAGCAGACATATGTGTTTTGGTATACTACTGAAGCTGAGTATGATGAAATCAGAAGGGGTTGCCTTCAGTCAGTATAGATGAAACAGATGCTAAAGAAACATGATGACAAGATTGATGTTTTGAAATTACACTTTGAGGATCTGGATGGTATCAGTAGCTTCCTCTGGAACAGGAACCCTGACAAGTACATTAGTTAATCAGGAGTCTTGACAAAGGAAAGGTTGAGGGTTTAAGGAGTGTAGACACTAAGGATTAGCTTAGTGTTATATTTACTAATGCTTCATATGAAAGTTATATTTAGAACACAAGTAGTGGAGTAGGAACTGGTGTTGTTGAGGAGTTGTAGCAATTACAAAAATGGAGGAATGCAACACATAGTGCATCTTTCCTCTATTCTCTAATGCTTGGAAGGACTGAGCCGGTGAGGATTGTTAATGAGTGGAATAAAAGATATTTGAAATATAGAAGGAACTGTTTAAAGAAGATGTACTTGAAGGTTGTGGTAAGGGAGTTTAGGATCAACACTCCTATAACAGGTGACAACTTCAAGGAGTGCAGAAGGATCTTTGATAGACGCAAGAGTTGGAGGATCATCTAAAAGTGATATGTTTTTGTTTCCATATGATTTTTTGTGTTTCCATCTGAACTTGTGTTGCATACATTTTGTTTCTTTTGTGCTTCCATGTGTGTGATTCCATTTGTGCTTGTTTACATTTACTCTATTTTTGTCTATTTTTGGCTAAAAAGGGGGAGTAAAGTGTTGTTTTGTTTGTTTGTTGTTTCTGATGTTAGATCAGATGTTCTGACTTTATGTCATGTGTGACTACTGCTTTGGAAGAGTAGTTATGTTTTTTTGTTGAACTTGTATAACTATTTAGAGGGAGCATGATAGTCTGTCATGCTTGCTTGCTTGCTGCTGCTGAAAAGATGTGGAACTCTTTGTTTGATGTTTTTGATGTTAGATCAGATGTCATGACTTTATGTCATGTGTGTACTACTGCTTTGGAAGAGTAGTTCTATTTTATTACTGAACTTGTGCAACTATTTAGGGGGGCATGATAGTCTGTCATGCTCGCTTGCTTGCTGCTGCTGAAAAGATGTGGAACTCTTTGCTGTGTTTGGGAGAAGTTATTATTCTCTACAGTAGGTTGTAGTCTTCAGGGGGAGTGAGGCTGAGGTGGCTGTTACTTCTCTTTATGGGAACTTGAAGTGTTCAAGTTTTTTGTTTGTTTTTTGCTTTCTCCTTCAGGGGAGAGCTAATTTTGTGTGACAAGGGGAGTGGTGCACCTGTCTGTTTTGCTGCTGCAAGATTACAGTTTGTACAGGGCTTACATGTTCTCATGTAGCTTGTGTTGGTTTGTGATGTCAAACCTAATGTCTTAACATTATTGTCATACCCTAATTTTTTACCCTAAGATCCCACATCATTTGCATTTCATCAGCATCATATGTGCGTATATTTTATGCATCACTAACCCATTTGGAGATACAAAGATTGTTGTTTGATTATAAATTAGGGTTTTAAACCTGAAAAGATACCCAGGAAAAGGATCAATCAAGAATGGGAATGATATTCAACCTCTCAAGTCCCTTATTCATCCATGAAGATCAATATATCTCCTTCAATAATAAAGTACAAGTCTACATTATTTCAAGTCAATCAAGCCCCAAGTTCATCTGGTACACCAATTATGGTTTTGGTTGATCAGGGCTTCCAAAGTGAATTTTTTATCTGGGCATGAGCCAAGACCTCAAGATAAGTTTCAACGACCTCAAATACATCACATTAGTCCATTCACATCATTGGATTGATCCAAAGAACTTGATTCATAAGCAATTCAAGGATTCAAATTCATCAGGGCCACAAACTAGGGTTTTAATGAAAAGTCAATTGTACCTTTGACTTTTAAGCAAGGCATGATCTAAAACCTTGGGACATGATTCAAGACACTCAAAAACACCTTTGGAATCCATCCATGATACTTAATTTAGCCCAAGGATTTGATTTCATAAAGGATCACAAAGTTCAAGATTCATCTGATACAAAAAGTCAATTGTGCCCAAAGTCAAGTTTGACTTTTGGAGTTTTTGGTCAAACACGGCCTCTTCAAGTCAAGGACAATGTTAATATGTGATTTGGATCATGATTGATCAAGAAAAATCAAGAAAAGTGAGGTTACTTGTAAAAAAGGAAACCTTAGAAAACTTAGAAAATTTTCTAAGTCATGAAAAACTTATTTTTGTCCACACTTTGCAAGGTCATAGGTTCCAAACCAAGTAACCATTTTCTTTGATCTAAAGATCAAATGGAAGAGCTTGTTACTTACTACAACTTTTTCACTTAGGGTGAATTCCCAAAAAGTGCATAGATTTTGAGATATAAAGCCAAGAAGTTAGGGTTTCAAGACTTTTTGAACTTTGACACTTAGAGAAATTTTGGACAGAATCTGTTTTGTGTTTTAGCCAACTTTGAGGCTATTTTTCACCAAGATCCAAGAAGAATCAAGACCAAATGCATACATCAAAGTTGAGGTATGATATACCAGCTTTCCAAAATGTCCAAGAACACAATCTAATTCTATTTGAGCAAGGAGATATGGAATGCACAATATGCCTTGATGCAACTGTTTTGGAAAGACAGATTGGACATTACTTGGAGTGCACGATTTTGTGAGTCCAAATGTGATGATCAAGAAATGCTCATTCAACAAGAATCTAAGTGAATCATCCAAAACCTGCAAGATAGAGTCACTAAGTCAAGAAGAATCCCTTTGAAATGATGAGACATCATCACTTTAAGCCTTGAATTTAAGAGGCATTTATGTGGAATAGTGAATTGTCAAAGAAACCACTCTCATCAGTCAAGATGTATTCTTAAACAACAATAAACCCCTCTGCAGAATGTGGAATTGGCCAAAAGAAGAGCTAGGCTAGTGGAAGAGATAAGGTACCTTGAGTTAGAAGTAATGATGCATTTCCAAAACCATTGAACATTGAGTTCAGTCTTCAACCAACACTATTCCTCCAAAACAAACTTGCTCCCCTATAAATAGAGACCACATTTGATCATTCAAAATACACAAAAACAATCATAACACTTGTTTTCTCATTCTTCCTCTTTCACTTCAAAATTTCAAATTTTCAAAGAGTAAGATTCGAATTTTTAAAACCAGAGCTTAAACCACTCAAACAAACATCTAAACACATCACAAATCATCCCTTGCAGGTGTTCAAACCTTCATCTTCTTCTCCAAACACCAGAATCTAAAAGTCAACCATCAAAACCTCATATTTTGACTTTTCTGCATTTTTTAAGCCATGTCTTGATTCTGTCCATTTCAAAACCATCCAACACTTCAAATGCACTCTAAATAACATCCTTAAACTGTTCCAACAATAGTTTCCTAACTGTAACAACATTTGGTGGAGTTTCCATTTTTGGTCATTTTTGACCATTTTGCAAGAAAGAGGCATTTTCAGTTCTGTTGGTTTCCTTTTGATTCTAAGAATTCAAGAAGCTCCCTAGAGGTCTATTGGAGGTGTCCAAGGCATTGTACTTCTGTCACAAGTATCTTGAAGGTTGGAAACTTGAGCTCCAAGAGGTAAGTGCATAAGAACTTGAACTTTTCAAAATATGTATTGTTTTAATGTACATTGAATTTGAACATGTTCAATATGTCATTTATGTTGTGTTTGGACCATTTTGTAGTGCTATTATTGACTGTGTATAGTTGTAGCATAGAACTTGCAAAAACGGGTCATTTTAGGAACCACTATCGGGTTTTGAAATAGAATCACTTTTAGCCAAAACCAACACCACTAGATTCCTCATGAAATTTTAAGGAAGTTTGACCTTTAATTCATCCATTTTTATGGAGAAATGAGAAAGTTACAATGCCTTTTGCAAATGGTAAGAAACTTGAATTTCTTGGGCAAGCCAGCCATGGTCGCCCTCTTGGTTCAGGCATTTAGGTCATTGTTAGGTATTTGAATTGATGGGTTTGGTTTGATACACGGATGTATCACCACCCCAAGGGTTAAACCTGTGCTCCCTTGAGTACTTATGCCTACAAGAACTGTGTTTGTATCCCCCTCGCCCTAGTTCATTTTATATTTTATGGATTTTGAGTGTTTTTCACATATATTGTTGTGATCCCTCTCCTTTCAACCTGTGCGTGTTGGCTGGTTGGTCTTGGTTTTGTGCTGCAGGCGAGATGTCATGGGTTCAACACCCATGGGGATGATTCCCCATTATTTTTAATGATTTGTTTCTTCACTTTCCCTTGCATTTTCAAGACATTATAACTTCTTCATTTTTAATCATTTTTTATCCATTCATTTTTGCAAAATGTTCATGATGTTGTCTATTTTCTGTTGGTAAAATTAAATTTCCAAAAATAATTATTTTTGGTGCACTTATGTATGCTTAAAGTGAGGGATGTGTTTTAGGGTTTCATAAGGTTTTCTTTGATGCTTTTGAATGATCCCTTGGTTTTCTTTGTACATTTTGACTTATGTGAACTATATACATCTTGAATAAACTTTGTATGACATTGTGAACTTGTAGATTGTGTTTTACTTGTGCTTGATGCCTTTTTGATGTATGTTTACATGTTAAAAGTGCGTGTTGAAACTTTTTTCATACCATGAGCTTTTGCTTGGTTATTTTGTCCTTAACATATGACTTCCTTCCATGTTTATACCACTTTGATATGTACATATGTCTTCGTGTTAATCATACCATGTTTATGTGTTCTTAAACACTTGAATCATTCCTTGAATATGCCATTGAATACATGCTTGTATGCTTAAACTTTTGTGGTGTTTCTTACTTGTTTATGACCATGTTTGAATCCTAATATCCATGTTTGGTTGTTACCAACTTGTCTTAACATGTTCAACTTGTATCCATGCTTAAATGTTCAAATAATTCCTTAAATTGTTCACATGATGTTTAAACTTTAAAGTTGTCATCTTTAAGTATTCTCACATGTCATCTCTTATATGTTTACATCTTCATCCACATATTGTGTCATAAACGTGTCCTTTTGTTCAAGGTATGCTTGATTGTTTCCCTTACTATATTCATTGGATCCTCGATTAATCTTAAAAACATATACTTGCTTGAACTTCTCTGTAATTGCTCCCATGGATTAAATATTTGCTTACATATTCAAGTATTTATTTCATAAACTCTCACCATGATGAATACTTCTCTTGGTTTGATGCACATTCATCACATTTTCAATTACATTTTCAACATTTTTGGGCCTTTATTAGAGTGTAAGTACCTCCCCTCCTCCTCAAAACTTTCTTCAATTTCTCAAATCTTTCAATATTTCAAAACTCAATCTTCAATTCTCATCAAACACAGCCCTAGTGGCATTCAAAATAAAACTCTTTAGGCCTCTGTAAGAGTGTAATACCCATTACATTTTCAAAACTCCTTGGGCCTCTGTAAGAGTGTAAGACCCATTACATTTTCAAAATTCTTTTGGTCTCTGTAAGAGTGTAAGACCCATTACATTTTCAAAACTCCTTGGGCCTCTGTAAGAGTGTAAGACCCATTACATTTTCAAAACTCCTTGGGCCTCTATTAGAGTGTAAGTCCCAACACCTTTTTCAATCTAAAACTCTTTGGGCCTCTGTAAGAGTGTAAGACCCATCATATTCGATTCATGTCCATACTTGTCATGTACTTATTGATATTAAGTTTCTCTTGCATTTATAAAAACTCATTCTTACTTTAGACTTAGTTCAAACATTAGAGTTCCCTCAACTACAACTTAGTTCAAACACTAGTTCCCCTTGGATGAAGTCAAATTCACCATAGCCTCCATCTTGGGCTTCATACAAGATACCATCAATACTCACCCTAGTTAAGCCAGCCTCCTCTCAGGCAAACAAAACTTTTAGCTTCCCATCTTGGGCTTTGAACAAGATACAGAAAAATCTTTTTAGCTTCATATCTTGGGCTTTGAACAAGATACAAACAAACTTTTTAGCTTCACATCTTGGGCTTTAAACAAGATACTCAAATAATTCAACTTCTCCCCAGAAATGAGACTTTGAGTCATCTCTGTAGGAAGATATCTCTTCTATACACCACAATTAAAAATCAAACATTAAAAACTTTCTTCCATATAAGTGATGTGAGTGGCACACTTGTTGATTCAAAATCCAAGCTGGAGTCCTTCTCTTATCATGGTCCAAAACTTTTCTTTCATCTAAGTGATATAAGTGGTACACTTGTTGATACTATATCCAAGTTAAGGTCATTCTCTTAGCATGCAAAGACTCATAAAGGAAGATGTGGAATTGCTTAGGATTCTTTAACATCCAAGTTCAAAGCTTCTTCCCTTATGAAATTATTCTCAAATGTTTGTGATGAATAGGTGAGATATCTCCGTTAAGAATGACAATTTTTCTTTCCTTTCAAATCAACAAAACTTTTAGCTTCATCATCTTGGGCTTTGAACAAGATACACAAATCAACAAAACTTTTAGCTTCATCATCTTGGGCTTTGAACAAGATACACAAACACCTTTTAGCTTCATCATCTTGGGCTTTAAACAAGATACAAATTCCACCCATAGTTGGTGGAACTACAAACGCTCTGGTTTCCCAACGTCTCTTTTTTTAGGGAATACGTAGGCATAAGATTGCGAGATCTTAGCGAGAACACCTTTAAATAAAACCCTTTAGGTCGTCGTACCTTTCATAAAACAAAAACTTCCAAAAATATCTTACATTCTCATTCCCACCCATAGGTTAAAATTTTCCTAATCAAATAGTAAACATTGTAAGAAGATATGATAACTAATATTAAAAAAGTACAAAAGGTTCCTATAGACTACTATAAATACTTAGGGTGTTAATAGCTTCTCTTAGTATAACCGACCCCGATTCCAGATCTCTTTGCATTTGTAGGGAAAACATTTGCACGCAGGGTTAGTTTAGATTTCTTCCCCTTACTTTTAAGCATAATAAGATAAATACTAGAAATTCGAAAGTGGCACAAGCACGGTTCACGAGGGTCTCACCGTATCAGGATGGGCGGGGTCGCGGAAATCGGTCCACAGAAAAATGGAGACTCTGCTGGGGACTTTCCCATCCCCTAAGAAGGTCAAGCCTATTTTTGTACCTTTTATTATTATTGCTGTTAATATGATTTCATTCTTTATCATTACTGTGGATATTATATGTGTACTTGCCATATTTGTTTAAATGCATTTTGGGAATTTGATTAATACACGTGTGGTGAGAAAAAGTTCTAAACTTGGACTTGAGAACATACTTTAATATAGCAGGTGGTATAATCAAGGAGGCATATAGGGAGTGAATCCCGAACAAGCTAACTTGAAAATCCGCAAATTCAGTGGAGGTACCCTCTTAGAATTACTGATGTTGAGCGAGCAAGTCGTGAATACATTACTTTTTCCATTGGGAACCTAAGTGAAATTCTGGTATAACAGATCCCAGATGTCCTACATGATGTCGAGACATCTGGTCTGACATAAACAGCAAGGAAATTATAGAAAATTAAATAAGTTTCTGAAAAGAAAAGTGCACACAGAATTTGTTCACCCAGTTCAGTCTAACAACCTACATCTGGGGGCATACCAAGCCAGGAAGAAAGTCCATTATTAGCAGTATTAAATAACAGACTCAACAATACCAGTTGACAATCTACTCACTTAATCCCTACCCAATGACCCTTCTACCTAAGTTCTCCCTAGGTAAGAGACTCCATCTCACTTCCAATCATCGCAATGATGTCTAGCAGTCAACATCTCAGTTACTGCATCAACAGCTTGATTTTCAACAACTCTCCAAACACATAAAAATAGAAGACACACTCCTATAACAATACCTAGACATGACCCTCATGACTAAGAACAATGCTTAGAGTTGCTTAACAGCTTCCTCTAAGACCAATACATCTCTTACCTACAGGGTTAGAGATAAACATGATGACCATCCCACAAACCGGGTGGTTCATCAAACAACACAACCCTTATAGTTTACATGATGGCTGGCTTCCTAAAACTAGGTTACAATGCTTCTATTTATAACCTATTTCCCAACTGGATTTGGGCCTTCAAATCACAACAAATCAGCTGCTACAAATCTGCAAAAGATTCTGCTACTAAATAGATCTTCAATCAAATCTTCAATTAAATCTTCAATTAAATCTAATTATTCTCCATATCTTTTTGCATGAAAATAGTAGCAATATCTGCTCAATATAAGATTGCAACAGAATATATTTGTCCCATGATATTCGCCTGCAATCTCTCCACCAGATCTTTTCAAAACACACTTATACAAATGCAGCCCTAGAAAACACATCAGACTGATGTTCTGATGTTCTGTCAACTGATGTCAAGACATCAGGTTTAACATCAGCACACAAAACTGCAACCCTTCTGAACTTAACATAAACTCAATGTTAAGAACTCATGTTAAGACATCAGACATATGACATCATTAACAACACCATTGTTTTACCAAAATTTCAGCCAATACAAGAACTAACACTAAGAAACTGAGTATTTTCGTAACCTTTTACCCATTTGGCCATTTTAAGATGTAGTGCGGCGACTATCGGGAATAGTTGATACGCGATACTACACTCAAATGAGATTCATCTTGGGGATATTACAGCTCTCATGAGTCAGTCGGTTTGCTGGTAATATCCAAAAAGGGGTCAGTGATTTTGGGATCCTTGTTAGAACCCGTTCTATAGGTATAAAATGAACCCTAGTACATGCCTTTGGGATGGGTAGATCCATGGCTCCATGCTCGTGACGATAAACCCTTAAACCCATGTATGTAAATATCTGTGTTTGTGCATACATGCATTCATCAAAAAATTTTCAAAATTTTCAAAAGAATTAAAAACACAGGTTGTTGCAAATATCAGAAATCGTGCTATGGATTTTGGTAGAAGAAAAACTCAGAAATACACCTTCAAAAGTCCCAAACTGGAGGACCTGAAAAGATTGGGAAAATTGATTGCTAATCCTGAAGCTTTCAGAGCTAAGTATGGATGGCTTTTGTCCCTTTTAAAAGTCAACATGGTGGAAGGAGTCCTATCTACATTGGTTCAGTTCTATGATCCGGTGTACCACTGATTCACGTTTCCAGATTATCAGCTCACACCAACACTAGAAAAGTACTCTCAGCTGATTAATTTACCCATTTTTGACCAAGACCCATTCTCTGGCTTGGAAGATATTCCCAAATATCAGATCATTGCAAGAGCTACCTCCTTGGAAGTGTCAGATATCAAAGCTCACATGACCACCAAGGGAGGAATTCAAGGTCTACCAGCTATGTTTTTAATAGAAAGAGCCCAATACTTTGCCAGTATAGGAAACATGGTTGTTTTCGAGGATATCTTTGTTCTTCTCATCTATGGATTATTCCTCTTTCCCAACATTGACAACTTTGTCGACGTCAACGCTATCAGGATTTTCTTAATTGGGAATACACTCTAGTCCAATCCAATTATACACCTTTAGCCAAACCAATCTCACTATATGACAATTGAAGAATAGATGGTGTGAATACTTAATCTCATTAAAACATAACACACATACCTCTTCATGCCTTGTATTGATTATTCCACGATCAATGAGGTTCTTATGAGTTGGGAGTCTATTTAGGAATAACAGCCACGCAAATAATTTAATCTTCATTGGTATGTTAGTTTTCCACAGTATCTCCAATGCTGTTGTAATTGGATCTTCCAACAAGGGTTGGTTTCCCCCTGCAGCTAACTGGTTGTATAGTGATTTGACATAAAAAAATTTTGAATTATCAAGCTGCCAAGTCCACCTATCTGCATTGTCAGCCTTTGGATGGATTGATACCAACAAGTCTTCTAATTCTTGTAATTCCATCATAGCTTCACCTTTAATTCCTGGGTGTAATGCTGTAACATTCCACTTCCACACTCCAAAGTCCCATACTCCCATATTAGATATACACCAGGTTTTGGTATTTGATAGTTGAAAGAGGTCTGGAAACAAGAGACTAAACTCTATATTGCCAAGCCATTTGCAATTCCAGAACAAAATGTTAGTCCATATGCCTAGTACAACTGATACTTTGTTTAGGAAGCAGTTTTCATTTACTGGTCTGCAGATTGAGAGCAGGTCCCTTATCCAAATTGACTCAGCAGTAGAATTCATGTATTCATCTTTAATCCATATCCTTTTTGCCAAGTTACCATATATGAATTCAAGAATGTTCCTCCAAATCTCATTGCTATTTTGAAAAAATTTCCACAGCCATTTGGAAAGGAGTGCCACATTAAAGTGGCCAACATGTTTGATCCCTAACCCTCCAAGTTTCTTGTCTTTACACAATGCCTTCCAACTCACCCATGCAATTCCATAATTTCCTGCTGCTTCAAACCAAAGAAACTGCCTCTTTATGCCAATAATCTCCTTTACCACCTGTTTTGGAACCTTGAAGAATGATAAGTGGTGAATTGGCAAATTTGCTCGTACAAAATTCAGAAGTATTACTCTCCCACCAATAGACAACTTTCTCCCAATCCAAGAGGATAATTTGTCTCTCAAGCACTTAATGACAGGTTGCCAAAACTTGAATCTTCTTTGATTACCCCCTACCATGAGTCCAAGAAATTTGAAGGACAAGGAACCTGATTTACAGAACAAGAATTGTTCTGCTGCCAACTTGAACCCAGGGCCAATTCCAACACCATAAAGACAACTTTTCATGAAATTTATCTTCAATCCTGATACTAGCTCAAATCCCCTCAGAATAGACTTAATTGCCCACAAATTAGAATAACTGCCATCACATAGAAGCAATGTATCATCAGCAAATTGCAATATACTGCCTAATATTTTGTCTTCCACTTTGAATCTACTAAACAAATTAAGTTCAGTTGCTCTCTTGACTAATATTGCTAAACCTTCAACCACAATAGCAAAATTGTAACGTTCTAGATATGATCTATTAACGAATGGAGTCACGAACAAGTTTAAAAAGACAAACGAATGGAGTCACGAACAAGCTTGAAAATCTAAGACTACCACCACCCCGTGGTCTCCCACTTGTCACCACTGCCCGTCAACCTCTAATGCCCTCTCTGCAGACGATTGCGCCATATCGCCCTAATGAACTTCCATATTTTGTCAAACCACCACCAGAACTCCATTATAGGTAACCCAACCTCTACCAACGCCGACCAGCCATCGGCTCCACCCTACTGCCAATCGTTGACTCTGTCACACCATCGTTGACTCTGTCACACCGCCTCCATTTTGTCGGAAAATTTGACATAACTGAAAATATATTTTTTTTTCTAATTTCTCCATTGATGTTTAAAGACATATTACAACATACTAATATTCTTTTTACACTATGTATCAAAATAATTGTATTTAATATGCATATAAAATATCATAATTTAATCAATTAATTATTAATATTCTTTTTACACTATGAATAAAAAGTTTCAATTACTTTTGAAAAACATGAATAAATAAACAATTTTAATATATACATACATATATATATATATATATATATATATATATATATATATATATATATATATATATATATATAAATGACAAAATTATCATAATAAGAAAGTATATTGAATTAGTTTTTAATTTAATAAATTAATTATTCATGCTTGCTGAGACACAACAGAAGTGAGAGTCGGTGTTTTAATAAGTGTTATTTAATGCAGATGGCATTTAATGGATCAGTGGTGTCATTTTTCTTTGACAAATTTGATCTTAATTTAGGCCAGATACATAATACATAACTAAGAAAAAAAAGACAAATACCTATACATTTTTTTAGGTACACCCTCTAATCAATATTATAAACAATAAATTTTTTTAAGAATCATTGAATAAATGAGATATCTGAACATTATTATATATCAGATACATCAATTATTTAATGAACCTAAAAAGATTTTTGTTACTTATAATAGTGACCATAGAGAGTATGCACATTTTAAAAGAATAGAAAGACAAAAGCAAATTATATATATATATAGGGTTCATATCATATAAGAATGTCATTTTTACGTAAGAACGTGAGAATGAATCTGAATCATTAGATTTTAAAATAAACGGTGCATATTATGTGTGATTTTTATTTTTCTCTCCTCCATAATTAAAATAAATGATGGAGGAGAGAGAAAAAAAACTGACACATAATCTCTACCATTTATTTTAAAATCTAATGGTTCAGATTCATTCTCATATTCTAACATAAAAATGACATATCTAGTGAGAAAATTAATTTTATGTGATAATGGTAGGAATCATTATTAGATTTTAGATTTAAAAATAAATAGTTGAAATTAAAATATTCAATTAATAAATACGTGTATCTCTTTCATCATTTAATTGAACATGTGATAAATGATAAAAGTGACACACATATCTTAACCATTTATTTTTAAATCTAGGTGATAATAATTATTCCTTCCATTCTCATATAAAAGTAGTGTTCTTGCTATATATATATATATATATATATATATATATATATATATATATATATATATGGAACGTCTCTTATGAAAATGTCGTTTTTATGTGAAAATATGAGAATGACTCTGAATCATTAGATTTTAAAATAAATGGTGGAGATTATGTGTCATTTTTTTTCTCTCCCCTCCATCATTTATTTTAATATTTGAGGAGAGAGAAAAAAAAACCACAAATAATCTCAACCATTTATTTAAAAATCTAATGGTTCGGATTCATTCTCATGTTCTCACATAAAAATGACATTCTCATATGATACGTTCCAAATATATATATATATATATATATATATATATATATATATATATATATAAATGATCGTATCTGATCAGAAAGAGGTCGGTGGCCAGCAACACATCGTGAGCTCTGTTACTCCGGTGGTGGTGAGAAGGCGAGGTGTGTACCTCCAAGGTACTCCGATGCAAAAGTTAGGGACGGAGCAAGCAAGTACAGAAAGGTAGTGAGAGTGAGAATTAGAATACCTGGCCCTCAAGTGAAAAAGGGTATTTAGAATACCTGACCCTCAATTGTGTGCCCCCAGCGCTGGGCCAATGGTCGTTTGCATGGGTTGGGTCACTAGGCCCAATGCAGATAACTGTCAGGGCTTATGTGGCGTAGGGAAGACCAGCACGTGGTCTTCGCCCTGGAGTAACTGCCTCGTGATCTCCAGAAAATGGGTTTACCAGCTTTTTTGGAAGTGGGTAGTTACCTGATGATGTGTCCCCGCGTGGGGAGCACGTGGAGTCTGTGGGATAGACGCGAGATCTTTCCCCGAGTCATGTGGTTACCTGCTCGACAACGATGGGATCTGGGTGTGCCCGGCGAGGGGGAGGATTGGGCCTTAATGGGCTGCTTAGCGTAACATTGAGTTGGTCCTGCCCGACTGGTGAGCAGGCGCCGACCCAGTCCAGAATAGGAGCCCTCCAAGTCGTTGCTCCGAAGAGTCGGAGTAATGACTTAAGGGTTAGCCCATTCGTCAGGGACCTGTTTAGTGGGGGCAACGTGCCGGAAATGCCGAGTTAGTGGAAGATGCATGCGGTTAGGAGCAGGCGATGTCTGACAGGGCAGGAGTTGCGGGGACTGACGTCCAACGTCCTAAAGGCCATTTCTGGCCAACGATATGGGGAGACGAAAGGAGACGGTCGCGTTCATCACGCGGGTACAAAGGGAAATGAGAAGACGCACGTGGGGTTTTGAGTGCCACATGTCACTCGCCATCAATGCCTAGGGCGGCTAGGGGTAGGGTACTCAAGTGCCTAGGGACGGCTCGAGTCCCGTGACAGTCCTATAAATAAGAGTTGAGTTAATGTCATTTGCACGTTTCTGCTTTCCTGGTCAGACCTTTCTCTCTCTCTCTCTCTCTCTCTTCAACTTCCACCGCCGTCTGTCCGTCGCACGCCGCCGTACCTTCGATCCACAACTACCATTCCAAGTAAGTTTCCGACTCCTTCTCTTTATTTAATGCGTTTTACGGTGGTTCCTCCGGTGAACCGATGAAGTTCCCGGGGAGACCACGGAGTTTTCGGCAAAAACGGCGAGACCCCTTTAAATTTCCGTTGAATGTCTCGGGGAGCTGGGATGAATGACCCGTGGACCTGATGAAGGTTCTGAGGACACGGGATGAATCTCCTGAGGTCATAGGATAAAGAACTCGGGGGTCTGACGAAGGTCCCATGGACGTGAGATGAACATCCCGAGGATGTGGGAAGAAGGTCCCGAGGGCGTGGGATGAAGGCCTCGAGGATGTTAGGTGGAGGTCTCGAGGACCTTAGTCGATGGTCTCGAGGGGGGTCGTGTCCTGCTATCTAGCTAACGCAGCGACGACCTCAGCCAGGAGGTCCCTCCGTGATTTCGTGGTCATAAAAATGTTTGGCCTGAGTGAGTATATGTCGAGGAGAGTTTTTGATTATGTGTGGGTAGTCTTGTCGCGCTTTCCTTACCTCCTCGTCTCCTTTCCTCACCCTTTCACTTGATTTGTGGTGGAAGGGTGGATTTGATCTTGAATGTCGAATTCACTGTTTTCTTTTGCTTTTCAGGTAAAAAATGGCTGCCATGAGAATTGAGGGGGTCATTGAGACTAACGATGAACCCGACTCACCAGCGGCGCAGACCAGCGGTGTCCAGAGACGAACGCCCGAGGATTGGGAAGGGAGAAGCCTCTGGACGTCCCCTTTTTATTTGCCACGGATGATTCCGACGCCTACGCCACCGTTGAGAACATTTATGAGGGCTCCCCGCGGAACTGGCAAGCGTACAAGCCCCTGGAGCACCACCGAATATGTTCGACATTCAAAGGAACGAGATTCCTTATGTAAGAATTCACCTTCCTAGAAGCGGGCCTACGTCTTCCCTTTAGAGACTTCCAGCGGGAGGTGTTTTCCTGGTTGCGTCTGGCACCCTCGCAACTTCATCCAAATGCAATTGCGTTCGTGCGGGCATATGAACTCGTGTGTCAATACCTTGGCATCGGGGCCACGGTACCCCTCTTCTTCCGCATCTTCCATCTGCAGAGACAGACTGTCAAGGGTGGGCATAGTTGGGTGTCCTTTAAGCAATCGAGGAGGTTGTTTCGGGCTTATCTGGATTGTGTTCGGAATTTCAAACACTGGTGGTTCGTCGTCAAGCCCATCACCCGCGCAGCCGCCAACACATTGTATGACCGTGTGTTCAGGGAGACGGAAGATGAACGGCAGGAGGAGGTCCTCAAATCAAAGTGTCCCCTGGAGTGGACGGAGGAGCACTTCAAAAGAGGCACAGACAGTTATATTATCAGTCCTGGTGCGTTGGGCGAGGAGGACCGGCTAGCCTACCAGAAGTTAGTCACGTTTGTCGCCGGTTTCACTCGAGCGAAGTTGGTGACTCCAGACGGAAACTTCAAGCGCAATGATCTCGGTGAGATCTTAATGGAGGCCCGACTGATAAACACAAAAGCCCTCCTCGAGTGCGAGACCAATGACGAGGATGTTCGGTTCTTAGGTAGCGGGCATACCCTTTTCACGGGCCCCATCAATGTTTCTGTCGTTGGCTCGCTGACGTTCATTTTCCCTTTTTGCAGGTACAATGTCGAGCTTGGAAGAACGTGTGAAGAAGCTGACGGCTGCCCGAGGTCCGAAGAAAGGTGGAAAGGGGCGAGTCGATCAGGTTCGACAGCAAATGCAAGGCCATAACTCGACGCCCGGGGACTCGTCTAACTCCCCACAGTGCAGCCAATCTCCGACTTCGCAGGGATCTCCGAAGAGGCAGCGAACCAGTGAACCTGTGCATGTCGACCTCACCGAGAGCCTGCCTGATGAGAAGTTCATGCTCCCACCCTACTACCTGCAGCCTAACTTCTTCTCCGAGGCCAACTCCCCGACTGTCAGCGCTGCTGAATCCAAGGCCATCTTGGGCGCTAATCGTACTGTGAGGAGGAAAGTCTTGTCGGAGGATATGGCCGTGATGATGCGGGTCTTTGGCATAGCTTTGGTCCTGAATGACGAGACCTTCCTGCTGACCAAACTGCAGAACAACTTCGCGTCAGTCGAGGCTGAAATGAAGAAGCTGGCCAAAGACCTTGACGAGTGCAAGAAATAGAACGAGGCTTAGGTCGAGCTCCACAGGGAGATGGAGAGGATGATGAAGGACGATGGTGAAGAGAGGAAGACTCTCTTAGCCAGGATTGCTGAGCTAGAGGTGACTGCCAGGCCCGCTGACGGTGAGACCGACGAGGACAAGCTTCTGACTTCTCGGGACAAAATGATATTGAAGATCAGGTTGCTCGAGCAGGGTGTCCTGGGAGCTATTAAGGTGGATTTTGCTGCCGCTGTGAAGCAGCTCTAGCTCGTGAACTCAGGTGTTCAGATCATCACCGAGGGGACAGGTCCGTACCATCAGGTGGTTGACGGTTGGGTTGTTACGCTCAAAACCGAGGAGGAAGAGGACGACCAGAGCATGGCAGATGAGCAACCTGAGGAGAATGCAGCTGTCTAGTTTTCTTGTCTAGTTTGTTTGGCCTGCGCGCCAGTTTTTTGTACTGACTTTTGCCCAGCCTGCGTGCTAGGGGCTTGGATTCTTTTTGTACCTTTTGAACAATGGGCTTCTGCCCGGTTGAATGTATTGTCTTTCCTTATCTTGTGTGTGATGTTTGTATGTTGGTTATATATTTGCTATTTTTCATTTCTGTCTAAGTGTTTGGGGCCTTCGCTCGACTTCGTTGATCTTCGACCGTGTAGGGAACTGGTCGAGTGGTCGGAGCTGAGTTTCGACCTTCGACGAAGCTAAGAGCTCGATCGAGGTCTTAGCTTCATGGTGTGAACTTCCCATCGTGAGCTGGGTGTCCTGCCTAGTTGGTACGACGATGGTGGAGCTCGATTGAGGTATCCCCATCAGATCAAGTGTCCTCGCGCATACACAATGCGGGCCCTTGTCTTCTTGTCTCAAGGTAGGGAGTCGCACTTGTACCTTAGTGCGCTCCCATGGTTGCGACGCGTATGGTTCGCGGGCAGTGTTTAAATGTAGTACTGTTTAAGTTTTTTGGCGTTCCATGGTCGAGCAAGTTTCTCCCCGTGCAGATTTTCGAGGTAGTAGGCTCCCGTCCCCGTTTTCGTGCGGACGCGATAGGGGTCCTCCCAATTCACGGCGAGCTTGCCCTCACGTGAATCTTTCTGGGACGAGGGTGCCTACCTGAAATTCACATTTAATTACTTTGCTGTCATGTCGTAGAGTTATCTTCTGTTTGAGCTAGGCTTCGCGGAGGGACCCTCCTGACCGTATCTCTTTGACCAGGTCGAGCTCCTCCCTAAGGGCCTCATCGTTCATCTCCTCGTCAAGGGGAGACTCGGTCCTTCTCGAGGGTTTCCTTATTTCCACTAGGATTACCGCCTCAGTTCCGTAGGTCAGTCGGAAAGGGGTTTCCCTAGTAGTGGAGTGCGGGGTTGTCCTGTAGGCCCAAAGGACGTTGTGTAGTTCCTTGACCCACCTTTTCTTGGCATCGTCTAGTCTCCATTTTAGACCTTGCAGGATCACCCTGATCGCGGCTTCGGCCTGCCCATTTGTTTGTGGGTGCTCGACCGACATGAAGTGTTGCTTCGTGCCCATCTTGGTGATGAAGTCCTGAAAGCTCTTGTCTGTGAATTATGTCTCGTTTTTGGTGACAATTTCCTGGGACACGCCGAATCGGGCAAGTATATTCCTCTTGTAGAAACGGAGTATGTTGTGGGTCGTGATTTTGGCCAAGGCTTCGACCTTAATCCATTTGGTGAAGTAGTCGACGCCGACGATCAGGTACTTATTTTGGTACGACCCTACGGTGAAGGGTCCGAGGATGTCCATCCCCCACCAGGAAAACAGCCACGGGGACAAAAGCGTTTTAAGCTAACTGGGTGGCTCCAGGTGCATGTCCCCGTGTCGTTGGCATCTGTCGCACTTCTTGACGTGCTCCTTGGTGTCCTGCTGCATGGTGGGCCAATAGTATCCTGTTCGTAATGCTTTACGGGCTAGGGATCGTCCTCCCAAGTGTTGCGTATTGATCCCTCTGTGGATCTCTTGGAGTATGCCGAGGACCTTAGACTCCTCGACATACCTGAGGAGAGGGATCGAGAAGCTGCGTCGATATAACTTATCCTCGACAATCGTGTAGGAGCAGGCACGTCGCCAAACTACTCTGACGTCCTTGGGGTTGTCGGGTAGTTTCCCCGTGCTGAGGTACTCGTATACCAGGGTCATCCAGTAGTTGCTGTCTCCAATGGCATGCAAGTCGGCTGTGGGGATGGGGTTCTCGATGCTTGGACATGGAAGCACTTCTTGAATGGCGGAATTGTTCCCTCCTTTCTTCTTTATGCTCGCGAGCTTTGATAGGACGTCTGCCCGAGTATTGTGTTCGCGCGAGACATGGCTTACCTCCGCCGAGGTGAACTTTTTCATCATTTCCTTCACCAGAGCCAAGTACTCGATGAGGTTTCCGTTCTTGGCTTGGTACTCTCCTCACACCTGGGAGGCCATGAGCTGGGATACGGTGAATATTTTTACTTCTTTGGCACCGAGATCCCTGGCCAGTCGTACCCGGCGAGGAAAACCTCGTATTCGGCCTGGTTGTTTAACGTTGGGAAGGATAACATGAGGGAGACCTCGACTAGGATACCTTCCTCGTTCTCTGGGATGATGCCCGCTCCGCTTCCTGTCGAGCTGGATGCCACGTCGACGTAGATAGTTCATTTTTGGGATCCATCGGTCGAAGGTTCTGGGATGGTCATCTCCGCCATGAAGTCGGTCAGCACTTGAGCTTCCAGCGCCTTTCTCCCCTCATATTGGACATCACGAGTTCGAGCGGCCATCTGAGCATCCTACCCACCATGTCTGGCCGGACGAGGAGTTGTCTCACGGGTTGCTCGGTCCTCACCATGACCGTGTGGACCAAGAAGTAGTGCCGCAGTCTTCTGGACGCGGTGACGAGGGCCAGAGCGACTTTTTTTATCTTCTGAATCTAAGTTCAGGACCCTGGAGGGCTTTGCTGGTGAAGTAAATTGGTTTTTGCCTGTCGAGGGTTTCCCGGATTAGAATTGTGCTGACCGCTTCGCTCTAGACGGAGAGGTATAGGAACAACGTCTCCCTGTCTTTTGGTCGCGAGAGGACCGGGGTTGCGAGAGAACTTGTTTGAGGTGGAGGAGTGCGTTCACACTCCTCGGTCCAATCGAACGTGGCCTCCTTACGTAGAAGTTTGAAAAATGGAAGTGCGTATTGCGTCGATTTGGCTACGAAGCGGGAAAGCGAGGTGAGCATCCCGTTTAGCGATTGTATTAATTTCTTTGAGTTTGGTGTCGAGAGTTCAAAGAATTCCCTGCACTTGTTGGGGTTCGCCTCGATCCCTCGTTCTATGAGGTAGAAACCGAGGAACCTGCCTGCTCAGACGCCGAAGGTGCATTTTTCTAGGTTGCATTTCCTCGCCGTGTCGAAGACCCTTTTGAGATAGGCAATGTGGTCGACTTCTTCTGCAGATTTAACGATCATGTCGTCCATGTAGACCTCGAGCATGTCGCCGATCTCTCCCCGGAAGAGTTTTTTCATCATCCGCTGGTAGGTCGCACCGGCGTTCTTCAGGCCGAAGGGCATTATATTGTAGTAGTAGTTGCCCGACTCGGTCATGAAGGTTGTGTGCTGCTTGTCGGCCTTCGCCATGGGGATTTGATTGTACCCTGAGTAAGCGTCCATGAATTATAATAATTTAAAACCTGTAGAGTTGTCGACCAGTTTGTCGATGTTAGGTAGTGGATAAGCATCTTTCGGGGATGCCCGGTTAAGATCAGTGTAATCAACGCACATCCTCCATTTTCCATTATTTTTCTTAACAAGTACAACGTTGGACAGCCAAGTTGTGTACCGGGCTTCCGAAACAAAGTTTTCCTCTAAGAAGTCTTTTACAGCCTTTTCGGCTGCCTCCGCTTTCTCGGGAGACTGCCTATGCCTACACTGCACTATAGCCCTAGCGGCTGGATCTACAGTAAGCTGGTGGCAGGCCACATCTGGGTCGAGGCCGGGTATCTCCGACGCGCTCCACGCGAATAAGTCAACATTCTCTTGGAGGTAGGCCTTCACCTGCTTCCTTGCCAGGTCTGGAATCCCGATACCAATCTTCACATTCATGTCTGGATTGTCCCCGATAGTGATGAGCTTGAAGTCTCCATCTGGAATGGGGCGCATTGGGTGGAGAGGTTGCCCGTTGCCTTTGAATGGGAGGTCGTTGTCCGCTGCTTCTCCTTGTTCCTGCTTGCTGGGGAAGGGGCTGTCGAGGTTCACCGCGTTGACGCACGGGAGTGGCCTCTGCTCTGCATCTGGGGTTGGCTTCTCTGCAGTGTTGGAATTGACGTTGATCGAGTTCAGACCCCTGGTCACAGCTTCAAAGCACCTCCTAGCAACTTCAATATCCCCGTGGAAGGTGACGACCCGACCTCTGGTCGTGTAGTACTTCATCTTCAGATGGACTGTAGATGGTACTGCCGTGAGCTCGGCCAGAGTCAGTCTTCCCAGGATGTACTGGTATAGGGAAGGGCACTCCACTACTAGGAAACGGGTCTTAACTTGTCAGGCAGCATCGTCACTCCCGAAAGTAACCATCAGCTCGACATAGCCCCACGGTCTGGTGGTGGTTTCGTTCAAACCCTAGAGGTCTGAGCCCACGTAGGGGGTCTGATGTGTTTCATTGAGTTGGAGGGTCTCGAAGAGGTGGGCGTACATGATTTCCACCGAACTCCCTTGGTCGACCAGGATCCGGCGGACATCAAAGTTCGCCATCTACGCCCTGATCAGGAGATGGATGTTGGAGTTGGGGCGCCTCCCGACAATTCCTCGAGGTAGAAGGTGATGGGGTTTGACCTTCCTTGGACCTTCACGAAGGTAGCACTCTGCACCGAGCTCGCGTCGATCAGCTCGTCGAACTTCTGTTTGATCGACCCCACAGAGACCTTGTTGAAACCCCCACTGGATATAACCATTGCGACGGGGAAACTTTCCCACGGGCTGTGAGCGGTCACAGGGATGTCGAGCTCGTCGAGGAATTAGAAGTCCTCTGGTCGGGTGACACACAAAGTGACTTGCAGTCTGTTCTCTCCGAAGGGAGGGGTCGCCTTGTTGACCCTTTGCGTCTCCCGGTCATCCTATATGGGGGTGTCGTTCCTCTTCGTATACTACTTGAGGTGCCCCTCCTTGATCAGGATTTCTATCGCATCCTTGAGGTGGATGCAGTCCTCTGTGACATGCCCGTGGCTCATATGGAACCTACATTACTTGGACTTGTCTACGTTTGGTTTGAGTGGTGTCAGCTTTGGAAAGCGGACACCGCCTTTATGGAATTCCGAGTTGATGCACTAGGCCAGAATTCGCTCGCGGGGAGCAGTGAGTAGAGTGTACTCTGTGAACCGGCCAGCTGATCCTCTCGGCTCACGCGAGTCTCTGGGACGGTCTTCTCTTCTTCTTTCTCCCCCTCGTCGGGGGGGCGGTAGAGTCCTCGGGCTTGGAACTTCAGGGGCCCTCTTGATTTCGCGAGTCGCGGGCACATTGGGCGGCCTCTATCTCCTCATATTGGATGTATGCTTGGGCCTTGTGGAGAAGCTCTTCCAAGGTGCGGGGCCTTTGAATGCCCACAGCCTTGGTGAACTCAGTGCGAGGCCGCAGTCCTCGCTCGATCAAAAAATTCTTCATGTCGTCCGTGGTGGATACTTGGTTGTCTTCTCAGTTGAATCTCTTGATGTAATCCCAGAGATATTCGTATTTTCCTTGGATGATGGTTTCCAGGGAGGTTTTCGTCTTCCGGTGGCGTCGGGAAGCAGTGAAATGCCTGGAGAACTGTCTCTTCAGTTCCTTCCAGGTGGTGATAGACTCCGGTGCGAGGCTCTTGTACCATGCTATGGCACCCTTCCAGAGGGTGGCCGGGAAGAGCCTGCACTTGATAGCTCCTCGGACGTTCCTGTAGTCGAGCATTGCATCGAAGCTCTCGACGTGGTCGTCCGGGTCGGTGGTGCCGTCGTACGTCGCCAAGTGTGGAGGTTTCTCCATCCCGACGGGCAAAGGGGTATCCATGATTTCCCTGAACAGTGGGGTGCGCTGGTCATCTTAGTCACTCCTGGTGGGTGTTTGTGATAGGGATTGGTCACCCCGGCCGCGTCTGCTTCGTCGGGGGGAACTTTTGGGTTGGCTCTTTAGTTTCTCACCGTGTACGTCAGACTTGCCCATCTTCTGGACGGGGGAATGTCGTTCCTTCCAAGGAGGGGACCGGTCTCGCTTCTGGGTGACCATGGGTTGGGGTCGCTCCAGACGTGGGCGGTGCCCAGGTCTCCTAGAAGAAGGGCTCCTGGAGTCAACGTGTCCTGTCCTCTGCGGGGGAGGAGAGGGGCTGTGAGAGATGGGGCGACGATGTCTCCGCGGGGGAGAGTGTTGCTTTTGTTCCCTCTCGATCGCTCCTATCCGCTGGTTCTGCTGAAAGATCATCAAATTAGTTTGATTGATCGCTGCGAACAGAGCCACCGTGTTTGGATCAGCGAAAGGCGGCACGGGGATCGACTGGTAGACGATCGGGCTATCAGCGTGTCGGGCGGCATTGAAGGCCACGTCGTCAGGGGAGGGGGAGGCAGTGTGTTCATCCCGGTGGTTTCCTTCTTCGACGTGGACGACCATGTTGGGATCATGGCCGTCTACGTTGTTGAACGGGACGAAGGAATTGTCTAGAGTGTTGGCATTAGTTCCAGGGCTAGCCATGATCATCAGAGATTGGAGGTTGCTTTGGTTTTTACAGGAGGAAAAATGAGGAAGCGAAGGGTTCTCACAGATGGCGCCACTGATCGTACCTAATCAGAAAGAGATCGGTGGCAGCAACACGTCGTGAGCTGCGTTACTCCGGTGATGGTGAGAAGGTGGGGGTGTACCTGCAAGGTACTCCAATGCTAAAGTCAGGGGCGGAGCAAGCAAGTACAGAAGGGAAGTGAGAGTGAGAATTAGAATACCAGACCCTCTAGTGAAAGAGGGTATTTATAGTGTGCCCCTAGCGCTGGGCCAACGTTCGTCTGCATGGGTTAGGTCACTAGGCCCAATGCAGATAACTGCCAGGGCTTACGTGGTGTAGGGAAGACCAGCACGTGGTCATCGCCCTATAGTAACTGCCCCGTGATCTCCGAAAAGTGGGTTGACCAGCTCTTCGGGAAGTGGGTAGTTACCTGATAATGTGTCCGCGCGTGGGGAGCACGTGGAGTCCGTGGGGTAAACGCGAGATCTCTCCCCGAGTCATGTGGTGACCTGCTCGACGACGATGGGATCTGGGTGTGCCCGACGAGGGGGAGGATTGGGCCTTAATGGGCTGCTTAGTGTAACATCGGGTTAGGCCAGCCTGACTGGTGGGTAGGCGCCGACCCAGTCCAGAATAATATATATATATATATATATATAGTGCCAGCCCAACATATATAGAGCCCTAAGGCGAGTTTCAGTGAATATTAAAATTTGATCGTCTAAAATAATAATATTTTTTATTTTTTAAGATATACAAATTTATTTATTAAAATTAATTAGTTATAAATAAATTACTATTTTATATTTTTCATTAAAAAAATACAATTTTATGGTATATATAAAAAAAATAAAAATCATACCATATAATATAAAGATCATTACATAATTAAAAATTAAATAAAAATATGGTTGTTTTGTTGCTTAAACTTCTCAGTATTGAATGGATATAATTAGCTCATTTATTTTTACAGCATTGCTACCTTGACACCCAATTTTACACTACACCGTATGTCCGTACGGTACGGACGGCACTGTTCACCGCCCGTACTGTACGGGGCAGGTACTGTTCATGTACGGAAATACGCCACTGTTCATGTACGGACGTTACTGTTCATTGTACGGACGGGTAATTGTCATTGTCCGTACTGTACGGACGACACTGTTCACCGTCCGTACATACGGTGTAGGGTGTAAAAATGGTGTCAAAATATCATTTTTGTTATTTTTAAGATTGTTTTCTCCTTCTAATAAATAAAGCACCTACTTTTTAAAGAATTTAAAATAATTTGATACATACATTTTTTTAAGCAAATCGATACATATTTAGTATTTGAAAAAAGGATACATATAATTAAGGCCCAAGGCTGCCTTGGTGGCCTACACATTGGGTCAGGCATATATATATATATATATATATATATATATATATATAACGAAAAGTAGACAAACAACATTGTCGTGTGTGCCTTTTTACTATTTATTTATAATTAATTATTAAATAAGTAAATTATGTATAATTTAAATAAAAATTTGTTAATACAATATTAATAATATTGTTTCGGACTGGACCAATGACTAGGCATGACCCAATCCACTTCTGCTCCCAGAACGACCCAATTGCCTAAGTCCAACTAATGTGGGGCATCATTTACCTTTCCGCCCCTCTACCGGGCACATATGGTCAGAGGGACTACAAGGTTTCCTGCTCCTCCTCGGCATTCCTGCCCGTCATGCACGTCTCTACAATCCAAAAACAGCCACGACGCTCGTGCCAGGAACTGTGTCCTTGCCCGTGGCATTGGCCAGTTTCGGGCACCTCTTCCCGTCCTAACGGCTAGTTTTTTCCAGTTACCTATTCTCTGGGAAATGGTTATTTTGCCCCGAAAATAGGGACTGTTGGCCACGCGCTAGGGGCATTACAAAAACCCTCTAATTTGAGAGGGTCACGTATTCCAAATCATCATAAGAAACACATACTTCTATACTTGTCTTTTTCCTCTCCCGATTCTTACTTTAGCATCGAAGTGCCTTGCAGGTACACCCCCTCCTCATCTCACACACCCAGCATCATAGACATCTCTATTAGCCCACTTTAGGTTCTGATCAGCCTTCAATATCAGTGGCGCCGTCTGTGGGAACTTGTCATCCCCGTCTTGACATCCACCTCAGATTCAAGACAAAAACAGCTCTCTGTCCAAGATTCCGATCATGGCTTGCCAAGATCACATCCAAGATGCTCGCAATCCTGCTTTCCTCCCTGACAACAAAACTGACGCTGACGGATCTACAACCTTCCTCGAAAGAGACGCCCTTCGTCTGAGAGACGGAGCTACTGCGTCTCCCTCCCCTACTCGTACTGATCGTGTTGAAGATCAGCCCTCACTGGCCCTCCAGCCCGTTGCAGCTCCACCTAGCGCCGACCCGGCCGTGGTGGTCCTCCTTGAAGCAATCAACAAGACCAACCTTTTTGATCCTCTAACAAAACGAGAGGATTTGGGCGTTGAAAGAGTCTGCCAGACCAAGATCCCCTCAGCCGAGGAAAGATCGCCGACGATCCAAAAGTCCACATCCCCGACGGGAAGGTAATCGTCGGGTGCGCCAGGAACCAAAGTCTCATGCCTTCCGGAAGCGTGATTACGTTTCCCCGTGAAACGAATATTCCCCTGGCAATAAGAGAACCCAGAGAGACCAACGTTCACCCCCGGTCAGGTCGAAGGGCCGGGCACGAACACCGTCTCCTCGCAGAATTCGCAGCTCTATCCCTGAGCGAAGTATCTGCTCCTCTTCCTGGACCAGTTCCAGCAGCGATGACGAGCCCCACGGCCCGTTGTCTCAGGAGATCATGGTTATGCGCCTCCCCAAAGGCTTGGATAAATCACCGTCTTTGGGCACTTACGACAGAACAACAGACCCAGATGAGCACATCGAAAATATCGATGCGCTGCTCGACCATCGTAGCGACTGGGGCGCCATCAAATGCCATCTGTTCCCTACCACGCTCCAAAAAGGAGCAATGACTTGGTACAAACAACTGCCCGAGGAGTCCATCACCTCGTGGAAACAGCTGGGAAGAATGTTTTTCAGACACTTTACAGCTTCACGCCACCATCCAAAGATCGAAGCCTCCCTTGAGGCCATAATTCAAGGGAAGGATGAGCCTCTCCGGGCATACATTGAGAGGTTTAATAAAAAGCCGTGCAAGTCCCTACCACCGATGACATGAAGAAGTTCCTGCTTGAACGAGGACTTCGCCCCCATTCAGAATTTTCCAAAGCTGTTGGCCTTGCACCTCCAAGGAGCCTGGACGCCTTCCTCCTCAAGGCGCATGCATATATTTAGTACGAGGAGAAAGAGGCGGCCAGCTCCGCCTGGGCCTCACGCCATCTAGAAAGTGGCCAGGCCTCCAAAAGCGATGAACCCTGGACGGTCGAGGGGATAGGAGACGCAAAGACCGTCCCCGGGAATCCCAAGAAAACAAAGGGTCCTCAGGCCGCTTCCATGATTACACTCCCCTGACTGTCTCCAGGGAAAAGATTCTCTCCGGATGTGCTAACTCAGAGTTTAAACAAGTGGGGGTTCGATTCCCTAAGCAAGTACCGGCCAAGCCAAACACCGATAAGTCGAAATACTACCGTTTCCACAAAAGTCACGACCACACTACTGAGGACTGCATCCACCTAAAGGATGCCATACAAATACTGATCAGGGACGACCACCTAAAGCAGTTTACAAAGAAAAAGGATACTCCCCGGCAAGACGCTCATGAGTCGAAGGAAGTCGAGGAAGGGGTGCCTTCCTCAAAAGAGACAAACCTCCAGGTCACTATGAGTATATCACGGCCTGAGGACTTCTATGTTCCCGAGGAACTCAGCATTCCCGCATATTTCGCAGCCATAACCCATGGGAAACTTTCACCTCTGCAATGGTCATCTTCGGAGGGGGCTTCAACAAAGTCACCGTGGGCTCCGTTAAAAGAAAGTTTGAGCACTTACTCAGCACGAGCTCCAACAAGAGTACAACACTCAAAAAGGTCCGGGGAGAATCGGTCCCTATCTCTCTCTACAAAGAAGAACTCCTCGGAGGTGCCCCGAACTCAAGCATTCCGCTGCTCATAAGAGCCCAGATGGCAAATTTTGATGTTCTCCGAATCTTAGTCGACCAAGGCAGCTCGGTCGACATCATGTACTCGCAATTGTTCTCAACCCTCTAGCTAGATGAATCGCACCTCACTCTCTGTGTGGGCTCTGACCTGCAGGGTTTCAACGGGTTGGTCACAAAACCCTGGGGGTATGTCGAGTTGATCGTGACCTTTGGATCTGCAGAGACGACCAGATCTATCAAAGTCTAATTCCTGGTTATCGACTGCCCGTCTCTCTATCAGTGCATATTCGGGCTACCAACCTTGGACGAATTGGTGGTCGTACCGTCAACTGTCCATCAAAAAATGAAGTACTACACTTTGAAAGGTATAGTCGCCGCCTTACA
The DNA here is from genome assembly GCA_022829125.1 of Lathyrus tuberosus. Taxonomy (NCBI): domain Eukaryota; kingdom Viridiplantae; phylum Streptophyta; class Magnoliopsida; order Fabales; family Fabaceae; genus Lathyrus; species Lathyrus tuberosus. The sequence goes on from JALAZF010000517.1 coordinate 3,693,805, forward strand.
CGGGGACATCGAGGCTGCACGAAGGTGCTTCGAAGAGGCCACCAAGGGACTCAACACCATCGCTGCCAAGCCGAAGACGTCCAATAAGCCGGCCTTGCCCAGTAGCTCCGAGGAGGCCAAGCCACTGCCACGCGTCGATGCTATCGACCTCGACAGCCGCTTCTCCGAAGATGATCAGAAGGAGGACCAGACTCGCCCGAGCAGCTCATCCACTTCGACCAACACCAGTAACGACTCCCATCCGATGCGTCTGATTCCAGATGGCGAGTACGAACTCGTCCTGCTCGGTGATGACCCTCAGCGAGGAGTAAAAATAAGGATCGGCCTCCCTGATATAGCTAGGAAACAACTCAAAGCTTGTCTCCGAGAAAATGCAGACTTGTTCGCCTAGAGTGTCGCAGAAATGCCTGGCTTAGATCCTGCTGTCGCCTGCCATCAACTCACAATTGACCTAGCCGTTAAAGCTGCAGCACAACGTAGGAGAAAACAGTCTCCTGAGAAAACGGAGGCTGCAGAACAAGCTATAAAAGACCTCCTCGATGCAAATTTTATTTTGGAAGCCAAGTACACCACTTGGCTGTCCAACGTTGTACTCGTCAAAAAATCTAATGGAAAGTGGCGTATGTGTGTTGATTATACTGATCTCAATAAGGCTTGCCTAAATGATGCCTACCCCCTCCCCGATATTGATAAACATGTTGATAATTCTGCCGGTTTTAAACTATTATCGTTCATGGATGCCTATTCGGGGTACAATCAAATACCAATGGCGAAAAGTGATAAAAATACATAGCCTTCATGACCGAGTCGGGCAATTATTACTACAACGTAATGCCCTTCAGCATGAAGAACGCCTGTGTGACCTACCAAAGGATGATGAACAAGGTCTTCCGGGGAGAAATCGGCGACATGCTCGAAGTCTATATGGATGATATGATCGTGAAATCCCACGAGGAAACCGATCACACGACCCATTTAAGAAAGATATTCGAGCAGGCCAGGAAATACCGAATGCGTTTCAACCCAGAGAAATGCACTTTCAGGGTTCGGGTGGGCAAGTTCCTCAGCTTGTATCTCACGGAACGAGGAATCGAAGCCAACCCCGACAAGTGCAAGGCATTCTATGAGTTTCCAATGCCTAACTCGAAGAAGTCCATCCAATCCCTTAATGGGATGCTCGCTTCTTTATCTATTTTTGTGGCCAAGTATGCCCAGCACGCTCTGTCCTTCTTCAAACTCCTCCAAAAGGAGGCCGTGTTTGAATGGACAGAGGAATGCGACCAGACTCTTCTACATCTAAAACGAGCATTGTCGGAACCGCCAGATCTCTCTCGGTCAGACAACGGAGAAACTCTGTACCTCTATCTAGTCGTAGAAACCGAGGCCGTTAGCGCCGCCCTCATCTGTGAAACCCCCGACGGGCAAAAACCTATATACTTCACGAGCAAATAATTGCAGGGACCAAGGCTGAGATACCAGCAAATAGAAAAGGTGGACTTGGCCCTCATCAATGCTGCGCGAAGGCTACGACACTATTTCCTGCCTACACGATCGTGGTCCGAACAGATCAACCCGTGAAGCAACTGCTAGGACGATCTGATATGGCCGGTAGAATGCTCAAGTGGTCATTGGAACTGTCCGAGTTTGACATTCAATATGAAATGACGTTCGCAGATTCCCAGGCGTTAGCCGATTTCGTCGCAGAAATGACGTTCGCAGATTCCCCCACCTACGGGTCACGCAGGTGGACCATCTTTGTTGATGGAGTATCCAGCTCGGTGAGAAACGTGGCAGGTCTCATCCTAGAAAATGGCGAAGGAATCACCATCGAGGTATCACTCACTTTATCTTTCCCTACTTCCAACAATCAGGCTGAGTACGAAGCCTTCCTCGCCGGCCTGCACCTGGTCGAGGACCTGGGAGCTGAAGAGGTCATCATCTGCACCGATTCGTAACTGTAGAAGTAAAACATGTTCCCCGCGAATATAACGTCAGAGCAGACGTGTTGTCCAAACTGGCAAGCACGAAGAAAAAGGGTGGAAACAAGCCTGTCATCCAGGAGGTGTTTCCATAACCCAGCATCGAGAAGACCTCCACGATCCTCAACGTGAAAGTCATCGGCGGCAGCAACTGCTGGATGACCCCCGTTTATAATTACCTCGCTAAGGATGAACTCTTGTCCGACCCCAAAGAGGTCAGCATAGTCAGGCCCAGAGCCTGCTCCTATGTCCTGGTCGAAGACAAGCTCTACAGACGAGGGTTCTCTATCCCTTTACTCAGATGCGTCGAGGAAGAGATGGTCACCCACATCCTGTGCGAGATCCACGAAGGAATCAACACCTAACACCTCGGGGGAAGATCCCTCGCTAGGAAAGCACTCCGAGCAGGGTACTTGTAGTGTGCGATTTTTGTCGGTGACGTAACCACCTTATCGCCATTGGTTGGAATTGGGTGCTACTTTTTGATTTCTTATTTATCCTATGAAGTTGGAAAGGAAAGGGAAGCTATCTAAAACTAACCTTGTACGTAAATGTTTTCTTTAACAAATGCTTAAGAGATTGGGGAGTTCGGGGTCAGGTTATACAATGGGAAGTTGTCAATTACCCATCCTATATATGGTTATCCATAGATCGTTAGCAATTTCTACTATTTTCTATTTACTGGTGTTTGTCTGTCGAGGGTTGGGAAAGTTTCTCCTTTGGGAATGTTTGAGAGAGAGAGAGAGAGAGAGAGAGAGAGAGAGAGAGAGAGAGAGAGAGAAAGAGTTTTTGTTGGTTTCAGGTTTTCCGATGTTTGGGTAAGGTACTGGACCTAAGGTTTTTTTTATTAGTGTGCTCGCTAAGATTTCGCAATCTTATGCCTACGTATTCCCATTAAAGAAAACAGGGAAATCAGATAAATCGTAGTCCTCCTATTCTATGGGAGGAAAAGATGTTTGGTGTCTTGTTCAAAGCCCAAGATTGAAGCTAAAGGTTATTTGTGTCATGTTCAAAGCCCAAGATTAAAGCTAAAGGGTTGGACTGAGAGAGAATTTGTCATCTCTAAAGAGAGGTATCTCATCTGTTCATCACAGTTGTTGGGTAATTGATTATAAAGGAGGATTACCTTAACTGGGATATGTGAATCCAGGAATGCCATAATTTCCTTTATAAGGGATTTGTCCTAAAGGATAAAACTTTAACTCAGTGTTGAGCAATTCCATTTTTCCTTAGGAGTCTTTCATGCCAAGAGAGGGACATTGGAGTAGATGTAAATAATCTAGAGGCTTGCCACTTACAACAATTAGATGAAAGATGGGATTTACCAGGATAAGAGGTCGACTACAACTTGGATTTTTGAATCAACAAGTGTGCCACTTATAGCAGTTATCTGGGATTAAGGTTTGTTTTGATTTTCTGTTTTGATGTGTGATATACAGAGAAGTATCTTCCTATAGAGAGTTTTTGATTTCCTCGGAGGGGATGTTGATTTTTGCGTGCCTTGATCAAAGCCCACGGTTGAAGCTAAAAGTTTGACTCTACTAGGTAGTTTTATATCTGTCTTGTACGAAGCCCAAGATTAAGTCTGAAAAGAGACTGACTCTTTTGGGGAGATCATTATACAAAGCCTAAGAGAAGGCTAAAAGTTGACTTTTCCGGGGAAATATTTTGTCTGTCTTGTACAAAGCGATTGAGGCTAGAAAAAGAGTTTTTGACTCCACTGGGGAATATTTGTACGTGTCTTGTACAAAGCCCAAGATTGATGCTAAAATGGGAAACTGACTCTACTGGTGAGAGGTTTTATCTGTCTTGTACAAAGCCCAAGATTGAGGCTAGAAGAAGATTGACTCTGCTAGAGAGATCTTATATGTGTCTTGTACAAAGCCCAAGATTGAGGCTGAAAAGAGGTTAACTGACTCAGCTGGAGAATTTTTATAGGTGTCTTGTACAAAGCCCAAGATTGAGGCAGAAAAGAGATTGGCTCAACAAGAGAGTGTTTTTATCTGTCTTGTACAAATCCCAAGATTGAGGCTAACTTTTGCTGAGGAAAAGAAGGATCGTTATACAAAGCCTAAGAGGAGGCTGGTTGGGGAATTTCTTATATAAAGCCCAAGAGGAGGCTAACTTCTGCTGAGGATTATTGAGATCCAGAGACAGGTCCAACATGGGGAATCAACTCTTACTGAAGATTAGAGAGGAGTTGAGATATCATATGCCTTGAGGTTCTAATAGGGTTGTATTGATAGTGATTTGACCCTAGCTGGGGAAATTTAGGAATGAAAAGTTTAAACTCTGTTGGTGATTGATGAAATGATTAGGGTTTCTCTTTTTTTTTTCTTGAGGAGATGAGACTGTCCAAGTCTACTGGTACGAAAGGGTTTATCTTTGTATGATGCCCAAGAGGAGGCGGGTGTTTTAAGGGATGAGAATCAACCCTAAATTGGTTTCAGTTTTAGACTCTTTGGAAAGACTGCTCTAACAAAGGATGACTAAGTTCTGTCCTATACCTGTAAGAGGTCTTTCGGTCCTTGTACTAAGCCCAAGAGGAGGCATGAGAACTTCTAAGAAGCCTGAGGGTCCTTGTACAAAGCCCAGGAGGAGGCTGGGGATGCTTTCAGGAAGCATGTGGGTCCAAACCTAAGAAAAGCTCAAGAAAGGTTTCACTGGGAATAATCCTTTCTTTAGTGAACAGTTCTAGGGTTTGAAGAAATTCAAGAGAGGTTTCACCGAGAATTAATCCTCTCTGGGGGAAATTAATTTCTTAGACAGATTTCTAGTAGTGACAGTCTTGAGAAAAGTTTCATCGAGAATAATGCCTTTCTCTATTACATATTGTATAAGCCCAAGAGGAGGCAAGACTATATCTGGAAACTCCTATGGGGAACTAGTTTTGACTGTGTTGAAAGAGTGACCACTGGTTTGATCTAATCCTAGACCTAATTGTCGGGGAAAACTCTAAGCAGATAATATACAGGCATATATATACAGATGAAATATATACAAGTATGTAAAAGAGGGTAGGAGGACTTACAGGTGAGCAAGCTTCCAGCATTACAAACAAATATATATATATATATATATATATATATAAGTATATAAAAGAAAGTTGTTTAAAACTTATTGGTGAGCAAGCTTCCATTGTTACAACTGTATGGTTAGTTGTTCAAGAAATTAAGGAAAATTTTGATAACAACTATGAATTTGAACCTAAATCAAAAGGGGAAAGTTGTTTTAAAGAGAAGATTTGGGTTTATACTCAAGGAGAGGCCCAGATGACTTTGTTTTGAAAGAGGTGATCGCGTCGCGGTATTAAAAACACAGTGGGACTTATACAATAACTGAGGCTCAAATTTATTATATTTACAAAGAGGTTGGGTCTTACACTCTATTAGAGGCCCAAAGCTTATTTTTGTACAAGAGATGGGGCTTACAGCTCAAGGAGAGGCCCAGAAATAACAGTGATTGCACAGTCGTTTTAAGAATCGTAGAGGGACTTATACAATGACTGAGGCCCAAAAAAGTTTTATGTACAAAGGGTTGGATTTACACTCTATTAGAGGCCCAAAAAGTTAGAAAAATGAATAAAGGTGGGACTTACAACACAAGGGGAGACCTAGATGATTTTTGTTTAAAAAGCGATCGCGCCGAGATTTTAGAAAACACAGTGGGACTTATACAATAACTGAGGTCCAAAAAGATTTTGTGTACAAAGGGATGGGAGTTACACTCTATTAGAGGCCCAAAAAATTGTGTATGTGAAGTTTGAAAAAAATCAAAATTTAGAGAAAACCCTAATTTTGAATTTAAAATATAATTTTCAAAGGAAATTAAATAATAAATGATATAAAATACTAAATATATTTAAAAACAAGTTGTATACTCTGAAAAATATTTTGAAAAATCATGTTTAATCACATGAAAGCTTGAAATTCATTTGGAATGAAAAATCAAGGTAGGAATTTCATTTAAAATGTTTAAAAAACAAATAAATGAAATTAATTACAAAAAATTCTAACTATATTAAAAAATTAATATAAATTGGATTTTTTTTGTAAAATAAAATAATTTAACATTTTTGTGACTTTTTAAAAAAAGAACCAATAAAAAATGATAAAAAAATGAGAGAGAAATTAATTTTTGAAATCAATTAAAGAAAATATCAAAAATTTAAATATTAAAAAATTTGAAATATGGCGCCAACGATCACCTTCTTCTTCCTCGTGACCGCGCCATGGATGATTTGCGTTTTCTCATTTTTCTCTATGATTATTCAATGGTTTTGCACGATTCAAAAACCAATCTTGTTCATTTTTGAACAAGGATCACAACTATATAGATTAATTGCATTTATATTAAGTATGGAGTGAAAAATCAGAAGATAACCTCAAGAACCCTAATTTCAGCATGAACACAATGAAATTCCATACACGATTGATTCATGGCAATTGATTGAGGGTTATCACTCTATATACATGCAGGAACAAAATGGTAACTCACAAATTCATTTATGATGCATGGAATATAGACTTTGAAGGTGTCAATCTTACCTCTTGCAGCTGGTGATCGAGCTTGATGATGGAGATGTTACAGATGTGTTCCAATGATCTGGACATCTTCCTTAAGTGCCAAGGAGTGTGTTTGAATGCTTGGAGTGGATTGAAATGAGCTGGAACTTGATGTGGCACCTCAACTACAAATCTGCTAAAAGCTTGTGCAAATGGGGCACTACTTTCGGATTTTGATGTTCCAGATGTTGTTTATGTGTTTGAATCACTTACATATGATGTATGTGAGGTGTTTGCATCATTGGTTTGGACAAAATTGTTCTCAAATGCAAAACCCGATAGTGACTTGCAAGAGAAGGTGTTTTTTGGAGTAAAAAGAGAATTTGAGGAAAGCATCACTTTGGCTGCTTTGGTGTACTCAAACTAATCACAAATTAGCTCTATTTATAGTAGAAGAAGTTTGTTTTGGCATCAATAGTGAATGGCAGCTTGGATCAGATTGCATTAAATGATTTGGTTCCATGGTCAAGGGTCTCCTCTAGCCATTGACTTGTGCCAAACTTTGCAGGTTTAGGTCCTCTGATATTTGGATATGTCTTGACTCATTTAGACTGGTTTGTGGCTCATTCATGCCACCTCAATGCATCACTTTAATGCTTGATGCCAAATTTGAATTTCAAGATTCCTTTTCATGATAATTTTGCACATGGAAGGCTAGGTTCTTGGCATTTTGTGTTATGGATCAGATCATTCATTCATTTGTGTTGTAATTGGACAGAATTTGAATGATCAAAGTGTTCAAAATCAGTCTAAGGAATCGTGGGGTGCAAGTTTGCACCAAAATCTGTCTTGAAAACAGTTGCAGCAATGCAACTTGGGAGATCCATAACTCCTAGCTCAAATTTAGTTTGATTGAGTTCTTGGACAATTTGGAAATCTCTCATGACATACTTTAACTTTGTTGTTCACCAATGGATCTGGTTCAAATTGGATCAAGGTAAAAAACCAAGACAATTTCTGACTTGAAAATTTCACTAAGTGTTGGAAAAGTGGTCATTTTCATGTTTTTGTGATTTTGCTCTATTCATAACTCAAAATCCACGGAGATTTGGAATGAGTTATAGTTGACATATTTGAAATATGTCAGATGGACTTTCATTTGAGCTTTGAATGGGAGAAAAAGGACTTATGGTTTAGGAGTTATGACCTTGTAAAGTTGGGTAAAAACCACTTTTGTTCCATAACTTAGAAAAATTTTGGTTTCTCAAGGTTGCCCCTTTTGCAAGAAACCTCACTTTTCTTGATTTTTCTTGATGGATGATGATCAATATCATACATTAACATTGTTTTTTACTTAGGGGAATCATATTTGTGAAAAATTCCAAAAAGTCAAACTTGATTTTGTGCACAGTTGACTTTTTGTCGGATGAAATCCAAGTTGTGCGATCCTTTGTGAAATCAAGTTCTTAACCTAATTCAAACCTAATGAATGGGTTTCATAGGGGTTATAGGGTGTATTGAATCATGTTCCAAGGTTTGGGAGAATGTCTTGGTTAAAAGTCAAAGATATAGTTGACTTTTCCTTCAAAACCGTAATTGTGGTCCAAATGAAATTGAAACTTGTTAATCAAGCTTCTTGGATCAATCCATTGTTGAAAATGGATCAAAGTGGTGTATTTGAGGTCCTCAAATCATGTCTTGAGGTCTTGGCTCATGCTTTGCTCCAAAAGTCAACTTAAGGGTGAATTAGGTCAAGAAACCCTAATTCCTTATTTTTAATGAATGCATCCCTTGAGGCTAATTTGACTTGATGATTGGGTCCATGAGGTCCCTTGGAGTATCTTGGGGTGTGCTTTGAAGCATTGGCTCATGCCTAGAAGAAAATTTTCATCTGGAGACCTTGGTCGACCAAAACCCTAATTTGGTGACACTGGGGATCTTGAGGCTTGATCCACTTGGAATGTTGCAACTTTGTGCTTGATTCTTGATATGGGAGTCCTCTTGATCCTTTATGGGTGTTTGAGAAGTTAGACAAGTTGAAGATCATGTCATTTCTTGATTGATCCTTTATCTAAGTGCTCTGAGAGGGCTCAAAACCCTAATTCTTGGTTGTAGTGAAAGCTCAACAATCCTTGAGGAAATTGATGAGGCATGATGGCACATCCATATTGTGGCAATGATTTGTACAATGATGGGATATCTTGGTGGTCAAAATTTGGGGTATGACAGATGCCCATATTTAATTTTCTTGGACCAAAAGGTGTGAATGGCGAAGATACTCAGACATTCAGGGTGCAAGAGGATTAAATATCGAAATACCCGAAATTTTGACGGTGGTTATGAATAGTTGTTTGCCCATTGATCTTCTTTTGCTTGGTAATGATACTTAGAAAAGGGTAAAAAAAACTTCCCCTCGATCCTGGTCTTCAGCCAAGGAACTGGTCTTAGTTTCTGAAATAAACTTCCCCGCGATCCTGGTCTTTAGCCACGGAACTGGTCACAATTTTTGAAATAAACTTCCCTCGATCTTGGTCTTCAGCCACGGAACTGGTCTCAGTTTCTTCTTGTCGGGTTTCTTCCTTGACAAGGGGTGCTATTTGTAGCGGTTTTTATCAAACTTCTCGCCGAGTTTTACTGGGGAGAGGCCACTTGATGGAAAAAGTTTGAGGTCAGACTTGCTGGGGGTACCCATTTTCCTGAGCGGTAGAGGTGTGCAAACTTCTCTGTTGGAGATGCCATTTGCTGATTCTATTGGGAAAAACGAGTCTCTTGAGAGATTGCTTTTCGCTTGGGGATATTACATCATACTTTTCTTCGAGATCTTCTCGGAGAAATGCCATGTGATGTAATCCAATTTTGAGGTGCTGATGACTTCCTTAACATTGACTTTCTTGGGAGAAAAACCAATGTGTTGCTGAGAGTCTTCGGTTAAGAGGCTTTCTTTGGGGATTTTCCTTAATCCGGGAAAGCGAAAATATCATTTTCAATGGTGAAGAGTGACGTTTGTCAAATGTCTTCTTGCCTTTCAGAGGTTCAAGTTATCAAAGTGGTCGAGAATCGTCTCCAATCCAGAAATAAACTGGGGAGAGAGATTGTTTTAGACGATACATTTCCTGACGAGGAAAGAAATTGAACCAGGATTTTGTCTTATCCGACACGGAAAGGACAACTGACAACTTGATTGACAAAAGGGCTTTATCACTTGGGAAATGAGTATGACCAGAGCGATATTAATGCAATACGAATATGAATGTGAATTAATTATGCATGATGTATGTATGTTTATGCTGACAAAACTGACGCGACATACAGACTAGTGGATGAACACTACTGGATACTCATCCACTGCGGGGAATGAAAGAATCCTGCCTTACTTAGGAGAGGTAGACTCTGTGGGGGGAGAAAGAATCGTTTAATCGGTCTTAAGAGGTAAGAACTCTACCGGGGATATCAGATGGGAAATTTGCATCTGACACAGTTGATCCTTCATTCAGGCGTACTGGTTTAGAATGAGTACTTTGATTCTGCACTTTGAGGTTCAATCACCTTCGGAGAAACGATCGATGTTCTTTTCGATGTTCATCAGTAAAAAAGAATTGCCATCTTTATTTTAAAGGCAGAAAAATTTTGACAAGTAAATTCATTTTTGTTTTATTTCAAGAATCGTTGATCATGCTAAAAATGTCATTCTATAAAGCTAAAATTAGAATTGCAAACAAAAGACCTAGGGCTCAAATTTTATTGATAGGATGGAAATCAGCCAAGCGCGTGATCCCATAGAGTATTTACAAAGTTTAGAAAATGGTAATTTAAGGGAAAAGGGCTACATTGAAACATAACAACCGTTATCCTTCTACCAACTTTGAATTCTGGACATCCTGAGCTACTGTCGAAGATGACCTTGTCAGACGTAGTTACTTGCCATGAATCCCTAACTTTTGCCTGGATTGTACTTTGAGGTTTCCAATCCATCGGGATGATTTTCGCTTATGCCTCTAATTTTTTCCTGGACTGCCTTTTCAGGCTTTCAATCCACTGAGATGTTTATTTTATTTTATTTTATTTAGGCGGAGTATTTCCTGACTACGTCAACATTCGTGGGGTAGGAAAATTCCTCTCCATCCATGGTTGCGAGTCTCAAGGCGCCGCCTGAGAAGGCTTTCTTGACCACATAGGGGCCGTCATAATTAGGAGTCCATTTTCCCCTGGAATCAGTGAGGAATAATTGTATCTTCTTGAGCACGAGGTCTCCTTTTCTGAAGACACGAGGTCGGACCTTTTTGTCAAACGCTTTCTTCATCCTTCGCTGATAGAACTGACCATGGCATAGAGCCGTTATTCGCTTTTCTTCGATTCGGTTCAGTTCATCGTGTCGACTTTGACACCATTCTGCTTCTGTTAGCTTAGCTCCCATAAATACCTGGATTGACGGGATCTCTATTTCTATGGGGAGCACTGCTTCCATACCATATACTAGAGAGAAAGGGGTAGCCCCTGTTGAAGTGCAGACAGAAGTGCGATAACCGTGAAGAGCAAAGGGTAGCATCTCGTGCCAGTCTTTGTAGGTTACAACCATCTTCTGAACAATCTTCTTGATGTTCTTGTTAGCCCCTTCTACCACTCCATTCATCTTAGGCCGGTAGGGAGATGAGTTATGATGTTCGATTTTGAATTCAGTACACAACTCCTTCATCATCTTATTGTTCAAGTTGGATCCATTATCTGTAACGATCTGGATGGGAACACCATAACGGCATATGAGATTGTTCTTGATAAATTGGACCACGACTTGTCGGGTTACATTGGTGTATGACGCTGCTTCGACCCACTTGGTGAAGTAATCAATAGCTACCAAGATGAACCGATGTCCGTTCGAAGCCTTGGGTTCGATCATGGCAATCATGTTGATTCCCCATATAGAAAAAGGCCATGAAGGACAAAGAACTTTGAGATGCGTTGGCGGTACATGGATCTTGTCAGCGTATATCTGACACTTATGACACTTCCTTATGTACTTGTCGCAATTGGATTCCATTGTCAGCCAATAGTATCCTGTTCTCAGAATTTTTCTAGCGATTGTGTGTTCGTTGGCATGAGTGCTAAAGGATCCTTCGTGAATCTCTTTCATCAACATGTTTGCTTCTGGTCTGTCTACGCATCGGAGCAGGACCATGTCAAAGTTTCTCTTATAGAGTGTATCAATGCTCAGGAAGAAATTTCCTACCAGTCTTTTGAGGGTCTTCTTGTCTTTTCTTGATGCCCCAGGCGGGTACTCTTGTTTCTGAAGGAAGCATTAAATATCGTGATACCAAGGTTTATCGTCTATGACTACTTCAATCGTGAAGATGTAAGCGGGTCGTTCTAGGCGCATTATGTCAATCTTAGGTACGTCGTTCCATTGACCTACACTAATCATGGAAGAGAGAGTGGCTAGTGCATCAGCCATGTGATTCTCTTCACGAGGGATATGGTGAAACTCGATTCTGTTGAAGAATGGTAACAACCTTCTCGGGTAATCTTTGTAAGGAATCAGTCCTGATTGGTATGTGTTCCAGTCTCCTTTGATCTGATTGATACCCAAGACTGAGTCTCCATACACATCCAAGTTCTTAATCCTCAAGTCAATTGCTTCTTCGAGACCCATGATACAAGTTTCGTATTCGGCCTCGTTGTTTGTACACTTGAATGTTAGTCTGGCAGTGAAAGGAATATGGGTACCCTGAGGTGTTACGATGATTTCCCCAATTCCGTTTCCATAACTGTTGACAGCTCCGTTAAATATTAGTCCCCATTGGGAACCTGGTTCTGGACCTTCACTGGGCAGCGGTTCATCGCAATCTTTCATTTTCAAGTACATGACATCTTCGTCTGGGAAGTTAAATCCGACTGATTCCTGATCGTCCTTCGGTTGATGAGCCAAATAATCGGCTAAAATACTTCCTTTGACGGCTTTTTGAGCATGGTACTTGATTTCGTATTCCGATAAAAACATCTGCCAACGGGAAATCCTTCCCGTGAGAGCAGGTTTTTCAAAGACGTACTTGATTGGATCCATTTCTGAGATTAACTAAGTAGTGTGACAAATCATGTACTAGCAAAGACGTTTGGCTGCCCAAGACAGAGCACAACAAGTTTTCTCGAGCATAGTGTACCGAGTTTCTCAGTCAGTGAATTTCTTGCTTAAATAATAGATGGCAGACTCTTTCTTTTGGTTTCATCTTGTTGGCCAAGTACACAACCCATAGAGTCTTCCAAGACTGTTAGGTAGATGATCAATGGTCTTCCTTCCATTGGAGGAGATAGAATAGGTGGATTAAACATATACTCTTTGATACTGTTGAAACCTTTTTGGCAATCTTCTATCCATACGCAACTTTGATTCTTTCTGAGTAGTTTGAAGATCGACGTACATGTTGCGGTCATGAGGGATATGAACCTTGAGATGTAATTCAGACGTCCCGAAAATCCTCGGACTTGTTTCTCAGTCTTTGGCAAAGGAATTTCTTGAATGGCCTTGACCTTGTCAGGATCAACCTCAATTCCTTTCTGGCTGACGATGAACCCTAAAAGTTTCCCCGAGCAGACACCGAACGTGCATTTATTGGGATTCAAGCGGAGTTTGTACTTTCTCAGATGCTCGAATAATTTTAACAAGTGGGTCACATGCTCCTCTTCTATTTTAGATTTGGCAATCATATCATCGACATACACCTCGATTTCTTTGGGCATCATGTCGTGAAACAGAGTAGTCATGTCCCTTTGATAGATTTCCCCGGCGTTCTTCAAACCGAACGACATTACCTTGTAACAAAAGGTGCCCCATGGGGTGATGAATGAAGTTTTCTCCATATCTTCTGGCACCATCTTGATTTGATTATAGCCCGAGAATCCATCCATGAAGGAGAAGACTTTGAACTTTGTTGTACTGTCAACCAGCATATCTATGTGCGGTAAGGAAAAGTCATCCTTTGGACTAGCTTTGTTCAGATACCTGTAATCTACACACATTCTGACCTTTCCGTCCTTTTTCGGAACTAGCACTATGTTGGCTAGCCATTGAGGATATTTTGAGGTGGCAAGGAAACGTGCGTCAATTTGTTTCTGGACTTCCTCCTTGATTTTTATAGCCATATCTGGATGAGTCCATCTCAACCTTTTTTTTACCGGCGTACATTCTGACTTCAACGGTAGATGATGTTCCAAGATGTTGGTATCCAACTCTGGCATGTCTTGATAGGACCAAGCAAATACATTGGGAAACCCTTTAAGAAGTTTTATCAAGCTTTCTTTGACAGTCGGACTGAGCAGTGCTCCAATCTTAACTTCTTTCTTTTCTTCCCCTGATCCCAAATTGACCATTTCCAACGGCTCTTTGTGAGAATCAATGGACCTTTCCTCTTGTCTGAGTATTCGGGAGATCTCCTCTGGAATTTCTGTGTCCTCTTCTTCTTCAGCTTCAAATATCGGGAATTCAAAGTTGGGAGAAGGCATTGGATCGTGTGTTTCAACGGGGTTTAAAACAAGCAATCTGCATGACGTGATGATTCGTTTTTTAGAAGAGATAGAGAGAATACAAGAGTATGTGCAGTGTATTTTCTGAAAAATTCTTGTTATTATTTTGGGCTGTTTTAGGATTACCATTTTCTGAAAAACGAAAAGTGAAAATAGCAATAAATACGGGAATGACAGAACGACGTTATTTATTTATGATTTTGTCGATTCTTGAATTACAGCCCTATAAAATAAAAATCTATCGCTTTGGGCAAAGCAAAGAGGGACATTTACAGAAAGGTGAGCCCTATAAAAACATCTGTTTCACCTGGGCAGGGTGAAAGGTTAAAACAAAGATGGCAATTACTTAGACTTATGGACGACTTTCGGGACATCGACAGCAACCCATTGGCGACGAACTCCTCGGTGCATCACAAAGTATGGTACCTTCTTTCTTGGTTTGTCCTCAGAAATGACACTGATTTCTAGCGGAGCAGGATCATTGGAGTCTTCCTCCCATGCAGAGTTGTCATAAATGAACTCTTCTGTTGTATCTTCCTTAATGTTTTCACTCTCAAGAGGATCTCCCCAACCAGTTGGCTGGATGTCCTCGAACCTAATGCGAGAGCTTTCAGGAGCAGTGTACTTGACCAAGAAGTCGTACTGGCCACTCGGCTGTCCTAAGGTGTCCCATACTTCTGTGGGGATAGAGGAGTCATCCTTCTCAATGACGTTGACCTCAGGAAAATCACAATGGTTCTGAACAATGTTGGGATGCGTATGAGCCATGTTGACTTCACGGATTCGGTGATCTTAGATCCATCCAAGATCCATTTGTTCTTGTAGAGCTTATTGCACTACGGAACACCCCTGGTTATTCTTTGAGCAGGTATCACACTGGTGATAATTGTGAGGTGGTACATGACCATACCCGCTTTGTCTACAATGCATCCTGACCATATTGGTTCCTAATAGAAGTACATCGTGAATTTGATAACTGCGGATAAATTCTTCCTCTATTAAATTTACTGCAGTCTTCTCATGTTGTGGCAACGGGTTCGTCTGAACATTTGGATTAGCATCTTTGAAAGATAGGACCCCGTTCCTGAAAAGCTTCTGTACATCGTACTTGAAGCTGAGACAGTTCTCAATGTTGTGCCCCGATCCTTCTTGATGGTAAGGGCAAGTTTGATCCGCTTTGAACCAAATAGGCGGATTTTCCGGTACTATAAGAGGAGTCCTGGTTTGGACGTGCCCCTTGGACAGTAAGAGTGAAAATAGTTCTGCGTACAACATCGGTATAGGGTCAAACCTCGATGTTCGTGTCATACGATTGCCATTGTTGTACTGTGGATGAGCCTGCTGAAGAGGCTGTTGTGTTCTTTATTGATACTGTTGTTGACTTGGTTGGCTCTGAGCAACCTGAGGTTGATACGTCGGAGCCGGCTCAGGGTGGATAGCGGGAGTTACCACTACTACTGGTTGATACCTTCGCCTTTGCTTTTCGAGAGAGATATTACCAATATCTTGCTCTTTTTCTTTAGGAAAGCACTACCGTATCTTTTGGTACTGCTTGATGGCTATGCATCTTTGACCAATCGTCCTTCTCGAATTGCTTCTTCAAGGCGTACTCTTATGTTCACCATTTCAGTGAAGTCACTGGGCGCACTGGCAACCATTCGGTCGTAATAGAATGAGCTCAAAGTTTTCAAAAAGATCTTGGTTATCTCTTTTTCCTCAAGAGGGGGACAGATCTGGGCGACAATTTCACGCCATCTCTGAGGATATTCTTTGAAAGTTTCTTTGTCCTTCTGCGACATTGCCCTGAGTTGAACCCTATCCGATGCCATGTCCAAATTATATTTATACTGCTGAACGAAAGCAGCGCCAAGATCTCTGAAAGTACTGATCTTGGTGCAGTTTAAACCCATGTACCATTTGAGTGCGGCACCAGTTAAACCGTCTTGGAAATAATGGATTAGTAGCTATTGATTTTGTGTCTGAGTTGACATCTTTCGAGCGTACATCACCAAATGACTTTGAGGGAAAGAGTTACCTTTGTATTTTTCAAAGTCAGGCACCTTGAATTTGTGCGGGATCTTTACATTTGGGACCAAACAGAGGTCCGCGGCGTCCTTTTGGAATAAGTCTTGACCGCGAACGGCATGCAGTTCCTTCTGCATTTCCAGGAATTATTCCTGGAACTCATTCATTCTTTCATACATGTCTTCGTTTCTACCAGAAATTACTTGTGGAATCTGTCCTTCCGGGACAGTATGTACCACTGGTTGTGGTATAGACATTAAAATGGTGATTCTTGGAGCTTCAGTGTACTGAAGTTTGTAACCTTCAAGTGTTGCTGTTATAAACCTTGCATCTTCATTTTCCCGAAGTTTGTAACCTTCAGGCCAAATGGTTCCTGCTGTAGTTTTTGGGTCTTCAGTGACCGGCGGGATGTATCCTTCAGGGACAAAGTTGAGAGGCATGCCCCAGGGGCGCCCCTTAGGCATGTTATACCGAGGATCATATGTCTCCACTACGGGCGTAGATGTGATCTCTGAGATCACAGTCCTTTGTTGTTGTCTCTGAGCTGCTGCCAGGGATTGCATTTCATTGTGAAGTTTTTCCAAACTTTTCTTTAGAGCGTTAATTTCTTCTCTCAGCTCTCTGTTCTCTTCCTCGAGGTCGTCCATTTTCTTTTGTCGATTGGCCCGAGTATTGTATAAGTGAGACGGTTTAACTCTAGAATCGTGACACACAAGTGAGACTCGAAGATAAGAAGAATGTGTTACGTGAGAATGATGAATGATATGCAATGATATATACTTTTAGTTTTAATCAAAAAGGAACTTCAACAAATAGATTGTAAATATCATACAGTGGGGTGAGACCCCTTTTATTGAATTTGAAAGATTGCTGAAAGGGAAAAGTACAATATTTTACAAAGTGCTATAAGGAAAATGGCTAAGCTTATGGATCCTGAGTCCTTTCTGAAGAGAGCTCAGATGCTGGTTCTGATATTTTCCTTTTCTTTAACCGGGGCTCTTCAGCCGTTGTCGGGTTGTTAGTCCTTTGCCAAGTGAAAGGATCGAGCAGATTTCTTTGGTCTTCCTGACTTTCTACAACATGCTGCTCTAACATCTTAATCAGAGCATCCTTTTCTTTCAACAGTTCCTGAATCTTGGGACACTCCATGTTGAGGATTCGATACTTGTTTTTCCAAGAGCTCTTCTCACGTTGAACTTTGTTGAAAGCTACCTAGAGTTTTTCCGTGTCAGACATGAAATAAAGGACATATTCCTTTAACGGAAAAACTTCTTGGCGAGGGTAAGACATCCTTAGCATGAGGGCTCTAGTTTACACCCAGTGGAGATAAGGCTCCATGGAGGTACAATTTAGTCTTCCTAGAGACTCTCTTCCTTTCCTGTGAATATGTTTCCAGGCATGCATTATTTCCTTCTTTAGTGCCCTGTCATTTTCCCCTTCCTTGAAGAAAAGACCTTCCAAATGAACATTATACGGGATATTCTTCATCGGGTATCCAAGTTGACGGCGAACTAAAATTGGATGATAGTTGATTCCTCCTTTAGTTCCTATGAGGGGTACGTTAGGGAAATTTCCACAACTGTCGATGATCTATATCCCCTCATAAATCATATAATACTAATCTATGTTAGAGTTGGTAAGAGACATAATCCTTTGTGACCAACATAGAGTACTCTTGTGATCCCAAAATGTAGCAGACTTGGGTAAATGGGAAATGAACCATTTGTAAAGTAAGGGTACACAGCATGTGATCATTTCTCCGTTGTACAAATTCCTTAAGTGTACAGAATGATAAGCATCTGCAAGCAGAGTCGGTACGGGGTTTCCAATCAGAAATATCTTTACAGCGTTGGTGTCAATGAAGTTGTCAATGTTGGGAAAGAGGAATAACCTGTATATGAGTAGGACAAAGATGTCTTTGAAAGCAGTTACGTTTCCTATACTAGCAAAGTACAGAGCTTTCTATATCAGGAATTTAGCTGGTAAACCCCAGATTTCTCCTTTATTGGTCATGTGAGTCCTAACTTCTGACTCGGCCAAAGAGATTTCCCTTGTAATGGCCTGCTCCTTTGGAATTTCTTCCAGTCCAGAAAATGGAGCTTGATCAGTGATAGGTAAATCAATCAGATGAGAGTACTCTTCTAACGTTGGTGCCAGTTGATAATCTGGGAATGTGAAGCAGTGATAAACCGGATCGTAAAACTGAATTAACGTAGACAGGATTCCTTCAACTACGTGGACCCTTAACAGAGACAATAGTTCTCCATGCTTAGCTCTAAAAGCATCAGGGTTGGTGATCATCCTCGCCAACCTCCTTAAATTCTCTAGTTTCGGAGCCTTGAAAGTGTACTTGTGCGTCTTTCTTCTACCGAAATCCATAACGCAATCTTTCTGATATTTTCAATTATTGTTTTAGTTTATTTTGAAAAAAGAGAAGAGAATATTTTTCTTTGTTTAAGAGTTTCTTAAATGAATGCATGAATGCAGCACACAAAAACATTGAAAAAACATGGGTTCAAGGGTTCAACGTCACGAGCATGGAGTCATGGCTCTACCCATCCCCAAAGGTTGTATTTTGGTCAATTTTTGTACCTATAGAACAGATCCTAAGGTTCCCAAAATCATTGACCCCCCTAGGGATATCAACAGCAAGCTGGTTCACCCGAGTGAGCTGTAGCATCCTAGGGTAATCTCATTTGAGTGTAGTATCGCGTATCAACTATTCCCGATAGTCACCGCACTACCAAATGGTCATAGGGTTAATGTCTACTAAATCCTCAAGGTCACGGGTACTGCACTGGGAAAACTCTGCTTTCACGACCATGTGTTGTTCAACAGTCAGAATCCACACGGGCCCTCGCCTGATTTGGTGCTCTACCAGGATCGCTTATTCGGGATTCACTCCCTATAAGTCCACCCGTCTATGCCACCCCTTATCTTAGGGTTCTCTCAAACTTTCCACATGTGTATCAATCACATTCCCATTGACAAAAAAATAAACACGGATATCAAGTAGGAATAGCAGTAAATATATATAGACTATAGTATGTAGAAAAATTTCTAACAACCTAGACCTCTTAGGAATTTTAATCCTAGTATGGCTCCACAGCAGAGTCGCCATTTTTCTGTAACGTGCGATTTTTATCGGTGACGCGACCACCTTATCGCCATTGGTTAGAATTGGGCGCCACTTTCTGATTTCTTATTTATCCTATGAAGCTGGAAAGGAAAGGGAAGCTATCTAAGACTAACCTTGCACGCAAATGTCTTCTTTAACAAATGCTTAAGAGATTGGGGAGTTCGGGGTCAGGTTATACAATGGGGAGTTGTCAATTACCCATCCTATATATGGTTATCCATAGATCATTAGCAATTTCTACTATTTTCTATTTACTGGTGTTTGTCTGTCGAGGGTTGGGAAAGTTTCTCCTTTGGGAATGTTTGAGAGAGAGAGAGAGAGAGTTTTTGTTGGTTTCGAGTTTTTCGATGTTTGGGTAAGGTACTGGACCTAAGGTTTTTTATTAGTGTGCTCGCTAAGATTTTGCAATATTATGCCTACGTATTCCCGTTAAAGAAAACAGGGAAATAAGAGCAATCATAGTTCTTCCTATTCTATGGGAGGAAAAGATGTTTGTGTTTGTTCAAAGCCCAAGATTGAAGCTAAAGGTTATTTGTGTCTTGTTCAAAGCCCAAGATTGAAGCTAAAGGGTTTGACTGAGATAGAATTTGTCATCTCTAAAGAGAGATATCTCATCTGTTCATCACAGTTGTTGGGTAATTGTTTATAAAGGAGGATTACTTTAATTGGGATATGTGAATCCAGCAATGCCATAATTTCCTTTATAAGGAATTTGTCCTAAAGGAGAAAACTTTAACTTAGTGTTGAGCAATGCCATTTTTCCTTAGGAGTCTTTCATGCCAAGAGAGAGACATTGGCGTGTATGTAAATAATCCAGAGGCTTGCCACTTACAACAATTAGATGAAAGACGGGATTTACCAGGATAAGAGATGGACTACAACTTGGATTTTTGAATCAATAAGTGTGCCACTTATAACAGTTATCTGGGATTAAGGTTTGTTTTAATTTTCTGTTTTGATGTGTGATATACAGAGAAGTATCTTCCTACAAAGAATTTTTGATTTCCTATGAGGGGATGTTGATTTTTGCGTGCCTTGATCAAAGCCCAAGGTTGAAGCTAAAAGGTTGACTCTACTAGGGAGTTTTATATCTGTCTTGTACGAAGCCCAAGATTAAGGCTGAAAAGAGACTGGCTCTTTTAGGGAGATCATTATACAAAGCCTAAGAGAAGGCTAAAAGTTGACTTTTCCGGGGAAATATTTTGTCTGTCTTGTACAAAGCCCAAGATTGAGGCTAGAAAAGAGTTTTTGACTCCACTGGGGAATATTTGTATGTGTCTTGTACAAAGCCCAAGATTGAGGCTAAAATGGGAAACTGACTCTACTGGTGAGAGGTTTTATCTGTCTTGTACAAAACCCAAGATTAAGGCTAGAAGAAGATTGACTCTGCTAGAGAGATTTTATATGTGTCTTGTACAAAGCCCAAGATTGAGGATGAAAAGAGGTTAACTGACTCAGCTGGAGAATTTTTATAGGTGTCTTGTACAAAGCCCAAGATTGAGGCTGAAAAGAGATTGACTCAACAAGAGAGTGTTTTTATTTGTCTTGTACAAAGCCCAAGATTGAGGCTGACTTTTGCTGAGGAAAAGAAGGATAATTATACAAAGCCTAAGAGGAGGCTGGTTGAGGAATCTCTTATATAAATCCTAAGAGGAGGCTAACTTTTGCTGAGGACTATTGAGATCCAGAGATAGGTCCAACATGGGGAATCAACTCTTACTGAAGATTACAGAGGAGTTGAGATATCATATGCCTTGAGGTTCTGATAGGGTTGTATTGATAATGATTTGACCCTAGCTGGGGAAATTTAGGAATGAAAAGTTTAAACTCTGTTGGTGATTGATGAAATGATTAGGGTTTCTCTTTTTTTTTTCTTGAGGAGATGAGACTGTCCAAGTCTACTGGTATGAAAGGGTTTATCTTTGTATGTCGCCCAAGAGGAGGCAGGTGTTTTAAGGGATGAGAATCAACCCTAAATTGGTTTGAGGTTTTGACTCTTTGGAAAGACTGCTCTAACAAAGGATGACTAAGTTATGTCCTATACCTGTAAGAGGTCTTTGGGTCCTTGTACTAAGCCCAAGAGGAGGCATGAGAACTTCTAAGAAGCTTGAGGATCCTTGTACAAAGCCCAAGAGGAGGCTAGGGATGCTTTTAAGAAGCCTGTGGGTCCAAACCTAAGAAAAGCTCAAGAAAGGTTTCACCGGGAATAATCCTTTCTTTAGTGAACAGTTCTAGGGTTTGAATAAATTCAAGAGAGGTTTCACCGGGAATTAATCCTCTCTGGGGGAAATGAATTTCTTAGACAGATTTCTAGTAGTGACAGTCTTGAGAAAAGTTTCACCGGGAATAATGCCTTTCTCTGCTCCATATTGTATAAACTCAAGAGGAGGCAAGACTGTATCTGGAAATTCCTATGGGGAACTAGTTTTGACTGTGTTGAAAGAGTGGCCACTGGTTTGATCTAATCCTAGACCTAATTGTCGGGGAAAACTCTAAGCAGATAATATACATGCATATATATACATATGAAATATATACAAGTATGTAAAAGAGGGTAGAAGGACTTACAGGTGAGCAAGCTTCCAGCATTACAAACAAAATATATATATATATATATATATATATATATATATATATATACACACAAGTATGTAAAAGAAATTGTTTAAAACTTACAGGTGAGCAAGCTTCCATTGTTACAGCTGTATGGTTAGTTGTTCAAGAAATTAAAGAAAGTTTTGATAACAAATATGAATTTGAACCTAAACCAAAAGGGGAAAGTTATTTTAAAGAGAAGATTGAGGTTTATACTCAAGGAGATGCCCAGATGACTTTGTTTTGAAAGAGGCGATCGCGCCGCGGTTTTGAAAACACAGTGGGACTTATACAATAACTGAGGCCCAAATTTATTGTATTTACAAAGATGTTGGGTCTTACATTCTATTAGAGGCCAAAAGCTTATTTTTGTACAAGAGATGGGGCTTACAACTCAAGGAGAGGCCCAGAAATAACAGTGATTGTACCGTCGTTTTAAGAATCGCAGAGGGACTTGTACAATGACTGAGGCCCAAAAATGGTTTTCTGTACATAGGGATGAGACTTACACTCTATTAGAGGCCCAAAAAGTTAGAAAAATGAATAAAGATGGGACTTACAACACAAGGGGAGGCCCAGATGATTTTTGTTTAAAAAGCGATCACGCCGAGATTTTAGAAAACACAGTGGGACTTATACAATAACTGAGGCCCAAAAAGGTTTTGTGTACAAAGGGATGAGACTTGCACTCTATTAGAGGCCCAAATAGTTGTGTATGTGAAGTTTGAAAAAATTAAAATTTAGAGAAAACCTTAATTTTGAATTTAAAATATAATTTTCAAAGGAAATTAAATAATAAATGATATAAAATACCAAATATATATAAAAACAAGTTGTATACTCTGAAAAATATTTTGAAATATCACGTTTAATCACATGAAAGCTTGAAATTCATTTGGAATGAAAAATCAAGGTGGGAAATTCATTTAAAATGTTTAAAAGACAAATAAATGAAATTAATTACAAAACATTATAACTATATTAAAAAAATAATATAAATTTGATATTTTTGTAAAATAAAATAATTTAACATTTTTGTGACTTTTTTAAAAAGAATCAATCTAAAATGCTAAAAAATGACAGAGAAATTAATTTTTGAAATCAATTAAAGAAAATATAAAAAATTTAAATATTTAAAAATTTGAAATATGGCGCCAACGGTCACCTTCTTCTTCCTCGTGACCGCGCCATGGATGATTTGCGTTTTCTCACTTTTCTCTCTGATTACTCAATGGTTTTGCACGATTCAAACACCAATCTTATTCGTTTTTGAACAAGGATCACGACCATATAGATTAATTGCATTTATATTAAGTATGGAGTGAGGAATCTGAAGATAACCTCAAGAACCCTAATTTAAGCATGAACACAACGAAATTTCATACATGATTGATTCATGGCAATTGATTGAGGGTTATCACTCTATATACATGCCGGAACAAGATGATAACTCACAAATTCATTTATGATGCATGGAATATAGAGTTTGAAGGTGTCAGGCTTACCTCTTGCAACTGGCGATCGAGCTTGATAATGGAGATGTTACAAATGTGTTCCAATGATCTGGGCAACTTCCTTAGGTGCCAAGGAGTGTGTTTGAATGCTTGGAGTGGATTGAAATGAGCTGGAACTTGATGTGGCACCTCAACTGCAAATATGCTAAAAGCTTGTGCAAATGGGGTACTACTTTTGGATTTTGATGTTCCAAATGTTGTTTATGTGTTTGAATCACTTACATATGATGTATGTGAGGTGTTTGCATCATTGGTTTGGACAGAATTGTTAACAAATGCAAAACCCGATAGTGACTTTCAAGAGAAGGTGTTTTTTGGAGTGAAAGAGAGAATTTGAGGAAAACATCAGTTTGGGTGCTTTGGTGTACTCGAAATGATCACAAATGAGCTCTATTTATAGTAGAGCAAGTTTGTTTTGGCATCAATAGTGAATGGCAGCTTGGATCATATTGCATTGAATGCTTTGGTTCCTTGGCCAAGGGTCTCCTCTAGCCATTGACTTGTGCCAAACTTTGCAGGTTTAGGTCCTCTGATATTTGGATATCTTGACTCATTTAGACTGGTTTGTGGCTCATTCATGCCAACTTAATGCATCAAATTTAATGCTTGATTCCAAATTTGAATTTCAAGATTCCTTTTCATGATGATTTTGCACATGGAAGGCTAGGTTCTTGGCATTTTGTGTTATGGATCATATCATTCATTCATTTGTGTTGTAATTGGACAGAATTTGAATGATCAAAGTGTTCAAAATCAGTCTAAGGAATCGTGGGGTGCAAGTTTGCACCAAAATCTGTCTTGAAAACAAATGCAGCAAGGCAACTTGGGAGATCCATAACTCCTAGCTCAAATGGAGTTTGATTGAGTTCTTGGACAATTTGGAAAGCTCTCATGACATACTTTAACTTTGTTGTTCACCAATGGACCTGGTTCAAATTGGATCAAGGTGAAAAATGTCCTCAAAGTTGGTGAAAAACCAAGACAGTTTCTGACTTGAAAATTTCACTAAGTGTTGGAAAAGTGGTCATTTTCATGTTTTTGTGATTTTGCTCCATTCATAACTCAAAATCCATGGAGATTTGGAATGAGTTGTAGTTGACATATTTGAATTATGTCAGATGGACTTTCATTTGAGCTTTGAATGGGAGAAAAAGTCCTTATGGTTTATGAGTTATGACCTTGCAAAGTTGGGTAAAAACCACTTTTGTTCCATAACTTAGATGGTTGCCCCTTTTGCCCCTTTTGCAAGAAACCTCACTTTTCTTGATTTTTATTGATGGATGATGATCAATATCATACATTAACATTGTTTTTGACTTAGGGGAACCATATTGGTGAAAAATTCCAAAAAGTCAAACTTGATTTTGTGCACAGTTGACTTTTTGTCGGATGAAATCTAAACTGTGCGATCCTTTGTGAAATCAAGTTCTTGAACTAATTCAAACCTAATGAATGTGTTTCATAGGTGTTACAGGGTATATTTAATCATGTTCCAAGGTTTGGAAGCATGTCTTGGTCAAAAGTCAAAGATACAGTTGACTTTTCCTTCAAAACCCTAATTGTGGTCCAGATGAAGTTAAAATTTGTGAATCAAGCTTCTTGGATCAATCCGTTGTTGCAAATGGATCAAAGTGGTGTATTTGAGTTCCTCAAATCATGTCTTAAGGTCTTGGCTCATGCTTTGCTCCAAAAGTTAACTTAAGGGTGAATTAGGTCAAGAAACCCTAATTCCTGATTTTTTTATGAATGCATCCCCTGAGGCTAATTTGACTCGATGATTGGGTCCATGAGGTCCCTTGGAGTATCTTGGGTTATGCTTTGAAGCATTGGCTCATTCCTAGAATAAAATTTTCATATGGAGGCCTTGGTCGACCAAAACCCTAATTTGGTGACACTAGAGATCTTGAGGCTTGATCCACTTGGAATGCTGCAACTTTGTGCTTGATTCTTGATATGGGAGTCCTCTTGATCCTTTATGGGTGTTTGAGAGGTTAGACAAGTTGAAGATCATGTAATTTCTTGATTGATTCTTTGTCTAAGTGCTCTGAGAGGGCTCAAAACCCTAATTCTTGGTTGTAGTGAAAGCTCAACAATCCTTGAGGAAATTGATGAGGCATGAAGGAACATCCATATTGTGGCAATGATTTGCACAATGATGGGAAATCTTGGTGGTCAAAATTTTGGGTATGACAGTACTACTGGCCAACCATGCAGTAGGATACAAAATAACACGTGAAGAAGTGCGACAAATGCCAACAACACGGGAACATGCACCTGGCTCTGCCTAACGAGCTCAAAGTTATGTCCTCCCCGTGGGCCTTCGCATGGTGGGGCCTGGACATCCTGGGGCCATTCATAGTAGGGTCAAACCAAAACAAGTACTTGATAGTGGGCGTTGACTACTTCACAAAGTGGATAGAAGTAGAGACTCTGGCCAAAGTAACGACCCACAGCATACTTCGCTTATATAAGCGAAACATCGTTGTCCGCTTCGGTATCCCACAAGCAATAATCACCGACAACAGGACACAGTTTACGGACATAAAGTTTCAGGACTTCGTTGCCCAACTAGGCACGAAACAACATTTCGCATCCTTCGAGCATCCCCAAACCAACGGGCAGGCCGAAGCGGCAAATAGAGTAATCCTGAGAGGCCTCAAACGAAGGCAGGATGAAACAAAGAAAGTCTGTGTCGACGAAATGCACAACATACTCTGGGCCTACCGCACTACGCCTCACTCCTCGACCAAGGAAACCCCTTTCCTCCTAGCTTACGGGACTGAGGCAGGGATTCCCATCGAGATACACGTACCGTCCCGGCGGACTGAATCGTCTTTGGACGAGGAGACAAACGACGAGGAACTAAGAGAAGAGCTCGACCTCATCGAAGAGGTCCGATCAAGAGAACCTCTCCGTAAAACCTTTTTGAAGCAGAAAATTGAAATCAGGCACAACGCCAAGGTAATACGGCGAGAATTCCAAGTGGGCAGCCTTGTCTTAAGAAGGAACCACAAGGATTCTCGGGAAGGCGAACTCTCTGCAAACTGGGAAGGACCTTATCGCATTCGAGCAAAGACGGAGGACGGGGCCTACTACCTAGAACACCTTAACGGGGAAGAACTTGCTCGACCATGGAATGCCGAAAAGTTAAAACAATATTATAGCTAAGGCCCAGATCATCGATTTGCTTCGTCGAAGCAACGAACATAACATCCTGACTATGATGCACGCCCAGGTACAAGCGTCGCATGCCAACTAAAATAGGATCCCACTCAAGAGCGAGCGGGAACCCTGCCCGACGGTGGTTCCTCAACCGAGCCTGCCGTTGTCAAAGTACCATGACAGGAAGAACACCTAACTCGCGATGGGAGGTTCACGCTGCGAGCTCAGGCCTCAAACGCGGCCTGAGTTCCGCTCTCATGCCCAGAAGCTACCCAGGCCGTTCGATCAGTCCCCCTCACTGCCGAACACATCTACGTCAAGAAAACCCCAAAACCACAAATCACTCGAAGGTACCCTTTTTACGGGCACACACACCTATCGAGCAAAGTTTATACACTTAACGAAAATAAAAAAAAAACAAAACCATGCACAAGTGTAAAACATACAAAACCGACCAGAACAGCTGGATACATATATATCAAAAATAATTAGTGGCCGCGAGGGCCACGATTGTACTTGTTACATGATAAAAGGGCCATGCCTCATACAAAATAACAACCTAAATCTACAATTCCTAACAGCTCCGGTGACCGCGACGACGGCAGAAACTGGCCAAGCCACCTTCCACCACCAACATTCATAGGAAACCAATATGGTAGCTACCTAAAGTCATCCTAGCCACATGCATTATAACAGAACGAAAGCAAAAAGCTAGAAACAAAGCTAGAAGTAAGTGACTTACGTGTTTGATGAAGATTTGAAGGGTCGAAGAGCTTGCTCGGAGCTTGGTACGGTGGCAGATACGGAGGCTGATGGCAGTAACAGACTGGAAACTCAAATGATCAGCTTCTCCCTCTATTTATAAGCACTCTAAGGGCACGTGCACGAGCACGCGTGGCTAGGGCATCATCATAACCCTAGCGTAGCCATCATGACGCAATTAATGCTGCACAAGGCTCGAGGCACATGTGGCATTACGTCTCTTCAGACTACCTCAACCGTTGGTCTCCCTACATGTCGAGAAAACCGAGCAACGATACGCATCCCGTGGGCACCAAAACCTTCAGGCATCAAAGGACAACTCCACCTCGTCGACAAGCGACGACCGCTTTCAGAGCTCCCCGGGGCTGCGAGTTATGCTTAAGTCATCACTCCCATACTCGAGAGCAACGACTTGGGGGGCTCCTGTTTTGGACTGGACCAATGACTAGGCATGGCCCAATCCACTCCTCCTCCCAGAACGGGCCAATTGCCTAAGTCCAGCCAATGTGGGGCAACATTTACCTTTCTGCCCCTCTATCGGGCACATATGATCAGAGGGACTACAAGGTCTCCTGCTCCTCCTTGGCATTCCTTCCCGTCATGCACGACTCTACCATCCAAAAACAGCCACGACGCCTGTGCCCGGAACTGTGTCCTTGCCCGTGGCAACGGCTAGTTTCGGCACCTCTGACCGTCCTAACAGCTAGTTTTTGTCAGTTACCTATTTTCTGGGAAACGGTTATTTGGCCCCGAAAATAGGGACCGTTGGCCACGCACTAGGGGCATTATAAACATTCTCTCATTTGAGAGGGCCGGGTATTCCAAATCATCCTAAGAAACACATACATCTGTACTTGCCTTTTTCCTCTCCCGATTCTTACTTTAGCATCGGAGTGCCTTGCAGGTACACCCCCTCCTCATCTCACACACCGAGCATCACAGACATCTCTCTTGGCCCACTTCGGGTTCTGATCAGCCTTCAAGATAAAATATTGAAACTAAAATATAAACATAATTATATACTTTAAAATTATAAAATTTTTATCTCAATAAAATTACTAATATCTTAGTTTTAATTCCTAAAAAGAATCTCCTTATACTTGTACTTAAATAATTTTCATTCTCCATGTAGAATTCGGTGTTGCTATGTGGACATTTTGGATCCAGATCCTTTTCTTTTCTTTCTCTTTTACACTATTTTTACACTATGTTCTCTTTTAATTTTTACCACTGATTTTTCTTTATTACGTTTTTCTTAACTTTAATAGTTTCTGATCGTGCAGGCTGATCAGATCCTGTAATGGGCCAAAAAGAACGTTTGTGATGCTGGGTGCGTGAGATGAGGAGGGGGTGTACCTGCAAGGCACTCCGATGCTAAAGTAAGAATCGGGAGAGAGAAAGGCAAGTACAAAAGTATGAGTTCTTGGGATGATTTTAGGATACCTGACCCTCTCAAATGAGAGAGGGTTTTTATAATGCCCCCAACGCATAGCCAACGGTCCCTATTCTCGGGGCAGAATAACCGTTTCCTGAAGAATAGGTAATTTCCAAAAACTAGCCGTTATGACGGGCAGAGGTGCCCAAAACTAGTCGTTACCACGGGCAAAGGCGTAGTTCCGGGCAAGGGTGTCATGACCGTTCTTGGATGATGGAGCCATGCGTAACGGGCAACAATGTCGGGGAGGAGCAAATGACCTTGAGATTCATCTGCCCATACGTGCCTGGTAGAGGGGCAGAAAGGTAAATACTACTCTACCTTAGCTGGACTTAGGCAATTGGGTCGTTCTGGGAGCAGAAGTGGATTGGGTCATGCCTAGCCATTGGTCCAGTCCGGAATAGGAGCCCCCCAAGTCGTTACTACCGAGCATGGGAGTGATGACTTAAGGATAGCTCGCAGCCCCGAGGAACTCTGAAGAGGCTGTCGTCTGTCGACGAGGTGGGATTATCCTTGGGTTCCCGGGGATTCTAGTGCCCGCGGGATACACAACATTGTTCGGGCTGCCCGGCCTGCGGGGAGACCAACAATTGAGGTATTCTGAAGAGACGTGATGCCACATATGCCTTGAGCCTTGTGCAGCATTAAACGCGTCATGATGGCTAGGCTAGGGTCATGATGATACCCCTAGCCGTGCGTGCTCGTGCACGTGCTTTCAGATTGTATATATAGAAGGGAGAGTTGCTCATTTGCGTTTTTTCTTCTCTCTCCTTCTTCGTTCTTCTCAAAGTTCTCAGTCCGCTGCCGCCGTCAACCGTCGCGTCAGCCGCCGCACGTAGCTTCGAGCAAGCTCTTCGGTCCTTCACACTTTCTTCGACCAAGTAAGTTACCTGTTTTCCTCTTCATTTCTAGCTTTTTCGTTTCTGTTTAGTTAAAACGCATGTGATTAGGTTGAACCTTAGATAGGACTATCGTGTTTTCCGGCGTCTGTTGGTGGTAGACGGTGGCTTGGCCATCTTCTGCTGCTGATGTGGTCGCCGGAACTTCCTAGAGACTATAGACTTAGGTCGTTTCCGGCGCTGTTGCGATGACGACACATGCATAACTGGTGAAGCTACCCAGTTTTCTGGTGCTCTGATAAACTTTTTGATGAACATATGAGTTTTCTGGTGGAGCTTCAAATGGAAACTGGGTAGTAGGTCGTGGAGATTCCCCATATGCGCAGGAGGGGTTGCCTCCGGGCATCTCCTCGCGGGAGACTCTTGTGTTATTTGATTTAGGACTTAGGTCGGGGACACTGTCCTCGGCCCCTTACACGCCCTATCACTTGACTAGCGGTGTGTCAAACCCCAAATTTTGACCACCAAGATTTCCCATCATTGTGAAAATCATCATCACAATATGGAGGAACCTTCATGCCTCATCAATCTCCTCAAGGATTGTTGAGCATTCACTACAATCAAGAATTAGGGTTTCAAGCCCTCTCAGAGCACTTAGACAAGGGATCAATCAAGGGATGACATGATCTTCAACTTGTCTAACCTCTCAAACATCCATGGAGGACGAAGAGGTCTCCCACATCAAGAATTAAGCATAAGGTTGCAATATACGAAGTGGATCAAGCCTCAAGATCGCCTGTGTCACCAAATAAGGGTTTTGGTCGACTGAGGCTTCCAGATGAGAATTTTATTCTAGGCATGAGCCAATGCCTCAATGTATGGTCCTATAAGCTCAAAAGGATCTCAAGAGCCCATCCACAATGGCAAAATCACGTTGGAGGTCCATCTATCGAAAAACCAGGAATTAGGGTTTTGACCGAATTCAACCCTGGAGTTAACTTGTGAAGTGAGGCATGGCTTGGAGCTTCAAAATGAACTTAAAAGGCCTCAAATACATCATAATTACATATTTAAAAGATTTTATTGACTCAAAGAGCTCAAATCATAAGCCACAAGAACTCAAAACCATCTGATCACAAATTAGGGTTTTTGATGGAAAAAGTCAACCCTATCCTTGACTGTTGACCTACCTTTGATATCAAACCTTGGGGGGGGGGGGGGTCCAAGACATTCCTAAATACCCTTGGAGGCCACCCATGAAGTTTAATTGAGCCCAAGGATTGATTTCACAAAGGAATCACAAAGTCAAAATTTCATCTGATGAAAAAGTCAACTGTACAAAAATCCAAGTTTGACTTTTTGGATTTTTGGTCAACCAAGGTTCCTTAACCCTAAAACAATGCTAATATGTGATTTGAATCATCATTCATCAAGAAAAATCAAAGAAAATGAGTTAACTTGTTAAAGGGGTAACCATAAAAAACTTAGAATTTTTCTAAGTTAAGGAACAAAGTGGCTAGGGTACCAACTTTGCAAGGCCATATCTCCCAAACCCTAAGGCCTTTTTCTCCCATTCAAAGCTCAGATTGAAGTTCATGTTACATACTTCAAATATGTCAACTAGACCTCATTCCAAATCATCATGGATTTTGAGTTATTGCTTGAGCAAAATCACAAAAAACATGAAAATGACATTTTTCCAACACTAAGTGAAATTTTCACTAAGTCAGAATCTGCCTTATTTTTTCCAAAATGTAGAGGCATTTTTCATTGTAATTCAAGTTAATTAAAAACCAAATTTAGACATCATGTTGAAATAGGATATGTCAGCTTTCCAAAATGTCCAAGAACTCCATCAAACTCCACCTGAGCTAGAGGTTATGACAGCTGCAACATGCCTTGCTGCAAACTGTTTTTGTAAGGCAGATTTGTGCCTTAGTGCTCTAATTGATCAATTTGGGCAAATTCAAACATGTTTATCCATCTACACACCTCTAGGGGAAACAACCAAGGGACAAACACTGATCCATAAGCCTCCCAAGTCTTCGGAACTACATGTAGGTGTGCCATCTCTAAAAGTTAAAGATGCCTCAAGACTCCAATTTTGTTTTGAGACATTCAATGGATACATAGAGCTGACATGTATCAGTCCATGATCAAATAAATGAGTCAAGATAAGCTCACACAACAGAGGACCATAGGCATGTGCTATAATCTCAAGTCAATGGCTAGAGGAGACTTGAGATTCCATTTGATCCACATTGACCAAAGGCCTGCTGCAGTTGCCACACACTATTGTTTGCAAAACAAACTTGACACACTATAAATAGGCCTCAATTATTATCAGTTTGAGTACACCAAAGGTCCTAAACAGATGCCTTTCTCAAAATCACCACTTTCACTCCAAAAATACCTTCTCTTGCAAGTCACTATCGGGGTTTGCATTTGAGAGTGATTCCAACCAAACCAATGGTTCACACACCTCACATATAACCTATAGAGGTGATCCAAACTCTTACATAACATCTGTAACTTCAAAATCACCAAATGGCCACCCAATTGCACAAGACTCATGACTTGCTACAGAAGGAATCAGGCTGATCAATTCAGAGGTTTTCCAATCAACCTAGGCACTCAAACACATCCATTGAGGTACAAGGAAGTTGTCCAAATTATTGGAACTTATCTGTAACACCTCCAAACCAGAATTCGATTCTCACTTGCAGAGGTAAAACTTGAACTCTCAAACTCAATGAATCATGCATCGTAAACATGTTTTATTGTTACCATTGTGTTTCTGGATGTTTGTAGATCATTTACCCTCAATCAATTATTGTTTACAACTCGTGTATAGTATTTCATTGAGTTCATGCCAATTGTTGTTACCATTGTTGATTTTTGGATCCTTATCAAATATTTCAAGACACTCATGGGCCTCTAATAGAGTGTAAGACCCAATCCTTTTCTTAACCAAAACCATTTGGGGCCCCAGACATTGTATAAGTCCCAACACATTTTCAAAAACCTCAGCGCGATCGCCAGTTCAAAATTAAATCTTTGGGCCTCTCCTTGAGCTATAAGTCCCATTTCTTTTTCTTAAAACCTTTTATGGGCCTCTAATAGAGTGTAAGACCCAACCCTCTTTTTGTAAAATAATCTGGGCCTCATTCATTTGTATAAGTCCCAATACGATTTTTAAAACAACGGTGCGATCACTGTTAAAATTTGGGCCTCCCCTCGTGTTGTAAGTCCCATCTTTCTTTTTCAAAACATCTTTGGGCCTCTTGAAAGAGTGTAAGACCCAATTCTTTTGTAATTAAATCTTTTTGGGCCTCAGTCATTTGTATAAGTCCCAATACAATTTTCAAAACAACGGTGCGATCACGGTTAAACCTTGGGCCTCTCCTTGAGTATAAGCCCCAATAATCTTTTCAAAAAACAACTTCTCTTTTGATTCAGATTTAAATATACAGTTGTTATCAAAACTTTCTTTAATTTCTTTGAACAACTAACAATACAGCATGGAAGCTTTTCACTTGTAAGTTTTTATCAGCTTTCATTTAAGTGTTTTCCTATATATATTTGTATTGTGGGAAGCTGCTCCCCTGTAAGTCCTTCTTTCATATCCTTTTAAATACTTGTCATATATCAACTGTATATATACTACTGTATTTATTTATAGTTTTCCCCGACAACTAGATTTAGACCTAGGTAAAGCCAGTTGGTCACTCTTTAATACAGTCAAAACTAGACCCCCATAGGATTTCCAGATACAGTGTTGCCTTCTCTTGGGCTTAAACAATATGGAACGAAGAGAAAGGCAGTATTCTCGGTGAACCTTTTCTCAGGCTGTCACTATTAGAACTTGTCAAAGAAATTCACTTTCCCAATAGAGGATTAATTCTCGGTGAAACCTCTCTTGAATTTCTTCAAACCCTATAACTGTTCAATAAAGAAAAGATTATTCCCGGTGAAACTTTTCTTGAACTCTTCTTAAGTTTTGGACCCACAGGCTTCCTAAAAGCATCCCCGCATCCTCTTGGGCTTTGTACAAGGACCCTCCGGCTTCTTATAAGTTCTCATGCCTTCTCTTGGGCTTAATACAAGGACCCTGAAAACCTAGGTATAAGACATAACTTAGTCATCCTTTGCTAGAGCAGCCTTTCCAGTGTCAAATCTCAGACCAATTTAGGGTTGATTATCATCCCTTAAAACACTTGTCTCCTCTTGGGCATCATACAAAGATAAACTCTTCCATATCAATAGACTTGGACAGTCTAAATCTCCTCTTGAGTCTCAAAGACATTCTCAAGTTCCCTAAAAACATAGGAGAAACCCTGGCCATTCTGGATCAATTTCTTGTAGAGTTAAAACCCGTGGGTTCTAAAACCCAGTCTCTCTCCTAAAAATCCCCTGCCAGGGTCAGTTTATCATCAGGATAATACTACCCCAAATCAGAACCTTAAGGTCTCTAATACCTTAAATCTTCTGTAATCCTCAGCAAGAGTTGATTCCCCGTTTGGACCTGCCTCGAGATCTCAATAATCCCTAGCAGAAGATAGTCTCCTCTTAGGATTTGTATAATGATCCTTCCTTTCCTCAACATAGTCATCCTCCTCTTGGGCTTTATACAATGATTCTCCCCAGCAGAGTTAACCTTTTCAGACTCTCTTGTTGAGTCAATCACCCTTTCAGACTCTCTTGTTGAGTCAATCACCTTTCAACACTCTCTTGTTGAGTCAACCCTTTTAGGCTCAATCTTGGGCTTTGTATAAGATAGATAAAACCATTCTCTTGTTTAGACAATCTTCCAGCCTCCCCTAGGCTTGATATAATGATTTCCCCTAGCAAAAGTCAGCCTCATCTTAGGCTTTGTATAATGATTTCTTCAGCTTGTTTAGCCACAATCTTGGGCTTCGTACAGGACAGACAAACGCACTCTCTTGTTGAGTCAACCCCTGTTAGCCTCAATCTTGGGCTTTGTACAAGACATAAATCTTCATAACCTTCTCTTAAGCTTGAGACAAATATCATCCCCAGCGGAGTCAATTCTTCTCAGCCTACTTTTAGGCTTTGAGAAATAAATTTCCTAAGCAGAGTCAAACTTATCTCCGCCTCAATCTTGGGCTTTATACAAGACACCTATAATACCCTCAGCTAAGTCAGTAAAGTCTCATTTCAGCCTCAATCTTGGGCTTTGTACAAGACAGATAAAGATTTCTTTCCCACAGAGTCAGTTTCTTTTTAGCCTCAATCTTGGGATACGTACAAGACAGACAAAGTATTTCCCAGAAAAAGTCAAACGTTTAGCCTCCTCTTAGGCTTTGTATAATGATGTCCCCAAGATAGCCAAATCTCTTTTAGCCTCCTCTTAGGCTTTGTATAAGGACTTCCCCAGTGGAGTTAATCAACCTCTTAGCTTCAACCTTGGGCTTTGATCAAGGTACACAAAAATCAACATCCCCTCAGAGGAAATCAAAATATCTCTGGAGGAAGTCATTTATCTATTTATCACTTTTCAAAACAGACATTCAAATCAAAACCTAATCCCAGATAACTGCTACAAGTGACACACTTGTTGATTCAAATATCCAAGATGTTGTCCATCTTTTATCTTGGTAAACCCTCTCTTTCATCTAATTGATGTAAGCGGCAAGCCTCTAGATTATTTACATCCATGCCACTGTCCCTCTCTTAGCATGAAAGATCCCTACAGAAAAATGGAATTGCTCTACACTGAGTTAAAGTTTTCCCCTTTAGGACAAATCCCTCATAAAGGAAATTATGGCATTGCTGGATTCTCATATCCCAATTCAAGTAATTCTCCTTTATAAACAGTCACCCAACAGTTGTGATAAACAGATGAGATGTCTCCCTTTAGAGATGACAAATTCTCTCTCAGTCAAACCTTTTAGCTTCAATCTTGGGATTTGAACAAGACACAAATAAACCTTTTAGTTTCAATCTTGGGCTTTGAACAAGACACCAAAATATATTTTTCCTCCCTTAGAATAGGAGGAACCACGATTGCTCCGATTTCCCTGTTTCATTTAAACGGGAATACGTAGGCATAAGATTGTGAAATCTTAGCGAGCATACTAATCAAAAAATCTAGGTCTAGTACCTTCATACCAATCAAAATTTAGGTCCAGTACCTTACCAAAAAACATCAGAAAATTCCGAACATCAACAAAAACTCACTCACTCTCTCATATTTCCCAAGAAACTTTCCCAACCCATTAACGGATAAACACCATCAAGTACAAAGTGAAACCTAAAACTAACAACCTGTGGATAACCACATATAGGATGGGTAATTGACAACTCCCCATTGTATAACCTGACCCCGAACTCCCCGAATCTCTCTTAGCATTTGTTCAGTTAAACATTCGCGTGCAAAGTTAGTTTGAGATAACTTTTGTTTCCCTTCCAACTTCATGGGATAAATAAGAAATCAGAAAGTAGCACCCCCTCCTCTTCATTGAGTAGAAAACCCAAATTCCGCAATAAGGTGGTCGCGTCACCGACAAAAATCGTGCGCTATAGTGAAATGGCGACTCTGCTAGGGATGTCTTTGATCTGTTTAGGATTATAGACTAGAATTCTTAAGAGGTCTAGGATGTTAGTTTTAGGAATGAATATATATATATATATATATATATATATATATATATATATATATATCGCTTTTCCTACTTGATATCCGTGTTTATTTTTCTGCTAATGGGACTGTGGGTGATGCCGTATCTGGAAAGTTTGAGTGATACCTAAAATAAGTGATGGCATAGACGGGTGGTCTTACAGGAAGTGATTCCTGAATAAGTGATCCTGGTAGACCATCGAATAAGTGGATATACCCTTTGCGGATTCAATGTCTAGTGACTTCGGTTGCGAAAGCAGATTGTTCGATTGTGGTATCCATGAAACTGAGGATTTAGTAGACTGAGATTGTGTGACTATTTTGTAGTGCGGAAGCTATCAGAAATAGTTGTCACACGATACTACCCTCATTTGAGATTACCCTAAGATACTACAGCTCGCTCGGGTGAACCAGCCTGCTGTTGTTATCCCAAGGGGGGTCAATGATTTTGAGGACAGGTACAAAATTCACCATAGTACAACCTTTGGGAATGGGTAGAGCCATAACTCCATGCTCGTGACGCTGAACCTTTGAACCCATGTTTTTTCTATGTTTTTGTGTTCTGCATTCATGCATTCATTTAAAAAACTTTAAACTTAGAAAGTTTTTCTCTTCTGGCCTCTCTTTTTTTCAAATTAAACTAAGACAATGATTGCAAATATCAGAGAGAAAGATTGCGTTATGGATTTCGGTAGAAGAAAGACTCACAAGTACACCTTCAAGGTTCCAAAACTAGAGGATTTAAGAGGGTTGGCAAGGATGATCACCAACCCTGATGCTTTCAGAGCTAAGTACGGAGGACTGCTCTCTCTATTAAGGGTCCATGTAATTGAAGGAATATTGTATACTCTGATTCAGTTTTACGATCCGGTTTATCACTGTTTCACATTCTCGGATTATCAACTAGCACCTACACTAGAGGTGTACTCTCACCTGACTGATTTACCCATCACTGACCAAGCTCCCTTTTTTGGACTAGAAGAAATTCCAAAGGATCAAACCGTTGCAAGAGCAATCCATTAGGACGAGTCAGAAGTCAGGACTCACATGACCACTATGAATGGAATCCAAGGTTTACCGGCCAAGTTTTTGATAGAGAAATCCCTGTACTTTTCCAGTATAGGAAACTGTTCCTTTTCCCAACATCGATAACTTCGTCGATATCAATGCCATTAAGATATTTCTGATTGGAAACCCTATACCGACCTTTGTCGCAGATGCTTATCATTCTGTACACTTAGGGAATTTGTACAGCGGAGGAATGATCACATGTTGTGTACCCCTGCTATACAAATGTTTCACTTCCCATTTACCTAAGTCTGCTGTGTTTTGGGATCATAAGAGTACTCTACATTGGTCACAGAGAATCATGTCTCTTACCAACTCTGATATAGATTGGTACAATCGGATCTATGACAGGATAAAAATCATTGACCGTTGTGGAAACTTCCCTAATGTACCCCTCATAGAAACCAAAGGAGGAATCAATTATCATCCAGTTTTAGTTCGTCGTCAATTCGGATACCCGATGAAACATATCCCGCGTAATGCTCATATGGAGGGTCTTTTCTTCAAGGAAGGAGAAAATGACAGGGCACTAAAGACAAAAATAGTGCATGTCTGGAAACGTGTTCACCGGAAAGGAGGAGAGTCTCTAGGAAAACCAGATTGTATCTCTGTGGAACCTTATCTCCATTGGGTACAAGCTAGAGCTCTCAAGCTGAGGATGCCGTACCCTCGTCAAGAAGTTCTTCCGTTAAAGGAATTTGTCCTTTATTTTATGTCTGATACGGAAAAACTCCAGGTCGCTCTCAACAAAGTTCAACGGGAAAGGAAATCTTGGAAGAACAAGTTCCGCAGTCTCAATGTGGAGTGTACCAAAATACAACAACTATTAAAAGAAAAAGATGCTCTGATCGAAATTTTAGAGCAACATGCTGTAGAAAGTCAAGAAGACCGAAGAAATTTACTCGCTCATTTCACTTGGCAAAGGACTGACAACCCGACAATGGCTCAAGAGCCCCGGTTAAAGAAAAGGAAAATACCAAAACCAGCACCCGAGCTCTCTTCAGAGAGGACTCAGGATCCATAAGTTTAGACATTTCCTTTTACAGTACTTTGTAAAATACTGTATTTCCATTTCCGCAATCTTCGAATTCAATAATACGGGGTTTCCCTACTGTGTTATATTTGCAATCCAATTGTTGAAGTTTCTTTTGGTTAAAATAACAAATTTAATAATTATTGCATATCATTCATCATTCTCACATAACGCATTCTTCCTCCCTACAATCTCACGTTTGTGTCTCGATTCTAGAGTCAAACTGTCTCATTCGTACAATACTTGGGCCAATCGACAAAAGAAAATGGATGATCTCGAGGAAGAGAACAGAGAGTTTAGAGAAGAAATTGACACTCTGAAAGAAGATCTAAGGAAACTTCACAATGACATGCAATCTCTGGCAGCAGCTCAGATACAACAACAAAGGATTGTGATCTCAGAGATCACATCTACGCCCATAGTGGAAAAGTATGATCCTCGGTATAACATACCTAAAGATCGTCCCTGGGGCATGCCACTCAACTATATCCCGGAAGGATATATTCCGCCGATCACGGAAGATCCGGAAACTACAGTAGGAACCGCTGGGCCTGAAGGTTACAAACTTTGGGAAAGCAAGGACGCAAAAGTGACGACAGCAACTCCTGAAGGTTACAAACTTCGGGATAGGGAAGCACCAAGAGTCACAGCCGTAATGACTATACCACCACCCGTGGTTCACACTGTCCCTAAAGGAAAGATTCCACATATACCTTTTAGTGGAAACGAAAGTATGTACGACAGAATGAATGAGTTCCAGGAACAATTCCTAGAGATGCAGAAGAAACTGCATGCCATACGCGGTCAGGATCTATTTGGAAAGGACGCCTAAGACCTTTGTTTGGTCCCCAATGTGAAAATTCCGCACAAATTCAAGGTGCCCAAATTTGAGACATACAAGGGCAACTCTTGCCCTCAAAGTCATTTGGTGAAGTACGCTCGAAAGAAGTCAACTCAGACAGAGAACCAACAGCTATTGATCCACTATTTCCATGATAGTTTAACCGGTGTCGCACTCAAATGGTACATAGGTTTAAACCGCACCAAGATTGTCACTTTCAGAGATCTTGGCACTGCCTTCGTTCAACAATATAAGTATAACCTGGACATGGCACCAGATAGAGAACAACTCAGAGCCATGTCACAAAAAGAACAAGGAAACCTTTAAGGAATATGCTCAGAGATGGCGTGAAATTGCCACCCAGATTTGTCTACCTCTTGAGGAAAAAGAGATGACAAAGATCTTCTTGAAAACTTTAAGCTCATTTTATTATGATCAAATGGTCGCCAGTGCACCCAGCGACTTCACTGAAATGGTGAGCATGGGAATACGTCTTGAGGAAGCAATCCGAGAAGGATGTCTGGTCAAAGATGCTGGACCATCAAGCAGTACCAAAAGATACGGTAGTGCTCGGTAAATACCAGCTTGGTCTGCTCGGTAAACAATCAGGGATGCTCTTTTGTACAAGAGGCCCTCCAGCATCAGATGGATCCAGGATGGATTCAGGATTACCGTGATAGAAGTCAATATCAAGTTAATATGATTCAAATCTTTGATATTCGCTTGATAAATACCAGTTTGGTGGAATTTGACGGTAAGCAAGTCCAGCTCGATTTTCTGACTTCGCACGATTATCAGAACTGTATGGTATGTCGTGAGAGTGACCACGAATGTGCACTCGTTCAAAGAACGCTTCAACACCTGTTGAACCACTGTGGCTTCCGATCTATCTAGATGAAGACACACAACAAGTCTGTATGACTGACGGGAACCCTACTAGGCATCAAAGTCAGGATGTTCGATCAATAGAAACAGATCTAGTAAGGTTGCACTGCATACAAAGCGGACGTGGTCGGGTGCCACCACACAACTATGAGCGTTGTAGAATTAGCTCAGAGAACAATCAAGGATGCTACCTCATGCGAGCAGCCCTTCAAAGTCAGTTGGACCATACAGAGGTTCGACCGTGTTCAAGCTCTGGTTCGATCAATATAATATCAAACTATCTTCCTAATCGAGGCAAGGATGTTGTCTTAATCCCTAAACGAGAAGTGGCCAAAGATGTATGCGCCATAATCCCTTTACTCCATGAATCAAGAGTTCCTCTTGATAGTGGAACGATTCTCAACCTCGAACCAATTGAGGCCAGCTATGACGGTCAGAAAAATCTAAAGGCTCCTGTAGTTATCTATCTGCCGGGACCAGTACCGTACAAATCCGATAAGGCTATCCCTTACAGATACGATGCAACAACAATTGAGAATGGAAATGAAACTCCATTACCCTCCATTGTGAATATTGCAAACATCAGTCGAGTGACACAGAGCGGTCGAATCTTCAACTGAGGAGTTGGAGAACCCACCAGAGAAAAGGAACCTCAAACAGAAGTTCCCAGTCAACCAGTCGGTCAATCTAGTAATCCTGACCTTTCAAAGAACAACGATGAGATGTTGAAGCTCATCCAGAAAAGTGAGCACAACATCATTGATCAACTGTTGCAAACTCCTTCAAGAATCTCTGTGGTATCTCTTTTACTTGGTTCCGAAGCTCACAGGGAAGCTCTACAAAAAGTCTTGGAGCAAGCCTTTTTGGAACAAGATGTGACAA
Source organism: Lathyrus tuberosus (assembly GCA_022829125.1). NCBI lineage: Eukaryota > Viridiplantae > Streptophyta > Magnoliopsida > Fabales > Fabaceae > Lathyrus > Lathyrus tuberosus. The sequence continues at coordinate 3,734,621 of JALAZF010000517.1, forward strand.
TAAGACAATTCGACAACATCATCTCCAACATCACTTCCTGCAACAATTTGGGGTTTAGTGATGAAGAACTGCCGGAAGAAGGCAAAAATCACAACAGGGCACTTAACATTACAGTCAACTGCCAGGACGATGCATTAGCCAGCGTACTGGTAGACACCGGATCAACTTTGAATGTTATGCCCAAGTCTACTCTGATGCGATTATCGTTTCAATTATCTTCGATGAGGGACAGTGAGGTCATCGTCAAAGCATTTGACGGATCCCGAAAAATAGTTATCGTCGAAGTCGACCTTCCCATAGTTATCGGTCATCACACTTTCCAAGTCACTTTCCAGGTCATGGACATCCGGGCAGCATACAGCTATTTGTTAGGAAGACCTTGGATACACGAGGCTGGGGCAGTCACTTCGACACTTAACCAAAAGCTGAAGTTCGTCAAGAATGACCAACTAGTCACAGTCTGTGGAGAGCAAGCCTTGATCGTGAGCAACTTATCGTCGTCCACTTGTGTAGAACCAGAAGAGGTTGTTAGAACCCAGTTCTAAGCACTTTCGGTGAGCAATGAGAATCAATCAGAAAAAGGAGCATCGATTTCCTCGTATAAAGATGCTCTTGAAGTGATCAAAAGTAACGACGTAAAAGGATGGGGGTAGCTTGTCATTCCTACTGATAACAAGACAAAGAAAGGTCTTGGTTTTTCCTCAACCTGCACCCAGACTGCTACTAGCAATCAAAGTCTTCATCCCATTCAGGATTTCTTCCACAGTGGAGGTTTTCTTCACCCAGTGTCTCAAGAAGTCCATACCATCAACAAGGGTGATTCCTCTGATACAGATGAAGAATGGAAGTCCTATCTTAATGAGGACGGTTATATGTATCAGGGAGAGGTGCATATGCCATTTTTCTATCCCGCACAGAGTCCGAGATATATACCAAGATCAGACGTCAAAATGATATACGGAGATTGTGCTCTCGAAGGATGTCGTGCTCCACCAAACTCATTAGAGGAGGACACTCTGATGAAAAACAACTTTGACTTTTATGGCCCAATGGATGGCCTGCCTATCTGGCAGCCGTACCCAGGAGACTTGGGGCAAAAGAGTCAGCCCAACGATGCATATCAGCTGAGCATCATTGAAAAGAATACTTGTGTCCCCACCGAATCATGAGATCATTACTCAGGGCATTCTGAAGATATCTCGTACAACGATGAATTTGCAAAGAGTGCAGGACAAGAGTTCCTTAACTATGCTTTTCCTGAGGTCAACGTCATCGAATGGGATGACTCCTCCAGTTCCAATGAAGTGTTGGACACCTTAGGACAACCGAGTGGCAAGTACAACTTCCTGGTCAAGTACAACGCTCCTGAAAGCTCTCGTATCAGGCTCGAAGACATCCATCCAACTGGATGGGGAGATCCACCTGAGAGTCAAAACACTGTGCAAGATACAACAGAAGAATTCGTCTACGACAATTATGCCTGGGAAACAGACTCCAATGATCATGCTCCACTAGAAATCAGCGTTATTTCTGAAGACAAACCAAGAAGGAAGGTACCAGACTTTGTGATTCACCAAGGAGTTCGCTGTCAATGGGTTGCTGTCGATGTCCCGAAAGTCGTTCATAAGTCTAAGTAATTGCCATCTTTGTTTTAACCTTTCACCCTGCCCCGATGAAACAGATGTTTTGATAGGGCTCACTTTCTGTAAATGTCTCTCTTCATTTCGCCCAAAGCGACAGAGTTTTGTTTTATAGGACTGTAGTTTCAATAATCGACCAAATCATAAATAAAATAACGTCGTTATGTAATTTCTGCATTTATTGTTGTTTTCTCTTTTCGCTTTTCCAGAAAATGGTAATCCTAAAAAATAAAACAAATAATAAAAACAAGCATTTTTCAGAAAATACACTGCACACACTCTTGCATTCTCTCTATCTCTTCTAAAAATAAATCATCACGTCATGCAGATTGCTTGTTTTAAACCCCTTTGAAACATATGATCCAATGTCTTCTCCCAACATTGAATTCCTGGTATTTGAGGCTGAAGAAGAAAATGACAAAGAAATTCTAGAAGAGATCTCCCGATTACTCAGACAAGAGGAAAGGTCCATTGAACCTCACAAAGAGGCGTTGGAAACGGTCAACTTGGGTTCAAAAGAAGAGAGAAAAGAAGTCAGGATTGGGACACTTCTCAGTTCGACTGTCAAAGAAAGTTTGATAAAGCTTCTCAAAGAGTTTCCTGATGTATTCGCTTGGTCCTATAAGGACATGCCAGGGTTGGATCCCAGCATCGTGGAACATCATATACCGTTAAGATCAGAATGTCCGCCAGTGAAACAAAGGTTGAGAAGGACTCATCCAGACATGGCCATCAAAATCAAAGAGGAAGTACAGAAACAGATTGGCGCAGGTTTCCTCGCCACCTCAGAATATCCTCAATGGTTAGCCAACATAGTACCAGTTTCGAAAAAGGACGGAAAGGTCAGAATGTGTGTAGACTTTAGGGATATGAACAAAACCAGTCCGAAGGATGACTTTTCCTTACCACACATAGGCATGCTAGTAGACAGTACAGCCAAATTCAAAGTCTTCTTCTTTATGGATGGATTCTCGGGCTATAATCAAATCAAAATGGTGCCGAAAGACATGGAGAAAACTACCTTCATCACCCCTTAGGGCACCTTTTGTTACAAGGTAATGACGTTCGGTTTGAAGAACGCCGGGGCAACCTATCAAAAGGCCATGACTACTCTTTTTCATGACATGATATACAAAGAAATAAAAGTGTATGTCGATGATATGATTGCCAAATCTAAGACAGAAGAGGAGCATGTGACCCACCTGTCAAAAATATTCGAGCGTCTGAGAAAATACAAACTCCGCTTGAATCCCAATAAGTGCACGTTCAGTGCTCGCTCAGGAAAACTGCTAGGTTTCATCGCCAGCCAAAAGGGAATTGACGTTGATCCTGACAAAGTCAAGGACATTCAAGAGATACCTTCTCCAAACACTGAAAAACAAGTCAGAGGATTCCTGGGACGTCTGAACTACATTTCCAGATTTATATTCCTCATGACTGCGACTTGCGCACCAATCTTCAAATTCCTCAAAAAGAATCAAGACTGCGTATAGACAGAAGACTGCCAAACCGCCTTCGATAGTATCAAGGAATATCTGTTGAACCCACCGATCCTGTCACCTCCAGTGGAGGGAAGACCACTGATCATCTATTTAACAGTCTTGGAAGACTCCATGGGTTGTGTACTTGGCCAACAAGACGAAACAAAAAGAAAAGAGTCTGCCATCTACTATTTGAGCAAGAAATTTACCGACTGTGAAACTCGGTACACTATGCTTAAGAAAACTTGTTGTGCTCTGGCTTGGCCAGCCAAACATCTTCACTAATATATGATTCGTCACACTACTTGGTTAATCTCCGAAATGGATCCAATTAAGTATGTCTTTGAAAAGCCTGCTCTCACGGGAAGGATCGCCCGTTGGCAGATGTTGTTATCAGAATACGACATCAAATACCCTGCTCAGAAAGCCGTCAAAGGAAGTATTTTAGCCGATCATTTGGCTCATCAACCGATTGACGATCAAGAATCAGTCGAATTTGATTTCCCAGACGAAGATGTCATGTACTTAAAAATGAAAGATTGCAATGAACCACTACCCAATAAAGGGCCAGAATCAGGTTCCAAATGGGGACTAATCTTTGACGGAGCTGTCAATCATTATGGAAATGGAATTGAGGCAATCATCATAACACCTCAGGGTACCTACATTCCTTTCACTTCCAGATTAACATTCAAGTGTACAAACAACGAGGTCGAATACGAAGCTTGTATCATGGGTCTCAAAGAAGCGATCGAGTTAAGAATTAAGAGCTTGGATGTGTATGGGGACTCAGCCCTGGTCATCAATCAGATCAAAGGAGATTGGAACACATGCCAATTAGGACTGATTCCTTTTAAAGACTACGCAAGAAGGTTGTTACCTTTCTTCAACAGAATCGAGTTTCATCACATCCCTCGTGAAGAGAATCACATGGTTGAGGCATTAGCCACTCTCTCTTCCATGATTAGTGTAGGTCAATGGAGCGACATACCTAAGATCGACATAATGCGCCTTAAAAGGCCTGCTTACATCTTCGCGATTAAAGCAGTCATAGACGACGAACCTTGGTATCACGACACCAAATGCTTCCTTCAGAAACAAGAGTACCCACCTGGGGCATTAAGAAAAGACAGAAAAACCCTCAGAAGATTGGCAGGCAGTTTCTTCCTGAGCGCTGATACACTCTATAAAAGAAATTTCGACATGGTCTTGCTCCGATGTGTAGACAGGCCAGAAGCAAACATGCTGATAAAAGAAATTCATGAAGGCTACTTTGGCACTCATGCCAACAGACACACAATGGCGAGGAAAATTCTGAGAGCATGGTACTATTGATTGACCATGGAATCCGATTACTACAAGTACATGAGGAGCTGTCACATGTGTCAGATATACTGGACAAAGTCCATGTACCTCCAACGCATCTCAACGTTCTTTATTCCCCATGGCCTTTTTCCATATGGGGAATCGACATGATTGGCATGATTGAACCCAAGACTTCAAACGGACATCGGTTCATCCTGGTAGCCATTGACTACTTCACCAAATGGGTCGAAGCAGCATCATACACCAATGTAACCCGACAAGTGGTGGTCCGATTTATCAAGAACAATACCATCTGTCGTTATGGTGTTCCAAGCTAGATCATTACTGATAATGGATCCAACTTGAATAATAAGATGATGAAATAGTTGTGCGCTGAGTTCAAGATCGAACACCATAACTCATCTCCCTACCGACCTAAGATGAACGGAGCGGTAGAAGCGGCTAACAAGAATATCAAGAAAATCGTTCAAAAGATGGTTGTAACCTACAAAGACTGGCACGAGATGCCACCCTTTGCTTTTCACGGTTATCGCACATCTGTCCGTACTTCAACATGGGCAATCCCTTTCTCTCAAGTATATGGCATGGAGGCAGTACTTCCCATAAAAGTAGAGATCCCATTAATCCGGGTATTGATGGAAGCTAAGCTAACAGAGGCTGAATGGTGTCAAAGTCGACACGATGAACTAAATCTGATCGAAGAAAAGCAAATAATGACATTATGCCATGGTCAGTTGTATCAGCAAAGGATGAAGAAGGCGTTCGATAAAAAGGTCCGACCTCGCGTCTTCAGAAAAGGAGACCTCGTGCTCAAGAAGATACAATCATTTCTCACTGATTCTCGGGGCAAATGGACTCCGAACTATGACGGCCCCTACGTGGTCAAGAAAGCTTTCTCAGGCGGCGCCTTGAGACTAGAAACCATGGATGGAGAGGAATTTTCCTGCCCCACAAATGTTGACGTAATCAAGAAATACTTCGCCTAAATAAAAAAAAACGTCTCGGTGGATTGAAAACCCAAAAGGGCGGTCCAGGCAAAAATTAGAGACATAAGCAAAAATTATCCCGATGAATTGGAAATCTCAAAGTACAATCCAGGAAAAAGTTAGGTATTAATGGCAAGTAACTACGTCCGACAAGGTTAAATCCCCTATAGTAATGCCATCCATCAGGAAAACTCTAGTCAAGGTCATCTCCGACGGAAGCTCAGGATGTCCAGAATTCAAAGTTGGTAGAAGGATAACGGTCGTTATGTTTCGATGTAGCCCTTTTTCCTTAAATTACCATTTTCTAACTTTGTAAATACTCTATGGAATCACGCGTTTGGCTGATTTCCATTCTATCAATAAAATTTGAGCCCTAGTGCTTTTGTTTGCAATTCTTATTTGTTTTAGCTTTACAGAATGATGTTTTTAATATGATCAATGATTCTTGAAATAAAACAAAAATGAATTTACTTGTCAAACTTTTTCTGCTTTTAAAATAAAGATGACAATTCTTTTGACTGTTGAACATCAAAAGAACATCGATCGCTTCTCCAGAAGTAATTGAACCTCAAAGTGCAGAATCAAAGTACTCCTTCTAAACCAGTGCGCCTGGATGAAGGATCAGTTGTGTCATATGCGAATATTTCGTCCGACATCCCCGGCAGAGTTCTTACCTCCTAAGTCCGACCAACGTTTTTCCCCACGGGGATTACCTCTCCTATGCAAGGCAGAATTGCTATTTTGGACCAAATGGTACTTCTTCGTCCCCAACAGTGGCCGAGTATCCAGTCGTGTTCATTCACTAGTCTGTATGTCGCGTCAGTTTTGTCAGCATAAACATACATACATCATGCATTATTGATTTACATTCATATTCATATTGCATCACTATCACTCTGGTTGGTCTTGTCCCCTAGTGATACAAGTCCTTTCATCAATCGAGTTGTCAGTTCTTTCCTCGTCAGGAAATGTTACGTTAGAACAATCTCTCTTCCAGTTTATTTCTGGATTGGAATTGGTCCCTTGACCACTTTGATAACTTGAACCTCTGAAAAGCAAGAAGACATTTGACAAACGTCACTCTTCTCCATTGAAGATGATATCTTCGCTTTCCCGGATTAAGGAAAATCCCCAGAGAAAGCCTTACAACTAAAGACTCTCAGCAACACATTGATTTTTCTCCCCAAGAGAGTCAATGTTAAGGAAGTTATCAGCACCTTAAAATTGGATTGCCTCATATGGTATTTCTCCGAGAAGATCTCGGGGAAAAGTATGATGTAGTATCCCCAAACAGGAAAAAACCTCTCAAGAGACTCGTTTACCCCAGTAGATTCAACAAATGCCGTCTCCAACAAAGAAGTTTGTACAACTCTACAGCTCAGACGAATGGGTTCCCCAGCAAGTTTGACATCGAAACTTTTTTCCATCAACTGGCATCTCCCCAGTAAACCCGGCGAGAAGTTTGATGAAAATCGCTGTGAATAGCATCCCTTGTCAAGGAAGAAACTCAACAAGAAGAAACTAAGACTAGTTCCATGGCTAAACACCAAGATCGAGGGGAAGTTGATATCAGAAACTTAGACCATTTCCTTGGCTAAAGACCAGGATCGAGGGAAAGTTTATTAATAAAAGAAACTGAGACCAGTTCCGTGGCTAAAGACCCGGATCGAGGGGAAGTTTATTTCAGAAACTGAGACTAGTTCTCGGGCTGAAGACCCGGATCGAGGGGAAGTTTATTTCAGAAACTGAGGCCAGTTCCTTGGCTGAAGGCCAGGATCGAGGGGAAGTTTATTGACAAAAGAAACTAAGACTAGTTCCTTGGCTGAAGACCAGGATCGAGGTGAAGTTCTTACCTTTTCTAAGTATCATTGCTTAGCAAAAGAAGATGGATGAGCAAGCTGCCATTCATAACCACCATCAAAATTTTGGGTATTCCGATATTTAATCCTCTTGCACCCCAAATGCCAGAATACCTTCGCCATTCACACCTTCGGGTCCAAGAAGATTAAATAGGGGCATCTGTCATACCCCAAATTTTGACCACCAAGATTTCCCATCATTGTGCAACTCATCATCACAATATGGAGGAACCTTCATGCCTCATCAATCTCCTCAAGGATTGTTGAGCTTTCACTACAATCAAGAATTAGGGTTTCAAGCCCTCTCAATGCACTTAGACAAAGGATCAATCAAGGAATGACATGATCTTCAAGTTGTCTAACCTCTCAAACATCCATGGAGGACCAAGAGGTCTCCCACATCAAGAATTAAGCATAAGGTTGCAATATACCAAGTGGATCAAGCCTCAAGATCGCATGTGTCACCAAATTAGGGTTTTGGTCGACTGAGGCTTCCAGATGAGAATTTTCTTCTAGGCATGAGCCAATGCCTCAATGTATGGTCCTATAAGCTCAAAAGGATCTCAAGAGCCCATCCACAATGGGAAAATCACCATGGAGGTCCATCTATAAAAAAATCAGGAATTAGGGATTTGACCTAATTCAACCCTGGAGTTAACTTGTGAAGTGAGGCATGGCTTGAAGCTTCAAAATGAACTTCAAAGGCCTAAAATACATCATATTTACATATTTACAAGATTTGATTGACTCAAAGAGCTCAAATCATAAGCCACAAGAACTTAAAACCATCTGATCACAAATTAGGGTTTCTGATGGAAAAAGTCAACCCTATCCTTGATTGTTGACCTACCCCTGATCTCAAACCTTGGGGAGGGGTCCAAGGCATTCCTAAATACCCTTGGAGGCCGCCCATGAAGTTTAATTGAGCCCAAGGATTGATTTCACAAAGGGATCACAAAGTCAAAATTTCATTTGATGAAAAAGTCAACTGTACAAAAATCCAAGTTTGACTTTTTGGATTTTTGGTCAACCAAGGTTCTTTAACCCTAAAACAATGTTAATATGTGATTTGAATCATCATTCATCCAGAAAAATCAAAGAAAATGAGTTAACTTGTTAAAGGGTAACCATAAAAAACTTAGAATTTTTCTAAGTTATGGAACAAATTGTCTAGGGTACCAACTTTGCAAGGCCATATCTCCCAAACCCTAAGGCATTTTTCTCCCATTCAAAGTTCAGATTGAAGTTCATGTTATATACTTCAAATATGTCAACTAGACCTCATTCTAAATCATCATGGATTTTGAGTTATTGCTTGAGCAAAATCACAAAAAACATGAAAATGACATTTTTCCAACACTTAGTGAAATTTTCACTAAGTCAGAATCTGCCTTATTTTTTCCAAAATGTAGAGGCATTTTTCATTATAATTCAAGTTGAGTCAAAACCAAAGTTGGACATCATGTTGAAATAGGATATGTCAGCTTTCCAAAATGTCCAAGAACTCCATCAAACTCCACTTGAGCTAGAGGTTATGACAGCTGCAACATGCCTTGCTGCAAACTATTTTTGCAAGGCAGATTTGTGCCTTAGTGCTCGAGTTGATCAATTTGGGCAAATTCAAACATGGTTATCCATCTACACACCTCAAGGGGGAACAACCAAGGGACAAACACTGATCCATAAGTCTCCCAAGTCTTTGGAACTACATGTAGGTGTGCCATCCCTAAAAGCTAAAGATGCCTCAAGACTCCAATTTTGTTTTGAGACATTCTATGGATGCATAGAGGTGGCATGTATTAGTCCATGATCAACCAAATGAGTCAATATAAACTCACACAACAGAGGACCATAGGCCTGTGCTCTAATCTCAAGTCAATGGCTAGAGGAGACTTGAGATTCCATTTGATCCACATTGGCCAAAGGCCTGCTGCAGTTGCCACACACTGTTGCTTGCAAAACAAACTTGACACACTATAAATAGGCCTCAATTGTGATCAGTTTGAGTACACCAAAGGTCCTAAACAGATGCCTTTCTCAAAATCACCACTTTCACTCCAAAAATACCTTCTCTTGCAAGTCACTATCGGGTTTTGCATTTGAGAGTGATTCCGACCAAACCAATGGTTCACACACCTCACATATAACATATAGAGGTGATACAAACTCTTTCATAACATCTGTAACATCAAAATCACCAAATGGCCACCCAATTGAACAAGACTCATGACTTACTGCATAAGGAATCAGGCTGATTAATTCAGTGGTTTTTCAATCAACCTAGGCACTCAAACACATCCATTGATGTACAAGGAAGCTGTCCAAACCATTGGAACTCATCTGTAACACCCCCAAACCAGAATTCGATTCTCACTTGCAGAGGTAAAACTTGAACTCTCAAACTCAATGAATCATGCATCATAAACATGTTTTCGTATTACCATTGTGTTTCTGGATGTTTGTAGATCATTTACCCTCAATCAATTGTTATTTATAACTCGTGTATAGGATTTCATTGAGTTCATGCCAATTTTAGGGTTCTTCAGGTTTTATCAGATTATGTTTTGATTCACTTGATTTAAATAAAATTGGGTATTGCCATTGTGTTCCTCATCTGAAAACGCATGATTTTCATATTTGGATCGTGTGAAATGGTTGAGAGATGAGTGAGATATGAGGCTTCACGTATCCGAGCTTGAGGTTGAAGATGCCCATAGCGCCATGCTTCCGAAATTCAACAAGTTTACTATATATTTATCACTTGCCATGTTATAACTGAATTGGCATTGCGCCCTAGTGGAAACACTGAATTGGCATTTCTTATTTTTTATCACTTGTTTACTTATCAAACTTTCACCATCTTTTAATAACTTTGGAAATTAATTTCTCATTCATTTTTAATCCTTTTTGATTAATTCCTTTTGCAAAAATTCACAAAAATATTAAAGTATTTTATTCTACAAAAAAAATCAGATTTATATTATTTATTTAATATAGTTGATATTTTTGTGAATAAATTCATTTTTTATTATTTTAAAACATTTTAAAAATGAATTTTTATCTTGAAAATCAAAACCAAATGAGTTCTAAAGCATCTTGTGATTAAAACCTCATTTTCTAAACCTTAACCAAAAATCACAAGTAGTTTATTTAAACTTATTTGGTATTTTTATCATTTTTATTGATTTTATTTAAAGAATTACTTTTAAAAGAAAATGAAATTAGGGTTTCTTTGATTTTTGATCCTTATCAAATATTTCAAAACACTCATGGGCCTCTAATAGAGTGTAAGACCCAATCCTTTTCTTAACCAAAACCATTTCCATTATGCCTTGGCTGCCATAATTAGAAGTGTTTGGTATTTGTTGTGGTTAGCTGATTCACATTCACACGCATACAAACACCTTTGCAGCACTGCCTCTTTTGAACCAACAAACTCTTACATGCCATACCATGTCATGCTACACCATACACCAAAGAGGAAAATGAGAAAATTGTGAAGAAAGCATGCTGCAACATCAATACATATCATCACCATCATCATTTCTCATCAACACCATAAGTAACATAAACTCCTCCACACATGAACAAAAACTCAACACGTGCCAATAACAACTTGACTCATTCAGTTAACTCAGAACTCAGTTAACTAACTCATTCTAACCTGAGTTCTAACCATCAACTGAGCTGGTTAAATCCTAACCACACATATAAGTATCAACTTCTAACAGAATTTGAGGGAGTTTTTCATTTTTCACTTTCACACCTCGAATCTCTCAAGAATTTCTCTCTGAATTCTCTCTCTCTCTCTCTCTCTGCACGAATTCATCACGATTCTTCTTCAATCTTCATCATCAAGCAATATTGAAACATTGAAGCGCTTAAGAGTTGAAACACCTTCAAGTTTCAGATCTCTATTCCTCTACATTTTTAAGCATCCACAAGCATTTATTTTGCTCAAGCAAGTTCAAGAACAAACTCTCACCTCTGGTTTTCTCAACAATCATCAAGAAGCTTCAATCCAGGTTTGAACTTCTTCAACTTTTCTTATTTTTTATCACTTGTTTACTTATCAAACTTTCACCATCTTTTAATAACTTTGGAAATTAATTTCTCATTCATTTTTAATCCTTTTTGATTAATTCCTTTTGCAAAAATTCACAAAAATATTAAAGTATTTTATTCTACAAAAAAAATCAGATTTATATTATTTATTTAATATAGTTGATATTTTTGTGAATAAATTCATTTTTTATTATTTTAAAACATTTTAAAAATGAATTTTTATCTTGAAAATCAAAACCAAATGAGTTCTGAAGCATCTTGTGATTAAAACCTCATTTTCCAAACCTTAACCAAAAATCACAAGTAGTTTATTTAAACTTATTTGGTATTTTTATCATTTTTATTGATTTTATTTAAAGAATTACTTTTAAAAGAAAATGAAATTAGGGTTTCTTTGATTTTTGATCCTTATCAAATATTTCAAAACACTCATGGGCCTCTAATAGAGTGTAAGACCCAATCCTTTTCTTAACCAAAACCATTTCCATTATGCCTTGGCTGCCATAATTAGAAGTGTTTGGTATTTGTTGTGGTTAGCTGATTCACATTCACACGCATACAAACACCTTTGCAGCACTGCCTCTTTTGAACCAACAAACTCTTACATGCCATACCATGTCATGCTACACCATACACCAAAGAGGAAAATGAGAAAATTGTGAAGAAAGCATGCTGCAACATCAATACATATCATCACCATCATAATTTCTCATCAACACCATAAGTAACATAAACTCCTCCACACATGAACAAAAACTCAACACGTGCCAATAACAACTTGACTCATTCAGTTAACTCAGAACTCAGTTAACTAACTCATTCTAACCTGAGTTCTAACCATCAACTGAGCTGGTTAAATCCTAACCACACATATAAGTATCAACTTCTAACAGAATTTGAGGGAGTTTTTCATTTTTCACTTTCACACCTCGAATCTCTCAAGAATTTCTCTCTGAATTCTCTCTCTCTCTCTCTCTGCACGAATTCATCACGATTCTTCTTCAATCTTCATCATCAAGCAATATTGAAACATTGAAGCGCTTAAGAGTTGAAACACCTTCAAGTTTCAGATCTCTATTCCTCTACATTTTCAAGCATCCACAAGCATTTATTTTGCTCAAGCAAGTTCAAGAACAAACTCTCACCTCTGGTTTTCTCAACAATCATCAAGAAGCTTCAATCCAGGTTTGAACTTCTTCAACTTTTCTTGCACGATTTCATTGATTTTTAGCCTGTTGTTGTTGTTGTTGTTGTTGTTGTTTATAGAGCTTAATAGAAGCTGTGGAAATTCTGGCTAGTTGATAGAGCTTGTTAGAAGCTTAGTTGAAAACCTAGGGCAAACTTTCTCCCTTCGATTCTCTTGATGTGTGCATGATTTGTGAATTCCATTGCTAGATTCGTGTTGTGCTTGAGCTCAGCTTTTGTTTGATATACATTGTATGCATTTCTGGAAACATGTGAGTGTTGCAGGTCATCGGAGATGGTCGGAGAACACTACTATGAAAAACCCATTTAACAACGGTTGGGAATGACATATAATGACGCGGGCGAAGGCGTTGTTATGTAGATTGTCGTTGTAAGTTCGTTGTTTCTACAACGGTCTGGAAACCGTTGTTGAAAGGAAGGACGCGCGCCATATATCACAACGGTTATGATAATAAACCGTTGCGATACATACACTTAAGTTCTGGGTTCGAAACCCATAAGTAGCGAATTTATATAAAACATAAATTACTTATGATATCGGTTACAATATATAACCGTTGTTGTAAGTACCCTAAGTTTATTATATTAAATGTAGATTGCTTGTTTTCCAAACACCTCACTAAATAAATATACATGGATTAAATTTGATGAAGATGTCTATAATCTGCAAATTAAACTGTTCTTGAAAACCAACTTAAACAAACCAATGTTGTTTTCTGATTGCATTCGTCTCATCGTGCATTTCACGCTCTTTTACATATATTGTGGTTTATTGATCTGACTCCTTCGATATATCGCTATCTTCGATTATAGTTAAATTTCCATAAGATAAACAAGACATTGGATAATTTGCCTCATCTTTGATTTAACTATATTGGAAGATGGCGATGCATCTAAGGAGCGAGATCATTATACCATAATCTATATATAAAAGAACGTGAGATAAATGATGAGAGGCATGCAATCAGCAAACAACATTGGTTTGTTTAAGTTGGTTTTCAAATACAACTTAATTTACAGATTATAAGTATCTATGTCAAATTAACTGAATGTATTTTAAGTGAGGGTTAGTGATACAAACAATCTACATAGAATATAATAAACTCAAACAAAATTCTATACCAGATCCAGATATTATAAACTCATATAATACGCTTGCTACCACCAACAAACTTTAAGTGAGGGTTAGTTAAACAAACAATGTAAATAGAATATGATAAACTCAAACAACATTCTATACCAGATACAGAAATTATAAACTGATATAATACGCTTGCTTCCACCAGCATCATCACCCTGTATCACCCCCTTAACCTGAAAGGAAACAAAACAAACTTCAAAAATGAGCATCCTCAGTTGAAAACAAACCCTAAAACCATAATCCAGTGATGAGTAAAGAGAGGAACAGGAATAATGCACCTTTTAATGAAACTAATCGCAGAACAGGAATCAATTATGATGTTGAACTAGTTTGGGAAGTCATGAAAAAGAAATATAAGGAGGAAGAAGCTTACACAAAAGCTTCATACTTCTTATACTTCTTTTCATTGCTTCTAAAACTAGATAAAGTTTTCCTATACTGTTGTTTCTTCATTTACTAACATCTTGTTCGTGATGCTATGAAGAAAAGGTACAAGGTGGATGAAGTTTCCATCATAGCTTCATGCTTCTTATACATTTTTCCATAGCAACACAAACATTATGAAGTTTCCAAAGTACGGTCTTTGTTAAGGTAGTGAAAACGAATTTGAAAAAATGAGAACAATCAACAAAAACAACATGCAACAAACGAGATAATGGGAAATATCTATCAAAAGATGGAAGAAGAAGAATACCTTAATGTATGAAGCACAAGATTCACGGCTAATGGTGAAAACGAAGAGAAAAAATGGGTTCTAGGGTTTCACTTTGAAGGCAACGGCGTTACTGTCAATTAAGTGAAAGTTATTTCGCTTATATATGGGTAAACTATTTCACAACGGTTAACAATAACAACCGTATAGATATGTATTTATTTATTATAAATATATCACTACGGTTTACCAAAATAACCGTAGTGATAACCCTTTTATCTGTGAATTTTAAAATAAATAAAAACCGTATACATAGGTATTTATTTATTATAAATATATCACTACGGTTAACCAGAAGAACCGTAGTGATAACCCTTTTATTTATGAATTTTAAAATAAATAAAAAAGAAAAGGTGTGCCTTAACTTCTAACTTAATGCATCTGCAGTTTAAACATCAACAATGTAATTCGAACCCTAATTCAACTATTACATTTCATAACAAAGTAAATATTAAACATAAAGGAGACAAAAAAATATAACATCTTGATATTTCCAGAAAATATCTCTGATTTCAGTTTGTTCTTCAAATTCTTGTTCTTTTTCTTTAAATCCTCATACATAACCTTCAGATAGCCCACAGCTTCCAACTCTGACTTCATAATACTCTCATCGTCATTTCCATCTCTTTCTCCAACGTCTTCATCCCATATGAACAAATTACATGTTTCATCGCTCCTCCAAAATGGACATCTCCAAAAAAGCATTCCTTTATTTTGTCCCTTCTTACATTGATACGAAACCATACGACTATCACAACCACAAAAATTTCCAGATCGAGATTTTACACTAGAACAAGACGTAGAAACACCTTTGGATGATTTTGTCTTCAAATGTGACATTGCAACACCTTAAAGTAGAACACTTTGTTGTTGTTGTTGTCTTCTTCCCGACAATGGTGACGGGGTTGGTGTTAGGGTTGTTTCAATGGATAAATTGATATATATACTTGGTGTTTAAAATACATAAAAAGAAGCTTCAATTTGTAACAACTATTTTGATAAATATCCGTCGTGATATCCTTATTAGTTTTTAGTTAAATATTAATAAAACTTAAAAAGGGAGCATTTACATCAAAGGGATAAACTATTTGAGGGCGATGAGGTTCGAACCCATGATAGCTAGATTGTATCACCACGGTTTTCATAAAAATCGTTATTATACCCTTGAGATTTCTAATTAAAATAATGCGCACGCATCCAGTACGCACTATAAGAACGGTGTATAGGATGCCGTTGTAAACCTGGCGTTGTTGTTTTACCATTTTGTAGTAGTGGAAGATGACCGGAGGTCCTTCTCTGGCCGGTGAGATTCACAGCTAGGGTTTAGGAACTTTAAAACATGACCGTTAGATCTTAGGAAACGGTCGGGTGAGATGTTGCCAGCGAATTAAAAAGAGAGGGTGGAGGTCATGTGCTCCATTTTTGATATTTGATTCTGATTGATTGTGTGTAGCATGTCCACTGTATCTCACCACGTGTGTGCATCATAGCTTTTCATCATGATTACTGGCATATGTTTGACTGAATTGTGTGCGTGTGATTCATCGTGTGGCTCTGATGGAGTCAATGTTTGACTGGGTGTCTATGCTATTACCATGTTCTGCGCGTATAACTGGACTGGACTTAAGATGTTATTCACACACCCCTTGTTGGAGCCCAATCACTTTTGAACTACAGATTTACTTTCGTGGCACCCCCTGCATATTTCTTATTTTTTAAATTTCTTTTTGACGTAGTTTCATTTATTTTTTATTGAAAATACTAAAGTTCATCCAAAAATTCCAAATAAATTCACTTAGCATTATAATATATTTAACTTATTTCCATGTTTTTAATTCTGATTTTAATACTATTTGCATATTATTTCACAATTTTCTTTTAATTTCCTTTTAAAGGTTTATCATGCATGATACATGTTCATTTGCATTTTAATTGACATAGTTTGGTTCTAATTTTTGTCTTAGCATTTGGTATGTGTGTTCATAACATCTTAATGGGTTTAATTCATATTTTTTTCAAATTTTAGAAGCATCCCATATTAAGTTATGACATGCATCATTGTGCATCATTCCATTTTACCTAAGGTGACTTTGTGAACTTGTTTGAACTAGTTTCTTTGTGAATTTTTGTATGAGCCTTTGCCACTTGTTTTGTTTCTGACTTAATTGTTTTGTGCTTGATTTTCATAATTTTTACAAGTCCTTTGCTAATTGTTTGATGTTTGTTAGAATAGGTAACTTTTTGTGATCCTCTTGGTTCATAACTCATCTTCTATCTTAGAAGTGAGTTATGTTACCTTTTCTTCTTCTTCTTCTCTTCTTTTAGCTTAGGGTTTCTAAACCACACTAAACCATTAGGAACATCCAAGCATGATAACTTTTAGGATTATTAGTTTCCCTTTAGAATTTTACCTTTCTTAACCTTTGAGTCTCTCTTCTCCTCACCTCAAAACAAAAAGCAAAACATCTAATAAAGGCATAACATATATTGTATTTAAGCCTTTCACGTGAGAATAAGATAGTAAGGGGTCTTCTCTCACTTTCTTAGAACGTTTAGCATATATCCCGTCTTGGGTCGATATGCGAGGCATTCGATCCTACATGAGAGACTTAAATACAATATGTGTTATACACACCAATAATCAAAATACTTCTTTTCAAATCACAAAAACAAACGAACAATTCTCTTCTCATCTCCTTCATTCCATTCTTAAGGACTCGTCATGTCCGTTCTACTGCAAACAGGTAACGCCTAAGTCTCCCTACAGCGAGCTGCAACACCTAATTGCTGGAATGCGTACTCTGACGTTTCCATTAAAAAACACAGACAAAGCAACCCTTGTTGAGCTGAAATATGTTTGCTCTGATTCTTCTTTCTCGTCTGATTGAAGATACGTAAGCACGAGATGCGATATCTCGACGAGCAACCTTTCCCCGTAATCCGTCGAACTACGTAGACTCTGACTTTCCCATTGCACTTAGGGAATACGTAGGCCTAGGACAATGATAATGTCCCATCAAGTCACTTCTTTCTCCCCTCCCTTCACCTTTCTATCTTTCATTTCCAGTTCTCTAGTTAGCAGTTGATTTCCAGTTCCTTACACCCTTTGATCGAGACAACAAGCGTGGATCCCATCGAGTACGATGGACGCGTGGGGGTGCTAATACCTTTCTCTCACGTAACCGGTTCCCTTACCCGTTTCTCTTGGTCACGAGACATCGTTCTTTCCTTCCCTCAGGTTTACGCAGTGTTTCCTTTCCCTCTCTTGGGATAAATACACATTGCTGGCGACTCTGTTTCCGCGCCACTTTCGCGTTTCTACTTGGATGAAAATCCCGGGAGCGACAGCTGGCGACTCCACTGGGGACTCTGGTTCCCTAAGCGGGTCAATCCTAGTGCTTGTTTGTTTTCCTTTCATTGGGTGTTTACTTTGATGCTGTTTTTGCTATTTTACTGTTTTACGGCTTTACTGTACATTACTGTATTTACCGCATTTACTGCATCATATTTCATTATTATACTGGACTGTGTTGTACTGGTTTTCTGTTTAGCGGGCTGGGTATTCTGAGAGATAAGTCCATTAGACAGGCTTGAGTACATACATAGGATTAGAGTGAAAAGTAGCATGGCCTACGTAGCATCTTGTTATGTATGGTTTATACGAAATCCACAACTAGACGATGTTTTCTTGGGAGAAGTTCTGATTTGCGCGTCTTGTGCATTTCGGGGTGTTAACCTAGGAAGTTGTCGACTCTGGTGACCGATCATTGAGGACCTTAGTGGAAACATCCCTCTTTAGTGGTGACAGTGGCAGACCACATTCTGTGGCAAACCCATTCTGTTGCATAGGATGGCCTTTATTTTGTGGTGAATTAGATGACGATTTCTTTATTTGGCGATAGCATTGTATCCTACGGGCTGAATGTACTATTACTTCTCATTCCGGGATCCGAATCTGAGGATCCTACCTTTTAGAACCTACATGTGAGATGGGGGGTTGTTTACAGGTTTGCGGGTAACCTTGACCTTCTACCCACCCTATGTATGTTTCTCCTATGATCAGTGATAATGGTACTTTGTTCTGGTATTCTGAATTTGGTTCTATATCGGCACTCGGTCTGGTATGCCTGATATGATTCTATTCAGACACTTGGCTCATGGTTCTACACTGACAGGGCAGATGCATGTAAAGTATGACCATCAACCTACAGGGGTTCTTCTGGTTTTCTGGTTTTTTTGTTGGACCTTTGATCCTGCATACTTGACCGGTTATTATTCAGCCAGATCGGTTCAGCACAGTATTATTCAGGATATTTATGGAAACCCTGATCACATGTCTGTACATATGTAACACCATAGCATTTCAGCACACATGTTCTATTATTTCCAATGATCTTATATCTGAATTTTGCTATTGAGCAGTTTCCCCCTTTCTTGTGGATTATTTATGTACAAAATTTGAATCAAAGCAGATAGATTCCTTGGAAATAACCAAACATGGAATTTGTATACATTCATGCACTCATGCATTCATAACAGGTACCCGAATCTGAGGGTGTGGATTATCATTCTGACTGGGTATTCTCTGTAGAAACGGCCAACACGACTTTTTCCAACTACTCGATTCACCACAATCAAGGTTCAGATATGGAACAACTCCGAGCGGAGGTGACTGAGATGAAGGCCCAACTGGGGCATTTTATGGTGGACATTCAAACGTTGTCCCAAGGTCAGGAACTGCTGAGAGAAGAAGTCAATCGGATGAAGACTCAGATGGGCCAGGTTATGGAAATTCTGAATGTCGTGTTAAGAAAGGAAAACAATCAAGTTCCCGCTTCCGCAGTAGAGGTTCTCACTCCTCCTATCTATTTGGGGTCTCCTCTAGACCATGGATTGCCTCGTGAATCCTCTCCACCGTCAGAGCTTTTTCATCAGCAACTGTTCTTGAGGGTCTTAAGCCAGAAAAGACTGAGAAGAAGTTTGATCCGATCCCGATGCCATACGCTCAGTTGCTTCAGGACTTGCTCAAGCATCAGCTAATTGAA
This sequence comes from Lathyrus tuberosus, assembly GCA_022829125.1. NCBI lineage: Eukaryota > Viridiplantae > Streptophyta > Magnoliopsida > Fabales > Fabaceae > Lathyrus > Lathyrus tuberosus. The sequence continues at coordinate 3,754,082 of JALAZF010000517.1, forward strand.
TTGATTGCTGCGGGGCCTCCACACACCAAGTTTTGTATGGGTTCCAATGTCCATGATAGGTGTGAATTCCATTCAGGGGTACCTGGTCATAATGTTGAAAATTGTAAGATGCCCAAATTTAAGGTCCAAGGGCTCATTGATTCAGGGGCGATCAAGTTCGCGCCCATCAGCACTGTCAAGTGAAGAGATGTTCCTCCAACTGCTGCTAAAAGATGGATATTCTTCCCCCCTCTCAGGGACCTTCCTCAATCCAGAAGCCTTGGGTTCCGAAACTACCGCATCAGCAAATCACAGCTGGGACCCTCCCGGTTGCATCCCTTCATCATCAACAGAAGCAAGAAAGGGTTTTTGATCCTCTACCGATGTTTCATGCCGAATTACTTCAGGAACTGCTTCAGTTAAGATTGATTGAGCTCCGAAGTTGACTCCTCCTCCTGCTGAGCTTCCAACAGGATGGGATGCTAATGCTCATTGTGATTTCCATTCAAGGGCACCAGGCCATGATATTGAGGGGTGTAGAGCATTCCAACACCAAGTGCAAGACTTAATTGACTCCAAAGTAATCGAGTTCGGACCGGATGGCATGAAGGTATCAGGTGATCTTACGCCAGTAGCTGCAAAGGAAGTGAGCATTCCTTCCCCTTCTCTAGGGTCTACCTCAGGTCACGGTTTTATTCCTCGGCTCCAGGTTTCAAAGTCATCATGTCAGCAACCTTTGTTTGTTCCTCGGCCAAATGTGGAAAGAAAAGTACAGGGGCAGATTAGGCACTCTAATAAACATTGGCAGCAAAACCGTCAGCAACAGAGGCAATGAGGACTTAGGAGGTCTGAGAGAGTGTCTGCTCCAGTTCCTATTTCTCAAAGTCAACTTCTTGCTCGCCTTCTCTAAGGCTCTTTGATTCAGCTGGGCAAGGTAGTGCCAGTGCAGTTTCCTTTTCCTCCGGATTATGACATGAATGCCAGGTGCGAGTTTCACTCGGGAACGTTTGGACATACAATTGACAATTGTAGAGTGTTCAAACATAAGGTGCAAAGCTTGATTGACTCAAAGATTATCACACCAGACGGGTGGCCCATAAATTGAACTTTCTTCATTAGATTGAGCACCCAGTTTGCAAAGACATCTTCAGAATCAATAAGTCCAGACGGAGTCAAGCCTCCTCAACAAGGATAATCACTTAGCTTCTTTACTGCATTCTCATGTGTAGCTTTTATGTTTGTCAAAACATTTGTATGCATGCATGAAATTTGTTTTTCTTTTTATGATAATCCTAATAAAGCGTGCATGTTTGTCCTGAAGTAATCCATTCGTATTCACTCATAAGTTTGTATGTGTGCATTGCAAAACCAACTGTCGTGCTTAAACTCTTGAAGGAGGATGATGAGTTGAAAATGCAAAAATCTCTAATTGTGTGCTTTTGGATAAAACCCTGTTGACGATGTGTAAAGGCATTGTTTCAAATCCCAAACACTGAAGATATAAGGAGATACACCCTCGTCCAAATAGGAACCCTAAAGTAGGAGTTTCTTTTAGTAAAAAAAAACCCTAACATTTATCCCCGGGGCAGGGTAGGCGTCAGGTAGTTTAACCAAGCGTTCAAACCTCAAAAGGAGTGTGCATCTGAGGATCCATTACTTTTCACTCTACCGCATCAAGAGGTCCAAAGAGCGGAAACCACAATGGTTATCCCTCATCAACTGAGAAGTGAAACAGTCACAACCCTTCAAAGAAATCAAGACAGCCGGTGCCACATGATGTGTTAAAAAAAAAGAGAAATGAAAAAGCCCGCTAAGTTGAAACTTGAAAACAAGCAACTTAGGCAAAAGTTAGGGCATCCCGCTGGACTCCGAAATCAAAGACTCAAAAGAATCTGTCCTGGCAAAAGTTAGGGATAAGCAAAAGAATGTGAAAACGAAATGCGAACAGGATTACCCAAGAAAGATCCTCAAGCGGAAGAACAACGTCGTGTGACATGGACACAAAGACGAAAAGGGATGACTGTTACTCCAATAAACTAATTGATGCTTAAATCGTTAAAAATTCAATGGTTCTTCAACCATCACAAAGGTTTCTTTGGAGAGGTGAACGCTAGTGCCGAACTAATTGAACGTAGGACTGGAGGACATCACGAAGAGTGGGTGGGCACTAATAAATTTTGAGCCTTATATCCCTTGTTTCAATAACCGTGAACCAGACCCCGTTACAAAACCGAAAGTCCTCAATTGAAACAGGGTTATTTCGAAAGCATACTACCAAGAGATAGCGTTCCTGACTCCTATGAGTTGTGCTAAAAGATCTTTGTTGGTGTTGCATGTGCATTGCATTCTTTCATCCAAAAATTAATGTCGTATCCTAACCCGTGATCCGCTCACAAAGGGTTTGCGACATCTTTTCAGTAAAACTTCAAGATTAACATGTGTGTTGCATTAGAATTTTCATTCTCAGAATAAAACATTTTCTGCTTGCATACATTTGTTTGACATCAAAAGAAGTTTACATATGGAAATTCAGTCCAGAAGCTAAATCTTGCCGAGTTGAGAATCCTGAAACTCCCGAAGGACAGCCACATCCAGTGGTACTTCCTCAGGAAACTTTGTTGAGCAGGAGCTTTCCCAACAAGTTGTGTTAAGACGTAGCCGATCTGGGGCAATCACGTCAAATCATCTCTTTAAGGTGTATCCAATCTGAGCCAATCACGTTGAGAAATCTCTTCAGAGTTCACCCAAACTGGGGCAATTACTTCGAGATTCAAATCTCTCCAAAGGCAGGTATTCTGGGTCTTCCTTCGAAGATCAGTAGTCAGGGGCAAAACCACTTCAAGGTTCATACTGGGGCATGCCATCCCAAGAGCACGAGAAGTTAGTCCATCTAGATGACTGATCAGCCTATCCAGGGTCCAGAGTATTGAGGCAGAATATCCCACGGTGATATGAGATTGTTCATAAATCTTCTCGAGGCGAATTCCTCTGTAGACGATACAGTCTAAGGCAGTTACTTCGAGATCCGACGAATCTCTCCAAGGGTTTGAAGACATTGAGGCATTTCGGATGTTAAGTCTTCTGTAAAATCCTCTTGAGACAATTTCTTCTGGTGGACCGTGTTGGTCTGGGGCAAGTGGAAAATTGTAAAAAAACTATTGTTCACGCATATGCAGTCAATCAGCCAAAAGGCTTGAAACAAAGGGGCATTCCAACCCAAGGCATTTGTGGTCCCCTGTCTTCAGCAGGCTTCATTAATCATGTTCCCAGCAAGAGATGCATTAAAACCTTTCTCCCCAAAAAGTGGTAGTTCAGAGTTAGATTTTCTCAGTTGCAGAAGTCGTATCCAGCACGGGGCGTACGTGCATAACCTTTTGCTTACAGGTAGCAGCCTCATATTAGGCTCAAAAGCAAGATTGAAGCAGTTTCAAAAACACGAGAGCATGGACCGTGTCTTCCAAACAAGTAATCACTTATCCCTATGCAGAATACCGGGGCAATCATGCTCAGGAAAGGGTTCACATGTCACCCTTTTGTCACAACTTGTTACTGATTGAGTCCATCATTCGGCTGATGGTCGCTCACGACGATTTTATATAGACAAATTAATTTCCACTGGGTATCGTTATATCCTATTAAGTTGATTCTCCCATTCAGAACTTCCAACAGCTACAAGCTTTTCCGTGTCGATAACAGTTGCAAATTCCTCATTAGAGTTGCTTCGCATACCTTGTTCAAAGCTCAGTGAGTGTCCAAGAGTTTGAAGACGTCAGTTCTTCTGTAAAATCCTCTTAGGACGATTTCTTCAGATCAGCCGCGTAATCTGGAGCAAAAGCGAGTTTGTGACCCTCCCAAGCATGGGGCATCGTGAAATCTCTCCGATAGGATGGGTTCCAGATCTATTATCCCCAGTAGAGTAATCTCCCAGTTAATATGACTAGCTCAAGTCTCAGTATTTGTCTAAGAGTTTGAAGATGCTTGGTCTTCTATAAAATCCTCTTAAGAGGCATTCCCCAGCACGAGACGCTTTGAAACGGTTCTCCCCAGCAGAGTTTGTTGTAAACTCATTATCCCCAGTGGAGTTGTCAAATGGAAGTCCGCCTAGCATGGGGCATTGTGGCACTTATTCTAAGCTCGATAGCTTTGTTCCTCAACAGATTACCGTGGATTTTCTTTGTGTTTTCCCAGCAGATCTCTAGGGATTCTTTCCCAGCATATGCAATAGAACGTCTTCCAACCAGGATTTGCATATCCTCGACGGAGTAGCTCCGATCCCTAGTAAGATCGTATCCCCGACAGTTTGTTCTCAGCAAGAAGAGACTGTAAATTCATTGCTTAGCAACCAGGGCTAAATACGGTTGTATCCCCCACAGAGTTTAGCATTGAATCTTGTCAGTAATACTCCCCTGCTGAGTTGTTCTTTCTCCCCGCAGAGGTTTAGCAGATCAATAGAATCTCTTCCTCAGTAGAGTGTTAGTACATTCTTTCCCCAGCCAAGTCAGAAAGTTGTCATTCCTCCAGCGGAGTTGCTATGATCAGAATTCATCCCCAGGCAGATGAAATAATTCCTGGCAGAGTCATCACTCCCCTATATCTCAAAGTCCAATTTATTTTTTGGCAAGCATGGCAATTCGAAGCATACGGATTGTTCGCATTTTCTCCAGCAGAGATATTATCCTTTCAGGAGCTTCTGAGATCAAATTACTGATCATTGTTCCCCAAGCAGAGTTTTTAATGATTCTTTTCCTCAGCAGAACGTCAGTCAGAAAGTTCTCATTCCCTGTGGAGTTCTATGAACGGAATAATCTCTCTCCAAGGCAGAGTCATTCTAGTGGAAACTTCTTCAACAGGATCATCATACCTCAGTGCATCTGTGAGCCAATTTATTTTTGGAAATTTGTGGAAAGTGTTATCCCCGACAGAGGGGTTAATCCCCACAGAGCAATTGAAGGATCGAACAATGATCTTTCCCCACGGAGTTGGATCCCTCGTCCGGAGCCTCTTTTGCATTTGTATATAGTTTGCATAGCATTTTCTAAAGCGTAGCATTCCATTGATATGGAGCATTACGGCAAAACTCAAACATATGCATACGAAACATAAGCCAGGTTCAACCATTTACCTGCAAGCCAGAGTGATTCACAGATAAAACATTGTCATGCAACCCCAGCAAAGCCTACTACAACGCTTGATCGTACAATTTTATTTCAATACCTGTTCGTATTGACTTTTGACACTCGTCCGTGTCCTTTCAGCACTCGTCCGTGTTTGACCTTTTATTTCAATACCCGTCCGTATTGACTTTTGACACTCGTCTGTGTCCTTTCAGCACTCGTCCGTGTTTGACCTTTTATTTCAATACCCGTCCGTATTGACTTTTGACACTCGTCTGTGTCCTTTCAGCACTCGTCCGTGTTTGACTTTTTATTTCAATACCCGTCCGTATTGACTTTTCACACTCGTCCGTGTCCTTTCAGCACCCGTCCGTGTTTGAACTTTTTAGCCAATACTCGTCCGTATTGACCTCTGAGATACTCGTCCGTGTTCCCTTATTAATCATCATCCGATACTCGTTCGTATCGTCGACTTGGTCACTCGTCGTGTTCCTCTGATGATTGTCCGATGCTCGTCCATATCGTTGACCCGAACACTTGTGTGTGTTCCTTATTAATCATCGTCCAATACTCGTTCGTATCGTCGACTTGGTCACTCGTCATGTTCCTCTGATGATTGTCCGATGCTCGTCCGTATCGTTGACCCGAACACTTGTGTATGTTCCTTTTCTTAATCATCGTCTGATACTTATTCGTATCGTCGACTTGGTCACTCGTCGTGTTCCTTTGATGATTGTCCGATGCTCGTCCGTATTGTTGACCCAAACACTTGTGTGTGTTCCTTTTCTTAATCATCGTCTGATACACATTCGTATCGTCGACTTGGTCACTCGTCGTGTTCCTCTGATGACTGTCCAATGCTCGTCCGTATCTTTGACCTGAACACTTGTGTGTGTTCCCTTATTAATCATCGTCCGATACTCGTTCGTATCGTCGACTTGGTCACTCGTTGTGTTTCTCTAATAATTGTCCGATGCTCGTCCGTATCATTGACCCAAACACCTGTGTGTGTTCCTTTTCTTAATCATCGTCCGATACTCGTTCGTATCGTCGACCTGGTCACTCATCGTGTTCCTCTGATGATTGTCCGATGCTCGCTCGCATCGTTGACCTAAACACCCGTCCGTGTTTTCTTTCCATACTCGTCCGTATGATCATTGATAATCGTCTGTATCCCTATTTCGATACACGTCGTATCAATATATGCAGTTATTTTCTGATACTTCCAGAAGGGTTTATATCCCTTTTCTTCTTCATTCAGCGTGCAAATTTTCTGGTTGTTTTGGTATTCAATCACAATTCACCTTGATTGTATGAATAGCCGTTGCTTTCATCCTTCTTAGGTTAACAGATGATTGAATAGGGGCAGCTGTAACACCCCAAAATTTTCCCTCTTGTTGTTACCTAGCTTATGTTTCATTGCATTGCATTTATATCTCATTTCATCTCATATCTCATACATGTTGCAAGGGGCATGTGATCAGTGGATTTCAGAGCATTGACTATGCAAAGCAAGAGAGTTAAAGCCTAAGGTTTTCAAGCAAGCCTCAAGAGTCTCTTATGTCTCATATGATCTCAATTGATCCCACGAGTCATTGGAATATGGGAATTCATCAAGAAGATTGGGCAGTTCATCATATCCTAACAAAGGCAGTAAAAATTAGGGTTTTGGTTTCAAGCAGTCTCCTGATGAAATTTTGGTTCAAACTTGATCTCAGTGTTTTCTACATGATGTCAAGTATCTAAGGATGGAAGATTGCCCATTGGTTCATTTCAGAAGAGGTTTAATTGGTCAGTTGCTTGAGAATCAAGAAATTGATGAAAAAGTCAATTGTGTAGAAGGAAAAGTCAACTCCTGACCTTTTTGGGTCAAATTCATGAAATTCAAGTTACATATGTTCATTGGGCAAGATTTGATCAAGAAATGATGGAGGAATCATCAAAAATCAAGAATTGTACAAAGTTGCCAAATTTAGAAACTTAGAGTTTCTAAAAATGGAAAGTTTTGGACCATTTTGCACTACACTTCAAAGCATTCTTTCTCCAGGATAAAAGTCTCAAACTTCAGGCCTAAGTTGAACCAATTAAAGATCACATCTTAAGCTTCAAATCCATATAAAGAACTCTTCCATTGGATCAAAATTGAGGGAGTTATGATCAATCAAAGTTGAGCAAAATCAAGGCAAATTGGCTAGGCAACTAAGTCATGGGCGGGCCAGATGCCCTGCATTTCATCAAACAGGTGGTGTGCCAAATGTCAAACTAGTTTTCTCCATCAAGAAGGCTTCAAATGAAAAATTGTTGAACATTAAAGTTGTTCATCTCCATGTCCTCTTCAACTTTGATGTTGGACATTTTTTGAGATGAACACTGTATGAAGAGTTATGGAGGTTTCAAAACAAGGGTCTCACACTAAAATTCACAAGTCATATTGCCAGGCATGACATGTAGGTTGCCTCGCCCATAAACCAGTCATGTTTTCTCTTGTTCCAAGCTATTTTCAAGTGTGTTAGAGGCATTGTTTCAATCTAATTTCAACACTAAACATGTTCTATCTTGTATCCTCTTTCCATTACATCCAAAAGCTCATAATTTCATCCATCAACAGGAGAGAACTTCATCCCTAAACATCAGCATTTCCATTATGTTTTGGCTGCCAAAATTAGGAGTGTTTGGTATTTGTTGTGGTTAGCTGATTCACATTCACAAGTATACAAACACCTTTGCAGCACTGCCTCTTTTGAACCAACAAACTCTTACATGCCATACCATGTCATGCTACACCATACACCAAAGAGGAAAATGAGAAAATTGTGAAGCAAGCATGTTGCAGGATCAATACATATCATCACCATCATCATTTCTCATCAACACCATAAGTAACATAAACTCCTCCACACATGAACAAAAACCCAACCCGTGCAAATAACAAGTTAAGTCATTCAGTTAACTCAGAACTCAGTTAACTAACTCATTCTAACCTGAGTTCTAACCATCAACTGAGCTGGTTAAATCCTAACCACACATATAAGTATCAACTTCTAATAGAATTTGAGGGAGTTTTTCATTTTTCACTTTCACACCTCGAATCTCTCAAGAATTTCTCTCTGAATTCTCTCTCTCTCTCTCTCTCTGCATGAATTCATCACGATTCTTCTTCAATCTTCATCATCAAGCAATATTGAAACATTGAAGCGCTTAAGAGTTGAAGCACCTTCAAGTTTCAGATCTCTATTCCTCTACATTTTCAAGCATCCACGAGCATTTATTTTGCTCAAGCAAGTTCAAGAACAAGCTCTCACCTCTGGTTTTCTCAACAATCATCAAGAAGCTTCAATCCAGGTTTGAACTTCTTCAACTTTTCTTGCACAATTTCATTGATTTTTAGCCTGTTATTGTTGTTGTTGTTGTTTATAGAGCTTAATAGAAGCTGTGGAAATTCTGGCTAGTTGATTGAGCTTGTTAGAAGCTTAGTTGAAAACCTAGGGCAAACTTTCTCCCTTCGATTCTCTTGATGTGTGCATGATTTGTGAATTCCACTGCTAGATTCGTGTTGTGCTTGAGCTCATCTTTCGTTTGATATACATTGTATGCATTTCTGGAAACATGTGAGTGTTGCAGGTCGCCGGAGATGGCCGGAGAAGATGACCGGAGGTCCTTCTCCGGCCGGTGAGATTCACAGCTAGGGTTTAGGAACTTAAAAACATGACCGTTAGATCTTAGGCAATGGACGGGTGAGATGTTGCCAGCGAATTAAAAAGAGAGGGTGGAGGTCACGTGCTCCATTTTTGATATTTGATTCTGATTGATTGTGTGTAGCATGTCCACTGTATCTCACCACGTGTGTGCATCATAGCTTTTCATGATGATTATTGGCATATGTTTGACTGAATTGTGTGCGAGTGATTCATCGTGTGGCTCTGATGGAGTCAATGTTTGACTGAGTGTCTATGCTATTACCATGTTCTGCGCGTATAACTGGACTGGACTTAAGATGCTATTCACACACCCCTTGTTGGAGCCCAATCACTTTTGAACTACAGATTTACTTTCGTGGCACCCCCTGCATATTTCTTATTTTTTTATTTCTTTTTGACGTAGTTTCATTTCTTTTTTATTAAAAATACTAAAGTTCATCCAAAAATTCCAAATAAATTCACTTAGCATTATAACACATTTAACTAATTTTCCATGTTTTTAATTCTGATTTTAATACTTTTTGCATATTATTTCACAAATTTCTTTTAATTTCCTTTTAAAGGTTTATCATGCATGATACATGTTCATTTGCATTTTAATTGACATAGTTTGATTCTGATTTTTGACTTGGCATTTGGTATGTGTGTTCATGACATCTTAATGGGTTTAATTCATATTTTTGTCAAATTTTAGAAGCATCCCATATTAGGTTTTGACATGCATCATTGTGCATCATTCCATTTTACCTAAGGTGACTTTGTGAACTTGTTTGAACTAGTTTCTTTGTGAATTTTTACATGAGCCTTTGCCACTTGTTTTATTTCTGACTTAATTGTTTTGTGCTTGATTTACATAATTTTTAGAAGTCCTTTTCTAATTGTTTGATGCTTGTTAGAATAGGTAACTTTTTGTGATCCTTTCTTAACTTCTAACTTTGTGTGATTAGGAGGCACTTGTGCCATCATATTAGAACTTGTTTGTGCATCATTATAGGTCCTTTTGCTTAGAATCATAAGTCATTTTCATTGTATTTTCATTTGGATTGTGTATATGTTCAAAATGCACCCTTACTTGAAATGTTAGACCTAAACTTGTTTCTATTCTCTTCAAATCATTAACATGACTTGTTTGTGAATCATCAATGCCTATTCATGCATCCTAATTGCATCTCATCTTTTGTATGCTACTGGCCCATAATCATCTCATGCATTCAAATGTCATTCATATTGCATACTTGTTTATGTTTGATCTATTTCATCTTTCTTTCTTAATTAGTTTCAATGTGATTTGCACATGCATATTGTATAATTAATTCTTACATTTTAATTGCATCTTAAAAATATTTTGGTAATGATCTATAATCCATGGTCATTTATCTTTGAGTTTCAACTTTGACTTGTGTTGAAAGTTATTTCTTTTCTTTAAGTGAAACTTGTTTCTTTTCTTCTTACTTCTTCTTAATCTAATTTCTTCTACTTGAATATTCTTTTTCATGATTTGTATGCTTATTCATAGGCATTATAGGACATCCAAACATGAGGTATGATTCTGAATTGCATCCATTTGCATTTATTTTCATGTTCTTTTCAACCTTGACTTGTGTTATAAGTTTCTTCTTTTCTTACTTGAACTTGAACATTGTTTGCTTCTACTTGCTTCATCTTCTTAAATCATTTCACTCAAGCTTTGTATGATAATTCATCTACATTCATATGCATTGTAATATGTCATTCACTTCTGACTTTGACATTTCTTCATGCATTTATTCATGTTTGTATGTCATACACATTCATATTTCATCCATGCTTCATAACTTGAACTTGTATGAATCTTTGGCATCTTTCTTGACATAGTTTGACATTGTTAGGTACCTTAGCCTTAGTTGAATACCTTTAGACATAACTACTGACTTTAGAAGTCCTTGAACACTTAGAGTCCCTTCCTTTTAGGTTTAGGCTTTGTTTGATTCATAAGTTCATTTCATAAGTAGTTTGATGCTTAATTATCTTCCTTCTTTTACTTATGCTTTCATATTCAATTGTTTAGCTAACCTTTGCTTGTAGGGGCTAATGGTAAGTTGAGTGTGTGGATGTGCTTCCATACACACCTTCTTCCCTCATCTTTTTAATGCTTTCTCTTTGGTGTTTGTGCCAAGCATTTCAATGCTTTCTTTGTTCAACTTCTTTCTTCTCCCTCTTGGTTCATAACTCATCTTCTATCTTAGAAGTGAGTTATGTTACCTTTTCTTCTTCTTCTCTTCTTTTAGCTTAGGGTTTCTAAACCACACTAAACCATTAGGAACATCCAAGCATGATAACTTTTAGGATTATTAGTCTCCCTTTATACTTTTACCTTTCTTAACCTTTGAGTCTCTCTTCTCCTCACCTCAAAACAAAAAGCAAAACATTTAATAAAGGCATAACATATATTGTATTTGAGCCTTTCACGTGAGAATAAGATAGTGAGGGGTATTCTCTCACTTTCTTAGAACGTTTAGAACGTTTAGCATATGTCCAGTCTTGGGTTGATATGCGAGGCATTCGATCCTACATGAGAGACTTAAATACAATATGCGTTATACACACCAATAATCAAAATACTTCTTTTCAAAATACAAAAACAAACTAACAATTCTCTTCTCATCTCCTTCATTCCATTCTTAAGGAATCGTCATGTCCGTTCTACCGCAAACAGGTAACGCCTAAGTCTCCCTACAGCGAGCTGCAACACCTAATTGCTGGAATGCGCACTCTGACGTTTCCATTAAAAAACACAGACAAAGGAACCCTTGTTGAGCCGAACTACGTTTGCTCTGATTCTTCTTTCTCGTTTGATTGAAGATACGTAAGCACGAGATGCGATATCTCGACGAGCAACCTTTCCCCGTAGTCCCTCGAACTACGTTGACTCTGACCTTTCCATTGCACTGAGGGAATACGTAGTCCTAGGACAACGATAATGTCCTATCGAGTCACTTCTTTCTCCCCTCCCTTCACCTTTCTATCTTTCATTTCCAATTCTCCAGTTAGCAGTTGATTTCCAGTTCCTTACACCCTTTGATCGAGACAACAAGCGTGGATCCCATCGAGTACGATGGACGTGTGGGGGTGCTAATACCTTCCTCTCACGTAACCGGCTCCCTTACCCATTTCTCTTGGTCACGAGACCTCGTTCTTTCCTTCCCTCAGGTTTACGTAGTGTTTCATTTCCCTCTCTTGGGATAAATACACATTGTTGGCGACTCTGTTTCCGTGCCACTTTCGCGTTTGTACTTGGATGAAAATCCCGGGAGCAACAAAGGTTTCATACAAAATGCATGATAAGAAGAGTTGGAATAGGGAATCTCTCCAATACAACCCTATTTCCAAACTAAAAACTTGATGTTCCAGCAAACATCATTAACATTACAAATAATAGAATTATAGATAGAATTGTTTATTTCCCTCCAAAGAGACCAAACAACCGCCAACCCCACCCTTACTTTGATCGTTTTTAAAGTTCCCCCTCCACTTCAATTCAGCTAGTGTTCTGTTACCCCCCCCCCCCCCCCTAAAGTTTCGTCTTGACACCACACCAGGATGCAATGTTCTTCCACACCAAAGCAGAAAAATTGCAAAAGAAAAGGATATGATGAATCCCTTCATCAACCACATTACAAAAACGACACAACAAAATCACCTAGACTCCTCTCTTACTTAAAGCATCTGTCGTAGGAAGATGATTCCACATTAATTTCCAACCGAATGTTTTAAATTTTGCAGGAACCTTAATATTCCATAACCACTTGAAAGCCAACTTTTTATCTTGCTGCAAGTTAACTCTGGCCGAATCCTTATGCATAAGACTATAAGCATCTCTAACCGAATAACCCATTGCCTCGTCATCCATCCAACAAATTTTATCCTCCTGTACTCTATGCAGTTTAATATCCTCTAAGACTTGGTGTATTAGAAAAGTTTTGTTGCTTAATTTCGGCTGACCCTGAACTAGTAAACCAAGATCACTCCATATCCACTAATCTTCAATCCACATACCCATATCATTGCCCATAAAATTCTTCATGTTGCGAAATTGGTACAAATCCTGGAATAACTCTGCTAGAGACTCCTGCCTAATCCAATTAGCAGACCAAAAAGGCACATTTTCCCCCTTACCAAGTATAAAATTCAAGGATTTTGAAAAATTGAATTTTCCTAGCTTTGAAGAGATACCACTCTTCAATATGTCTCTCCACCATATTGACGATGAATAGAGAAAGTTGTGATTATCCACCAAAACCAAGTGTTCCACATTACCGTAACGAGCCTTAAGAACCTTCTTCTATAGAGCTAGCTTTTCACTCAGTATTATCCATTTCCATTTCGATAACAACGCTAAATTGGACTCTTTGATGCTTTTAATACCCAGCCCTCCATTTGCTTTGTCTCTACAAACTAACTCCCACTTTATCCAAAGAATCTTTGAGTTGCCCTCTTTACTACTCCAAAGGAATCTCCTTCTAATGTTGTCATTTGTCAATCTTGTTCCAAACAGCCACATGTGCTTTGTAGAAAGAAAATAAGAAGATAGGCAATGAAGTTAGAATTGAGTTTATCAAAGTAATTCTACCTGCCATACTCATCATTCGACCTTTCCAGTTAGCAAGCTTGTTATCGAACTTATGGATTATCGGCTTCCAAGTACTAATTCTCCTAGGATTACATCCAATCGGAATACCCAGAAAGTTGAACATTGAAGATTCAATTTTACACGCAAGGAAGTTAGCAGCAGCCATTAAAAATGAGGACTAACATTCACTCCTACAAGCCTGCTTTGGTGAAAATTAACTCCAAGACCCGACAAAAGCTCGGATCCCCTCAAAATAGCCTTTAACCTCCATATATTCTTCTATCCGCCCTCTCCCACCATTAAAGTATAATCCGCAAATTGAATGGCATCCACCTTGACATCGTTGTTCACTTTGAATCCTCTAAATTCTCCAATGAGAGACGCTTTTTCAACCAATCCTGTTAATCCCTCCGCCACTATCACAAAAAGAAACGAAGATAATGGATCCCCCTGCATCAAACCCCTCTTTATCTTAAAATCCTTCGTAGGGCTTCTGGTGACTAGGATCGATAAATATCCCAAAAAAATATAAGCGTCCACCCATTTCATCCAAACCTTACTAAACCCCATCTTAGTCATCAGAAACCTAAGAAACTCCCAATTCACACAATCGTATGCTTTTTCGAAATCAACCTTGAATAAAACACACTCCTTATTCTTTCTAATAACTTGATCTATCAATTCATTAGTTATCACTACTCCATCCATCAGGTTTCTTCCCTTTATAAAAGCATATTGGTTGATATAAATTAAACCTCCAATCACCTTTTTGATCCTGCCCGCGAGTAGTTTAGCAAGGATTTTGTACAAACTACCCACTAGACAAATATACCTGTAATCTCCAAGGCCAATTGGATTAGCTACTTTGGGATTCTCAAACAAACAATCATTGGTTTTAAAAAGTTTTGGCCCCCAATCCCTAACAAGAATCTTAATCCATATCGGACAATGATCCGAGATATCCCTATTCCTAGTAGATTGCCATATGAATCCCCATCTATCAACAAAAGAAGAGTCGACTAAAAATATGTCCAATCTACTCATGGATTTGCCATTTTCACTGAACCACGTAAATCGATTTCCCATGACTAGAAGATCAACCAAACCCATAAAATCAATAAAATCTAAGAATTCTCTTATCTCCAAGGATCTATTCAAGTAACTGACTCCCGTTCTTTTGGAAACATCTGATGTTGTGTTGAAATCTTCGCCTATAATCTAGATACCATCTAACCATCTTCTTTTGCAATGATCCAGCTCCGCCCACAACTTTCGTTTGGAAGACAAAGAGCAGCCAAAGTACACATTCACCATATAATAATAATCTTCCTTCCACTTCAATTTAACCATTAGAAAACCTTCCCCTTTGAAAGAGAACACAGGGCTGAAGATATATTCATTCCACAAAGAAATAATACCACCAGAAAAACCAATAGAGCTACAATAAGACCACCCCACCTATTTGTTTCTTCACAATTCCTTAACAAGATTTGCATCAACTAATTTTAACTTAGATTCTTGAATAAAAAATAAATCAACATTACTTGATTTAATAAGGCTATTGATCCTTTTTCTCTTGGACAAATTGCCTCCCCCTCTAATGTTAAGGGATCCCACTATCATGGATTACTATTGTTTGTCGCCTTCTTTCCCTTATATAAACCTTTATCTTTAGCTTCCAACTTGTCAATCACAGAAGAGAAGTCCTTGCATCCATCCTTAGCCATGATTCCCAATTTTGAAATTTCTTTCCACACTTTATTTCCCACATTAGTTTCCAAATTAGTCTTAAATTTCGAGTTGCAGATTTGGACATCCGAATCCGACAATGGATCACAACATAAAATTTCACCTACTGAAAGAACATTCGTCTCCCCAGAATTAGGGTCGGGATTAGAATTGGATGGAAAGCAAGAATCCCTAGAATTCAATGCTGCAAAAAAAGAAGGCCGTGAAAATTGTTCAATTGGGTCATCAAACCCAACAGAAACGGATAACAAAGCCCGACCCAAACTCCTTTTCTTAGGTTTGGACATGGATTTTTTAAAACGCAACGACCCACTTAACTCCACCTTCTTCCTAACTTTTGTCCTTTTCAACTTATGACAAAAACTTACTTTTAAGTTATCCTCGTTTGTCCTCTGTTGTTGATCAGTATCTGTCACCTTTTCTAAGGATAAAGGTTTAGCTACTATCCCATCATTCCCTACAACCTTTACCACCTTAGGGGTTGCCACCTCCTCAGAAGCCTCCTTAGCAGCTATAATAGCTGTATCGAAATCCGAGAAAATCTGCGTAGAAGCTATTACATATGCAATTACTTTTTCCTTCGATAACGTGTCAGCTACCAAACCTATCTCTGTCTCCTTACTCAACGAGTCCTGAACTGGTTTAGTTGTGAATGAACCAGAATATCTTCTCGTAACTAGACATTCATCTCTCTGCTCCAAGTTCAAATCTTCATCATCTTCCTCCATATTGAATCTACTCCATGAGTTTTCAGAACCCGAGGAAGAGGAGTCAAAAGCCTTCTTCTTTTCAAGATTGTTGATGGTTATACGCAAAGGTCCATGACCGTCCTCCACCATATTAATTCTAAAATCTACTCCATTAATATGAACTTTGAAGATCTCATTAATCACCCAAGCACAATTAGTACGAACCAAAATCCTTGCCACATCCATACATTTCCCATTGAGCGTATTCTCATCTACACACACATACGTACCCACCGTCTTCGCCAATAATTCAAAGAAGGCAAAATTCCAAGCATGACACGGAATACCAAAACATCTAAGCCAGGTCAATCTTTCTTTATCCACATCTTCCTCCCTTCATTCTATAATCTCTTTGATCTATTTTTTCCACCAAGATTCAGCTTCCCAAATTAAATCTCTAATTTCTCCTTCATCACTTTCCTCTAACAGACACATATTGGCCCCTAATGGAGTAACTTTAATTGAAAAGTAACCCTCGATATCAAAACTATTCTAAATGTTGTAAGCCATCCCTGGTTCATTAACTACTCCAACAAATGCCCCTTTAAATCTACTCAACTCCGATTCTTCCGTCTGAAATTCCAGTGATGTGGAAACCTATCTACCATTAACCTCCCGTTTGCAGTTGTTAACAACTTTTGCGAAAGACCTGTTCCCTACTCTGCCCTCCTTAATCCCTTGTCTTCTGAATAGAACTCAATTGTTCACCAAATTATCGTCTCTCCTCGGTCCCTTTTCTTGTCTTCCTTTGCTTATTATATCACCTCTTTCAAACCTCAGGATATTAGCATGAATTTTCAAGTCAACAATAAAGATATTATCTAGTTTCATCGCCAACGATCTCGCATCAGGAACATTTAGAAACCGTGCAAACCTAAAACACTTCCCAAACTTATTCCTCTTCTGAGGGATAACCACTTCTTTCAGTGCTCCATATGTTACAAATAGGTTGAATATATATTCTGCCTTAAATCTGTCTGGAAAAGAAGAAAAAAAGACGGAACGTTCTCCTTCCCCAACTTCTTTATCGTTCCCTCCCCCTTTTGGAAATGTATCCCATCTACCTCCTGCTAACTTTCTGTGACCCCTCCTTTGAACTTTCTTCCACTCCATTAGCACTTCATTTCAAGGTAACAATATCATATAAGCTATTGATAATGAATTGTTATAAGTTGACTTCTTTCTTATTGTTGTTGATTTTGTTGTTGTTTTATTGTTTTTAATGTTGTTTTATTGTTTGGTTATTGTAGTTGTTTTTTAAGGAATATTTTCTCAATGTTTTTATCAAGGCAAATATTCAATGATTTATTGCTTGCCTTGGTTGACAACATTGAAAAACTCATGCCTAATCATACTTAAAGGATATTGCATCTTAAAAATAAAATGGTCAATGGTAAGAAGTTGTATATGATATTTCTTACCGTTCACCTTTTTCTTTTTGCAATAGAAATATGTATTCTCTCTGTAGGGCTGATAACCGAGAGGAAAAGTCCACAAGGGATACACTTCTATTCCTAGCAACTAACGTTTTATGTTTTTATTTCTTTTAAAATGTCGCCCTTATTTTATTCTATTAATTTATTTATTTGAAATCCTATTCTCTAGAAAACAAGGTATCAAACACAATATTGTAATAATGTATATGACTCGTATAAATATGTAACTGGAAGACTAAAGGCAAAATATAAATAACACAAAAATTGGTAACCTAATTTGGTACAAAACCACCTAAATTTAGAGGGCGTTAATCTAATGAAAGGAAATTCACTCTTAATAGTTAGAAGTACAAGTTGGTATAATTTGAACTCTCTTAGTTCAATGTCTCTTTTCCTAAGACTACTCGTGAACTTCAATCCCAAACTCCCTCTGAATCTGAGACCCCTCTCACTTTCACTCAAATACTCTCCCAAGTGTTTAGACAATTACAAAAGTATATGAATGATATGATTATATTACAACTAAAATACTTTATTCTTCTAACATTACAAAAAAATTAGAGTATTATGACGCATAGGTCACGACAGTTGCTTCTCAATCGCCCTCCTTCCCCGGTTGCGACAGAGTTTTTGGCTACCTGCCATTTTATTCTTTAAAAAAATACTAAAAGATCACTACAATTACTCCACGAACTGCCCTCAATCATTCGATATGGCAGTTAGGTCACCCTCCGCCCTCTAAACCCTTCACACGAACCCTTCGCACACGAAAGACATTGAAAGATATTGAAATTTGCAACGGTGAACTCACCCTCCCTCCCCCTACTTTAAATCCCGCACGAAGTAACAATGAAATATTAAGCTATTTAACGTTTTATGCTCTTATTCTTTCTCTTCACAGTAAAAATGCACGCCCATTGGAGAAAAAGGGAAACATTTAGTGCTTCTGGGTGTCGCTCTCAGCTCGCCGCACCGTCAAAGCAACCACTACCACCACGAATCTTAACAGGTTTTTCTTCTCAAACCCTAAGTTCCTTCTTAAAACCTAAGTTATTTATGCTAATATGTGTATTTCTTTCTATATTGCATTTCCATGGGTATTTTTCCTTTAATATTTCATTTTGTATCTTCTGGAAATGTTTATATGATGTGTAACACGATTTAGTTCATCCTCAATTCTTTGAAACAAGGAAATTGATTAGTTTTACAGTGAAGCTGACAAGTTAGCAATTTCTTTTTCAAAGCCTTTTGTCTCACCATGGAAAATGAAAGCATGGCCTCGCGAAGCGCAATCGCACGCTCGCAAGGTGGACTTAATAGAGTCGCCACCGAACTTTATTTATTCTCAAAGAGGGAAAGATATTGATAAAACCCAAAAGGAACGACAATGATTAAGGTCATCGCAACCAAATCATGGTTCGGGATTCGATTACGTAAGGGGAAGGTATTAGCATCCCTCACGTTCGTTGTACTCAACGAGACCATTTAGTTAATGTCAAATGAATGTTAGCGCGATGTTAGTTTGCAATCTTCTACTTATTTTGAGAGAAAAAGAGAGAAAAGGGAAATGTTTTTGGATTTTTTATTAATGTGTGAAGGACTAAATAAAGATTTTTTATTAGGGTGCGTGATGAGACTTTGAATCTCGCTCCTACGTATCTCCGGGTGCAATAGAAAACTCAAGGCTTGCGTAGTTCTGGGTAGAAAATGTTTGTTTATTGGTCGATTTTAGTGGAAGCTATATTATATTAATCGACGGAAAACATTGTTTAAACTAAAACAATTGACGAGCGGACGTTTGCATCACATTAAATGGATTTACAAATCAACATTCACGGGAAAACGTCACTTATCTCAACTCAACGATTGTGGATAAAGCATTGATTTGCATCATCTTAAGACAAAATGTCTTTCGCTTATGAAAATGTTTTTGGAGATCGAAAGACGGAGAGAAAAAAGAGTTTGATTGATTGGATGTATTTTATAAGTGAATGACGGACATTTGATGAAAACGAGACATAAGTCTCGGGATCAATCATTCAGGATTCCACCGGAATGCTAGATTCCAACAGTCCTTTTTCATTCAAGTGTTTTTTAAGAAATTGTTTAATGGACAATGAACGCTTGATAAGAACAAGACATGTGTCTCGCAATCAATTGTTCAAAGGGTTATGTAAGAATGCTAGATCCCAACGTCCCTTTTTTGTTCAAGTTAATTAAGTGTTTTAAGAGCGAAAGAAAGAATAAACGGTTAACCCAATACAAGTGCTTCGGGACCAATCATTCGAGGGTTCTACCGGAATGATAGATTCCAACAGTCATCTTTTTTTGTATTTATTTAAGAAAGAGGTTTAATGCATTAGTGAAAATGAATCGTGAAATGGTTGAAAACGAATTGTGAATAGTTTTGAAAGGATTTGAGAAACGGTTTGAATTCGAAATTGATTATTGGATGCTATGTTAGTGAGACGATTATTTACATATGTTAGGGCATGGACATGGATAGAGAAATTAACTAATTAATCGACTATAACACAGGAGAACGACTAAATAAGTAGTCAAACAATACACATAACAAATAAAAGATAATTAATCAACTAAAGAAATGAACATTTAGAAAAATCAAATAATTATTAATTTAGAGAAAATAATTAATTAAGAGAAATAAAATAAAAAATAAAAAGGAAGTGTAGAAATGATTGGATCAAGGTGCAAACATCAAAAACCTAATTATAATAATAATAAATAAAAATAAACAAACATAGAGATAGGGGTGTACATATTGACATCAACTATCGATCTATTAAAACCAACTACCACCAAACTACCTAAATTTAACGTACATTACAAAAAAGGTTAAAAAAGTAAATGACTAATGTCTCAATTTTTTCCCAATATAATCCACCACAAAGTGACACATTGTCTCATTCTAATCATTCATTTTTAAACTTCAACTTTCTTCATCTTCATTCTTTTCTTTTAATTCAAATTTCAAATCTCTTTTACATTTTTTTTCCCACACTTTCTCACTTTGATTTTTAATTTTTTAACACCTCATTTTCTTTGTACCATTTTATTTATTTTTTATTAAGTATCAACTATCTTTCTATTAAAATTAACTACCATCAAACTACTTAAATTGTTCATTCCTTTACATAAATTTACACTAATAAAAGATTAAAAAAAACTAATATTTCAATTTTTTTCCATATGACATATGATCTCATTCCAATCATTATAATTATAGTATATGATTATCATATTAAAAATTTATTGGTGAATAAATGTATACAATATTGACATTTAGTTTTGTTTTTACGACAAATTTAACCAATTCTATTTATTTATTATTATTCAAAATATTAATTAATCTATTTTTAAATTTTAATAAAATTAATGATTTATTTTATGAAATTAGATAATACTCAATAGTCAGATACACAACTAACTTTCCATCTCATTGATCAGTATTAGAAAAACATCTATTTTATTTTAATTAATAATTTTCATTATTTGAGATAAATAATAATTATTTTTAAATTTTTAAATTTCTCTTTTCCTCAAGGGTCACTATCAACAAAATATCTATTTTTATTTAATTAACAATTGTCTTTATTTGAAGAACAAAATTGTTATTTTTAAATGTCAAAATTTCTATTTTTCTCACAGGCCACCATCATCAAAATACCTATTTTATTTTAATTAATAATTGTTTTCATTTGAAACACAAAATCCTTATTTTTAAATGTTAAAATTGAATTTATATTATCATTATTCATTTTATAATTAAATAACTCATTTCAAATTTGCATATATATTTAAATAAAATTTATAATGTATTAAATAAGTTTATCCGTACGGATGCACAAATATGCTAATAGAGATATAAAACAAGAGTGTCTAGAATCTAAGGCCCAACCCAAAATCAAACCCTAGCTTTAATGTTAACCAAGAATAAAAAATAACTATATATAAAAAAGAAAATGTAACAAGGAAGTGAGGGGACAACGCTGTTCTCAGCACGTGGAAGCAATCCGAATTAAAAAAAAAAATTTATACCCACATATCAATTTTAAACAAAATCTTGCAGTAAATAAAAATTTAATTAGTAATTAAATTACCCCAAACAACCTTATACTCTCTGAAACGAAAAAGAAACTCCACATCTTTCTCTCAAACCAAACCTTTTCTTCTCCTTTCTCACTCTTCGATGGCGGGGAAAAAAGGAAGGAGCTTGGTTTTGTGTTGATTCGCGAGGGGTGGTGGTGATATGAGCGGTGTCTGTGATGTGGTGACGGCATCACTGTAACTGAGGGAGCATGAAGGTACTGGTCGTAGGTTGAGTTGAGTTGAACGTGGTGGAGAAAACTGAGGCATGGCCGAAAAATGTGGTGGTTCATTGGGACTGGTTTGTGGAGAGGAAGCTTGATGGTGGTTGTTGAGTTTAAAGGGAGCTTGGTGGAAAAATCGTAGTGATGGTTGTAATGTTTGGAGGTGACGAAAGTGTTAATGGTGATAGTGAAAATGGATATGTTGTTGTTAGTTTTTTGTGAGTATGAGGAGGTTGAAGTTGTGAGTTGTGAGGTAAGGCTGTTTTCGAAGGTGGGGAACGGTTCTGTTAAGGTGGTTACGTTGGAAGTTATTTACGTGTGTACATGGAAGAAGAAAAGGGAGTATATGAGTTGAAGATGATGAATGTCATGGTGAGCTTATGTGATGAGATGACGGGTTAACGTTTTTAGAGTGGAAGTAGAGACGTGTTATGCTGGACATGTTGAAGTGTGGTAAGTAAAAAAGTATGCCTATCAAAAGTGCGTGAGATGGTTGGTTATATGATGGTTCAAATGAGGAAAATCAAATGTGTTACTTTGGAGGGTGGTGTACATGGTTTTAAATTGCGGTTGCGGCTGCGGATGCGGTTGTGGTTGTGGATGTTGCGATTGCGGTTATTGCGGGTGTTGCGATGCGTATTGCGGCCGTTGCGGTGTGAATTTTTATAAAGAGGTGTTTGAACTAAATTGAAAAACACTTAATATTAAGTTTTTTCATGACATAATAACTAAATTGAGTTCTAGGATTCTAATATTTTGATTATAGATGAAAATACATGAAGAAACATGATTGAAATTATTTAATATGGTTCTAAACATGGCCAGATGCTTAAGTTTCAAATCACACCGCAATTGCGGTCCGATGCGGTTGCGGAGACAACCGCATCCGCAATATTGCGGGTGCAATTGCGGTTGCGGACCGCAATTTAAAACCATGGTGGTGTAGTGAGAGAGTATATCCATGGTTGGTTATTCTATATTTTTTATAAACCAGAAAGTTGGGTGAAAGAAAATGAAAATAGCAGTAAATGTTTTTTTTTATTAGGTAAAATGAGAGAAAGTTGAAGTATTGTATTATGAAGATGAGGTTTTTTACTATGCAGAAAAAAACGTGAAAATGAAATAGGTGGTGTACCTCTCTTTGCTTTTTTTTTTTTCTCTATTTTTGTTGTTGCCCTTTTTTAATGAAAGAGAGAGGGACTAGTGTACTGTAAGTGGCGCGCTTTAGTTGTTGTCTTCTCTCAAATGGCCAATGGTAGTAAGACTTATAACATGAGTTGTTGTCTTCTCTCAAATGGCCAATGGTAATTACCAATTCAACTTAAAAGTCTAAACTACCTTGGATATTTATTTAGAGACAAATATGATTAGAAATGAATATTTCAAAACAATTCATGTTGTCAAAATAAAACCAAAACAAAATTATAGAAAATTCTAATTGAATATTACGAATCTTTTGACAAAAAAATAAAAATAAAAAGACTAAAAATAAATAAAAGTCGGGCCAAAGATGCTCGAAAAATTAAAATAATCAGTGCAAAATAAACTTTCTAGAAACATATAAGTTTTGATCAAATTTTGAAATAAAAATGACTGATTAAAAGGCTCAAACTGGTCAAAATGCGACCGAAAAAGTAGTCGAAAAATAAAACGAGCATGCAAGGTTAAACTACGTGAACCGTAGATTAATAAAATAAACATCTGTAAGCTCAATTTTGAAAATTTTTATCTGCTAATGTTACGTATATTTGAGAATCAGTTTGACGGCCTGTATGTAAATTCAAAAATTTATTCTGGTTGACAACTTAGGCATTATGCAAGATGTAATGCATGTTATACTATGCAAATGATGTTAAAGTCATGATGAATGTATTGATTCAATGATTCAGGGTCAGAATTGAGGTATGACACTTTTGTTCACCTCTTTATGCTCCTCCAATTGCCCTTTAGTTTCAGTTTAATTGGCATATAATTCTTTTAACAGATTATTTACTCCTCATTTTGATCACCAAATTTATCAATTGATTCTTTAGCAAGATCAAACTCATAATTTGATCTATTTAAGACCTTTTCAGTGTCATCAAGAGAAGCTTCAAATTTTCTATTTTGACTTAGTACATTATCAAGGTGACTTGATTTAATCTCTAGCTCAAACTGACATAAAGAAACTTGTTTGAATTCATTTTGATTTCTGTTTTGATTTTCTGTTTATAGATGATGGTTGATCCTTTATCTTTGCATTTTAAATTTAATTAATAAACATTTATTGTCTAAGCATGATTGTTTTTAGGTAGCTTATTAGTGAGACTTGTCTTTTTACCATTTGGAGAAAGTTCATATACAACATTTGCAAGGTCTGCTTCAGGTTGTATTTCTTGATTTTTTTTGAAAGTATAGTCTTATGTTATTTTATTAAATTCTTGTTTTGTGGTGTGGTGATGTATGTTCCCTTGAAATCCTTGGTCAGTGTGTTCCCTTGATTATGGTGATGTTTGTTATTAGGTTGCATTAAAATTAGGGTTGGAATACATTGAGAAAGTGAGAGTAATGTGGAAGAAGATAAAATAAAATAACCTTAGGAAAATATATAAATATACATTGTGCGGGTATGGGACGGGGTGGGTACTAAGATACCCGTACCTGCACCCACACCTACTTGTTTTAGTGGATAATTATCAATCCTTGTGCCTATACCCATTTTGTCGGTTTTTACCCTACCCACTATGGATATTTTTTGTGGGTTCTTATTAGGTAAGGGTACAATTTCCAGCCCTATGTCTAAGCCTCCCTAGCCTTGATGATGTGCTGCTAGTAGAAGGATTAACTACAAACTTGATCAATATAAGTCAACAATGTGATCAATATATGAAAGTGAGCTTCAACAAATCAGAATGCATTATTTCTAGCAAATATCAACAAGTTTTAATGAAAGGATCAAGATCCAAAGACAACTATTATATATGGGTATCTCAAAACAAAATTCAGGCCTTAACATATTTGATATCCAATGGAGATAAGACCAATATATGGCACCAAAAACTTGGCAATCTCAACCTCAAGAGTATGAAAAAGATCATATTTGAAGATGCTATCAAGGGATTTCCAAAGCTCTAGATTAAAGAAGGAAAAATATTTGGAGAGTGCCAAATAGGCAGGAAGACAATGATGTCCCACAAGAAGCTACAACATCTTACCAACTTAAAAGTTATAGAATTACTTCATATGGATCTAATAGGGCCTCTGGAAGTAGAAAGCATGGGTGGGAAAAGATATGTCTTTGTGTGTGTGGGTTATTTTTCAAGATACACTCGGATGAATTTTTTTAAAGAAAAATCTGATACACTAGATGTTTTCAAGATGGTGGAACATTATGTTTATAAAATACAATATGAAGTTGAGATGAGTCTTGTAGGAAGTCCCACTTACTTTCTTGGTCTACAAGTAAAGCAACTAAGATACATTTTCACTAAATCTTTAGATATAGCTCAGTTTGAAAAGCTGAGGGGTGATATTTGTATTTGCATGTGTGAAATCTTATGGCAATTAATACAAGGGAGGCATGAAAGTATAAAAAGAAAGTTTCTCTCTCTTATGATCATTGTAGCACGTAAAATAACGAAAATCTCTTCCAATTAAAAATGTTCGCATATCTACTCAATCCGCACATGCAAAAATAACTTGACACACTCTTTCTCTCTCTCTCTCTCTCTCTCTCTCTTTTCCCCCCCTCTCTTGCTCTATCTCTCTCTCTCTCTCTCTCTATTTTTCAACCACAACTATTCATCTATGTCTATCTAAAGTCCTTCAATCACATACGAAAATGAGTAAAAAATATGAAGAAGATAAGACTTCTGAACCCAAACATGTTACAAATGCTTACAGGGTCAAAATGCTTGGAGTCAGGGTTGAGAATAAATCACCAACGAAGAAATATAGGGTTCCTAAGTCAAGTAGCAAACATGATGAACAAAATATGGTACACGATGTTGTACCTCTTCAAATGAGTGTGCCTATTAATATATTAAAGACAAGACCTAAGAAGTATGACTCCAAGAAGAAGTTAACATCTGAAAAGGTAAGATCCCCTGATAAAGATACATTTGTGCATACTCATATTGATAAGCTTGTTGAGGATTTGATTAAAGACAGGGTGGCTAATGTAGTTAGTACAACCACTATAAAGAATGTTGTTGAACCTGCTGGAACCACCATTGATTCTCATGATGAACCACATGTTAAAGCATCAAGTGAACCGTTTGTTGATCCTCATACTAAACCCACTGAAGAACAAACTATTAATACTCCAGTATTTGATACATATGTGAATAATATCTTGAATAAAAATCATAAGTCTAGTGAAGATTTGAGGGATGAGGATCCTCAAAATGAAGAGCCTAAGGTTCAAAGTGAAAGGAATGAAGAAGATGATGACATTCCCATAGCCAACATAATAAAGAGAATGATTGAGAATGTTACCATGTCTCAAGACAAGGAATATCTAGAAAAGGCTAAAGAAATGTTTGATGTGGATGAAGAGACTGGAACTAATGAAGAACCTGTTGTGACTGTGATAAAAAAGTATAGCTAGGTATGTGGCTGATAGGGTAAAAGAGAAGAAGAAGGAGACATCTTTTCCTCCCAAAATCCCCTATTAAGAATACTAATATGGTAAATTAGAAAACTCCTCAAAAGAAGCCCGTGAACAAGAAAAGAAAGGTTGAAGAGAAAACTGCTAAGAAGAAATCTCTGAAGAGAAATCTTGTTCAAACAAGTGACTCTGAGACAAATGATGAAGAAAACGTTCTGGACATTGTGCCCACTGTAAGAAGAAAGATTAAAGGGAAGAGAATTCCTCTGAATGTACCTTCTGAAACCATGGATAATGTGTAATTTCACTCTGAATCAAGTGTTCAAAAGTGGAAATATGTTTTTCAGAGAAGAATTGCTCTTGAAAGAGAGCTTAGAAAAGAAGGTCTTGATTGTCAAAAGATTATGAATTTGCTGAAGGATTAAGGACTGATGAATATTGTGTTAGACATTGGTCCTTGTTATGAGAAATTGGTCAAGGAGTTCATTGTCAACATATCTAATGAATATAATATTGAAGGAAGCAAAAAAATTAGGAAGGTGTTTGTAAGAGGTTGCTATGTGAAATTCTCTCCTAAACTCATTAATTAATATTTAGAGAGAAGAAATACTGAAGAATATGACGAAGTACCCTCCATTGACAAAATGGCTAAAGAAACTAAGCCAAGCAATGACCAAAGAAATGTCTACTCCATTATGGAATTCTGAGTTTAAAGTATGCAGTACTGAATAAGATTGGTGCAACCAACTGGGCACCCACTAACCACAGTTCAGGCATATCTTCTGCTCTGGCCGAGCTGATATATCAAATAAGAACCAAGTCCAAACTAAACTTTGGAGAGTATGTGTTGGGGAAAACCATGAAGCATGTTTATGTATACTTTGATATGTGTGTATGTGTGTATTCTCTTGAATGAGAATTATTTTTTATTTACTCCTACACATCTTATAGAAAGGTTGTAAGTTGTTTTAGACAAAATTTTCCAAAAGGGGAGATTGTTGTTCCTTTGGTTGGATGCTTTAGGTAAAACAACATGGACAAATTAAGATGAATTTATGAAGAGGAAACATATGGGACAAGATGTTTCAGCATGTGTGCAACATCTTTCCTCAGTCTGGAAGACAGATTCAGTGAGTAAATTTGAGCGTGTTTTGGTTGATTCCAAGAAGATTTATCATTTAAGTGTTGTATCTTTTAGCAAAATGTTTTTAAAGAAGATTGAATAAAAATATTTTCCAAGACCAAATCATATTGAATGAGATCAAATCTCTTGGTGGACATTATGAATAAGCAAACTAAATCAGCCTCAAAAATAAATTTGAATCAAATCAAATATTTTTGCTTTTAATTCAATTGCTCAGGCCCAAAAGATGGTTTGCTATAATAATAATAAGACTCATTCCTAACAAAGAGAAGATGTGCAAGTATTGAATATCTAGTGTGTTATGGTTTGTTTCCTCGAGTCTTTGTAATTGTTTATATTTGTGCACCTCTATAGCACCTAAATTCCATATCTAAGGCATAAAGGATGTTGTGTTAGTTGAGCTGTAATTAAACATCTTTAAATTTGTTTTATGTATTGATTACTAGGGTAGTGATTGAGAGAAAGTGATAAGGGTTTTCATATTTAGGAGAAGTCCTATATAGAAAGACACGAGTAGTATTAGAAAGACACGATTTGTAATAATACTTTTTAGGGTGAATTTTTTTCTTGGGTTGGAAGCCCCTTAGACGTAGGAGACATTGCACTGAACTGGGTTAACAATTCTCTTGTGTTCTTTATTGCTTTCTGCTTTAAATTCCTTAATATGTGATAATCATTTATAAAATATTTTATGTGGTACACATTGTCTAAGACATTGTGTCCCATAATTGTTCTGCTTAGAACAAAATTTCAGAGATAATACAGTGGAGGTGTAGTTTTCTAGGAAGTGTGTGGATGGTTACTTATAGTGTTACATTACACTATCAAACCCTTGCATCATCCCACATGCTTAACCTACTGATGATACTAGACCTTCCCATGATGGAGAACCTTTAGATGATGGGCCACCGCCTCCACCTTGTATGATTGACCAGTAGCGGCTGCAGAAGATATCACTTCTTTTAGATAACCTAATGGGTTTGGAAAACCCATATGGCAAGGTTTATTCTTTGGCATCGTAGATAACACACACTTCTTGTGGTGGACATGAGTAAATTTTATTATTTTATTTTTATTTTTTTATGTTGTTGACATTGTATATTATTGACATCTTATCTTATCTTAACATTTCATTAAAATAAAATTAACATTACGTAACTTAACACGAACATTACTTAACAAGAAAATAACTTGAATAAAACTTAAACAATACTAGATGATTCAAGACATTTCAACATCTTGATAATATCATTGACGGATCTAGCAAATGTCGCATCCACCTCGATCAGACCCTTTGTTTCGTATTGGTGGTATGTGCTCCACATGACCTTTAAATCTTAATCCGTCTTCAGCTCAAACTTACTTAAACTAACCTTCCCTTCATTATCGGT
The DNA here is from genome assembly GCA_022829125.1 of Lathyrus tuberosus. Taxonomy (NCBI): domain Eukaryota; kingdom Viridiplantae; phylum Streptophyta; class Magnoliopsida; order Fabales; family Fabaceae; genus Lathyrus; species Lathyrus tuberosus. The sequence goes on from JALAZF010000517.1 coordinate 3,782,870, forward strand.
TGATGGTGAAAAATATTGGATCGTAACTACCTTTCTGTTGACGGTATGTTGCCCAAGACTATCCAATTTAGATTCCAGAACAACAATATGGGTGTCCTTTATGAGCCTAAAATCAATTGGAGATTTCACGTCGTTGAAGTACCCAAACGCGAGATACCAATATTGAGACATTCTGAGATTTTTTTAACAACATGGCATGCATATTTATACAATTTTGGAATCGCTATGGACCACACAAAATTGTCAGTGATCAGAATCCTATAAAATTGTCGGCAAAATTTCAACCATTGAAAATTAACACTACCAGTTTTTCAGTTGTTATACCCCAAATTTTGACCTCTTAGATGTCATAAACATTGCGTGGAAATTGTAGGTCATTTTTGTCTGCATCACTAACTCTTTTTAGTTTTTTATGGCTTTGCTATGTGGAAGAGTTTTTAATTAGCAAAATTGTGAGTGTGGATTAAGTCAAGATTTTGAATGGGGCAGTAACCAAGTTCAGGCATCTTTTCTTTGATGGTTAATGGAAACAAGAAGCTTTCCTTCTCCAAGAATTTCATTTTTTTTCTTGGCCATTTTCTCAAGACCTTTAGAGTTGGATTTAACTGTTAAGATTTTGTGGAGGTTTGTATGTGGATTCCAAGGAAAAATAATAAGATTAACACAGTTAACTTCTTGAATTTTGTTCTAAGCTTATCATGGGATTTTGATGGAATTTTGAGGTTTTAATGTTCTTGTGGGGTATGGAGTACAAGTCATTAAGCCCATTTCGCTTTGACTTATTTTCCAACTGTTGGTCTTTATTTCAAGAGGAAGTTGTTTCATTGGCAATAATAGGCATTCCTACATATTTTTGTGAGGCTAAATTGATGCGGGGACATGTAGGAATTATTCATCATTAAGACAATATGAAGAAATGTTGCAAGTTGTATATGTGATATATCATGAAAGTGCATTTTATTGCCAAAATATTACAATGTGTGACACGAGAATTTGGACTATTGGAGTCACCAAAACATGGCCTCATACAAAGAAGTGTATCACAAGTTACAAGATTCAAATAAGAAAAATGAGTCAATTGTTGCTAGCTTCATATCAGTCTACATGAAAGAAACAATACACAACAATTTGCCTAAAACACCATGATACATATACCACTTTGTTTGACACAATGACTATTCAAGTATGTAGTTCAAGGTGCATCCCAAGTGCAACCTGCTGTCCTTCAAAACCGTACAGACCCATCAACCAAGAATGCATCACCTGTCCTTGTTCTGGTAGCACCTAGACCAAACTACCAAACTATCCAAGGGAAAAGCTACAGTGAGAGAAGACCTCAACCAAAGCTAGCTTCTGCACCATACCTGTGGCATCCAAACCATAAACCCGTGAATTCGACAAAAGGGAATCAAACCATGTCAAACACGAAATGTCCCACATGTAATTTTTTTGTTGTATGTCACAAAATCCTATTTCACAGCTAGACATAAATTACCAAAAGGAGCAGAGAAATCACAAAGTTCATAATGGACCAAATTTCGGTTCACACACAAAGAGCCAAAACCATGTTAAAAACTTCACCACAAAATCAAGACTCACAACAATACAAAGTTCACAGCAAAAATGATTCAGAACAACAGCAGGGTTCATAAATCATAAAAGGGAAAGAAAGTAAATAGTAGATTCCTGTGCAAAAAAGCAGTGACATGAATAAGGGAAGTATCAGCAATTTCAGAACAGAGAAATCAATACAGTGGATAAGCAATGGTGCAGAGTTCATAAATAAGGAAATTCCCAGCACAACAGAATTGATCCAGAAAAGCAACAATAATTAATTTGGAAAACAAACAATTTTTTGGTTCAAAGTTTGAATTCCACTCAAAAGGAAGAGGGGTCTGAGCTATAAAAGGGGAAGAAAGTTTTGAAGAAAAACATCTAAAAAATAATGACACAAATGCCCTAGTCTTTTAACAGACCAAAACCTAGCAATTTTCCAAGTGTTTCATCCCTAAACCTAATCAGAAAAGCTCCTTGATCACAAGTTTTCAGAGCTTTACATCAGAGCTCTAGAAAACTTGGAGCAAAACCTCATTTCACGCAGAAGAAGGAGAGTTCAAAGAAACAAAGAAGAACGTTGGAATGGGTTACCTGAGTATCTTCAAAAGCTCGCTTGGAAATTTCTTGAAGAGGTATTATCTATTCACATCTCTCTTTAAAATCAGACACTGTTTGCCTGATTTTGCACTATTCGTTGGCCTCTGAACGCTATAGTCATATCTTTTGGGTTGACTAATTCGTTTACTTTGAGTTTTAAGATTAGGGTTTCATTTGGGAATGGTTGCGATTCGTATTTTTGGTTAGGATTTTGAGAATTTAGGTTCTGGATTTGGAATGAAAACAGAAATTTGAGGAGGGTTGGTATACAAAGTTTCTGGTTCGGATGTTGACTCGCCGGAGAAGACAGCGGTTTCCTCCGCGCTTCACCTTCTCCGGTGGCCTTTTGTTGGGTTTTTCTGGCGAGGGTTATAAAGGTGAGAGAGAAAGAGCATGGAGGGAGAGAGTTAAGGAATAGAATGGAACGATTCCATTTCTTTTGCTACTTTAAGATTCCTTACCATCTTCATGTTGGATTTAGATGGAACTCTCAGGCGGTGACATGTGTCACCGTCGCTTTCGTCTGATCCCCATCATGTGGTCAATTTATTATCTGGTATGCAAAAATATTTGTGGGTCACCATGGACCCCTGTGTTTGGTGCGTTTTGATTTCTTCAAGTAAAAGATACAACGTCCCCTGGAGCTAGGGCATACGGGAGGGTCTCGTTAGACTTTCTCCATAGGATCATCCGTGTATCAATCCTTGGGCCTTTCTTGGTTTTGTTAAGCGCACCCCCAGGAGGCCCATCATGTTTTTATACTGTTTTTTTACTTTGTCTGCACCCCTGCTTTCCTTTTAATTAATTTCTTTAGTTTAGGTATTGTTTTAAGTTAATTAATATAGGTTAATTAGTTTAGGCTATTAAGTTATTTTGATTAATGTAGTTTTTTAATTTTGATTAGGATTAGAATAGTTAATTAATTTTGTTTAGGATTAATTAGATTTAAGTTAATTATTTTCTAATTAGGTTTTAGTCATTGACAAAATATCTTAGTAAATAATGATTAATTAATTTTTCTTAGATTCAATTAACACTAATTTTTCTTACTTAGTTAGATAACTTTGATTAGGTCTTTGTTTTCTATTTTATCTTATCTCCAGCTTAATCAAGTTTCATATCCTATTTCATTTTGGAGTTAACCTGTGATGTGTATTGTAATGTTCTTTGTGGATTGATTCTTGCCATGACTTTAATTGCATGTTGATCGTAATTGACCTTTTCCCCTCCTTACAAAGGAAAGTTTCTCTATTGACCTTAAAGTCATAGATAGCTCATAACCCCCTTGGCCTCATAGCCATCTTCAAACCATGACCTCATAGTTATAGGTATCCATCTTGGCCTCATAGCCATCTAACCACCTTGACCTCATAATCATAGGTAGTAATCTTTAATCCTTGACCTTATAGTCATAGGTAATAATCTCTTGACCTCATAGTCATAGGCCTCATAGCCATCTTCTCTTGACCTCATAGTCATAGGCCTCATAGCCATCTTCTCTTGACCTCAAAGTCATAGGCCTCATAGCCATGACCTCATAGTCATAGGCCTCATAACCATCTTCTCTTGACCTCATAGTCATAAGCCTCATAGCCATCTTCTCTTGACCTCATAGTCATATGCCTTATAGCCATCCTCTCTTGACCTCATAGTCATAGACCTCATAGTCATAGGCCTCATAGCCATTCACCTATCACAACTTAGAATTAGAGAGTTCTTTAACTCTATATGAGTGTCATACTAATTCCCCTTGGAACTTTAGCCATAGTCAATGGTTCCTCACCCTCGTTGAGGTGAACTACGAATGCTCTAATTCTTGAGTCAGGATACGTAGGCACAAGATGCGACATCTTGGCGAGCATACTTAGTGTATATACCCATAGGTCTTTACCATTAGGTCTTTACCTTTAGCACTTAGGTCTTTACCTTATCCTTAGCACAGTTCCCTTAGCAAGCAAACATAACTTAACACAAATACTAACAAGAGGTTCCTGTACAGTACTACAGATACTTAGGGTGCGAATACCTTCCCTTAGTATAACCAACCCCCGATCCCCGATCTCTTAGCTGTGTCTTCACATAGCGCAATTAGGGTTTTCTTCGATCCTTACCCTTTCCTTTGAATAAATCAAAGCTCGGTGGTGAATTTCAAAGATGTGTGATTCAAGTTAATTAATAGCTTGATATCCGATTCTCATCGTAACAGAAATGGCGTCTTCACTGGGGAATATCCTGAGAGGGTTAAGCCCACCTTGTTTTGTATTTGTGTTATTTATATGTTTGCTTGTTTATTTATCTGTACATATTTGTATATGCTTGTATATCTGCTTGGGTTTTTCTGTTTGGCAGGGTTGTTACCATGAGTGGTGAGGATAGGTCCTAACCCGTACTTGAGAGCACACATATGATAGGATAATGGATATTGTCAAGGAAACTTCGAGGGAGTAATCCCAAAGAAGTTGACTTGAGATTCCACACTCAGTTGAGGCCCTCTTGAGGGTGGTATATGTTGAACGAGCTATCGTGAATGCATTGCCACTTTTGACCTAGGAGCCCGTGATGCTGATGACCTTTAGTTACCCTGTTACCCCCACTTGGCCTTTTAGGATGTAGTACGATGACTATGAGGGAGTAATCCTTAAATGGTTGATACGCGATACTACATTCAGACGAGACTCTCTTGAGAATATTATTGACTACCAAGTAATTGGGAAATTGATAATATCCAAAAGATGGGTTGTTGACTCTGGGAACTTTTAGAACCCTGTTCCGCATATCGTGAACCCATAGGACATACCTCTTGGGATGGGTAGACCATGGCTCCATGCTCGTGATCTCCGAACCTATGCCCTTTGTCATACCCCAAATTTTGACCACTAAGGTTTCCCATCATTGTGCCAATCATCATCACAAAATAGAGATACTTTCATGCCTCATCAATCTCCTCAAGGATTGTTAAGCATTCACCACAATCAAGAATTAGGGTTTCAAGCCCTCTAAGAGCACTTAGACAAAGGATCAATCAAGAAATGACATGATCTTCAACTTTTCTAACCTCTCAAACACCCACAATGGATCAAGAGGACTCCCACATCAAGAATCAAGCACAAAGTTGCAACATTCCAAGTGGATCAAGCCTTAAGATCGTCAGTGTCACCAAATTAGGGTTTTGGTCGACCAAGGCCTCTAGGTGGAAATTTTCCTCTGGGCATGAGCCAATGCTTCAAATCACAACCCAAGATACTACAAGGGACCTCATGGACCCAATCATCAAGTCAATTTTACCTCAGGGGAAGCATTCATAAAAAAAATCAGGAATAAGGGTTTATTGACCTAATTCACCCCTAAGTTGACTTTTGGGACAAAACCTGATCCAAGACCTCAAGACATGATTTTAAGGTCTCCAATACATTACATTAATCCATTTACAACAATGGATTTATCCAAGAAGCTTGATCCACAAGCTTCAATTTCATCAGGACCACAATTAGGGTTTTGAGGAAAAAGTCAACTGTACCTTTGACTTTTGACCAGGACATGCTCCCAAACCTTGGGACATGATTCAATACACCCTATAACACCTATGGAATATACCCATTAGGTTTGATTTAGGTCAAGGACTTGATTTCACAAAGGATCGCGCAGTTTGGATTTCGTCCGATAAAAAGTCAACTGTGCACAAAACCAAGTTTGACTTTTTGAGATTTTTCACAATTATGGTTCATTGACCCTAAAATGATGTTAATGTGTGATTGGAATCATCATTCATCAAGAAAAATCAAAGAAATTGAGCTAACTTGTAAAAGGGGTAACCATAAAAAACTTAGAATTTTTCTAAGTTATGGAACAAAGTGGCTAGGATACCAACTTCCAAGGATCATAACTTGAGATCCAAGCAACCATTTTGGATGGTCCAAAGCTGGATTTGTAGATCTCATGGCATACTTTAAAAGTGTCAACTACAGCTCATTCCAATTCCTCATGGATTTAGTTATGGAGTGATCAAAATGGCTGGAAACACAAAAGTGACATTTTTCCAACACTTGGTGAAAATCTGCCTTATTTTTTCCCAAATGTAGAGGCATTTTTCATTATAATTCAGGTTGACTCAAAACCAAAGTTAGACATCATGTTGAAATAGGATATGTCAGCTTTCCAAAATGCCCAAGAACTCCATCAAATTCCATCTGGGCTAGGAGTTATGACAGCTGCAACATGCCTTGCTGCAAACTGTCTTGGCAAGGCAGATTTGTACATTAGTGCTTGAATTGCCCAAATTGTGCAACTTCAAGCATGGTTATCCATCTACACACCTCAAGGGGGAACAACCAAGGGACAACCATTGATCCATAAGCCTCCCAAGTCTTTGGAACTTCATATAGGTTTGGCACCCCTAAAAGCTAAAGATACCTCAAGACTCCAATTTTGTTTTGAGGCATTCAATGGATGCTTAGAGGTGGCATGTATCATAGCAAAGACGAACACTTCAGTCAAGCCTTATCCTTGAATCAGAGAACCATAGGCCTGTGCTCTAATCTCAAGTCAATGGCTAGAGGAGACTTGAGATTCCATTTGATCACCATTGGCCAAAGGCCTGCTGCAATTGCCATTCCCTATTCCTTGCAAAACAAACTTGACACACTATAAATAGACCTCATTTCTGATCAGTTTGAGTACACCAAAGGCCTATAACACTTGCCTTTCTCAAAATCACACTTTCACTTCCAAATTTGCCTTCTTAAGCAAGTCACTATCGAGTTTTGAAATTGAGAGCAATTCCAACCAAACCAATCACACACACACCTCACATATAACATGTAGAAGTGATCGAAACACTAAACCAACATCTGGAACATCAGATTCTCAAAATCACCAGCCGTCTGCACAAGCTTTTGACAGATTTGCAGTTGAGGTGCCAAATCAAGTTCCAGCTCAATTCAATCCACTCCAAGCATTCAGACACACTCCAGGGCACCTAGAGAAGTTGTCCACATCATTGGAACCAAGCTGTAACACCTCCAACCTAGAACTCGATTACCAGCTGCAAGAAGTAAGCCTCAACTTGGTCATCTCATGATTCATGCATATTTCCTCGCACAATAATTTTGCCATATGTTCATAATCATGTATAGAGTGTTTCCCCTCCATTAATTGCTTTGTATGAGTCGTGTATCAAATTTCTTAGCCTTCATGCAAAATTTAGGGTTCTTGAGGTTTCTCTTTGATTTCTTATTCCATGCTTAAAATAAATGAAATTAAAGACCATAGACATGATCTTGAGGTGAAAACAAGTAGATTGATATGTGGATTGTTTGAATTCATTAAGTATTCAGTGAGATTGATGAGAAAACGCAAATATGGGCAAAACAAAGCACGCGGGCAAAACAGAGATGTTCTTGGCGCCCTTTTTCAAACTTTCAAATATTTGAATTTTTGTGATTTTATTTAATTGATTCAAAAATTAATTTCTCTCTGAATTTTAATGATTTTGAGTTGATTATTTTTTTAATAATTCACAAAAATGTTAAAATATTTTATTTTACAAAAAATTCCCAAAAATATTATTTATTTCATATACTTGAAATTTTTGCAAAGAATTAATTTTTTTTTGTTTTTTAACATTTAAAATATTTGTTTTCCTTCTTGATTTTCCAAACTTGAATGGTTCTTAATCATTTTATGGATAAAAACATGATTTTTGAAACATTGATCCAAGATCACCACTCATTTTTCACATGTTTTCAATAATTTTTATTATTTTTTAAACAAAATTAATTCCATTATAAATAAAATTAGGGTTTTGATTAATTCCACCCTTATCAATTTTTTTTCAAACACTCATGGGCCTCTTGATGGAGTGTAAGTCCCACCTCTTTGTAAATAAAATAATTTGGGCCTCAAGGTATTGTATAAGTCCCGATACAGTTTCAGAAACTTCGAGGAGATCGTCGTTTTCAAACAATAATCATTTGGGCCTACCCTCGTGTTGTAAGTCTCATTCCTTTTCTTTAAATAATCTTTGGGCCTCTAATAGAGTGTAAGACCCAATGCCTTTGTAAATAGACAATTTTGGGCCTCACACATTGTATAAGTCCATCTGTATATTTTCAAAAGTTCGGCGCGATCATCGCCTTTTTAACAAAATCAACTGGGCTTCTCCTTGAGCTATAAGACCCATCTTTATTCATTTTCAAAATCTTTGGGCCTCTAATATAGTATAAGACCCAATCCCTTTTTAACCAAAACCTTTTTGCGCCTCAGACATTATATAAGTCCCACTGTGTTAAAAAAATCTCGGCGCGATCGCCATTTCAAAACGAAAACCATTTGGGCACACCCTTGTGTTGTAAGCCCCATTTCTTTTTCTTCAAATAATATTTGGGCCTCTCCTTAAGTTATAAGACCCAACCCTTTTGTAGATAAACCTTTTTGGGCCTCAGTCGTTGTATAAGTCTCGGTACATATTCAAAACAATGGTGCGATCACTGTTAAAACCATGGGCCTCTCTTTGAGTATAAGCCCCACCAATCTTTTCAAAACAATTCCCTTTTGATTCAATAAACGGTTGTTATCAAAACTTTCTTTAATTTCTCTGAACAGCTAACAATACATCATGGAAGCTTGCTCACCTGTAAGTTTTATCCGCTTTCATTTACTTGCTTTAATATATATATCTTTATTGTGGGAAGCTGCACACTGTGAGTCTTCTTTCATTCTTTTAAATACATGTCAAATATATATAATTGTATTGTGGGAAGCTGCGCATGGTTAGTCTTCTTTCATACCCTTTTAAATACTTGTCGTATATCATCTGTATATATACTTGTATAGTTATTTAGAGTTTTCCCCAGCAACTAGGTCTAGAACTAGGTAAAGCCCTGTTGGTCGCTCTTAAATACAAACAAAACTAGATCCCCATAGGATTTCCAGATACAGTTTTGCCTTCTCTTGGGCTTAAACAATATCGAACAAAGAGAAAGGAAATATTCCTCATGAACCTTTTCTCAGGCTGTCACTATTAGAAATTGTCAAAGAAATTCTACTCCCCAAAGTTGATCTATTCTCGGTGAATAGCATCTCTTGAGTTTCTTCAAACCTCAGAATTTTCACTAAATGATCCATTCTCGGTGAATAGCATTTCTTGAACTTTTCTTGGTTTGGGACTCACAGGCTTCCTACAAGCATCCCCGCTTCCTCTTGGGCTTTGTACAAGGACCCTCCGACTTCTTAGAAGTTATCATGCCTTCTCTTGGGCTTAATACAAGGACCCTGATGACCTCTTAAAGTTATAAGACAGAACTTAGTCATCCTTTGCTAGAACGGTCTTTCCCGTGCCAAATATCGGATTTTAGGGTTGATCCTCATCCCTTAATACCCGTGCTTCCTCTTGGTCATCATACAAAAGATAAAACTCTTACACACCAGTAGACTTGGACAGTCTAATCCCCTTGAGTCTCAAAGACATTCTCAAGTTCCTTACAAATATAGGAAGAAACCCCGGGCTCTCTGGATCAATCTCTAACAGAAACCCAACCTCTCTCTTGAGAGTTCCCCAACCAGGGTCAGCTTATCCCAAATCAGAACCTCAATGTCTCTGATATCTCAACTCTTCTGTAATCCTCAGCAAGAGTTGATTCCCCATTTGGACCTGCCTCAGGATCTTAACAATCCCCAGTTAAATGTTAGCCTCCTCTTAGGCTTTGTATAATTATTTTTCCTCAACACAGTCAGCCTCCTCTTGGGTTTTGTACAATGATTCTCCCCAGTGAAACTAACCTTTTCAGACTCTCTTGTTGAGTCAATCAACTTTTTAGACTCTCTTGTTGAGTCAATCAACTTTCAGACTCTCTTGTTGAGTCAATCACCTTTTCAGACTCTCTTGTGGAGTCAATCACTTTAAGACTCTCTTGTTGAGTCAATCAACTTTCAGACTCTCTTGTTGAGTCAATCACCTTTTCAGACTCTCTTGTTGAGTCAACCTTTTTTAGCCTCAATCTCAGGCTTTGTTCGAGACAGATAAAAGCACTCTCTTGTTGAGTCAAACCATTTAGCCTCAATCTTGGGCTTTGTACAAGACATAAATCTTCATCTTTTAAACTTGGGGACAGATATCTTCCCCAGCAGAGTCACTTCCTCTCAGCCTTCTTTTAGGCTTTGAGGAATGATTTCCCCAAGCAGAGTCAAAATCTTTTCAGCCTCAATCTTGGGCTTTGTACAAGACAGATAATACTTTCCAGCAGAGTTAAATCCTTTTAGCCTCCGTCTTGGGCTTTGTAAAAGACACATAAAAATATCCTCACCAGAGTCAGTTAAATTTCTCATTTCAGCCTCAATCTTGGGCTTTGTACAAGACACATACAAACCTCCCCGGCGGAGTTAAAATCCCTTTTTAGCCTCAATCATGGGCTTTGTACAAGACAGATAATACTCTCCCGCAGAGTCGAAATTTTAGCGTCCTCTTAGGCTTTGTATAATGATATCCCCAAAGAGCCAGTCTCTTTGTTGCCTCAATCTTGGGCCTCGTACAAGACACATAAACACTCTCTTGTTGAGTCAGTCAGTTCCAGCCTCCTCTTAGGTTTTGTATAAGGACTTCCGTAGTGGAGTCAATCAACCTCTTAGCTTCAGCCTTAGGCTTTGATCAAGGCACAAAAAAATCAACAACCCCTCTTTAGAGATGACAAGTTCTCTCTCAGTCAAACCTTTTTAGCTTCAATCTTGGGCTTTGAACAAGACACAAATAAACCTTTTAGCTTCAATCTTTGGCTTTGAACAAGACACCAAAACATCTTTTTCCTCCCTTAGAATATGAGGAACTACGATTGCTTTGATTTCCCTGTTTCATTTAAACGGGAATACGTAGGCATAAGATTGCGAAATCTTAGCGAGCATACTAAAAAAAAACTCTAGGCCCAGTATGTAACGCCCTAGTTTTTGTCAGTTTTATTTAATCGAGTCTATTTGATTATTTTATTATTATATTATTTTATTCTTGACTTTTATTTGACAATATATTATTTTTCGTCGTTGTTTATGTTTTATCGCATTTTGAGAGCGTTCGCGAGATATTTGAGCTGAGGGGCATTTTGGTCTTTTTGGGGGTTAGATATTTGTTTTTATATAAATAGAAAGAAATAGAGAGAAAATGAGAGAAAGAAGAAAAAGAGAAAGAGAAGAGAAAAAGAGAAAGAAGAGGAAAGAAAGAGAGAAGAGGAGAAAGAGGAAAAATCAGGAAATCATCCGTTTAAAGCGCGAATAATCGGGTAAGGGTGAGAAGTTTCAATTATATCTTGCTTGTATATGTATATGTGTATGTTTTCTTGGATTGTTTTGGTTATTTTCTCTAGTTTTTCATTCTAGGTTGAAATGAGAAAAATGAATAGAAATCGATGTTTTCACGGACGAAAGTCGGAATAAATCGCATAGTAGAGTCGTGTGATGTTGGGTCTTGATTTAGCGTGATCGTTTGATTGAATCGAGTCGAATTTGTAACTTTTGAGTTTTTGACATATATTGATGTTTTTGTGCAATTGATGTTGTGATCGAGTAAAAGTGTTTGGATATGTCTGGTAACATCTGTATAGGTTGATATTTAATCGGGTAAGGATAGGAATTAATCGGGAATGGTGGCTTTTGTGTTTTCGAGTGGTTTTGAGCGAGTTTGGAGTTGAGGTTAAATTGATAAAACTATGTTTCAAAATATTTCAACCATGGAAAATGTGTTAGATGGCTTTTTAATAGTGAAAATATTGTAGTATGTTGAATTCTGAGACCGCAGCTTTTTACGGAATCGAAATCGGAGGTCCGGAAGTCATTTAACGATCGAAAACTGAGTTTTTATCAAATTCTGCGCAGTATGCGTCGACCTAAAGCATGTTTGCATCGACCTAAAGCATGTTTGCGTCGACCTATAGACTCAACCTGTGCACACTCGCGAGTGATGAAAATTTTCCAAAATGTCCGATTTTGTTTTCTTCATAACTTTTGAACCGTAAGTCCGTTTTGACCCTCGTTTGAAGCGTTGGAAAGCTAATGAAAAGCTCTTTATATTAAAGATGGTTTGGAGGGTAAAAGATGATTTAATTAATTTGTGTTTTTGGAAAAATAGTCGGGTTGTCGGGTTTTTATTGCGTTAATCGTGTGCGATTGATGTGTTATCATGCTATATGCTTTTGTTATGTAACGTGTAGCTTGTGTGCTGTTATATGAGGTGAATATACATGATGGAAGGTTGTGATGATGGGTTGAGGCCTTATGGCAAATATGTGCATTGTTTTGGATTAGACTTCGATGCGTGATTAATGATGTTGTTGTGTGGTAAAATACATTGTTTGATTGAATATCAATGTATGTTGTTATGATGTGTTGTGGGTAGCATTTGTGGTGTGACTCCCTTGTGAAAGTAATTGTGATTGTATGATCGTTTTGGTTTATGGCTTGTGATGAAATACATTGTTTATGTGAAATTTCAATGTATGTTGTTTGGTGGCCTTTATGGTTTGAAATGCATTGTTTGAATTGTTTTCAATGCATGAATAATGATGATGAGATAATTCATATGGTTAAATTGTGAATGTATGGAATTGATGAGTTGAAATATATGCATGATTATGGTTGTATATGTGTGTGAAGATGCATTTGATGTCATGGGTCATTGTATGCCAAGCATCATGATATGCATTGTTGAAATGTCCTGAGTGACGGTTTGGTTCCAGAGGGAATCCGTTATGACATCGTGCGCCTTATGTCGAGAGGACCTAAAGCGATGATCATAGACGATCGTGCGCCTATATTAAGAGGACCTAAAGCGATCGGATTGTGCGCCTTATTACGAGAGGACCTAAAGCAATCCATAAACGTCGTGCGCCTCACACCAAGAGGACCTAAAGCGACGGGTGAACATCGTAGGCCCGACGGGGTATTACTTGAGTGATCCTCAGTAACGAGCGATGGTTCCAGTAGAGTTCCTGAGTGAACTAGTGATGAGAAACATTGGAAGTCGGTACCGCATGGCATTTGCATAGAGTCGTTGTGTCGGTCTCTGTGCATTTGCATAAATCATGGATTCATTATGTGTGGAAACTCATGAATGGATTGATTATGTGACTATGTGTGGGAAATTGGGAATTGATTGAATATGTGTTGAGATTTATGATTGGATTGGTGAATTGATGTTCAGTCGTGTTAAATGCATTGAATTATGAATGATATGTTTTGTGTATAAACATATGCATTATGTGTGAATATGTGATTATGTGAATATAATCTATATATGCTCTATTTGTTGGCATATGATAATTGTGGTGAGAATAACTCTGCTTGTGAATTATTATGTATTTGCATATTATTATGCAATCTTGATTTTAGTTGTTATTTCTCACCCTTTTGCTGTTTTATAATGCTCTATGAGGCATTGCAGATTAGAGTTGCTGGAGGTCTTTTGTAGAGATTAGCCCTCCGTTCTGTTGTCGGTCTTGGTGTCGGCTCTGATACGTAGCACGGGAGTCGGGGAACGATTATATATATGTATACATTTGTTGATTGTATTTTGTAGTACTTGTGCGTATATAGTTGATGTTCTAAAATGATTTATTTTGTAAAACAAGTCGGTTATGGATCTTTCCGCTTTATTCCATAATTGACCTTTCCCTTTTTATGGAAAAAGTTTCCCGTTAATGATTTTCTCTATTATGTGTTATGTATCAAAAATATTGAGCAGGGATTGTATTTTATTTCTTTAAGTGTGGCATCCCTGTTTCTGTCGGAAAAAAATAAATTTTTAGTTACTCTGATTTATCTATGTATTATTTATTCGCGATGGGAATTAGGGTGTTACATTAGTGGTATCAGAGCAAGTCGGTCCGTCCGGCCATGTTGTTGAGTCAGTTGGTGTGACAGTTGAATACTGTCGGTGTTGTTTGTCCCTTAGTACGTGATATGTGTGGAAGCACTGTCAGTACTTTCTGGTTTTCTAATCCTTTGTTTTCAGGATTGAGATTGAGATAAGTGGGGGAGAAGCTGGTACTTCTCCAAGTTGCTTCAGGTGTGGGGCGTTGGCTCAGTGTGTTGTGAATTGCAAGATTGTAAGTGCTCTTTGGACAGTGTGGTTCCCGGTTCCGGAGGGAATGCGGAGGTAAGGTTTATGTCAACTAAGGATTTGTGCCTTAGGTAGTTTTGTGCAGGATGTAAGAAATGCTATTATAGTTTGGTGAAGACGGTTTATGCCCCATCATGATTGTCGGCTGTCTATTGGAAAATTGAGGAACTGATCACCCTTAATCTCTTGTTGATAGCAGACGAGAATTATGTTGGATGGAATAGACGTGTCTTTCTGGATTTGATAGTGTGTGCAATGAATTTTTTGGAATTAGGCAGGTGATTACGGATTGTTTCGATGAGTTGATAAAGATTCTTATACTGGAAGATGAGACGGATTAGAGGCTTTGGTATGTTGGTTCAGTATGAAGTTTTGAGAGAGAATGATTGGGCATCGTTAATGGTTGTTCTCAAAGAGAAGAGTGTGAACTCAAATTGGACGAAGGTAAGGATTTGAGGTTTGGATCTGCTAAGTAAGTAGAAGAACTTTTAGGAAGTGAAACTCAGATGGAAAGAGCGGTTGGAAGATTTACTGGAAAATGGATTTGTGAGACCAAGTGTGTCGTCTTAGAGAGCTCCAGTATTGATAGTAATACAAGGAACTGATGATTGAATGGAATAACAAGCATGATGTGTATGAAGGTATTGAGACTATGGAAAGCAAAACTTAGAGTTCTTGTGAGGTTTGGAGTATTTGGAATTGTAGAGTATCAATGGAAATTTTGAGAGAACCTTTAGGTATGGATGTAATATTTAAGATTTCTTTTTGGTTGGTTGTTGCTACATGTTAGGATTTATGGAATTTGGACGGTCAAGAGAAGAAATTGTGTATGGATTACTGACAGTCAGATAAGGTAACGATTGAGAATAAGTGTCCACTTTCGGGAATAGATGATTGGAATGGTTTGGTTGAGTTTGATTGAAATTACATTTGTTTGGAACGTTTGATAAGGATAATGGATTTTGTGGGGTAGAGGAATCGTATCATCCATATTTATTCGGATAAGTTCGTGGTGGTTTTGATTGAGAACGTTCGGATCTGTTATAAAACCCAGAGGAAGAACAGGTAGAGTGTTTGAGATTTGAATTACAAGTGTTGAAAAGAGACGAAGTTTTATGCTAAGTTATTCAAATGAGAATCTTGGTTGAAAAGGGTTAGTTTTCTTGGAAAGGTTATTTCAGATGAGAGCA
The DNA here is from genome assembly GCA_022829125.1 of Lathyrus tuberosus. Classification (NCBI taxonomy): domain Eukaryota; kingdom Viridiplantae; phylum Streptophyta; class Magnoliopsida; order Fabales; family Fabaceae; genus Lathyrus; species Lathyrus tuberosus. The sequence continues at coordinate 3,798,311 of JALAZF010000517.1, forward strand.
TGGTTAATGGATCCATCGGAAGTAGATGCAGTTCTACATGGAGAGGCTCCGAAGTTGGTTAGGGAGATTAGAAACTTTTGGGCTCAGTTGGTTGTTACTGCGGGCTATGGAAGACTTTGCTAAGTTCGTAGTTCTGTCATCTCAGTTGACTTGAAAGGGTGAGTCGTTTGTTTTGGATGTTCATTGTAAGGAAAGTTTCGGAGAGCTAAAGTAGAAGTTATCTACGGCTTCAGTTTTGATTCTGTGTGATCCTATTGAACCGTTTGTGAGGTATTGGGATGTGTCTTTGATGAGTTTAATTAGTGTGTTAATGCAAGAGTGTAAAGCCGTAGCTTATGCTTTACGACAATTTAGGATTCATAAAAGGATCTATACTATTTAGGATTTGGAATTGGTTGCGGTTGGGTATGTTAACAGTGAACCGTGAGTTTTGGCGAATATGAGAAAGAGTTAGACTTTGGACGTGGGATTGATAGTTTTGATGGTTACGAGTAATCAGAGTGCGCATCGAAAGCGTGATGTGGCATATTTCGTATATGAGTGTGTGACTGGTAAAAGTTCATGGGTTGGACATTGGAAAGATGTAGGAGTGATGAGACCATTGGACGTTTCAGAATGGAAGTGATAAGTGGAAGGTTTCAATATTAATCAGGTACTATTATGTAGTTGGATGTTTTGGTTATGTGTTCGATTGGGGAATCGTAGCATAATTGTAATAATGTTGTGTGACAAGGATGTTGGTATTATGGTTATGTGGAGGTTGTTTAATCGATGTTGTGTCGTGGAACTGGTGTTCTTGTTTGTGTTGTTTCCTCGTTTCCATCGCGTTGGTTCGAGTGCGAGTGGCTAATTCCTTGTGGTGAATTAGAGGAGTGTTACCTATGGTGATGGTAACGATCTCGTTGATTTTCGGTTCCTGAGTGAACCCGTGTGTTCGTAACTTGTGTATTCTTTGAGTTGTGAGTTGGTGGTCAAGTGCATTGTATGGGCATTGCATTTGGTCGCCGTGGTTGTTGCCGTTGTCGTGTCGTTGTTGTAGTCGTTGTTAACGAGGTGGTTTGTCAGTTTGTGTTACTCGTGGTGTGCCTAGTGTTGGCATGTTAGTTTGTTGGTCGGATGCGAGAGTCGTATCCGGAGTTGTTCGTATCGGTTAGATTTTCGAGGACGAAAATGTCTAAGTGGGGGAGAGTTGTAACGCCCCAGTTTTTGTCAGTTTTATTTAATCGAGTCTATTTGATTATTTTATTATTATATTATTTTATTCTTGACTTTTATTTGACAATATATTATTTTTCGTCGTTGTTTATGTTTTATCGCATTTTGAGAGCGTTTGTGAGATATTTGAGCTGAGGGGCATTTTGGTCTTTTTGGGGGTTAGATATTTGTTTTTATATAAATAGAAATAAATAGAGAGAAAATGAGAGAAAGAAGAAAAAGAGAAAGAGAAGAGAAAAAGAGAAAGAAGAGGAAAGAAAGAGAGAAGAGGAGAAAGAGGAAAAATCAGGAAATCATCCGTTTAAAGCGCGAATAATCGGGTAAGGGTGAGAAGTTTCAATTATATCTTGCTTGTATATGTATATGTGTATGTTTTCTTGGATTGTTTTGGTTATTTTCTCTAGTTTTTCGTTCTAGGTTGAAATGATAAAAATGAATAGAAATCGATGTTTTCACGGACGAAAGTCGGAATAAATCGCATAGTAGAGTCGTGTGATGTTGGGTCTTGATTTAGCGTGATCGTTTGATTGAATCGAGTCGAATTTGTAACTTTTGAGTTTTTGACATATATTGATGTTTTTGTGCAATTGATGTTGTGATCGAGTAAAAGTGTTTGGATATGTCTGGTAACATCTGTATAGGTTGATATTTAATCGGGTAAGGATAGGAATTAATCGGGAATGGTGGCTTTTGTGTTTTCGAGTGGTTTTGAGCGAGTTTGGAGTTGAGGTTAAATTGATAAAACTATGTTTCAAAATATTTCAACTGCGGAAAATGTGTTAGATGGCTTTTTAATAGTGAAAATATTGTAGTATGTTGAATTCTGAGACCGCAGCTTTTTATGGAATCGAAATCGGAGGTCCGGAAGTCATTTAACGATCGAAAACTGAGTTTTTATCAAATTATGCGTAGTATGCGTCGACCTAAAGCATGTTTACGTCGACCTAAAGCATGTTTGTGTCGACCTATAGACTCGACCTGTGCACACTCGCGAGTGATGAAAATTTTCCAAAATGTCCGATTTTGTTTTCTTCATAACTTTTGAACCGTAAGTCCGTTTTGACCCCCGTTTGAAGCGTTGGAAAGCTAATGAAAAGCTCTTTCTATTAAAGATGGTTTGGAGGGTAAAAGATGATTTAATTAATGTGTTTTTGGAAAAATAGTCGGGTTGTCGGGTTTTTATCGCGTTAATCGTGTGCGATTGATGTGTTATCATGCTATATGCTTTTGTTATGTAACGTGTAACTTGTGTGCTGTTATATGAGGTGAATATACATGATGGAAGGTTGTGATGATGGGTTGAGGCCTTATGGCAAATATGTGCATTGTTTTGGATTAGACTTCGATGCGTGATTAATGATGTTGTTGTGTGGTAAAATACATTGTTTGATTGAATATCAATGTATGTTGTTATGATGTGTTGTGGGTAGCATTTGTGGTGTGACTCCCTTGTGAAAGTAATTGTGATTGTATGATCGTTGTGGTTTATGGCTTGTGATGAAATACATTGTTTATGTGAAATTTCAATGTATGTTGTTTGGTCGCCTTTATGGTTTGAAATGCATTGTTTGAATTGTTTTCAATGCATGAATAATGATGATGAGATAATTCATATGGTTGAATTGTGAATGTATGGAATTGATGAGTTGAAATATATGCATGATTATGGTTGCATATGTGTGTGAAGATACATTTGATGTCATGGGTCATTGTATGCCAAGCATCATGATATGCATTGTTGAAACGTCCTGAGTGACTGTTTGGTTCCAGAGGGAATCCGCTATGACATCGTGCGCCTTATGTCGAGAGGACCTAAAGCGATGATCATAGACGATCGTGCGCTTATATTAAGAAGACCTAAAGCGATCGAATTGTGCGCCTTATTATGAGAGGACCTAAAGCAATCCATAAACGTCGTGCGCCTCACACCAAGAGGACCTAAAGCGACGGGTGAACATCGTAGGCCCGACAGGGTGTTACTTGAGTGATCCTCAGTAACGAGCGATGGTTCCAGTAGAGTTCCTGAGTGAACTAGTGATGAGAAACATTGGAAGTCGGTACCGCATGGCATTTGCATAGAGTCGTTGTGTCGGTCTCTGTGCATTTGCATAAATCATGGATTCATTATGTGTAGAAACTCATGAATGGATTGATTATGTGACTATGTGTGGGAAATTGGGAATTGATTGAATATGTGTTGAGATTTATGATTGGATTGGTGAATTGATGTTCAGTCGTGTTAAATGCATTGAATTATGAATGATATGTTTTGTGTATAAACATATGCATTATGTGTGAATATGTGATTATGTGAATATAATCTATATATGCTCTATTTGTTGGCATATGATAATTGTGGTGAGAATAACTCTGCTTGTGAATTATTATGTATTTGCATATTATTATGCAATCTTGATTTTAGTTGTTATTTCTCACCCTTCTGCTGTTTTATAATGCTCTATGAGGCATTGCAGATTAGAGTTGCTGGAGGTCTTTTGTAGAGATTAGCCCTTCGTTCTGTTGTCGGTCTTGGTGTCGGCTCTGATACGTAGCACGGGAGTCGGGGAACGATTATATATATGTATACATTTGTTGATTGTATTTTGTAGTACTTGTGCGTATATAGTTGATGTTCTAAAATGATTTATTTTGTAAAACAAGTCGGTTATGGATCTTTCCGCTTTATTCCATAATTGACCTTTCCCTTTTTATGGAAAAAGTTTCCCGTTAATGATTTTCTCTATTATGTGTTATGTATCAAAAATATTGAGCAGGGATTGTATTTTATTTCTTTAAGTGTGGCATCCCTGTTTCTGTCGGAAAAAAATAAATTTTTAGTTACTCTGATTTATCTATGTATTATTTATTCGCGATGGGAATTGGGGTGTTACATTAGTGGTATCAGAGCAGGTCGGTCCGTCCGGCCATGTTGTTGAGTCAGTTGGTGTGACAGTTGAATACTGTCGGTGTTGTTTGTCCCTTAGTACGTGATATGTGTGGAAGCACTGTCAGTACTTTCTGGTTTTCTAATCCTTTGTTTTCAGGATTGAGATTGAGATAAGTGGGGGAGAATCTGGTACTTCTCCAAGTTGCTTCAGGTGTGGGGCGTTGGCTCAGTGTGTTGTGAATTGCAAGATTGTAAGTGCTCTTTGGACAGTGTGGTTCCCAGTTCCGGAGGGAATGCGGAGGTATGGTTTATGTCAACTAAGGATTTGTGCCTTAGGTAGTTTTGTGCAGGATGTAAGAAATGCTATTATAGTTTGGTGAAGACGGTTTATGCCCCATCATGATTGTCGGCTGTCTATTGGAAAATTGAGGAACTGATCACCCTTAATCTCTTGTTGATAGCAGACGGGTTTTATGTTGGATGGAATAGACGTGTCTTTCTGGATTTGATAGTGTGTGCAATGAATTGTTTGGAATTAGGCAGGTGATTACGGATTGTTTCGATGAGTTGATGAAGATTCTTATACTGGAAGATGAGACGGATTAGAGGCTTTGGTATGTTGGTTCAGTATGAAGTTTTGAGAGAGAATGATTGGGCATCGTTAATGGTTGTTCTCAAAGAGAAGAGTGTGAACTCAAATTGGACGAAGGTAAGGATTTAAGGTTTAGATCTGCTAAGTAAGTAGAAGAACTTTTAGGAAGTGAAACTCAGATGGAAAGAGCGGTTGGAAGATTTACTGGAAAATGGATTTGTGAGACCAAGTGTGTCGTCTTAGAGAGCTCCAGTATTGATAGTAATACAAGGAACTGATGATTGAATGGAATAACAAGCATGATGTGTATGAAGGTATTAAGACTATGGAAAGCAAAACTTAGAGTTCTTGTGAGATTTGGAGTATTTGGAATTGTAGAGCATCAATGGAAATTTTGAGAGAACCTTTAGGTATGGATGTAATATTTAAGATTTCTTTTTGGTTGGTTGTTACTACATGTTAGGATTTATGGAATTTGGACGGTCAAGAGAAGAAATTGTGTATGGATTACTGACAGTCGGATAAGGTAACGATTGAGAATAAGTGTCCACTTTCGGGAATAGATGATTGGAATGGTTTGGTTGAGTTTGACTGAAATTACATTTGTTTGGAACGTTTGATAAGGATAATGGATTTTGTGGGGTAGAGGAATCGTATCTTCCATATTTATTCGGATAAGTTCGTGGTGGTTTTGATTGAGAACGTTCGGATCTGTTATAAAACCCAGAGGAAGAACAGGTAGAGTGTTTGAGATTTGAATTACAAGTGTTGAAAAGAGACGAAGTTTTATGCTAAGTTATTCAAATGAGAATCTTGGTTGAAAAGGGTTAGTTTTCTTGGAAAGGTTATTTCAGATGAGAGCATGGTTAATGGATCCATCGGAAGTAGATGCAGTTCTACATGGAGAGGCTCCGAAGTTGGTTAAGGAGATTAGAAACTTTTGAGCTCAGTTGGTTGTTACTGCGGGCTATGGAAGACTTTGCTAAGTTCATAGTTCTGTCATCTCAGTTGACTTGCAAAGGGTGAGTAGTTTGTTTTGGATGTTCATTGTAAGGAAAGTTTCGGAGATCTAAAGTAGAAGTTATCTACGGCTTCAGTTTTGATTCTGTGTGATCCTATTGAACCGTTTGTGAGGTATTGGGATGTGTCTTTGATGAGTTTAATTAGTGTGTTAATGCAAGAGTGTAAAGCCGTAGCTTATGCTTTACGACAATTGAGGATTCATAAAAGGATCTATACTATTCAGGATTTGGAATTGGTTGCGGTTGGGTATGTTAACAGTGAACTGTGAGTTTTGGCGAATATGAGAAAGAGTTAGACTTTGGACGTGGGATTGATAGTTTTGATGGTTACGAGTAATCAGAGTGCGCATCGAAAGCGTGATGTGGCACATTTCGTATATGAGTGTGTGACTGGTAAGAGTTCATGGGTTGGACATTGGAAAGATGTAGGAGTGATGAGACCATTGGACGTTTCAGAATGGAAGTGATAAGTGGAAGGTTTCAATATTAATCAGGTACTATTATGTAGTTGGATGTTTTGGTTATGTGTTCGATTGGGAAATCGTAGCATAATTGTAATAATGTTGTGTGACAAGGATGTTGGTATTATGGTTATGTGGAGGTTGTTTAATCGATGTTGTGTCGTGGAACTGGTGTTCTTGTTTGTGTTGTTTCCTCATTTCCATCGTGTTGGTTCGAGTGCGAGTGGCTAATTCCTTGTGGTGAATTAGAGGAGTGTTACCTATGGTGATGGTAACGATCTCGTTGAGTTTCGGTTCTTGAGTGAACCCGTGTATTCGTAACTTGTGTATTCTTTGAGTTGTGAGTTGGTGGTCAAGTGCATTGTATGGGCATTGCATTTGGTCGTCGTGGTTGTTGCCGTTGTCGTGTCGTTGTTGTAGTCGTTGTTAACGAGGTGGTTTGTCAGTTTATGTTACTCGTGGTGTGCCTAGTGTTGGCATGTTAGTTTGTTGGTCGGATGTGAGAGTCGTATCCGGAGTTGTTCGTATCGGTTAGATTTTCGAGGACGAAAATGTCTAAGTGGGGGAGAGTTGTAACGCCCCAGTTTTTGTCAGTTTTATTTAATCGAGTCTATTTGATTATTTGATTATTATATTATTTTATTCTTGACTTTTATTTGACAATATATTATTTTTCGTCATTGTTTATGTTTTATCGCATTTTGAGAGCGTTTGTGAGATATTTGAGCTGAGGGGCATTTTGGTCTTTTTGGGGGTTAGATATTTGTTTTTATATAAATAGAAAGAAATAGAGAGAAAATGAGAGAAAGAAGAAAAAGAGAAAGAGAAGAGAAAAAGAGAAAGAAGAGGAAAGAAAGAGAGAAGAGGAGAAAGAGGAAAAATCAGGAAATCATCCGTTTAAAGCGCGAATAATCGGGTAAGGGTGAGAAGTTTCAATTATATCTTGCTTGTATATGTATATGTGTATGTTTTCTTGGATTGTTTTGGTTATTTTCTCTAGTTTTTCATTCTAGGTTGAAATGAGAAAAATGAATAGAAATCGATGTTTTCACGGACGAAAGTCGGAATAAATCGCATAGTAGAGTCGTGTGATGTTGGGTCTTGATTTAGCGTGATCGTTTGATTGAATCGAGTCGAATTTGTAACTTTTGAGTTTTTGACATATATTGATGTTTTTGTGCAATTGATGTTGTGATCGAGTAAAAGTGTTTGGATATGTCTGGTAACATCTGTATAGGTTGATATTTAATCGGGTAAGGATAGGAATTAATCGGGAATGGTGGCTTTTGTGTTTTCGAGTGGTTTTGAGCGAGTTTGGAGTTGAGGTTAAATTGATAAAACTATGTTTCAAAATATTTCAACTGCGGAAAATGTGTTAGATGGCTTTTTAATAGTGAAAATATTGTAGTATGTTGAATTCTGAGACCGCAGCTTTTTATGGAATCGAAATCGGAGGTCCGGAAGTCATTTAACGATCGAAAACTGAGTTTTTATCAAATTATGCGCAGTATGCATCGACCTAAAGCTTGTTTGCGTCGACCTAAAGCATGTTTGCGTTAATCGTGTGCGATTGATGTGTTATCATGCTATATGCTTTTGTTATGTAACGTGTAGCTTGTGTGCTGTTATATGAGGTGAATATACATGATGGAAGGTTGTGATGATGGGTTGAGGCCTTATGGCAAATATGTGTATTGTTTTGGATTAGACTTCGATGCGTGATTAATGATGTAGTTGTGTGGTAAAATACATTGTTTGATTGAATATCAATGTATGTTGTTATGATGTGTTGTGGGTAGCATTTGTGGTGTGACTCCCTTGTGAAAGTAATTGTGATTGTATGATCATTGTGGTTTATGGCTTGTGATGAAATACATTGTTTATGTGAAATTTCAATGTATGTTGTTTGGTGGCCTTTATGGTTTGAAATGCATTGTTTGAATTGTTTTCAATGCATGAATAATGATGATGAGATAATTCATATGGTTGAATTGTGAATGTATGGAATTGATGAGTTGAAATATATGCATGATTATGGTTGCATATGTGTGTGAAGATTCATTTGATGTCATGGGTCATTGTATGCCAACCATCATGATATGCATTGTTGAAACGTCCTGAGTGACAGTTTGGTTCCAGAGGGAATCCGCTATGACATCGTGCGCCTTATGTCGAGAGGACCTAAAGCGATGATCATAGACGATCGTGTGCCTATATTAAGAGGACCTAAAGCGATCGGATTGTGTGCCTTATTACGAGAGGACCTAAAGCAATCCATAAACGTCGTGCGCCTCATACCAAGAGGACCTAAAGCGACGGGTGAACATCGTAGGCCCGACGGGGTGTTACTTGAGTGATCCTCAGTAACGAGCGATGGTTCCAGTAGAGTTCCTGAGTGAACTAGTGATGAGAAACATTGGAAGTCGGTACCGCATGGCATTTGCATAGAGTCGTTGTGTCGGTCTCTGTGCATTTGCATAAATCATGGATTCATTATGTGTGGAAACTCATGAATGGATTGATTATGTGACTATGTGTGGGAAATTGGGAATTGATTGAATATGTGTTGAGATTTATGATTGGATTGGTGAATTGATGTGCAGTCGTGTTAAATGCATTGAATTATGAATGATATGTTTTGTGTATAAACATATGCATTATGTGTGAATATGTGATTATGTGAATATAATCTATATATGCTCTATTTGTTGGCATATGATAATTGTGGTGAGAATAACTCTGCTTGTGAATTATTATGTATTTGCATATTATTATGCAATCTTGATTTTAGTTGTTATTTCTCACCCTTCTGCTGTTTTATAATGCTCTATGAGGCATTGCAGATTAGAGTTGTTGGAGGTCTTTTGTAGAGATTAGCCCTCCGTTCTGTTGTCGGTCTTGGTGTCGGCTCTGATACGTAGCACGGGAGTCGGGGGACGATTATATATATGTATACATTTGTTGATTGTATTTTGTAGTACTTGTGCATATATAGTTGATGTTCTAAAATGATTTATTTTGTAAAACAAGTCGGTTATGGATCTTTCCGCTTTATTCCATAATTGACCTTTCCCTTTTTATGGAAAAAGTTTCCCGTTAATGATTTTCTCTATTATGTGTTAAATATCAAAAATATTGAGAAGGGATTGTATTTTATTTCTTTAAGTGTGGCATCCCTGTTTCTGTCGAAAAAAATAAATTTTTAGTTACTCTGATTTATCTATGTATTATTTATTCGCGATGGGAATTGGGGTGTTACACAGTACCTTTCCAAAAACATCAGAAAAACCCGAACATCAACAAAAACTCACTCACTCACTCATACTTCCCAAGAAACTTTCCCAACCCATTAACAGATAAACACCATCAATTACAAAGCGAAACCTAAAGCTAATATCCTGTGGATAACCACATATAGGATGGGTAATTGACAACTCCCCATTGTATAACCTGACCCCAAACCCCCAATCTCTTTTAAGCATTTTGTTAAACATTTCGCGTGCAAGGTTAGTTTTAGATATCTTCCCTTTCCCTTTCAACTTCATGGGATAAATAAGAAATCAGAAAGTAGCACCCCCTTCCTACCATTGCAGTGAGGAAAACCCAGCGATAAGGTGGTCGTGCCACCGACAAAAATCGCTCGCTACAGAAAAATGGTGACTCTGCTGGGGAGTCATTTTGTTTGTATATGCTTATAGACTAGAATTCTTAAGAGGTCTAGGATGTTAGTTTTAGGAATATATATATATATATATATATATATATATATATATATATATATATATATATATATATATATATATCGCTTTTCCTAATTGATATCCGTGTTTATTTTTCTGCTAATGTGACTGCGGGTGATGCCGCATCTGGAAAGTTTGAGTGACACCTAAGATAAGTGATGGCACTAGACGGGTAATTTTATAGGGAGTGACTCCCAAATAAGAGATCTCGGTCGACCATCGAATCAGTGGAGAGACCCTTTGCGGATTCAATGCCTATACGATTTCGGTTGTTGAAACCAGATTGTTCGATTGTGGTATTCTATGAAACTGACGATTTAGTAGGCTAAGACCATGTTACTATTTTGTAGTGCGGAAGCTATCAGAAATATTTGTCATACGATACTACCCTCATTTGAGATTATTCTAAGATACTGCAGCTCGCTCGGGTGAACCAGCCTGTTGTTGTTATCCCAAGAGGGGTCGATGATTGTGAGGAGAGGTACGAAAAATCACCAGTATAACCTTTGGGGATGGGTAGAGCCATGACTTCATGACACCGAACCTTTGACCCCATGTTTTTTCTATGTTTTTGTGTGCTGCATTCATGCATTCATTTCATTAAAAAACATTAAAACAAAGAAAATTTTTCTCTTCTAGTCTCTCTTTTTCGAATTAAACTAAGACAATGATTGCAAATGTCAGAGAGAAAGAAAGATTTCATTATGGATTTCGGTAGAAGGAATACTTACAAGTACATCTTCAAGGTTCCAAAACTAGAGGATTTGAGAGGGTTGGCAAGGATGATCACCAACCTTAATGCTTTCAGAGCTAAGTACGGAGGACTGTTGTCTCTGTTAAGGGTCCATGTAATTGAAGGAATCCTGGCTATGCTCATTCAGTTCTATGATTCGGTCTATCACTATTTTACATTCCCGGATTACCAACTGGCACCAACACTGGAGGAGTACTCTCACATGACTGATTTACCCATCACTGTCCAAGCTCCCTTTTCTGGACTGGAAGAAATTCCAAAGGATCAAACCATTGCAAGAGCAATTTATTTGGACGAGCCAGAAGTCAAGACTCACATGACCACTAAGGGTGGAATCCAGGGTTTGCCATCCAAGTTTCTGATAAAGAAGGTTCTGTACTTTGCTAGTATAAGAAACATGACTGCTTTCGAGAGCGTCTTTGTTCTACTCACCTACGGGTTATTTCTGTTCCACAACATGGATGACTTTGTTGATATAAATGCCAATAAGGTTTTTCTGATTGGAGACCCTATACCGACCTTGCTCGCAGATGCTTATCATTCTGTACACTTAAGGAATTTGTATAGTAGAGGAATGATCACATGCTGTGTACCCCTACTATACAAATGGTTCACTTCCCATTTACCCAAGTCTGCTGCTTTTTGGGATCATAAGAGTACTTTGCATTGGTCGCAGAGAATCATGTCTCTTACCAACTCTAACATCAATTGGTACAATCGAATCTATGACGGGATAAAAATCATTGACCGTTGTGGAAACTTCCCTAATGTACCCCTCATAAGAACTAAAGGAGGAATCAACTATCATCTAATTTTAGTTTGTCATCAATTTGGATACCCGATGAGGCATGTCCCGCGTAATGCTCATCTGGAAGGTCTTTTCTTCAAGGAAGGAGAAAATGACAGGGCACTAAAGACAGAATAGTGCATGCTTGGAAACATGTTCATAGGAAAGGAAGAGAGTCTCTAGGAAAACCAGACTGTGTCTCGGTGGACCATTATCTCCATTGGGTACAAACTAGATCTCTCAAGCTGAGGATGCCCTACCCTCATCAGGAAGTTCTTCCGTTAAAGGAGTCTATCCTTTATTTTATGTCTGATACGGAAAAAATTCAGGTAACTCTCAACAAAGTTCAACAGGAGAAGAAGTCTTGGAAGAACAAGTACCGCATTCTCAATGTGGAGTGTAAGAAAATACAACAACTGTTAAAAGAAAAAGATGCTCTGATCGAGATTTTAAAGTCACATACTGTAGAAAGTCAAGAAGACCAAAGGAATTTGCTCGCTCCTTTCACTTGGCAAAGGAATGACAACCCGACAATGGCTTGAGAGCCCCGGTCAAAGAAAGGGAAAATACCAGAACCAGCACCTGAGCCCTCTTCAGAGAGGACTCAGGATCCATTAGCTTAGACATTTCCTTTTACAGCACTCTGTAAATGACTGTATTTCCATTTCCTCAATCTTTGAATTCAATAAAACGGGGTTTCCATTGTATGATATTTGCAATCCAATTGTCGAAGTTTCTTTTGATTAAAAAAATATAATTAATATAATCATTGCATATCATTCATCATTCTCACATAACGCATTCTTCTTACCTACGAATCTCACGTTTGTGTCTCGATTCTAGAATCAAACTGTCTCATTCGTACAATACTCGGGCCAGTCAACAAAAGAAAATGGATAATCTCAAGGAAGAGAATAGAGAGTAGAGAGAAGAACTCGATGCTCTGAAAGAAGATCTAAGGAAACTTCACCATGACATGCAAGCTCTGGCAGCAGCTCAGATGCAACAACAAAGGACTGTGATCACGGATATCATATCTACGCCCATAGTGGAGAAGTATGATCCTCGGTATAACATGCCTAAAGATCGTCCCTCGGGCATTCCACTTAACTATATCCTGGAAGGATATATTCCGCCGATCACTGAAGATCCAAAAACTGCAGCAGGAACCGCTGGGCCTGAAGGTTACAAACTTTGGGAAAGCGAAGATGCCAGGGGCATGACAGCAACTCCTGAAGGTTACAAACTTTGGGAAGCACCAAGAGTCACAACCATGATGAATGTACCACCACCCGTGGTACACACTGTCCCGAAAGGGCAGATTCCACAAATACCTGCTGGTGGAAACAAAAGTATGGACGATAAAATGAGGGAATTCCAGGAACAATTCCTGGAGATGCAGAAAAAACTGCAAACCATTCGCGGTCAGGATCTATTTGGAAAGGACGCCACATACCTTTGTTTGGTCCCCAATGTGAAAGTTCCGTACAAATTCAAGGTGCCCGAATTTGAAAAGTACAAGGGTAACTCTTGCCCTCAAAGTCATTTGGCAATGTACGCTCGGAGGATGTCAACTCAGACACAGAACCAACAGCTACTGATCCACTATTTCCAGGATAGTTTAACCGGTGCCGTGTTCAAATGGTACATGGGTTTAAACCGCACTAAGATCGTCACTTTCAAAGATCTTGGCGCTGCCTTTGTTCAGCAATATAGGTATAACCTGGACATGGCACAGGACAGAGATCAACTCAGAGCCATGTCGTAGAAGGATAAGGAAACCTTCAAGGAATATGCTCAGAGATGGCGTGAAGTTGCCGCTCAGATTTGTCCGCCTCTTGAGGAAAAAGAGATGACAAAGATCTTCTTGAAAACCTTGAGCTCATTTTACTACGACAGAATGGTCGCAAGTGCGCCCAACGATTTTACTGAGATGGTAGGCATGGAAGTTCGTCTTGAGGAAGAAGTCCGAGAAGGACGTTTAGTTAAAGATGATGGACCATCAAGCAGTACCAAAAGATACGGTAGTGCTTTCCCTAAGAAGAAAGAGCAAGATATTGATAATATCTTTCTCAGAAAGCAAAGGCGACGGTACCAACTAGTAGCAGCTGTAACTTCTGCTATTAACCTTGTGCCTGTTCCGACGTATCAACCTCCGGTTGCTCAGAGCCAACCGATTCAACAACAATATCAGCAAAGGACACAACAACCTCTTCAGCGGGCCCGTCCTCAGTACAACAACAACCATACAATGCGACCACCAGGGTTCGACCCTATACCAATGTTGTACGCAGAACTGTTTCCATTACTGCTGGTCAAGGGGCACGTCCAAACCAGGTCTCCTCTTACAGTACCAGAAAATTCGCCTTTTTGGTTCAAAGCGGATCAGACTTGCCCTTACCATCTAGGAGGACGTGGGCATAACATAGAAAATTGTCTCAGTTTCAAAACCGCCATACAAAAGCTTGTCACGAACGGGGTCTTATCCTTCAAGCATACAAATCCAAATGTTCAGCAAACTCGTTGCCTCAACACGAGAAAGCTGCGGTAAATTTGATAGAAAAAGAGTTTAAGCACAACTATCAAATTTACGATGTACTCTTATTGGGAACTAACCTGGTCAAGATGCATCGCAGACAGAGTGGATACAGGCATGGACCATCTCAAAACTATCACCAGTGTGATATCTGCTCTAAAGACAATCAAGGATGTTTTGTGGTGCGATCCGCTCTACAGGAGCAGATGGATCTCGGATGGATCCAAGACCACCGAATTCGTGAGCTCAACATGACTTATACAAATTCCAACATCATTCAGAACCACAACATTCGTGCGATGAATGTCAACTTGGTGGCAATGCACTCAAGGCAAAGCCAACATCATAATCTGCCACGGCACGATTACGATTCCTGTCTGATTTGCTCGGTATATAATCAGGGATGCTCTTTTATACAAGAGGCCCTCCAGCGTCAGATGGATCTTGGATGGATTCAGGATTACCGCGATAAAAGTCACTATCAAGTGAATATGATTCAAATCATTGATATTCTCTTGATGAATACCAGCTTGGTGGAGTTATACGCTAAGCAAGTTCAGCTCGATTTTCTGACTTCGCATAATTATCAGAACCGTACAGTATGCCGTGAGAGCGACCAAGGATGTGCTCTCGTTCAAAGAACGCTGTAACACTTGTAAAACCACTGGTGGCTTTCGATCTATATGGATGAAGACACACAACAAGTCAGCATGACTAACGGGAACCGTACTAGGCATCAAAGTCAGGATGTTCGATCAATGGAAACAGACCTAGTGAGGTTACACTGCATACAAAGCGGACGTGGTCAGGTGCCGCCACACAACTATGAGCGCTGTAGAGTTTGTTCTGAAGATAATAAAGGATGTTACCTCATGCGAGCAACCCTTAAAAGTCAGTTAGACCACAAAGAGATTCGACCGTATCCAAGTTCTGGGTCAATCAACTTGATGGCCGACTATGTCGCTGATAATATCAAAGATGTTGTCATAATCTCTGATCATAAGAGGACCAAAGATGTTTGTACCATAATCCCTCTACTTAACGAATCAAGAATTCCTTTGGGCAGTAGAAAAGTTCCCAACCAGGAACTGATTGAAATTACTTACAATGGTCAGAAAAATCAGAAGGCTCGTGTAGTTATCTATCTGCCAGTACCAGTACCGTATAAATCCGATAAGGCTATCCCTTACAAATACGATTCAACAAAAATTGAGAATGGAAAGGAAACTCCATTACCCTCCATCGTGAATATTGCAGACATCAGTCGAGTAACACGGAACGATCGAATCTTCAACCGAGGAGTTGGAGAACCCATCAAAGAAAAGGAACCTCAGACAGAAGCTCCTGATCAACTAGTCGGTCAATCTTGTGATCTCGATCTTTCAAAGAACAATGATGAGATGTTGAAGCTCATCCAGAAGAGTGAATACAACATTGTTGATCAACTATTGCAAACTCCTTCAAAAATCTCTTTGTTATCACTTTTACTTTGTTTCGAAGCTCACAGAGAAGCTCTACAGAAAGTCTTAGAGCAAAGCTTTGTGGAATAAGATGTAACAATAAGACAATTCGACAACATCATCTCCAACATCACTTCCTGTAACAACTTGGGATTCAATGATGAGGAACTGCCGGAAGAGGGCCCAAATCATAACATGGCACTCAATATTACAGTCAACTGCCAGGACGATGCTTTAGCCAGCGTACTGGTAGATACCGGATCATCTCTAAACATGAAGCCAAAGTCCACTCTAATGCGACTATCATTCAAAGGATCTCCGATGAGAGGCAGTGAGGTCATCGTCAAAGCATTTGACGGATCCCAAAAAATAGTTATCGGCAAAGTCGATCTTCCCATAACTATCGGTCCTCACACTTTCCAAGTCACTTTCCAGGTCATGGACATCCGGGCAGCATAAAGTTGTTTGTTAGGAAGACCTTGGATACACGAGGCTGGGTCAGTCACTTTGACACTTCACCAGAAGCTGAAGTTTGTCAAGAACGACCAACTAGTCACAGTCTGTGGAGAGCAAGCCTTGATCGTGAGCAACCTATCGTCACCCATTTACGTGGAACCAGAGGAGGTTATTGGAACCCAGTTCCAGGCACTTTCGGTGAGTCACGACGACCAATCAGAAGGAGAAACGTCGATTTCCTCATACAAAGATGCTCTCGAAGCGATCAAAGTAACAATACCAAAGGATGGGGACAACTTGTCATTCATACTGACAATAAGAAAAAGAAAGGTCTTGGTTTTTCTTCAAACTATGCCCGGACAGCTACTAACGATGAAAGTCTTCATCCCATTCAGAACTTCTTCCACAGTGGAGGTTTCCTTCACCCAGTGCCTCAAGAAGTACATACCATCAACAAGGGTGATTCCTCCGATACAGATGAAGAGTGGAAGTCCTATCTTAACAAGGACAGTTATATGTCTCAGGAAGAGGTGCCTACGCCATTTTGCTTTCCCGCACAGAGTCCGAGATATATACCAAGGTCAGACGTCAAGATGATATACGGAGATTGTGATCCGGAAGGATGCCGCGCTCCACCCAACTTATTAGAGGAAGACACTCTGATGAAAGACAACTTTGACCACGACTATTATGGCCCAATGGATGGCCTGCCTATCTGGAAGCCGTACCTAGGAGACTCAGGGCAAGAGAGTCAGCCCAACGATGCATATCAGCTGAGCATCATTGAAAATAATACCTGCGTCCCCACAGAATCATGGGATCATTACTCAGGGCATTCAGAAAATATTTAGTACAACGATGAATTCGCAACAATTGCAGGACAAGAGTTCCTTAACAATGCTTTTCCTGAGGTCAATGTCATCGAGAGGGATGACTCCTCCAGCTCCAAAGAAGTGTGGGACACCTTGGGACAACCGAGTGGCAAATTCGATTACATGGTCAAGTACATCGCTCCCGAAAGCTCTCTTATCAAGCTCGAAGACATCCAGCCAACTGGATGGGGAGATATACCTGAGAGTTAAAACACTGTGCAAGATACAACAGAGGAATCCTCCTACGACAACTCTGCCTGGGAGACAGATTCCAACGATCCTGCTCCACCAGAAATCAGCGTTATTTCTGAAGACAAGCCAAGAAGGAAAGTGCCAGACTTTGTGATTCACCGTTGAGTTCGCCGCCAATGGGTTGCTGTCAACGTTCCGAAAGTTATTCATAAGTCTAAGTAATTATCGTCTTTACTTTAACCTTTCACCCTGCCTAGGTGAAACGAATGTTTTATAGGGCTCACTTTCTGTAAATGTCTCTCTTCGCCTCGCCCAAAGTGACATAGTTTTGTTTTATAGGGCTGTAGTTTCAAGAATCGACAAAATCATAAATAAAATAACATTGTTCTATAATTTCCACATTTATTGTTGTTTTCTCTTTTCGCTTTTTAAGAAAATGGTAATTCTAAAAAACAACTCGAATAATAAAAAAAAGCAGTAAAAAAAATACACTGCACACACTCTTGCATTCTCTCTATCTCTTCTAGAAACAAACCATCACGTCATGCAGATTGCTTGTTTTAAACCCCATTGAAACATACGATCCAATGCCTTCTCCCAACTTTGAATTCCTGGTATTTGAGGTTGAAGAAGAAGATGACGAAGAAATTCCAGAAGAGATCTCCCGATTACTCAGACAAGAGGAAAGGTCCATTAAACCTTACAAAGAGCCGTTGGAAGCGGTTAACTTGGGTTCAGAAGAAGGGAGAAAAGAGGTCAAGATTGGGGCACTGCTCAACCCAACTATCAAAGAAAATTTGATAAAGCTTCTTAAAGAGTTTCCCGATGTATTCGCTTGGTCCTATCAGGATATTCCAGGGTTGGACACCAGCATCGTGGAACATCATCTACCGTTAAGATCAGAATGTCCGCCAGTAAAACGAAGGTTGAGATGAACTTATCCAGACATGGCCATCAAAATCAAATAGGAAGTACAGAAACAGATTGATGCGGGTTTCCTTGCCACATCAGAATATCCTCAATGGTTAGCCAACATAGTACCCGTTCCGAAAAAGGACGGAAAGGTCAGAATGTGTGTAGACTACAGGGATCTGAACAAAGCCAGTCCAAAGGATGACTTTCCCTTACCACACATAAACATGCTGGTAGACAGTACAACAAAATTCAAAGTATTCTCCTTCATGGATGGATTCTTGGGCTATAATCATATAAAAATGGCGCCGAGAGACATGAAGAAAACTTCGTTCATTACCCCATGGGGTACCTTTTGTTACAAGGTAATTCCGTTCGGTTTGAAGAACGTCGGGGCAACCTATCAAAGGGCCATGACTACTCTGCTTCATGACATGATACACAAAGAAATTGAGGTATATGTCGATGATATGATTGCCAAATCCAAAACAGAGGAGGAGCATGTGACCCACCTGTTAAAGCTATTCGAGCGGTTGAGAAAGTACAAACTCCGCTTGAATCCCAATAAGTGCACATTCAGTGTTCGTTCAGGCAAATTGCTAGGGTTCATCGCCAGCCAGAAAGGAATTGAGGTTGATCTTGACAAGGTCAAGGCCATTCAAGAAATGCCTTCTCCAAAGACTGAGAAACAACTCAGGGGATTCCTGGGACGTCTGAACTACATTTCCAGATTCATATTCCTCATGACCGCGACATGTGTGCCGATTTTCAAATTACTCAAAAAGAATCAGGGTTGCGTTTGGACCGAAGACTGCCAAACCACCTTCGACAGTATCAAGGAATACCTGTTGAATCCACCGATTCTATCACCTCCAGTGGAAGGAAGACCACTGATCATATACCTAACGGTCTTGGAAGACTCTATGGGTTGTGGACTTGGACAATAAGATGAAACCAAAAAGAAAGAGTCTTCCATTTACTATTTGAGCAAGAAG
The DNA here is from genome assembly GCA_022829125.1 of Lathyrus tuberosus. Lineage (NCBI taxonomy): Eukaryota > Viridiplantae > Streptophyta > Magnoliopsida > Fabales > Fabaceae > Lathyrus > Lathyrus tuberosus. The sequence continues at coordinate 3,817,192 of JALAZF010000517.1, forward strand.
TTCACTGACTATGAAACAACATTTTTGCCAGTATATGATTCATCACACAACTTGGTTAATCTCTAAGATGGATCCAATCAAGTACGTCTTTGAAAAGCTTGCTATCACGGGAAGGATTGCCCGTTGACAGATGTTGTTATCAGAATACGACATCGAGTACCACGCTCAGAAAGCCGTTAAGGGAAGTGTTTTAGCCGATCATTTGGCTCATCAACCGATTGACGATCAAGAATTAGTCGGATTTGACTTCCCAGACGAATATGTCATGTATTTGAAAATGAAAGACTGCGATGAACCGCTACCTAGTGAAGGGCCAGAACCAAGTTCCCAATGGGGACTAATCTTTGACGGAGCCGTCAATCATTATGGAAACGGAATTGGGGCAATCATCATAACACCACAGGGTACTCACATTCCTTTCACTGCCAGATTGACATTCAAGTGTACCAACAGTGAGGCCGAATACGAAGCTTGCATCATGGGTCTCGAAGAAGCAATTGATTTAAGGATCAAAAACTTGGATGTATATGGCGACTCATCCCTGGTTATCAATCAAATCAAAGGAGATTGGAACACATACCAATCAGGACTGATTCCTTACAAAGACTACGCGAGAAGGTTGTTACCATTCTTTAACAGAATCGAGTTTCATCACATCCCTCGTGAAGAGAATCACATGGCTAATGCATTAGCCACTCTCTCTTCCATGATTAGTGTATGTCAATGGAATGACATACCTAAGATCGACATAATGCGCATGGAACGGCCCGCTTACATCTTCACGGTCGCAGCAGTCATAGACGATAAACCTTGGTATCACGATATCAAGTGCTTCCTTCAGAAACAAGAATACCCACCTGGGGCATTAAGAAAAGACAGAAAGACCCTCAGAAGATTGGCAAGTAACTTCTTCCTGAGCGGTGATACACTCTATAAGAGAAACTTTGACATGGCCTTGCTTCGCTGCGTAGACAGACCAGAAGCATACATGCTGATAAAAGAAATTCATGAAGGATCCTTTGGCACTCATGCCAACGGACACACAATGGCGAGGAAAATTCTGTGAGCAGGGTACTATTGGTTGACAATGGAATTCGATTGCTACAAGTACATGAGGAGATGTCACAAGTGTCAGATATACTCAGACAAAATCCATGTACCGCCAACACATCTCAAAGTTCTCTCTTCTCCATGGCCTTTTTCCATATGGGGAATCGACATGATTGGCATGATTGAGCCCAAAGCTTCGAACGGACACCGGTTCATCCTAGTGGCCATTGATTACTTCACCAAGTGGGTCGAAGCAGCGTCATACGCTAATGTAACCCGACAAGTGGCGGTCCGATTTATAAAAAACAATATCATTTTCCATTATGGTGTTCCTAGCCAGATCATTATTGATATCGGATCCAACTTGAACAACAAGATGATGAAAGAGTTGTGTGTTGAGTTCAAGATCGAACACCATAACTCATCTCCCTACCGACCCAAGATGAACGGAGCGGTAGAAGAGGCTAACAAGAACATCAAGAAGATCGTTCAAAAGATGGTTGTAACCTACAAAGACTGGCACGAGATGTTACCCTTTGCTCTTCACGATTATCGCACGTCTGTCCGCACTTCAACAGGGGCAAACCCTTTCTCTCTAGTATATGGCACGGAAGCAGTGCTCCCCATAGAAGTAGAGATCCCATCGATCCTGGTATTGATGGAAGTTAAGCTAACAGAAGCTGAATGGTGTCAAAGTCGACACGAAGAACTGAATCTGATCGAAGAGAAGCGAATAACGGCACTATGCCATGGTCAGTTGTATCAGTAAAGAATGAAGAAGGCGTTTGACAAAAAGGTCCGACCTCGCGTCTTCAGAAAAGGAGACCTCGTGATCAAGAAGATACAATCATTTCTCACTGATTCCCGGGGAAAATGGACTCCGAATTATGATGGCCCCTATGTGGTCAAGAAAGCTTTCTCAGGCGGTGCCTTGAGACTCGCAACCATGGATGGAGAGGAATTTGCCTACCCCACAATTGTTGACATAGTCAAGAAATACTTCGCCTAAATAAAAAAAACGTCTCGGTGGATTGAAAACCCGGAAGGGCGGCCCAGGCAAAAATGAGAGACATAATCAAAAAAATTATCCCGGTGGATTAGAAATCTCAAAGTACAATCCAGGCAAAAATTAGGGATTCATGGCAAGTAACTACGTCCAACAAAGGGGCAAAGCCCCCAGCAGCAGTAATGCCATCAGTCAGGAAAACTCCAGTCAAGGTCATCTTCGACAGAAGCTCAGGATGTCCAGAATTCAAAGTTAGTAGAAGGATAGTGGTCGTTATGTTTCAATGTAGCCCTTTTCCCTTAAATTACCATTTTCTAAACTTTGTAAATACTCCATGGAATCACGCGTTTGGCTGATTTCCATCCTATCAATGAAATTTGAGCCCTAGTGCTTTTGTTTACAATTCTTATTTGTTTTAGCTTTACAGAATGATGTTTTAATATGATCAACGATTCTTGAAATAAAACAAAAATGAATTTACTTGTCAAACTTTGTCTGCTTTTAAAATAAAGATGGTAATTTCTTGTAACTGTTGAATATCGAAAGAACATCGATCCCTTCTCCAGAAGTAATCGAGCTTCAAAGTGCAGAATCAAAGTACTCATTCTAAACCAGTACGCTTGAATGAAGGATCAACTGTATCAGATGTGATTTTTTCATTTGATATCCCCGGCAGAGTTCTTATCTTCTAAGCCCGACCAACGGTTTTCCTAGCAGGGACCATCTCTCCTAAAGCAAGGCAAAATTGCTATCTTGAAACAATGATACTTTGCATCCCCCGCGGTGGCCGAGTATCCAGGCATGGTCATCTATTAGTCTGTATGTCGTGTCAGTTTTGTCAGCATAAACATACATACATCATGCATTATTGATTCATACTCATATTCATACCGCATCAGTATCACTCAGTCGGTCTTATCCTCAAGTGATAAAAGTCCTCTCAATCGAGTTGTCAGTTCTTTCCTCGTCTGGAAATGTTGCGTCTGAACAATCTCTCCTCCAGTTTATTTCTGGATTGGAGCCGAGCCTCGACCATTGTGATAACTTGAACCTCTGAAAAGCAAGAGGGCCGTCGACAAACGTCATTCTTCGCCATTGAAGATGATATCTTCGCTTTCCCGGATTAAGGAAAATCCCCAGAGAAAGACTCTTAATCAAAGATTCGGCAGTACAGCTATTTTTCTCAGGAAAATTTGCTGACGAAAAGGTCATTAGCACCTCAAAATTGGATTACATCACATGGCATTTCTCTGAGAAGATCTCGAGGGAAAGTATGATGTAATATCCCCAAACAGGAAACAGTCTCTCAAGAGACTCGTTTTCCCCAGTAGAGTCAACAAATGACGTCTCTGAAACAGGGAAGTTTATGCACCTCTACAACTCAGACGAATGGGTTCCCCAGCAAGTCTGACATTAAAACTTTTTCCCATCAAATGGCATCTCCCCAAGAAAATTCGGCGAGAAGTTTGAGGAAAACCACTACAAATAGCGTCCCTTGTCAAGAAAGTTTATTGACAAAAGAAATTGAGACCAGTTCCTTGGTAGGAAACCAGGATCGAGGGGAAGTTTATTTCAAAAGAAACTGAGACCAGTTCCTTGGTAGGAAACCAGGATCGAGGGGAAGTTTATATTAAAAACTGAGACTAGTTCCTTGGTAGGAAACCAGGATCGAGGGGAAGGTTATTTTAGAAACTGAGACCAGTTCCTTGGTAGAAAACCAGTATTGAGGGGAAGTTTATATTAGAAACTGAGACCAATTCCTTGGTAGGAGACTAGGATCGAGGGGAAGTTTATATAAGAAACTGAGACCAGTTCATTGGTTAAAGATCAGGATCAAGGGGAAGTTTTACCCTTATCTAAAATATCACTGCTTAGCGGAAAAAGATGGATGAGCAAGCTTCCATTCATGACCACCAGCAAAATTTTGGGTATTTCGATATTTAATCCTCTTGCACCCCGAATGCCCGAATACCTTCGCCATTCACACCTTCGGGTCCAAGAAGATTAAATAGGGGCATTTGTCATACCCCAAATTTTGACCACTAAGGTTTCCCTTCATTGTGCCAATCATCATCACAAAATGGAGATACTTTCATGCCTCATCAATCACCTCAAGGATTGTTGAGCATTCACCACAATCAAGAATTAGGGTTTCAAGCCCTCTCAAAGCACTTAGACAAAGGATCAATCAAGAAATGACATGATCTTCAACTTGTCTAGCCTCTCAAACACCCAAAGTGGATCAAGAGCACTCCCACATCAAGAATCAAGCACAAAGTTCCAACATTCCAAGTGGATCAAGCCTCAAGATCGCCAGTGTCACCAAATTAGGGTTTTGGTCAACCAAGGCCTCCAGGTGGAAATTTTCCTCTAGGCATGAGCCAATGCTTCAAAGCACAACCCAAGATACTACAAGGGACCTCATGGACCCAATCATCAAGTCAATTTTAGCTCAGAGGAAGCATTCATAAAAAAAATCAGGAATTAGGGTTTCTTGACCTAATTCACCCCTAAGTTGACTTTTGGGACAAAACCTGAGCCAATACCTCAAGACATGATTTGAGGGTCTCCAATACATTACATTGATCCATTTGCAACAATGGATTGATCCAAGAAGCTTGATCCACAAGCTTCAATTTCATCAGGACCACAATTAGGGTTTTGAGGAAAAAGTCAACTGTACCTTTGACTGTTGACCAGGACATGCTCCCAAACCTTGGGACATGATCCAATACACCCTATAACACCTATGGACAAAACCAAGTTTGATTTTTGAGATTTTTCACAATTATGGTTCATTGACCCTAAAATGATGTTAATGTGTGATTGGAATCATCATTCATCAAGAAAAATCAAAGAAAGTGAGTTAACTTGTAAAAGGGGTAACCATAAAAAACTTAGAGTTTTTCTAAGTTATGGAACAAAGTGGCTAGGGTACCAACTTCCAAGGACCATAACTTGAGATCCAAGCAACCATTTTGGATGGTCCAAAGCTGGATTTGTAGATCTCATGGCATACTTTAAAAGTGTCAACTACAGCTCATTCCAATTCCTCATGGATTTTTAGTTATGGAGTGATCAAAATGGTTGGAAACACAAAAGTGACATTTTTCCAACACTTAGTGAAATTTTCACTAAGTCAGAATCTGCCTTATTTTTTCCCAAATGTAGAGGCATTTTTCATTATAATTCAGGTTGACTCAAAACCAAAGTTGGGCATCATGTTGAAATAGGATATGCCAGCTTTCCAAAATGCCCAAGAACTCCATCAAATTCCATCTGGGCTAAGAGTTATGATAGCTGCAACATGCCTTGCTGCAAACTGTCTTGGCAAGGCAGATTTGTGCATTAGTGCTCGAATTGCCCAAATTGTGCAACTTCAAGCTTGGTTATCCATCTGCACACCTTAAGGGGAAACAACCAAGGGACAAGCACTGATCTATAAGCCTCCCAAGTCTTTGGAACTACATATAGGTTTGGCACCCCTAAAAGTTAAAGATGCCTTAAGACTCCAATTTTGTTTTGAGGCATTCAATGGATGCTTAGAGGTGGCATGTATCAGAGCAAAGATGAACACTTCAGTCAAGCCTTATCCTTGAATCATAGAACCATAGGCCTGTGCTATAATCTCAAGTCAATGGCTAGAGGAGACTTGAGATTCCATTTGATCACCATTGGCCAAAGGCCTGCTGCAGTTGCCATTCCCTATTGCTTGCAAAACAAACTTGACACACTATAAATAGACCTCATTTCTGATCAGTTTGAGTACACCAAAGGCCTATAACACTTGCCATTCTCAAAATCACACTTTCACTTCCAAATTTACCTTCTAAAGCAAGTCACTATCGGGTTTTGAGTTTGAGAGCAATTCCAACCAAACCAATCACACACACACCTCACATATAACATGTAGAAGTGATCCAAACACTAAACCAACATCTGGAACATCAGATTCTCAAAATCACCAGCCACCTGCACAAGCTTTTGACAAATTTGCAGTTGAGGTGCAAAATCAAGTTCCAGCTCAATTCAATCCACTCCAAGCATTCAGACACACTCCATAGCACCTAGGGAAGCTGTCCACATCATTGGAACCAAGCTGTAACACCTCCAACCTAGAACTCGATCACCAGCTGCAAGAGGTAAGCCTCAACTTGGTCATCTCATGATTCATGCATATTTTCTCGCACAATAATTTTGCCATATGTTCATAATCATGTATAGAGTGTTTCCCCTCCATTAATTGCTTTGTATGAGTCGTGTATCAAATTTCTCAGCCTTCAGGCATAATTTAGGGTTCTTGAGGTTTCTCTTTGATTTCTTATTCCATGCTTAAAATAAATGAAATTAAAGACCATAGACATGACCGTGAGGTGAAAACGAGTAGATTAATATGTGGATTGTGTGATTTCATTAAGTATTTAGTGAGATTGATGAGAAAATGCAAATCTGGGCAAAACAGAGCACGCGGGCAAAACCAAGATGTTCTTGGCACCCTTTTTCAAACTTTCAAATATTTGAATTTTTTTATTTTATTTAATTGATTCAAAAATTAATTTCTCTCTGTATTTTAATGATTTTGAGTTGATTCTTTTTTTAATAATTCACAAAAATGCTAAAATATTTTATTTCACAAAAAATTCCCAAAAATATTATTTATTTCATATACTTGATATTTTTTCAAAGAATGAATTTTTATTTGTTTTTTAACATTTAAAATATTTTTTTCCTTCTTGATTTTCCAAACTTTAATGGTTCTTAATCATTTTATGGATTAAAAAATGATTTTTGAAACATTGATCCAAGATCACCACTCATTTTTCACATGTTTTCAATAATTTTTATTAATTTTTAAACAAAATTAATTCCATTTTAAATAAAATTAGGGTTTTGATTAATTCCACCCTTATCAATCTTTTTTCAAACACTCATGGGCCTTTTGATAGAGTGTAAGTCCCACCTCTTTGTAAATAAAATAATTTGGGCCTCAGGGTATTGTATAAGTCCCGAAACAGTTTCAGAAACTTCAACGAGATCGTCGTTTTCAAACAATAATCATCTGGGCCTACCCTCATGTTGTAAGTCTCATTCCTTTTCTTTAAATAATCTTTGGGCCTATAATAGAGTGTAAGACCCAATCCCTTTGTAAATAGACAATTTTGGGCCTCACACATTGTATCAGTCCCTCTGTATATTTTTAAAAGTTCGACGCGATCGTCGCCTTTTTAACAAAATCAACTGGGCTTCTCCTTGAGATATAAGACCCATCTTTATTCATTTTCAAACTCTTTGGGCCTCTAATAGAGTGTAAGACCCAATCCCTTTTTAACCAAAACCTTTTTGGGCCTCAGACATTGTATAAGTCCCACTGTGTTAAAAAAATCTCGGCGCGTTCGCCATTTCAAAACGAAAACCATTTGGGCCTACCCTTGTGTTGTAAGTCCCATTTCTTTTTCTTCAAATAATCTTTGGGCCTCTCCTTGAGTTGTAAGACCCAACCCTTTTGTAGATAAACCTTTTTGGCCTTAGTCGTTGTATAAGTCCCAGCACATATTCAAAACAACGGTGCGATCACTGTTAAAACCTTGGGCCTATCTTTGAGTATAAGCCCCACCAATCTTTTCAAAACAATTCCCTTTTGATTCAATATAAATTGTTATCAAAACTTTCTTTAATTTCTCTGAACAACTAACAATACAGCATGGAAGCTTGCTCACCTGTAAGTTTTATCCGCTTTCATTTACTTGCTTTAATATATATATTTGTATTGTGGGAAGCTGCACACTGTGAGTCTCCTTTCATTCTTTTAAATACATGTCAGATATATATAACTGTATTGTGGGAAGCTGCGCTTGGTTAGTCTTCTTTCATACCCTTTAAAATACTTGTCGTATATCATATGTATATATACTAGTATAGTTGTTTAGAGTTTTCCCCGACAACTAGGTCTAGAACTAGGTAAAACCCTGTTGGTCGCTCTTAAATAGAAACAAAACAAGATCCCCATAGGATTTCCAGATACTGTCTTGCCTTCTCTTTGGCTTAAACAATATGGAACAAAGAGAAAGGCAGTATTCCTCGTGAACCTTTTCTCAGGTTGTCACTATTAGAAATTGTCAAAGAAATTCTACTCCCCAGAGTTGATCTATTCTCGGTGAATAGCATCTCTTGAGTTTCTTCAAACCTCAAAATTTTCACTAAATGATCTATTCTCGGTGAATAGCATTTCTTGAACTTTTCTTAGTTTGAGACCCACAGGCTTCCTACAAGCATCCCCGCCTCCTCTTGGGCTTTGTACAAGGACCCTCCGACTTCTTAGAAGTTTTCATGCCTTCTCTTGGGCTTAATACAAGGACCCTGACGACCTCTTAAAGGTATAAGACAGAACTTAGTCATCCTTTACAAGAGCAGTCTTTCCAGTGTCAAATATCAGATTTTAGGGTTGATCCTCATCCCTTAATACCCGTTCCTCCTCTTGGGCATCATACAAAAGATAAAACTCTTCCACACCAGTAGACTTGGACAGTCTAATCCCCTTGAGTCTCAAAGACATTTTCAAGTTCCTTACGAATCGGGCTCTCTGGATCAATCTCCAACAGAAACCCAGCCTCTCTCTTGGGAGTTCCCCAACCAGGGTCAACTTATCCCAAATCAGAACCTCAAGGTGTCTGATATCTCAACTCTTTTGTAATCCTCGGGATCTTAACAATCCCCAACAAAAGTTAGCCTCCTCTTAGGCTTTGTATAATGATTTTTCCTCAACACAGTCAGCCTCCTCTTGGGCTTTGTACAATGATTCTCCCCAACGGAGCTAACCTTTTCAGACTCTCTTGTTGAATCAATCAACTTTTTAGACTCTCTTGTTGAGTCAATCAACTTTCAGACTCTCTTGTTGAGTCAATCACCTTTTCAGACTCTCTTGTGGAGTCAATCACTTTCAGACTCTCTTGTTGAGTCAATCAACTTCAGACTCTCTTGTTGAGTCAATCACCTTTTCAGACTCTCTTGTTGAGTCAACCTTTTTTTGCCTCAATCTCGGGCTTTGTACGAGACAGATAAAAGCACTCTCTTGTTGAGGCAAACCCTTTAGCCTCAATCTTGGGCTTTGTACAAGACATAAATCTTCATCTTTTAAACTTGGGGACAAATATCTTCCCCAGCAGAGTCACTTCCTCTCAGCCTTCTTTTAGGCTTTGAGGAATGATTTCCCCAAGCAGAGTTAAACTCTTTTCAGCCTCAATCTTGGGCTTTGTATAAGACAGATAATACTCTCCAACAGAGTTAAATCCTTTTAGCCTCCGTCTTGGGCTTTGTACAAGACACATAAAAATATCCTCACCAGAGTCAGTTAAATTTCTCATTTTAGCCTCAATCTTGGGCTTTGTATAAGACACATACAAACCTCCCTGGCAGAGTCAAAATCCCTTTTTAGCCTCAATCTTGGGCTTTGTACAAGACAGATAATACTCTCCCGCAGAGTCGAACTTTTAGCCTCGTCTTAGGCTTTGTATAATGATATCCCCAAAGAGTCAGTCTCTTTTTTTCCTTAATCTTGGGCCTTGTACAAGACAAGTAAACACTCTCTTGTTGAGTAAGTCAGTTCCAGCCACCTCTTAGGCTTTGTATAAGGACTTCCCTAGTGGAGTTAATCAACCTCTTAGCTTCAACCTTGGACTTTGATCAAGGCACACAAAAATCAACAATTCCTCTTTAGAGATGGCAAGTTCTCTCTCTCAATCAAACCTTTTTAGCTTCAATCTTGGGCTTTGAACAAGACACAAATAAACCTTTTAGATTCAACCTTAGGCTTTGAACAAGACACCAAAACATCTTTTTCCTCCCTTAGAATAGGAGGAACTGGGATTGCTCTGATTTCCCTGTTTCGTTTAAACGGGAATACGTAGGCATAAGATTGCGAAATCTTAGCGAGCATACTAAACAAAAACTCTAGGTCCAGTACCTTACCAAAAACATCAGAAAAACCCGAACATCAACAAAAATTCACTCACTCACTCATACTTCCCAAGAAACTTTCCCAACCCATTAATAGATAAACACCATCAAATACAAAGCGAAACCTGAAGCTAATATCCTGTGGATAACCACATATAGGATGGGTAATTGACAACTCCCCATTGTATAACCTGACCCCGAACCCCCAATCTCTTTTAAGCGTTTTGTTAAACATTTCGCGTGCAAGGTTAGTTTTAGATAGCTTCCCTTTCCCTTTTTTGCTTGATGCATGTATATATGTGTATATGTGTTTACCCGTATATGTGTTTTGTGCATCGCATATATTCATCCCTACATCTTTCATCATGTCATCTTCAAGGAACTCAATTTTGTGTTGCAAACCTTATAGGATGGATTTTGGAAGAAAAAGAATGCGGAAGTATACCTTCAAAAGTTCTAAGTTGGAAAATCTGAGGAAGCTAGGGGAGTTGATCAAAGATTCATCAACCTTCATAGACAAGTATAGGAAAATTTTCTTCTTGATGAAGTTCAGAATGGTAGATGGGATGCTCCCCACTCTCTGCAGTTTTATGACTCATTATGCCATTGCTTTACTTTTCCCGAATACAAGTTAATGCCTATACCCTTGAGGAATATTCTATTATGGCAGGTATTCCTATCTCTTCAAAGCCCCCTTACTCCGGTTTGGAAGGCACACCTAGTGAGAAGGATATTGCTGAAGCTGCTCACCTCAAGTTATCGGATGTCAAGGCTAATATGGTTATCAAAGGAGGAATCTTTGGGTTACCTGCTAAGTTTCTGATAGAGAAAGCTTGGTATTATGCTAGTGTGAAGAACATGGGTGCTTGTGAAGCTATTCTGGCTTTACTCCTGTATGGACTCTTTCTCTTTCTGAACATCGATGACTTCGTTGACATGGATGCGATCAAGATCTTCATTCTTGGGAATCTAGTCCCGACTCTACTCGCTGATGCTTACCACTCTGTGCACCTAAGGGATTTTCATGGGGGAGGAAGGGTAACTTGTTGTGCTACTTTGCTGTATAAGTGGTTTATTTCTCACTTACCTTGGTCAGCAACATTTTGGGACCTTAAGGATAGACTTCTGTGGTCACAGAAAATTATGTCACTTACACATACTGATATGGAGTGGTATAATCCAACACTTGAAGGGAAGGACATGATCAACAACTGTGGTGGTTTCTCTAACGTACCTCTTCTTGGTACGAAAGGGTGTATAAGGTACAATCCAGCCTCAGCTCGTCATCAACACGGTTATCCTATGAAGGATAAGACTAGAAATATCTATCTGGAAGGATTGTTCATTGACGGAGATGAGGACCCTGTGCTCAAAGAGAAGATCGTGCACGCCTGGCGCACGTACATAAGAAAGGAATGTCTGCTTTGGGAAAACCTGAGTGTACTGCTTCAGAATCTTATATTCGTTGGGTGCAAGAAAGGGCTGTCAACTTGAAGATGCCCTATCCCCGTCATGAACCTAGCCCATTAGCTCCCCGAGACCTTGTTTTGTTCTTCATGAGCAATGAGGAAGAGTTGAACATTAATTTGGCTAAAGCAGAGCTAGAAAGAGATGCTAGGAAAAACAAGTATCAAATCCTCAACTACGAGATGAGAGAGCTTCAGAAGATCCATAAGCAAAGGGAAGAAGAGTCCGCCAAAAAAAGAAAGGCGCAAGGGGATTTATTTTCCTCTGGCGTACCATCTGTGCCTGCCGTCAATCCTGTTACACCTACTCCTTCGGGTCCATGGAAGCTATACGTGGATAAGCTTGTTCTTGAGAATGCAAAGATACAGAAAAAGATCGAGAGGCTCACAATGAGGTTGCTTGGAGAAGAGTTGTCGTCTCATCAGATAACCTAAGGCCTAATTTCCTTTTATTTTGTATTTTTCCTTTTGTATGACTTCTGAGGGTGTAATCTTTTCTTTTGTAATCTTAAAAGTTCATCATTAATGAAATGAGATTTCCCTTTAAAATTCGCAATGAGTTCCCCGTCTGATAGTGTTTGCCAAATATAATTTTGAGTTCCTAGAATTGTGCATGTCATTTGCATTGCATTTTTCATTTTTGCTAAACTGTCAAGGAACTAAATTTGTTTTGCAGACTTTGTAGATATGGATTTTGGAAGAAAAGGAACATGGCCATACACCTTCATGGTTCCAAATGTGGAACAATTAAGGGAACTAGCCGAATTAATTGAAGACCCACTAGCTTTCACAAAAAAGTATGGAAGAATTCTCCCGTTATTGGAACTTCAAAGGGCTGAAGGACTGCTAGAAACTTTGGTTCAACTCTATCACCCTCTTGACCACTGCTTTGTGTTTCCGGATTACCAACTGACGCCAACCTTGGAGGAATACTCCGCTTTGATGGGCCTCCCTATCAACGATTCTCCTCCATTCTCTGGAATAGAAGAAGAGCTCAGTGCGAAGGACATTGTAAGAGGAACAAGCCTGAGGCTGTCTGACATTAAAGCTCACTTGACCACCAAGGGAGGACATCCTTGGTTACCCGCTCAGTTCTTGCTTGAGAAAGCTCTTTACTTTGCTGCTAGGAGCAATACTGTACTCTTTGAATCCACATTTTCTTTGCTAGCTTATGGATTGTTTCTGTTTCCCAACGCTAAGGACTTTGTCAATGTCAATGCCATTCAGATCTTTATGCTCAGGAATCCAGTTTCTACTCTTTTGGCTGGTACTTATCATACCATTCACTCAAGGAACATGTGTGATGGAGGAAAAATCGTCTGCTATGTTGCTCTCCTTTATAGGTGGTTTATTTTGCACCTACCAAGGACCGCAACCTTTTGGGATGCGGAACACAGTACTGTTTGGTCCAAGAGGCTGATGGAGTTGACTCATGCTGACATTAAATGGTATGACCCAATCTATGGAGGAATTCTCATGATTCACAATTGTGGGCATTTCCCCAATGTACCTCTTATGGGCAGAAGGGGATGCATCAACTATAATCATGTTCTCGCTCGCAGACAGTTAGGTCACCGGGCGGATGAGATACCTGATCTTAGCAGTCTGAGGAGACTTTTTCTTGAAAAAGACGAAAATCTGGAGTTTAAAATCAGAGTTGAACGTGCTTGGCGCTGTATTAACAGACAAAGGTGGACTGCTTTGGGAGATCCCGACTGCACTATCACCGAGGCTTACTTGGAATGGTCTCGCGAGAAAGCTCTTGTGATGAGGATGCCCTATCCGCATCATAAGCCACCTACAAAAGAGGAGCTGAAGCTGAAGGAAGTGGTGGATGAGTTGACTCTTGACAAGGCAAGGATGCAGGAGCAAATCAATGAACTCATGAGGGAGCTTAATGGAGGGGATGAACCATCTGCAAGTGGATCAAACTTCTAGTTTTCTTTATGATGTAGTTTCTATTACATCTATGTAATGAGCTTTGAGGATGTACTGCCCATGTTGTAATATTTGTAAATTTGTTAATGAAAGAGCTTATTTTGATAAGTATCCTGTTATCTACAATGTTTGCAAATTTTTCAGTTTCCTTGATAGTTTTGCTTGCGTTTGCATTTGCATTTGCATCCCTTCATGTCATAACATGTGCATTTCTTTCCTATCGTGTCTCATGTCATCGTCTTCTATTCAAAAACTGTCACACTAAGTCTTCGGCACCGGTACAACACACGAGCCCAAGCTCGCTAGAGAATGTCTGACCATGACTTTGAACTGGATAGGGTCAACAACTAGTTGAATGATCTACGAGGAAGTTTGGGGCAGATTATGGAAACCTTACAGGTTATTAAAGCAAAGATGGATACTCAGGCCACTGTGGTCTCTGAAATCGTCACTCCAACCGTGGAGCCTGCTACCAATGCAAACGCTACCTTTGTACCTTCATTAGGTATGCCTTATGGTTTTGTACCTCCACCAGTTCCTACCACCACTCAACAGGTTGTTCCCTTGGGAAATGATAATCCCCAAGCTATTCTGACTTTTGCTCCGACAGCTATGCAGACTCAAGTACATCCTGTTTTTCACAATCCGCATCCAGTTTATGACTACCCCAAAATGACTAAGAGGGGGATGAGCGTCACGAGAAACTAAAAGAAAGTGTGGAGACTATCCAAAGGAAAATGAGGGCGATGTAAAGAAGACATATCTTTAGTACTAACGCTAGAGATATATGCTTAGTTTCTGGCTTGGTAATTCCACCAAAGTTTAAAATGCCAAGTTTTGACCTGTACTCAAGTGCGACATGTCCAACGTCGCACTTGATCATGTATTACCGAAGAATGGCTGCGTATATGGACAATGACAAGTTAATGATCCATTGTTTCCAGGATAGTTTGAAGGGAGCTTCCGCCAAGTGGTACATGAGCTTGGACCAATCTAGGATCCACAATTTTCAAGACTTATCAGATGTTTTTGTGAAGCATTATAGGTACAATATAGATTTGGCACCGGACCGAAGGAAGCTTTTGAGCATGTCACAAAATAATTCTGAGTCTTTCAAAGAGTACGCGCAACGATGGAGGGAGATGGCTTCACAGGTAGAGCCTCTATTGTCTAAAAAAGAACTAGCTGACTGGTTTGTGGACACCGTGAAACCAGAATTTTATGAAAAAATGATCAGCAGTGTTAGCGGCAACTTCGCTGACATCGTTACCGTGGGTATAAAAGTAGAGGCTGGTCTGAAAAGTGGAAAGGTGATCAGTTCTTCGAGCAGTTCAAGTGGTACCAACACCAAGAAACCTCCAAGTAACTTCCACAAAAGAATGAGGGAGAAACCAATGCCGTTATGACCGGAAGGAAAAAGAATCCAGTATGGAAACAACCAGTTTTTCAACAACAGGAGTCTATGCCAAATTTTGCTCAACAACCAATCTATCCAATGCAGTTTTCCCCACAACACTATGTGGCAACTGTAACCCTGATTTTTAATCATCAGTCCGCCCAGCAGGCTCCGGTATACCAACAACAGCCAGCTTATCAGCAAGCACCAAATGCTCCAAATTATCAACAACAACAGAGACCACAAGCTTCCCAGTCAAGTGCTCCCCATAGAAGACAAGGGGCAAAGCCTTCATTTACGCCCATACCAATGACTTACACCGAGCTCTATCCCTCTTTAGTTCAACAAGGTTTGATTATTACCAGACCTCTAGGCCCACATACGAAAAAATCCATGCCATTCCATAATCCTAATGTTAACTGTGCCTTTCACCAAGGCGCAACCGGTTATGACCTGGAGGGTTGCCTAGCATTAAAATATGTTGTGAAAAAGTTTGATGGAAAAGAGGATTCTGTCTTTTGCAGTTAATTCACCGAATGTAAAGAATAATTCGTTGCCCACACATGGGACTACAAATACCATTGAGGACGAGAATGATGAGGTGTTAATAGTGGATGCATCAAAGATCAAAACTTCTGTCAAGATTTTCCATGCAAAATTATTTGAAGTTGGGTTAGTGAAAGTCTGCCATAGTAACTGTGAAGAGTGTGATATCAGTATTAGAGGGTGCCAGTTGGTCCAAGATGATATTCAGAGTTTGATGGATAGGGGGTTTTTGTAGGTAATCAGCAAAGTAAAGAAAGGAGACATTGCAGTAATTGAACCCGTTTTCAACTTACCAGAATCTAAAGAGAAAGTGCCTATTTTCAATGTGCCTAAGTCTGGTTACGCGGTCCCTGTGTTCAACAAACCAAAACTAGTTTTCAATACATCTGAACCTATTGTTGCATCCGCTGCTAATCAGTCAAGACCGGGAAACATCCAACAACCTGTTCCATTCCGTTTCAGAAATTCAAAAGCTGTACCATGGAGGTATCAGGATACTATGATCAACAAAAGATATGAAGAGGTGGTTCCAAGGAAAGAGGTTGGAACCACCAGTGAAGAAGTGATCAACATAGCTGGAACTGGGAAGATGACCCGTTGTGGTAGAATTTATACCCCTATCTTCAAAGGGACTGTGCCTAAAGAGACTGTTACTCCTGTGCCCGCCTAGGACAGGGAGAATGAGGTAGTTACAAATGAAGAAGATGATGAATTTCTGAGGATAATTAAAAGAAGCGATTATAAAGTGGTGGACCAGCTTCACCAAACTCCCTCCAAAATTTTAATCTTGTCTCTGTTGTTGAATTCACCTACTCATCGAGCGGCCTTGCAAAAGATACTGGCCCAAGCCCATGTTGCTAAAGACATCACCGTTGGTCAGTTTGACAGGGTCATTGCAAACATCACTGCTTGCAATAATCTCAGTTTTAGTAACGAAGAGCTACCTCGAGAAGGTCGGAATCATAATCTCTCCTTACACGTATCAGTGAAGTGCCAAGAAGATACTTTGGCAAGGGTTCTTTTAGATACAGGTTCCTCTCTGAATGTTCTGCCGAAAAGGACTCTTGAAAAGTTGGCTTACCAAGGAGCTATAATGAAGCCTACCTCACTCATTGTCAAAGCCTTTTATGGCTCAAGAAGACCAGTAATGGGAGAGATTGAGTTACCAATTCTAATTGGCCCTCATGTTTTCAAAATCATCTTTCAAGTGTTGGATATTAATCCTGATTATAGTTTCCTGCTGGGAAGGCCTTGGATCCATGGAGTCAGTGCCGTAACATTAACCCTGCACCAAAAGATGAAGTTTGTAGCTGATGAAAAACTGGTCATTATACACGGTGAAGAAGACCTGATGGCTACTAACTTGTCTTCCTTTCGCTATATTGAGGCTGATGAAGATACTCTGGAAACTTCTTTCCAAGCTCTTGAGATAGCCAACGCTGTTATACTGGACATTGAAGAGTCAGTGGTCTCGAGAAATCCATCTTTTGCTTCCTTCAAGAGTATGCAATCTGCCCTGAAAAAAGGTGCTCCCAAAGGCTGGGGCAAAGTTATTGAAGTTCAAGAGAGGAAGAAAAACCAATGGTTGGGTTACAAACTAACTCTTGATGAGAAATCTGCAGCTGCAACAAGGCAACCAAAGACGATTCAAGAAGTGTTCATCAGTGGAGGACACCAAGTCAATGCCATTATGAAGGATGCAGAAGACGAAGACATCAGTCACTTGGTTTTTCAGTGTGATGCCGTATTGAATAATTTGGAGGCTATTGAGATCCCTGTTTTGTACCCTATGCCAGAGTAATATGCTTGCTTTTCTTGTTTTCAATTCCGCAGCCGTGCCCAAGGCTATCGGATTATTTTGTATGGGCCACCGCTTTTAATTCTTATTAATCAATGAAGTTGATGTTTTGTTAAATTCTGTTGTCTTTATTTACCGTTTTTGCTTTTAAGGAAAAATGGAAATCTTTTCAAAACTACAAAAACATGTTCTTCTTGCATTTAATTTTGTGCATTTTAATAAAACAAATACCTCCATCATGCAGAATAATCCACAAACCTGTCGTATTCAATGACTCCACTCTCACTATTGACTTTGATTCACCTATCTATCAAGCTGAGGATGAGGAGGATTATGAGGTCTCTGATGATTTGGCAGAAATGGGTGAGTACGAGTACACGGCTCTTCAGCCACATGAGGAATAAGTTGACACCATCAATCTTGGTACCGATGAAAACAAGAAGGAAGTCAAGATTGGGGCAATGCTTGGGGCAGAGGTCTAACAACGGTTAGTGAAGCTTCTTGAAGAGTATATGGATGTGTTCGCATGGTCTTATCGAGACATGCCTGGTTTGGATACCAATATAGTAGTTCATAAACTACCACTCAAGCATGAATGCTCACCGATGAAACAAAAACTTTGAAGAAGTAGGCCCGACATGGCTCTCAAGATCAGGGATGAGGTTAAGCGACAACTGGATGCAGGTTTCTTAGTAGTCTCAAAGTACCCCGAATGGGTGGCCAACATTGTGCCTGTAATGAAGAAGAATGGAAAAGTGCGAATGTGTGTGGATTATAGGGATCTCAACAAAGCAAGTCCAAATGATGATTTCCCCCTGCCGTATATCGACACTCTTGTAGATAATACAGCCGGTTTACAGTTTTCTCCTTTATAGATGGTTTCTCAGGTTACAATCAGATCAAGATGGATCCTGCTGACATGGACAAAACTACGTTTATCACTCCTTGGGGAACTTATTGCTACAAAGTCATTCCCTTTGGTTTGAAAAACGCAGGGGCAACCTATCAGAGAGCTATAGTAACTCTGTTCCATGACATGATACATAAGGAGATTGAAGTGTATGTTGACGAGAAGATCGCTAAATCTCAGAGTGAGGAGGACCATTTGGATCACCTTCTAAAACTATTCAAAAGCCTCAGAAAGTATCAGTTGAGATTGAATCCTGCCAAGTGCACTTTTGGTGTTAGGTCAGGGAAGTTACTCGGTTTTATCGTTAGTCAACAAGGAATTGAGGTAGACCCCAACAAAGTGCGAGCCATTCAAGAGATGCCAGCTCTGCAAACCGAGTCTCAAGTAAGAGGTTTCCTTGGCCATTTGAACTACATCTCCAGGTTTATCTCCAACTTGACTCCCACTTATGAACCAACCTTCAAGTTGCTCCGCAAAGACCAGACAATAGAATGGAACTCCGACTGCCAACAAGCCTTTGATAACTTCAATAATTACTTACATGAACCACAGATCTTAATGCCACCTATCCCTAGGAGACCCCTCTTCATGTACATGACTGTGTTGGAAGGATCAATGGGGTGTGTTTTAGGCCAACATGATGAATCTGGGCGCAAAGAGCATGCCATCTATTATTTGAGCAAAAGGTTTACTGATTGCGAAATCTGTTATTCACTTCTAGAGAAAACCTGTTGTGCTTTAGCATGGGCTGCCAGACGTTTGAGGCAGTATTTGATATGTCACACTACTTTGTTGATCTCGAAAATGGATCCAATAAAGTATATCTTCGAAAAGCCTGCTCAAACAGAAAGACTCGCCCGTTGGCACATGCTCTTGTCGGAGTATGATATCCAGTATGTCACTCATAAGTCCATCAAAGGAAGTTTCTTGTCAGATTATCTCGCCGATCAGCCGGTTGAAGACTATGAACCACTGAAATTTGATTTCCCCGATGAGGACATTATGTTGATAAAGAAGGATTGTGAAGAGCCAGGCGCTGATGAAGGCCCTGAACCTGGTTCCAGATGGAAAATGATGTTTGATGGTTCTTCTAACTATAAAGGACATGGTGTGGGTGTTGTATTAATGAACCCTAATGGTGGTTATACTCCTTTCACAGCAAGGCTAGATTTTGAGTGCACGAATAACATTGCTGAATACGAAGCATGTATTCTAGGGTTGGAAGCTGCAATTGATCTCAGAATCAAGATTTTGGAAGTTAGTGGTGATTCTGCTCTAGTTATTTACCAAGTCAAGGGCGAATGGGAAACTAAAGATAAGAAGCTAATCCCATACCGTGACTACATTGTGGAAATGATCCAGTACTTTGACGAGTTTACTTTCTGTCATGTTCCACGCTCTGAAAACCACATAGCTGATGCTCTAGAAATGTTAGCTTCAATGTGGCAAGTCAGACTTGTTAATGAGGCGCCACTCATCAGAATCGAGCGCAAGACCGAACCAGCTTATTGCCACTTGATTGAAGAAGAGGTAAATGGGAAACAGTGGTTTCACGACATCATGAACTATTTGAAGACTCAAGAGTATCCTGCCAACGCTTCCAATCTTGACAAGAAAACTTTGATAAGGTTATCATCCAAGTTTTTCCTTAGCAACGATGTACTCTACAAAAGGAATCACGACATGGTTCTGCTATGATGTGTTGATAAACAAGAATCAGACCTGTTGATTCACGACATTCATGAGGGAGCCTTCGGTACTCACGCCAATGGGCATGCCATGGTTAAGAAGATCTTAAGGGCTGGGTACTATTGGTTGACTATGGAAACTGACTATATCCAATACGCCAGGAAATGTCATAAGTGCCAGATCTATGCTGACAAGATGCATGTGCCTCCGACGTTGCTGAATGTGTTGTCATCGCCCTGGCCATTCTCCATGTGGGGCATTGACATGATCGGGGCTATTGAGCCAAAAGCTTCTAATGGTCACCGATTCATCTTAGTAGCCATTGATTATTTCACAAAGTGGGTTGAAGCTGCCTCATACACAAATGTAATCA
This sequence comes from Lathyrus tuberosus, assembly GCA_022829125.1. Lineage (NCBI taxonomy): Eukaryota > Viridiplantae > Streptophyta > Magnoliopsida > Fabales > Fabaceae > Lathyrus > Lathyrus tuberosus. The sequence goes on from JALAZF010000517.1 coordinate 3,837,317, forward strand.
AGCAAGTGGTTGCTCGTTTTATCAAGAATCAGATAATCTGTCATTATGGAATCCCAAACAGAATCATAACGGACAATGGAACAAATTTGAACAATAGAACGATGAAAGAGTTGTTCATAACGGACAATGGAACAAATTTGAATAATAGAACGATGAAAGAGTTGTGTGACAATTTCAAGATTGAGCACCATAACTCTTCACCTTATCGTCCCAAGATGAATGGAGCTGTCGAAGCTGCCAACAAAAACATCAAAATGATCCTGCAGAAAATGGTCAAGACTTATAAGGATTGGCATGAGATGTTACCATTTGCCTTTCATGGATACAAAACTTCGGTTCGGACTTTGACAGGGGCAACTCCCTTTTCTCTGGTGTATGGGATGGATGTTGTTCTTCCCGTTGAAGTAGAAATACCGTCTTTGAGAATCCTGATGGAAACCAAGCTTGATGAAGCAGAATGGGTCCAAGAGAGATATGATCAGCTGAACCTCATTGATGAGAAGCGAATGACCGCCATGTGCCATGGTCACTTGTATCAAAAGAGAATGAAAAGGGCATTTGACAAGAAGGTTCGTGTTCGTGAATTCTGTAAAGGAGAACTCGTACTCAAAAAGTTATTATCGTCTCAAAGGGATGTACGCGGAAAATGGGCTCCCAATTATGAAGGCCCATTTGTGGTGAAAACAGTCTTCTCAGGAGGTTCCCTAATTCTCACAACGATGGATGGTGAACAACTCTCACACCCTGTGAATGTTGACTCAGTACGAAAATATTATGCCTAAATAAAGCCCGCTAAGTCGAAAACTAAAAATGGCGACTTAGGCAAGAAAAGGGTATCCCGGTGGGTTATAACCTATGAAGGAGACTCAGGCAAAAGTTAGGGATCAAATAAAATGAAAAGAGCTCGCTAGGTTGAAAACCCAAAAGGGTGGCCTAGGCAAAAAAGAGCGTCCCGGTCGACTGAAAACCCGAAAGGGTGATCCAGGAAAAAGTTAGGGACAAAGGCGTTTCACTGTGTCAGAAAGGGTTATCACCTATATCCAGGAATTCAAGAAGGAATTCATGCTCATTTGCTCTCATCAGCAATGAGGTTTTGAGGGGTTCCTAGTCATTAGGGATAGCAGTGGTCATTGAATACGATGTAACCCTTTTCCTATTGCCATTTTTTCTAAATTGTAATGTTCCATGGAACTTTGCCTTTGGCAAGTTATCATTCTAATGAAATCATATTTTGGACCATTCGGTGTTTGATTTTATCATTTCTCTATTGTTTTCTTGTTATGCAAAACTTCGCTTATTCATTAATAATGGTTTTGAAAGCGGAAAATATTTTGAAAATAAATCTTTTGAGAAGACACAATGGAAACACAATTTACTTTGGCGCATGGGATGATCCAGTAAAATCACATGCCTTCCCCAGTAACTCTGGTTGTGACGAAAGCACTGTTAAACCATCTGGCGTATAAGCTCCCTATTGAAGCAAATTTTAAAACGCTAATACTTCTTGGATCGAAAACTTCAGTAATGACTGACTACCGTAATACAAAGGACTTCTCCCCAGTATCTTCCATAGATGTTTGTTGAATGTGGAAAATCTTTACTTCCTCAGGTGAAAGAAGGATGTTCCCTGTTTGACTCCGAGCGGCTGTTCTCTTCAGATTCAGTATGACTCCTTGCAGTGGATGTGTCTATCTATCCTTTTCCTCAGTCGTTCGTCTCTCGTCGGAGTCGTCTCTTGCATATCATTAAGCATTCGAATCATACCATATCATCGTGCATTTTTGCATTTGAGTGTGTTTTGCTTGTGGGTCTTTACCTTCTTTACCTTAATATGTGAGTTTGTGGATCTTTGTCCATGTCTTGCTTGCGTCCGGTTTTCACCTGCGTGCGTCAGATTTGCTATTATTCACATTCCCCAGGAAGTTTGGTCTTCACTATGCAACCCCGGTAATGTCATATCTGATATTTAATCTTTGTCCTCAGGCCAACTCAAATTGGTGTCCAAATCTAGTTTTTACTGGCATTCTATTATATTGTTAAGCCCAATATCTACTGGCATGCTTCCAACTCAAATTGGCGTCCAAAGTCTAGTGTTAACTAGCATTGTTTCAATATCGGTCTTAATCGGTATCGTAAAGTCCAGTGTTGACTGGAATACTTTTGAGCGTTTGTTAAGTCCAGTGTTGACTGGCATTGTTTTTATATCAGTTTTAATCGATATCGTAAAGTCCAGTGATTACTGGCGTGCTTTCAACTCAAATGGGTGTCCAAAGTCTAGTAATCGCTGGCATTATTTAAATCTCAGGTCAGATATGAACCTAAAGTCCAGTAATTTCTGGCACTGTTTGACACTCAGGTCAAATATGAACCTAAACTCAGGTCAGATATGAACCTAAAAGTCTAGTGTTGACTGGCATTTTTTCATACCAGTCTTAATCGGTATCATACCAAGTCTAGTATTTACTAGCAAACCAACTCAAATTGGTATCTAAGCCGACTCAAATCGGTATCCAAATCCATTTTTTACTAGAATGTTTGATCATTCTATCATTGTTGTTATCCCCAAGTCCAGTGTTTACTGGAAAGCTAACTCATATTGGTGTCTAAGTCCAGTGTTTACTGGCAGGCCAACTCATATTGGTTTCTAAATCCAGTGTTTATTGGTGTAATTTCAAATATCTATATTGTGAGTCCAGTGTTTACTGGCGTGTTATTTCTAATTCCAATCATTGTTGACACTTTAATCTTATCACCAGCAGAGGTTTGGTCATTACTAATACCCCTTTGAAAGTCCTTGTGATCATCATCGTATGACGCACGCAGAGTTGGTGTTTGTCTCTGTCTTTTCTGGCTTTTCTTGAAGATCCCTTTTGAACTCTTCAGCATAAGAAATCCCCAGAAAATATTTTGTCAGGTGTTTATCCTTTTGTTTCAATTTGATTCCCAGTGGGGATCATGTCTTCTTTCCTGGTTTCATTCCCAGTAAAGAGTGTGTTTTTATTGTCCCCAGTGTCGTCTGGTCATATTTGAACCTGTTGTCCATCTCCTTGGATCTTTCCCCAGTGGAGAATACCTCTCTGACTCCTATCTCCAGTGAGGATCTGTGGGGTCTCCCTTTTATTTTTCTATCCCCAGTGTTTCCTTGGAGTCTCCTCAGTGAGTCTCTTTTGTTGGTTAGTCTGCTTCCCCAGTGAGTCTTCCTTGTGGATACTAACCTTTGTCTCTCCCTAGTGAGGCTCACCTGTGGTTGTTTGTTTTTGTCCTTTGGTATCCTGTTTTGTCTGTATTTTGCACTATCATGACATCATATCATCATACTAGAAGTTCATGGCATGTCAGCATTCGCATGTCTGTTGCCTGTTCTTGGCATCTGCATTCCATCTAAGGGAAAAATTTTCAGTTTTCTATATTTGAATACCTTTCACCTTGATGTCCCGAGGATTTCCATCCCTCGTTCCATCCGATAAAGCTATTCAAATAGGGGCAACTGTTATACCTCAAATTTTGACCTCTTAGATGTCATAAACATTTCATGGACATTGTAGGTCATTTTTGTCTACATCACTAACTCTTTTTTAGTTTTTTATGGCTTTGCTATGTGGAAGAGTTTTTAATTAGCAAAATTGTGAGTGTGGATTAAGTCAAGATTTTGAATGGGGCAGTACCCAAGTTCAGACATCTTTTCTTTGATGGTTAATGGAAACAAGAAGTTTTCCTTCTCCAATAATTTCATTTTTTTTCTTGGCCATTTTCTCAAGACCTTTAGAGTTGGATTTAACTATTAAGATTTTGTGGAGGTTTGTATGTGGATTCTAAGGAAAAATAATAAGATTAACACAGTTAACTTCTTGAATTTTGTTCTAAGCTTATCATGGGATTTTAAGGGAATTTTAAGGTTTTAATGTTCGTGTGGGGTATGGAGTACAAGTCATTAAGCCCATTTCGCTTTGACTTGTTTTCCAACCATTGGTCTTTATTTCAAGAGGAAGTTGTTTCATTGGCAATAATAGGTATTCCTACATATTTTTGTGAGGCTAAATTAATGGGGGGACATGTAGGAATTATTCATCATTAAGACAATATGAAGAAATGTTGCAAGTTGTATATGTGATATATCATGAAAGTGCATTTTATTGCCAAAATATTACAATGTGTGACACGAGAAATTGGACTATTGGAGTCTCCAAAACATTGCCTCATATAAAGAAGTGGACCACAAGTTACAAGATTCAAATAAAAAAAGAGTCAATTGTTGCTAGCTTCATATCAGTCTACATGAAAGAAACAATACACAACAATTTGCCTAAAACACCATGATACATAGACCACTTTGTTTGACACAATGACTATTCAAGTATGTACTTCAAGGTGCATCCCAAGTGCAACCAGTTATCCTTCAAAACCGTACAGACCCATCAACCAAGAATGCATCACATGTCCTTGTTGTGGTAGCACATAGACCACACTATCCAAGGGAAAAGCTACCGTGAGAGAAGACCTCAACCAAAGCTAGCTTCTGCACCATACCTGTGGCATCCAAACCATAAACCTATGAATTCAACAAAAGGGAATCAAACCATGTCAAACACGAACTGTCCCACATGTAGTTTTTTTGTTGTATGTCACAAAATCCTATTTCACAGCTAGACATAAATCTCCAAAAGGTGCAGAGAAATCACAAAGTTCTTAATGGACCAAATTTCTGTTCACACACAAAGAGCCAAAACCATGTTAAAATCTTCACCACAAAATCAAGACTCACAACAATTCAAAGTTCATAGCAGAAATGATTCAGAACAGCAGCAGGGTTCATAAATCATATAAGGGAAAAAAAGTAAATAGCAGATTCCTGTGCAAAAAAGTAGTGACATGAATAAGGGAAGTATCAACAATTTCAGAACAGAGAAATCAATACAATGGATAAGCAATGGTGCAGACTTCATAAATAAGGAAATTCCCAGTACAGCAGAATTGATCCAGAAAAACATCTATAATTAATTTGGAAAACAAACAATTTTTTGGTTCAAAGTTTGAATTCCACTCAAAAGGGAGAGGGGTCTGAGCTATAAAAGGGGAAGAAAGTTTTGCAGAAAAACATCTGAAAAATAACGACATAAATGCCCTAGTCTTCTAACAGACAAAAACCTAGCAATTTTCCAAGTGTTTCATCCCTAAACCTAATCAAAAAAGTTCCTTGATCACAAGTTTTCAGAGCTTTATAACAGAGCTCTAGAAAATTTGGAGCAAAACCTCATTTCACGCAGAAGAAGGAGAGTTCAAAGAAACAAAGAAGAACGTTGGAACGGGTTACCTGAGTATCTTTAAAAGCTCGCTTGAAAATTTCTTCAAGAGGTATTATCTATTCACTATCTCTTTAAAATCAGACTCTGTTTACTTGATTTTGCACCATTCGTTGGCCTCTGAACGCTATAGTCATATCTTTTGGGTTGAATAATTCGTTTACTTTGAGTTTTAAGATTAGGGTTTCATTTGCGAATGGTTGTGATTCGTAATTTTGGTTAGGATTTTGAGAATTTAGGTTTTGGATTTGGAATGAGAAGAGAAATTTGAGGAGGGTTGGTATACAAAGTTTCTGGTTTGGATGTTGACTCACCGGAGAAGACGGCGGTTTCCTCCGCGCTTCATCTTCTCTAGTGGGCTTTTGTTGGGTTTTTCTGGCGAGGGTTATAAAGGTGAGAGAGAAAGAGCATGGAGGGAGAGATTTAAGGAGTAGAATGGAACGATTCAATTTCTTTTGCTACTTAAAGATTCCTTACCGTCTCTATGTTTGATTTAGATGGCACTCTCAGACGGTGACAAGTGTCACCGTCGCTTCCGTCTGATCCCCATCATGTGGTCAATTTATTATCTGGTATCCAAAGATATTTGTGGGTCACCATGGACCCCTGTGTTTGGTGCGTTGATTTTTTCAAGTAAGAGATCCAACGTCACCTGGAGCTAGGGCATACGGGAGGGTCTCGTTAGACTTTCTCCATTGGATCATCCGTGTATCAATCCTTGGGCCTGACTTGGCTTTGTTAAGCGCACCCCCAGGAGGCCTATCTTGCTTTTATACTGTTTTTTTTACTTTGTCTGGACCCCTGTTTTCCTTTTAATTAATTTCTTTAGTTTAGGTATTGTTTTAAGTTAATTAATATAGGTTAATTAGTTTAGGCTATTAAGTTATTTTGATTAATGTAGTTTTTTAAATTTTAATTAGGATTAGAATAGTTAATTAATTTTGTTTAGGATTAATTAGATTTAAGTTAATTATTTTCTAATTAGGTTTTAGTCATTGACAAAATATCTTAGTAAATAATGATTAATTAATTTTTCTTAGATTTAATTAGCACTAATTTTTCTTACTTAGTTAGATAACTTTGATTAGGTCTTTGTTTTATATTTTATCTTATCTCCAGCTTAATTAGGTTTCATATCCTATTTCATTTTGAAGTTAACCTGTAATGTGCATTGTAATGTTCTTTGTGGATTGATTCTTGCCATGATTTTAATTGCATGTTCGTCATAATTGACATTTTCCCCTCCTTCCAAAGGAAAGTCTCTCCATTGACCTCAAAGTCATAGATAACTCATAACCCTCTTGGCCTCATAGCCATATTCAAACCTTGACCTCATAGTCATAGGTATCCATCTTGGCCTCATAGCCATCTAACCACCTTGACATTATAGTCATAGGTAGTAATCTTTAATCCTAGACCTCATAGTCATAGGTAATCATCTCTTTACCTCATAGTCATAGGCCTCATAGCCGTTTTCTCTTGACCTCATAGTCATAGGCCTCATAGCCATCTTCTCTTAACCTCATAGCCATAGGCCTCATAGCCATCTTCTCTTGACCTCATAGTCATAGGCGTCATAGGCATCCTCTCTTGACCTCATAGTCATAGGCCTCAGAGGCATTCACCTATCACAACTTAGAATTAGAGAGTTCTTTAACTCTATATGAGTGTCATACTCATTCCCCTTGGAACTTTGGCCATAGTCAATGGTTCCTCACCCTCGTTGAGGTGAACGACGAATGCTCTGATTCTTGAGTCAGGATACGTAGGCACAAGATGCAACATCTTGGCAAGCATACTTAGTGTATATACCCCTAGGTCTTTACCATTAGGTCTTTACCTTTAGCACTTAGGTCTTTACCTTACCCTTAGCATAGTTCCCTTAGCAAGCAAACATAACTTAACACAAATACTAACAAGAGGTTCCTGTAGAGTACTACAGATACTTAAGGTTCTAATACCTTCCCTTAGTATAACCAACCCCCGATCCCCGATCTCTTAGTTGTGTCTTCACATAGTGCAATTAGGGTTTTCTTCGATCTTTACCCTTTCCTTTGGATAATTCAAAGCTCGGTGGTGAATTTCAAAGATGTGTGATTCAAGTTAATTAATAGTTTGATATCCGATTCTCACCGCAACATCAGTGTTATGAGAAATATCCAGTTATCATTTGAGGTTTTTCAAAAAATCAATAATCTCAGAAGTTTTCTGGAAAAAACCGATAAATTGATACTATTAGATTTTCTAGAGTTATGGAAAAAATATGGTAATCTCTAATGCTTTTGAAAAAGACCGATAAATTTTGACATGAATCGGTTTTTTTGTTTGTTTGAAAAACCCAATAAAAATGCATACCAAATTTCTTTATTGGACTACCAAAATTTTTGTGTATACTGCATTTTTCATTAGACTACCAGATTTTTTGGCACGCCATTTTTGAAACAGGGATATTTTCGTATTAAGAAAAGTTGGATCCTATATTTAAAAAGAGAGAGAGAGAGAGAGAGAGAGAGAGAGAGAGAGAGTATTTTTTAAGGTGCAAAACAACGATATAATTTTATTACTTAATTAAAAGGACAAATGCTCTATTTCGTTAAAATTGCAATTGACTGATAAGTTAGCTGAGAGCTTATATTTTATGATTGATGACTGATAGTTTATGGCTTATAGTTGATGATTGATGATCGATAGCTGTTAAAATAATTGAAGTATTTGATAAAATTAGCTTTTCAACTAGCGAATAAATGTAAAATGGTCGACATAAAAAGACATTTCTTAATTAATACTAAAATACATATTTAAGATACATAAAATTATAAAGGGTAAAAGTGAGTTTTAATTAAAATAATAAAGGTAAAAGTGGAAGAAAAGAATGATAAGCTATAAGCTATAAGGTAAAATGCTATTTGAAATAATGTCTAAACAAACTATAAGTGTAAAATAATCTATAAACAAACCACAAGATTTCCCATCATTGTGCAAATCACCACCACAATATGGATGTACCTTCTTTGCCTCATCAATTTCTCAAGGGTTGTTAAGCAATCACCTCAACCAAGAATTAGGGGTTTGAGCCTTCCCAGAGCACTTAGACAAAGGACCAATCAAGAATTGACATGGTCTTCAACTTTTCTAGCCTCTCAAATATCTATAAAGGATCAAGAAGTCTTCCACATCAAGAATTAAGCACAAGGTTGCAACACAATAAGTGGGTCAAGCCTCAAGATTGCCAGTGTCACCAAATTAGGGTTTTGGTCGACCAAGGCCTCCAAATAAAACATTTCATCTGGGCATGAGCCAATACTTCAAAACATGATCCAAGAATCTCAAAGGGGCCTTATGAGCCTAATCATTAACTCAAAATAGCCTCAGGGGATGCATTCATAAAAAATACGGAATTAGGGTCTCTTGACCTAATTCACCCCTAAGTTGACTTTTGGAGCAAAGCATGAGCCAAGACCTCAAGAAGTGTTTTGAATACCTCTAATACATCATATTGATCCATTTATAAGATTGGATTGATTCAAAGAACTTGATTCATGATGATCGCAAAATTTGAAGTTCACACGTCGAGAAGTCTCTCTAAAGTTCAGCCAAACTGGGGCAAATATGTCGAGATCCGATAAATCTCTCCACAAGTGTGTAATATGGGGCAATCACGTCGAGATTAGGCAAATCTCTCGAAGATCAATCAGACAGGGGCAAAATCACTTCAAGGCTCGTATCGAGGCAGGCCACCTCAAGAGCACGAGAAGTCATCCTCCTCTAAAAGATGGTTAATCAAAAGCACCTCTTCAAGATTCAGTATACTGGGGCAGAGTATTTCAAATCGCTACGAATCATCTCGAGGAAAATTCTTTCATGAACTACGCAATCTGGGGCAGTTACGTCGAGATCCATAAATCTCTCTGAGAGTTTGAATACCCTAGGGCATTTTGAATGTCGGGTTTTTTGTAAAATCCTCTTGAGACGATTTCTCCCTGTGGTCTGAGACAAGTTGGGAGTTCTCTTGTGATATTTGGCATGCAGTTGATCAGCAGAAGCGTGAAGCGCCAAAGTAGTTCCCAGCATGGTGTTTCTCTTCCTCGGCAAGGCGCCAGAGGGTATCGTTCCCCATTGAGGTATTAGAATTGCTAGTCCTCCCCGACAAAAATATCCAAGACGGTATTGTCCTCGGCAAAGTATCCTCCCTAGCGAGAGTCCTAAGGTTTGGTTTCCCCAACCGGAGTTGGATTTGCCTCTCTCCAGCAAGAGTTCAAGTCCTCATACGAGGTAGAGATGGTTTGTTCTTGCCCTCAAAGCAGGTGGGCATCCCCAGCAAGAGGCTCGTTTAACCTCTCGCTCTCAGTAGAGTATTTCTCTTTAATATAGAAGAGCTGGCATCCTCAGCAGAGCGTCGAGAACCTCTCTCTCCCTAGCAAAAGTGTGGAAATTTGTATCCCCCAGTCAGATTGGTTTATTACTCCCTATTTGAGTGCTCAAAAGTCAACCACATCTGACAAGGTGACGTTGCAACTCCAACACGAGACTAGTTTAGTGTCTCTCCTCTGTAGAGATCTATTTTCCCCACAGAGTCTTGATGCCTCTTTTCCTCATCAGGACAAGAAACGTAATTTCGTCAGCAAGGGTATGCTATCACCCCTAGTTGACGAAGGACATTTCCCCAACAGAATTCAGTATGTTACCCCTCCCCAACAGAGTATCTGAATATCCTTCCTCTAGTAAGACATCAGGAAGTTTGATTTCTCCAGTAGAGTCCATGGTCATTGCTATCCCCAAGCAGAAGTGGGTCCCCCAACAAGAAAGTTCTTCCTGGAGGTTGTCATCCCCGCATGAGTTTTGGTTGATTTCAGTCCCCATAGCAAGCGCTTCTTCCCTTAGCAAGAAATATGGTTGATCTCAGTCCCTCAGCAGGTATTTCCTTTCTCAGCGAGAGTTCGTTTGATCTCAACTCCCTAGCAGCCAGGTCAGGAAGTTGTCATTTTTCCAGCGGAGTTCTATGGTTATAGTTATTCCCCAAGCAGACTGGTTCAAATGATGCCTCCCCAGCAAAGTTATCATTTCCTACAGTAACGTCAATAGGTTTGTCAGGTCAAAGCCCAGATTAGGAGATCCAGTTAATTTGTTTTCCTCGGCACAGTTTGTGGTCACGAGGACAATCCAGATTGCCATCCCCAGCGGAGTTACCTTCTTTTCCTCAGCATTTATTTTGCTGAGGGACCTCCTTGCATTTTGCATATAGTAATCATTGCATCCTCAAAACGCGTAGCATTTTCATTCGAGATGGAGCATTACGCCATGGAAAAATTCAAACATATGCATGCGAAGCATAAGCCAGTTTTGGTACTTCGTGCGAGAGCCCAAAATTGTTTCCCTTCTATCATATTGACAAAGCTAGAACGAATGCCTAATTCATTACTCAACAGACATTTCAAAGCAGTACAAAGGTTTCACTACTTTCCTCCTCACCAGAGTCCCTTTTTTCGGTTTGTAGATCTTTTGATCTTACGTTTTAACCGCGTTTTTCAGGAACCATTCCCGATAGGATTCCTTTAGCCGTTCCCGATAGGCACTCTTTGAGTTTTAAACCTAGCCGTTCTCGACAGGCCCATTTACCGTTCCCGACAGGTAAGCCATAGGTTTTCAACTTTAGCCGTTCCCGACAGGCACCCTTTGAGTTTTAAACCTAGCCATTCCCGACAGGCCCATTTACCGTTCCCGACAGGTAAGCCATAGGTTTTCAACTTTAGCCGTTCCCGACAGGCACCCTTTGAGTTTTAAACCTAGCCGTTCCCGACAGGCCCATTTACCATTCCCGATAGGTAAGCCATAGGTTTTCAACTTTAGCCGTTCCCGACATGTGCCCTTTAAGTTTTAAACCTGACCGTTCCCGACAGGCCCATTTACCATTCCCGATAGGTAAGCCATAGGTTTTCAACTTTAGCCGTTCCCGACTGGCGCCCTTTGAGTTACAGACCTAGCCGTTCCCCACTGGCCCATTTACCATTCCCGATAGGTAACCATAGGTTGTAAACTTTAGCCGTTCCCAACAGGCGCACATTGACCGTTCCCGACAGGTTCACTTTGACCGTTCCCGACAGGCTCTCCTTAACCGTTCCCGACAGGCCTTCTATGGATTTCACTTGTTCTGGACTCTTTGTCACATATATCTTCTCCCACAACTGCCGTGTTTGTCACATATCCATTCTTTTTACCCACACAGCGCAAATTTTCTCGGTTATTTTGGTATTCAATCCCTATGTATCCTGAATTCCTGATAGCCATTGCTTTCATCCATTCAGATTCACAGTTGATTGAATAGGGGCAGCTGTAATACCTCAAAATTTGCCCTAACCTTTTTTCAACCTTTTCTAGCTTTTGCTTCACATTCATCTGCATATCCATTAGGTCATACTCATGTTCATTTATTCGCATTTGTATGAGCTCTTAAGGCGTGGGATCAAGGCATCTTTCTTGTGATTTATGGTTTTCCCTATTGCAAGGTGAGACGAAGGTCTGAGCTCTCAACATAGTGAGTATCTCTGTCAGAGTTCATTAAGTATCAAGGCTTCCTTTTGTCAAGATCATCAAGCACCAGGTCTGTCTTCTTCAGGATCTCTCAAGGGTATCGAATGCTACGGATTGGGGTTTTGTCTCATCTCAGGCCGCTATCTTCATCAGTGTATATCTCAGGGAGAATTGAGGTTCTTGATTCATGGTTGAGCTTGTGGACGTTTCATCAATTAAGGGGCATTGAATTAAGGGTTTCATGTCAAGGACATCTTGATGATCATGCTTATTTATGCACTTCATGTCTTATCTCCACCTTTAAGTTTTCTCCAGGAGATCGTTCTCATGGTTATCATGCAAGGGTATGTGTGTATTGGGTTGTAAAGCGTTGGATCGTAGTGCAGGAGATCAAGTTGTGAATTCATATTGTGCTCAAGGCATTGCTCTTCTTCCAAATATTTTTTGCTTATGATACAAGTCGCTTACGGTTGGAATGTTAAAGTATGGATTTTCAGTGAGAATGCACGATGGTTTGCATTAAGAATTGAAGGTTTTGATGGAGTGTTCATTCAAGTAGTTATTTGAGGATGGTGAGTTTGAATTATTCAAGTAAATTGGTTCGAAGTTAGTTGAAACTCAAGGATTTTTGTTCACAAGTGGTTGGTGGTATCTCTCTGCACGAGTTTCTCAATAGCTTTCTACAGATTAGGAGCAGATGGTATAATTTCTATCACCGCGGGACCGGAGGGATTGTTGCTGGTGTTATATTTGGAAATGATGATTTGAGCCGTCACGTTCGTATGGTATTATAACGCATAGCTTTCAATAGAGATTAAGGCGTTCAGTTTGAGAAATTAAGTTTCAAAAGTTATTTGATATATGTGCAAAAAAATTGTATGCTCATCTTTGGATGCATGATAATTTGATTGTAGAAACATTTCACTTTATGAGCATTGCAGGCACAATGTAAAAAGAGTGCCACAGCCACAAATCATTAAAACTCTGAGAGAAATTAATTTTTGAATCAATTAAATAAAATCACAAAAATTCAAAAATTCAAATATTTGAAAAAGGGCACCAAGAACATCTTGGGCTTGCCCGCGTGCTCTGTTTTGCCCAGATTTGCATTTTCTCATCAATCTCACTGAATACTTGATTATATCATGCAATCTACATATCAATCTACTCGTTTTCACCTCACGATCATGTCTATGGTCTTTAATTTCATTTATTTTAAGCATGGAATAAGAAATCAAAGAGAAACCTCAAGAACCCTAAAATTTGCATGAAGGTTCAAAAATTCCATACACGATTCAAACAAAGCAATTGATTGAGGGAAAAAACTCCATGCATGATTATGAACATATGGCCAAATTATTGTGCAGCAAAAAATGCACGGATCATAGAGTTAGAAGAGCTCATGCTTACCTCTTGCAGCTGGTGATCGTGTTTTGTGTTAGAGGTATTACAGCTTGGTTCTAAGGATATGGACAGCTTCCCTAGGTGCTATGGAGTGTGTCTGGGTGCTTGGAATGGTTTGAAACAAGTTGGAACTGAACATGGTATCCCAACTGCAACTTGGTTAAAACCTTGAGCAGCTGGCATGTGATTCTGAGAAATCAGTGTTCCAGATGTTGTTTAAGTGTTTGAATCACTTCTACATGATGTTTATGAGGTGTGTGTGTGATTGGTTTGGTTGGAATAGCTCTCAAACTCAAAACCCGATAGTGACTTGGTTTGGAAGGCAATTTTGAAGTGAAGAAGGAGATTTTGAGGAAAGCATATGTTTGATGGCTTTGGTGTACTCAAACTGATCACAAATGAGCTCTATTTATAGTAGACCAAGTTTGTTTTGCAAGGAATAGTGAATGGCAACTACTGCATAGGTTTGGCCAATGTTGATCAATGAGAATCCAAGTCTCCTCTAGCCATTGACTAGAGGTTAGGGCACAGGCTGCTGGATCCCTTGGTCTTGGATAAGTCTTGACTGAATTCAGTTGGAAATGGCCCAATCCATGCCACCTTGGTGCATCCATTGAATGCTCCAAAACAAAATTGTAGTCTTTTCCCCTCTTTAGGGATTTCTAGGTTTGGCATGCTATTTTTAGTTCCAAGGACTTGGGAGGCTTGAGATCAGAGTTGGTTCCTCCTTGGTCTCCCCTTTAGGTGGTCAGATGGATAAGTGTGTTTGTCATTTGCACAAATTTGGAAAATCGAGCAAAATGCACAAATCTGCCTTGCTTTGACAGTTTTCAGCAAGGCATGCTGCCATTGTCATATCTCATGGCTCAAGTGGAATTTGATGGAGTTCTTGGCCATTTTGGAAAGCCCTCATATGATACAACAACTGTTTGATCATAATTGGTTTTGATACTGTTGGAAAAAAGTGACATTTTCACCTTTTGTGATTTTGATCATTGCATAACTTAAAATCCATGAGGAATAGGAATGAGTTATGTTTGAAGCTTTTGTAGAGTGCCATGAGAGCTACAAATCCAGCTTTGGATGGGGAAAAATGGCCTTGTGGTTTAGGAGTTATGATCCTCTAAAGTTGGTACCCTAGCCACTTTGTTCCATAACTTAGAAAATTTCTAAGTTTTTATGGTTACCCCTTTTACAAGTTATCCCACTTTTCTTGATTTTTCTTGATGAATGATGATTCCAATCACACATTAACATCATTTTATGGTTAAGGAACCATAATTGTGAAAAATCTCAAAAAGTCAAAGTTGACTTTTGTGCACAGTTGACTTTTTGTCAGATGAATTCCAAACTGTGCGATCCTCTATGAAATCAAGTCCTTGACCTAAAGCAAACTTGATGAATTGATTTCATAGGTGTTATAGGGTGTATTAAATCATGTCCCAAGGTTTGGGAGCATGTCTTGGTCAAAAGTCAAAGGCACTATTGATTTTTTCCTCAAAACCCTAATTGTGGTTCTGATGAATTTGAAACTTGTTGCTCAAGCTTCTTGGATCAATCCATTGTTGAAAATGGATCAATGTAGTTTATTAGAGACCCTCAAATCCTCTCTTGAGATCTTGGCTCATGATTTGTATTAAAAGTCAACTTAGGGGTGAATTAGGTCAAGAAACCCTAATTCCTGATTTTTGGTGAATGCATCCCCTGAGGCTAAATTGACTTGATGATTGGGTCCATGAGGTTCCATGGGGTACATTAGGTTATGATTTAAAGCATTGGCTCATGCCTAGAGGAAAATTCCCATCTGGAGGCCCTGGTCGACCAAAACCCTAATTTGATGACACTGGCGATCTTGAGGCTTGATCCACTCAGAATGCTGCAACCTTGTGCTTGATTCTTGCTGTGGGAGTCCTCTTGATCCATTGGGGATGTTTGAGAGGCTAGACAAGTTGAAGATCATGTCATTCCTTGATTGATCCTTTGTCTAAGAACTCTGAGAGGGCTTGAAACCCTAATTTTGATTGTAATGGATGCTCACCCATCTTTGGGGAGACTAATGATGCATAATGATACACACATATTGTGATGATGGTTTGTACAATGATGGGGAGTCTTAGTGGTCAAAATTTGGGGTTTGACAGATGCCCCTATTTATTCTTTTTGGACCCGAAGGTGTGAATGGTGAAGGTATTCGGGCATTCGGGGTGCAAGAGGATTAAATATCGGAATATCCGAAATTTTGATAGCGATTAAGAATGGCAGTTTGCGCATCCTTCTTCTTTTGCTAAGCGATGATGCTTAGAAAAGGTAAACTTCCCCTCGATCCTGGTTTCCTACCAAGGAACTGGTCTTAGTTTCTGAAATGAACTTCCCCTCGATCCTGGTTTCCTACCAAGGAACTGGTCTAAGTTTTTGATTTAAACTTCCCCTCGATCCTGGTTTCCTACCAAGGATCTGGTCTTAGTCTCTGAAATGAACTTCCCCTCGATCCTGGTTTTTTACCAAGGAACTGGTCTAAGTTTTTGATTTAAACTTCCGATCGATCCTGGTTTCCTACCAAGGAACTGGTCTTAGTTTCTGATTTAAACTTCCCATCGATCCTGGTCTCCTACCAAGGAACTGGTCTTAGTTTCTTTTGTAAACTTCCCCTTGATCCTGGTTTCCTACCAAGGAACTGGTCTTAGTTTCTTATATAAACTTCCCCTCGATCCTGGTTTCCTACCAAGGAACTGGTCTTAGTTTCTTTTGTCAATAAACTTCTTGACAAGGGACGCTGTTTGTAGCGGTTTTTCCTCAAACTTCTCGCCAAATTTTCCTGGGGAGATGCCATTTGATGGAAAAAGTTTTGAGGTCAGACTTGCTGGGGGACCCATTTGTCTGACTTGTAGAGGTGTGCAAACTTCTCTGTTGGAGATGCCATTTGTCGACCCTACTAAGGAGAACGAGTCTCTTGAGAGACTGCTTCCAGCTTGGGGATATTACATCATACTTTTCTCGTAGATCTTCTCGGAGAAATGCCATATGATGTGGTCCAATTTTGAGGTGCTGATGACTTTATTAACATCGACTCTCCGGAGAGCAAAATCAATGTGTTGCTGAAAGGCTTTAGTTGTGAAGCTTTCTCTGTGGATTTTCGTTAATTCGGGAAAGCGAAGATATCATCTTCAATGGCGAAGAGTGACATTTCTCGAAAGTTTCTCTGGTCTTCTCAGAGGTTCAAGTTATCAAAGTGGTCAAGGGCCAACTCTAATCCAAAAATAAATTGGAGGAGAGAGATTGTTCAGACGCAACATTTCCTGACGAGGAAAGAACCGACAACTCAATTGTGAAGACTTTTATCACTAGGGGACAAGACCTACTAGAGTGATAGCGATGCAATATGAATATGAATGTAAATCAATAATGCATGATGCATGTATGTATATGCTGACAAAACTGACACGTCATACAGACTAATGGATGAACACGATTGGATACCCGACCATAGTGGGGAGATAAAAAGTATCGTTGGTTCACAATAGCTATTCTGGCTTGCTTAGGAGAAGTAGTCCCTGTGGGGGAACAACCGTTGATCGGGAACAACCGTTGGAGTATTCGCATCTGACATAACTGATCCTTCGTTTAGGCGCACTAGTTTAGAAGGAGTACTTTGATTCAGCACTTTGAAGCTCGATTACTTCTGGCGAAGCGATCGATGTTCTTTCGATGTTCAACAGTCAAAAGAAATTGCCATCTTTATTTTAAAAGAAAAAAAGTTTGACAAGTAAATTCATTTTTGTTTTATTTCAAGAATCATTGATCATGTTAAAATGTCGTTCTGTAAAGCTAAAACAAGTAAGAATTGCAAACAAAAGCACTAGGGCTCAAATTTTATTGATAGGATGGAAATCAGCCAAACGCGTGATTCCATAAAGTATTTACAAAGTTTGAAAATGGCAATTTAAGGGAAAAGGGCTACATTGAAACATAACGACCACTATCCTTCTACCAACTATGAATTCGGGGCATCCTGAGCTTCCGTCGAAGATGACCTTGACTGGAGTTTTCTGATGGATGGCATGACTGCTACTAGGGAATTTGCCCCTGTTGGATGTATTTACTTGCAATTATCCCTAACTTTTTCTTGGATTGTACTTTGATATTTTCAATCCACCGGGATGATTTTTTGATCATGTCTCTAATTTTTTCCTGGACCGCCCTTTCGGGTTTTCAATCCACCGAGACATTTTTTCTTTAATTTAGGCGAAGTATTTCTTGACTACGTCAACATTTGTGGGGTAGGAAAATTCCTCTCCGCCCATGGTTGCAAGTCTCAAGGCACCGCCTGAGAAAGCTTTCTTGACCACGTATGGGCCATCATAATTCGGAGTCCATTTGCCCTGGGAATCAGTGAGAATTGATTGTATCTTTTTTAGCACAAGGTCTCCTTTCCTGAAGATGCGAGGTCAAACCTTTTTGTCAATCGCCTTCTTCATTCTTTGATGATACAACTGACCATGGCATAGTGTCGTTATTCACTTCTCCTCGATCAGTTTTAATTCGTCGTGTCGACTTTGGCACCATTCAGCTTTTGTTAGCTTAGCTTCCATCAATACCCAGATCGATGGGATCTCTACCTCGATGGGGAGCACTGCCTCCATGCCATATACTAGAGAGAAAGGGGTTGCCCCTGTTGAAGTGCGGACATATGTGTGATAACCATGAAAAGCATAGGGCAGCATCTCGTGCCAGTCTTTGTAGGTTACAACCATCTTCTGAACAATCTTCTTGATGTTCTTGTTAGCCGCCTCTACCGCTCCGTTCATCTTGGGTCGGTAGGTAGATGAGTTATGGTGTTCGATCTTGAACTCATCACACAACTCCTTCATCATTTTATTGTTCAATTTAGATCCATTATCAGTAATGATCTGGCTCGAAACACCATAACGGAAAATGATATTGTTTTTGATAAATCGGACTACCACTTGTCGAGTTACATTAGCGTATGACGCTGCTTCGACCCATTTGGTGAAGTAGTCAATGGCTACCAGGATGAACCGATGTCCGTTCGAAGCTTTGGGTTCAATCATGCCAATCATGTCGATTCCCCATATGGAAAAAGGCCATGGGGAAGAGAGAACTTTGAGATGTGTAGGCGGTACATGGATCTTGTCTGAGTATATTTGACACTTGTGACACCTTCTCATGTACTTGTAGCAGTCAGATTCCATGGTCAACCAGTAGTACCCTGCTCTTAGAATTTTTCTCGCCATTGTGTGTCCATTGGCATGAGTGCCAAAGGATCCTTCATGAATTTCTTTTATCAGCATATTTGCTTCTGGTCTGTCTACGCATCAGAGCAAGACCATTCAAAATTTCTCTTATAGAGTGTATCATCGCTCAGGAAGAAACTGCCTGCCAGCCTTTTGAGGGTCTTTATGTCCTTTCTGGATGCCCCAGGTGGGTACTCTTGTTTCTGAAGGAAGCATTTGATATCGTGATACCAAGGTTTGTCATCTATGACTACTTCAATCGTGAAGATGTAAGCGGGCCTTTCAAGGCGCATTATATTGATCTTGGGTAAGTCGTTCCATTGACCTACACTAATCATGGAAGAGAGAGTGGCTAATGCATCAGCCATGTGGTTCTCATCACGAGGGATGTGATGAAACTCGATTCTGTTGAAGAAAGTTAACAACCTTCTTGCATAATCTTTGTAAGGAATCAATCCTGATTGGTATGTGTTCCAATCTCCTTTGATCTGATTGACGACCAAAGCTGAGTCGCCATATACATCCAAGTTCTTGATCCTCAAATCAATCGCTTCTTCGAGACCCATAATACAAGCTTCGTATTCGACCTCGTTGTTTGTGCACTTGAATGTAAGTCTGGTAGTGAAAGGAATGTGGGTACCCTGAGGTGTTATGATGATGGCCCCAATTTCGTTTCCATAATGATTGACAGCTCCGTCAAATATAAGTCCCCATTGGGAACCTGGTTCTGGCCCTTCACTAGGTAGTGGTTCATCACAATCTTTCATTTTTAAATACATGACATCTTCGTCTGGGAAGTGAAACCCGATTGATTCCTGATCGTCAATCGGTTGATGAGCCAAATGATCGACTAAAATACTCCCTTTAACGGCTTTCTGAGCGTGGTACTCGATGTCGTATTCTGATAACAACATCTACCAACGGGCAATTCTTCCCGTGAGAGCAGGTTTTTCAAAGTTATACTTTATTGGATCCATTTCTGAGATCAACCAAGTAGTGTGATGAATCATGTACTAGCGAAGACGTTTGGTTGCCCAAGCCAAAGCGCAACAAGTTTTCTCAAGCATACTGTACCGAGTCTCGTAGTCGGTGAATTTCTTGCTCAAATAGTAGATGGCAGACTCTTTTCTTTTTGTTTCGTCCTGTTGGCCAAGCACACAGCCCATTGAGTCCTCTAGGACTGTGAGGTAGATGATCAGTGGTCTTCCTTCCACTGGAGGTGATAGAATCGGTGGGTTCAACAGGTATTCCTTAATACTGTCGAAGGCAGTTTGGCAGTCCTCTGTCCAAACGTAGTCCTGATTCTTTTTAAGTAATTTGAAAATTGGCGCACATGTCGCGGTCATGAGGAATATGAATCTGGAGATGTAGTTCAAACGTCCTAGGAATCCTCTGACTTATTTTTCAGTTTTCGGAGAAGGCATTTCTTAAATGGCCTTGACCTTGTCAGGATCAACCTCAATTCCTTTTTGGCTGACGATGAACCCTAAAAGTTTCCCTGAACGGACACCGAAGGTGCACTTATTGGGATTCAAGCGGAGTTTGTACATTCTCAACCGCTCGAGTAGTTTTGACAGGTGGGTCACATGCTCCTCTTCTGTTTTAGATTTTGCAATCATGTCATCGACATATACCTCGATCTCCTTGTGTATCATGTCATGAAATAGCGTAGTCATGGCCCTTTGATAGGTTGCCCCGACGTTCTTCAAACCGAACAGGATTACCTTGTAACAAAAGGTACCCCAAGGGGTAATGAACGAAGTTTTCTCCATGTCTTTTGGCGCCAGTTTGATTTGATTATAGCCCGAGAATCCATCCAAGAAGGAGAAAACTTTGAACTTTGTTGTACTGTCAACCAGTATGTCAATGTGTGGTAAAGGAAAGTCGTCCTTTGGACTAGCCTTGTTCAGATCTCTGTAATCGACACACATTCTGACTTTTCCATCCTTTTTTGGAACGGGTACAATATTGGCTAACCATTGAGGATACTCTGACGTGGAGAGGAAACCCGCGTCAATCTGTTTCTGTACTTCCTCATTGATTTTGATGGCCATGTCCGGGTGAGTCCGTCTCAACCTCTGTTCTACTGCGGACATTTCGATTATAACGGTAAGTGATGTTCCATGATGCTGGTATCCAACCCTGATATGTCATAGTAGGACCAAGCAAACATATCGGGAAATTCTCTGAGAAGCTTTGTCAAACTCTCTTTGGCAGTTGGACTGAGCAGTGCCCCAATCTTGACCTCCTTTCTCTCTTCCTCTGAGCCCAAGTTGACCGTTTCCAACGGCTCTCTGTGAGGTTCAATGAACCTTTCCTCTTGTCTGAGTAATCGGGAGATCTCTTCTGGAATTTCGTCGTCATCTTCTTCTTCAGCCTCAAATACCGAGAATTCAAAGTTGGGAGAAGACATTGGATCGAATGTTTCAATAGGGTTTAAAACAAGCAATCTGCATGACGTGATGATTTGTGTTTAGAAGAGATAGAGAAAATGCAAGTGTGTGCAGTGTATTTTTTTAAAAAAAATTGCTTATTTTTATTATTGAGTTATTTTTTATGATTACCATTTTCTGAAAAAAGCAAAAAGAGAAAACAATAATTAATGCGGAGATTACAGAACGACGTTATTTTATTTATGAACAAGTTGATTCTTGAAACTACAGCTCTATAAAACAAAACTTTGTTGCTTTGGGCGAAGCGAAGAGGGAAATTTACAGAAAGTGAGCCCTATCAAAACATCCATTTCACCTAGGCAGGGTGAAAGGTTAAAGACGACAATTACTTTGACTTATGAACAATCTTCGGAACATCGACAGCAACCCATTGGCGGCGAACTCCTCGGTGAATCACAAAGTCTGGTACCTTCCTTGGTTTGTCTTCAGAAATAACGCTGATTTTTGGCGAAGCAGGATCATTGGAATCTGTCTCCCAGGCAGAGTTGTCGTAGGATGATTCCTCAGTTATATTTTGCATAGTATTTGTGCTCTCAGGTATATCTCCCCATCCAGTTAGCTGGATATCTTCAAACCTGATACGAGAGCTTTTAGGAGCGGTGTACTTGACCATGAAGTCAAATTTTCCACTTGGTTGTCCTAAGGTATCCCACACTTCTTTGGAACTGGAGGAGTCATCTCTTTCGATGACGTTGACCTCGGGAAAAGCATAGTTGATGAATTCTAGTCCGGAGAACTTTGCAAATTCATCGTCGTGCTGGATAGGTTCTGAATACCCTGAGTGTTGATCCCATGACATTGTGGGGACACAGGTATTCTTTTCAATGATGTTCAGCTGATTTTCATTGTTCGGCTGATTTTCTTGCCCCAAGTCTCCTAGGTACGGCTACCAGACAGGCAGGTCATCCATTGGGCCGTAATAGTCGTGGTCAAAGTTGTCCTTCATCAGAGTGTCTTCCTCTAATGAGTTTGGTGGAGCACGACATCCTTCAGGATCACAATCTCCGTATATCATTTTGACGTCTGACCTGGGTATAAATCTCAGACTCTGCGCGGGATAGCAAAATGGCGCAGGCACCTCTTCCTGAGACATATAACCGTCTTTGTTGAGATAAGACTTCCATTCCTCCTCCGTATCGGAGGGATCTCCCTCGTTGATAATATGGACTGTTTGAGGCACTGGATGAAGGAAACTTCCACTGTGGAAGAAGTCCTGAATGGGATGAAGAATTTTATCATTAGCAGCAGTCTGGGTACAGGTTGTGGAAAAACCAAGACCCTTCTTTGTTTTATTATCAGTAGGAATGACAAGTTATCCCCATCCTCTTGCATTGTTATTCTCGATCACTTCGAGAGCATCTCTGTATGAGGAAATCGAGGTTCCCTTCTCTGACTGATTCTCCGTATTTACCGAAAGTGCTCGGAACTGAGTTCCAACAATCTCCTCGGGTTCTATACAAGTAGATAATGACAAGTTACTCACGATCAAGGCTTTCTCCCCACAGACCGTGACGAGTTGATTGTTCTTGACGAACTTCAATTTCTGGTGAAGTGTTGAAGTG
The DNA here is from genome assembly GCA_022829125.1 of Lathyrus tuberosus. NCBI lineage: Eukaryota > Viridiplantae > Streptophyta > Magnoliopsida > Fabales > Fabaceae > Lathyrus > Lathyrus tuberosus. Next base: position 3,859,816 of record JALAZF010000517.1, read on the forward strand.
ACTGCCCCAGCCTGGTGTATCCAAGGTCTTCCTAATAAGCAACTGTATGTTGCCCGGATGTCCATGACTTGGAAAGTGATTAGGAAAGTGTGAGGACCAATAGTTATGGGAAGGTCGACTTTGCCGATAACTGCTTTCAGAGACCCGTCAAATGCTTTGACGATGACGTCACTGCCCCTCATCGGGGGTCCTTTGAATGATAGTCGCATTAAAGTGGACTTTGACATAATGTTGATGGCCGATCCTGTGTCTACCAGTACACTGTCTAAAGCATCGTCCTGGAAGTTAATTGTGATATTGAGCGCCATGTTGTGGCTTTTGCCCTCCTCTGGCAAATCCTCATCACTGAATCCTAAGTTGTTGCAGGAAGTGATGTTAGAGATGATGCTATCGAACTGTCGTATTGACACATCCTGTTCCACGAAGGCCTGGTCTAAGACTTTCTGTAGAGCCTCTCTATGGGATTCGGAACTGAGTTAAAGCGATAACACTGAGATCTTTGAAGGAGTTTGTAACAGTTGATTAACAATGTTGTATTCACTCCTTTGGATGAGCTTCAGTATCTCATCATCGTTCTTTGAAAAGTCGGGATTACTGGATTGACCGACTGGTGGATTAGGAGCTTCTGTCAGAAGTTCCTTTTCTTTGTTAGGTTCTCCAACTCATCGGTTCAAGATTCGACCGCTCCGTGTTACTCGACTGATGTCTGCAATATTCACGACGGAGGGTAATGGAATTTCCTTTCCATTCTCAATTATTTTTGCACCGTATTTGTAAGGGATCGCCTTAGCTGATTCATACGGTAATGGTCCTGGTAGATAGATAACTACAGGAACCTTCTAATTTTTCTGACTGTCGTAAGTAACTTCAATCAGTTCCTGGCTAAGAACCTTTGATTCGTCCAGTAGAGGGATGATGGTACAAACATCCTTATTCTGTTGATGATCAGAGATTATGACAACGTCTCTGATTTGATCAGCGAAGTAATCCGACGTTCAATTATTTGGCTCGGGACTCAGACACGAGTGAATCTCTTTACGATCCAACTGACCTTGAAGGGCTGCCCGCACAAGGTAGCATCTTGGTTATTTTCCGAGCAGACTCTACAGTGATCATAGTTATGTGGTGGCACCTGGCCACGTCCGCTTTGAATGCAGTGTAACCTCACTAGGTCTATTTTCATAGATCGGACATCCTGACTTTGACGCCGAGTAGGGTTTCCATTAAGCACACTGATTTGTTGCGTGTCGTCATCCAGATAGATTGGAAGCCACCAGTGGTTTAATAAGTGTTGTAAAGTTCTCTAAACAATAGCACACCCTTGGTTACTCTCACAACATCCTTTACAGTTCTGATAATCATGTGAAGTGAGAAAACCGAGTTGGACCTGCCTGGCATGCAACTCCACCAAGCTGGTATTCATCAGACGAATATCAAAGATTTGAATCATGTTGATCTGATAAGGATTTTTATCATAGTAGTCTTGGATCCATCCAAGATCCATCTGACGCTGGAGGGCCTCTTGTACAAAAGAGCCTCCCTGTTTATTTACCGAGCACGTCAGACAGGAATTATAACCGTGTCGCGGCAGATTATGATACTGGCTTTGCCTTGAGTGAATCGCCACCAAGTTGGCATTCATTGCACGGATGCCGTAGTTCTGAATGATGTTGGAATTTGTATAGGTCATGTTGACTCCACGAACTCGATGCTCTTGGATCCACCCGAGATCCATTTGTTCCTGTAGATCTGCTTGCACCATAGAACATCCTTGATTGTTTTTAGAGCAGATATCACACTGGTGATAATTATGAGGTGGCACATGGTCGTATCCGCTCTGTCTACAATGGATCTTAACCAAATTGGCCCTTAATAAGAGTACATCATGAATTTGATAGATGTTGTTAGACTCTCCCTCTATCAAATTGACTGTAGCTTTCTCATCTTGAGGCATTGGGTTTGTTAGAACATTAGGATTCGTATCTTTGAAAGATAAGACCTCGTTCCTAACAAGCTTTTGTACGTTGGATTTGAAACTGAGACAGTTTTCTATGTTGTGCCTTGGTCCTCCTTGATGGTAATGACAAGTCTGATCCGTTTTGAACTAAAAGGGCGGATTTTTTGGTACTTTAAGAGGAGACTTAGTTTGGACATGCCCCTTGACCAGTAATAATGGAAGCAGCTTCGCGTACAACATGGGTATAGGGTCAAACCCTGGTGGTCACATTGTACGGTTGTTGTGTTCTTTCCTAAAGTTGCTGTTGATTAGGTTGGCTCTGAGCAACCTGAGGTTGATATGTAGGAACAGGCGTGGGATTGATAGCAGGAGTTACGGCTGCTACTGGTTGGTAACATCGCCTTTGCTTTTCGAGAGAGATATTCCCAATATCCTCCTCTCTTTTCTTAGGGAGAGCACTACCGCATCGTTTTGTACTACTTGATGATCCAGCGTCTTTAACCAAACGTCCTTCCCGGACCGCTTCCTCAAGACGAACTCCCATGCCCACCATTTCGGTGAAGTCACTGGGCGCACTGGCGACCATTCTGTCATAGTAAAATGAGCTCAAGGTCTTTAAGAAGATCTTGGTCATCTCTTTTTCCTCCATAGGTGGAGAAATATGAGCGGCAATTTCACGCCATCTCTGAGTGTACTCCTTAAAGGTTTCCTTGTCCTTTTGTGACATTGATCTGAGTTGATCTCTGTCTGGTGCCATGTCCAAATTATACTTATACTACTTAACGAAGGTAGCTCCCAGATCTCTGAATGTGCCGATCGTGGCGTGGTTTAAACCCATGTACCATTTTAATGCGGCACCGGTTAAACTATCATAAAAGTAGTGAATCAGTAGCTCCTAGTTCTTTGTCTGAGCTGTCATTCACCGAGCGTACATCACCAAATGGCTCTGAGGGCAAGAGTTACCCTTGTACTTTTCAAAGTTGGGCACTTGGAACTTGTGTGGAACTTTCACATTGGGGACCAAGCAGAGGTCCGCGGCGTCCTTTCCAAATAAATCCTGGCCGCGAAGGGCCTGTAATTCTTTCTGCATCTCCAAGAGTTGTTCCTAGAATTCATTCATTCTGTCGATCATGCTGTCGTTTCCACCAGAGGGTATCTGTGGAATCTGTCCTTCTGGGACAGCGTGTACCATGGGCGGGGGTATAGTCATTATGGCCGAGACTCTCGGTGTCTCCCGAAGTTTATAACCTTCAGGAGTTGTTGTTATGCCCTTGGCATCTTCGCTTTCCCGAAGTTTGTAACCTTCAGGCCCAGCGGTTCCTGCTGCGGTTCCCTGATCCTTAGTGATTGGCGGAACATATCCTTCCGGGATATAGTTGATAGGCATGCCCCAGGGACGATCTTTCGGCATCTTGTACCTAGGATCATACTTTTCCACTATGGGCGTAGATGTGATCTCAGAGATCACAGTCCTTTGTTGTTGCATCTGAGCTTCTGCTAGAGCTTGCATATTGTTATGAAGCTTTCTCAGATCCTCTTTCAGAGTGTCGATCTCTTCTCTTAACTCTCTGTTCTCTTCCTTGAGATCATCCATCTTTTCCTGACGATTGGCCCGAGTATTGTACGAATGAGACAGTTTGACTTTAGAATCGAGACGCAAACTTGAGATTCGTAGGTAAGAAGAATGCGTTTATGTGAGAATGATGAATACAATGATTATTAATTATTTATTTTTATTCAAAGTAAACTTCGACAATTGGATTGCAAATATCAAACTGTGGGGAAACCCCATTTTATTGAATTCAAAGGATTGCGGAAATGGAAATACAGTAGATTACAAAGTGCTGAAAAAGGAAATCTAAACTAATGGATCCTGAGTCCTCTCTGAAGAGAGCTCAGGTGCTGGTTCTGGTACTTTCCTTTTCTTTGACCAGGGCTCTTGGGCCATTGTCGGGTTGTCATTCCTTTGCCAAGTGAAAGGAGCGAGCAAATTCCTTTGGTCATCCTGATTTTCTACAGCATGCTGCTCTAAAATCTCAATCAGAGCATCTTTTTCTCTTAACAGTTGCTGTATTTTCTTGCACTCCACATTGAGAATACGGTACTTGTTCCTCCAAGACCTTTTCTCCTGCTGAACTTTGCTGAGAGTAACCTGAAGTTTTTCCGTCTCAGACATGAAATAAAGGGCAGAGTCCCTTAATGGAAGAACTTCCTGGCGAGGGTAAGGCATCCTCAGCTTGAGAGCTCTAGTTTGTACCCAGTGGAGATAAGGCTTCATCGAGACACAGTCTGGTTTTCCTAGAGACTCTCTTCCTTTCCTATGAACGTGTTTCCAAGTGTGCACTATTTTCGTCTTCCCTGTCATTTTCTCCTTCCTTGAAGAAAAGACCTTCCAGATGAGCATTGCGCGGGACATGCCTCATTGGGTATCCAAATTGACGACGAACTAACACTGGATGATAGTTGATTCCCCCCTTAGTTCCTATAAGGGGTACATTTGGGAAATTTCCACAACGATCAATGATTCTGATCCCGTCGTAGATTCGATTGTACCAATCGAGGTCAGATTTGGTAAGAGACATGATTCTCTGAGACCAACATAAAGTATTCTTTTGATCCCAAAATGCAGCAGACTTGGGAAAATAGGAAGCAAACCATTTGTATAGCATGGGTACACAGCATATGATCATTCCTCCGCTGTATAAATTCCTTAAGTGTGCCGAATGATACGCATCTGCGAGTAAGGTTGGTACGGGGTTTCCGATCAGGAAAATCTTAATGGCGTTGATATCTACAAAGTTATCGATGTTGGGAAACAAAAATAACCCGTAGGTGAGCAAAACAAAGATGCTCTCGAATGCAGCCACGTTCCCTATACTAGCAAAGTATATAGCCTTCTTTATCAAGAATTGGGCTGGAAAACCCTGGATGCCACCCTTAGTGGTTATGTGAGTCCTGACTTCTGACTCGTCCAAATAAATTGCTCTTGTAATGGTTTGATCCTTTGGAATTTCTTCTAGTCCAAAAAAGGGAGCTTGATCAGTAATATATAAATTAGTTAGGTGAGAATACTCCTCCAGCGTTGGTGCAAGCGGATAATCCGGAAATGTGAAACAGTGATAGACCGGATCATAGAACTGGATTAGTGTGGACAGGATTCCTTCAATTACGTTGGACCCTTAACAAGGACATCAGTCCTCCATACTTGGCTCTGATAGCCTCGTGGTTGGTGATCATTCTCGCCAAACCTCTTAAATCCTTTAACTTTGGAACCTTGAAGGTGTACTTATGAGTTTTCCTTCTACCGAAATCCATTAGTGCAATCTCCTTTCTCTGACATTTGCAATCATTGTCTTAGTTTAATTTGAAAAAGAGAGACTAGAAGGGAAGATTTTTTTTGTTTTAATGTTTTTTAAATAAATGCATGAATGCAACACACAAAAACATAGAAAAAACATGGGGTCAAAGGGTCGGTGTCATGAACTCAAGGCTCTACCCCCCCCCCCCCCAAAGGTTTATACTGGTGACTTTTGTACATGTCCGCAAAATCATTGACCCCTCTGGGATAACAACAGCAAGCGGATCGCCAGCGAGCTGATGTATCCTAGAGTGATCTCAGATGAGGGTAGTATTGCGTGACAACTATTTCCGATAGCTTCCGCACTACAAAATGGCTTAAGTCTACTAAAAACCTCAGCTTCTCAGATAACCCAGTCGACCACGTGTTGAAATACAAATAGAGTTAGGGTTTTGTTATCGTTCCACAGAGATTGTTCGGAGATATCGCAGCCATTCTACAGTTGTATACATTTTAAACTTCAAAGTAACAAGGGGTTTTGGTTGTTTTTAATCGGAACGTTTGCATTCAAATTTAAGTAATAGCGGTAAAAAGATTTGTTTTAACGATTTATAAAAAGCATGTCAAGATTAGGGTTCGACAAACCATTTTTGTACGTATATAATCGACAAAGCTAATGAACTCGTTTAGACGGTAAATACAATAACATATCCTCCCAATATGTTTATCTCTAACACATATTGTGAGTTTTACCATTTTGATCCTTTGATGATCTCTCACTCAAAATATCAAAATGACAACATTCAAGTTCAATATTTATGAACATCAACACTCATAACTATCTCTAGCCAATGTGCATTGATGGATGAAAAGCCTAGGTAAAGAGTAAGAACACATTTCTCAATCATGCACCAACACAAAGAATAAACCATAGAAACAAAGTTTTTTATCATACATTCATCATCCAAGAGTTCACAAGCTAGAGTCAATACATATACATGCAAAAGAAAGGTTTATCTACCATCTAACCTTGACATAAAAGGAAAATTAGCTCTCCATTATCATGGGAGCTAAACAAACAAGGAGATGAAGAAGAATATCAAGCATCAATGACGATCTCTCGACGAATGATGCTTCCAATCTTCCAAAACGAGATGCTACAGTGTTCACAATATATTTTGCTCTTAAAAGTATCAAGGATCCCAAGAAAAATACAGAAAAGTCTATTTATAATGGGACAGAGGATCGCAGACCGCGCTAAGCGCGCTGCACCACGCTGAGCGCGGCCTCATTGATTGCCAAACCGATCTCAAAGCGCGCTTAGCGGGCTCAGAACCGCGCTAAGCGGGCTACTCTCTGTAACTTGCTCCATCCCCGCGCTAGGAGCGCTCTTAGCGGGCTCCAAGCATGCTTCAAAAATCATTTTCTTCACAAACTGCTTCTAGGGAGCCTTCCTTGCACCAAGCTTCACCTTTCCATGTAAAAACCTTCAATTAAAACACAAAAGTTAAATAAATAAGTCTAATAATGTAATTAACTATACTACAGTTATTAACTGGAAACAATGGGAAAAAGCATCGATTATCAAATAAAGATCACAAAAAGGTGCTAAAAACTTAACTAAATATTAACTAAATTTAGCACCTAACAACTCTCCCCAAATTGTTTCTTTCTTTGTCCTCAAACAAAGGGAAAATAGACTAGAAGCAAGAGGAAAAATGGATAAGCAAACACAAACAAAAATCAATGGTTCAAACCGAATTGATACGCCTGTAAGTAACGCTCAGCTCCAACAGAATAAAAATATGTGTATGAACTAACTTCTAAACATAAATAACAAGCACTCATCATAAGCAAACAAATGTTCAAACGGGAATCACCTAATTTATTCAAATGAGCCAAGCTCAATATATACAAGGGACAAAACACACTCATAAGCAATTGTGCCACATCCAAAACAATTTATGCAATCATCTCACAAATTAAAGAAAACAATGGAAACAAAGATCACAAAAGGACTTTTTATAGATTGTAACTTTGCCGGGGTTAAGAAACAAGGGTCATATGTACACGACCATTGAACAAGAAAGAGTACAATTCATGAAGAGCATTTTCTTTTCTAAACAACCATTCTTGCTCAAACATTCAAATTATTCTCACAATGCATTCTATCTCTTTTTCTTTTGATTTCTACAATTTTCTTTTTCTTTCTCTACTGATTTTCATTTATTTTTCCTTTTATTTCTTTTTCAATCTATTTTTTATTTCAATTGAGAATGCATTGCCCACAATTCCTTCTTCTCTTTTCACAATGAACCAATCTCCCCAACTTCAACAATACTAATACTTAAATAAAAAATGCTCTTCAAAACGGTTAAAGTTCGGGTTCATGCTTCACGAATACAAAATTTTTCGTTTTAGGCTCAAGAGAGGTTTCTAATGATCACACACTCACAAGTTGACTTGAAGTGATTTTTGGAAAAGTGGTTCTACTCATAGTACTTAAAAACTGCCTTGATCATTTCTAAGTTTCCAAAATTTCAAAACCAAAAGTAAGATTAAACATAAAAATTTTGAGTAATGCAACAACCACTTAAATCCCTCAATGATTTGTGAACAATGGAGGAAACTCACATTTGTGGTTATGTCCTAATTGATTCCAATATGAACAAATATGCAAAATGAAGAAAAGCTTGAAAATTATGTACAGCAAAAAGTTCATGTACGTATTAACATTCTACAATGCACAAAACAGAGTACCTTTTGTGCATAAATTCAGAAATTTATCATCACCATCAATGTATGGTGAAGCACATCACTTTTGTACCAAGAAATTAACTTGCTTCATCCATTAAATACCTTAAAATAGAGAACAAACAACAAAAAAAAATTTGTACCAAAAATTATAAACATAGAACATCATCCGCCCAGATGGAAAATTCACTAATAACCAAAAAATATTGTAACAATTATCCAAATTCAACATCCGCCCGGATGGAGAATACAACAATCCTAAACAAAATTAGATAATAATAAAAACATACTAATCATAGAAAAATACAAAATACAAGAAAAAAGACACATCAAACCCATCATCAATAAGAACTAGAGCTAGATGCTCCATCGCCCGCTCCATCATCACCATCGTCATCATCAACGCCTTCCCCATAACCTGCCCCTTCCGGAAAACCATGCTTGCCGTCATGCCATCTCGTATAAGCCATGAGGTCCTCTCGAGATCTCAAAGAATGATCAATATGTGGCTCCCGAATCTGGAGCTGCAGCTGTATCTTCGATTCATGCATGAATAAGAGGGCTCGCTGGTGAGCCTCGTGCATTTCCCAATTGGCATCAACACTTGGACCACGAGCACGCCCTGCAAGGGCAGCAGCAGCTACAGGAACAACATCATCAAAATTAAATGCCTGCAAACAATGACGAGTTATATAATTATCATCCAACATAACTAATTTAACATTCCCATGAGTAGGAAGGGTGACACGCGCCCTATTGCACAAGGCCATGAGAAGTCCAGGATATGTCAAGGTACACACCACCCTATCACCCAACGGTGTAGCACTCATAACTATCCTCTTAAGCTCACTGGAAGTGATCCGTCCTAAGTCCACGGTCTTCTCGTCGTCAAGGATATAAGCAATAAGAGCAGCAGTATCCATAGGAATGGAGGAGGTATGGCTACGTGGCTTAAGGTTGTGCAAAACAACCACCATCACAATTTGCGCTTCTGTAGTCAACACACTCCTCAAAAACTTGAGGGGCGCTCCATTAGAGCTTAGCTGGTATGTCTGCCCCCTCACACATAACATTTCCCTCAACTGCTCGGCATTCCAGCTACGCCGAGCCATCATCCTACCAAAATCACATAATTCATCCTCGGCCAGCTGAAGGTGATTACCGAGGTAAGTATTTATTGCATCCCTTGAGAAATCAATTTCCTTCCCCCTAACCCAAGTTTTAAAGTTGAAAGGCCTACCATCGGAGGGCAGTGCATTTGCGTAAAATTCCCTCACAATGTCCAAGTGGTACTCGGGGTAAGGTGAAGATAACTTGTCCCAGCCTTCCCCAGAAATAAGAGAAGCAGTGCGGCGATAGCTTCCTTCCGGATCAATTAGAATAATTCGGTCCGCCCACACTGTTCTCCTTTCAAGTTGTTGATATCGCTGTTGTTGTTCGAGCCCAAGGAATCTAGTGCTGTCAAACTGACCGGATGGAGGGCGCCTAGGTGGGTTTGATGAAGAACCAACGACTTGTTGCTTCTTACGTCCAGACATCTGAAAAGAAAAACAAAACAGAACAAACACAAAACAGCAACACATGTTAATGAAAATAGTATTAAAATATTTCTAAATCCCTAAACAAATACTAAGAACAACCTAAGGACAGCAAAACATAATTAAGAAAAAGGGAAATTTTTCTGCAAATCTCAGACCACGCTAAGCGCGCAGGAGCGCGCTGAGCGGGCTCTGCGAAATGCAAAAAAAATCCCCTCTGCAACAGATGGTTTCCATGGATTCTCCTACTTCCTAAAAATAGCCCTATTCACAGAGATATGCACAGAGTTACGAATTCACAAAATCAAAACCCTAATTTATACACAAATCCTAATTTCTAAATCGCAATCCCTAAATTCTAAAATTAAAGTCTCTAACCACAGGCAAATTCACTATTCTAGTACCAATAATGGAATTTGACAACACAAAAGAAAACACAATGAACAAGAACATTAAACTTAAAGGTTCAACCCAAAATGGGTTTTGTTCATGAAAAATTAAAAAGAAATTGAAGAACTTACAGGTTGTTGATGAAGATTCTGAGTGAAATTCTGGCCTATATATCAGATGTCCTATCGAGATGTCGAGACACTGATATACGACAACAATGAACAAGTTCAATACAATAGTGTGCAGAAAATGTAAAGAACACCAGAAATTGTTAACCCAGTTCGGATCTAACTATCCTACATCTGGGGGCTACCAAGCCAGGGATGAAATCAATATTCGATAGTATCAATTCACTGATAACCACACCCGGTTCAATCAGCTCACTTAATCACTACCCTTCCTATGACTTCTACCTAAGACTCCCCTAGGTATGAGGCCCTCCTCAAATCCCTCTTCAATCACAACCCGTGACTGGTTCCTTACAAGACAAGTAACAATGGTCGAAACACAAATTCTCAATACTTCACAGCTTATGAGAATTAACACACAACCACTAAATGCTTAAAAGCTTATGAGCAACCTTACACAACTTACACTACAGTCCTTATACTGTTATCATAAGATACCGGTTAGGCTCACAAAATACAAGCACACAACCCTAAAAATACATGTAAGTTCGACACTAAAACTAGGTTTACATCAGTCAATATATAGCAATTAATCTGGACTGAGTTGGGCTTCAAAAACGCAGCAAATAGACTGCTCACAATTCTGCAAAATTAACTCCAACAAAATAGGTCTTCAATCCAAAGTTTCCTATTATGTCTCCATAATTAGAAACAGCAGCAAATCCGAAAACCAACAAATAACCATAATCCAAAAATGCTTTGGATGCCACATAGGATAACCAAATATTCACAGAATATTCAGTAACAAATCATAGTAACAGAATCTGCATTAAAACTGACTTCACAGCGCGATGTCCTATGAGCTGCCATGGAACATCTTCATTCGACATGTTGAAAGCAGTCACTTAGAACATTAAGATTCAACATCTTGCTGCTATAATAGTTTTAGCAAAATAAATGCCAACCACAAAAGCACAGAAATAACACTGAGCAAGAAAATGAAGTAAATGCAGTTAGGGCACTCGAAAATCCAAAGAACTTTTGAAAATTTTTGAAGGAGAAGAGAGAACTTGAGATTTTTTGGTGAGAAAGGGTGAAATGAGGCAGAAACCTCAGAACCCTAACTCATAAAACACACGTTGGGCCGGGTCAGCATTAGTGGGCCCAGAAAAAGTCATTTTTTTTCAAAAATTCGCAGACCGTGCTGAGCGGGCTCAGGACCGCGTTAAGCGCGCTGCCCACTGGAAGTATAGGATCCTTTTTCTTGAAACCGCGCTGTGCGGGCTACTGCGCGCTAAGCGCGCACTGCAAAACACAAACCCCTTCCAGCAGCTCAAATCCAACTTCCAGCAGTTCAAAACATCATTTAGAGCAGTATCAAACATCAACTTTACAAAAACATGATTAAAACAGCAAATGGACTAGAAAACGATAAAAACTTACAAAATTGGGGTGCCTCCCAACGAGCGCTTGTTTAACGTCGGATAAGCTCGACGGTCCAAGACGATCAATGAAGAACGTCGAGGAGAACAGAACAATTGTCGCGATCAAAGTTACCACCAAGGTAGATTTTCAAGCGTTGACCATTTACGGTCCAACAGTCTTTTTTCTCTAAATCTTCAATCACAATCGCTCCACAACTTTTCACCTCTTTCACACGAAATGGTCCTGACTAATTTGATTTTAATTTTCCTGGAAAAATTTTTAACCAGGAATTAAACAGCAGTACCAAATGGCCAACCTGGAAGTCCTTTTGCCGGATCTTCTTGTCGTGATAATTCTTTACTTTTCTTTATACAACCTGTCACACCCTCATTTTCACCCTAACCCTAGCCTTGCATATCAAATCATTTTTATCGTCTATGCATCCCATTAACTCATGTCATACGACATGTGATCAAGAGGTCCTTTGAATCAAGGTTTCTTATTTGTTTTGAGGTTCTTCCATTCAAGTCTGAAGCAAGGGTAGAGTTATAACTCCTCATCAAGATTCATCAGGCTTGTCAGGGCAGGTGCACGTATGCAGCACTGATAGAGGTCCAGTGGTCTTGACCTAATCTTGGTCGGATGAGTTTTGTTTCAAGATCAAGGCCAAGGTGTGTTTCATTCCAGTGGTTGTGTTTGAAGATTCAATGTAGGTTGTCTGTGTGTGGGCCAAGTTATCAGTTTGTGTGTAAGTCAAGTGCTTCATGGTTAACGATTACCAAAGGACCAAATTTGCTTTCCAATCAGGGTTTGGTGCAGTGTATCGAGATTCACGATTTAATTCATAATCTTCTGATTTTAAAAGCATATTCTTGTTCAGTTGGTTCAAAATGAAGATTTCGACTTATTGGTACTCAAGTGGCCAGGATCAAGTGGATTCGTTTGTTATGACTAATCAGTTTAATTCAAGGCAAATCCTCCTTGATTTGATGAATGGCGTTCAAATTTAGTTGTCAAGGTTGTAAGTGTTGTGGAAGCATATGGCAAAACTCATTCCTTACCCATTATTTCACTTTCCTTTTCCATTTTTGACTATCCGTTGTCCATAAACCATTTCTATAGGTCAATAACCATTTTAACTAATTTTGGGATCCATTCAATTTTCATTTTTATTTTCAATTTCAAGATCCGTTCATGTTATTCATTTTAATCCAATATCTTTTCTTTGCAAATTAACAATATTTGTCAAATTCATTTTTATTTTTCATTTCATCTTTTATCATTAAATCCCAAATCATGATACAAAAATCTATCCATTATCCATAAACCATTTTATCATTTTTCTAAATCCATTTCATCCAATCTCATTTTTTCTAATTCCATTTCAAATTCAATTACCCACATCCAATCCACATTTCCAACCCACTTATCCATATCCACTTTCTTTCTAACCATTTTTATAAATAAATTCATAATTCAATAAAAAATCATTAAAAATAATAATAATAAATTCATTTTCTAACAGTCCACAACCTTCCAAATTTCTTTATTACAAGCAATGCTAAAAATGTGAAAAGTGCAGATCTGCACTCCTGCGCCCCAACCTGCACAAATATCGTACATCATGCTCCACATCCACATATCACCTCTGCTTCATTTCCTTACACCAACAATGACTACACACTTAATTCTGCATAAATCTGCTACAACAAGCAACAACAATACATCACAACCTGAATTAGAAAATGATGTCTCATAAGACAACAGGACAAGAATTCAAAAAAGTGGAAAAAAACAAGTTTTGTTGGTTTGATTTTAAAAGAAGAAACAGACTTACAAAAGAGGGGGGGGGGTCGAAGAAAAATATATAACTTTTCAGAACTCTTCCACCATAAGGCTCACCCAATTCACCATTGATTCTTATTTTGGTTTCAAAAGTTAATTCACAAAACTCACATCCTGAATATTTGCTGGACAACCGTGTCGGTTTAACATACCACCTCCGCAGCATCCTCTTTTCTATCTCCAACCAAACATCATCGCCATGAAAACTCCATTACCAAACACACAATCCTGCGACAAACACTGAAACAACCTACCAACTCCTTCAATCTCCTCACCACAACGCATAAACCTATAGTAACAACCACAACCAAATCAAATCACAAACCCAGATCAGAATAACAGAAGAAGAAGAAGAATAGAACCTCAGAACCAGAATAGAAGAGGAATTGCTAACTCGAAGCGCATCAAATTAATATGAGATGAAGAAGAGAGTCGAACCTGAAACGAGTACGAATCAAAACAGAGTCGGGAGATTGAACGATATTGGACCGGCAAAGCAGATCGGGAAGCAAAACGGAAAAGGTTGGAGAGAAATTCCATCGTGTTTGGTCTTTTTTTTTGTTTTCTCAATCTGATGTGTGTTGTTTCTCAAATAGTGTTGTGATAATGTTGTTGATTCCACCCTTGTCCCTCTTCTCCTTTCATTGCTATTTTGTTTTTTTTGAAACCTGATGGATTTAAATGGGCCCTGTTCATCGTCTTCTTCGTATACCTCTACCGGTCTACCCTATCCATTTCATCATCTCTTCATTTCCGCCACGACCCACTACCATCTCGTCGCGATCAACAACATCACCGACTCACCACCATCTCGCCGCAATCAGTCAACAACCTCCCTAAAACCCACAATGTCGCACCACCGCGATAAAGAGAGTGAGAAATCGAGAGGGTATGGTCATGAGAGATGCGAGTTCGGTTGAGAGAAGAGCATTTCAGAGGGTGAAAGGGTACGGATTGAGATTGATGAGAGGTCTCGCTTTGAAGTTTCTTCGTTTCCAGAATGCTACGTATTAGGTTTTTTTTACCCTGTTCTTTCAATAGCTAAACTGGGTACGGGTCAACAGAACCCGACCCATTTTCATGCCTCCATTTTGGGCCTAACCACCCCTGCTCTGCTAGCCCATCGTGTTACCTTTTCTTTTAACTTGTTTTTTCTTAGATTTCATAATTTAAATTTTAGGTTTAGTTAATTTTAATTTTAGGATTAATATTAGGTTTAGTTAATCTTAATCTTAGGATTAATATTAGGTTTAGTTTTTATTCTAATTTTAGGATTATAGATTTTGATTTTAACCTTTAATAATAATAATGAAAATAACCAAAATGATAAATATTAAAAAAAAACAAAAATATTTTTTTTTCTAGAATTTAATTAGGTTTTGGTTAATTTCAAGTTATTTATTATTTAGATTTTATGTCTTGATTTACTCTTCAATCCTATTTTATTTTCATTTCGGTTTCTAATTCACTTCTCATTTGCATTCTCTTCTTGAGTCAAAAACCTTGGTCTTGTACCAAGTGCATTTTCAAAACTTCTTTTTCTTAATAAATTTAGATGGTCGTGGAGTGGTTAGGCGAAGGCCTTCTCCTATCCCGAGTGCTTGACATTACCTTTAGGGTTCACTGTCGTAAAGCACTTACCATCTAAAACCAAAAACACTTTTAATAAGAGAATAAAGTTCTCTTTGTATTGAATTAAAGAGAGGGGATTGGGTGAAGGCCTCTTCCTCTCCGAGTATTAGGATGCTTACTTTAGAGTGTGTGGTCTCGATACTCGTCTTTCAATACAAAGACATAACTGTATTCGCCACATCATTTTCATAATAAATATTTTGAGATAAAAAATTGGGTACTACCCGAAGGGATTCCTATCCGAGGACTTATTTCGCCCTTAAAATCAACTTTCAACAAATCAAATGTGACATCTTGCCTTGACGGCGAAAATCAACCTTTTCAAAGAGGACATGTTGCGTCCGTTCTACGGCAAACAGGTAACGCATAAGACTCCACGAGCGAGCCGTAAAACACCTACCTGCTAGAACCCGCACGTTAACATCGTCCATAAAAAACACCAACAAATCGTGGTCGGTCGAACTACGATTGCTCTGATTCTTCATTCTTGTCCGAATGTAAGATACGTAGGCACAAGATTGTGATGATCTTGGCGAGCCACCTTCTATCCATCTTCCGTTTTCCACCCCCTTCCATTTTCTTCACCCGTAGTCCTCCGAACTACGTCGACTCTGACTTTCCCATTGCACAAGGGAATACGTAGGCATAGGACCACAAAGTCCTATCGAGTCCCCTTTTCTTCTCCCCGCCTTTTCTTTTGTTTTCTTTCACATTCTTTGGTTCTCACCCTTCTCTTTCCCTCTTAGAACACACTTAGAAAGCAATACCTTTAGCAAACATCCTTACACATAGACAAGCAAATGGTTCCCATCGAGTACGATGGATGTGGAGGGTGCTAATACCTTCCCTCCGCATAACCGGCTTCCGAACCCATAATTTGGTTGCGAGACCATCTTATCCTTCCTTCTTTGGGTTTTCTCGATGTTTTCCCTTCCCCTCATGGGATAAATAAAGTTCGATGGCGACTCTTCTGTTTCTTCCTCTTTTCGGCTCTGGTCGACTATTTTTCGAGTAGCGACACAACCAACTGGAATGATAGGCTGCATTCCGCATTTCTTCAAATTCCTGAAGTTGTATTTTTCTCTTTTCTCCGGCCAAGTTCGTATCAAAATTTAGCAGCTTAAGGGCCCACAGTGCTTTATGCTCCATTTCAACCGGTAAATGGCAGTTTTACCATAAACCATTTGAAATGGAGTTAAGCCAATTGGAGCTTTGTAAGCGGTCCGATATGCCCACAAAGCCTCGTCCAATTTCTGCGACCAATCTTTTCGAGAACTTGACACATTTTTTTCTAAAATCCTTTTCACTTCACGGTTCGACACCTCAGCTTGACTGTTCACCTGTTGGTGGTAAGGGGTCGCCACTTTATGCGATACACCATAATGTTTTAAAACACTTTCAAGAGATGCATTGCAAAAGTGTGACCTGCCATCACTAATAAGAACCCGAGGAGTGACAAAATGGGAAAAGATGTTTTTCTTCAAAAATTTTATCACCGTTTTGCCATCAGCCTTAGGTGAAGCAATCGCTTCAACCCACTTCGACACGTAGTCAACCGCCACCAATATGTACTCATTTCCAAAAGAGGGTGGAAATGGACCAACAAAATCAATTCCCCAACAATCGAAAATTTCAACTTCTTGTATATTTTGAAGGGGCATTTCATCTCTTTTTCCATTTCCCCCACTTCTTTGACAAGTGTCACAACTTTGCGCATGGAGATTTGCGTCTTTAAAAAGAGTAGGCCAATAGAAGCCTGATTGTAAGACTTTCGTGGCCGTCCTCGAACCATTGAAATGGCCGTCATAAGGCGAGTTGTGACAATGCCAAAGAATGCTTTGAGCTTCTTCACTCGTGACACACCTTCTCAAAAGGTTGTCACCTCCTAATTTGAACAAATACGGGTCATCCCACACATAGTAATTTGCATCCGACAGGAACTTCCTTTTTTGGTTCCAAGTTAGGTCTTGGGGCACCCAACCGGATGCTTTGTGGTTAGAAATATCCGCAAACCAAGGCCTAACTTGAACTTTAAACAATTTTTCATCGGGAAATTCCTCTCGGATTTCCTTTTCAGCTGTGGTAACCTCAACATTGACAAGGCGAGACAAGTGATCTGCCACCGAATTCTCAGATCATTTCTTGTCACGAATTTCTAGATCAAATTCTTGTAACAAGAGGATCCAACGAATAAGCCTTTGTTTTGAATCTGGCTTGGTGAGCAAATACTTAATCGCCGAGTGATCCGTATAAACTACGACTCTATACCCAATCAAATAAGAAAAAAGTTTTTCCAACGCATACACTATTGCAAGCAACTCCTTTTCAGTTGTTGCATAATTAACTTGAGCTTCATTCAAGACTTTGCTCGCATAGTGTATAGCATGAAAAGTTTTTGTTTTTCTTTGACCCAATACCGCACCGACCGCATAATCACTTGCGTCACACATGAGTTCAAAATTAATTTTCCAATCGGGCGCGATGATTATGGGTGCGGTAGTAAAACTTTTCTTTAAATAATTAAAAGCGACCATACAAGACTCATCAAAATCAAAAGACTTATCTTTAATGAGCAAATTACTCAATGGCCTTGCAACTTTGGCGAAGTCCTTGATGAACCTCCGATAGAATCCCGCATGGCCAAGAAAACTTCGGATGCCTTTGACATTTGTTGGAGGAGGCAACTTTTCAATCACTTCAATTTTGGCTTGATCAACCTCAAGACCTTTAGAGGAGACTTTGTGGCCAAGCACAATCCCATCCGTCACCATAAAATTGCACTTCTCCCAATTCAAAACTAAGTTTGTCTCAACACACCGTTCAAGAACGGCCTCCAAATTCCTCAAACAAAGATCAAAAGATGCTCCGAAAACGGAAAAGTCATCCATGAACACCTCCATCGTTTTTTCAATGAGATCAGAGAAAATTTCTTGAACACAACGTTGAAACGTCGCCGATGCGTTGCATAAACCAAAAGGCATCTTACGGTATGCAAAAATCCCAAAAGGACAAGTGAAAGCCGCCTTCTCATGGTCTTCTGGGTCAACCGCAATTTGGTTATAACCGGAGTAACCATCCAAGAAGCAATAGAATTGTTGTCCCGACAATCTTTCCAACATTTGGTCCATAAACGGAAGAGGAAAATGGTCTTTCCTTGTAGCGGTGTTTAGCCTTCTATAATCTATACACATCCTCCAACCCGTTACCGTTCTTGTAGGGACCAACTCATTTTTTTCATTTCGGATCACGGTCATTCTTCCTTTCTTAGGTACAACTTGGACCGGACTTACCCAAGGACTATCGGAAATCGGGTAAATCATGCCGGCATCCAAGAGCTTAACAACTTCTTTTCTCACTACCTCTTTCATTGTTGGATTCAAGCGGCGTTGTGGTTGGGCAACCACCTTGAAATCCTCTTCCATCAAGATACGATGCATGCAATAAGCCGGACTAATTCCTTTTAGATCGGAAAGGACCCAACCTATAGCATCTTGATATTTCTTCAAAACTTGAATTAAACGGTCTTCCTCGTTTTTGGACAAAACGTTACTAATGATAACCGGCTTGTTACCACTGTAACACCCCACTTTTCCCACTTTTGAAATAAGCAAAATAATCAATGAAATAATCAGAGTTTTTACACCAAAATCAAGTAGGATGCCACATTTGTAAAAACAACACCAAAACTCCTTTATTAAATGGAATAAACAGCGGAAATATTTATTCATTTATTTAATTCACGACCATCTGCCAAATACACCAAATATCCCACATAAAATCGTGGTCCACCAAAATAATCATAAGAAAATAAAGATACGTAACAAAAGAATAACAAATAACAAATGACTGAAATCCCCAAAATAATCCCGTGTTACGTATTAGAGCACTCCTATAGACTCGATCAGCAACACCAATATCCAAGGTAGCTATGTACCTGGATTATATGTACTTCCGAAGAAGCACATACACAACAACAACAAAGGGGTGAGAAATCACGTTCAAATATTATAGGTGAATAATTACATGATAAACAGGTAGTCATCACATACTAGCATTATCAATCATCAAACACGGCCTACTGTCCAATATCATCATCAACACTATATAAGAATGTAATGCGACACAACACCATGCATGCGGTACCGACTCATCGGTTCATTTAATCGAACCCAGGATAGATCACATACACCTCTCCTTGGCAATGATTTAACCCCACCATTCTCCACATAGCAGTACGGATGAATCGCATACACTCCTCCTGAGCAACGATCCATCCCACCAATCACCATGAATATGCAAGACTCAGAATGCACAACAAAACATGTATACAACAGAAATATATGTACACGATCCTCCTGATCACACCATACATATCCATAACACTAACGTTACACCATTTACTTCAAATACACCAAATACTAAATTAATTAATTAATTAATTAAAAATTATTAAAATTAATGTTTCCAACACCAATATCTTATTTCTCAGCACCTGGCACCTATTCCCAACCTCTCAAACCAAAGGAAACCGAATCGAACGCGAAAACGGGAAAGAACTCGCGAAACGGTAAAATTCTGCAACTCTGCAGGCCATATGCGTATTGCCCCATGCCATACGCGTATGCCAGCTCCTTCGTCCAACTCGTACGCGTATTGCTCCCTTTGGTACGCGTATTGCCTCAAAATGCCCAATGTCATACGCGTATGCCTTGTGCCGTACGCGTACGGACAAAAACGTTTTATCACTGAATTTTTCCAAATTCCAATACCGTACGCGTATCACCCCCTATTACGCGTACTGCCTACTCTCTTACGCGTATGGCCCATTTTCCTTCACTCCCATACGCGTATGACCTAGCCCCATACGCGTATGGCCAGATCTATTACGTATTTTACCAGAGACCTCCCCATTCTGCAGTCTGCTACGATTTTCACATGTTTTCAACTTCTAATCAGTCCTATAATCGTTTCTACATTGATTTTAGGTCCAATTTTCATCTTCATACTTGCATATAGAATTACTACAGATATTACAAGCCTAAAACCTCAAATCGTTTTCCCCAAATCGAATTCAAAAATGACAGATCTGTAACAAGTGTTTATACAACAGCAACTACAACCAAAATTCATGAAAATATTCATTAATTCATGCATGATTCTCAGAATCACAACCAGCATATTCAACAATCAACAATTCAACAGTTGCATATTAATTTCCTACGGGGTTAAGGACTCCCCGCTACCCGATCATGAAATAAACACCAATATTAAACCTGTTTCTCCCCCTTACCTCGAATTCTTGCTTAATTCCTGTGAAAATTGAAGAAGATTCCTTGCCCTAGAGTTCCCTTGTTCTTCCTCTCCTTATCCTTTTCTCTTTCTATCTCTAAAATTCTGATTATTCTTACTATTACCAATTTTCCACTAATTAAGCTCCATTTACCAAACTACCCTCACTAATCTCATTAACCCAATATTCACTTAATTATACTAGGTCCCATTTACTAAATAATCTTAATAATAATAATAATAACCAAAACAATAATAATACTAATAGTAATAATAATAATATGAAATATACTATTAAAATAATAATAATAATAATATTTCCAAAATACTAATATTACCCCCTACGCACTCAAACACGCACCCAACCAAAGCCAACAATTAAAAATAATGTCGGACATCTAAATAATTAAAATGGGGTGTTACAACTCTCCCCCACTTAAATTATTTTTGTCCTAAAAAATTACCTGATGGAAATAATTCTGGATACGACTGTCGCATCCTGCTTTCCAATTCCCAGGTCACACTGCCTCCTGCAGCACCTCCCTAAGGTACTCTCACCAGAGGTATCTCCTTTCCTCTGAGTTATTTCATCTTACGATCCTCGATCCTCAACGGCATCGTCTCTATGGTAAGATTCTCCCTGATCTGAACTTCGTCCCTCTCAATTACATGAGATGGATCTGAAACATACTTTCGAAGCTGCGACACACGAAACACGTCATGCAAGTTCGAAAGTTCCGGTGGCAACGCCACTCTATAAGCAACTGCACCGACTCTCTGCAAGATTTGATATGGTCCAATAAACTTAGGATCCAACTTCTTAGATTTCAAAGCATGACCTACACCGGTCACTGGGTTAACTCTTAGGAATACGTGATCACCTTCACTGAATTCCAACTCTTTCCTCCGGTTATCATGGTAACTTTTCTGTCTACTCTAAGACGCTTTCATCTTTTCATGGATCATCTGAATTGTCTCAGTAGTCTGTTGCATAATTTCTGGTCCAAACACCACATTCTCGCCTGTTTCGTACCAACACAGAGGCGTTCTACACCTCCTACCATACAAAGCTTCAAAAGGTGCCATTCCGATGCTAGAATGGTGACTGTTATTATACGTGAACTCTATCAATGGCAAATGAGTATCCCACGCACCACATTTCTCCAATACATAGGCTCTCAGCAAATCCTCCAACGACTGAATGGTCCTCTCTAACTGACCATCGGTCTGAGGATGATAAGCTGAACTCAACTTCAACTTAGAACCCAAGGCTTCCTGCAGACTCTTCCAAAATTCTAAAGTAAACCTCGGATCTCTATCCGACACTATGCTTGATGGAACACCATGCAGCTTCACAATTATTCTGATATAAATTTCTGCCAGCTTTGACAACGGGAAACTGATGTTAATTGGTATAAAATGTGCGGATTTCGTAAGTCGATCCACCACTACCCAAATAGTATCAAAGCCCCTCGCTGTATTTGGCAAACCAGTCACAAAATCCATCGGAATACTGTCCCATTTCCACTCAGGAATTTCCAACGGTTGCATCAATCCAGAAGGTTTTTGATGCTCCACTTTTGACTTCTGACATGTCAAACAAGCATAGACAAACTGAGCTACGTCCCTCTTCATACCGGACCACCAAAACAACTTCTTCAAATCATGATACATCTTTGTAGCTCCCGGATGAATACTCAAGCTACTCCAATGACTTTCCTCTAATATTGCCTTTTTCAATTCCTCATTATCCGGCACACAAATTCTGCCCCGGAATCTCAACACACCAACATTATCCACCTTAAAGTCACTATCAGTATCATCCCCTCCCGTAGGCATCAAGTCTACCAACTTCACATCCAGTTTCTGATTCTCCTTAATCACATCCAAAAAGTCATTATTCACTTTCAGCATACCCAATCTGATACTTCCTGGTGTAGTTTCACAAACCATGCTCAAATCTCTGAACTGTTCAATCAATTCCATTTCCTTCACCATTAACGCAGGCATATGGATTGTCTTCTGACTCAGAGCATCTTCCATAACATTAGCTTTACCCGGATGGTAACTCAAATTAAAGTCATAGTCTTTCAAGAATTCTAACCATATTCTCTTCCTCATATTTAATTTCTTCTGATCAAACAAATACTTCAAACTCTTGTGATCACTAAACACTTCAAATCTCGATCCAAACAAATAATGCCTCCAGATTTTTAACACGAACACCACTGCAGCTAATTCAAGATCGTGAGTTGGATAGTTCCTTTCATGCACCCTTAATTGTCTTGAAGCATAAGCCACTACCTTTCCATCTTGCATCAACACACCGCCTAATCCCATCTTAGACGCGTCACAATACACTACGAAAGAATCATTTGGACTTGGCAAAACCAACACTGGCGCCGTAGTCAATCTCTTCTTCAGTTCCTCAAAACTTTCCTCACAAGCAGCATCCCAGACAAAAGCTTGATTCTTCCTGGTCAGCTGAGTCAACGACAACGCCAATTTAGAAAACCCTTCAATGAATCTTTTATAGTAACCTGCCATACCCAAAAAGCTTCTAATCTCCGTTGCGGTCTTCGGAGTTTCCCACTGAAGTACTGCACTTACTTTAGAGGGATCCACTGCTATACCATCACCAGAAATCACATGGCCCAAGAAACTCACGGTCTTCAACCAAAATTCACACTTCGAGAACTTTGCAAACAGATTATTATCCTTCAACACCTGCAATGCGATTCTCAAGTGACCTGCATGCTCTTCGTCAGACTTAGAATAAATCAGTATATCATCAATAAATACCACAATAAACTGATCCAGATACGAATGGAAAATACGATTCATATATTCCATGAATACACCCGGCGCATTAGACACTCCGAAAGGCATCACTGCATATTCGTAATGTCCATAGCGAGTTCTGAAAGCAGTCTTCTGAATATCACCTTCCTTTACTCTAATCTGATGGTAACCCGACCTCAGATCAATTTTGCTGAAAACACGAGCTCCTACCAGCTGATCCATTAAGTCATCAATCCTAGGAAGTGGATACTTATTCTTAATGGTTACTTTATTCAACTGACGGTAATCAATGCACAGACGCATACTACCATCCTTCTTCTTCACCAACAACACTAGAGCTCCCCACGGCGACACACTTGGTCTGATAAACTTCTTATCGAGCAATTCCCTGACCTGAGATTTCAACTCTGCCAACACTGATGCAGACATCCTGTACAGTGCCATAGAGATAGGTCTGGTACCCGGTACAAGATCAATAGCGAACTCCACTTCTCTTGTCGGAGGCAATTCTGTAATGTCATCTAGAAAGACTTCAGGAAATTCATTAACTACCGGCAATTCATTAACTGAAGTCTTGCTTTCAACAGACAACGAGGCAAACACTGCAAACAGCTTCGCTTCATCTTCCAACAACGCCCTCAACTCCTTGCTAGATAGCGAATCTGCTAATGCTTCCTCTTCAAGAGTAAGAAACAGTAACGTCTTCCTGAAGCAATCAATATAAACCCGGTTGAACTCCAACCAGTTCATCCCCAAAATAACATCAAGATTACCTAGTGGCAAACAAATCAAGTCCACTCTGAAATCTCTACCAAACACGGTCAGCGGACACTTCAAACACACCAAAGAAGTAACCATAGAACCAATAGATAGAGTTTCAATCGTCATCCTCTGCTCGAGAGTAGATGGCATAATCCCTAATCTCTTCACACAATCAACAGAAATAAACGAGTGTGTTGCACCCGTGTCAATGATAGCAATCAAAGGAACATCATTAATAAAGCAAGTACCTTTGACGGAACGCTCCTCCTCAGTGAATTGGGCTCCCACCAAGGCAAACACCTTCCCACTAGTCTGAGACGCCTGAGACTTCTTCGGCTTCTCACAGTGAGTGCTGATGTGACCCTTCTCACCACAATTATAACAAGTAGGCATCGTGGCTCTGCAATCAGCTATAACATGACCTGCTTTGCCACACTTGAAACACTTTTTCACCTCCTTCTGACAGTTGTTAGCACGGTGACCCGCGCCACCACATTTGAAGCACTTTAGAGTATCAGCACTTGCTTCCTTCTTCTTTGGCTTCTTTCCCCCATCAGCTTTCTGTTTCCCCTTATCAGCTGGAGCACTGTAAGGAGTTCCTCCAAATCTCTGCTTATTTTTCTTCTCATTCATAACTTTGTAATGAGCAATTCTGGCCCTGTTGTCATTATCATAAATTCTGCTTCTGCTTACCAGCTCTGGATAGTTTCTTATCTTCTGACAAGCAATCCCCAATTTGATCTCGGGATGCATCCCGTTCTCAAACTTCAAACACTTCGAAGTCATAGCTTCTTCAGTATTGTAATGAGCACAATACTGAACCAGCTCCTCAAACTTAGCAGCATACTTAGCCACTGTCTTGTCACCCTGCTTCAGCTCCAAAAATTCCACCTCTTTAGCACTACGGATGTCTTCCGGAAAATACTTTTCCAGAAACTCAGCTTGAAACACAGCCCAAGTAATCTCAGTACCTGCAGCTTCCAATCTTTGTCGACTGTTGTCCCACCAAGCCTCAACCTCTCCTTCCAGCATATGAGTACCAAACCGTACCTTCTGAGCATCACTGCATCCCATGGTCCTGAATATCTTCTCCACAGCCTTCAGCCATTTCTGTGCAGCCTCTGGATTCAAGATACCTCCCTCATATGTAGGCGGCTTGTTGCTCTGAAACTGTGCTAAGTCACGAAACTAAGCACCTCCAACCTGGTTGGCATTCTCTATAGCTTGTGCCATGGCTTGCATAACAGCAGCAAGAGCAGCATCATTCCTTCCTGCCATGCTGGACAACAATCATCACAAGGTTAGAACACACAAACAACTTCTATCCTAAGGACAGACCCGACTCTAACACCTGGCCGGACGGACCGACCTGCTCTGATACCAATTGTAACACCCCACTTTTCCCAGTTTTGAAATAAGCAAAATAATCAATGAAATAATCAGAGTTTTTACACCAAAATCAAGTAGGATGCCACATTTGCAAAAACAACACCAAAACTCCTTTATTAAATGGAATAAACAGCGTAAATATTTATTCATTTATTTAATTCATGGCCATCTGCCAAATACACCATATATCCCACATAAAATCGTGGTCCACCAAAATAATCATAAGAAAATAAAGATACGTAACAAAAGAATAACAAATAACAAATGACTGAAATCCCCAAAATAATCCCGTGTTACGTATCAGAGCACTCCTATAGACTCGATCAGCAACACCAATATCCAAGTTAGCTAAGTACCTGGATTATCTGTACTTCCGAAGAAGCACAGACACAACAACAACAAAGGGGTGAGAAATCACGTTCAAATATTATAGGTGAATAATTACATGATAAACAGGTAGTCATCACATACTAGCATTATCAATCATCAAACACGGCCTACTGCCCAATATCATCATCAACACTATATAAGAATGTAATGCGACACAACACCATGCATGCGGTACCGACTCATCGGTTCATTCAATCGAACCCAAGATAGATCACATACACCTCTCCTTGGCAATGATATATCCCCACCATTCTCCACATAGGAGTACGGATGAATCGCATACACTCCTCCTGAGCAACGATCCATCCCACCAATCACCATGAATATGCAAGACTCAGAATGCACAATAAAACATGTATACAACAGAAATACATGCACACGATCCTCCTGATCACACCATACATATCCATAACACTAACGTTACACCATTTACTTCAAATACACCAAATACTAAATTAATTAATTAATTAATTAAAAATTATTAAAATTAATGTTTCCAACACCAATATCTTATTTCTCAGCACCTGGCACCTATTCCCAACCTCTCAAACCGAAGGAAACCGAATCGAACGCGAAAACGGGAAAGAACTCGCGAAACAGTAAAATTCTGCAACTCTGCAGGCCATACGCGTATTGCCCATGCCAGACGCATATGCCAGCTCCTTCGCCCAACTCGTACGTGTATTGCTCCCTTTGGTACGCGTATTGCCTCACAATGCCCAATGTCATACGCGTATGCCTTGTGCCGTACGCGTACGGACATAAATGTTTTATCACTGAATTTTTCCAAATTCCAATACCGTACGCGTATCACCCCCTATTACGTGTACTGCCTACTCTCTTACGCGTATGGACCCTTTTCCTTCACTCCCATACGCGTATGACCTAGCCCCATACGCGTATGGCCAGATCTATTACACATTTAACCAGAGACCTCCCCATTCTGCAGTCTGCTACGAATTTCACATGTTTTCCACTTCTAATCAGTCCTATAATCGTTTCTACATTGATTTTAGGTCCAATTTTCATCTTCATACTTGCATCTAGAATTACTACAGATATTACAAGCCTAAAACCTCAATTCGTTTTCCCCAAATCGAATTCAAAAATGACAGATCTGTAACAAGTGTTTATACAACAGCAACTACAACCAAAATTCATGAAAATATTCATTAATTCATGCACGATTCTCAGAATCATAACCAGCATATTCAACAATCAACAATTCAACTGTTGCATATCAATTTCCTATGGGGTTAAGGACTCCCCACTACCCGATCAAGATATAAACACCAATATTAAACCCGTTTCTCCCCCTTACCTCGAATTCTTGCTTAATTCCTGTGAAAATTGAAGAAGATTCCTTGCCCTAGAGTTCCCTTGTTCTTCCTCTCCTTAGCCTTTTCTCTTTCTATCTCTAAAATTCTTATTATTCTTACTATTACCATTTTTCCACTAATTAAGCTCCATTTACCAAACTACCCTCACTAATCTCATTAACCCAATATTCACTTAATTATACTAGGTCCTATTTACTAAATAATCTTAATAATAATAATAATAACCAAAACAATAATAATACTAATAGTAATAATAATAATATGAAATATACTATTAAAATAATAATAATAATAATAATATTTCCATAATACTAATATTACCCCCTATGCACTCTAACACGCACCCAACCAAAGCCAACAATTAAAAATAATGTCGGACATCTAAATAATTAAAATGGGGTGCTACAACCACCGTCATCAAGAAACGCATATTTTAAATTGGAAGGCAAGACCTTCAATTCAAGTGGTGACTTCTCATCTTTCACATCCTTCTTTAACTCTTCCGTTTCTACTTCCCACGGTTGCAACTCTTTGAGAGATTCAAGCTCTTTTAAACATTCTTCAAGAGCTCTTTCTTCTTCATCGGAAAATACTTCAAAAGATTCATCAAGAGCCATTTCCAAAGATGATACTATAGGAACATGCCTTGAAACCTCCAAAGTTGCTTCTTCAATTGCATCGATACGAAAGCTATCATGCTTGTCTTGAGAATGTTTCATTGCTTCAAAAAGATCAAAGCAAACTTCTTCGTTTTGAACCCCCACTTTCATTAAACTGTCATCCACATCAATCATCATTCGTGCGGTTTTCATGAAAGGTCGCCCAAGAATTAAAGGCGCATCCTCATCTTCCTCCATATCGATAACAAAAAAATCAACCAGAAAGAAAAACTTGTCAACTTTTACCAAGACATCTTGAGCCAACCCATGAGGATGAGTTGTGGACTTGTCGGCCAATTGTAACGTCATCTGAATTGCTTTCATCTAAATGTTCCCAATCCTCTTTACAATGGACAATGGAATTAGATTAATGCTTGAGCCCAAATCGATTAGGCCTTTGCCAACATAGACATCACCAATGGTTACCGGCAAAGTAACACGCCCCGGGTCAACTTCTTTTTTCGAAAGAGTTCTTTGGATGATGGCACTACAACTTGCGTCAAGGATAATAGTTTTCGGTTCCGAATACCTCTGCTTCTTTGTGAGAATGTCTTTCATAAACTTAGCATATTTTGGCATTTGCTCCAAAACTTCGGCAAAAGGAATGTTAATTTGCAATTGTTTAAAAATAGTCATGAAACGAGCGTAATGCCGTTCATTTTCTTTCTTTGAAGGAGCATGAGGGTATGGTAAATGTTGGATCAGAATAGTGCTCACTACTTCCTTTCCCTTCTTCACTCTCCTATGTCTCTCTTTTTTCTTCACCTCCTCACCATTCTCATTTTCAACTTCAACTATTTCATCATCTTTCTTTTCAACTACACCTTCATTTTCAATTTTATTTTCAACTACTTCCTCATCACTATCCTCCTCCACAAGACCATCAATTTTTTATTCTTCCACCTTTTTCTCATTTTCTTTTTCCAACTCCTTCCCACTTCTAGTAACGATTGCCATGCAATGCTCCTTAGGATTCACTTGAGTATTTGCGGAGAATGAAGGACCCGATTGTTTCTAGGCAAGTTGCTTGGCAAGTTGCCCTACTTGATTTTCTAGATTCTTTATCGCCGCATCACTACTCTTTTGGTTGGCCATAGCCATTTGCATGAATTGAGCCAAAGTCTCTTCCAAATTAGAGTTAGCAACCGGAGGTGGTGGAGGTTGATAAGGATTTTTCCGGCTTGAAGAACCGCCACCATAACCTTGATTATGTTGATAGTTCCCCCTCGGTGGATATCCTTGATTGCCTTGGTAATGTTGTTGAGGATTGTGTTGTTGATAAGGTTGTTGTTGTTGTTGTCTTCCTTGATAGTCTCGTTGATTGTTCATGTAGTTCACTTCTTCAAATCCCGGAGGAAGAATAAATCTGGTGTCATGCTCTCCTTTGCAAAGTTTACAACAAGCAACTTGTTTACTCTTGCTAGGTTCCTTCAATTCCTTAATTTGTTGAGTCAAAAGTTCCACTTGTTGAGATATAAGCTTGTTTTGTGTTAGGATTACATCATTAGTTCCCAATTCAAGTACCTCGGGCTTCTTTTGCGAGTTGTAACAGCTTTGACTTTGAAGATCATTGAGAGCCATTCTATTGATGATATCCGTAGCTTCTTCGGCACTCTTTGATAACAAAGATCCTCCAGAAGTGGCATCCAATAATGTCTTGCAATTTGGTTGGAGACCATTCTTGAAGATGTGAATTTGTGTTAACTCGTCAAACCCGAGGCCTTTGCATTTTTGAAGCATGGATTTGAATCGTTCCCATGCTTCATTCAGAGATTCATTAGTGCCCTGAGAGAACACAGAAATTTCGGTTTTTGACTCCCTAAAACGGTTGTGAGAAAAGAACCGTTCTATAAATTTTTCCTCCAAAACATTCCAATCGGTCATCACAGCGGGTGTTTGTTCAAGATACCAATCCTTAACCTTGCCAAGCAAAGCATGAGGAAATAGTCTCTTTAAAAGAGGTAACTCTTGCGCTTGATCGACTCCGGCCGCTAACGCTATCTCATAAAATTTGGTGAGAAAAGCGAAAGGGTCTTCATGATCCATTCTCGTGAACGTACTTCCATACAATAAGTTAAAAGTTCTAGTTTTCATATCAACTTGCCTTCCTTGATTATTGTTAGCAAACTGAGCGGTGTGACGTGGACTATTCACACATGGTGTGGAAGCGGGTGGTGGTGGTGGTGGATGCTCCATGATTGGCGTGAACTGTGGAATTGGTGGTGGTGTAGAAGTCGAACTTTCTCCTTGTTCTTGCCTTTGTCTAGCTAGTTGCCTCCTCCGTCTAGTTTTGCTATTGAGTCTACGAGCGGTTCTTTCAATCTCGGGATCGAATAGAAGTTGGTCCGCTGGTAGTTGCCCTCGCATAAACAAAGTCTACACACTAAACAAAACAAATCAACAAGCACAAGAAAAAAAATTTAACAAGTCTAAAACTTCACAACTATTGCAATGCTTGCAATATCAATTAACAATCCCCCGCAACGGCGCAAATTTGTTGAAATACAAATAAAGTTAGGGTTTTGTTATCGTTCCACAGAGATAGTTCGGAGATATCGCAGCCGTTCTACAATTGTATACGTTTTAAACTTCAAAGTAACAAGGGGTTTTGGTTGTTTTTAATCGGAGCGTTTGCATTCAAATTTAAGTAATAGCGGTAAAAAGATTTGTTTTAACGATTTATAAAAAGCATGTCAAGATTAGGGTTCGACAAACCATTTTTGTACGTATATAATCGACAAAGCTAATGAACTCGTTTAGACGGTAAATGCAATCACATATCCTCCCAATATGTTTATCTCTAACACATAGTGTGAGTTTTACCATTTTGATCCTTTGATGATCTCCCACTCAAACTATCAAAATGACAACATTCAAGTTCAATATTTATGAACATCAACACTCATAACTATCTCTAGCCAATGTGCATTGATGGATGAAAAGCCTAGGTAAAAAGAGTAAGAACACATTTCTCAATCATGCACCAACACAAAGAATAAACCATAGAAACAAAGTTTTTCATCATACATTCATCATCCAAGAGTTCACAAGCTAGAGTCAATACATATACATGCAAAATAAAGGTTTATCTACCATATAACCTTGACATAAAAGGAAAATTAGCTCTCCATTGTCATGGGAGCTAAACAAACAAGGAGATGAAGAAGAATATCAAGCATCAATGATGATCTCTCGACGAATGATGCTTCCAATCTTCCAAAATGAGATGCTACAGTGTTTACAATATATTTTGCTCTGAAAAGTATCAAGGATCCCAAGAAAAATACATAAAAGTCTATTTATAAGGGGGCAGAGGATCGCAGAGCGCGCTAAGCGCGCTGCACCGCGCTGAGCGCGGCCTCATTGATTGCCAAACCGATCTCAAAGCGCGCTTAGCGGGCTCAGAACCGCGCTAAGCGGGCTACTCTCTGTAACTAGATCCATCCCCGCGCTAGAAGCGCGCTTAGCGGGCTCCAAGCATGCGTCAAAAATCATTTTCTTCACAAACTGCTTCTAGGGAGCCTTCCTTGCACCAAGCTTCACCTTTCCATGTAAAAACCTTCAATTAAAACACAAAAGTTAAATAAATAAGTCTAATAATGTAATTAACTATACTACGGTTATTAACCGGAAATAATGGAAAAAGCATCGATTATCAAATAAAGATCACAAAAAGGTGCTAAAAACTAAACTAAATATTAACACAATTTAGCACCTAACACCACACTACTTTCAACAACCGAAGTCGTATAGGCAATGTATCTGCAAAGGGAGTCTCCACTGAGTTTGATGGTCGATCGGGGGCTCTTAACTGGAATTCACTCCCAGTAAGATTACCTGCATTGCCATCACCTATCTTAGGTGTATACTCAATTTTTCCACATTCGACATCACACGCATTCCCATTAGTAGAAAAATAAACACATATATCAATTAGGAAAAGCAGTATATATATTTGTCTTAATCATCCTAGACCTTTAGTCTTATAATCCTATACAGACAATGACTCCCCAGCAGAGTTGTCATTTCTGTGACATGAATTTAGGGTTTCATCCCTTGGGAAAGCAAGAAAGAATGCCTCCCACTGTGGTTGCCACTCTGCTGTGGCACTTTTTGGTTTCTACCTAAGAGATGGGAAGAGAACAAGATCTCTACGTTGTCCTCAGCGAAGTCGCCATTTTTCTATAGCGCGATGTTTTGCGTGGTTGCGAAGCACTATCGTTTTGGGGTACTACAGTTCGATTCATTTTTTATCCTATTAAAGCTGATGAAGGAAGGGAAATAGATGTCTCCAATTAACCCTGCTTGCAAACTGAGTTTAAACAGATGACTGTTGGTTTACAGATGCTATTAAGATTGTGGGTCTCTCTTAGGTTATTTTGTTAAAAGAAACAGTGTCTAGGCTATTGGTAGGATGTTAGGACTGATGCTTTTCGATTGATGTATGAAGGTACGGGATTTTGGGTTCTTGATTAGTATGCTCGCTAAGATTTTTCCAATCGTATGCCTATGTATTCCCGTTTGATGAAACAGGGAAATCAGAGCGATCGTAGTTCCTCCTATTAGGAGGAAAAGAGGTTGTTTTGGTGTCTTGTTCAAAGCCCAAGACGTGAAGCTAAATGTGGTTTGTATCTTGTTCAAAGCCCAAGATGTGAAGCAGAAGGGTCTATTTGTATCTTGTTTGAAGCCTAAGATGTGAAGCTAAAGGGTTTTGACTTTAGAGAGATTTTGTCATCTCTAAAGGGGGTCTGTTTGTCACAACTGTTGGGTGACTGATTATAAAGGAGAATTACTTTAACTGGGATGTGTGAATCCAGCAATGTCATAATTTCCTCTATAGGGGATTTTTAACCTGAAGGAGAAGACTTTAACTCAGTTTAGAGCAATGCTATCTTTCCTTAGGAATTTCTCATGCTAAAAGAGGGACAGTGGCGTGGATGTAAATAATCCAGAGGCTTGCCGCTTACAGCAATTAGATGAAGGAAAAGGAGTTGTTGATGTTTGTATCCTATGAGTAAGCCACTGATTTTTATGCTAAAAGGTTGATTGACTCAATCGGGGTTTTCCTTATACAAAGCCTAAGAGGAGGCTATTGACCCAACAAGAGGGTGCTTTTATGTGTCTAGTACGAAGCTTGAGAGAGATGCTAAAAGGGTTGACTCAACAAGAGAGTGCTAACAAGTGACTGACTCAACAAGAGAGTGCTTTTATATGTGTCTTGTACGAAGCCCAAGACGAAGGCTAAAAGGTTTTGACTCCACATGAGGGTCTTTTATACTCAACAAGAGAGTGGTTTTGTATCTCGTACGAAGCCCGAGATGGAGGCTGAGAGGGAAGTGACTAAACAAGAGAGTCTTTTATACTCAACAAGAGAGTGATTTGGTATCTCGTACAAATCCCGAGGTGGAGACTAAAATTGGGTTAACTCAATAAGAGAGTCTTTTATACTCAACAAGAGAGTGATTTTTATCTCGTACGAAGCCCGAGATGGAGGCTAAAAGTGCTGGTGACTGTTTCTGTTTATTGACAGGTCCAATATGTTGGATAAAAGAGAAAATCAATTCTTATAAAGGGAACGATTAAAGGTATTGTTGTGCTTTGGGATTGATCAGAGGATCAGGGTTACTTTCTTTTCTTTAAGGAAATGGAAAATCCAAAAGGTATTGAGACTGTCCAAGTCTACTGGTGTTTTGGAGAAATCGATTCTCGGGTAGTGAAATGATATTTGTATGATGCCCAAGAGAAGGCTGGTATGTTAAGGGATGAAGGTCAACCCATTAACTGGTCGGACACTTGTCTCAGAAAGACAGCTCTAGCAAATTGATGACTAGGTTCTGTTCCTATACCTGTAGAGGTCTCTGGGTCCTTGTATTAAGCCCAAGAGAAGGCATGAGAGCTTTTAAGAAGCCGAAGGGTCCTTGTACAACGCCCAAGAGGAGGCGGTGATGCTTTTAAGAAGCCTGTGGGTCCCCAAACCCCGAGAAGTTCAAGACATGCCATTCACCGAGAATAGATCAAGCCAGGAAAGTCCGAGAATTTGGAAGAAACTCAAGAGATGCCATTCATGGAGAAAAGATCATCTCTGGGGAGTAGAGTCTCTTTGACGATTTCAAAGGGTGACAGTCTGAGAAAGGGTTCACTGAGAATGCTGCCTTTCACGTCTCCATATTGTTTAACCCCAAGAGGAGGGAAGACCGTGTCTGGTAATCCTATGGGGATCTAGTTTTTGTTTGTATTTAAGAGTGACCAACAGGGCTTTACCTAGTGCTAGACGTAGTTGCCGGGGAAAACTCTAAATAACTATACTACTATTACACAGTGGATATTTGACAAGTATATAAAAGTTTGTGAAAGAAGACTTACAGTGAGCAGTCCCACAATACAATTATATATATATATGAAAGCGGATAAAGAAAGCGGGTAAACACTTACCGGTTGTAGAGCTTCCATGCTGTTTTGTTAGTTTGTTCAACAAAGAAAGTTTTGATAATAATATTATATTCAAAATCAAAGGAGAGAGTGCTTTGAAAAGATTGTTGGGGCTTACAGCTCAAGGAGAGGCCCAAGGTTTTATCAGTGATTGCATTGTTGTTTTGAAATTGTACAGGGACTTATACAAGTGACTGAGGCCCAAAAAGGTTTTCTGTACAAAGGGATGGGTCTTACACTCTCTCAAGAGGCCCAAAGGTGTTTAAAAAAATAGAATGGGGCTTATAACACGAGGGTAGGCCCAGATGATTTGTTTTTTTTAAAACGGCGATCGCGCCGAGGTTTTTGAAAGCACAGTGGGTCTTATACAATGACTGAGGCCCAAATATTTTGGTTTCAAAAATGGGTTGGGTCTTACACTCTATTAGAGGCCCAATGATTTATTTTTGTACAAGTGGTGGGGCTTACAGCTCAAGGAGAGACCCAGGGTTATTTGTTTTGAAAACGATGATCGCGCCGAGGTTTTTGAAAGCATAGTGGGTCTTATACAATGACTGAGGCCCAAATATTTTGGTTTTAAAATTGGGTTGGGTCTTACACTCTATTAGAGTCCCAATGATTTTGAAAAAGTTTGATGAGGGTTGAATTAATCAAAAACCCTAATTTGTTTTCAAAATGTATTTTAATTGAATAAAAATTCAATTAAAATGATCAAAATTGTTAAACATGTGTGGAAACAAATTGTGATCTTGGATTAATGTTTCAAAAAATTATGTTTCTATCCACAAAATGATTAAAATCACTAAAATTTGAAAAATCAAGAGGGAGAAAATATTTTAAATGTCAAAAAACAATTAATTCTTTACAAAAATATCAAATATATGAAATAAATAATATTTTTGGGATTTTTTGGTAAAATAAAATATTTTAACATTTTTGTGAATTATTAAAAAAAGAACCAACTCAAAATCATTAAAACTCAGAGAGAGATTAACTTTTGAATCAATTAAATAAAATCACAAAAATTCAAATATTCAAATATTTGAAAAAGGGCGGCAAGACCAAGTGCTCTGTTTTGCCCAGATTTTTGTTTTCTCATCAATCTCACTGAATACTTGATTATATCATGCAATCTACATATCAATCTACTCGTTTTCACCTCACGATCATGTCTATGGTCTTTAATTTCATTTATTTTAAGCATGGAATAAGAAATCAAAGAGAAACCTCAAGAACCCTAAAATTTGCATGAAGGTTCAGAAATTCGACACACGATTCAAACAAAGCAATTGATTGAGGGAAAACACTCCATGCATGATTATGAACATATGGCCAAATTATTGTGCAACAAAAAATGCACGGATCATAGAGTTAGAAGAGCTCATGCTTATCTCTTGCAACTGGTGATCGTGTTTTGTGTTAGAGGTGTTACAGCTTGGTTCCAAGGATATGGACAGCTTCCCTAGGTGCTATGGAGTGTGTCTGGGTGCTTGGAATGATTTGAAACAAGTTGGAACTGAAGATGGTATCCCAACTGCAACTTGGTTAAAACCTTGAGCAGCTGGTTGGTGATTCTGAGAAATCAGTGTTCCAGATGTTGTTTAAGTGTTTGGATCACTTCTACATGATGTTTATGAGGGGTGTGTGTGTGATTGGTTTGGTTGGAATAGCTCTCAAACTCAAAACTCGATAGTGACTTACTTTGGAAGGCAATTTTGAAGTGAAGAAGAAGATTTTGAGAAAAGCATCAGTTTGATGGCTTTGGTGTACTCAAACTAATCACAAATGAGCTCTATTTATAGTAGAGCAAGTTTGTTTTGCAAGGAATAGTGAATGGAAACTGCTGCATAGGTTTGGCCAATGTTGATCAATGAGAATCCAAGTCTCCTCTAGCCATTGACTAGAGGTTAGGGCACAGGCTGCTGATTCCCTTGGTCATGGATAAGTCTTGACTGAATTCAGTTGGAAATGGCTCAGTCCATGCCACCTTGGTGCATCCATTGAATGCTCCAAAACAAAATTGGAGTCTTGTCCCCTCTTTAGGGATTTCTAAGTTTGGCATGCTATTTTTAGTTCCAAGGACTTGGGAGGCTTGAGATCAGAGTTGGTTCCTCCTTGGTCTCCCCTTGAGGTGTTCAGATGGATAAGTGTGTTTGTCATTTGCAAATTTGGAAAATCGAGCAAAATGCACAAATCTGCCTTGCTTTGACAGCTTTCAGCAAGGCATGTTGCCATTGTCATATCTCATGGCTCAAGTGGAATTTGATGGAGTTCTTGGCCATTTTTGAAAGCCCTCATATGATACAACAACTGTTTGATCATAATTGGTTTTAATACTTTTTCGATCCAAGTGAAAAATGCCCCTACATTTGGAAAAAAAGTAAGACAGATTCTGACTTAGTGAAAATTTCACCAAGTGTTGGAAAAAAGTGACATTTTCACCTTTTGTGATTTTGATCATTCCATAACTTGAAATCCATGAGGAATTGGAATGAGTTATGTTTGAAGCTTTTGTAGAGTGCCATGAGAGCTACAAATCCAGCTTTGGATGGGGAAAAATGGCCTTGTGGTTTAGGAGTTATGATCCTCTAAAGTTGGTACCCTAGCCACTTTGTTCCATAACTTAGAAAATTTCTAAGTTTTTATGGTTACCCCTTTTATAAGTTATCCCACTTTTCTTGATTTTTCTTGATGAATGATGATTGCAATCACACATTAACATCATTTTAGGGTTAAGGAACCATAATTGTGAAAAATCTCAAAAAGTTAAAGTTGACTTTTGTACACAGTTGACTTTTTGTCAGATGAATTCCAAACTGTGCGATCCTCTATGAAATCAAGTCCTTGACCTAAATCAAACTTGATGGATTGATTTCATGGGTGTTATAGGGTGTATTAAATTATGTCCCAAAGTTTGGGAGCATGTCTTGTCAAAAGTCAAAGGCACTATTGACTTTTTCCTCAAAACCCTAATTGTGGTTCTGATGAATTTGAAACTTGTTGCTCAAGCTTCTTGGATCAATCAATTGTTGAAAATGGATAAATGTAGTTTATTAGAGACCCTCAAATCCTCTCTTGAGGTCTTGGCTCATGATTTGTCCCAAAAGTCAACTTAGGGGTGAATTAGGTCAAGAAACCCTAATTCCTGATTTTTGGTGAATGCATCCCCTGAGGCTAAATTGACTTGATGATTGGGTCCATGAGGTTCCATGGGGTAAATTAGGTTATGCTTTGAAGCATTGGTTCATGCCCAGAGGAAAATTCCCATCTGGAGGCCCTGGTCGACCAAAACCCTAATTTGGTGACACTGGCGATCTTGAGGCTTGATCCACTCAGAATGCTGCAACCTTGTGCTTGATTCTTGCTGTGGGAGTCCTCTTGATCCATTGGGGATGTTTGAGAGGCTAGACAAGTTGAAGATCATGTCATTCCTTGATTGATCCTTTGTCTAAGAACTCTGAGAGGGCTTGAAACCCTAATTTTGATTGTAGTGGATGCTCACCCATCTTTGGGGAGACTAATGAGGCATAATGATACACCCATATTGTGATGATGGTTTACACAATGATGGGGAATCTTAGTGGTCAAAATTTGGGGTATGACAACGTCATAGAAAGTTAGGAAGACCGAAGAAACTTACTCACTTCTTTCACTTGGCAAAGCATCATCGGCCCGACAATGGTTGAAGAGGCCCGATCAAAGAAAAGAAAAATACAGGAACCAGCATCTGAGCTTTCCTCAGAGAGAACTCAGGATCCGTGAGCTTAGACGTTTCCTTCTTACACTTTGTAAAATACTGTACTTTTCCTTGTAAAATACTGCAATCTTTCGAATTCAACAAAAGGGGTCACCCCCCACTGTGTGATATTTGCAATCTAATTGTTAAAGTTTCTTTTGAAAACAAAAACTAAAAAAATATGTCATTGCATATCATTCATCATTCTCACATAACACATTTGTTATCTTTGAGTCTCACGTATATGTCACACTCTAGAGTCAAACTGTCTCATTCGTACAATACTCGGGCAAATCGACAAAAGAAAATGGACGATCTCTAGGAAGAGAACAGAGAGCTGAGAGAAGAAATCAACGCTCTGAAGGAGAGTTTGGAGAAACTCCACCACGAAATGCAAACTCAGGCAGCAGCCCAGGAACAAAAACATCAAAATATTGTGATCTCAGAGATTACAACTACACCCACATTTAAGACACATGATAATCATCCTCGATACAACATGCCTAAAGGTTGCCCCTGGGGCATGCCTTTCAACTTTATACCTGAAGGATATATCCCACAGGTCACTAAAGACCCAGAAGCTGTAGCGGGAACCGCTCGACCTGAGGTTACAAACTTCAAGAAAATGAAGATGCAAGGGTTACGACAGCAACTCCTGAAGGTTACAAACTTCAGGGCACTGAAGCGCCAAGAGTCACCGCTGTAATGTCTATACCACAGTCAGTGGTACACACTGTCCCGAAAGGACAGATTCTGCAAGCCACTTCTGGCAGAAACGAAGAAGTATATGAAAGGATAAATGTGTTCCAGGAATAATTCTTGGAAATGCAAAAGGAACTGCATGCCATTCACGGTCAAGACTTATTCGAAGGACACTGCTAACCTCTGTTTGGTCCCTAATGTAAAGATTCCGCAAAAATTCAAGGTACGTGACTTTGGAAAATACAAAGGCAAATCTTGCCTTCAAAGTCATTTGGTGATGTACGCTCGGAAAATGTCTACCCAGACAGAAAATCAACAGCTACTGATCCATTACTTCCAAGACAGTTTAACTGGTGCCTCAATCAAATGGTACATGGGTTTAAACCGCGCCAAGATCAGTACATTCAGAGATCTCGGGGCAGCCTTCGTTCAGTAGTATAAATACAATTTGGACATGGCACCATATAGGGACCAACTCAGAGCAATGTCACAAAGGGATAAGGAAACTTTCAAAGAATATGCTCAGAGATGGCGTGAAATTGCAGCTCAGATTTGTACCCCTCTTTAGGAAAAGGAGATGACCAAGATTTTCTTGAAAACCTTAAGCTCGTTCTATTACGACCGAATGGTTGCCAGTGTGCCCAATGACTTCACTGAAATGGTGAACATGGGAG
The DNA here is from genome assembly GCA_022829125.1 of Lathyrus tuberosus. Taxonomy (NCBI): domain Eukaryota; kingdom Viridiplantae; phylum Streptophyta; class Magnoliopsida; order Fabales; family Fabaceae; genus Lathyrus; species Lathyrus tuberosus. The sequence goes on from JALAZF010000517.1 coordinate 3,898,955, forward strand.
TACGCCTTGAAAAAGCAGTTCGAGAAGGACGATTAGTCAAAGATGCAGAGCCATCTAGCAGTACTAAGAGATACGGAAGTGCTTTCCAAAAGAAGAAAGAGCAAGATATCATTAATATCTCTCTGGGAAAGCAAAGGCGAAGATATCAACCGATAGCAGCAATAACTCCCGCTATCAACCCGGCACCATCACCGACTTATCAACCTCGGGTTGCTCAGAGCCAACCAAATCAACAACAATATCAACAAAGGCCGCAACAACCTCTTTAGCAGGCTCGTCCACAGTACAATAACAACAATCGTACTACACGACCATCAGGGTTCGACCCTATACCGATGTTGTACGCAGAGTTATTTCTGCTTCTATTGGCCAAGGGGCACGTCCAAACCAGGACTCCTCTTACAGTACCAGAAAATCCACCGTTTTGGTTCAAAGCAGATCAAGCTTGCCCTTACCATCTAGGGGGAACCGGACATAACATTGAGAATTGTCTCAGCTTCAAGTCTAATGTACAGAAGCTTGTCAGGAACGGGGTTTTATCTATCAAAGATACCAATCCAAATGTTCAGACAAACCCATTACCGCAACATGAGAAGACTATAGTGAATTTGATAGAAGAAGAGTCTGTCAACAGCTATCAAATTCACAATGTACTCCTATTGGGAACCAAACTGATAAAGATGCATTGCAAACAGAGTGAGTACGACCATGTGACATCTCACAACTATCATCAGTGTGATATCTACTCCAAGGACAATCAAGGGTGTTCCATAATACAAGCAGCTCTACAAGAACAAATGGATATGGGCTGGATTCAGGATCACAGGATTCAGGAAGTAAACATGGCCCGCACATCCCAACATTGTTCAGAACCACGACATCCGTGCGATGAACGTCAATCTAGTGGCGATGCATTCAGGACAAAGTCAGTATTACAACCTACCGCGGCACGATTATAGTACTTGTTCGATCTGCTCAACAGACAATCAGGGATGCTCTTTTGTACAAGAGGCCCTCCAACGTCAAATGGATCTCCGATGGATCCAAGACTATCGTGAAAGGAATGATCATCAAGTCAATATGGTTCAGATCTTTGGAGTTCGCTTAATGAATACTAGTCTTATGGAGTTATATTCCAAACATGTCAGACTTGGTTTCTTGGCCTCACACGATTATCAAAACTGCGGAGAATGCTCTGAAAATAATCAAGGGCGTATGCTTGTGCTAAGGACTCTTTAGCATCTATTGGACCACTCGTGGCTTCTGATCTACTTGGATGAAGACACACAACAAGTTAGCATGACTGATGGGAATCCTGGTAGACATCAAAGTCGTGATGCCCGCTCAATGGAAACAGGTCTAGTAAAGATGCACTGCATACAAAGTGGGTACGGTCGAGTACCACCTCACAATTATGAACGTTGTAGGGTATGTTCAGAAAATAACCAAGGATGCTATCTCGTATGAGCAGCCCTCCAGTACCAGTTAGACCGAAAGGAGATTCAACCATGTTTGAATTTTGAGACGATAAACATGATACAAGATTACCTCCCGGGTCAAAGCAAAAACACTGTCATAATCTCCAATCATGGAATAACCAAGGACGTTTGTGCCATAATCCCGCTACTCAATAGTAGAAAAGTTTCTAACCAGGAGCTGATTGAGGTGGCCTACGATAGTCAGAAAAACCAAAAAGCCCCTGTGGTTGTCTACTTGCTAGGTCCAATACCGTATAAGTCAGAAAAGGTTATCCTATACAAGTACAGTGCAACGACCGTAAAAGATGGGAAAGAAACTCCATTACTCTCCGTTGTGAACATTGCTGACGTCAGTCGAGTTACTCGGAGTGGTCGGATCTTCAACAGAGGAGTTGGAGAACCTACCAAAGAAAAGGAACCTCAAACAGAAATTCCTAATCAACAAGTCGGTCAATCCAGCAATACAGAACCTGTAAAGAACAACGATAAGATGCTGAAGCTCATCCAGAAAAGCGAGTACAACATTGTGGATCAATTGTTGCAAACTCTGTCTCAAATCTATGTGTTATCTCTCCTGCATAGTTCAGAAGCTCACTGGGAAGCTCTGCAGAAGGTCTTGGAACAGGCCTTTGTAGAACAATATGTTACAGTAGGACAATTTGACAACACCATCTCCAACATCACTTCCTGTTATAATTTAGGATTCAGTGATAAGGAATTGCCGGAAGAGGGTAAGAACCATAATATGGCATTCAACATTACAGTCAACTGCCAAGATGATGCTTTAGCCAGCTTACTGGTAGACACATGATCATCTTTAAATGTTATGCCAAAATAAACTTTGGTACGACCATCGTTTCAAGGAGCTCCGATGAGAGGCAGTGAGATTATCGTCAAAGCCTTTGACAGATCTAGAAAAATAGTTATCGGTGAAGTCGATCTTCCCATAACCATTGGTCCTCACACTTTCCAAGTCACTTTCTAGGTCATGGACATCCGAGAAGCATACAATTGTTTATTAGGAAGACCTTGGATACACGAAGTTAGGGCAGTCACTTCGACACTTCACCAGAAGCTGAAGTTCATCAAGAATGACAAATTAGTCACAGTGTATGGAGAGCAAGCCTTAATCGTGAGAAACTTATCATCATTCGCCTGTGTAGAACCAGAGGAGATTGTTGGAACTCAGTTTCAAGCACTCTCGGTGAGCAATGAGAATCACCAAGAAAGAGGGACGTCGATTTCCTCATATAAAGACGCTCTCAAAGTGATTGGGGGTAATGACATAAAAGGATGAGGACAGATAGCAAATCCTATTGATAACAAAACAAGAAAAGGTCTTGGTTTCTCTCCAACCTGTGCCCAGACTACAAAGAAGGATGAAATTTTTCATCCCATTCAGGATTTCTTCCACAGTGGAGGCTTCCTCCACCCAGTGTCTCAAGAAGTGCACACCATCGACGTGAACGACTCCTCCGATACAGATGAGGAGTGAAAGTCTTATCTTAACGATGAAGATTATATATCTCAGGGAGAGGCGCATACGCCATTCTATTTTCCCAAGCAGAGCCCAAGATATATACCGAGATCAGATGTCAGAATGATTTATGGAGATTGTGACCCCGAAGGTTGTCGTGCCCCGCCCAATTCATTAGAGGAAGACACTCTGATGAAAGACAACTTTGACTACGATTCTTATGATCCATTGGATGATTTACCTATCTGGAAGCCATACATGGAAGACTCGGGGCAAAAGAGTCATCCTGATAATGCCTATCAGCTAAGTAATCTTGAAAAGAATACCCATATTCCCACAGAGTCCTGGAATCATTACTCAGGACATTCCGAAAATGTCCAACACCATGGTGATGAATTTGCAAAGGTCGCAGGACAAGAATTCATTAACTACGCATTTCTTGAGATCAACGTCATTGCGAAAGATGACTCATCCATTCTCACAGAAATGAATCATGTCTAAACTTATGAAAAAGTTAAAGGAAAAAGTGCACGAGGGCACAAAAAGAGAGTGATGAGTTTGATGTTTTTTAAGTCTTTTGAAAAAGGTGTCAATATGCTTATGTAGTTTAGCATTTGTTAAGAAATAAAAAGAAAAGAGTAAAGTCACTTGACAAAGTCAAGGTTTGATTATGAAAGAGGTGAAAGTTTGAAATCAAGAAGATTTTGAAAAAGAGAGAGAGAGTTTTGAAAATTGAAGAATGGGGAGGAGAAGAAGTGACTATCCTAAATCCTAAAGTAAAAGCTAAGGATAAGAATAACCTAACCACACAAGTAAGCTCCAAAGTTTTCGAACCATAATTCCAAAGCAAAGGGAGAAGGTCTTAGTTCTAAGTCCAAGGATCCAAGAATAACATTGAAGTCCAAGGTCTAGGTGCAAAACTCCATGTCCATTGCAAAGGATAGTAACCATAGTCCAAGATTAGAAGCACAAGTTTTTTTAGAGGTTTTGGCCTTTATTAATGTTTTTGGTCCAAGTGGACAAAGAGAAAAAGGCATAAGCATAAACATGTGTCCAACAGACAAAGGAAAAAGTACGGAAGCATAAACATGTGTCCAACGGACAAAGGAAAAATTGCGAAAACATAAACATGATAATAATGGAGCATAAAAGTAAAAGAGAGATAGGGAGCGAGAAGGAATTGTAAAAATAAAAGTTAGAAGTTAGTGATTAGTAGTTAGTTGTTAGAGTAAGTGATCAATAATGATTGAATAGTGTACTTAGGTCAAGGTTAATGAAGACTTGTTAGAAGATTGATAGAATCAAAGCCTCTACAACAACAAGCTTCATAGATTTTGAACCTAATACAAAAGATCAATCAACATTGAGTTGTTTTCCGATGCGGGACATAATGTTGCACTATGTTAAGCAATCGTCGAGTAACTTACGGAGTAATTACCCTACAATGAGGCCGGTCAATAGATCTTTGTGCTAATGCATGCTAGATGAACGATATGTAAATCGTCATCCGAAAGCAATACCGCACGAAAAGAAAAATGGTAACGATCTAGTCTTGATCAAAATTCACCAAAGGAATTCTAAGATCCATAAGACTTTCATCGATCAAAAGAAAAGAGATGTAGATGAAGAGAAAAATGGATCTAACAAGTTATGATCCAAGCAACAAACAACAATGAGAAAGAATTCAAAATAAAATCAAGATAAAAGATATTCATATGATATATTTTTTTATGATTTTTTCCAAGAAATGTTTTAAAACAAAAATTCAAATATTAAATCAAAATCTAACTAAAAAAAATAAAAAAAAAAGAAATTAGAAAGAAAAATTGATTAAAGAAATTAAAAGAAATTAAAAAAAAAAACAAAAAAAAATGAGGGAGGTTTATAAAAAGAATTTGTGGTGGTATTGGAAGTTTCAACGGGCCAAAGCCCAGTACAAAACCAAATACAATATTAAAAAGAAAAAGAAAATGGTCAGAATGAAAAAAATAAAAGAAAAACGTTATCTTCTTCTCCAAATGCAAGGCCGCGCGGAGCTTTCTTTTCCATGGCGGAGGAGCTCGTGATTCATCATTTTTGGATCGATACAACTTGGAATTGAAACAACGACGATCGAAATCCCGTGTAGATTCAAAATATATCACCAATTCTTAACGAAACTTAGGCATAACGGTGAATCTAGGACGCGGAATTTTCGTCGGAAACAGCAAATTACCTTCAAATTCAGGTGAAATTCAATTCTACTTCTCCTCTTCTTCCTTCTGAATCACGGATTCTCTGGGGTTGTTGCGAAATCACGATGTTGTTTGTTGTTAGAATTGGATGTTGATTTGCAGAATTCTTGAAATGTTGTTGTGAAGTTGTTGTTCGTGTTTTGATTGAATTGTGGAATGGAATGAATTTGTGTAGCGCGATTTTTGTGGTCTTGAAGTACTATCGCTCGGGTACTACAGTTCGATTCATTTTTTATCCTATTAAGCTGATTAAGGAAGGGAAATACATGTCTCCAATTAACCCTAATAGCAAACTAAATTTAAACATCTGACTGTTAGTTTACAGATGCTATTAAGATGTGGGCCCCTCTTCGGTTATTTTGTTAAGAACGCAGTGTCTAGACTATTTGTGAGGTTTTTGGTAATGTGTTTAGATTTGATGCTTTTGGGTTGATTTGACGAAGATACTGGATTTTGGGTTTTTTATTAGTATGTTCGCTAAGATTTTTCAATCGTATGCCTACGTATTACCGTTTAACGAAACAAGGAAATCAGAGCGATCATAGTTCCTCCTATTCTATGGGAGGAAAAAGGTTGTTTTGGTGTCTTGTTCAAAGCCCAAGACATGAGCTAAAGGTGTTTTGTATCTTATTTAAAGCCCAAGATGTGAAGCTAAAAGGGTTTTGGAAGAGAGAGAATTTGTCATCTCTAAAGAGGAGTTGTTGATGTTTGTATGCTGTGAGCAAGGCACAAGTTTGATGCTAAAAAGTTGATTGACTCAACCGAGGTTGCCTTATACAAAGCCTAAGAGGAGGCGATTGACCCAACAAGAGGGTGCTCGTACGAAGCCCGAGATATAGGCTAAAAGGGTTGACTCAACAAGAGAGTTTTTTATCTGTCTTATATGAAGCCTAAAACGGAGGCTAAAAAGGTTTGACTCAACAAGAGAGTCTTTTATACTTAACAAGAGAGTGATTTAGTGTATCGTACGAAGCCCGAGATAAAGGTTAAAAGGGGATTGACTCAACAAGAGAGTCTGAAAAGGTTAGCTCCACTGGGGAGAATCATTGTACAAAGCCCAAGAGGAGGCTATCTTACCGCCATGGATTCTGGAGATTCTGAAGCGAGTCCAAGTGTGGGGAACTCTCATGAGAGAGACCGGGTTTCTGCCTATGTTTGAAGGGAACTTGAGAATATCTTTGAGACTCAAGGGTCTTAGACTGTCCAAGTCTAGAGTTTTATCTTTTGTACTATGCCTAAGAGGAAACACGAACATTAAGGGATGAGTATCAACACTACAATGGCCAGAGTTTTGACGCGGGAAAGACTGCTCTAGCAAAGGATGACTAAGTTCTGTCTTATACCTTTAAGAGGTCGTCAGGGTCCTTGTATTAAGCCCAAGAGAAGGCATGAGAACTTCTAAGAAGCCGAAGGGTCCTTGTACAATGCCGAAGAGGAGGCGGGGATGCTTTTAGGAAGCCTGTGGGTCCCCAAACCAAGAGAAGTTCAAGACATGCTATTCACAGAGAATAGATCAAGCCAGGAAAGTTCGAGAATTTGGAAGAAACTCAAGAGATGCTATTCACGGAGAATAGATCAACTCTGGGGAGTAGAGATTCTTTGAAAATTTCTAAGAGTGACAGTCTGAGAAAGGGTTCACCGAGAATGCTGCCTTTCACGTTTCCATATTGTTTAACCCCAAGAGGTGGGAAGACTGTGTCTGGTAATCCTACGGGGGATCTAGTTTTGTTTGTATTTAAGAGTGACCAACAGGCTTTACCTAGTTCTAGACGTAGTTGCCGGGGGAGACTCTAAATAACTATACTAGTATTACACAGTGGATATATGACAAGTATATAAAGGATGTGAAAGAAGACTTATAGTGAAGCAGCCCCACAATACAGTTATATACATATGAAAGCCATAAATGAAAGCGGATAAACACTTACCCGTTGTAGAGCTTCCATGTTGTTTTGTTAATTGTTCAGCAAAGAAAGCTTTGATAACAATATTATATTCAAAATCAAAGGAGAAAGTGCTTTGAAAAGATTGTTGGGGCATACAGCTTAAGGAGAGGCCCAAGTTTTAATAGTGATAACACCGTTGTTTTGAAAACTGTACAGAGGGACTTATACAATATGTGAGGCCCACAAGGTTTTTATGTATAAGGGGGTTGGGTCTTACACTCTTTTAGAGGCCCAAGTGTTTTTGTATCCGTGATGGGGCTTACAACTCAAGGAGAGGCCCAGGGTTATATTTTGAACTGGTGATCGTGCCGAGGTTTTTTTTCTTTTAACACAGAGGGACTTATACAATATGTGAGGCCCAAAATTGTTTTGGTTAAAAGGGGATTGGGTCTTACACTCTATTAGAGGCCCAAGAGTTATTTTTGTACAAGAGATGAGACTTACATCTCAAGGAGAGGCCCAGGGTTATTTGTTTGAAAATGGCGATCGCGCCGAGATTTTTGAAAACGCAGTGGGTCTTATACAATGACTGAGGCCCAAAAATGTTTTGGTTTTCAAATGTGTTGGGTCTTACACTCTATTAGAGGCCCAAGAGTTTTAAAAAGATTTGTGAGGGTGAAAATCAAAGAAACCCTAATTTTGTTTTCCTTAAAAATTAAATATTTAAAGAAAATCAATAAAAATGATAAAAATACCAAATAAGTTTGAATAAACCACTTGTGATTTTTGTTTAAGGTTTGAAAAATGAGGTTTTAATCACAAGATGATTTAGAACTCATTTGGTTTTGATTTTTAAAATAAATATTCACTTTTAAATGTTTAAAAATGAATTTATTCACAAAATTACTAATTATATTGATCAAATAATATAAATTTGATTTTTTGTGGAATAAAATATTTCAACATTTTTGTGATTTTTTGCAAAAAGAACCAATACAAAATAATTAAAATTGAGGGAGTTACTAATTTTTCAAATCATTAAAAATAATATGAAAAACAATAAAAAAGTGAAAAAAAACATTAAAAAGGGGTCTGGGGCGAGGGGGATTCGAACCCCAGACCTCTTGTGTGCAGCATGCAGGCCTTACCACTAGTGTGGTGATACACCCGTGTATCAAACCCCAGCCATAAATATACAAGGCTTGCCTAGTTCTTGGTCTGGCCAAGGCAAGGCAATGCAAGGTTTTTGGTCAGAAACGTGAAGGTCATAACTTCCTCATTTCTCCATGGATGGAGACAAAATTTATATGCATCTGGCCTAGAATTTCACAAGGAATCCAATGGTGGTGGTGGTTTTTCCAGAAACTCAATCCTCCTCAAAACCCGATAGTGGTTTTGAAATAGGCCATAATGTGCATTTTCTGTGCTACCTCTTGGTACTGCCATGAATTACATGATGAATTGGTTCAAACACAACACATATAACATATATAAGAGATCCATGATCAGTGGACCTCAAAGCAAGGCATATTTTAAAGAGTTCAAGTTGTGATGCTTACCTCCCTTGGAGGTTTTTGGGTTATCTGCCAAGTGCTTTGTTCCAGAAATGTTTTGATGCTTTGAACACTCTCAAATGATCCCTTAGAAGCTTTTAGGGTGATTGGAATCATCTGGAAACCTCAGGAATGGAAATTGGCCCTTTCTTGCAAAAGGGGCAAAAGTGGCCAAAATGACAACTCTCTCAAATGATGTTCCAGATGTGTGGAACCATTTGGGATAGTTCCAGGATGATATTTGGAGTGTGTTTGAGGCTTTATCTGGTTTTGAAAGTGATTGAATCAAGACATGGCTTGGAAAATGTAAAAAGGCCCTATTTTGAGCTCTTGAGAGGGGACTTTGTGATTTTGGTGTTACAGGTCACTTGTGAGTGTTTGGATCACTTCTATATGATGTTTATGAGGTGTGTGTCTGATTGGTTTGGTTGGAATTGCTCTCAAACTCAAAACCCGATAGTGACATGCTTTGGAAGGTAAATTTGGAAGTGAGAAGGTGATTTTGAGGAAATCATCTGTTTGATGGCTTTGGTGTACTCAAACTGAGCATAAATGAGCTCTATTTATAGTAGAGCAAGTTTGTTTTGCAAGTAATAGTGAATGGCAACTGCAGCAGAGGTTTAGCCAATGGTTGCATTTTGGAATCTCAAGTCTCCTCTAGCCATTAACTAGAGGTTAGAGCACAGGTTGTTGGTTCCCTAGTTCTTGGATATGTCTTGATTGCATTCAGTTGCAAATGGTTCAGTCCATGCCACCTTGGTCCATCCATTAAATGGTCCAAACCAAAATTGGAGTCTTGTCCCATCTTTAGGGATTTCTAGGTTTGGCATGCTATTTTTAGTTCCAAGGACTTGGGAGGCTTATGGATCAGTGTTTGTCCCTCCTTGGTCCCCCCTGAGGTATTCAGATGGATAGACATGTTTGTCATTTGCACAAATTTGGAAAATCGAGCAAAATGCACAAATCTGCCTTGCCATGATAGTTTCAGCAAGGCATATTGGCATGGTCATATCTCATGGCTCAAGTGGAATTCCATGGAGTTCTTGGCCATTTTGGAGAGCTCTCATATGATACAACATATGTGTGATCATAGTTTGTTTTGATACCTTTTGGATCCAAGTGAAAAATTCCCCTACATTTGGAAAAAAGTGAAGGCAGATTCTGACTTAGTAAAAATTTCACTAAGTGTTAGAAAAAAGTGACATTTTCACTTTTTGTGATTTTGGCCATTCCATAACTTGAAATTCATGAGGAATTGGAATGAGGTGTAGTTGACACTTTTAATGTATGCCAGGAGAGCTACAAATCCATCTTTGGATCAGCCCAAATGGTTGCTTGGATCTCAAGTTATGATCCTTGGAACTTGGTACCCTAGCCACTTTGTTCCATAACTTAGAAAATTTCTAAGTTTTTTATGGTTACCCCTTTTACAAGTTGTCGCTCCCAAGATTTTCATCCAGGTACAAACGCGAGAGTGGCGAGGAAAAACAAAGTCACCAGCCGTGTAAATTTATCCCAAGAGAGGGAAAGGGAACACCGCATAAACCTGAGGAAGAGGGAAAGGAATGGTCATCGCAACCATAGCCTGGGTTCGGGAGTCGGTTACGCGAGGGGAAGGTGCTAGCACCCCACGCGTCCATCGTACTCGATGGGATCCACGCTTGTTGTCTATTCTAAGGGTGAGTTATCCTATCATCTAGGGCTGTACTAAAACGGGGAGGGGAAGACAAAGACCGACTCGGTAGGACGTCGGCGTCCTAGGCCTACGTACCCCCTTTGTGCAATGGGGAATTCAGAGCCAACGTAGTTCGGACCAAGTTCTTTTTTGTGTTTTTTATGAGCAACGTTAAGTTCGCGTCCGGCAGTTAGGGTCGATGCCTGTTTGCGTCTCAGACGGAAAATAATGTGCCCTTTTTGAAAATATCCTTTAGTTTGGAAATCCCGAAGGACAAAAATGTTTGAAGTTGGTTTATGTTTTTAGGACAGAAGTGGCTTAAGTTAGTTCCTAAGTTGCATTGCACCAAAGTCTAGGGCACAGGGGCGAATACTTAACGCATCGTCCCAAGACAGGACGCTCGCTAAGCACTCTAGAAAGATGAGAGGAAGCCCCTCATTTCTCATTCCCCATGCTTAAGGCTCGTGCGCAATACAATTTACCCTTATTAAGTATTTTAAAGAAATTTGAGATGAGAAGAGAGAAGACACAAGGGTAACTCTAAAGGGGGACTATGAGTCCTAAAGTTATCATGCATAAGTGACCTACGATTAGTGAGGTTTGCTGACGACCTAAACCCTAAAGGAAGAAGATGAGGGAAGGACAAAGTAAGGGTGACCATGGATACTTATCCATACCCTTAAAGAACTTACCTTAGTCCCTGCATAAAAGGTTAGTGAGAAACAGACATAAATAATATCAAAGCAAATGAAAATCAAGCAATGGCACACAATAATGATAATAATCCAAACATGAACTCAAAGATCAAAGAGGCAACCCCAAAGCAAATGGCACAAGTGCCTTTCAAACAAGGACCTAGGCATGATCAGAAATGCACATATAAGCAGATCTCAAGTGAAAATAAATCAAACAATTGGAGAAATAACTCCCAAAATTCCTAAATTAAATATCAAGGTTCCTTAACCAGATACAAACCAAATACCATAAATCCCTGCAAAAAATCAAGATGTTAGTCATTCAAATAATCAGGCAAAGCCCAGGTGAGAAGTAGGGTTCAATGTGGCAAAGGGAAGGACCTAAATGCAATATGAAATAAATTTAAAAATTAAAGAAAAATATTTTTATGCAATTTAGGATGTTAGCGAACAAATGCAAAAAGAACGGATCAAAAATATTTTACGGATGCAGAGAAATAAAATAAAGAAATTAAGTATGCATTATATGGATAATTCAAAAAGAAAATAGACTAAATAATTAATTTAAATGATAAAATTAACATAAATATAAAAAACAAAATTTGTAAAAATGTTATAAAATAATAAAGATGATGTATGAATTTTATGGGAATTTTAAAATGCAAGAATGTATTTTTAATAATTAAAAATAAATATGTTAAATTAAATAAAATAAAAGAGAAATAAAATGGGCTGGGGGTGCGTTAAGTAAAAAAAATACGTTGGAAATGAAATTGGGCTAAAGAGTGGGGGGTGCGAATAGCAACCCAGCCCACTGATTGATCAGAAAAAAAACAAAAATAAAAGGAGACTACCGTGTGCATGCCATGTGCAAGGCGCGTGCGATTTTAATGTGTTGGCAGCCTTGGAGCCACTTAATCCATCATACGGTCAGTGGTTGGTCAACAAAAATAAAAGTAATTAAAATAAAATAATATAATTGGACGTGCATGGTAATTGCTGTGGGTGAATGTCCATCTGATCAACAATTATAATTCAGAAAAAAATAAAAAGAAATAACATGTGGCCTCGTGAGAGCCGTTGGATCGTGAGAATGGATGGTGGAGATTTCATCTCCTGCCTCCAGCCAACCAGCCTCACCGGAACACCACCTCCGCCGGAACCCTACCTCCGGCCACCACCTGCAACCACAAAACTGCCCAGAAATCCACGACCCTTATACCGTTCGAACCAGAATTTTGCAAGGATTCCAAATCTCTCATCCAAAATCACAAATAAATAACATATAATAAAAAATGAATGGATTAGTGTTAGGGCATAAAACTTCAAACACATAGAACAAGCCATACACGCATCCATATTAAAAACCAATTATATCAGCATGATCAGTGACAGTCACACAACAATATACACGTAAAAAATAGGAGTTTTAAGAGCACGAAAAAATCCATCAACCTGAGATGGTGCAACTCCAATCCTTGCTTTTGGCTGCAAATGGTGGTTGGGTTGTGTTCTAGAGATCACTAGGAGAAGTTTTGTGGAAGAACATTGAAGAAAGACCTTGTGGATCGTGAGATTTGTTGAAAGAAAGCTTTAGGGTTCAAATTCTCCAATCCTCAAAATGTCACGTGAATCTAACCCTAACCAGTGCATGGATGGGTTTAAATAGGCTAGGGTTTTCCTCTGATGATGAATTGGGCTTGGGTAATTCCTTGTTTAATGATTTTTGAATAATTTTGGAAAAATGCATAATGTGTATTACACCTCTCCCCATGCATGTACACTTAAGAATTCCATGATGGATCACTTGCATTTGAATTGATAATTACACCCATATTGGAATTGGGCCTTGATACTTTTTCCACTCATGACTTTTAAATAATTTGGGAATTTTGAATAATGGAGGATAAGTGATACATGCACCATGAAACCACTTGATTCAAAGGTCTAAAATGTTCCTTAGGGATTGTCCTTTGACATTAGAAAGTGACATAAAACAATGGAATTGATTATAGGTCATTATGCCCAAAGTTGTGAAAATGGAGCCATGAAAAACCCTAAAAACCACTTTGCCTTCTTTTGATCATAACTAGAGCTTCACAAATGATATGGAGACCCACTAGTACTTTTTGGAAAGAGGAGAAAAATATATTCCACTTTAATGTTGGAGGAAAATTCATTTGAAGCTTTTTTGATGATGAAAATTCAAGTTGAATGCAGTGCAGGAACTTGCCCAAAAAGGAAACTTTTATTATAGGTCACTTTCCAAATTTAGAAACTTCTGTACAAACTTCTGATTTTTGATAAATATTATGGAACTTGACCCTTGAATACCATATGAGGATGTGAGACCTTGAAAACCTTGGAGAGAACCTCAAAATTCCACAGTTGACTTCTCCTCTCACTGTTGACTTTTACCCCATTCACTGATTTCCAATCCATTGGCCAATTAAACTTCTCCTGAACCAAACTGATAGACAACCTCCCATCCTTAGGTACTTAGGGACCCAAGGAATACCATGGAATCAAGTCTTGCCCAAAAAATCCGAAATAAACTGACTTTATAGCAAACCCTAGTTGTGGTACCCTCAGTCTAAGAGGAAATAGCATAGTCTCCAAATCCAAATTCCTCTGAATATGATGTGTATCCTCTCCAACAAAGATAAGATATGCCATTTGATGATGATAAAAACCCAAGGAGCTTTCCCATTGGAGCAATAAACCCAAGAATCTCAAAACCCTAATCTATGCACTAGTTAGGAGAGGATGATCCACTTGAGCTCTCTTGGACAATACCAGGACTCTTACTTGACCCTCTGAAGCACTGCCTCAGGCACCTTGACCCCATGCTAAGAACCAATGATATGCACACATGATAATGCAAAATGCAATGCAACATAAGCCAGTTAGTAATAAAGTAAGGAGGGCAAATTTTGGGGTGCAACAGCTGCCCCTATTCAATCAACTTGGTCCTGAAGGTATGATAGCGACGACTTTCAGACAATCAGGATGCACAGAGATTGAATACCAAAGAACCTAGAAATTTGCAATCCTCTGCTGGAGAATTAGCCATAAATGATGTACTGTCACAATACGGACGAGTGCTAGCTATGCTGGGTATAGAGTGAAACAAACTCTCCCAAGTTACGTCATCTCTGCTGATAAAGAGAACTGACAACGGAATCTCGAAATATGCCATTCCTGCTGATAAAGGGAGCTGACGAAAAGAATCTTCAAAAGATCGCTATCCCTGCTGACAAAGAGAACTAGCAAAATAAACTGCCATCCCTGCTGATAAAGGGAACTGACGAAAGAAATCTCCAAAAGATTGCTATCCCTGCTGATGAAGAGAAACTAGCAAAATGATGCCACCCCTGCTGATAAAGGGAAACTAGCAAAATAAATGCCATCCCTGCTGATAAAGGGAAACTGACGACAGAAATATCCGAAAGATTGTTATCTCTGCTGATAAAGAGAAACTACCAAACAAATGCCATCCCTGTTGATAAAGGGAAACTAGCAAAATAAATGCCATCCCTGCTGATAAAGGGAAACTAGCAAAATAAATGCCATCCCTGCTGATAAAGGGAAACTGACGAAGAACTATCCAAAAGATCACTATCTCTGCTGATAAAGAGAAACTAGCAACATCAATGTCATCCCTGCTGATAAAGGGAACTGACAAAGGAAATATCCAAAAGATCGCTATCTCTGCTGATAAAGAGAAACTAGCAACATCAATGTCATCCCTGCTGATAAAGGGAACTGACGAAAGAAATCTCCAAAAGAATGCCATCCCTGCTGATAAAGGGAAACTGACAAAAGAAATCTCCGAAAGATTGCTATCTCTGCTGATAAAGAGAAACTAGCAATATCAATGTCATCCCTGCTGATAAAGGGAACTGACAAAGGAAATATCCAAAAGACTGCTATCTCTGCTGATAAAGAGAACTAGCAAAATGCCATCCCTGCTGATAAAGGGAAACTGACAAAAGAAATCTCCAAAAGATTGTTATTTCTGCTGATAAAGAGAAACTAGCAACATCAATGTCACCCCTGCTGATAAAGGGAACTGACAAAGGAAATATCCGAAAGACTGCTATCTCTGCTGATAAAGAGAAACTAGCAAAATAAATGCCGACTTCACTGGGGATAACGTGAAACAAAAACTTCTGGTTTAAATCACCTCTGGCAAACAAAATATGCCAGGTAAGAACGGGATTTCACAAAAGAGAAAGGCCAGACAAACTTCTAATGGACCTATGATCCGCAGATAAGATGGCTCCGCTGGGGAAAGGAGAAGTCTAAATAAAAGACTCTGCCGGGGAGCACAAGCATGAGGAACGCATCCCTCCAAATCTCCTGAGTTATGTCATCTCTGCTGAGAAAGAGAACTGGCAAAGAAAGTATCAAACCTGGCTTATGCTTCAAATGAAAATGTTTGAATAGTGGCGTAATGCTCCATATGAAATGGAAATGCTATGTGCTTGAGGATGCAATGCAAATGCTTATGATATGCAAAAAGGGTCCCTCCAGCAAAATAAATGCCGGAGAGGAAAGATCCATTCATCTGGGGATGACAAAAATAAATTGTCCTCTGAATCCAGGAACTCTGCTGAGAAGGATCGTACTGATCAACTCTTCGGATCAACAACTTCTGCTGGGGATGAAATCCCGAAAGAACTACCGGGGACCCCACCTGTCTTTCATTGAAGGTAACATCCAAAACCTGAGATTTCTCCTCTGCTGGGGGAGTTGCCAATAACAGAACCGGAAGTCTGTTACTGAAAATTGCTAATATCCAATTGGCTCAAAACCTGCTGGGGAAAATAGTCCATGATACTAGCCTGCTTAGGGATACTGCTGATCTTAGCCGGCTGACGGGGAGAATGGCTTTACCCCCTCCTTGCTGGGGATTAGAATATGACATCGGCGGTGAGAGTACACTTCCTGACTGGATGGGGGAAGTGAGCACCATGATTCTGTGGGGAAATAACATCTTGATCCGGAGAAAATGTTTCCCAAGTCTCCTGCTGGGGAAAGTCTGATCTGCTGAGGAAATTTTGTCCTGCTGATAAAAGTTTATCCTACTGGGGAAGGAGCAATCCTAATGCTAGGGAGAGCCAACTGCTGGGGATGTACAATCCTGTTGCCCTGCAACCTAACTTGTCTTTATGGTCATAAGCGGCTCTTTGAACTTTTCATCTCAAGAGGATTTTACAGAAGATCGGGCGTTCGTACTGCCCCAGGGTCTTCAAACTCTTGGAGGGATTTATCATATCTCAACATAACTGCCCCAGTCTTCGTAATCCATGAAGTATGTTACCTCGCAAGGGATTTTAATGACTCGAAAATACTCTGCTTTAGTATCTTGAACCTTGAGTAGGTGTTTTCCATTAATCATCTTCAGGAGTGGACGATCTCCCATGCTCTAGAGGTGGCCTGCCCCACTATGGGCTTTGAAGTGACTTTGCCCCTGATCCTAGAATGAATGCCCTATAATAACTGAATTTTGGAGAGTTTTCTCGACGTGACTGCCCCAGATTGGCTACATCTTAACACGACTTACTGAGGAGAGCCCACTCTATACTGAGTCTCTTGGCAGCATGCCCCTTGATATGATTTGTCCTTCAGAATTTTCAAGTATCCCAACTTGGCAGGATCAAGCTTCTTGACTGACGTTCACTGTGTAGGCTGCATTGATGCTTAGGCACACGTATGCAAACAGAACAAGTTATTTATGAGAATGATAATCCTAATGTAACACTTATGTTAACCTTGAAGTTTATTGAAAATACGTCGCAAAACCCTGTGAACGAATCACTAGTTAGGATGCGACCTTGAATGGCAAAACAATGCGCACATGCAATACCAACAAATCTTATTAGCACAACTTATAGGAGTCAGGAACGCTATCCTATTGAAGTGTGCTTTCAGAATAAACCCTGTTTCAATTAGGACTTTTAAGGGCTGTAACGTGGTCTGGTTTATGGTTTCAGAAAAAAGGATTTATGGCTCAAAATTTATCGGTGCCCACCCACTCTTCGTGCTGTTCTCCAGTCCTATGTTCAGTTAATCTGACCCAAACGCTCATCTCTCAAAAGGTTTATGATCTTTAAGGAACCTACGCCACTAATGGTTTGGCACCTAAGGGGGTTTTGGAATAACAGTCATCCCTTTTTTATCTTGTGTCTGTAATCACACGAATTTGTTCTTATCGGGGATTTTCTTTTGTAATGCTTTTCACTTTTCTTTCTTCTGCTTTTTTTGATCCCTGATTTTTTCCTGGACTGACTCTTTTGAGCTTTTCGATTTTTAAGTCCAGCGGGATGCCCTAACTTTTGCCTAAGTCACTTGTTTCCAAGTTTCGACTTAGCGGGCTTTTCTTTTTTTAATTCCCCTTTTTGAACAAAGCGTGCGACACTGGTTGTCTTACTTGCTTGACAGGGCTGTGACTGCCTCACTCCTTGGTTGTTGACGGCTAACCGTTGTGGTTTCACATCTCTTGACCTCTTAACGGTGGGATAGAAGGTAATGGATCCTCAGATGCACACTCTCCTTGAAATCTGAAGGCTTGGTCAAACTAACTGACGCCTACCCTGCCCCTGGGTTAAGTATGAGGGGTTTTTTTCGTACGAAAGAAACTCCTACTTCAAGGCTCAAAGGGGTTAACGAGGGTCTATCTCCCTTATATCTCCAGTGTTTAGGGGTTTGAAACAATGCCTATACATCCTCAACAGGGTTCTATCCAAGAGCGTACCATTAGAAATCTGCGTTCTTATTTCGTCATCCTCCCTCAAGAGTTCTAAATAAAGAAAATTGGTATTGCAGTGCATATAAACATTTAAGAGTGAAACGAATGGATTACTTCAAGAAAATCATACTCATTGCATTAATATCATCATAAAAAAACAAACAAGTCTTGCATACATACGATGCTTTAACAAGAAATGGAAAAAAACTACAAATGAAAATGCAGTAAAGAAGCTGAAGATTGCCATTGCTGAGGAAGCTTAATTCTGCCTGGACGTACTTGTAGACTGGGTGTTCATTCGAGAAAGGAGGCTTTCATTGATGTACATATCATCTTCAGTGAATACAATGATCTCGGAGTCTACCAGGTCTTGCACCTTGTGCTGGAATGCCTTACACTCATCAATCGTATGCCCAAACGTTCCCGAGTGGAACTCGCACCTAGTAGTCATGTCATAATCCGGAGGAATAGGGTACGGTATCGGCGTGGTACTCCTTGTTTGAATCAGAGAGTTCTCGAGCAGACGAGCAAACAACTGACTATAAGGGATATGAATAGGATCAAATGTCCTGTTGGGCCTTCTTGGTCTCAGTTGCCCCTGTTGCTGATAATTCTGCCGTCGGTGCTAATTCGGGCACCCTGTCTGGCCCTGCACTTCCCTTTCTGCATTCGGCTGAGGCACAAATAAGGGTTGTGGAAGAGATCCCTGACGCGAGGTGGATCCTTTGGGAAAAGAGGGAGTCCTCAGTCCTTTTGCAACACTGGGAGTAACATCACTTTGTTTACCAGTGCCAACTGATGTGAACTTGATTGCCCCTAAATCAATGAGCTCTTGGACTTTGTACTTGAGCATCTTACAATCTTCAACATTATGACCAGGTACCCCTGAATGGAATTCACACCTATCATGGAAATTGGAACCCATACAAAACTTGGTGTGTGGAGGTCCCGCAGCAATCAATTCAATTAGCTGAAACTTGAGCAAGTGCTGAAGCAACTGAGCGTATGGCATCGAAATCTGATCAAACTTCTTATCAAGCTTCTCTGGATTAAGACCCTCAAGAAACGGTTATTGATGAAAAAGCTCTGACGGTGGAGAGGATCCACGAGGAAATCCATGGTCTAGAGGAGACTCCAAAGAGATGGTAGGAATGAGAACCTCTGCTGTGGAAGCGGGCACAGGACTATCTTCCTTCTTCAACACCTTATTCAAAATTTCCATGATCAAACCCATCTGAGTCTTCAACTGATTGATCTCCTCCCTCAGCATCCTCTGCTCCTGGAGCATGTCTTCCCCAAATTGCCCCTTCTGGCTTCGCATTTCCCTCAACTCAGCTTGAACTTGCTCCATAATCAACTCCTGAACGGCCTGAGGAGTTAAGTCTGAAATTCTGAGATTGGAAAAAGATAAGAATACCGGAGATAAACATTTGTCATGCAAAATGATTATGCACAATGATTATGCAAATGCAAATGAACATGTTTGAATATTAGCAGAGCGATCCACCCCTTGATTCCAGTTTAATAACAAGATAGAACGGAACTTCTGCTCATATATTATGAAAACCAGAGGAAAACCAAATGTCACCAATCACGAATCCAAGATAACAAATCTGAACACATGAATCATAGAGGTCCCAACCAACAAGCCTGGTGGTGATCCCAATACAATAAAAGAGAACAGGAGACTACGACATATCATCAAAATTCACAAGTGTCAATCCCCCCCATCAATTATGCTTTCTGCACCAGTCTTGAATCTCCTTGAACAGCTTTTTGGTATCGGGATGCTTCGGCCTCTGGATTAGCCCTTGAATGAGAAGGTCTCTCTTGTGTATGATCCCATCCAAGTATCGGCAATGTAACTCCCAAGCGTCTTCTCCAGAAACACCATCCATGCTAGGTCCCTCTTGTCTAGATCTCTTCACTTCAGCTTAGACTTTCAGTTCTTCCATGGAGGCTATGGCTTCATTGAGTCGACCCTCGACTACTTGTCTTTTGAATATCCCTGATAAGATCTCGGCGTCTTTCTTCTTGAGTGTCAACTTCAACTGATCAATCTTAGCTAGGTAGTCGTCTTCCTTTCTCTTATTCTCAGCCATGACAGTCTCTCGGTGATCATCGAACCTGTGAATCTTCAATAAAGCCTTGCCTAATTCCTCCTTCTTGGACCTAAGAACTTCACTGATACCATCCAAAGCTTGTTTCATCCTTTCTCTAGATGCGATCATGTCAGCAAGCTCTCTTTCTACTTTAGCAAGGAGCTCTGTCTTCAACTTGGCGGTATGAACAGCTTCACCCCGCTCATGCTTCCACTGATAAATTTCTCTCTTTAGCTCACTATTTTCTTCCCGCAACCTTTCCTTTTCAGCCCATAATTTGTTATACTTCTCCAACTCAACGGTGGTAGGAGGCTCGATCACCAAAGGATACAAAGGTGGTTCCACCGGGAATGGAAGAAGCTCCTCTTCTGCTCTCTTCTTAATCCACTCTTTATAGGAAGGGAAAACCCGATTGTTACTTTTTCCAAATGGAATTTTACCCTTCTTGGTCACCTGTTTCCAAGCATTCACAACTTTCCTTATCAACCCTTGATCCTCAATACCATTGAAGAATAAGGACTCTCGGACATCTCGCTCTTCGGGTGGATTTTTCAAAGGATAGCCAAACTGTCTGATAGCTAGGGAGGGATTATAATTAATTCCACCTTTCCTCCCTATCAAGGGTACATTAGGGAATTCTCCGCATTTGCAAATAATCTCCATTCCTAGCAAGTCACGATTAAACCAAACAATGTTGTCGGCAATCAAGCCCATTACCCCCTTAGACCACTTCAGAGAATCTTTCGTATCGACGAAAGCGCCAGATTCAGGGAGATGACTCAGAAACCAAGTAGCTAAGAGCGTTGCACAATAACTTACAGTTTTCCCACGCCTATTCTCATTCTTGTAGTGGACTGAGTGATACACATCACCTACCAAGGTAGGTATAGGATTCTTCGAAATAAAGATTCTGACGGCGTGCATATCCACCAGATCAGGAATATTCGGAAACAGCACAATCCCATAGATACACATAGCCAGAATAGCTTGGAAAGCAGTCCAATTCTTCTCTTTGACATGTATGCAAGCTTGATCAAACAAGAACTTCAACAAGAAACCCTTAACTCCTTATTTTTCTTCAATATTACTGTTAAGAACGAATTCATTAATATGAAGAGCAACAGCCATTTCTTTTACCCCGGGGTGTTCTTCAGAAAAGAAAACTATATCATGCCTGATGGGGATTCCCAAAATAAATGAGAACTCCTCCAACGTTGGGGCCAAGATGTAGTCTGGGAAAGTGAAGCAACGCAGAGACGGATCGTAAATCTGAAGAAGTGTATGGATGGCATCCTTCTCATACTTGGAAATGTTGTAGACAAATTTTAGAAGTCTCCCATACCTTCCACTTAACTCTGTACGAACTCTGGAACCAGCCATATTAATCAGCTTATGAATCAGTGTCAAAGTCGGCTCTGGGAATGAATAGGCAACAGTCTTCTTTCTCTGAACATCCATGCTGAAGTAACATCAGAAAACCGGAATCAAGAGTAAGATGCAAGCCCTGACAAATGTCAAACATGTCAGAATGCAAGAAAAATGATATGCTCATGCAAACATGGGGTCAAGGCACACTGCTGGATGTGCTGTGCTATTAACTGAACAAGAACCACAGCCCAAAAAACCAGAATTCTGAACCACTGAGATAGGAACCCAAATAATCAGACATTGATGAGAAATCCAGAAAAAGCAGGGTAGGTTGAAGGTCTCGGTTACCTGCAAACCTGCAAACGCCCATCCCCTCTCACATGTGGGTACTAGGATATTCAGTATCCCGGGCTCTCAGGTCGAGAAATGATGATACGTTCACCATTTCTGGTTTGGCATCATCATCAATCGAGGAGGCCTCAACTGATTCTCCAAAGCGGAAGGTCCTCAGCTTTGGCACTTAGGTCGAGAAACAATAGTACATTCATCCCTCGGGGTATAGTACTATCGTCAATCGAGGAGTGCCTCCACTGATTTTCTTCAAAACGTAGGGGTCATCCTATGCGAGTTCCAAAGCGGGCCCTCGGGTGCGAATGGGTTTGCCACAGGATGTGGTCTGCCACTGTCACCACTAAAGAGGGATGTTTCCACTAAGGTCCTCAATGATCGGTCACCAGAGTCGACAGCTCTCTAGATCAACACCCCAACATGCGCAAGACACACACGTTAGAATGCGTCCCAAGATAACCTCGTCTGGTTGTGAATTTCGTGAACACACAAACGTACCAAGCGGGCACGTAGGTCCCACTACTTTCCACTCTAGTCTTAGGGTATACTCAAGCCTGGGTATTAGGCTTCTCTCTCTGACCCACCCAACCTGCAAAACAAAGACAGCCAGCACAGCACAGCAGCATGACAGTAATAAAAATGAAATGCAAAAAATGCGGTAAAAATAAAATACAACACATAAAGCAAAACAAAAACAAAACACCCAAAGAGAACAAAGACAAGCAAACGTTAGGATTGACTCGCTTAGGGATGGACCAACATAGGTCAACCAGAGTCCCCAGCAGAGTCGCCAGCTGTCGCTCCCAGGATTTCATCCAGGTACAAATGCGAGAGTGGCGCGGAAAAACAGAGTCGTCAGCCGTGTAAATTTATCCCAAGAGAGGGAAAGGGAACACCGCATAAACCTGAGGAAGAGGGAAAGGAATGGTCATCGCAATCATAGCCTGGGTTCGGGAGTCGGTTACGCGAGGGGAAGGTGTTAGCACCCCATGCGTCCATCGTACTCGATGGGATCCACGCTTGTTGTCTATTCTAAGGGTGAGTTATCCTATCATCTAGGGCTGTACTAAAACGGGGAGGGGAAGACAAAGACCGACTCGGTAGGACGTCGATGTCCTAGACCTACGTACTCCCTTTGTGCAATGGGGAATTCAGAGCCAACGTAGTTCGGACCAAGTTCTTTTTTGTGTTTTTTATGAGCGACGTTAAGTTCGCGTCCGGCAGTTAGGGTCGATGCCTGTTTGCGTCTCAGACGGAAAATAACGTGCCCTTTTTGAAAATATCCTTTAGTTTGGAAATCCCGAAGGACAAAAATGTTTGAAGTTGGTTTGTGTTTTTAGGACAGAAGTGGCTTAAGTTAGTTCCTAAGTTGCATTGCACCAAAGTCTAGGGCACAGGGGCGAATACTTAACGCATCGTCCCAAGACAGGACGCTTGCTAAGCACTCTAGAAAGATGAGAGGAAGCCCCTCATTTCTCATTCCCCACGCTTAAGGCTCGTGCGCAATACAATTTACCCTTATTAAGTATTTTAAAGAAATTTGAGATGAGAAGAGAGAAGACACAAGGGTAACTCTAAATGGGGACTATGAGTCCTAAAGTTATCATGCATAAGTGACCTATGGTTAGTGAGGTTTGCCGACGACCTAAACCCTAAAGGAAGAAGATGAGGGAAGGACAAAGTAAGGGTGACCATGGATACTTATCCATACCCTTAAAGAACTTACCTTAGTCCCTGCATAAAAGGTTAGTGAGAAACAGACATAAATAATATCAAAGCAAATGAAAATCAAGCAATGGCAAACAATAATGATAATAATCCAAACATGAACTCAAAGATCAAAGAGGCAACCCCAAAGCAAATGGCACAAGTGCCTTTCAAACAAGGACCTAGGCATGATAAAAAATGCACATATAAGCAGATCTCAAGTGAAAATAAATCAAACAATTAGAGAAATAACTCCCAAAATTCCCAAATTAAATATCAAGGTTCCTCAACCAGAGACAAACCAAATACCATAAATCCCTGCAAAAAATCAAGATGTTAGTCATTCAAATAATCAGGCAAAGCCCAGGTGAGAAGTAGGGTTCAATGTGGCAAAGGGAAGGACCTAAATGCAATATGAAATAAATTTAAAAATGAAAGAAAAATAGTTTTATGCAATTTAGGATGTTAGCGAACAAATGCAAAAAGAATGGATCAAAAATATTTTACGGATGCAGAGAAATAAAATAAAGAAATTAAGTATGCATTATATGGATAATTCAAAAAGAAAATAGACTAAATAATTAATTTAAATTATAAAAAAAACATAAAAATAATAAATAAAATTTGTAAAAATTTTATAAAATAATAAAGATGATGTATGAATTTTTTGGGAATTTTAAAATGCAAGAATGTATTTTTAATAATTAAAAATGAAAATGTTAAATAAAATAAAATAAAAGAGAAATAAAATGGGCTGGGGGTGCGTTAAGTAAAAAAAATACGTTGGAAATGAAATTGGGCTG
This sequence comes from Lathyrus tuberosus, assembly GCA_022829125.1. Lineage (NCBI taxonomy): Eukaryota > Viridiplantae > Streptophyta > Magnoliopsida > Fabales > Fabaceae > Lathyrus > Lathyrus tuberosus. The sequence goes on from JALAZF010000517.1 coordinate 3,923,035, forward strand.
AAGAGTGGGGGGGGGTGCGAATAGCAACCCAGCCCACTGATTGATCAGAAAAAAAACAAAAATAAAAGGAGACTACCGTGTGCATGCCATGTGCAAGGCGCGTGCGATTTTAATGTGTTGGCAGCCTTGGAGCCACTTGATCCATCATACGGTCAGTGGTTGGTCAACAAAAATAAAAGTAATTAAAATAAAACAATATAATTGGACGTGCATGGTAATTGCTGTGGGTGAATGTCCATCTGATCAACAATTATAATTCAGAAAAAAAAATAAAAGGAAATAACATGTGGCCTCGTGAGAGCCGTTGGATCGTGAGAATGGATGGTGGAGATTTCATCTCCTACCTCCAGCCAACCAGCCTCGCCGAAACACCACCTCCGCCGGAACCGTACCTCCGGCCACCACCTGCAACCACAAAACTGCCCAGAAATCCACGACCCTTATACCGTTCGAACCAGAATTTCGCAAGGATTCCAAATCTCTCATCCAAAATCACAAATAAATAACATATAATAAAAAACAAATGGATTAGTGTTAGGGCATAAAACTTCAAACACATAGAACAAGCCATACACGCATCCATATTAAAAACCAATTATATCAGCATGATCAGTGACAGTCACACAACAATATACACGTAAAAAATAGGAGTTTTAAGAGCACGAAAAAATCCATCAACCTGAGATGGTGCAACTCCAATCCTTGCTTTTGGCTGCAAATGGTGGTTGGGTTGTGTTCTAGAGATCACCAGGAGAAGTTTTGTGGAAGAACCTTGAAGAAAGACCATGTGGATCTAACCCTAACCAGTGCATGGATGGGTTTAAATAGGCTAGGGTTTTCCTCTGATGATGAATTGGGCTTGGGTAATTCCTTGTTTAATGATTTTTGAATAATTTTGGAAAAATGCATAATGTGTATTACACCTCTCCCCATGCATGTACACTTAAGAATTCCATGATGGATCACTTGCATTTGAATTGATAATTACACCCATATTGGAATTGGGCCTTGATACTTTTTCCACTCATGACTTTTAAATAATTTGGGAATTTTGAATAATGGAGGATAAGTGATACATGCACCATGAAACCACTTGATTCAAAGGTCTAAAATGTTCCTTAGGGATTGTCCTTTGACATTAGAAAGTGACATGAAACAATGGAATTGATTATAGGTCATTATGCCCAAAGTTGTGAAAATGGAGCCATGAAAAACCCTAAAAACCACTTTGCCTTCTTTTGATCATAACTAGAGTTTCACAAATGATATGGAGACCCACTAGTACTTTTTCGAAAGAGGAGAAAAATATCTTCAACTTTCATGTTGGAGGAAAATTCATTTGAAGCTTTTTTGATGTTGAAAAGTCAAGTTGAATACAGTGCAGGAACTTGCCCAAAAAGGAAACTTTTATTATAGGTCACTTTCCAAATTTAGAAACTTCTGTACAAACTCCTGATTTTTGATAAATATTGTGGAACTTGACCCTTGAAGACCATATGAGGATGTGAGACCTTGAAAACCTTGGAGAGAACCTCAAAATTCCACAGTTGACTTCTCCTCTCACTGTTGACTTTTACCCCATTCACTGATTTCCAATCCATTGGCCAATTGAACTTCTCCTGAACCAAACTGATAGACAACCTCCCATCCTTAGGTACTTAGGGACCCAAGGAATACCATGGAATCAAGTCTTGCCCAAAAAATCAGAAATAAACTGACTTTATAGCAAACCCTAGTTGTGGTACCCTCAGTCTAGGAGGAAATAGCATAGTCTCCAAATCCAAATTCCTCTGAATATGATGTGTATCCTCTCCAACAAAGATAAGATATGCCATTTGATGATGATAAAAACCCAAGGAGCTTTCCCATTGGAGCAATAAACCCAAGAATCTCAAAACCCTAATCTATGCACTGGTTAGGAGAGGATGATCCACCTGAGCTCTCTTGGACAATACCAGGACTCTTGCTTGACCCTCTGAAGCATTGCCTCAGGCACCTTGACCCCATGCTAAGAACCAATGATATGCACACATGATAATGCAAAATGCAACGCAACATAAGCCAGTTAGTAATAAAGTAAGGAGGGCAAATTTTGGGGTGCAACACAAGTTATCCCACTTTTCTTGATTTTTATTAATGAAAAATGATTTCAATCACAGATTAACATCATTTTAGGGTCAAAGGACCATAATTGTGAAAAATCTCAAAAAGTCAAAGTTGACTTTTGTGCACAGTTGAATTTTTGTCAGATGAATTTCAAACTGTGTGATCCTCTATGAAATCAAGTCCTTGACCTAAATCAAACTTGATGGATTGATTTCATAGGTGTTATAGGGTGTATTGAATCATGTCCCAAGGTTTGGGAGCATGCCTGGGTCAAAAGTCAGACACAGTTGACTTTTCCCGCGAAACTCTAATTGTGGTTCTGATGAATTTGAAACTTGTTGATCCAGCTTCTTGGATCAATCCATTGTTGTAAATGGATCAATGTAGTGTGTTAGAGACCCTCAAATCCTCTCTTAAGGCCTTGGCTCATGTTTTGTCCCAAAAGTCAACTTAGGGGTGAATTAGGTCAAGAAACCCTAATTCCTGATTTTTATTGTATGCATCCCCTGTTGTAAAATTGACTTGATGATTGGGTTCATGATGTCCCTTGGAGCATATTAGGTTATGATTTGAAGCATTGGCTCATGCCCAGAGGAAAATTTCCATCTGGAGGCCTTAGTTGACTAAAACCCTAATTTGGTGACACTGGCGATCTTGAGGCTTAATCCACTTGGAATGCTGCAACCTTGTGCTTGATTCTTGATGTGGGGGTCCTCTTGATCCTTTTTTGATGCTTGAGAGGCTAGACAAGTTGAAGATCATGTCATTCTTTGATTGATCCTTTGTCTAAGGCTCAGAGAGGGCTGGAAACCCTAAGTTTGATTGTAGTGGATGCTCACCCATCTTTGGGGAGACTAATGAGGTATGATGGTTCATCCACATTGTGATGATGATTTTCACAATGATGGGAAACCTTAGTGGTCAAAATTAGGGGTATGACAGATGCCCCTATTTAGTCTTCTTGGACCCGAAGGTGTGAATGGCGAAGGTATTCGGGCATTCAGGGTGCAAGAGGATTGAATATCGGAATACCCGAAATTTTGATGGTGGTTATGAATGGTAGCTTACGCATTCATCTTCTTTTTCTAAGAAATGATGCTTAGAAAAGGAAAAACTTCCCCTCGATCCTGGTTTCCTACCAAGGAAATGGTCTCAGTTGCTGAAATGAACTTCCCCTCGATCCTAGTCTTCAGCCAAGGACCTGGTCTTAGTTTCTGATAGAAACTTCCTCTCGATCCTGGTCTTCAGCCAAGGAACTGGTCTCAGTTTCTGATATAAACTTCCCCTTGATCCTGGCCTTCAGCCAAGGAACTGGTCTCAGTTTTTGATGTAAACTTCCCCTCGATCCTGGTTTCCTACCAAGTAGCTGGTCTAAGTTTCTTTTGTCAATAAACTTCTTGACAAGGGACGTTGTTCGTAGCGGTTTTCCTCAAATTTCTCGCGGAATTTTCCTGGGGAGATGCCATTTGATGGAAAAAGATCTGATGTCAGAGTGGCTGGGGAAAAAGATCTGTTGGAGACGTCATTCGTCGGCTCTACTGGGGGAAAACGACTCTCTTGAGAGACTGTTTCCGCTTGGGGTATTACATCATACTTTTCTCGGGATTTTCTTGGAGAAATACCATATGATGTGATCCAATTTTGAGGTGCTGATGACCTTTTCGTCAGCGGATTTTTTTGGAGAAAAACTGCTACATTACCGAATCTTTGATTAAGAGGCTTTCTCTGGGGATTTTCCTTAATCCGTGAAAGCGAGGATATCATCTTCAGTGGCGAAGAGTGATGTTTGTTGAAAGTTCTCTGGTCTTTCAGAGGTTCAAGTAATCAAAGTGGTCGAGGACCAACTTCATTCCAGAAATAAACTGGAGGAGAGAGATTGTTCAGACACAACATTTCCTGACGAGGAAAGAACTGACAACTCGATTAAGAGGACCGTTATCACTAGGGGATAAGACCGACTAAAGAGATAGTGATGCAATATGATCATGAATGTAAATTAATAATGCATGATGTATGTATGTATATGCTGACGAAACTGACAAGACATATAAACCAGTAGATGAACACGACTAGATACTCGGCCACGGGGGGAGATAAAAAGTATCACTGGTTCACGATAGCAAATCTGCCTTGCTTAGGAGAAATAGTCCCTGCGGGGAACAACTGTTGGTCGGGCTTAGGAGGTAAGAACACTGTCGGGGGTGTCAGACGAAACCTGGTCTCTGACACAGTTGATCCTTCATTCAGGTGTACTGGCTTAGAAGGAGTACTTTGATTTTGCACTTTGAAGCTCTATTACTTCGGGAGAAGCGACCGATGTTCTTTCGATGTTCAACAGTCAAAAGAAATTGCCATCTTTATTTTAAAAGCAGAAAAGTTTGAAAAGTAAATTCATTTTTGTTTTATTTCAAGAATCGTTGATCATGTTAAAAAATATCGTTCTGTAAAGCTAAAACAAATAAGAATTGCAAACAAAAGCACAAGGGCTCAAATTTTATTGATAGGATGGAAATCAGCCAAACGAGTGATCCCATAGAGTATTTACAAAGTTAGAAAATGGTAATTTAAGAGAAAAGGGCTACATTGAAACATAACCACCACTATCCTTCTACCAACTTTGAATTCTGGGCATCCTGAGCTTCCGTCGAGGATGACCCTGACTGGAGTTTTTCTGATGGATGGTGTAACCGCTGCTGGGGGATTTGCCCCTATTAGACGTAGTTACTTGCCATTATCCCTAACTTTTGCCTGGATTATACTTTGAGATTTTCAATCCACCGGGATGATTTTTGATCATGTCTCTAATTTTTTCCTGGACCGCCCTTTCGGGTTTTCAATCCACCGAGACGTTTTTGTTTCTCTTTTTTTTTTTTAGTTTAGGCGAAGTATTTCTTGACTACGTCAACATTTGTGGGGTAGGCAAACTCCTCTCCATCCATGGTTGCAAGTCTTAAGGCGCCGCCTGAGAAAGCTTTCTTGACCACATAGGGGCCGTCATAATTCGGAGTCCAGTTGCCCCGCGAATCAATGAGGAATGATTGTATCTTTTTTAGCACAAGGTCTCCTTTTCAGAAGATGCGAGGTCGGACCTTTTTGTCAAACGCCTTCTTCATTCTTTATTGATACAACTGACCGTGGCATAGTGCCGTTATTCATTTTTCTTCAATCAGATTCAGTTCATCGTGTCGACTTTGACACCATTCAGCTTCTGTTAGCTTAGCTTCCATCAATACCCGGATTGATGGGATCTCTACTTCGATGGGGAGCACTACTTCCATGCCATATACTAGAGAGAAAGGGGTTGCCCCTGTTAAAGTGCGGACAGATATGCGATAACCATGAAGAGCAAAGGGTAGCATCTCGTGCCAGTCTTTATAGGTTACGACCATCTTCTGAATGATTTTTTTGATGTTCTTATTAGTCGCTTCTACCGTGTCATTCATCTTGGGTCGGTAGGGAGATGAGTTATGGTGTTCGATTTTGAATTCAGCACACAACTCCTTCATCATCTTGTTGTTCAAGTTGGATCCATTATCCGTAATGAGCTGGCTAGGAATACCATAACGGCAGATGATATTGTTTTTGATAAATCGAACCACCACTTGTCGGGTTACATTGGCGTACGACGCTGCTTCGACCCACTTGGTGAAGTAGTCAATGGCTACCAGGATGAACCGATGCTCGTTTGAAGCCTTAGGTTCGATCATCCCAATCATGTCGATTCCCCATATAGAAAAAGGCCACGGGGAAGAAAGAACTTTGAGATGTGTTGGCGGTACATGGATTTTGTCGGAGTATATCTGACACTTGTGACACCTCCTCATGTACTTGTAGCAATCGGATTCCATGGTCAACCAGTAGTACCCTGCTCTTAGAATTTTTCTCACCATTGTGTGTCCGTTGGCATGTGTGCCAAAGGATCCTTCATGAATTTCTTTTATCAGCATGTTTGCTTCTGGTCTGTCTACACATTGGAACAAGACCATGTCAAAATTACTCTTATAGAGAGTATCACTGCTCAGAAAGAAGCTGCCTGCCAATCTTCTGAGGGTTTTTCTGTCCTTCCTTAGTGCCCTAGGTAGGTACTCTTGTTTCTGAAGAAAGCATTTGATATCGTGGTACCAAGGTTTGTCGTCTATGACTGCTTCAATTGTGAAGATATAAGCGAGCCTTTCAAGGTGCATTATGTCAATCTTAGGTAAGTCGTTCCATTGACCTACACTAATCATGGAAGAGATGGTGGCTAATGCATCAGCCATGTGATTCTCTTCACGAGGGATATGATGAAACTCGATTCTGTTGAAGAAAGGTAACAACCTTCTTGCGTAGTCTTGGTAAAGAATCAGTCCTGATTGGTATGTGTTCCATTCTCCTTTGATTTGATTGATAACCAGGGCTGAGTCGCCATATACATCCAAGTTCTTGATCCTTAAGTCGATCACTTCTTCGAGACCCATGATACAAGCTTCGAATTTGGCCTCGATGTTTGTGCACTTGAACGTAAGTCGGCCGGTGAAAGGAATATGGGTACCCTAGGGTGTTACAATAATTGCCCCAATTCCATTTCCGTAATGATTGACAGCTCTGTCAAAGATAAGTCCCCATTAGGAACCTGGTTCTGGCCCTTCACTGGGTAGCGGTTCATCGCAATCTTTCATTTTCAAATACATGACATCTTCGTCTGGGAAGTCAAACCCGATTGATTCTTGATCGTCAATCGGTTGATGAGCCAAATGATCGGCTAAAATACTTCCTTTGACGGCTTTTGGAGCGTGGTACTCAATGTCATATTCTTATAACAACATCTGCCAACGGGAAATTCTTCCCGTGAGAGCAAGTTTTTCAAATACATACTTGATTGGATCCATTTCGGAAACCAACCAAGTAGTGTGACGAATCATATACTGGCGAAGAAGTTTGGTTGTCCAGGCCAGAGCACAACAATTTTTTTCAAGCATAGTGTACCCCGTCTCGCACTCGGTGAATTTCTTGCTCAGATAGTAGATGGCAGACTCCTTCATTTGTGTTTCGTATTGTTGGCCAAGTACACAACCCATTGAGTCCTCTAGGACTGTTAAGTAGATGATCAGTGGTCTTCCTTCCACTAGAGGTAATAGAATTGGTGGATTCAACAGATATTCCTTAATACTGTCGAAGGCGGTTTGGCAGTCTTCTGTCCAAACGCAGTCCTGGTTCTTTTTGAGTAATTTGAAAATCGGCGCGCCCGTCGCGGTCATGAGGAATATGAATCTGGAAATGTAGTTTAAACGTCCCAGGAATCCTCTGACTTGTTTTTCAATTTTTGGTGAAGGCATTTTTTGAATGGCCTTAACCTTGTCAGGATCAACCTCAATTCCTTTCTGTCCGACGATGAACCCTAAGAGTTTCCCTGAACGGACACCAAATGTGCACTTGTTGGATTTTAGAGGAGTTTGTACTTTCTCAGACGCTCGAATAGTTTTAACAGGTGGGTCACATGCTCCTCTTCTGTTTTATATTTTGCAATCATATCATTGACATATACCTCGATTTCCTTGTGTATCATATCATGAAACAGAGTAGTCATGGGCCTTTGATAGGTTACCCCGGTGTTCTTTAAACCGAACGACATTACCTTGTAACAAAAGGTACCCCATGGGGTAATGAATGAAGGTTTCTCCATGTCTTTTGGCACCATTTTGATCTGATTATAGCCCGAGAATCCATCCATGAAGGAGAAAACTTTGAACTTTGTTGTACTGTCTACCAGCATGTCAATGTGTGGTAAAGGAAAGTCATCCTTCAGACTAGCCTTGTTTAGATCTCTGTAATCGACACACATTCTGACATTTCCGTCCTTTTTCGGAACGGGTAGAATGTTGGCTAACCATTGAGGATATTCTGACGTGGCGAGGAAACCCGCGTCAATCTGTTTATGTACCTCCTCTTTGATTTTAATGGCCCTGTCCGGGTGAGTCCGTCTCAACCTCTGTTTTACTGGCAGACATTCTGACCGTAACGGTAAATAGTGTTCCACGATGCTGGTATCCAACCCTGGCATGTCCTGGTAGGACCAAGCAAATACATCGGGAAATTCTTTGAGAATCTTTATCAAACTCGCTTTGGCAGTTGGACTGAGCGGTGCCCCAATCCTGACTTCTTTTCTCTCTTTTTTCGAACCCAAGTTTATTGTTTCCAACGGCTCTTTGTGAGGTTCAATGGACCTTTCCTCTTGTTTGAGTAGTCGGGAGATCTCAGCTGGGATTTCGTCGTCAACTTCTTCTTCAGCCCCAAATACCGGGAATTCAAAGTTGGGAGAAGGCATCAGATCGTATGTTTCAATGGGGTTTAAAACAAGAAATCTGCATGACGTGATGATTTTTTTTAGAAGAGATAGAGAGAATGCAAGAGTGTGTGCAGTGTTTTTCTGAAAACTGCTTGCTTTTATTATTTGAATTATTTTTTAGGATTACCATTTTCTGAAAAAGCAAAAAGAGAAAACAACAATAAATGCGGAAATTACAGAACGACGTTATTTTATTTATGAACAAGTCGATTCTTGAAACTACAACCCTATAAAACAAAACGCTGTCGCTTTGGGCAAAGAGAAGAGGGATAATTACAGAAAGCGAGCCCTATCAAAACATATGTTTCACCTGGGCAGGGTGAAAGGTTAAAGACGGCAATTACTTTGACTTATGAGCAATCTTTGGAACATCGACAGCAACCCATTGGCGGCGAACTCCTCGATGAATCACAAAGTCTTGTACCTTCCTTGATTTGTCTTCAGAAATAACATTGATTTCTGGTGGAGCAGGATCATTGGAATCTGTCTCCCAGGCAGAGTTACCGTAGGAGGATTCCTTTGTTGTATTTTGCATAGTATTTGTGTTCTCAGGTAAATCTCCCCATCCAGTTGGCTGGATGTCTTCGAACCTGATACGAGAGCTTTCAGGAGCAGTGTACTTGACCATATAGTCGTATTTTCCACTCGGTTGTTCCAAGGTGTCCCACACTTCTGTGGAACTGGAGGAGTCATCTGTAACGCCCCAGTTTTGATTGTTTTATTTAATTGAGTCGTTTTTTATTATTTTATTATTATTATATTATTCTATTATTTTATTTCTGACTTTTATTCGGAAATATGTTATTTTTCAATGTTGTGATATTTTGTCGCGTTTTGGGAACGTTTGCGATAAATTTGAATGTAGGGGTATTTTGGTCTTTTTGGGTGGTTAGATATTTTGAGTTTTATAAAAATAGAAAGTGAGAGGTGAGAAAGAGAGAAAAGAAAGAAAAACAGAAAAAATAGAGAGAAAGAGGAGAAGAAAAGAAGAGAAGAGAAAGAGAAGAAGAAAAAGAGGAAAAACTTGTGGATTTAGGAACCGATTCAACCGACTTTTCAAACGCGAATTAACCGGGTAAGGGTGCGAAACTCAATTATACTATATTTGTGTATGATTATGTATGTTTGTGTGGAAATATTGTTGGTTGTCCAAATATAGGTCGAAATGAGATAAACGATTAGAAATCGATGTTTTTACGGACGAAAGTCGGAATAAATCGCGTAGTAGAGTCGTGTGATGTTGGGTCATGATTTAGTGTGATCGTTTGATTGAATCGAGTCAAATTTGTAACTTTTGAGTTTTTGATATATGTTAATGTTTTTGTGCAAAATATGTTGTGATTGAGAAAAAGTGTTTGGATATGTCTGGTAACATTGGTATAGGTTGATATTTAATCGGGTAAGGATAGGAATTAATCGGGAATGGTTGTTGGTGTGTTTTCGAGTGGTTTTGATCGAGTTTGGAATTGGGTTAAATTGATAAAACTATGTTTCAAAATATTTCAAAATGGAAAATGTGTTAGATGGCTTTTTAATAGTGAAAATATTGTAGTATGTTGAATTCTGAGACCGTAGCTTTTTACGGAATCGAAATCGGAGGTCCGAAAGTCATTTAACGATCGAAAACTGAGTTTTTATCCAATTCTGCGTAGTATGCGTCGACCTGAAGGACTTTTCCGTCGACCTAAAGTGCTTTGCGTCGACCTATGGACTCGACCTGTGCACACTCGTGAGTGATGAAAATTTTCCAAAATGTCCGATTTTGTTTTTTTCATAACTTTTGAACCGTAAGCCCGTTTTGACCCCCGTTTGAAGCGTTGAAATGCTAATGAAAAGCTCTTTCTATTAAAAATGGTTTGGAGAGTAAAAGATGAATTAATTAATTCATGTTTTTGGAAAAATAGTCGGGTTGTCGGGTTTTTATCGCGTTCAATGTGTGCGATTGATGTGTTATCATGCTATATGCTTTTGATAGGTAACGTGTAGCTTGTGTGCTGTTATATGGTGTGGCCTTATGGCAGGTATGTGCATTGTTTTGGATTAGACTTCGATGCGTGATTAATGATGTTGTTGTGTGGTAAAATGCATTGTTTGATTGAATTCAATGTATGTTGTGTGGTGACCTTTATGGTTTGAAATGCATTGTTTGAATTGTTTTGCAATGCATGAATGTGATGATGTTGAAGCATGTGACAAGTTGTTGTAATTGTTGTGGTTGTTGAATTGTGGCCTAAGGGCAAGAATAAATGCAATGTGTTGTATTTGATTATATATGCGTGTTTATGGTTGCATATATGTGTGAAAATGCATTGGTTGTCATGAGTTCTTGTATGTCAAGCATCATGATATGCATTGTTGTTGCGTCCTGTGTGACGGCGGTTCCGGTGCGGAATCAGCTATAACATCGTGTGCCTCGAAAATATGAGGTATGAATAGCCTGAGGACTGAAAGCGATGGTTATAGACGATCGTGAGCCTCTCTTGGTGGAGGTGTGAGCGATCGGGTCGTGAGCCTCTCTCGGTGGAGGTGTGAGCGATCCATAAACACCGTGAGCCTCTCTTGGTGGAGGTGTGAGCGGTGGGTGAACATCGTATGCCCGAAGGGGAGTTACAGTGATGTAACGAGCGATGGTTCCAGCAGAGTTCCTGAGTGAACTAGTGATGAGATATGAAATCTTGGAGTCGGTACCTCATATGCATTTGCATAGAGAGTCGTTGTGTCGATCTCTTTGCATCTACATGAATTATGATTGCATTGTTTATATGTGGAAAATCATGATTTGACTGATTATGTGTGAGACATGGTGATATGCAATTGTGGTAAATGTATTGGGCATGATTAATATGTAATTGGGAATGGAGTAATTGTGTGATTGAGCTTGTGATAACATTTGTGAATTGTTGTGCATTCGTGTTAAATACATTGAATTATGAATGATATGTTTTGTGTATAAATATGTGCATGATGTGTGAATAGGTGATTATGTGAATATAATCGGTATATGCTTTATGTGTTGGTATTTGATAATTGTGGTGAGAATACTTAATATGTGTATTTTTTTATGTTGGTATATATAATTATATGCATTTATGTTATGGTTGTTTTTCTCACCCTTCTGCTGTTTTATAATGCTCTATGAGGCATTGTAGATTAGAGTTGCTGGTGGTCTTTTAGTGAAGCTTTGCGTCTTCATTCTTTTGTCGGTCGGCTCTGATATGTGACACCGGGTAGTTAGGGAGGTCGTTTGTTGTTATTGTGTATTATGTATATATATCTTTTGGCGTGTGCATGTATAACTTGATGTATGACAAACTTTTCAAGTGATATATATATATATATATATATATATATATATATATATATATATATATATATATATGATATTCGGTTTTAGATTTTCCACTTTTATTCTAAAATCTGAAATGTGGGTGTAAGGAACTAAGTTCCTCTGTTGATTGCTACCCCACAGTTGCATATCTTTAATGAGCAGGTGTTGTATGTTATGTTTTGTTTCATTGTAATGTGATGCTCCCTGTCTATGCCGTGTTTTTAATTATACTCTGATAAAATTTTGAATTTTCTTTTACTGCTTTAATAGCTTGGGGGTATAGATTTGGGGTGTTACATCATCCCTTTCGATGACGTTGACCTATGGAAAAACATAGTTAATGAATTCTAGTCCTGCAAACTTTGCGAATTCATCGTCGTGCTGGATATTTTCTGAATGACCTGAGTGTTGTTCCCATGACATGGTAGGGACGCAGGTATTCGGTTCAATGATGCTCAACTGATTTTCATTGTTCAGCTGATCTTCTTGCCCTGGGTTTCCTGGGTACGGCTGCCAAATAGGCATACCATCCATCGGGCCATAATAGTCGTGGTCACAGTTGTCTTTCATTACAGTGTCCTCCTCTAATGAGTTTGGTGGAGCACGGCATCCCTCAGGATCACAATCTCCATATATCGTTCTAACAGCTGACCTGGGTATAAATCTCGGACTCTGTGCGGGATAGCAAAATGATGTAGACACCTCTTTCTGAGACATATAACCATCCTCATTGAGATAGGACTTCCACTCTTCATCTGTATCGGAGGGATCTCCCTCATTGATGGTATGGACTGCTTGAGGCACTGGGTGAAGGAAACCTCCACTGTGGAAGAAGACCTGAATGGGATGAAGACTTTCATAGTTAGTAGTTGTCTGGGTACAGGTTGAAGAAAAACCAAGACCCTTCTTTATTTTGTTATCAGTAGGAATGACAAGTTGTCTCCATCCCTTTGTATTGTTACTTTTGGTCACTTCGAGAGCATCTCTGTATGAGGAAATAAAGGTTCCTTTCTCTGATTGATTCTCATTGCTCACCGAAAGTGCTTGGAACTGAGTTCCAATAACCTTCTCTGGTTCTACACAAGTAGATAATGACAGGTTAGTCACGATCAATGCTTGTTCTCCATAGACCGTGACGAGTTGATCGTTCTTGACAAACTTCAGTTTCTAGTGCAGTGTCGAAGTGACTGCCCCAGCCTGGTGTATCCAAGGTCTTCCTGATAAACAGCTGTACGCTGCCCGGACGTCCATGACCTGGAAAGTGATTAGGAAAGTGTGAGGACCAATAGTTATGGGAAGGTCGACTTTGCCGATAACTGCTTTCCGAGATTCGTCAAAGGCTTTGACGATGACCTCACTGCCCCTCATCGGGGATCCTTTGAATGATAGCCGCATTAAAGTGGACTTTGGCATATCATTGATGGCCGATCCTGTGTCTACCAGTATGTTGGCTAAAGCATCGTCCTGGCAGTTGACTGTAATATTGAGCGCCATATTGTGACTTTTGCCCTCCTTTAGCAAATCCTTATCACTGAACCCTAAGTTGTTGCAGGAAGTGATGTTAGAGATGATGCTGTCGAATTTCCTTATTGTTACATCCTGTTCCACAAAGGCCTATTCTAAGACTTTCTGTAGAGCCTCTCTGTGAGCCTCGGAACTGAGTAAAAGTGATAGCACATAGATCTTTGAAGGAGTTTGTAACACTTGATCAACAATGTTGTATTCACTCCTCTGGATGAGATTTAGCATCTCATCATTGTTTTTTGAAAGGTCGGGATCATTGGATTGACCGACTGGTGGATTGGGAGCTTCTGTTTGAAGTTCCTTTTCTTTGGTAGGTTCTCTAACTCCTCGGTTAAAGATTCGACCGCTCCGTGTTACTCGACTGATGTCTGCAATATTCACGACGGAGGGTAATGGAATTTATTTTCCATTATCAATTATTGTTGCATCGTGTTTGTTAGGGATCACCTTAGCTGATTCATACGGTAATGGTCCCGGTAGATAGATAACTACAGGAGCCTTCTGATTTTTCTGACTGTCGTAAGTAACTTCAATCAGTTCTTGGCTAAGAACCTTTGACTCATCAAGTAGACGGATGATGGCACAAACATCTCTGGTCCTCTCAGGATCAGAGATTACAACAACATCTTTGATTTGATCAGCGAATTAATCGGGTATCAAGTTTATAGGCCCCGAAACTGAATATTTTTTAATCTCTTTGCAGTCCAACTGACCCTGAAGGGCTGCTTGCACGAGGTAACATCCTTGGTTATTTTCCGAGCAAACTCTACAGCGTTCGTAGTTATGTGGTGGAACCTGGCTACGTCCGCTTTGAATACAGTGTAACCTTACTAGATCTATTTCCATTGATCGAGCATCCTGACTTTGATGCCTAGTAGGGTTCCCATTAACCACACTGACTTGTTGTGTGTCTTCATCTAGATAGATCGGAAGCCACCAGTGGTTTAACAAGTGTTGTAAAGTTCTTTGAACGAGAGCACATCCCTGGTCACTCTCACAACATCCTTTACAGTTCTGAAAATTATGCGAAGTTAGAAAACTAAGCTGGACTTGCTTAGCGTGTAATTCTACCAAGCTGGTATTCATCAAGCGAATATCGAAGATCTGAATCATAAGGCTCCACCGAGACACAGTCTGGTTTCCCTAGAGACTCTCTTCCTTTCCTATGAACTTGTTTCCAGACATGCATTATTTCTGTCTTTAGTGCCCTATCGTTTTCTCCTTCCATGAAGAAAAGACCTTCCAGATGAGCACTCTGCGGGACATGCCTCATTGGGTATCCAAATTGACGACAGACTAACAACGGATGATAGTTGATTTCTCCCTTAGTTCCTATAAGGGGTACATTTGGGAAATTTCCACAACACTCAATGATTCTGATCCCGTCATAGATTCGATTGTACCAATCGATGTCAGAGTTGGTAAGAGACATGATGCTCTGCGACCAACGTAAAGTATTCTTTTGATCCCAAAATGCAGCAGACTTGGGAAAATGGGAAATGAACCATTTATATAGCAGGGGTACACAACATGTGATCATTCCTCCTCTGTATAAATTCCTTAAGTGTACTGAATGATAAGCATCTGCGAGTAAGGTCGGTACGGGATTTCCAATCAGACATATCATAATGGCATTGATATCTACAAAGTTATCGATGTTGGGAAACAAAAATAACCCGTAGCTGAGCAAAACAAAGATGCTCTCGAAAGAGGCCACGTTCCCTATACTGGCAAAGTATAGGGCTTTCTTTATCAAGAATTGGGCTAGCAAACCTTGGATGCCACCCTTAGTGGTCATGTGAGTCCTGATTTCTGACTCGTCCAAATAAATTGTTCTTGCAATGGTTTGATCTTTTGGAATTTCTTCCAGTCTAGAAAAGGGAGCTTGATCAGTGATATGCAGATCAGTCAGGTGAGAATACTCCTCCAGTGTTGGTGCTAGCTGATAATCCGGGAATGTGAAACAGTGATAGACCGGATCGTAGAACTAAATTAGTGTGGACAGGATTCCCTCAATTACATGGACCCTTAACAGAGATAGCAGTCCTTCATACTTGGCTCTGAAAGCCTCAGGGTTGGTTATCATCCTCGCTAACCCTCTCAAATCCTCTAACTTTGGAACCTTGAAGGTATTCTTATGAGTCTTTCTTCTACTAAAATCCATAACGCAATCTCTTTATCTGACATTTGCAATCATTGTCTCAGTTTAATTTGAAAAAGAGAGACTAGAAGAGAAGATTTTCTTTTTTGAATGTTTTTTAAATTAATGTATAAATGCAGCCCACAAAAACATAGAAAAAACATGGGGTCAAAGGGTCGGTGTCATGTAGTCAAGGCGCTACCCCCCCCCCCCCAAAAGGTTTATACTGGTGATATTTTGTACATGTCCGCAAAATCATTGATCCCTCTTGGGATGACAACAGCAAGCTGATCGCCAGCGAGCTGATGTATCCTAGAGTGATCTTAAATGAGGGTAGTATTGCGTGACAACTATTTCCGATAGCTTCCGCACTACAAAATGGTTTCAGTTTGCTAAAAACCTCAGCTTCTCAGATAACCTAGTCGACCACACTACTTTCAACAACCGAAGTCGTATAGGCAATGCATCTGCAAAGGGAGTCTCCACTGAGTTTGATGGTCGACCGGGGAATCTTAACTGGGATTCACTCCCCGTAAGATTACTCGTATTGCCATCACCTATCTTAGGTGTATACTTAATCTTTCCACATGCAGCATCACACGCATTCCCATTAGCAGAAAAATAAACACAGATATCAATTAGGAAGAGCAGTATATATATTTTTCTTAATCATGCTAGACATCTAGTCTTATGATCCTATACAGACAATGACTCCATAGCAGAGTCACCATTTCTCTGATACTTTGTGAACTCAGGGTTTTCTTCCTAAGATTGTGAACTTAAGTTTTTTACCGAAGATTGTAAGAAAGAAAAGAGGGCCCCACGGTGGGCGCCATTTTTTCTGTAGCGCGATTTTTGTGGTCTTGAAGCACTATTGCTCAGGTACTACATTTCGATTCATTTTATATCCTGTTAAGCTAATTTAGGAAGGGAAATAGATGTCTCCAATTAACCCTGCTCACAAACTGAGTTTAAGCAGCTGACTGTTAGTTTACAGATGACATTAAGATGTGGGCCCCTCTTGGTTATTTTGTTAAGAACACAGCGTCTGGACTATTTGTGAGGTTTTTGGTAATGTGTTTAGATTTGATGCTTTTGGGTTGATTTGACGGAGATACTGGATTTTGGGTTTTTGATTAATATGCTCGCTAAGATTTTTCAATCTTATGCCTACGTATTCCCGTTTAACGAAACAGGGAAATCAGAGCGATCGTAGTTCCTCCTATTCTATGGGAGGAAAAAGGTTGTTTTGGTGTCTTGTTCAAAGCCCAAGACATGAAGCTAAAGGTGTTTTGTATCTAATTCAAAGCCCAAGATGTGAAGCTAAAAGGGTTTTGGATGAGAGAGAATTTGTCATCTCTAAAGAGGAGTTGTTGATGTTTGTATACTGTGAGCAAGGCACAGGTTTGATGCTAAAAGGTTGATTGACTCAACCGAGGTTTTCTTATACAAAGCCTAAGAGGAGGCGATTGACCCAACAAGAGGGTGCTCGTACGAAGCCCGATATATAGGCTAAAAGGGTTGACTTAACAAGAGAGTCTTTTATCTATCTTATATGAAGCCTAAGACGGAGGCTAAAAAGGTTTGACTCAACAAGAGAGTCTTTTATACTCAACAAGAGAGTGATTTAGTGTCTCGTACGAAGCCCGAGATGGAGGCTAAAAGGGAAGTGACCCAACAAGAGAGCCTTTTATACTCAACAAGAGAGTGTTTTGCTGTCTCGTACGAAGCCCGAGATAGAGGCTAAAAGGAGATTGACTCAACAAGAGAGTCTTTTATACTCAACGAGAGAGTGATTTTATCTGTCTTATACGAAGCCTAAGACGGAGGCTAAAAGTTTGACTCAACAAGAGAGTCTTTTATACTCAACAAGAGAGTGTTTTAGTGTCTCGTACGAAGCCCGAGATAAAGGCTAAAAGGGGATTGACTCAACAAGAGAGTCTTTTATACTCAACAAGAGAGTCTGAAAAGGTTAGCTCCACTGGGGAGAATCATTGTACAAAGGCTAAGAGGAGGCTATCTTACCGCCGTGGATTCTGGAGATTCTGAAGCGAGTCCAAGTGTGGGGAACTCTCATGAGAGAGACCGGGTTTCTGCCTATGTTTGAAGGGAACTTGAGAATGTCTTTGAGACTCAAGGGTCTTAGACTATCCAAGTCTTGAGTTTTATCTTTTGTACTATGTCCAAAAGGAGGCACGGACATTAAGGGATGAGTATCAACCCTACAATGACTGGAGTTTTGACGCGGGAAAGACTGCTCTAGCAAAGGATGACTAAGTTCTGTCTTATACTTTTAAGAGGTCGTCAGGGTCCTTGTATTAAGCCCAAGAGAAGGCATGAGAACTTCTAAGAAGCCGAAGGGTCCTTGTACAAAGCCCAAGAGGAGGCCGGGATGCTTTTAGGAAGCCTGTGGGTCCCCAAACCAAGAGAAGTTCAAGACATGCTATTCACAGAGAATAGATCAAGCCAGGAACGTTCGAGAATTTGGAAGAAACTCAAGAGATGCTATTCATGGAGAATAGATCAACTCTGGGGAGTAGAGTTTCTTTGACAATTTCTAAGAGTGAAAGTCTGAGAAAGGGTTCACTGAGAATGCTACCTTTCACGTTTCCATATTGTTTAACCCCAAGAGGAGGGAAGACTGTGTCTGGTAATCTTATGGGGGATCTAGTTTTGTTTGTATTTAAGAGTGACCAACAGGCTTTACCTAGTTCTAGACATATTTTCCGGGGAAAACTCTAAATAACTATACTAGTATGACACAATGGATATATGACAAGTATATAAAGGATGTGAAAGAAGATTTACAGTGAAGCAGCCCCACAATACAGTTATATACATATGAAAGCGATAAATGAAGCGGATAAACACTTACCCATTGTACAACTTCCATGTTGTTTTGTTAGTTGTTCAACAAAGAAATCTTTGATAACAATATTATATTCAAAATCAAAGGAGAAAGTGCTTTGAAAAGATTGTTGGGGCTTACAGCTCAAGGAGAGGCCCAAGTTTTAATAGTGATAACACCGTTGTTTTGAAAACTGTACAGAGGGACTTATACAATATGTGAGGCCCACAAGGTTTTTATGTACAAGGAGGTTGGGTCTTACACTCTATTAAATGCTAAGTGTTTTTGTATCCGTGATGGGGCTTACAGCTGAAGGAGAGGCCCAGGGTTATATTTTGAACTGGTGATCGTGCCGAGATTTTTTTCTTTTAACACAGAGGGGCTTATATAATATGTGAGGCCCAAAATTGTTTTGGTTAAAAGTGGATTGGGTCTTACACTCTATTAGAGGCCCAAGAGTTATTTTTGTACAAGAGATGGGACTTACAACTCAAGGAGAGGCCCAGGGTTATTTGTTTGAAAATGGCGATCGTGCAGTGATTTTTGAAAACGCAGTGGGTCTTATACAATGACTGAGGCCCAAAAATGTTTTGGTTTTCAAATGGGTTGGGTCTTACACTCTATTAGAGGCCCAAGAGTCTTAAAAAGATTTGTGAGGGTGAAAATCAAAGAAACCCTAATTTTGTTTTCCTTAAAAAGTTAATATTTAAAGAAAATCAATAAATATGATAAAAATACCAAATAAGTTTGAATAAATCACTTGTGAATTTTGTTTAAGGTTTGAAAAATGAGGTTTTAATCACAAGATGATTTAGAACTCATTTGGTTTTGATTTTCAAAATGAATATTCACTTTTAAATGGTTAAAAACAATTAAAAATGAATTTATTCACAAAAATACTAATTATATTAAATAAATAATATAAATTTGATTTTTTTGTGGAGTAAAATATTTCAACATTTTTGTGATTTTTTGCAAAAAGAACCAATAAAAAATTCTTAAAATTGAGGGAGTTATTAATTTTTCAAATCATTAAAAATAATATGAAAAACAATAAAAAAAGTGAAAAAAAATTAAAAGACCTCTTGTGTGCAGCATGCGCGCCTTACCACTAGGGTGGTGATACATCTGTGTATCAAACCCTAACCATAAATATACAAGGCTTGCCTTGTTCTTGGCCTGGCCAAGGCAAGGCAAGGCAAGGTTTTTGGTCAGAAATGTGAAGGGCATAACTTCCTCATTTCTCCATGGATGGAGACAAAATTTATATGCAACTGGCTTAGAATTTCACAATGAATCCAATAGTGGTGATGGTTTTTCCAGAAAATCAATCCTCCTCAAAACCCGATAGTGGTTTTGAAATAGGCCATAATGTGCATTTTTTGTGCTACCTCTTGGTACAGCCATGAATTACATGATGAATTGGTTCAAACACAACACATATAACATGTATAAGAAATGCATGATCAGTGGACCTCAAAGCAATGCATATTTTAAAGAGCTCAAGTTGTGATACTTACCTCCCTTAGAGCTTTTTGGGCTATCTGCCAAGTGCTTTGTTCCAGAAATGTTTTGATGCTTTGAACACTCTCAATTGATCCCTTAGAAGCTTTTAGGATGATTGGGATCAGTTGGAAACCTCAGGAATGGAAATTGGCCCTTTCTTGTAAAAGGGGCAAAAGTGGCCAAAATAGCAACTATCTCAAATGATGTTCCAGATGTATGGAACCATTTGGGATAGTTCAACGATGATATTTGGAGTGTGTTTGAGGCTTTATTTGGTTTTGAAAGTGACTGAATCAAGAAATGGCTTTGAAAAATGCAAAAAGACCCTATTTTGAGGTTTTGAGAGGGGACTTTGTGATTTTGGTGTTACATGTCACTTGTGAGTGTTTGGATCACTTCTATATGATGTTTATGAGGTGTGTGTGTGTTTGGTTTGGTTGGAATTGCTCTCAAACTCAAAACCCGATAGTGACTTGCTTTGGAAGGCAAATTTGGAAGTGAGAAGGTGATTTTTAGGAAAGCATCTGTTTGATGGCTTTGGTGTACTCAAACTGAGCACAAATGAGCTCTATTTATAGTAGAGCAAGTTTGTTTTGCAAGCAATAGTGAATGACAACTGCAGCAGAGGTTTGGCCAATGGTTGCATTTTGGAATCTCAAGTCTCCTCTAGTCAATCTCTAGCCATTGACTAGAGGTTAGAGCATAGGCTGCTGGTTCCCTAGTTCTTGGATATGTCTTGACTGAATTCAGTTGGAAATGGTTCAGTCCATGCCACCTTGCTGCATCCATTAAATGCTCCAAACCAAAATTGGAGTCTTGTCCCCTCTTTAGGGATTTCTAGGTTTGGCAATTTATTTTTAGTTCCAAGGACTTGGGAGGCTTATGGATCAGTGTTTGTCCCTCCTTGGTCCCCCCCTGAGGTGTTCAGATGGATAGACATGTTTGTCATTTGCACAAATTTGGAAAATCTAGTAAAATGCACAAATCTGCCTTGCCATGACAGTTTGCAGCAATGCATATTGGCATGGTCATATCTCATGGCTCAAGTGGAATTCCATGGAGTTCTTGGCCATTTTGGAGAGCTCTCATATGATACAACATATGTGTGATCATAGTTTGTTTTGATACCTTTTGAATCCAAGTGAAAAATGCCCCTACATTTGGAAAAAAGTAAAGGCAGATTCTGACTTAGTGAAAATTTCACTAAGTGTTGGAAAAAAGTGACATTTTCACTTTTTGTGATTTTTGCCATTCCATAACTTGAAATCCATGAGAATCTGGAATGAGGTGTAGTTGACACTTTTAAAGTATGCCAGGAGAGCTACAAATCCATCTTTGGATCAGCCCAAAAGGTTGCTTGGATCTCAAGTTATGATCCTTGGAAGTTGGTACCCTAGCCACTTTGTTCTATAACTTAGAAAATTTCTAAGTTTTTATGGTTACCCCTTTTACAAGTTATCCCACTTTTCTTGAATTTTCTTGATGAATGATGGTTCCAATCACACATTAACATCATTTTAGGGTCAAAGAACCATAATTGTGAAAAATCTCAAAAAGTCGAAGTGGACTTTTGTGCACAGTTGACTTTTTTTCAGACGAATTCCAAAATATGCGATCCTCTATTAAATCAAGTCCTTGACCTAAATCAAACTTGATGGATTGATTTCATAGGTGTTATAGGCTGTATTGAATCATGTCCCATGGTTTGGGAGCATGCCTGGGTCAACAGTCAAAGGCATAGTTGACTTTTCCCATGAAACCCTAATTGTGGTTCTGATGAATTTGAAACTTGTTGATCCAACTTCTTAGATCAATCCATTGTTGCAAATGGATCAATGTAGTGTGTTAGAGACCCTCAAATCCTCTCTTGAGGCCTTGGCTCATGTTTTGTCCCAAAAGTCAACTTAGGGGTGAATTAGGTCAAGAAACCCTAATTCCTGATTTTTATTGTATGCATCCCCTGGGGTAAAATTGACTTGATGATTGGGTTCATGATGTCCCTTGGAGCATCTTAGGTTATAATTTGAAGCATTGGCTCATGCCCAGAGGAAAATTTCCATCTGGAGGCCTTGGTCGACCAAAACCCTAATTTGGTGACACTAGCGATCTTGAGGCTTAATCCACTTGGAATGCTGCAACCTTGTGCTTGATTCTTGATGTGGGAGTCCTCTTGATATTTTCTGGATGTTTGAGAGGCTAGACAAGTTGAAGATCATGTCATTCCTTGATTGATCCTTTATCTAAGGCTCAGAGAGGGCTGGAAACCTTAAGTTTGATTGTAGTGGATGCTCACCCATCTTTGGGGAGACTAATGAGGTATGGTGGTTCATCCACATTGTGATGATGATTTTCACAATGATGGGAAATCTTAGTGGTCAAAATTTGGGTTATGACAATTTGCAACAATGAAGTTTTGGTGTTTGAATGGTTTGAAAAAAATCAAAGGTGAACGCTGAACGTGTAGAAGGTTGGTTGAAGCTTGAAGTTTATGAAGTTATTGTTTGGTGAGATTTTTGCAGTATTTTCTTGTCTATTCAAGCTTGAATTGAGAATGAATTGAAGGTTTAATTTATAGAAACTCTGGAGGGTAGTTTAGGCTTTTTGATTGTGAAAATTTGTTGCAAACTTATGATGAATTTACAACCCGCGTTTCGTGTCCAGGTAGTAGTGTTTTGGACTTTTGAACAGCTTGTTTTTGTTGCCGTTTTGAAGCTCATGTACTGTGTTTTCGTTCACTTGCTTGCTGCAGTTTTCATGTGATGAGATTGTTTAGCAGCGTGTAGCTTTTCATATGCAGCTTGGATGGCTCACATAAAGTTCAAACAACACGAGTTGTAGCACGGCTTGTGTAGTGGCTTTTTTGAAGTAGCAGCAGCAAACGGCTTGGAATGTAGCCGCGTGGGTGGAGTCATGAGCTTGTTTTTTTCTTCTTTTTGGCTTGTAATGAGCTTGTTGTATTTGTATTATCTTGAGCTAAAGTGGCTGTGATGAATTTAATTTGTAGAAACATGGGCCGTGAATTTCTTGGTTCCAATTGTAATCTATTTCCTTTTTTTTTTGTTTATTCATTCATGATATGGGCCTTGGATTTTTCTAAAAGAATAGACATGGTTTAGATCAGAAATGGAATTTGAATATGGAATTTGGATAAAAAATGAATATTGGAAAGTGGAGGAAAATAGAATTGGGTAGAAATTGAATTCAAATGAAAAAAAAAGGTGGTAATTAAAATGAAGATTAGAAATTTAAATGGATTATGAAAATGATTTAGAAATTGGAAATGGATAAAAAAAATTAGATTTAAATGGAAAATGGATATTTAGAATTGTAACTTGGATGTTAGAAGTGAATAAATTTGGATACTAAATGAAAATGGATATAAAAATGGATAAAATTGGACAAATTTGGATAATTGGTTATTTGAGAATTGAAATGGGTAATTGGAAAATAATGGATAGAAATTGGATAGGTGAAAATGGATAATTGGTTTAGAAAAAATGGATAACGAAAATGGTTTGAATGGATAGCCAAAATGGAAATGGATTAAATTGGGTAAGAAAAATGGTTTAGTGAATGGATACGCACCCTCACCAAATTTTCACACACGGCCACAAAACTCTTGATCCTCAATCTCTACACCTTGAATAATGAACATGAACCCAACATCACAAGCCACTGATACACACCTTGACTGAAAATCCATCAAACTTGACTTGTTCAGACAAATCTCTGAATCTCATAAGTCCTTAATCACTTTGAACAATTTCTGGGAAAATAAATCCACAGAGGAACAAAGTCTGGACTTGTGAACTCAGATGAACTGATAAATATCACCACACAACAACTTGACAGTCACTGCTTTGAGGAAATAACCCACTGAAACAGATAACTTGCACTTGCAACGATTGCTCGATAGTTTGACCAAGATTAGGTCAAACATGCATATAAACTGGATCATGAACGAACAACCACATTTGACTTGAAGTTAGGCACTTGCTTTGACAACCCTGCAAAACCTTAAACACAGAGAGAGAGAGAGAGAGAAACAAGCAAACAACAACATATTTTTGGTATTTTTGGTTAGAGGTTAGTAAACAGAAATAAGTGAGAATAATATACAAATGCTCAGGAGAAACAAAGATTGTGATCTTGTTTGTGGTACGAGATGCAAAATGATAAGTGTGAAATCTTAGGGGTAAAAATTAGGGTTCAACAACTGCCCCTATTTAAGTTTCTTCTATCAGGAGATATGAAGGTTAAAAACTTCGTCTCGACAAGATTGAAGATACTTAAATATTGAAAACCATATTTTTAGCCCTGAGATGCTTCAAGATGATATGAATGCAAAGAATGAAACAGATTGCAGGGAAACTTGAAACAATGGATTTACGATAAATTAAAGTAGATGATTCGAAAAGACACGCCGGGGAACACACGCTATTTTTGGAGATCTGTCAAGGTGACAAGAAGTATCCATCAATAGTTGGAAAGAGAGGGACAAGACCCTGAGAAGACGAGTAGTGACATCCAAGAATGGCATTGGATAGAAACTACGAACGAGTCCAAAGGTATATCAATAGATGTCCAAGAATAGCATTGGACAATTAACAAGAAAGTTTCTGGTAAAAACAACAGCGTCATCCAAGAATAGCATTGGATGGTGGTGAAAAAAAACTCTATTGGGGATAAGGTATCCAAGAATGGCATTGGATAAATGGAACTACAATATTCAAGAATGGCATTGAATGGGGCAATAGCAAACATCAGAGTCATCCAAGAATAGCATTGGATATAAACAAAATTCCATTTGAAAACTTCACTGGGGACATCCAAGAATGGCATTGGATGGCAAGGTTAAACATCAGAGATATCCAAGAATAGTATTGGACCTGGTTGGGGAAAAGGTGTCCAAGAATGACATTGGACAGAAGAATCTCAACATCCAAGAATGGCATTGAATGAAGTGAGAAAAGTTCTGGAAAATATATCAGAAGTATCCAAGAATGGCATTGGATAAAAAAAGTTCACAATATCCAAGACTGGCATTGAATAAAGGTAGCAGGGACTTTCAGGAATGGCACTGAAAGGTAAAGGTAAATCACTACATTCAAGAATGGCATTGAATGATAGTGAGAAAGACATCCAGGAATGGCACTGAATGCAATGGAGAAAACTCATTCAAGAATGGCACTGAATGAACAGATAAAACTTTCAGTAATGGCACTGAAAGTTATCCAAGCAAATATGATGGGGATTACAGAAGAGAGAAAAGACTTCCAGGAATAGCATTGAGAGAAACATGAGGAACAAGATATCCAGGAATGGCACTGGAGATCAAAAGAGACAGACATCCAGGAATGGAACTGGAGTGAAAGAATAGCAAAGATCTAGGAATAACACTGGAACAAAAGAAGACAAACATCTAATAACAGCAATAGATACACAGAGAAACGACAACATCCAGGAATGACACTGGAAAAGAAACAAGATAGGTAAACGACAACATTCAGGAATGGCACTGAATGACAAGGCAGGTAAAAGTTTTGGTAAGCGCCAAGTAAGTTGGACTTTGATCACTAGGTAAGATGTTGAAAGCAACAGGACCTCGGGAACTGCATATGAGCGTGAAGCACACTTCGAGCTATGAAAATCTTTCTATGCAATGATATATGAATAATTTATGTATGCAATGCAAATGATAGGGACAACTGAGATAGACTTTTTTGTGAGGGAAGAATGGAACTCTGATTCCTCAACACAGGGAACACTGCCCACTCTGCTTGGAGAGAAGACGTTGAACACATCTCTGTCACACTTATGAATTGCATCAGGCTGATGGTCTTTTGAGGAAAGACATCTTGAGGATTCTTGAAGAAGATTGCCCCAGATTGATTGGCTAAAGAAAAACTGATCATAGCTTCAATTTGACTGCTGTAGGGGAAAAATGAACTGATCATGGCTTCAATTCTTAAAATGATTGTAGAGAATAAACTGATCATGGCTTCAGTTGCTGGGGATGGACTGGTCATGGCTTCATTCATTGGAATAACTGTTGAGAAGGCTAAACTCAGTATGGGTCTTGAAAGAGATCTTCTGGTTAACCAATTCTGAGAATAACTTGCACTGAGCAACAAATCTTGAACAAGATCTGGAAGTAATGTGCCCCTATAGGATCACTGACCAAGTTTCTCAACTATTTGAAAATTCTTGATGAGAGAAGTTTGCCTGCAGATAGGATTAATCAAACAAACATGGTAAAGAAAATCACTTGTCAAAACACGGATGGTTTAGACATACAAAAATGAAAGAGAAAGCAAAGGTATGACATCAAAGCAAATGATTGGCAACAATCTTAGGAGTCAGTTTATGCAACCTTGCTGTAGTATGCTTTCAAAAGAAACCTGGCTTCAATTAGGTCTTTTGAAGGTTGTAACGTGGTCTGGTTCACGGTTTTTGAAACAAAGGATATAGGCTCAAAGTTTATTTGTACCCAACCTATTCTTCGTGATGGTCTCCAGTCCTATGCTCAGTTAATTCAAACTATGCATTCAGGTTCCAAGTGATTTTGCAATTGCAACACTGTTATGATAATGGCTCAAGAGATTTTTAAGATGGCAGTCACTCTTTCTTACAACATTTTATTGTTTTTGACGAGGACCTTAGTCAACTTGTTTTGTCTTTGGGGATTTTGGTAACCTCTTGATTGAATTTTTCTTTTGTTATCCCTTACTTTTGCCTGAACTGTGTCGTTTGAGCTTACAGTCAGCGGGATGCCCCAATTTTTGCCTAAGTCTCCTTCATAGGTTTTGACTTAGCGGGCTTTTCGTTTGATTTTTTTTTATTCATTTTTTAAAAAGATAGTGACTGCCTGGCTAAATGATTACAGTGAACCATCATTGGCTTTTGATTTGAAAGACATCTTCGACACATGTTTGATGTGTGCGAAGGAAAGCTTGTGATTGCAACCCTTATTGGAAGGCGTCTTGAATGCATAGTCAAATTAACTGAGAACTACCCATCCCCAGGTTAAGATTGTGGGTTTTTTCGTACAGAAAGAAACTCCAACTTCTAGGCTCAAAGGGGTTAACAAAGGATTAACTTCCTTATTTCTCCAGTGTTTGGGAGTTGAAATAATGCTTGTACATCATCAGCCTAGTTTCAATTGAAAGCATACAATCCAGCAATTTTAGGTATTTCATTTTCATCATCCTCCCTCCAATCTTTGCATAAACAAAAGTTTGATAAAGAAAGTGAACAGGAGATAAATTTTTGTTTTATGAAAAAGAAAGCATAAAGATGCACACAGTGGATATAAATGAATTGAATCAAACATTGCAAGGCTCATTTCATTGAAATTACCATGAAAGTACAAATAAAGTTCGAAAACAAACAATCAATACAATCAAAGAAAAATGCAAACAGAAAGAAACAAGGCCTAGTGACTAATCAGCAACAAGGATGAGTTGTCCTGTCTGAACACTGGCTTTAGGAGATGATCCGTCCGAACTGACTCAAACTTCACTTGGCATGCTCTGGAAAAGGATTGTTGACAACATTGGGATTATCATAAAAAAAGGTCAGAATCTTTGAGTTCACCAATTCTTGTACTCTAGCTTACAATGCATAGCAGCCTTCCAAGTTATGGCCTGCCCCACCTCGATGGAACTCACAGTGAAGATCAGCCCTATAGCTGGATGGGAGAGGTTTTGGAGGAGGAGTTAGATCCCTCGTTGTAATCAAACCTTTCTGAACAAGACATGGATACAGCTCAGTGTAGGACATCGGGATAGGATCAAAGTTAACCCTATTAGGATTCTGATTCTGCCTAATAGTCTGTCGAGGAGCTTGAACTGGTTGAGCATTGACAACATGAGCAACTGCAGCTACATATTGTTGTTTCCTGCAACGAGGTTTCCCTTCAACTGAAACAGCATGGGTATCACCATCCTTCTTCTTTTGAAAATTCCCAGCATACTTTTTAGCACCACTAAAGGCTTCAGCATTGGCAATCTTTCCTTTCTTGATACCTTCTTCTAGTCTTTCTCCAATAGTGACTAGGTCAGCAAAACCAGATGATACACTGCCTATCATCTTTTCCCAAAAGAGTGGTTGAAGAGTATCCATGAACAAACCAGTCAATTCTTTTTCATCCAATGGTGGCTCCACTTGAGCAGCTAGCTCTCTCCAGTGTTGAGCATACTCTTTAAAGGATTCTTTTTCTTTCTGAGACATGTTCTACAATTGGCGGCGATCAGGTGCCATGTCCAAATTGTACTTATATTGCTTTAAGAAAGCATCAGCCAAGTCTTTCCAGCTTTGGATACGGTTCTTCTCAAGTCCCATATACCATTTCAATGAAGCCCCACTCAAGCTGTCTTAGAAACAGTGAATGAGCAGTTTGTCGTTTTTGGCATGAGCAGCCATCTTGCGGCAGTACATCACCAAGTGGCTTCTGGGACAGGTATGCCCCTTGTATTTCTCAAAATCAGGATTTTTGAATTTTGCAGGCATAACCAAGTCTGAAATCAAGCACATGTCCGTTGCGGCAGCACTAAAGACATCACTTCCTTCTATGGCTCTTATCCTTTTGTATAGAGTTTTCCATTGCTCTCTGACTTCTTCAATGTATCCAGGTTCTCCCTGACTTTCAGATTGTGGACCAGCAGCATGGTACACGAAAGGAGGATTCTCAGGAATAACTTGAGCAACAGAATGCACAACAGGCTGAGGTTTAGTGAACAATGGAGCTGAAGATACTGGCAGTACAGACGGGACAAACACATGAGTAGTTGCAAAGGGTGGCGAGTAATTCGGAGGTAACCCAAATTCTGGCCAAGTAGAAGTTGTTTGCTGAGTCAGTGGAGGGTCAATAACAGCAGGTAAGATTTCAGATATCACAGTCCTCTAAGGTGGTTCACCTCTAGCAATCAGAACTTGCATCATTTTTGTGAGTTTGCTTATACCGGCCTTCAACTCATCAATTTCCATTCTGACTTCGGCATTGTGTTGTTCTTGGTTTTCCACTCTCAATCTGACAGCAGCTCTAGTTCTGTAGTTGTGTTGAGGAAACAGCTTGACGGTGAACAGATAACTGAAGAAAGAGACAGTTGAAATAAGTTTCTGGAAAACTTGGAAGAATGCATATGTATGCTCATGGATGCAAGAGTGCATGGATGCAACAACCACAAACAAGATCACTTGAAACACACAGGTTAAAGGTTCGAGTAACGAGCATGAAGCCAAGGTTAAGAAACCAACCCACAAAGGTGTGTACTAAGGTTTGTCTTCATTGTACCTGCAGAAAACAGCGGTTCTAACAGAGTGCCCAGGGTCCACAATCCACTATCAGACACACCAGCGCACCGATTTTCTCAGAGGTTGGTAGTTATCCTCAAGAGAATCTAACCTGAGTGTGGCATCGTGTGACAGCTAAGTCAGATTTGCATCTTCATAGCTTCCGCGCCACGATCCTAAAAAGGCTAAGATGGGTTAAAGGTTACTATGGTCCTCATTGTTATAGGCTTCTATGGAAAAAGTAATGCCTTCACGATCGCTCGATCGGCATCAGTAATTCCAAAGAGGCAACCACCGAGTGGATAGATTCTCAAGTTCTGCTTTTTCGGGATTCGACTCCCTCAAAGTTCCCTTGACTATATTATCCTCCTATCTCAAAGTGCACTTTGGTCCGAGTATAGGACCTATCTCACACACAGAGAGGAACTCCCAAACAGAATAATCAAGTGACAAGCAAATCAGACGAAAATCAGAAAATAAATCAAAGTAGGCTAAACCCCGCAAGGGAGTGATCCCCAGGAGAGTTGCCACTTTTTATGTAGTGGCAAAATTGTGAGTGTAAGCTATTGATTAACTTAACTCAAAAAGCAAGAGTCGCCACCACACTTTTATTTTATCCAAAAATTGGAAAGGAAAAAGAGCGAACAAAACCAAAAGAGTTCTAAAAAAAAAGAACAAACAGAGACTGGGTAAGGGGGGTGGTTACGCAATGGGAAGGTGTTATCACCCAAAACGTCTATAGTACTCTATAGGAACCCTTTGAAATATTTACGCATTTGGTCTGAAAATGTTTGTTTGAAAAGTGATTGAGGAGATGAGAAGAGAAATTGTTTTTATGATTTTTGTGTTTGGAGAGACTTGTCGCCTCATGCCTACGTACCCACGATGTGCAATGTAGGATCAAAACCCCGTAGTTCGTGGTACAAAGAATGAAATTGGTTTGTTTTGGTTGATTTTAAATGTAAATACAAGTCTTCATTTCCAAGCGAATAATTCCGCTTAAAGAAATAAATCATGTCTAAACTTATGAAAAAGTTAAAGGAAAAAGTGCACGAGGGCACAAAAAGAGAGTGATGAGTTTGATGTTTTTTAAGTATTTTGAAAAAGGTGTCAATATGCTTATGTAGTTTAGCATTTGTTAAGAAATGAAAAGAAAAGAGTAAAGTCACTTGACAAAGTCAAGGTTTGATTATGAAAGAGGTGAAAGTTTGAAATCAAGAAGATTTTGAAAAAAAGAGGGAGAGTTTTGAAAATTGAAGAATGGGGAGGAGAAGAAGTGACTATCCTAAAGCTTAAAGTAAAAGCTAAGGATAAGAATATCCTAACCACACAAGTAAGCTCCAAAGTTTTCGAACCATAATTCCAAAGCAAAGGGAGAAGGTCCTAGTTCTAAGTCCAAGGATCCAAGAATAGCATTGAAGTCCAAGGTATAGGTGCAAAACTCCATGTCCATTGCAAAGGATAGTAACCATAGTCCAAGATTAGAAGCACAAGTTTTTAGAAGTTTTGGCCTTTATTAATATTTTTGGTCCAAGTGGACAAAGAGAAAAAGGCATAAGCATAAACATGTGTCCAACGAACAAAGGAAAAAGTGCGGAAGCATAAACATGTGTCCAACGGACAAAGGAAAAATTGCGGAAACATAAACATGATAATAATGGAGCATAAAAGTAAAAAAGATATAGGGAGCGAGAAGGAATTGTAAAAATAAAACTTAGAAGTTAGTGATTAGTTGTTAGTTGTTAGAGTAAGTGATCAATAATGATTGAATAGTGTACTTAGGTCAAGGTTAATGAATACTTGTTAGAAGATTAATAGAATCAAAGCCTCTACAACAACAAGCTTCATAGATTTTGAACCTAATACAAAAGATCAATCAACATTGAGTTGTTTTCCGATGCGGGACATAATGTTGCACTATGTTAAGCAATCACCGAGTAATTTACGGAGTAATTACCCTACAATGAGTCTGGTCAATAGATCTTTGTGCTAATGCATGCTAGATGAACGATATGTAAATCGTCATCCGAAAGCAATACCACACGAAAAGAAAAATGGTAATGATCTAGTCTTGATCAAAATTCAACAAAGAAATTCTAAGATCCATAAGACTTTCATCAATCAAAAGAAAAGAGATGTAGATGAAGAGAAAAATGGATCTAACAAGTTATGATCCAAGCAACAAACAACAATGAGAAATAATTCAAAATAAAATCAAGATAAAAGATATTCATATGATATTTTTTTTTTTATGATTTTTTCCAAGAAATGTTTTAAAACAAAATTTCAAATATTAAATCAAAATCTAACTAAAAAAATTTAAAAAAAAAGAAATTAGAAAGAAAAATTGATTAAAGAAATTAAAAGAAATAAAAAAAAAACAAAAGAAAATGTGCAAGGCCGCGCAGAGCTTTCTCTTCCATGGCGGAGGAGCTCGTGATTCATCATTTTTGGAGCGATACAACTTGGAATTGAAACAACGACGACCGAAATCCCGTGTAGATTCAAAATATAACACCAATTTTGAACAAAACTTAGGCACAACGGCGAATCTAGGATGCAAAATTTTCGTCGGAAACTGCAAATTACCTTCAAATTTAGGTGAAATTCAATTCTACTTCTCCTCTTCATCCTTCTGAATCACGGATTCTCTGGAGTTGTTGCGAAATCGCGATGTTGTTTGTTGTTAGAATTGGATGTTGATTTGAGGAATTCTTGAAATGTTGTTGTGAAGTTGTTGTTCGTGTTTTGATTGAATTGTGGAATTGAATGAATTTGCAACAATGAAGTTTTGGTGTTTGAATGGTTTGAAGAAAATCGAAGGTGAAGGCTGAATGTGTAGAAGGTTGGTTGAAGCTTGAAATTTATGAAGTTATTGTTTGGTGAGATTTTTGCAGTATTTTCTTGGCTATTCAAGCTTGAATTGAGAATGAATTGAAGGTTTAATTTATAGAAACTCTGCAGGGTAGTTTAGGCTTTTTGATTGTGAAAATTTGTTGCAAACTTATGATGAATTTACAACCCGCGTTTCATGTCCAGGTAGTAGCGTTTTGGACTTTCGAACAGCTACTGTTTGTTGCCGTTTCGAAGCTCATGTGCTGCGTTTTCGTTCACTTGCTTGCTGCAGTTTTCATGTGATGATATTGTTTAGCAGCGTGTAGCTTTTCATATGCAGCTTGGATGGCTCACATAAAGTTCAAACAGCACGAGTTGTAGCACGACTTGCGTAGTGGCTTTTTTGAAGTAGCAGCAGCAAACGGCTTGGAATGTAGCCGTGTGGGTGGAGTCATGAGCTTGTTTTTTTCTTCTTTTTGGCTTGTAATGAGCTTGTTGTATTTGTATTATCTTGAGCTAAAGTGGCTGAAGTGGCTGTGATGAATTTAATTTGTAGAAACATGGGCCGTGAATTTCTTGGTTCCAATTGTAATTTATTTCCTTTTTATTGTTTATTCATTCATGATATAGGCCTTGGATTTTTCTAAAAGAATAGTCATGGTTTAGATTAGAAATGGATTTTGAATATGGAATTTGGATAAAAAAATGAATATTGGAAAGTGGAGGATAATAGAATTGGGTAGAAATTGAATTCAAATGAAAAAAAAAGGTGGTAATTAAAATGAAGCTTAGAAATTTAAATGGATTATGAGAATGATTTAGAAATGGGAAATGGATAAAAAAAATTGGATTTAAATGGAAAATTGATATTTAGAATTGTAACTTGGATGTGAGAAGTGAATAAATTTGGATACTAAATGAAAATGGATATAAAAATGGATAAAATTGGACAAATTTGGATAATTGGTTATTTGAGAATTGAAATGGGTAATTGGAAAATAATGGATAGAAATTGGATAGGTGAAAATGGATAATTGGTTTAGAAAAAATGGATAATAGAAATGGTTCGAATGGATAGCCAAAATGGAAATGGATTAAATTGGGTAAGAAAAATGGTTTAGTGAATGGATACGCGCCCTCACCACACAACAACTTGACAGTCACTGCTTTGAGGAAATAACCCACTGAAACAAATAACTTGCACTTGCAACAATGGCTTGATAGTTTGACCAAGATTAGGTAAAACATCCATATGAACTGGATCATGAACGAACAACCGCATCTGACTAGAAGTTAGGCACTTGCTTTGACAACCCTGCAAAACCTTAAACACACAGAGAGAGAAACAAGCAAACAACAACATATTTTTGGTTAGAGGTTAGTAAACAGAAACAAGTGAGAATAATATACAGATGCTCAGGAGAAACAAATATTGTGATCTTGTTTGTGGTACGAGATGCAAAATGAGAAGTGCAAAATATTAGGGGTAAAAATTAGGGTTCAACACTACTCCACCAGAAATCAGTGTCATTTCTGAAGACGAACCAAGAACGAACGTACCAGACTTTGTGATTCACAGAGGAGTTCATCGCCATTGGGTTGCTGTCGATGTTCCGAAAGCCGTCCATAAGTCAAAGTAATTACCAAACCTTTGTTTTAACCTTTCACCTTGCCCAGGTGAACTTGATGTTTTATAGGGCTCACTTTTCTGTAAATGTCCCTCTTCGCTTCGCCCAAAGCGACAGAGTTTTGTTTTATAGGGTTGTGTTTCAAGAATCGACAAATCATGAATAAATAATGTCATTCTGAATTCCCGCATTTATTGCTATTTTCACTTTTCATTTTTTTTTAGAAAATGGTAAACCTAAAAAACAATCCAAAATAAAAACAAGCATTCTCAGAAAATACACTGCACACACTCTTGCATTCTCTCTGTCTTTTCTAAAAAAGGAATCATCACGTCATGCAGATTGCTTGTTTTAAACCCCATTGAAACATATGATCCAATGCCTTCTCCCAACTTTGAATTCCCAGTATTTGAAGCTGAAGAATAAGAGGATGAAGAAATTCCAGAAGTTATCTCCCGACTACTCTGACAGGAGGAAAGGTCTATTGAGCCTCACAAAGACCCGTTGGAAATGGTAAATTGGGGTTCAGAAGAAGAAAAGAAAGAAGTTAAGATTGGAGCACTGCTCAGTCCAACTATCAGAGAAGGCTTGATAAAACTTCTCAAAGAGTTTCCAGATGTATTTGCTCGATCCTATTAGGACATGCCAGGGTTGGATACCAGCATCGTGGAATATCACTTACCACTAAAAACAGAATGTCCTTCAGTAAAACAAAGACTGAGACTGACTCATCCAGATATGGCCATCAAAATTAAGGAGGAAATGCAAAAGCAGATCGACGCATGTTTCCTCACCACCTCAGAATATCCTCAATGGTTAGCCAACATAGTGCCAGTTCTGAAAAAGAACAGAAAAGTCAGAATGTGTGTGGACTAGAGGGATTTGAACAAAGCAAGTCTGAAGGATGACTTCCCCCTACCGCACATTGACATGCTGGTAGACAACACAACAAAATTCAAAGTCTTCTCCTTCATGGATGGATTCTCGGGCTATAATCAAATCAAAATGGCGCCGAAGGATATGGAGAAAACTTCATTCATCACACCATGGGGCACCTTTTGTTACAAGGTAATGTTGTTCGGTCTGAAGAACGTGAGGGCAACCTATTAAAGGGCCATGACAAGTCTGTTTCACAACATGATGCACAAAGAGATTGACGTGTACGTTGATGACATGATTGCCAAATCTAAAACAGAAGAAGAACATGTGGAACATCTGTTAAAGTTATTCGAGGGTTTGAGAAAATACAAACTCCGCTTGAATCTCAAAAAGTGAACGTTCGGTGTTCGCTCGGGAAAGCTCTTAGGATTTATCGTCAAGGTCAAGGCCAGAAAAGAATTGAGGTTGATCCTGACAAGGTCAAGGCCATTCAAGGAATGCCTTTACAAAAGACTGAAAAATAGGTCAGACGATTTTTGGGACGTATGAATTACATCTCAAGATTCATATCCCTCATGACCGCGATATGCACGCCGATCTTCAAACTACTCAGAAAGAATCAAATCTGCGTATGGACAGAAGATTGCCGAAAAGCTTTCGACAGTATCAAAGAATATCTGTTGAATCCACCAATTATGTCTCCTCTAGTGGAAGGAAGACCACTGATCATCTACTTAACAGTCTTGCAAGACTCCATGGGTTGTGTGTTGGGCCAACAAGACGAAACAAAAAGAAAAGAGACTGCCATTTATTACTTAAGCAAGAAGTTCACGGACTGTGAAACTCGACACACTATGCTCGAGAAAACTTGTTGCGCTCTGGCTTGGGCAGCCAAACGCCTTCACCAATACATGATTTGTCACACTACTTGGTTAATCTCTGAAATGGATCCGATCAAGTACGTCTTTGAAAAGTCTGCTCTCACGAGAAGGATTGCCCATTGGTAGATGTTGTTATTAGAATACGACATCGAGTGCCATGCTCAGAAAGTCGTCAAAAGAAGCATTTTAGCCGATCATTTGGCTCATCAACCGATTGACGATCAAGAATCAGTCAAATTTGAATTCCCAGACGAAGATGTCATGTACATGAAAATGAAAGATTGCGATGAACCGCTACCAAGTGAAGGGCTAGAACCAGGATCCCAATGGGGACTCATTTTCGACGAAGTTGTCAACACTTATAGAAACGGAATTGGGGAAATCATAGCAACACCTCAGGGTACCCATATTCCTTTCACTGCCAGATTAACATTAAAATGCACAAACAATGAGGCCGAATACGAAGCTTGTATCATAGGTCTGGAAGGGGCTATTGACTTAAGGATTAAGAACTTGGATGTGTATGGAGACTTAACCCTGGTTATAAATCAGATCAAAGGAGAGTGGAATACATACCAATCAAGATTGATTCCTTACAAAGACTACGCGGGAAGGTTGTTACCATTCTTCAACGAAATCGATTTTCATCACATTCCTCGTGAAGAAAATCACATGGCTGATGCACTAGCCACTCTCTCTTACATGATTGATATAAATCATTGGAAGGACGTACCTAAGATCGACATAATGCGCCTTGATAGGGCCGCTTATGTCTTCATGGTTGAAGCAGTCATAGATGACAAACCGTGGTATCATGATATTAAGTGCTTCTTTTAAAGACAAGAATACTCGCCTGGGGCATCAAGAAAATATATGAAGACTCTCAGAAGACTGGCTGACAACTTCTTCCTGATCGGTGACACACTCTATAAGAGAAACATCGACATGGTTTTGCTCAGATGCGTAGACAGACAAGAAGCGAACAGGTTGATAAAAGAGATTCACGAAGGATCCTTTGGCACTCATGCCAATGGACATACAATGGCAAGAAAAATTCTGAGAGCAGGATATTATTGGTTGACGATGGAATCCGATTGCTACAAGTACATGAGGAAATGTCACAAGTATCAGATATACGCAGACAAAATCCATGTACCTCCAAGGCATCTCAAAATCCTTTCTTCTCCATGTCCTTTTTCTATATGGGGAATCGACATGATTGGCATGATTGAACCCAAGGCTTCAAACGGACATCGGTTCATCCTGGTAGCCATTGACTACTTCACCAAGTGGGTCGAAGCAGTATCATACACCAATGTGACCAGACAAGTGGTAGTTCAATTTTTCAAGAACAATCTCATCTGCCGTTATGGTGTTCCAAGCCAGATCATTACGAATAATGGATCCAACGTGAACAACAAGATGATGAAAGAGTTGTGTGTTGAGTTCAAGATCGAACACCATAACTCATCTCCCTATCGACCTAAAATTAATGGGGTGGTAGAAGCGACTAACAAGAATATCAAGAAGATCATTCATAAGATGGTTGTAACCTACAATGATTGGCACGAGATGTTACCCTTTGTTCTTCATGGTTATCGCACATCTGTCCGGACTTCAATAGGGGAAACCCCTTTCTCTCTAGTATATAGCATGGAGGCAATACTCCCTATAGAAGTAGAGATCCCATCAATGAGGATATTGATTGAAGCCAAGCTAACAGAAATTGAATGGTGTCAAAGTCGACACGATGAGCTGAACCTAATCGAAGAAAAGAGAATGACGGCTTTATGTCATGGTCAGTTGTATCAGCAGAGAATGAAGAAAGTGTTCGACAAGAAGGTCCGACCCCATGTCTTCAGAGAAGGAGACCTCGTGCTCAAGAAGATACAATCATTTCTCACTGACTCCCGGGGCAAATGGACTCCAAATTACGATGGCACTTATGTTGTTAGGAATGCCTTTTTAGGCGGTGCCTTGAGACTCGTAACCATGGATGGAGAGGAATTTACCTACCCCACAAATGTTTATGTAGTCAAGATACTTCGCCTAGATAAAAAAACGTCTCGATGGATTGAAAACCCGAAAGGGCGGTCCAAGAAAAAATTAGAGACATAAGCAAAAGTTATCCCGGTGGATTGAAAACCTCAAAAGACAATCCAGGCAAAAGTTAGGGATTCGTGGCAAGTAACTACGTCTGACAAAGTTAGATTCCCAGCGGTAACGCCATCTGTCGAAAAAAACTTCAGTCAAGGTCGCCTTCGACAGATGCTCAGAATGTCCAGAATTCAAAGTTGATGAAAGAATAGTGGTCGTTATGTTTCAATGTATCCCCTTTTCCGTTAAATTACCATTTTCTAAACTTTGTAATGCTCTATGGGATCACGCGCTTGGATGATTACCATTCTATCAATAAAATTTAAGTCCTAGTGCTTTTGTTTGCAATTCTCATTTATTTTGCTTTACAGAATGACATTTTTAATATGATTAACAATTCTTGAAACAAAATAAAGAATTTAATTTTCAAATTTTCTTTTGCTATTAAAATAAAGACGACAATTCTTTTTTACTACTGAACACAAAAAGGAACATCGATGGCTTCTCCGGAAGTGATTAAACCTCAAAATGCAGAAGCAAATTACTCCTTTTAACTAGTACACCTGAATGAAGGAACAACTGTTTCAGATATAATGTCCCATCTGACATCCCTAGTAGATGTGTTACCTCCAGGAACCAATGATTGATCACCACAATATAGATGTACCTTCATTGCCTCATCAATTTCTCAAGGGTTGTTGAGCATTCACCTCAATCAAGAATTAGGGTTTTGAGTCATCCCAGAGCACTTAGACAAAGGATCAATCAAGAATTGATATGATCTTCAACCTGCCTAGCCTCTCAAACATCTATAAGCGATCAAGAGGTCTCCCACATCAAAAATCAAGCACAAGGTTGCAACACAACAAGTGGGTCAAGCCTCAAGATCGCCAGTGTCACCAAATTAGGATTTTCGTCGACCAAGGCCTCCAGAAGGAAATTTTCATCTGGGCATGAGCCAATACTTCAAAACATGACCCCAAGAAGCTCAAATGGACCTTATGAGCCTAATTCCTAAGTCAAAATAGCCTCAGGGGATGCATTAATAAAAAATCAGGAATTAGGGTCTCTTGGCCTAATTCACCCCTAAGTTGACTTTTGGAGAAAAGCATGAGCCAAGACCTCAAGAAGTGTTTTGAAGACCTCCAATACACCATATTGATCGATTTATAAGATTGGATTGATTCAAAGAACTTGGTTCATGAGCAATACAAAGATTCAAATTCATCTGGGCCAATTAGGGTTTCCTGATGAAAAGTCAACTGTACCTTTGACTTTTGACCCAGACATGATCCCAAACCTTGGGACATGATTCAAGACACTCTATAACACCTATGGAATTCATCCATTAGGTTTGAATTAGTTCAAGGACTTGATTTCATAGAGGATCACAAAATTTGAAGTTCATTTGACAAAAAGTCAACTGTGCCAAAAATCAAGTTTGATTTTTTGAATTTCTTGACAATCATGGCTTCCCTAAGTAAAAAATAATGTTAATTCATGGTTTGGATCATCATCCATCAAGAAAAATCAAGAAAAGTAGGGTTACTTGCAAAAGGAGCAACCTTAAGAAACTTAAAATTTTCTAAGTTATGGAAGAAAAGTGATTTGGTACCAACTTTGCAAGGTCATAACTCCCAAACCACAAGGCCTTTTTCTTCCATCCAAAGCTCAAATGAAAGCTCTAATTACATACTTCAAAATTGTCAACTACATCAGATTCCAAATCCTCATGGATTTTGAGTTATAGATTGATCAAATCACAAAAACATGAAAATGGCCACTTTTTCCAACACTTAGTGAAAATTTTGGACAGAATCTGTCTTAGTTTTTCACCAACTTTAGGGACATTTTTAATTATGATCCAAGCTGAACCAAGACCAATGTTGGACATCAAAGATGAAGTATGTCATTGGGGCTTTCCAAAAAGTACAAGAACTCACTCTAACTCCACTTGAGTAGGGAGTTACAAGCCTTGAAACATGGCCTAAAAACCTAATTTTTCAAGACAACATGAACATGTAACTTGGTTCCCACGATTTCTTGATCTAATTTTGGACACTTGCATCATTTCATTTCTGTCCAAAATCAACTTGAATGATGGAGAATCTGATCACAAAGCCTTGCAAGTCAAGACACCACCTCTGTTGGCATGTAGCATTCTAGTTTCAAATCCAAAACTCCAAACTTGTCATGGGGAATTGAATGGATGCATAGAGCTTGCATGTATCAGTCCATGATCAACCAAATGAGTCAAGCCTTATCCTTGCAACAGAAGACTTATTGCCTGCAAGATTAACTTAAGTCAATGGCTAGAGGAGACTTGAGATTCTTTTACATAACCATTAGATAATAGGGTGATCAGCCTCCATTCACTATTGCTCCCAAAAAAAACTTACTCTAATATAAATAGAGCTTAATTCTGATTAATTCTAGTACACCAAAGCATAACATCTCATGTTTTCCTTCCAACCTCTCTAAAAAAACCAGAATTTGCTTCTTTTACAAGTATTAAGTGAATTTTCAAATAGAGAGCAATTCCATTCCAACCATCCATCCTAACACCTCACATATGTCATATACAAGTGGTACATAACTTCAAAACACATATGGAACACCAAAATCAGAAAGTTAACCTCCAAAACCTCAAATTTTGACTTTTCTGCATTTTTCAAGCCATGTCTTGATTCAGTCACTTTCAAAACCAAACAACACTTCAAACACACTCCAAATAGCATCCTCAAACTGTCCAAACAAGTTTCCCTCAACTGTAACACCATTTGAGTGAGTTACTATTTTGGTCACTTTTGCCACTTTTGCAAGAAAGAGCCAGTTCTTGTTCCTGGGGATTCCAGCTGGTTTTGATCATCCTAAAAGCTTATAAGGGATCTATCAAGAGTGTCTAAGGCATTAGATTACTTCTGGCACAAGCATTTTGCAAGATAGTACAAGGAGCTTCAAGAGGTAAGTGCATAACAACTTGAACTCTTTAAAATATGCATTGCTTTGATGTCCATTGATTATGAACATGTCATACGTATCATATGTGTTGTGTTTGAACCAATTTACCGTGCTATTGTTGCTTGTATGAAGAGATAACATAGAACTTGTAAATTTTGTCTTATCGGATTTTGGTATATCGGATTTTAACATTAGATTTTACCATGCTATTGTTGCTTGTTTGAAACCACTCTCGGATTTTAAAATATAGGCATCTTTAGAAATTTCTAAGACCACCATTGGATACCTAATGAAATTCTAGGCAGGATCCATCAAAATTCCATCCAATTTCATGGAGAAATGAGGAAGATATGATCCTTCTTACAAATCCACCAAAACTTGATTTTTGCCTTGGCCTAACTTGAAGTTTAGGCCACCCTTATATACATATGGGGTGGTTTTGATACACGGATGTATCACCACCCTAGTGGTAGCAACGCATGTGTGTTTGGTCGGGGGGCATGGGTTCAACACCCACCCAGACCATTTTTATTTCCCTCTCATTTTGCTATTTTTCATAATTTTCTTAATTAATCTCAAAATTAATTTCTCCCTCATTTTTAATTATTTTTTATTGGTTCTTTTTTTGAAAATTCAAAAATATGTTGAAATACTTTATTCCATACAAAAAATGAATTTATATTATTTATTTAAAATAGTTAGAATTTTTGTAATTAATTTCATTTTATTTATTTTCAAACATTTTTAAAATGAGATTTCCACCTTGATTTTTCAAGACCAATGGAATTTCAAGTTTTCATGTGATTAAACATGATTTTTCAAAATATTTTTCAAAGCTTACAACTTATTTTTAAATATATTTGATATTTTATATCATTTATTATTTAATTTTCTTTAAAAAATTGTACTTTTGAATTAAAATTAGGGTTTTTCTTAATTTTAATTTCTCAAACTTCATTTGAATCATTTTTGGGCCTCTTGGTAGAGTGTAAGTCCTATCCCTTTGTAAATAAATAAATATGGGCCTCAGTCATTGTACAAGTCCCGATACGATTTTAAAAAATCTCGGCGCGATTGCCATTTTCAAAATAATTTTCATCTAGGCCTCCCCTTGAGTTGTAAGCCCCATCTTTCTCTTTTTCAATCACTTTTTGCGCCTCTAATATAGTGTAAGACCCACCTCCTTTTTAAATAAATAATTTGGGCCTCAGTCATTGTATAAGTCCCGACACGATTTTCAAAATAAACGATGCGATCACTGTTTTTCATCTGGGCATCTCCTTGTGTTATAAGCCCCAACTTTTGTATAAAAATAACACTTTTCGGTCTCTGATAGAGTGTAAGACCCACCCTCTTTGTAAATACAATAATTTGGGCCTCAGTCATTATATAAGTCCCTCTGTGGTTTTTGAAAACTACGACATGATCGTCGCGTTTTCAAAAGAGATCATTTGGGCCTCTCCTTGAGTATAAGCCCCAAACTTCCTTTTAAAGCAACTTTCTTTTTTATTCAAATTCAAAATTCAATGTGTTTATCATAACTTTCTTCAATTTCTTGCAAACCTAACCATGCAACTGTAGTTAATATGCTTGGGCTTTCATCAGACTGTAAGTCCCACTATCTCTTCAATACATACATGTTTATATATTTCATCTATATATATATATATATGCTTGTATACTTGCTTAGAGTTTTCCCCAACAATTAGGTCTACATCTTGGGCTTATACAATATGGAACAGAGAAAGACATTATTCTCGGTGAAACTTTTCTCAAGACTGTCCATACTTAGAAATATATGTGTACAAGAAATTCATTTCCCTAGATAGGATTAATTCCCGGTGAAACCTATTTTGAATTTCTTCAAACCTTAGAACTGTTCTGCAAAGAAAGGATTAATTCCTGGTGAAACCTTTCTTGAACTTTTCTTAGGCTTGGACCCACAAGCTTCCTAAAAGCATCCCCAACCTCCTCTTGGGCTTAGTACAAGGACCCTCAGGCTTCTTAGAAGTACTCAGCCTCCTCTTCGGCTTAGTACAAGGACCCAAAAGCCTCCTAGAGGTATAGGATAGAAATTAGTCACCTCTACTAGTTCAATCCTCAGAAGAGTCAAATTTCCCAAACATCAAACCATTGTAGGGTTGATTTTTCATCCCTTAAACCTTCAGCCTCCTCTTCGACATCATACAAAGATCATTCTCCAGCTAAGAGTCAACCTCTTCATACCAACAGACTTGGAAAGTCTTATCTTCTCTTAGATCTCCCAGAGACCCTCAAGTTTTCCTAGAAAAGCACAGGAAAAAACTCTGATCATTACATCAGTCTCTAGCAAAGTTAAAACCTCCATAGGTTTTCAAACTCAACTTTTAAACTACTCTTGGACCCCCAATAAGGTTTAAACCTTCACCTTAAATTCCCTAACCAGGGTCAATCAACCATCACAAATCCCCAAATAGTATCAGAACCTCATGGCATATGATACTCCAACTCTTCAATCTCTAGCCAGAGATAAGAACCCTTTGGATTCCCCAATACAATTTGGACCTGCTCCTGGATTTTAATAAATCCTCAGCAAGAGATAGCCTCCTCTTAGGATTCATATAAGAATTTTCCCCAGTGGAGTCACTTTCTTTCAGCCTCAATCTTGGGCATTGTACAAGACAGATAAAACCTCCCCCCAGTAGAATCAATCTCTTTACAGCCTCAATCTTGGGCTTTGTACAAGACAGATATAGAACTCCCTAAGCAGAGTCAATCTTTTAGATTCAACCTTGGGCTTTGATTATGGTACACAAAAAAAAAAATCCCCTAAGAGGAAATCAAGAGTTCTCTCTGTAGGAAGACATTTCTCTGTACATCACATATCAGAATAGATAATAAAAAAACCCAATTTCCAAAAAATTGTTGTAAGTGGCACACTTGTTGATTAAAAAATCCAAGCTTAAGTCCTTCTTTTATCCTGGTCAAAAATCATATTTCAACTAACTGTTGTAAGTGGCAAGCCTCTGGATTATTTACATCCATGCCAATGTCCCTCTCTTAGCATGAAAGATTCATAAGGAAAAATGGCATTGCTCAATACTGAGTTAAAGTTTCTTCCTTCATGACATCACCTTTATAAAGGAAATTATGGTATTACTGGATTCTGATATCCCAGTTAAAGTAATTTTCCTTTATAATCAAGTACCCAACATTTTATGATGAATAGGTGAGATATCTCCGTTTAGAGATGACAAATTCTCTCTCAGTCAACCTTTAGCTTCAATCTTGGGCTTTAAACAAGACACAAATACTCATCTAGCTTCAATCTTGGGCTTTGAACAAGACACCAAATATCTTTCCTCCCATAGAAATAGGAGGAACTAAGATTGCTCTGATTTCCCAGTTGTCTTTACGGGAATACGTAGGCATAAGATTGCGAAATCTTAGCGAGCACACA
Source organism: Lathyrus tuberosus (assembly GCA_022829125.1). NCBI lineage: Eukaryota > Viridiplantae > Streptophyta > Magnoliopsida > Fabales > Fabaceae > Lathyrus > Lathyrus tuberosus. The sequence continues at coordinate 3,966,826 of JALAZF010000517.1, forward strand.
AATCAAAAACTTTAGGTCCAGTACCTTAACAAAAATAACAGAAAACCCAAAAATCACCAAAACATCCTCTCAAACCCTTCAAAGGAGAAACTTTTCCAACCCACAGTAGATAAACACAAGAAAGTATTTAAAGATAACTGAAAAATATGCCATAAAAGGTCTATGGATAACCATATATACACTGGGTGTTAACAGCTTCCCTTTGTATAACCTGACCCCGAATCCCCAATCTCTTAGCATTTGTTAAAGAAAACATTTGTGTGCAAGGTTAGTTTAAGATATCTTCCCTTTCCTTTCCAACTTCATAGGATAAATAAGAAATCAGAAAGTAACACCCAATTCTAACCATTGCGGTAAGGTGGTCGCGTCACCGACAAAAATCGCACGCTACAGTTATCAAACATACTTTTTTATTTTCATCCGAGCTTATAATTTATAAGCTCAAAAATAATAATGCCAAACAGAGCTAAAGTTTACCATTTTAACTTATATTTAAAAGTTAATTTATACATAAAGACTTATTACCTAATTTCTTAAATGCACTCGAGTATAAGCCCTCATATTTTAACTTCCATCTTCCCACTCACCTCGTAACAAAATGATTTTTTTTAAAGTGGAAAGTCCAAACAAACCTCATAACAAAATGATAAAATAAGTTAAAATTAAAATATTGTAATAGAAGTGTGAGTGACTAACTAGTCAAGTTAAAAGATGAGTGAATGGTTAGTGGGAAATTATCAAAACATTAGTTTAAGTTTGAATAATTGGAAGCAAAATAGAATGAAATAATGTATGAGAAAATGATAAATTTTGATAGTGTGTGAGACATTTTTAATGAGAAGAAAGAGATAGAATAAAGAAATATGGATTGTATTATTGTATATGATTGTGTTACAAAATTGAATAACAAAGTATCTATTTATATACAACTAAGTGACTTGACTACTAAGTAACAAATATAACAAACCTTAAACCCTAATTATCTTTGGGCTTGGGCCACACACAACTTGAGTGATATTACTTATATCTCAACATACCCCCTATAATCCAAGTTGTCGAACATATGCTAATCATGGTCAAACAAAACTATTCCTAATTTCTTTCACAAATTCAGGAATTTGTTGATCTTCAACCCTTTGGTGAAAATGTCAGTCAAATGTGCTTCACTTGAGCAATGCGTACTTCAAGTTCACCTCGATTTACCTTTTCCCTTAAGAAGTAAATTCTAGCTTCGATGTGCTTACTCCTTCCATGCAAAACTGGATTCTTTGCAAGATTAATGGATGACTTGTTGTCGATCTGCAACACCAAAGGTTTCTTCACTTCGACCTCCACCTCTTCCAGCACATATCTGATCTAGATTTCTTGACATGTAGCATATGATCCTGCTATATATTCAGCCTCACACGATGACAATGCCACCACATGTTTCTTTCTCGAGCACCATGCGATTGGGGCACAAAATATTTGAAAGAAATAACCAGTTGTGCTTCTTTGATCTTCCTTATCTCCATACCAATCAGGATTCTAAATATCAAGTAATCTCAGCTTCTTTTCTTTCAAAATCTTGTCGAACTAGAATTCCATAGTTTATCGATCCTTTTAAGTGTCTCAGGATTCTTCTTGACGCCTTCTTGTGTGCCACCCTTGGCTCACTCATGTATTTTCTCACTAATCCAATTGAGAAACCTATATCAGGTTGACTATTGCACACATATCTCAGAGATCCGACAATTTGTTTGAAAAAAGTTGCATCGACTTTGTCTTACTTTCCATGCTTCTCCAACTTAAAATTTAGTTCTAAATGCAAATATGCAGGAGTCTAATCATTCATCTCGAATCTCTTGAGTATCTCTTTGACATATTTTCTTTGATGTAGCACCATACCTTGCTTTGACATTTGAAATTCCATGCCTAGGAAATAAGACAAATTTTCCAGATCCAACATTTCAAATTCCCTCATCATCAGCTCTTTGAACTTCGACAAGTTCTTTAACCTATTTCCAATTACTAAAAATTCATGGACATATAAGCAAATGATTTTTATTTCTTGTGCCACAACCTGAACATAGACACCATACTCAGATTTGCATTTGACGAAACCCAATTCGACTAAGTATGAGTCGATCTTCTTGTTCCATGCCCTAGGTGCCTACTTGAGACCATAAAGTGCTCCGTGCAACTTATATACTTTTCTTGTTTCCTCCTGAATCACAAACTCAGGAGGTTGTATGACATAGACATCTTCGTCTAAGGGACCATTCAAAAATGCTGATTTAAATCTAAGTGAAATGTCGACTAACCTTGCTTGCATTCCAAGGCTACAACCAATCTGACAGTATCTAATCTTGCCTTATCTTGACATGTGCATATACTTCAGAGTAGTCGAGTCCTGCTCTCTGAAGAAATCCTCAAGCTATTAATCTTGGCTTTTGTCTTTCTATCGACCCACCAACATTGTGCTTTAGCTTGAGCACCCAATTCACTTTGATAGCTTTTGTGTGTGCCAAAAATCTGACTAACTCCCATGTGTTATTTCTTCCGATTTCTTGTAACTCTTTAACCATAGCATACTTCCATTTCATATTCTTTAAAGCCTCTCTACAGGCGATTGGTTCAGCACCTGCAACTAAAGCAAAATGAACTAATTCTCCATCTGGTGTGACTTCATCATCACCAGCCAATTCGTAGTCTTAAAGTCTTGTTGGAAGAACTTTAGTTCTTTGAGGTCTTTGGCTTGTGATAGCTACGCCCTCTATGACTTCAATTGTGTCGGGAATTTTAGCATCTACTTCGACTGGAATATCGACACTTGCTTCGACATAGACTTCACCAGTTTCTTCATCAATGCCATAACTCATCAATGACTTCTTAATTGGATCACCAGAATTCCAATCCTAGGAAGAATTTTCATCAATAACAGTATCTCAACTCATCACGATCTTATTATTTGTTGGATTGAATAACCTGTATGCTCCAGTCTTATGATATCCTACCAGAATCATAGGTTCACTCTTATCATCAAGCTTCCTTCTCCTAGAATCAGAAATATGCTTGAAGAAAATAGAGCCAAACACCTTCAGATGACTTATTGATGGTAGTCTTCTACTCCACACTTCTTCAAGAACCTTGCTCTTCAGCTTCTTGGTAGGGCACTGTCATACTTTTATTTTTTACCCCTAAGATGCCACCTCATTTACATCATTTGCATAACATTCATCATAACATATTGTCACTCCCAGGATTTTCATCCAGGTACAAACGCGAGAGTGGCGCGGAAAACAGAGTCGTCAGCCGTGTAAATTTACCCCAAGAGAGGGAAAGGGAACACCGCATAAACCTGAGGAAGAGGGAAAGGAATGGTCATCGCAACCATAGCCTGGGTTTGGGAGTCGGTTACGCGAGGGGAAGGTGTTAGCACCCCACGCGTCCATCGTACTCGATGGGATCTACGCTTGTTGTCAAATCTAAGGGTGAGTTATCCTATCATCTATGGCTGTACTAGGACGAGGAAGGGGAAAAAAAGACAGACTCGGTAGGACGTCGACGTCCTAGGCCAACGTACCCCCTTTGTACAATGGGGAATTCAGAGTCAACGTAGTTCGGACCAAGTTCTTTTTGTGTTTTTTATGAGCGACGTTAAGCTCGCGTCCGGCAGTTAGGGTCGATGCTTATTTGCGTCTCAGACGGAAAGTAACGTGCCCTTTTTGAAAATAGCCTTTAGTTTGACAATCCCGAAGGACAAAAAGGTTTGAAGTTTGTTTGTATTTTTTAGGACAGAAGTGACTTGAGTTAGTTCATAACTTGCATTGCACCAAAGTCTAGGGCACAGGGACGAATACTTAACGAATCGTCCCAAGACAGGACGCTCGCTAAGCACTCTAGAAAAATGAGAGGAAGCCCCTCATTTCTCATTCCCCGCGCTTAAGGCTCGTGCGCAATACACTTTATCCTTATTAAGTGTTTTCAAGAAGTTTTGAGATGAGGAGAGAGAAGACACACAGGAAACTCTAAAGGGAACCTAAGAGTCCTAATGTTATCATGCATGGATGACCTACGGTTAGTGAGGTTTGACGACAACCTAATCCTAAAGAAAAGAAAAGATGAGAGATAGAAAGAGTGAGAATGGACATGGATAACTATCCACACCTTCAAATAACTTACCTCAACCCCTGCATAAAAAGTTAGAACAAAACGGACACAAGTAACATTAAGGCAAATGAAACCCAAACAATGACATATAGTAACAATCTAAACATGGTTTATGAAGTCAAAGACACAATCCCAAAACAATGGCACAAGTGCCTTTTCAAACAGGTAGCCAGACATGATCAAGGATATGCATACAGGTAGGCCTCAAACAGAAGCAATCAAACAATTAGCAAAACATCTTCTCAAATCACCCAATTAATTATCAACATATCTCAACCGGAAGCAAACAACATGCCCAAAACTCATGCGAAAATTCAAGATATAAGTCACTCAAATAATTATGCAAATTCAGATGAGAAATATGGTTCAATATGCAAAAAGGGAGGACTAAAATGCAATATGAAATGATTTTAAAAATGAGAGAAAAATGTTTTAATGCAATTCAATGTGTTGATGAATGAATGCAAAAAGGATGAGTTCAAAAGGTTTTGTGGATGCAGAGAAACAAAATAAACAAGTCATGGTATGCATGCATGAAATAAATTCAAAAGAAAATAAACAAATAATTATTTCAGATGCTAAAATAAAAATAAAAAAATAAAATAAAATTTGGTGAAATTTTATAAAATGATAAATATGATGCATGAATTTTTTGGTAATTTTTTAATGCAATTAACTATTTTAAAAAAATTAAAATGAAATGTAATAGTTAAATAAAAATAAAAATATGAAATATGCAAGGGGGTGTGTTTAGCAAAAGAAACACGTTGGGATAATAATGGGCTGGAAAATGTGGGGTGCGACTAACAAGGCCCAATCACTAGAGCCATCAGCGAAAAAAATAAAATAATAAAAAAGGAATACCATACAACTCAGTCAACCAGTTGACTCACAAGAGCCCTTGGATCCATCTGACGCTTCACGTTGAGTCAAACCAAACACAAAGTAACTATGGTAAAGGGCCATGATTACAGGACACACCATAATAATGAAACACGTGCACACACACAACTACTCAGCATGTCGTGGAACTCCATGTGACAGGCACGTGAGACTTTTAATTTGCTGGCAATCAATCAACCGTTAGATGCATCACACGATTATGAATCAGTCAACCAATTAAATATTAAACATGATCAGCTGTCCAGATTGAAGGCTCACGATAACTATCATGGGATAAAAAACACATAAACCATAAATAAAAAACCAAAAATTAAAACACGTGGCAACGTGAGGACCGCACGATGAAGCAAACGGACGGTCAGATTGCATCTCCTTCCTTGGAACCCTAGCCTCGCCGGAGCTCACACCAGTCGCCGGAGCCCTAGCTCAGGCCGCCACCCACGGCCACCTGCAACTCAAAAAAAACCCAGAAAACGCAAACGAATACACCATTTTGTCCAGATTTTCACCAGGATCCCAAATATGTCATCAAAAATCCCAAACAACCAATGCATACGGAGATTCGAATGAGAAAAGGTTAGGGTTCAAAACTTTAAACACACGCAGCAATCAAACCACACGTCCAATCTCAAAAATAAATATATCAGAATGATCCATGGATGCCACACAACATTATGCATATTTAAAAAGAGAGTTTTATGATCATCAAAAATATCACTAACCTGAGCTTGTGCACCACGTATCCTCACTGTTAGCTTCAAAGGATGGTTGGTTTCTGCTCTGTGGATCACAAGGAGGAAGTTTGTAGAAGAATTTTTGGAAAAGCTCCTCTTGATTGAGAGATACGAATGAGAGAAACTTTTAGGGTTCAAGCTTTGGTTCTCCTTCAAAATCACGTGTTCTCCCCTCCAACCCTAGCATGAGTAAGTTTAAATAGGCTAGGTTAAACCACTGATGATCACTTGGGCCTTGGTAATTCTTTGTTTAATGAGTTTTGGGCAATTTTGGAAATTTGAATAATGTGAAATACACCCTCATCCATGCATGGATATCCAAATATTTCATGATGGATCACTTATTTGACAATTGCTAATCCCACCTGAATTTGATTTGGGCCTTGAGATGTATTGGTTCATGAGTTTTCAATAATTTGGCAATTTTGCACCATGTGAAATAAGTAATGAAATTCTGGTATCAGACGTGTGATGTTAAGGTGCGATGTCACAACAACACACTCTGCACAATGGACAGTAATAACAGTAACAAAGCAACACAAAGAATTGTTCACCCAGTTCGGTCTAACTACCTACGTCTGGGGGCTACCAAGCCAGGGATGAAATTCACTACTTGTAGAATTAATTTACAGACTCAACAACCCAGTTGACAATCTCCTAAACTTAATTCCTACTAGTGACTTTCTACCTAAGAACCCACTTAGATATGAGAACAGTACTCAATCCCTAAAACACTTCAAAGATCACACACTTTGAATACCACTACTTGATTCTGCTTCACAGCTTTGATCAAGAACAACTCAAAATCACAATGCCAATTCACTCTCGAATGGCTTACAAAACATGCACGAAGACACAAAACAACTCCCAGTCTTTGGCTCACTTTCTTCGTCACCTTTTCTCTAATACTGGTGCGCTTTATATAGCTCCTTGAATTTGCCTTGGACCTGCTACAATCTCCCCCAGATTTGTTATTTAAAACTAAATATTTAAAACAGATTTTCTCCTAAAATCTTTTTAAATCATCAACCTTTTAAATCTCCTACAAATCTGCACCAGATCTCCTATGCAGCAGAAAATATCTATCCCAAGATATTCGCATCCAATGAGAGAGCTTGCTCTCCACAATTCCAGCTAACACGCAACCCTAACAACATCACAACCTGATGTTATTAATTCTGCAGATCTAATGTCACAACATCGCCTATGTGACATCAGACATCCAACTTCAGCAAATTAAATACTTAACACAGCCCAATGTTAAATCTCAATGTTGCAACATCAATACCTAGACATCAACATTGCATATACTTTGTTTTACCAAAACTCCAGCCAATCCAAGAACTAACAATCTCCCCCTTTGGCTAATTTTGGCTAAAACAATCTCTGCACTCTGCAAACAAACTCTGCACTCTGCACCTTCAGAGTCTTCAGCAGCGGAATAATTTTGAAACTCCAAGCAGCAGCATCAGTAACATCTTCAATTCACAAAACTCTGCTGCTCACATAAAAAGTTCAGCATATACAGTTACAATCTTCAACAGCTGCACACAATTCAACATTAGTAGCATCTTCACCAGCAACAACATTCAACAATGCTGCTCCCCTCAATCATGAACCAGCATAGCAGCTGTCAATTACTCCCCCTTAATATCAATTACTCCCCCTTAATTTTTGCATATTGTACTTTAGCTGCTTTTGGCTACTTCTCCCCCTTTTTAGCCACAATTTGACAACCTTCACCTGGCAGTTGACTAAACATTTTCAAAAATAACTCCAACTGCCCACAACCCCTTTCTAGCACATTTAGTCTTCATAAATGCAGATTCCCAATTTGCTTCTTAACCTTTCAAATTGGTTTGCATCTAAGGTTTTAGTGAATATGTCAGCCAGTTGGTTATCTGTGGCTACATGCTCCAAGGTAACAATTTTGTCTTCAACCAGATCCCTTATGAAGTGATGCCTTATGTCTATGTGCTTTGTCCTACTATGCTGTATAGGATTTTTAGATATATTAATGGCACTCAGATTATCACAGTATAGCGTCATAACATCTTGTTTGACATTGTATTCACTCAACATCTGCTTCATCCAAACCAGCTGAGAGCAACTACTTCCTGCTGCTATATACTCCGCTTCAGCAGTTGAGAGAGATACACAATTCTGCTTCTTGCTGAACCAGGAAATCAGATTGTTCCCTAGAAAGAAACACCCTCCTGAAGTGCTTTTCCTATCATCTGAACTTCCAGCCCAATCAGCATCACAGTATCCTTTTAAATCAGTCCCAGAATCATGGCTATATAGCATCCCATAGTCACTTGTGCCATTCACATATTTTAGAATCCTCTTCACTTGATTCAAGTGACTCACCTTAGGATCAGATTGATATCTGGCACACACTCCAACAGCAAAGGAAATGTCAGGTCTGCTTGCTGTGAGATACAGTAGACTCCCAATCATACTTCTATACAAGTTGTGGTCCACACTCACTCCATTCTCATCCTTGGATAACTTCAAATGGGTGGGAGCTGGTGTCCTTTTGTGATTGACATTATCCAGGCCAAATTTCTTTACTATGCTCTTAGCATATTTGCTTTGAGAAATAAAGATAGAATCCTCCGTTTGTCTGACTTGTAATCCAAGAAAGTAGCTAAGTTCTCCAACCAAACTCATTTCAAATTCTGATTGCATTTGTTGAACAAACTGTTTCACCATAGCATCTGACATCCCCCCAAATACAATGTCATCCATATAAATTTGGGCTACCATTAATTTTCCTCCTTCTTCCTTGACAAACAAAGTTTTGTCAATCCCTCCTTTTCTATAACCATTTGCTACTAAGAATTCTGTCAGCCTCTCATACCAGGCCCTTGGAGCTTGTTTCAAGCCATACAGCGCTTTCCTCAGTTTGAACACATGATTGGGGAAGTTTGGATCAGTGAATCCTTTAGGTTGATCTACATAGACTTCTTCATTCAGATAGCCATTCAGAAAAGCACTCTTCACGTCCATTTGGAACTGCTTGAATATTAGGTTACAAGCCATACCCAAGAGTAGTCTGATGGATTCTAATCTAGCCACTGGAGCAAACGTCTCATCAAAGTCAACTCCCTCAACTTGAGTATAACCTTGTGCAACAAGTCTCGCTTTGTTTCTTGTAACCACTCCAAGCTCGTCAGACTTGTTTTTGTAGATCCACTTTGTTCCAATAACATTCACCCCTTCTGGTCTTGGCACAAGATCCCAGACATCATTTCTTCTTAACTGCTCCAGTTTTTCTTGCATAGCATTTATCCAAAACTCATCTGTCAGAGCTTCCTTGACATTTTTTGGCTCAATTTTGGATACAAAGCACGAGCTAGCTATGATTTCTCTTGACCTAGTCCTTACTCCAGAATTTGGATCACCTATAATTAGTTCCTTTGGATGATCCTTCTGAATTCTGATAGAAGGATCTTTCTGAGGTTGCTCAGGCTCAGTATCAACAGCACCAGGAGATGGATTTCTTTCTTCAACTTCTACAGAAACTTCATCAGCTGATGTTCCAACATCTTCTATGACATCCTCAACTTCCTGCTTATCTTCATCATCAATCACAACATTGATTGACTCCATCATTACTTTGCTCCTGGAGTTGAAGACTCTATATGCTCTGCTATTGATGGAGTACCCCAAAAATATTCCTTCATCACTTTTGGAATCCAATTTCCTTATCTGCTCTCTATCTGCCAGGATGTAACATCTACTACCAAAAACATGGAAGTACTTAACATTAGGTTTTCTTCCCTTCCATAGTTCATATAGAGTGGATGAAGTGCCTCTTCTTAGGGTAACCCTGTTGTGAATGTAGCAGGCAGTGTTCACGGCTTCAGCCCAGAAGTGATAAGGAAGTTTCTTGGCATGAATCATTGCTCTATCCGACTCTTGTATAGTTCTGTTCTTCCTCTCAACAACTCCATTTTGCTGAGGGGTGATAGGCGATGAAAACTCATGACTTATACCTTCAGCCGAGCAAAATTCTTCAAACTTGCTATTCTCAAACTCTCTTCCATGATCACTTCTTATTTTGATGACCTTACTCTCCTTTTCTCTTTGGAGTCTTTGGCAGAGCTCTTTAAAGACATCAAACACCTCAGATTTGTCTTTGATGAAATTCACCCAGGTGTATCTTGAATAGTCATCCACAACAACATAAGCATATTTCTTTCCACCCAGACTTTCAACCTCCATAGGTCCTATCAAATCCATATGAAGGAGTTCCAATACCTTGGAGGTGGTGTCATGTTGAAGCTTCGGATGAGACATCTTTGTCTGCTTTCCTTTTTGATAGTCTCCACACACCTTTCCTTCCTCAATACTAAGTTTAGGAATCCCTCTGACTGCTTCTGAGGAGATAATTCTCTTCATTCCCTTTAGGTGAAGATGTCCCAACTTTTGATGCCAGATTTTGACATCATCTTCTTTAGCAAGCACACACGTGGAGGAATTTGAGTTTTGCGGCACCCAAAGATAACAATTGTCCTTAGACCTGGCTCCCTTCATAATTACTTCTCCTTTGTCATCTTTGACCATACATTCGGACTTTGTGAAGTCTACTTTGAATCCTTGATCACAAAGTTGACTAATACTAATCAAATTTGCTGTTAGTCCTTTAACAAGAAGAACATTCTCCAGTCTGGGAGCACTAGCACAATTTAGTTTACTAATCCCTTTTATCTCTCCTTTGATCCCATCACCAAATGTAACATAGCCAGAAGACTGAGGTTTCATATCAACAAGCAGATTCTTTACTCCAGTCATGTGTCTTGAACACCCACTGTCAAAATACCAGTCATCTTTGGTAGAAACCCTTAAGGAAGTGTGAGCTATCAAGCTGGTAACTTTAGGTATCCATTGCTTCATCACCTTAGGCCTTACCTCTTTCTGTTTAGGTTGAGGAGCAGAATTAGGATAACCGTGAAGCTTGAAGCACGAGGACTGCATATGTCCAATCCTGCCACAATAGAAGCATCTGACTCTGTCGTTTCTAAAGTGGTTAAATCTTCTTCCACTTTGATAATCCTGTGGCTGCCACCCATAATGTTGTCTCCTTATTCCATAGTTGAATTGTCTTATCCTGTACTGATGATGTTATCTCTTAGGCTGTCTTCTATGGTGATGAGGCTTCCTTCTTCCATAGTAATAAGGCACAACTTTGTTGAATTCATTTCCATCCCAGTTACCCTGATGATGAAACCTGTTCTGATTGGACCCAACAGCCTCCAAGCTCTTGTGATATTGGGGAGGCATATGCTGACAAACTCCTTGGGGCTGCATCTTCCTCTGATGAGGACCATTCTTCTTCTCAACATTCTGGGGCTGAACAGACTTCTTTGGGGTAGGACCCTGTCTCTTAGGTTGATGTTGAGACAAAGGTTGAGACATCTCCCTTTTTGTTCCTGAAGTGCTGGCCACATATCCTATGCCTGATTTATCTCCAGCAGCTTTCTCTGACTGAAGAATCTTATCAAGATTAGCAGTACCACTGTTCATCATCCTAACGAATTTTGTCATCTGATCCAGTTGAGACTTAACTAGTACAACTTCGTTTTCCCGATCAGCTTTTTCATTTTCAAGCTGAGCAATCTGTTGCTTGTGACACTTGTTTTCTTGACAAATCTCAGCACTTTTCAAATATAGCTCTCGATAAGTAGAAGCTAGCTCCTCATAAGTTATTTCTTCATCACTATCATCATCAGACACAACAGTTCCTGTTAAGGCTCTAGCATGCCTTGCTGACTCACCTTCACTTTCACTATCATATTCAGACCAGGAAACTGACATGCCCTTCTTCTGCTTCTTCAAGAATGTGGGACATTCTTTCTTGACATTTCCATACCCTTCACATTCAAAGCACTGACCACCTCTATCCTGGGCAGTCTTATCTTCATCTTTCTCTTTTGGCTTGCTGATGTCAGAAGAACTGTTCTTGACACTAGGCTTGAAATTATTGTTCCATCTTTTTAACACTTTGTTGAACTGCCTTCCTAACATTGCAATGGCTTGAGACAAATCTTCCTGAGAATCTTTGACTTCCTTATCTTCTACAGAAGTGGAGACCAAAGCAATACCCTTGGGCTTCTTTTCTGGTTCTTCTTCATTCAAACCAAGCTCAAAAGTTTGAAGAGATCCAATGAGCTCATCTACTCTCATCTTGCTGATGTCTTGAGCTTCTTCAATAGCAGTCACCTTCATCTTGTACCTCTTAGGAAGGGACCTAAGAATCTTCCTTACAAGCTTTTCTTCATACATTTTCTCTCCAAGAGCACTAGATGCATTGGCCAGCTCAAGAACACTCATGTGGAAGTCATGAATAGTCTCATCTTCCTTCATCTTCAGGCTTTCAAATTTTGATGTTAACAGCTGAAGTCTTGACATCTTAACTCTAGATGTTCCTTCATGTGTAGCTTGCAAAATATCCCACGCTTCCTTAGCAACTTCACAGGTATTGATTAACCTGAAGATATTCTTATCCACTCCATTAAAGATTGCATTTAGAGCTTTGGAATTTCCAAGGGCAAGCTCATCTTCTTCCTTGGTCCATTCTTCTTTAGGCTTTGGCTTTGAGGTGCCTTCTTTATCTTTGCCAGCATCATCTTTTTCACACACAACAGGTGCTTTCCACTCTTTAATAACAACCTTCCAAGCCCTGCTGTCCAAGGATTTTAAGAAGGTAGTCATCCTTGGCTTCCAATAATCATAATTGGATCCATCCAAAATAGGGGGTCTGTTGACGAATCCTCCAACTTCTTTGTCCATCTTTACACCAGAAAGTAACTTCCCTAGATCTCACCCAGAGACAGACAGGATGCCTGCTCTGATACAAATTGAAATTCGGGTATCAGACGTGTGATGTTAAGGTGCGATGTCACAACAACACACTCTGCACAATGGACAGTAATAACAATAACAAAGCAACACAAAGAATTGTTCACCCAGTTCGGTCTAACTACCACGTCTGGGGGCTACCAAGCCAGGGATGAAATTCACTACTTGTAGAATTAATTTACAGACTCAACAACCCAGTTGACAATCTCCTAAACTTAATTCCTACTAGTGACTTTCTACCTAAGAACCCACTTAGATATGAGAACACTACTCAATCCCTAAAACACTTCAAAGATCACACACGTTGAATACCACTACTTGATTCTGCTTCACAGCTTTGATCAAGAACAACTCAAAATCACAATGCCAATTCACTCTCGAATGGCTTACAAAACATGCACGAAGACACAAAACGACTATCAGTCTTTGGCTCACTTTCTTCGTCACCTTTTCTCTAATACTGGTGCGCTTTATATAGCTCCTTGAATTTGTCTTGGACCTGGTACAATCTCTCCCAGATTTTTTATTTAAAACTGAATATTTAAAACAGATTTTCTCCTAAAATCTTTTTAAATCATCAACCTTTTAAATCTCCTATAAATCTGCACCAGATCTCCTATGCAACAGAAAATATCTATCCCAAGATATTCGCATCCAATGAGACAGCTTGCTCTCCACAATTCCAGCTAACACGCAACCCTAACAACATCACAATCTGATGTTATTAATTCTGCAGATCTAATGTCACAACATCGCCTATGTGACATCAGACATCCAACTTCAGCAAATTAAATACTTAACACAGCCCAGTGTTAAATCTCAATGTTGCAACATCAGTACCTAGACATCAACATTGCATATACTTTGTTTTACCAAAATTCCAGCCAATTCAAGACCTAACAAGTAATGAATAAACCATGGATCCACTTGATTTAAAGGCCAAAAATGCTCCTTAGAGATTGTTCTTTGATGTTGGAATGTGCCTTGAAGCAATGGAATTAGTTATAGGTCACCATGTCCCAAAATGCAAAAGTTGTGAAAATGGAACCCTAAAAACCACTTTGCCTTCTTTTGATCATAACTTGAGTTTCACAAATGATATGGAGACCTACTAGTACTTTTTGGAAAGAGGGGAAAAAGATATTCAACTTTCATGTTTGAGGAAAATTCATTTGAAGCTTATTTGATGATGAAAAGTCAAGTTGAATGTAGTGTAAGGACTTGCCCAAAAAGGAAACTTTCAAATTATAGGTCATTTCCATATTTATAAACTTTTGTACCAACCCTTGATTCTTGATAAATGGTATGGAATTTGACTCTTGAAGACCATATAAGGATGTGAGACCTTGAAAACCTTGAAGAGAACCTCAAAATTTCACAGTTGACCTCCCCTCTCACTGTTGACTTTTCCCCAATTCTCCTAATTCCCAATCCATTGGCCAATTGAATCTCTCCTGAACCAAACTGATGGACAATCTCCCATCCCTAGATACTTAGGGACACAAGGAATACCTTGGAATCAAGCCTTGCCCAAAAAATCATAAATTAACTGACTTTATAGCAAACCCTAATTTTGGTACCCTCAGTCTAGGAGGAAATAGCACAGTCTCCAAATCCAAATTCCTCTGAATATGATGTGTATCCTCTCCAACAAAGATAAGATATGCCATTTGGTGATGATAAAAACCCAAGAAACTTGCCCATTGGAGCAATAAACCCAAGAATCTTAAAACCCTAATTTCTGCATTGGTTAGGAGAGAGTGATCCACCTGAGCTCTCTTGGACAATATAAGGACTCTTACTTGACCCTCAGAGGAACTGCCTCAGGCACCTTGACCCCATGCTAAGAACCAATGATATGCACACATGATAATGCAAAAATGAAATGAAACATAAGCCAGTTAGTAATAAAGTAAGGACGATAAATTTTGGGGTGCTACACATATATGTCTGTATCTTTATGCATCACTAACCCATTACAAATGCAAGATGTGTTTGCTTGCTTACTTTACATGTTAGGTGGTTTCATTAAAGCACAAGCAAATGAATTTTCAAGGAATGGGCATCATATTCAACATCTCAAGTCCCTTATTCATCCATGATGATCAATAGTTTTCATCCATAAAAAATCAAGTGCAAAATTGTATCACGACAAGCTCATCAAGGCTCAAATCCTCAGATCCACCCAAATTAGGGTTTTGACCTAATTCAGTCCCTGGTTTGACTTTTAAAGCAATACATGATCCAAAACCTCAAGATATGTTTCAAGGATCCCAAATGCCTCATATTAGTTCATTCATATGATTGTATTGATCCAAGAAGCTTGATTCATAAGCAATACAAGAATTCAAATTCATCTAGTCCACAAACTAGGGTCTCTGATGAAAAGTCAACCGCACCTTTGACTTTTGACCAGTACATGATCTCAAGCCTTGGGACATGATTCAAGACACTCAAAAACACATTTTAGTCCATCCAAGGTGTTCAATTAGCCCAAGGGTTTGATTTCATTGAAGATCACAAAATTCAAGTTCATATGATGAAAAGTCAACCACTAATCAAAGTCAAGTTTGACTTTTGACTTTTTTGGTCAAAACATGGGCTCCTCAAGTCAAGAATGATGATAATATGTGATTTAGATTATGATTGATCAAGAGAAATCAAGAAAAGTGAGCTTACTTGCAAAAAGGGCAACAATGGAGAAATTAAATTTTTTCTAAGTTATGAAATACAATGATTTTTGCTCATCTTGCAAATGCCATAACTTCCAATCCAAGTAACTATTTTCTTTGATCCAAAGACCAAATTGAAGAGCTTGTTACATACTAAAACGTTGTCCTTGAGGATGAATTCCCAAAAAATGCATAGATTGAGAGATATGAAGCCATAAAGTTGAAGGTTCCATACTTTTGAACCTAGACACTTAGAAATTTTTTAGACAGAATCTGTCTCATGTTAGGGCCAATTTTAGGGCCATTTTTTCTCCATGATCCACGTTGATTCAAGACAAGATTTGAACATCAAAGTTAAAGTATGATATCTCAACTTTCCAAAATGGCCAAGAACATTCATTTACCTTACTTGAGTGAGAAGTTATGAATTTCACAACATGCCTTGTTGTAACTATTTTACAAAACCGATTTGCTACACATTTTGTTGTTACACGATTTGGACAAGCTTGCAAACCTAAAATTTTCACAAGATCGACACCAAAATGATCATACACCATGTGCCCTGCAAGAACATAACTGAATTTTCAAAATTCCATCTTTAGCATGTGTTAAAAATCATTTCAAAAACCATGAAGTGAGGTTTTGTCCTCTAGCATTAAAGTTCTATAGTGATTTTGCTAAATCCTCCCCAATTTGTCTAAGGATGATCAAAACACCAAGGGATGAGATGCAATGTGAGAGGATCAAGCTCAAAAGATCAGAATTGGTAGCCATGTGAGAATGGAAGCTATGTACCTTGGCGCTCAAGTAGATGATGATAGCATGTATCCTAATCCTCTCAAATTCACAAATATTTGAGACTTTCCCCTATTAATAGAGCTCAGTTTGATGGTTCAAAACATTTCAAGAAGATTTTTTTCTAAGAAACCTCACTCTTCTTCGAAATTCAAAGTCCAAAGAGGTGAAAATTTGGAACTTTAACTCTAAGCCATTTCCAACCAAACTAGTGATCAAAACACTTCACATACATCATGTGTAAGTGATCCAAACACTCATCTTCCAAATGTAACACCAGAATCATCAAGTCACATAATATTTGCTCCAAGGCTGCAGATTGATTTGGCCAAAGAGTTCCATAAGGTTTCCATTCATTCTAAGCATTGAAACACATTCCTTGATTCAAGGAAGCTGTTTGCATCAACAAATTATTTCTGTAACACCTCCAAGAAAGAATTCGATTCTCACTTGCAAGGTAAGTTTCCTCAAAACCTGAACTCCATAATTCATGCATCATAAATGATCAGTTAAGTTATCAACTTGTTTCTGGCAATATGAGGATCATTTTTCCCTCAATTAATTGTTATGTATCATGAATGTATGTGATTTCATGTTGAAATTTGCAGTTAGGGTTCATACAATTTTGAGATTAATTTCTTTTGATACACTTAATATAAATGAAATTTAATGATACCATTCAATTCCTTGTTAAATTTCTAGCAATTTTCATGTTTACATTATGTTATTTCATTGCGTATTAAGAAAGTTCAGAATTTGAAAATGAGGAAGATGATGATGAAGCTCATGGAGGAAGAAGATGGCCATGGCGCCATTTTTCAACATAAAATTCATTTTTACTATATTATTATTTTGATGAAAATAAATAAATGGATGTATCACCACCCCAGTGGTTAAAGCGTGCATTTTCAAGGGTTTGAGTGTGAGAGGTTTGGGGTTCGAATCCCCCTTGCCCCAGACCTTTTGCTTTTATTTTTTAAACTATTTTCAACATCAATTTTTCTTTATTATTTTCACCATCCATTCCTTGTCAACCTATAGGGCGTGGCTCAGATGGTATTATTTTAAACCCAACACCCCAAGGGCGCAGGTTCAACACCCATGGAGGCGATTCCTATCTTTTTAAGCACTATTTTTTTAATTTTTCTTCACAACTTCATCTAATTATTTCACCAAGAAAAAATAATATTTTTGAGTCAATTTTTTGCACACTTCTCATTTATCTTCCCTATTTTAAGAATCCCTCAAAAAATCCCAAAAATAATATTTACTTTTGTCATTTTTATTAGGTTGAAAACTAGTACTTTTTAAGTATTTTTCATACCTTTTCTTGATTTCTTTTGATTGTTTTCTTGACCTAATTATACCTATGTGTCTTTATGGTAATGATACACTTTGTTTAAAGTCATGTTAATATACATAACATGTTGTACTAACTTGTATATACCTTGGATAAGTATTATTTCTTTTGAAAAATACTTTGATTAAGTGTTTAATTAGTTGAAATTTTAGGGTTTTTCTTGATTGATCTTTTCAAAACCTCTTGACTTGGACTTCCACTTGAGTTTGGATTTCCCAAAGCCTTTTGATTCAACCATGTTCAACTATTTTTCATGTGTTTATATTCATAAACTCCAATTAGGGTTTTGTTTACCCTTTGTCATATTCATCTGATCCTCGATTCATCTTGAATATATGGCTTACTTGAACTTCTTTGTGATTGCTTCCATGGATTAAACCTTTTCTAACATATTCAAGTATTTCCTTCATAAACTCTTACCATGATGAACATATATCCTTGTTTGATGCACATTCACATATTGATATATCATGCATAATCATACCATGTTCATGTCATCCTCGATGACTACACTTATTTAAAAGTTTAAATAATCTTGTCTTGTTAAGTTTCTCTTGACATTTATAACACTTGCATTCATATAACTGTTGCATTTCAATACTCATCCATAGTTTAGACTTAGTTCAAACCCCAGGATTCAAACTACAACCTAGTTCAAACCCTAGGATCCCCTTCGAGGTTCTCAACCTCAATAAAACCCTTGGATTCTCCTTTGAAGTTTTCAACTTCATTCAAAACTCAAAACCATAGCCCCTTGTGGCTTCAAACCTCAAACTTCAAGTCAAACCCTAGCCAACCTTTGGCTTCAAATTCAAAAAATTTCCCCAGAGATGAGACATGAGTCATCTCTGTAGAAGAGATGTATCTTCTATTCTCCACAACATTCAATCAAACATTTCAAACTTTTTCCATTTAAGTGATGTAAGTGGATCACTTGTTGATTCAATATCCAAGCGGGAGTCCTTATCTTATCATGGTACAAAAACACTTCTTTCATTTAAGTGATATAAGTGGCACACTTGTTAATTCTATATCCAAGTCAAGGTCCTTCTCTTAATATGCAAAGATTCATTTAAAGGAAGATGTGGCATTACTTTAGATTTTCTACATCCAAGTTTAAAGTTTCTTCCCTTATTATCTTCTTTCTCAAAATGTTTGTGGTGAATATGTGAGATATCTCCCTTAAGATGACAATTTGTCTCTTCTCACAAACCCAACAAACCCAATTTCACCCATTAGTAGGTGGAACTACGAACGCTCTGATTTCTCAATTTCCTTTTGAGAATACGTAGGCATAAGATTGCGAGATCTTAGCGAGCACAATAATAAATAAAACCATTAGGTTCATACACTTTTGTCTTAGCTTATTTCAACTTAAACTACAAAAAACAAAAAAAAACATTTCCCACTCTTATCACTCAAAACAGTCAACAGATCTCCAATACATAGCAGATGACTTAATCAAACAATAACACAAATATACGCAAGAGGTTCCTATAGAATACTATAGATACTTAGGGTACTAGTACCTTCCCTTAGTATAACCAACCCTGATACCCAATCTCTTATTGCATTGTTTTGCATTGCACACACCCACAGGTTTATTTAGATTTTTTCCCTTCCTTCTTTTAGGATAAATCAAAAGTTCACATGTAAAGAAGGCAACCCTTTGAAAAAATCGCTCGCGATACAGGCACCTGTTCAAAATATAAACAGTAGTGAAAACAAATCCACCCCGTAAGGATTTTGGCAACTTCTTCTACTTTCACATACATCTCACCATATCCAATATAGTCATGTTTCTTCTTTCTACTATCCCATTATGTTGAGGCGTGTAAGGGGCAGTTACCTCATGATCAATATCGTGTTCTGTATAGAATTCTTCAAACATCTCTGGTGTATATTCGCCACCTCCATCTATTTTCAGAACCTTGATCTTCCTTTCACTCTGGTTTTCAACAAGTATTTTGAATCTCTTAAAGATTGCAAATACTTCGTCCTTTCCCTTGATCACATAGATCCAAAGCTTTCGACAATACTCATCGACAAATGAGAAAAAATATCTGTTTCCACCAATGACATGATCCACAAATGGGCCACATACATTTGAATGTACTACTTCTAGTATGCAACAGGATCTCATTGGCATAGTCAAAATGAAAGACTTTCTGGATTGTTTTCCTACTAATCAACCTTCATAGAGTTTGTCGACCATCTCAAGACTTGGTATACCAATTCTTGAGTAATCAGCTATTTGAGTGATCGAAAGTTCAAATTTCCAAACCTCGAATGCCACAAACAACTATGCTTATGGTCAACAACAATTTTTAGACATTGTACTTTCTTCGAACTGATCATGGTCTTGAATGTCCTATTCTTCAACAAAGGAGATTTCAAGACCAAATTATTCTGAATGTCTAACAATTCCAAGGCTTCATCTTTCATAATCACTGAGAAATCTTTTTCGACCAGTTGTCCAACACTTAGCAGATTGCACTTCATTCCAGGTACATATAGTACATCTTTGATCATAGCTTTTCCTTCATTGCTCCTTTGAATAACTAGGTTGGTAGTACCTTCTGCTTGCAACGAGCTATTATCAGCAAGTTTGACCTTGCTATTCTTCGACGAGTCAAAATCTGCTAACCATACTTTTTGACTCGTTATGTGATTCGAGCATCCCGAGTCGAGGAACCATATCTTGGAGTTGACATGGTCATCTACAACTACAACCATAACCACCATATTTTCATAATCATCTGAATCTTGGCGTGTAAGGTTCGGTCCTTCCTCCTTGCATTTTGCCGCTCCCTTGTCTTTATTATAGCAACAATTCTTGGCCAAGTGACCTCAATTTTCACAATTATAGTACTGCACACCTTTTTTTTATCTTTTTCTTTTTGATAGGAATTTTCTTCTTCTCTTTTCGAGGATTTAGAAGCCCTATCATAGACCTTATGCTTTTGAGGGTTCGACCAAGACTTCTTGCTCTGATTCTTGTCTCCTTTGCCTTTGAACTTTTTTGAACCATCATGCTTCTTCCAATCTTGAAGTGTTTGTATCGAATCTTGAACTTCTTTCCTTTCAACAATCCTAATCTCATGCGCCTCCAACGAACCATCCAAATCTTCTAGTTTCAAGGTTTCAAGATTGTTGGATTCTTGAATAACTACGATAACATGATCAAAGTGAGAGGTCAACGTATATATTACCTTCTCAACTATCATTGTATCAGTCAAGGTTTCAACATAACCCTTCATGAGATAGATGATATTCTGCACCTTTGACACATAGCATGCAATCTTTTCATCTTTTCCCATCTGCAGCAATTCATATTTCCTTTGTAAAGTCTGCAATTTAATGACTTTGACTTTCTCACCTCCTTCATAGTACATTACAAGAATTTCCCATGCCTCCTTCGCCGACTCAACATGAGAGATCTTGTCGAAATTCTCCAAATCTACCGCTGATTGAATACAAAATGCAGCCTTGTCGTCTTTCTTCTTGGCCTCCTTGTTTGTAACTTTTTGAGCATCAATTGCATTCTCAGGAAGCTCAGAAGCGCTAATGTTAACCACTTCAAGGGGTTCATGAAAGCCAAATAGAGATTGTATATGTTTTCTCCATCATATCCAATTCTTGCTGTCAAGAATTGGCATAAAATTTGTACCATTCATCTTTGTAGCGATTGATTAATAACCCACGATCTTGGAAACAAGATCATCGATGTGTGATTCTTGAAAACACCATCAAGAATCTAACCGAAGCTCTAGAATCAAATTTGTTAGTGAGTAGACACTTTTAGTGAGGAGAGAGAGAGAGAGAGTAAAGAAATAAGGATTGTATTATCGAATATGATTGTGTTAAAAAACTAAATTACAAAGTATCTATTAATATACAACTAAGTGACTTGACTACTAAGTAACAAATAAAAAATAATCCCCAACCCTAATTATCTTTGGGCTTGAGCCATAGACAACTTAGATTATATTACTTATATGGGCCTAAGTTAATTTAAGCTCAAATACTCTACAAATATGTGGAGGCACTTACACATTAGGGACAATATGTTGTTTCAAAAATCTAGGGTGAATTGGACTCGGGAAAGGGATCTAAGTTCTCGGTATTTCCATAAAGTGATTAAGGGTAGGGTCAGGAGGAAATTTATAGGGGTTGTTAATTCAGAAGATGGTATGGTTGGTTCAGTTTTAGGTGTTAAGGAAGCGGTTTGGAAATTTTTCCCTAAGAAATATAGGGATCCTGATGCGGATAGACCAATTTTGAACATAATCAAGACGAAGTCTCTAAGTCAAGTAGAAGTCTGCTTCTTGGAAGCTCCATTTTCTGATGAAGAAATCAAAACATCTGTGTAGGGTTGTGAAGGTTAAAGAAGTCCGGGTCCGGATGACTTTAATTTTGTTTTCATATAAAATTGTTGGGAGATTTTGATGAAAGACATTTTTGCTTTTGTCAAAGGGTTTCACAGAAAAGTTATCCTATCCAAGGCCATTACTTCTTCTTTTATCACTTTGATCCCTAAGGTATCTCATAATCTTAATCTATAAGATTTCAAGCCTATTTGTTTAGCTGAAAGTCTATACAAAATTGTGGCTAAATTGTTGGCATCAAAGTTGAAGAATGTTCTCGGTGGTTTGATATCGAACAGTCAGTCAACTTTTGTGTCGGGGAGGCAAATATTAGACATTGTTTAAGTGGCTAATGAAGTAGTGGATCAAGCGACAAGGGAGAATAAATATTTACTTTATTTAAATTGGATTTTGAAAAGGCGTACGATTATGTTAATTGGGATTTTCTGATATTTATGATGAAGAAAATGAGGGTTTGGGAGCATTTGGATGAGATGGATGGAAGTGTGCGTTTTAAATGGCCATTTGTCTATTTTAGTTAATGGTAGCCCGACGAAAGAATTTAAGATAGAGATAGGTTTAAGGAAGGGAGATCCCCCTTCTCCTTTCCTTTTTGTGATAGTTGCAGAAGGTTTAACACAATTGTTCTATAATGCTGCTGTAAAAGGATATTTTGACGGATATAGTGTTCGTGAGGGGATTTTTTTTATTTAGTCCAATTTGTGAATGACACGCTGATACTAGGTACATGATGCTGGAAAAAATTGTGGAGCATCAAAGTCATTTTAAGGGGTTTCAAATTAGTTTTTGGATTGGGTGTTAATTTTCATAAAAGTAGGTTGATTGGAATCAATGTTAGTAAACATTTCTTGCTTCTTGCTTTTAATTTTTTGGCTTGTGAGGTGGAGGATTCAACTTTTATCTTCCTCGGTCTTCCTGTTGGTTGTAATCCGAGGAGGTTAAAAGTTTAGATGGCTATGGTTGAGAAATTTAAAACGAAGTTAGCTTTGTGGAAATGAAGGTTTCTCACTTTTGGAGGTAGGATTGCTCTAATTAATTCTGTTCTTAGTATCCTGCCTATTTTCATGTTTTCTTTCTATAGAGTTCTGCTTCAAGTTAGGAAAGAAATCAATAAGATCCATAAGAGGTTTCTTTGGGGGGGGGGGTGACAAAGGAGAAATCTAAGATACATTGGGTTAATTGGGAGAAGGTGTGTGAAAATAAAGAGCATGGAGGGCCTGGAGTAAAAAGTTTATAGGAGTTTAATTTAGCTATATTAACTAAATGGAAATGGAGGATATTAGTAGAAAAGAATGAGTTATGGAAGAAAATAATTAAGGCGAGTTACGTTGATTGTAAGGCTTTTATGATTTCGAATGAGAGTTGTAAATCAAGTGTTCCATCGTCAACGTGGTGGAAAGACTTGATTAAAGTTGGGATTGTTTCTGCCAACTTAGGTTTTCATTTTGCAGGTTTTGTTTATTTTAAAATTGGAGATTGTAATTTGATTTGGTTCTGGACTAATAGATGATGTGCTGACAAAACTTTGGCGGAATTATTTCGGAATTTATCTTCGATCAGTTGTACGAAAGTGGCTACTATCAAGGAGATGGGGAGTTAGTCTGAAGTAGGTTGGAGATAGGGGGTTTGTGGAATTCAGGATACTAAATTTGTTTCATACAGAAAAAGACTTGGCGAGTTGTTGATATTCTCTCTCCTTCTACGTCTGTTGATGATAGTTAGGACAGTGTTAGATGGGGAAATGATGTTATTTTTTCTGTTGATGTGGGCCAAGAGGCGGTAGTGAAGAAGGAAAACGGTGACAACAATTTTCATTCTGCCATTGCAGGGTATAAAGCTTTTATGGAGGCTAAGGATCCTATTGTTCTGGAGGAAGGCAAGGATAAAGAGTTTCGAACTCTTTGGAAAGCGGGGGTTCCTACTAATGTAAGAGCTTTCGGGTGGAGACATTTTTACGTCTCTTGGCTACTAAAGACCAATTGCTCAAGCGAGGTATTTTCTTCTATCCTAATGATGTTATTTGTGTCTTATGCCTTAAGGCGGACGAGGATATAAACCACTTGTTCTTTGAATGTCCGGTGTCGAGAAAGGTTTAGGATAAAGTTGGCTCTTGGATTGGCTACAAGATTTCTGTAGATGGACCATCTTGGAAGTTTTTCTTAGGATGGAGCGCCTTTTTCAAAAGGCTTTCAAGTAACGGTAACATTGACATTATTTGGTTTGCAGTGGTTTGGGAAATATGAAAATATAGGAATGATGTCGTTTTTAATGAAGCAAAGTGTGACTTGAATAACATAGTTTAGTTTGTCAAGTTTTTGGTTTGAAAATGGCCGGTGATAGGAGATATTTCGTATTCCAACATTAACTATATTGAAATGTGCTCGAATCCTTTGGGTTGTTTATTTAATTAGTTGTTGTCGGTGGTTGTTGTATAGTGGGTTAGAACACCCCTAGTGCTCTTTAATAAAATTGTTGTTTAAAAAAAACTCTAAAAAGTAAAAGGAAATTGGTATTGGACTTTTTAATTTCTAAGATAATCTAGCTCATATTATGCGTCTATTTATCATTTATCTATCTCATACTTTCTTAGTTTTTACTTTAAAATCAATTAATTTGAAGAGCAAGAAGAAATTATCTGAAAATCACAATTGTAACAATTAAAATCTCATTCTTTAAAAATAAATAAGCAGAATGTAACAGATTCATTTTGTTCATTTTCAATCAACTAAACCACAATTAAGAAATAAATATAATCATTGTCATGGGAAATTATTGGCAACAACATAAAGAAAAGTAATACATTTAGAAATAGATAAAAGTTTATTGGTAAAACTTGTAGTGCTTGGCATCAAGCAAAATACTCCTCAATGCTCCAATAGGTGATAGAATCATAATTAATAATCCAAGAACAATGCATATCTGAAAAAAAAAATGTAGTAGAGAAATTAAATACACATTTTTGAAACATTAAAAATAAAATGAAAAAATTAAGAAAAAATGGAACAATATTCAAAGGTATTTATTTACCCAATTAGTCCACCAAGACAAGCTGAATCTTTTGGGTTTGTAGACTGCAAGCCACATGATACATGGAAGCTGAAATTTTAATAAAATAAAAAGTTTAGCAAAATTTAAAAAATTTAAAAAATTGAATTGTTGATTATATTTATAAATCTTTATATCTTACAAAATAAGTTGTGGGAGCTAAAGCAAATCCTCCGAAAAATCCTAATAGACTGCCAAAGAATGGAAATGTAATAGCAACGAACATTGTGAAAGCTGAAAAAATTTTATATTGATACACAAAACAAAATAAAAAAAAACATTATTAGTAATCGTAAATACAAAAATATAATAACATTTCATAATAAGTAAAAAAAAAACATAATCAAGATTTACAATAATTTATTCTACTCACCCACGTATAGATTGCGAACAATAAAACGAAGAATTTTACTTGGTGTAAAGTTCAATTTTTTAACCATCAAACTTTCAATCATATCAAATACCGGCATTGCATAAAGCTACACCAAAAAACAAAACATGAAAAAAGTATTATTAGACAAGATTTAAATATGAAGAAAGCATGAAAAAAGCTATACCGGCATTGTAAATTATAAATGTGCGATATTTTTTCACTAAAATATGAAAAGATTTAAATTTTACCTGATAGCTTCCAATTACATGAAGAACAACAAACAAATTAGCCATTGCAATAAGCCACGCTGGTTTCTCCAAAGATATGAGAATGTTATCCTTAACTTGATTTCCAAATATCCAATACCCAACAATAGCAACTGGAAAATAGCATAAAGCAACAACAATGTACGCAACGACCACTCCTCTCCACATCGGAATCTTGGAGGGTTTTTCAGGCGTCGATGGAATTGTTGCTTGAATTTCCAACACCACATTGTGTCCGGCATAAGCAAACGCAACGGTACCAAGCGCGTTAAAGAAATTAAAGACAGATCCTACCGTTGTTGAGGCTTTGGAAGTGTATTGTACATCTTCTTGTACTCCTTTGTCTATACTAGCCGTCCAAGCGATTATAGAATAACTAAATTGAAATAAGAAACGTAAATTATTTATATTAGTATTTTTCATTCCACAACAATTATCAAGCAAAATTCAAGTTTTAATATATTTACCTATAAAAAATTTAATAAAAAAAGTTGAAATACCTAAATGACATGACGGCGGCAACCAGAGATACACCGGAAATGGAGTTGAAGTTGGGCAGATGAGCCAATACAAAATTAATCGAGGCAAAAATCATAATGAAGAAACTCAATTTAATCTTTTTGCAACTTGGACACACTGTGTCATGAAACTTTTGGAGCGATGCACCACCGGTGACCATGTAGACGATGTTCACACCGACTTCTACGATAATTTGTTGAGGCACAACAATATACAGACCTAATTTTTCACCAAATGCTTGTTGGCCTAATTCGTGGTATCTATCAAAACGTTTTCCGGGAACCATTTCATGCATCTCAACCATTTGCCATAATGTGTATAGTGTGATGATCCATGAAAGGATAAGTAAAGTCACACCAGGACCCCTGAAAAAAGTTTTTTGAAAAACACTCACCAATTAATGAGTGAATTATAACTTCATTAACAACTTTTTTAATTGTAATTTAGGTTTAAAATAAATATACCATCCAAGTTGAGACATGGCAAAAGGGAGACCAAGAACACCAGCTCCAACCATAGCAGTGACATTGTGAAAAGCTGAATACCACCATTTTGCACTCCTATCAGCATTAATGGGAAGCCACTCTTCAATTTTCTTCTCTCTTTCTGATTTTTCTTCAACCTATAGAATGATAAAAATAAATTTAATAAATTAATCAAATTCCAATAATTATAAAAAATAATATATTTTGTAGAAAACTCCAAAACTTACTATCAAGTATAGTATGAGGAATTTTTATGCCAAACTTTTAGCAATTCTTTTGGTAGAAGAAATTCTAATAGAAGAATACTTAAAAACTATGCATGTGAACAATTACTTTATGTTGAGGTCCCTCTTAACTTGGTTTACTATATTTGTTTCATAACATATCAAATGCAAGTCACCAACCTCACTATATGTATAAATATATAAGACAAAGCATTATAGCGTGAATTATTGTCTAACTTGTTAAAAAATAGGAACACAATTGGTACAATTATGCTCTCCTATTCTTTTTTAAAATTTATTGTAGTTTGAGAAATACTTTAACTTTTTCAAAAATACTAATAATTTCAAATTATTTTTTTTAACATATTATTTTTCATTAATTTTTAAATATTTATTTACAGAAAATTAATTATTAGAAAAATAATTTGATTCACTAAAAATTTATTAAATTTATTTGAAAATATTATTGATAGCATTTAATGCTAATATTAGGATAATCAGATTTGGTAAAGATATTCCATCAGTATGTAAATGGTCATAAATTTCTACCGCTAATTCATTTACTGTTTTTTTTAAAGAATTCAACAGCTATATGGAATTTAATTATTTTGCATTAAAACTCCATCAATATGATACGAAAATCATATCAATTACTAAAACAATACAAATATTATTACATCTACGTTTTCCTCAACAACAATAACAACAACAAAAATTAAAAAAAAAAAAAAATATACATATTTGGGTAAAAACTGGTATTTTGAACAAGAACTCTAATATTTGTATTCATGATAAACACCAATATATTATAAATTTAAATTATTCGATTTAAACCCTAAGTTTCTTTACCAATTACATGATTTCATCAAATTCATAATTTTCTAAACTCAATGGACTGTAAAAAGGGCTAAATTTCAAAAAATTTCATATAAAAATACATTCAATTCATATTTGTTTTTCTCTTATATATGATTACTTATAGCCAATATGAACAAAATAATAAAGAATACTATATAATATATAGATCAACATAAAATAGTTTCGAGTAAAATTAGAGAAACTTACAATTTGGTGGTGAGAACTAGGGTCGAAAGCATTTTGTTGTTCACTTTCCAAACTTGCCATGACTGCACAAAAGTTTCACAAACGATGAGAGAAACAAAAGAAGATTTGAACAGTTATGCATACACAAGTGGTGTTCAAGTATATAAAGGATAAGTCACGTGATTTTTGGAATGTGAATATTATTATTTAATGCGAATAATGAAATACTATAAGCTCCGACACGCCATTCACACGGCATGTCGCCGTATCGGACACGTGTCCGACACTTATACGCGTACGACACATGTACGACACGTATCTTTGAAGTGTCAAGTGGAAAAAAAAAAATCGCAGCGGAGATAGATACGACACTTTATTTCAAATATAGGACACTGTCTAATTAAAAAAATTTCAGAATTCCTTTTAAAATAAAAGCCAACTCAATAATTTTCAGAATTTTTTTTTAAAAAAAAGTTGCGCTTAAAGCTACTCGCACAACCTTGTTCATCATCATAATGTGAAAGAAATTGGAGCACATATTCATTTATCCATTCTTTGAAGAAAAACAAGATGGCACCACATCGAGCGAAAGCTTTAGTATATGTGCATAGTAACCTTCGACTTCTATCAATGAGCACTCCCCAATATCATCAAGAGGAAACTTAAACGTGGGATGTCGCTTGAGATGAGTTTGGATCATTAAATGACACTGAATTTTTTGAAGTTGCTGACTTGTCTTTAGATGAGTTAGGCTTAAAAGCTATTTTTCTCAATGTGAAGTGACTATGATATGATTTGTATCATTTTGTTTTGGTGAATTTATGTCTTTTTTTTTTGTTGATTGAAAGTAATAAGTTTAACCTCAACATTTGTGTAAAAAAAAAAATTTATTAACGTAAATTTTGCTTCTCATTTTAAACTCTTTATAAATTGTGCTCATACATTGGATTATTATATTAATATATAAAATATATATAGCCGTGTCCATGTCCTGTGTTTTTTACATTAGTGGGGTCCTCGTGTCCATGTCCGCGTCGTGTCCCGTGTCCGTATTCGAGTCCGGGCTTCATAGATGAAATACTAGTATAACTTTTTAATGATTAAATTAAATACAACATACTAGTATAACTTTTCAGGTAAGTTGACTTTTAAATTCTTAAACTTTATCATTGTGGAAATCATAGGATGGTTGTCTTTTGGAAACCGGTGTTATCTTGCTTCAAATGGTGTTTGTCCCCTTGGAAAGGAAAAATGCTTTGTATTGGTGGGAGGGCCGTTCTATTAAACGCGGTTCTCACAAATTTACCAGTTCATCATCTTTTATTTTTCATAGCTCCGGTTAAAATTATCATGGAAATTGTTAGTATTCAAAGGAAATTCTTATGGGCGGAATCAATGGACAAGGCAAGTATTTCGTAGGTGAGTTGGAGGTCGGTTTGCAAATCTAGGAAGCTTGGCGGATTGGAAATTAAGGATATCAGCTTGTTTAATAAAGCGTTGATCTCAAAATGGCTTTGGAGATTTCTTCATGAACCAAAAGCAATTTGGAGAGATATTCTTGAGTTTAAATATGGCAAGTTGGAAAACCGAATTATTCACAAAGTCGTTCAAGAAGGAGCGAAATTGGAATCCCTTTGGTGGAAAGATATAATGTTGCTTGGTGATTCAAGTGAGAAATTTGGATTCTTTAATCATATAGCATGGAAATCGGAAAATTGAAGTGCTATTTCATTTTGGAATTTCGTTTGGCTTGCTCCCACAAAGTTGAAGATTTGTTTCCCAGCGCTGTATGATGTTGTGCTGCTGAAAGATGCGGCTCTTTGTGAGTGGTCTGAAGATGTGTGGTAGTGGGTGATCGGTGTGAACTCGACGGATCTTGCAGACTGCGTTGATATTGAATTAGACAAGCTGTTACTGCTCCGGGAAGAAGTTCAGCCACTTCTTCATTCAACAGATGTTGTTGGTTGGTCGAAGGAAGTTTTGAAAGCTTACTCTGTTAAATCCTATTATGCCATTTTTCTGCAGGAAGGTGGTCAACAGGTAATTGAAGCGAACATTCTGTTGGCCTTGGATATCTTATGGCAAACGAAGGTTCCATTGAAAGTGAAGATTTTTGGTTGGCGATTGTTACTTAATTGGCTTCCTACGCGCATAAATTTAGCAAAAAGAGGTGTTATCACTAATAGCCACGATAAGGTTTGTGTTTGTTGCTTCCATGTTGTTGAACACAATGATCATGTTTTCTTTTCGTGTCCTCACATTAATTTGGTATGGAAGGAGGTTGTTAATTGGTTAGGCAAGCCTACTATTGAGTAGGTTAATGGTGGTGGAGATCACATGTTGGCTTGGTTTTTGGAAGAAAATCGGATAACTTCGAAATCGAGTGCGTGTTTGCTTTGGTTGGCTACAACTTGGAGCATTTGGTGGACAAGAAACCAATTGATCTTTAATGATGGTATAGCAAATCCCATTGATATTTTCGATAGAATCCAACATGTTTCATGGTGTTGGTTGACCCATGGTTCACCTCTCTCTAATAGATGCAATTTTTATGAATGGTTCAAATGTCCGGTGGATTTTTTGTAATAGGATCAACTATTGTATAATTGTTGTTTATTATTGTTGGTGATGTTGTAAAACTTGCACTTGTGCACTTGTTGGTGTTTGTTTGGGTTAGGGTACCCTTTGTACCCCTTGGAATTCAATTTGATTATAAAAAAAAAAGGATCGTGAGAAATTATGAGGACTAAAAAAAGTCTTTAGTAAAATAAGTATGTTGTGAAAAACGATATCTTTAAGCAAAGTATAAAACGGTTTCTTGATAATCAAGAACCAAAACAAGGGTTAGGGTTTAACGAAAAAGGAAAAAACAAGAAGAAGAAGAAGGAAGAACAACAAGGATTGGGCAAATATAAATTCTGTTTACTATTCACTTTCTCATTAAAGTTACAAATGATTACATGTGAATATCACAATTTGCCACACTCAATAAGCTGAGTGTACTAGCCTATTTATAGACTAACTAGGTAACTTGCAGCCCAAGAAACCTAAATAATTAGATCCTTAATACAAGGCCCAATTCGACAGAATAACATTTCGACAATACATACATACTAGAACAGACTTCGACTACAATATGTAACAATAAGGCATCAGCATGTGAACAAGCTTCGACTGCATGCTTGCCTCCTGTCGAAATACATGAAAGCTGCTCCTTCGACACAACATGAGTTTTACTCAAATCTCATAAATCTCCACCTTAGATCTAACTCAGCAACAAGAGAATCGACTAACTTTCAACATGCAGCTTTATCAGCTGCATACAGTGGAAGAACTTGCAACTTGGCAATGTCTTAGTGATCATATCAACGCATTATCTTCAGTCGAAACCTTCAGCACCTGGACTTCACCACGCTCGATTATCTCTCTGACGAAATGAAGCCTCACATCAATGTGCTTAGTTCGCTCATGATAGGCTGAATTCTTCGACAGGTGTATTGCACTTTGACTATCACATTTAACAGTGACACTTCGACCTTGAAGTTTCAGCTCATTTGCAAAACCTTCAAGCCACAATGCTTCTTTCACAGCTTCAGTGAGGGCAATATATTCAGATTCAGTGGTTGATAAGGCAACAACCTTCTGAAGCGTCGCTTTCCTACTGATTGTTGTGCCAAACATTGTGAAAACATATCCAGAAATAGACTTTCTGGAATCCATACAACCTGCATAATCAGAGTCAAAAAATCCTTCGATTTTGACTATGCTATCACCATCACAGGCTCCACCATAAATCAAGACTCTTTTCAGAGACCCATTTATGTACCTGAGAATCCACTTTACAGCTTGGCAGTGCGCCTTTCCAGGATTGGCCATATACCTGCTCACAAGGCTCACTCCATATGCTATGTCTGGCCTCGTACAGACCATAGCATACGTCAAAGAACCCACTACACTAGCATATGGAATACTATTCATATAGATTCTTTCAGCTTCAGTACTTGGACTTTGAGTAGTACTGAGCTTAAACTGAGGATTTGTAGGTGTCACAACAGGATTTGAATTCGACATACCAAACTTGTCGAGAAGCTTCCGTAGGTATGTCTCCTGAGATAAGCACAACTTCGACTGCTTTCTATCTCTCCGGATGTCAATCCCAAGAATCCTGGCTGCAGCTCCCAGATCCTTCATTTCAAACTCATTACTGAGTTCAGCCTTCACCTTCGTTACATCCTCAACACTGTTGCTAGCTATGAGGATATCATCCACATACAGCAGCAACATAACAAGTGAGTTTCCAGGTCGAAATCTGAAGTAAACACATTGATCGAACTGACTTCTAGTGAAACCAATGTGTGCCATGAACTTGTCGAATCTCCTATTCCACTGTCGAGGAGATTGTTTCAGGCCATACAAAGACCTATTTAGCTTGCACACATAATCTTTTTTACCCTTTTCTGCATACCCTTCAGGTTGACGCATCAGGATCGTTTCATCTATATCACCATACAGAAATGTTGTCTTCACATCCATTTGCTCAAGTTCCAAGTCGAACTTTGCCACCATGGCCAACAGCATTCGAATGGATCTATGCTTTACAACAGGTGAGAACACATCATTGAAGTCGACTCCTTCTTTCTGAGTGGACCCCCTAGCAACCAGCCTCGCCTTAAAGCGCTTCGACATCACTCCTTCGATTCCTTCCTTGGCCTTGAAAATCCACTTACAACTGACTAACCTGGCTCCTGCAGGTTTCTCAATCAGCTCCCAAGTGTTATTATCATGAAGAGATTTCATCTCGTCATCCATGGCTTTTCTCCATTCAGTCTTGTTTTGACTCCTTATAGCTCCCTTGTAATCTCTAGGTTCTTCATCAAGTACCTCACTTGCAGAGATTAAAGCAAATGCTATAAGATCTGCATAACCAAGTCTCTGAGGTGGCTTGATGACTCTTTTCGACCTATCTCTTGCCAGTAGGTAGTCATCGACAGTTTCCTCAGCCTCTTCAGCATCTTGCTCTTCGACTTCATCAGGGCTATGCACTTCAGCATCACTATGCTCCACCTCAACAGGCATCTCTACCTGTTCCAGCTCCTCTTCAGAGATTTCTGCACTTCGACCAACATCACCAGTTTTCTTGAAAGCCATTTCGACCTCATTGAAAACTACATCACGACTTGTGATACATCTTCTGTAACTTGGTTCTAGGCACCACAGCCTATAACCCTTGACTCCCTCAGGATATCCAAGGAACATGCATCTCAGAGCTCTAGGTTTGACCTTGTCTTGCCTAATGTGAGCATAGGCTAAACAACCAAACACTCTCAGTTTGTCGAGATCTGGTGGATGATTCGACCAAACTTCTTCAGGTGTCTTCTGTAACGCCCCGATTTATTTAACCGTATTTAATTATTCCATTTATGTGAAATTTTGTGAATTGTGTGACTTATTGTGTTTCATGTTAATGCATCATGTTTGGGCATTGAGAGTTTTGTGGCATAAATGTGTCACATTTTGCACTTGTGTTCCACTGGTGGAAGTTAGTGTTATTTTTGGTTATGTCACGTTTTGCACTTGAGTTCCACTAGTGGAAGTTAGTGAGTTTTTGGCCTTTTTGTTATGTGTTGCCTTATATTTATGAATCTTAATATTATGTGAAGTGATATGAAGAGCATGAATTTAATTTAGTGTTATTTGAGCACGACAGGTGGATTTTTTTCGAATTGTGTAAATTAAATGAGTTTTACCTGTTAATTGGATAATTTCTCTGATAGGTAAAATATTTGCAATAAATTATAATTTCTTTTCAACTTTTATTTCCCGAAATATATTTTATCGGTATGTTTATGTTTTATCGCATTTTGAGAGCGTTTGGGAGATATTTGAGTTGAGGGGTATTTTGGTCTTTTTAGGGTTAGATATTTTGATTTTTTATAAAAATAGAAAAGTAGTAAGAAAAGAGAGAAAAGTAGAAAGAAGAAAAAGAAAAGGAGAAGAGAAAGAGAAGAGGAAAAAGAAGAAAAAGAGGAAAAACTTGTGGATTTAGGAACCGATTCAACCGACTTTTTAAACGCGAATTAATCGGGTAAGGGTGCGAAACTCGATTATCTTATGCTTGTGTATGATTATGTATGTTTTCTTGGAATGTTTGCTTGTTTTCCATAGTTTTCACTTTTAGGTCGAAACGGTAGAAATCGATAGAAACCGATGTTTTTACGGACGAAAGTCGGAATAAATTGTGTAGATGTGTCGAGTAATGTTAGGCCGTGATCGAGTATGCTTGTTTTATCGAATTTGGTTGAGTTTGTAAGTTTTTGCATTTTTGGAGAATTGAGAGTTTAAGATTCGGGGTGAAATCGAAAGTCGTAGAATTCACGTTTAATGGTTCTAAATCACTACTAAATGTTTGGTATGAATGAGTATGTGTTTGTTTCGAAGAAAATAATTGAATCGGTCAGATTTTCGGACGAAATTGCATGAACCCGTAGGGCTGTTAGCAGAAAAATTCTGGTTTTTGCAAAACTTCAAAAATTCATAACTCTTGAACCGTAAGTCGGTTTTGACCCCCGTTCGAAGCGTTGGAAAGCTAACGAGATATTCTTTCTAGGAAAAATAGTTTTGAGGTCTGTATATGGTTCAATTATAGCAGAA
This sequence comes from Lathyrus tuberosus, assembly GCA_022829125.1. Taxonomy (NCBI): domain Eukaryota; kingdom Viridiplantae; phylum Streptophyta; class Magnoliopsida; order Fabales; family Fabaceae; genus Lathyrus; species Lathyrus tuberosus. The sequence continues at coordinate 4,001,304 of JALAZF010000517.1, forward strand.
AATTGAAACCGTATTGTTGTGTTAATTTTTACCGTCGTGAATGCGTGCGATTGAGGTGTTATCGTGCAATATGCTTTGGTTATATAACGTATAGCTTATGTGTACTGTTATACGATGTGTTGTGGGTAGCCTTATGGCGTGAATCCTAGATTGTGGAAATTATTGTGAATTGTGGCCTTTTGGCAAATAAATGCATTGTTTAAATTAACTGTATATGCATGTTAATTGTGAAAGAGTTCGTTGCCGTTTGGTGTAATTGATGTGAATTGGTGTGAATGCATATGATAATATGCTTGTTGTTGTGATTTGTGGTTAATGATGAATGCATTGTTTGAATTGATTTTCAATGCATGATTATTGATGTTGAAATGGTTCACATGGTTGTATATATGTATGCATTGGATTGTCATGAGTCATTTGTATGCCAAGCATCATGATATGCATTGTTGTGACGTCTTGAGTGACGGTTTAGTTCTAGAGGGAATCCGCTATAACATCGTGTGCCTATGTGAGGACCTAAAGCGATGGTTATAGACGATCGTGTGCCCATGTGGGGACCTAAAGCGATCGGATTGTGTGCTCATGTGGAGACCTAAAGCAATCCATAACGTCGTGTGCTCATGTGGAGACCTAAAGCGACGGGTGAACATCGTAGGCCCGACGGGGAGTTATTGAGCGATCCTCAGTAACGAGCGATGGTTCCAATAGTTCCTGATTGAACTGATGATGAGACATTGGAAGTCGGTACCGCTTAGCATGTGCATAGAGTCGTTGTGTCGGTCTCTGTGCATTTGCATAAATCATGAATTAATTGTGCATGGATTTGTGATTGTGATTGATGAGATGGAATATGTGTAATTGAATTGTGAATGATTGAAGTGCAGTGGTATTTGATATGTGAAAATTGTACCGTATTGTGTTATGTTTGAGTGTTGTGCAATGGTGGTGAGAATATGCCTACTTGAGTATTTTTGTGTTAATATATAATTTTACACAAGTATATTATGGTTGTTTTTCTCACCCTTCTGCTGTTTTATAATGCTCTATGAGGCATTGCAAATTAGAGTCGCTGGAGGTATTCTTTTTGTGAAGCGTTGCATCTTCATTCTTTTGTCGGTCGGCTCTGATATGTGACACCGGGTAGCTAGGGTGGCCGTTTATGATTATTTTGTATATGTGATGATATCTTTTGGAATTGTACGTGTATAACTTGATGTATGACAAACTTTTTATATGATATATGTATATATGTTATTCAGATTTTAGATTTTCCGCTTTTATTCTAATTTCTGAAAAGTGGGTGTAAGGAACTGAGTTTCCTCTGTTTGATTGCTACCCCACCGTTGCATATCTTTATGAGCAGGTGTTGTATGTTATCTGTATTTTGTTTTATATTGATGTGATCCATTCGGTCTATGCTGTGTTTTTAGATATACTCTGACGAAATTTTGAATTTTTTCTTTTATTGCTTTATCTGTTTTGGGGTATAGATTGGGGGCGTCACATGAAAGTGGATTGCATCCTGAGATTAAGCAGGCTATCGGTTATCAGAGGATTCGAAGGTTTGCTAATTTAGTGGAATGCTGTAGGATTTATGATGAAGATAGTAAGGTTCGTTCTGCTCACTATAAAAGTGTAAGTGACAGGAAAGGGAAGCAACAATTCCGTGGTGGTCCGTATGTGTCACCGGCTGATAAGGGTAAACAAAGGGGTACTTTTGATCGAAGGTCAGGTGGAGGAGGTATGTCTAATTCTCCTAGGTGTTTTAGGTGTGGCGAATTGGGACATCGTCAGACAGAATGTAGGAAGAAGTTGGATAAGTGTTCTAATTGTGGTGGTATCGGACATGTCTTAGCTGATTGTAAAAGGAAGAATGTGGTGAAGTGTTACAGTTGTGGGGAACCTGCTCACATTAGCACGAAGTTTCCTAATCCGAAGAAAGCTACAGCTAGTGGTAAAGTGTTTTCATTGGCGGGAACTCAGACTTCAAGTGCAGATCGTCTGATAAGAGGTACTTGCTTTATTAATAATACGCCTTTAATTGCTATTATTGATACTGGAGCGACTCATTCGTTTATTTCGTCTGAGTGCGCGAAGCATTTGAATCTTGTGTTGTCTGTGATAGGTTTTGAGATGGTTATTGATACTCCAGCGATGGGGTCAGTAACTACTTCTTTGGTCTGTCTAAGTTGTTCTTTGACCATTTATGGTAAAGACTTTGTGATGGATTTGGTGTGTTTACCGTTGGAAGGTTTAGATGTGGTATTAGGAATGAATTGGTTGCAATTTAATCGGGTTCACATTGATTGTTATCATAAGCTAGTAAGGTTTCCTTCTCTTGAGGAAGATGAAGACTCGAGTTTCTTATCTACCAAAGAGTTGAAGAAACTTTTGGCAGATGAAGCTCAGTTGTTTGGTTTGTTTGCATCATTGACTGTAGATAGTCAAGTTTCACTTGATGTGTTTCCTGTTGTGTGTGATTTTCCTGAAGTGTTTCCTGAGGATATTTCAGATGTACCGCCAGAGAGAGAGGTGGAGTTTTCTATAGATCTAGTTCCTGGTACTAGACCTGTTTCTATGGCACCTTATCGAATGTCGGCATCTGAGTTGGTGGAGTTGAAAAAGTAGTTGAATGACTTATTGGAAAAGAGGTTTGTGAGACCAAGTGTTTCTCCTTGGGGTGCTCCAGTTTTGTTGGTGAAAAAGAAAGATGGGAGTATGCGATTATGTATTGATTATCGCCAGTTGAATAAGGTGACGATTAAGAATAAGTATCCGCTTCCAAGGATTGATGATCTGATGGATCAGTTGGTTGGTGCTTGTGTATTTAGTAAGATTGATTTGAGATCGGGGTATCATCAGATAAGAGTGAAAGAAGAGGATATTCAGAAGACAACCTTTAGAACATGTTACGGTCATTATGAATATTCTGTGATGCCGTTCGGGGTTTCTAACGCGCCTGGTGTGTTTATGGAATACATGAATCGTATTTTCCACGAGCATTTGGATCGTTTTGTCGTGGTGTTTATTGATGACATTTTAATTTATTCTAAGTCTCGTGAGGAGCATGCAGAGCATTTGCGTATTGTTTTGCAGGTTTTGAAGGAAAGGAAACTTTTTGCCAAATTGTCCAAGTGTGAATTCTAGTTGTCGGAGGTGAGTTTTCTTGGGCACGTAATTTCAGGTAATGGTATTGCTGTGGATCCATATAAAGTAGAAGCAGTTCTACAATGGGAGGCTCCTAGATCCGTTACTGAAATTCGAAGCTTTTGGGGTTTGGCTGGTTATTATCGGAGGTTCATTGAAGGTTTTTCTAAGCTAGCTCTTCCTTTGACTCAGTTGACTTGTAAGGGCAAAGCGTTCATTTGGGATATTCAGTGTGAAGAAAGTTTTTGTGAGCTGAAGAGAAGATTGACGACAGCTCCGATCCTGATTTTACCGAATCCTAATGAACCATTTGTAGTGTATTGTGATGCGTCTCTGATTGGTTTAGGTGGTGTGTTGATGCAAGAAGGTAAGGTTGTGGCTTATGCTTCAAGGCAATTAAGGGTTCATGAGAAAAATTATCCTACTCATGATCTGGAATTAGTGGCTGTGGTTTTTGTGTTGAAGATTTGGAGGCATTATCTCTATGGTGCAAGGTTCGAAGTCTTTAGTGATCATAAAAGCTTGAAATATTTATTTGATCAGAAAGAGTTGAACATGAGGCAACGGAGATGGTTGGAATTCTTGAAAGACTACGACTTTGGCTTGAATTACCATCCTGGTAAAGCTAATGTGGTAGCCGATGCATTGAGCCAGAAATCTTTGCATATGTCCGCATTGATGGTTAAGGAGTGGGAACTTTTGGAATCGTTTAGAGATTTGAGTATGGTTTGTGAAGTGACGTCGGTTAGTGTGAGACTTGGAATGTTGAAAGTCACTAATGAATTTTTATTGACGGTTAGTGAAAAACAAAAGTTGGATGTGAAATTTGTGGACTTGATGACGGTGGGAGAGGAAAGTGTGAATGAGGACTTTAAAGTGGATGTTAATGGTGTTTTGAGGTTCCGAGGTAGAATTTGCATTCCTGAAAATGCGGAGTTGAAAAGAATGATTTTGGAGGAAGGACACCAGAGTAATTTGAGTATACATCCGGGAGCGAATAAGATGTACCAAGATTTGAAGAAGATTTTCTGGTGGTCTGGTTTGAAAAGAGATGTGGCTCAGTTTGTGTATGCATGTTTGACTTGTCAGAAGTCGAAGGTGGAACATCTGAGGCCTAGTGGTTTGTTGCAACCGTTGGATATTCTGGAGTGGAAATGGGATAGCATTTCTATGGATTTTGTGACAGGGTTGCCAAATACTCAGCGAGGGCATAATGCTATTTGGGTGATTGTGGATAGGCTGACTAAATCGGCGCATTTCATTCCGATTGACATCAGTTTTTCTTTGGAGAGGTTAGCTGAGATTTATATCAGTGTGATTGTGAAGTTACATGGTGTTCCATTGAGTATTGTTTCAGATCGTGATCTGAGGTTTACTTCGAGATTTTGGGAAAGTTTACATAAGGCTTTGGGTTCTAGATTGAGGTTGAGTTCGGCTTATCATCCGCAGACGGATGGTCAGACCGAAAGAACCATTCAGTCGTTGGAAGATTTGTTGAGGGCTTGTGTTCTTGAACAAGGTGGTGCGTGGGATAGTTATCTTGCATTGGTTGAATTCACGTATAATAATAGTTTCCATTCTAGTATTGGAATGGCACCTTTTGAGGTTTTATATGGACGAAGATGTCGAACACCGTTGTGTGTGGCACGAATCTGGTGAAAGTTCGGTGGTTGGACCGGAGTTGGTGCAACAGACGACAGAAAAGGTAAAGTTTATTCGTGAGAAAATGAAGGCTTCTCAGAGTAGACAAAAGAGTTATCATGATCGGAGACGGAAGGATCTTGAGTTTCAAGAGGGTGACCATGTATTTTTGAGAGTTACGCCGGTAACGGGTGTTGGTCGTGCATTGAAATCTAAGAAGCTTACTTCTCGATTTATTGGTCCTTACCAGATATCTGCGAGAGTGGGTGCTGTGGCGTATCGGGTGGCGTTACCGCCGAATCTGTCGAATTTGCATGATGTGTTTCATGTTTCACAGCATCGGAAGTATGTTCCGAATCCTTCACATGTGATTCTGATGGATGAGGTTGAGGTAAGGGAGAACCTTACGGTCGAGGCTTTACCAGCTAGTATTTTGGATCGCGAGGTGAAGCGGTTGAGGGGCAAAGATATTGCACTTGTGAAAGTGGCGTGAGGAGGCGCTGCTGAGGGCAATTTGACGTGGGAGTTGGAGAGTAGGATGCGAGAGTCGTATCCACAGTTGTTCGTCTCAAGTAATATTTTCGAGGACGAAAATTTCTAAGTGGGGGAGAGTTGTAACGCCCTGATTTATTTAATCGTATTTAATTATTCCATTTATGTGAAATTTTGTGAATTGTGTGATTTATTGTGTTTCATGTTAATGCATCATGTTTGGGCATTGAGAGTTTTGTGGCATAAATGTGTCACATTTTGCACTTGTGTTCCACTGGTGGAAGTTAGTGTTATTTTTGGTTATGTCACGTTTTGCACTTGAGTTCCACTGGTGGAAGTTAGTGAGTTTTTGGCCTTTTTGTTATGTGTTGCCTTATATTTATGAATCTTAATATTATGTGAAGTGATATGAAGAGCATGAATTTAATTTAGTGTTATTTGAGCACGACAGGTGGATTTTTTTCGAATTGTGTAAATTAAATGAGTTTTACCTGTTAATTGGATAATTTCTCTGATAGGTAAAATATTTGCAATCAATTATAATTTCTTTTCAACTTTTATTTCCCGAAATATATTTCATCGGTATGTTTATGTTTTATCGCATTTTGAGAGCGTTTGGGAGATATTTGAGCTGAGGGGTATTTTGGTCTTTTTAGGGTTAGATATTTTGATTTTTTATAAAAATAGAAAAGTAGTAAGAAGAGAGAGAAAAGTAGAAAGAAGAAAAAGAAAAGGAGAAGAGAAAGAGAAGAGGAAAAAGAAGAAAAAGAGGAAAAACTTGTGGATTTAGGAACCGATTCAACCGACTTTTCAAACGCGAATTAATCGGGTAAGGGTGCGAAACTCGATTATCTTATACTTGTGTATGATTATATATGTTTTCTTGGAATGTTTGCTTGTTTTCCATAGTTTTCACTTTTAGGTGGAAACGGTAGAAATCGATAGAAACCGATGTTTTTACGGACGAAAGTCGGAATGAATTGTGTAGATGTGTCGAGTAATGTTAGGCCATGATCGAGTATGCTTGTTTTATCGAATTTGGTTGAGTTTGTAAGTTTTTGCATTTTTGGAGAATTGAGAGTTTAAGATTCGGGGTGAAATCGAAAGTCGTAGAATTCACGTTTAATGGTTCCAAATCACTACTATATGTTTGGTATGAATGAGTATGTGTTTGTTTCGAAGAAAATAATTGAATCGGTCGGATTTTCGGACGAAATTGCATGAACCCGTAGGGCTGTTAGCAGAAAAATTCTGGTTTTTGCAAAACTTCAAAAATTCATAACTCTTGAACCGTAAGTCAGTTTTGACCCCTGTTCGAAGCGTTGGAAAGCTAACGAGATGTTCTTTCTAGGAAAAATAGTTTTGAGGTATGTATATGGTTCAATTATATCAGAAAATTGAAACCGTATTGTTATGTTAATTTTTATCGTCGTGAATGCGTGCGATTGAGGTGTTATCGTGCAATATGTTTTGGTTATATAACGTATAGCTTGTGTGTACTGTTATACGATGTGTTGTGGGTAGCCTTATGGCGTGAATCCTAGATTGTGGAAATTATTGTGAATTGTGGCCTTTTGGTAAATAAATGCATTGTTTAAATTAAATGTATATGCATGTTAATTGTGAAAGAGTTCGTTGCCATTTGGTGTAATTGATGTGAATTGGTGTGAATGCATATGATAATATGCTTGTTGTTGTGATTTGTGGTTAATGATGAATGCATTGTTTGAATTGATTTTCAATGCATGATTATTGATGTTGAAATGGTTCACATGGTTGTATATATGTATGCATTGGATTATCATGAGTCATTTGTATGCCAAGCATCATGATATGCATTGTTGTGACGTCCTGAGTGACGGTTTGGTTCCAGAGGGAATCAGCTATAACATCGTGTGCCTATGTGAGGACCTAAAGCGATGGTTATAGACGATCGTGTGCCCATGTGGGGACCTAAAGCGATCGGATTGTGTGCTCATGTGGAGACCTAAAGCAATCTATAACGTCGTGTGCTCATGTGGAGACCTAAAGCGACGGGTGAACATCGTAGGCCCGACGGGGAGTTATTGAGTGATCCTCAATAACGAACGATGGTTCCAGTAGTTCCTGAGTGAACTGATGATGAGACATTGGAAGTCGGTACCGCATAGCATGTGCATAGAGTCGTTGTGTCGGTCTCTGTGCATTTGCATAAATCATGAATTAATTGTGCATGGATTTGTGATTGTGATTGATGAGATGGAATATGTGTAATTGAATTGTGAATGATTGAAGTGCAGTGGTATTTGATACGTGAAAATTGTACTGTATTGTGTTATGTTTGAGTGTTGTGCAATGGTGGTGAGAATATGCCTACTTGAGTATTTTTGTGTTAATATATAATTTTACACAAGTATATTATGGTTGTTTTTCTCACCCTTCTGCTATTTTATAATGCTCTATGAGGCATTGCAGATTAGAGTCGCTGGAGGTATTCTTTTTGTGAAGCATTGCGTCTTCATTCTTTTGTCGGTCGGCTCTGATATGTGACACCGGGTAGCTAGGGTGGCCGTTTGTGATTATTTTGTATATGTGATGATATCTTTTGGAATTGTACGTGTATAACTTGATGTATGACAAACTTTTTATATGATATATGTATATATGTTATTCAGATTTTAGATTTTCCGCTTTTATTCTAATTTCTGAAAAGTGGGTGTAAGGAACTGAGTTTCCTCTGTTTGATTGCTACCCCACCGTTGCATATCTTTATGAGCAGGTGTTGTATGTTATCTGTATTTTGTTTTCTATTGATGTGACTCCTTCGGTCTATGCCGTGTTTTTAGATATACTCTGACAAAATTTTGAATTTTTTCTTTTATTGCTTTATCTGTTTTGGGGTATACATTGTGGGCGTCACATCTTCATTCCCAGTGCAGTCGAGGGGCATCTATTTATCAGATAAGCTGTTGTCGAAACAACCTCCGCCCAAAACACCTTCTTCAATCCAGCACTAACCAACATGCATCTAACCCTTTCAACGATTGTTCAATTGAATCTCTCAGCTAAGCCATTTTGTTGAGGAGTACCTGCTACAGTCTTATGCCTTGCAATCCCAGACACAACATAGTAACTGTCGAACGCTTCGTTGTAGAATTCAAGGCCATTGTCGGTTCTCAACCTTTTAACCTTTCTGCCAGTTTGAGTTTCGACCAGAACCTTCCAACTTTTTAAATTCTCAAAAGTTTCATCCTTCGTCTTCTGAATGAATACCCATAGCTTTTTGGAATAGTCATCAACGATGGATAGAAAATACCTTGCACCTGAGTGTGAAGGATTCCTTGCAGGCCCCCAAAGATCAGCATGAATGTAATCAAGGGCTCCATGTGTTTTTTGCTTGCCTTTGTTAAACTTCTCCCTACAGGATTTACCAAACACACAAGATTCACATAACTCTAGCTTTTTGACTTTGTCACCTCCTAGCAGGTTCTGCTTCCCCAATTCGACCAGGCCTCTTTCGCTGACATGGCCCAATCTCATGTGCCATAATTCTGTCTCCGACACAGGTTTCGTGGATACAACATTTGTCGAACCACTTACAACCTCAGCCTCAAGGGTATACAAGCCTTGGTTTTTCACGCCTCTCAAGACTTCCTTCCACCCTTTCATGACTTTCAGGATACCTTGCTCTCCTTTGATAACATATCCCTTTATGTCGAATTCACCAAGAGAAATTAAATTCCTCTTAAGATCAGGTACATACCTAACCCCAGTCAATAGCTTTATTGACTCATCATGGAGCTTGAATCTAACAGATCTAATACCTGTAATCTTGCAAGCTTTATTATTCCCCAGCAGCACTGATCCACCATCTTGATCACACAATTCTTCAAACACATTCTTGTTTGGAGTCATATGCCAAGTACATCCAGAATCCATAATCCACTCTTCGCAAGATTTGCTGCTCGACACCACAAGGACATCAGATGATTCATAACCATTTTGCACTATAGCTGCATTCCCATTGTCATTACCTCCATGATTATTCAGGCGCTCAGGGCACACCTTTCTTGTGTGACCCTCCTTCTTACAATGATAACATTTGATATTAGACATATCACCACCATAAGACTTCTACTGAGCCTTTCCTTTCTTCTTGTCAAACCTACCATCTTTCTTTGACGATCTTCCTTTCACGGGCAACCCTTCGCCAACTGATGAAGGTTTCTTCTCCTTTCTTTCGTTCAAATCCTTCGAATACAAGGCTGCTTGAACTTCTTCAAAGGTCAAGGATTCTCTTCCATACAAGAGTATTTCTTTGAAGTGAGCATGTGATCTGGGCAAAGCACACAATAACAACAGTGCTTGATCTTCATCATCGACCTTCACATCAATGTTTTCAAGATCAAGAATCAGCTTGTTGAACGAATCCAACTGCTCAGTCAAAGCTTTGTCTTCACTCATCTTGAATGAATACAAGGCTTGCTTCAGGTAGAGACGATTCACCAGAGATTTGGTCATATACAAACTTTCAAGTTTAACCCATAATCCTGACGTCGTAGTCTCCTTTGATACCTGTCGGAGAACCTTATCACCAAGGCTCAACAAAATCGCGTTGTGGGCTTTCTCGATCATTACTTTCTTTTCTCTTTCCGTCAAAGCAGCATCCATGGCTGCCATTCCCTTCAATGCTTCCAAACAACCCTGCTGAACCAGTAGGGCTTTCATCTTCAAGCGCCACAGACCGAAGTTGTTCACTCCGGTGAACTTCTCGATCTCATACTTTGTTGAAGACATCTTTTCCATGCTCACCGCACCAATTTGTTGTGAAAAACGATATCTTAAAGCAAAGTATAAAACGGTTTCTTGATAATCAATAACCAAAACAAGGGTTAGGGTTTAACAAAAAAGGAAAAAACAAGAAGAAGAAGAAGAAGGAAGAGCAACAAGGATTGGGCAAATATAAATTTTGTTTACTATTCACTTTCTCATTAAAGTCACAAATGATTACAAGTGAATATCACAATTTTCCACACTCAATAAGCTGAGTGTACTAGCCTATTTATAGACTAACTAGGTAACTTACAGCCCAAGAAACCTAAACAATTGGATCCTTAATACAAGGCCCAATTCGACAGAATAACATTTTGACATTACATACATACTAGAACAGACTTCGACTACAGTATGTAACAATAAGGCATCAGCATGTGAACAAGCTTCGACTACATGCTTGCCTCCTGTCGAAATACATGAAAGGTTCTCCTTCGACACAGCATGAGTTTAACCCAAATCTCACAAAGTAAAATAATTATATCTATTTTATATGAAATTTATTGATTGGATTAATTAACTAAATATTGTATTCATTAATATGATTCAATGAGATATTAAAATGAGGGATGGCTATTTGCCTCATCCCCAGTTGGTATCCACAAAAATACCCGCAATAGATAGGGTAAAAACCTGCAAAAATGGGTACGAGTACGGGTTCAGGTAATTACCCACTTAAATAAGCGGGGATAGATGCAGGTATGGGCACCTTAGTACCTATCCCGCCTCATACCCGCACAATATATATTTATATATTTTAATTTTATATTATCATATAAAAATTTATATTTATCAATTTTTAAAAATACATCAATTTTAAACTACTACATATTAAATAGGGTTAAATATGTATAAGGTCCCTTAAAATAACCCAACATTCAAGTTTGGTCCCTCTAAATATTTTCTTCAAGGTTTGGTCCTCCAAAAGTTTTCCGTTTGTAACTCTAGTCCCTCCCGTTAGTTTTCACTAACGGAGGATGATGTGGCATGCCACATGTGTAATATTTCTTTGCCAACTGTGTATTATTTCATTGCCCAGTCAGAAATATTGTTATGTTAGATTTATACTCTTCCTTCCTCATTCACGAGCAAATCCCTAAAATCCCAATCTCCATAACCGTCCCTCTTCTTCTTCTCTGATCTTGTCCCTTCTCTAATCTCCATAGCTTTCTTTCTTCTTCGTGATGTCTACATTATCCAGGCTCAGCAAGGTAGTCTCACAACCTTCAATTCCTCGTTGTTACTCTAACCCTAACCTCCCTCAACCACAGCCTGCTTTGCTTGTCTTTTCCGGTGGAACCTCCTTCAACGGCGTCGTTGAGGATCTTAAAAACTTCACCATCCATGTTACACGATGAAATGTTATTATGTTCTGCAAATAATGAATGTGACGGCGAACTTCAATTCATTGGTTCAACTTTGGAGCTTAGAGGAACTGTTCCGCTTGTTCAGCCTTTAGTGGATGCTTCTCGAAACATTCTCGTCTATAATGGTACTTCCTGATACTATCTCAGATTTTTAATTTTTCGTTCTCTTTGTGTGAATTGTTTGCAATGAGGTGTTGTAGATTTTAATTTTTTGTTATGGTCTTTAGGTGAGATTTTTGGAGGACTTGAACTTGCTAGTGATTGCAACGATGGCGAATTTCTAGTTGGCGAAGTCCAGATACATGAATATACAAACTAAATATTAAAGGAACTTATCAAGTGGGAGAGAATTTCCGTCGATCCAAGCTCTGAAAACCTGTAGATATCTCATCATAAGCTTTCGAGGAGGCATGATACACATAAACCAGTGTGTTTCTAAGCTACCAAATTAAAACATTTTTAACATAAAACATAAATAAACAACTAACTAGCTCATAAATACATGTGTTTGTGTTTGTGTTGGTGTTGGTTACTAATATTTAACATATTTTCTTTAATTTTTCTCTGTAACTATTTTTTTAGCTCGGAGTTGTTAGTGTTGATAATGTCTTGGAAGATCCAGAGGGTATTAAAGAAGAGCTGGTGAAGCTACGAGCAGCGGGCGTGGATGGTGTTATGGTTGATGTCTGGTGGGGGATCATTGAAAAAAATGGACCTAAGCAGTATGATTGGAGTGCTTACAGAAGCTTGTTTGAGCTTGTTCAAGAAACTGGTTTGAAACTGCAAGCTATCATGTCATTTCATCAATGTGGAGGGAATGTAGGGGATGTTGTAACCATCCAATTCCACAATGGGTACTTGACATTGAAGAATCAGATCCTAATATTTTCTACACCAACCGTTCCGGTACTAGGGACAAGGAGTATCTGACTAATGGTGTAGATAACAAGCCTATCTTTCATGGAGGAACAGCCATTGAGGTTGGTTCTAAATCAGTGGTCTGAAATCAGTTAAAATTAATTTAATGAATATGTAATTTGAGCTACTGGATCTAAAGACTGTGGAAAAAATTGGTGCAACTGATTAGTTACTATAAGTTGTTTCTTTATGCAGGTATATAGTGATTACATGAAGAGTTTCAGAGAAAACATGTCAGATTTTTTAAAATCAGAGATTATTATAGACATTGAAGTTGGCCTTGGTCCAGCAGGAGAACTCAGATGCCCATCCTATCCTCAAATTCAAGGATGGGTATTTCCTGGAATCGGAGAATTTCAGGTGATTATGACCTTGCTTTCAAACAAAATTGTTTATAGAATTTCAATTAATCTAAAATAAATTGAAATTATGCAGTGTTATGACAAATATTTGAAGGAAGATACTTAGGTTTTAATAATAATTGGTTGCATGAAGATACTTTCTTTTTACTAGTGATTCTGATTTATAAGATTTTGTTGTGTAGTCGTTTGACATTTTAAGTACTTTTTTCAGAATGGTCATGCTGGGTTTATGCTGTCATGTTATGATGCTTCACTTTGCTATGACTCTAGAAGTAATACTTTTCAAGCAGTCCAGAAGAACCAGAGAAATCATTTGATATGCTTGTTTAGATTCTAATTTGTAGCTGATGATTGTAAAATCAGTTTTGAAAAGAGCTTCAAATGTTTGAACATTCTATTTTTTAGTGTATAGTTTTTTTTCATCCTTTTTTGTGTAGCTAGTGATTGATGATTGTAAAATCCTCATTTCTTAAGATTTTGCTGTAAATAGAAAAAGGAAAATATTAATTATAATGATTATGGATTTCATAGCTTCTTTAGCAAGTTTGGTTGAGTGTATGGGATTCAAACTAAGAAGTTTCTGTTTAGAAATCTATTTGCTATTGAAAGCTTAATTTGAGAAGCTTTGTAGCTTAATTTTGTAAGGTGAGTGTTCAGTATGAATGGAAAAAGAATTTGGAGGTTTTATGAATTAGCTAGAGCTTAGCTATGAATTATCTACAAAAATGCTGTGTTTAAATTAGTTAGAGATTAGCTAGGAATTAGCTAGAAAGTAGCTGCAAATTAGCTACAATTTCTGGATTCAAATATGATATAAATATATAAAAAATTAAAATTGAAACTATTGCCACGTGGCATAATTTTTGCCACGTTGGCATTGCCACGTCATCAAAAAATTTCCACATGGCGTGCCACATCATCCTCCGTTAGTGGAAACTAACGGGAGGGACTACAGTTACAAACGGAAAACTTTAGGAGGACCAAACCTTGAAGAAAATTTTTCTGGGGACCAAACTTGAATGTTGGGTTATTTTCAAGGACCTAATACTTATTTAACCCTATTTAATATAAGTGATCTTTTATTTCATAATCCAACAGTAAATTTTCTTTAAAACATTTTAATGTTGTTAAAAATTTAAAATAATATGAGACTTGATATATTTAATTTTATAAAAAATGCGGATAACGGGTACGGGTATGGGCACTTACATACTCATAGGATACGGGTATGTGTGCCAATGCTTGTATTCAAGCAGGCATAGGCTCTATAAATAGAGATTGCACCTAAGAGCGGGGGTGAATTAGGTACTTTGAAATTTTTCTGGTTTTTAACTTATGTTATGATTACTTTCCTAATTAATTACTAAGTGATGAAAGCGGTAAAGTGCGGAAAGTAAAGAACACCGAGAGATATTCTGGTTTCCCTTACAGTCCGAGAGTACTCCAGTCCCCTTTCAGAATGAAAGAGATTTTTACTAGTGATAGATCGTATGGACAAGACAATCCTTATCTTCCTATAAATACTCTAACAACAATTACCAAGAATAATCCTCTTGGATTTTTACAAAAGTTCACTAAGAGAACAATCATCTACTTAATGAACCTCTTGCTTCCAACAATCCTGAAATACAAGGAATTTACAACAAAATCTGGAAATAATTTAAGTAACAGAAGATGATGAATATATATATATATATATATATATATATATATATATATATATATATCAATCACTAAGATTGATCTTCTCTTTCAAGTAATTAATTCACAATGATATAGTAGTGCTCAAGTGTTTATGAATGTAAGAGAAATATTTTCTGAATTAATATGAAAATAGTATGCAGAAATTTCTCAATAAAAATTCAAGTATCAAAAACACTTGTTTGAAACTTCATTTTTCTGAAAAAGTGCTACTGGTTCAGTGGTAACCTGTTACCTCAGGGATGTAACTGGTTACCTCAATGATAACATAATGATTTTTCAAAAAATATGTTCATGTAACCGGTTACTTCACCATGTAACCGGTTACTTGATTGAAAACATGTAAATATGCGTAACAAAGAGGTACTGTCAAAGTTCATGTAACCGGTTACCTCACCATGTAACCAATTACTTTACTGAAGGTGATAAAAAAATAGTGTTTTTGCAAACAAATGGAAACCAATGGCAAATGGATTAAAAGAAGTGTGTGTATATGAATAAATATTTAGGTGAATTTTGAGCACTTAAAATATATCAAAGTTTGAATTAAAACTTGTACCAATAATTGAAGATCACTTAAACAATCAAAGCTTACTCTTCATGAAAGTTGCAATATTAATCCATAACCATTTTTATCTTTTTCCCATCCTTTCTTGATCCATACGCATATTTATTTACTTCATCAAAACAACGACTTTGAAGAAACTTGACTTCACATTCTCCCCTTTTATGATGATGTCAACCATTTAACATTTGAAGTACTTGTGTCTTTGTAGATCTAGTCATGAGAATGCTCCCCCTAAGTTCAATATCCCTTTGAAATAAAGCTATCTCACTACGCCAAAATTCGCTTTTGGCAGCACTACAAAGACAACGCTTTTATCACAAAGCGCTGCTATAAGTTTTGAAAAAAATTCGCTAAAAAAATAGCTGCTAAAGGCTACCATTAGAAAGCGCTTTTTAAAAGCGCTGCTAAAGGTCGTACATAGACCCCACCTTAGAAAGCGCTTTTACAAAAGCGCTGCTAAAGGTATAACCTTAGAAAGCACTTTTAAAAAGCGCTGCTAAAGGGTAACCTTAGAAAGCGCTTTTGAAAAGCACTGCTAAAGTCCTTAAATTGGCCCCACATTTGAAAGCGCTTTCTGAAAGCGCTGCTATAGGCCAATGAAAAGAAAGCGCTTTCTAAGGAAAAAGCGCTGCTAAATCTAGCACCTAAGAAAGCGCTTTCCAAAAGCGCTGCCTTAGGTCATAATAATTAAAAAATAAAAACACGCTTGTTTTCAGAAGAGCCCTAATCATTTTTTCTAATTGTTTTCACTCCTTTCTCTCTCGCGACTGTTCTTCCTTTCTCCTTCCTCTTTTCTCCGAATGCCACTGAAGTTTCTCGGACGGGCATCATTCTCCGACTGCCACTGTACTTTCTTCGACCGCCATCATTCTCTATCGCGTCTGCTATTTTCGTTTTTGTTGAAACAAGAAGAAGAAGAAGCGGAAAACAAAGGAGAAGAAGAGGTATGTACCATTTTCGTTCTCTCTCGCCACTGTTGTTGTTGAATGCTGCTTCTATTGTTGTTGATACAATGTTGGTTCTGTAGTTGTTGTTGATACAATGTTGATAAAATGTGGTTCTGTATTTTCTAAATGTGGTTCTGTTGTTGTTGATACAATGTCGGTTATGTTGTTATTGATACAATGTTGGTTAGAATATTTGTCGTTTCGTAACTCTCACACCAAGTGTTCGGTGAAATGCTTGAACCAAGTTTAAAATGCAGTTCGGTTATGAGCTTTTAAGTTAGTTGTGTAGTTAGTTTGAAACGGTTAAAATCCGAATAGAAATGAAAATTGGATAGTACGAGAGCACAATCGAAGTTTTATACCTTGGTTTAAGGATCATATATATTCAAAGTATTATTCATATCCCGCTTCAATAACAGAAAGGTTGCGTTGTTTAGCATATGGTCCAAGTCAGGTTGTGTTTTCTTATAGCGCATACGCAATTAATGGATACACGTTTTATACCAACGAACAAGATGATAAAAGTACTATGCAAAATAGTGGTGTCACCGTGGTAGCTGAAGCAATGCACATTTCAAGTGTGAAGGACTTAAACCCCAAATTTGCAAATCTGTCATATTTTGGGGTTGTCGAGCGCATTTGGGTGTTTGATTATGAGAAGTTTCAGGTTCCTATATTTGGTTGCAAGTGGGTTGAAAATAATAATGGCTTACGAATGGATAAGTCAGGATTTTTGCAAGTGGATCTTAATAGGGTGGGGTACAAAGATAAGCATTTTATTCTAGCCTCTCAAGCTAAACAAGTGTTCTATGTCACTGATCCGACAAGTACAAAATGGTCTATAGTGCTTTTATCTAACAAAGTAATTGATGAAAACATTGGAGATCAAGGTGATATTGATATTGAGATTGAATCGTTTACTAGAAATGATCAAGATGAAACTATTATAGCAAATGAATCATATATTACAAATGATCATAATGAGGGTATTTGGATCAATCCAACCGTCCGTGTTGTTAAGAGATGAGTAGAACATATTCCAACCAAGAAAAGAAAGAGACGTTAGTGCAAAAGGTACTATTTCGTGTCTATTATTTAATAAGTTGAACAATTTATTTACACATTTCAATGAAAATAGTCTAATGTTTATTATGTTTTTATTTAAGGTTCTTGTATGACAAATTGATGCGCGGGATTCTATTTCGTGTCTTCCGCACGTATAATACTGGCAACGGGTTAGTTTTTCATTCTAATTTCATTCTAATCTTTGTATCTTTTTCATTCTAATCTTTGCTATGATACTTGATAAAACAAGACAACTATATATTCGTATTTGTTTTTATTTTGTTAGAGCAATAAAAGTATAGATTGCGGTTATTACGTTTTGAGGTTTATGAGAGAAATCCTTCATTTGGATCAAATAGAGACTCCAATCATGGTATGGATTTTTAACTTAGGATTTATTTTAATATTTATTGAATATTTCATATAATTTATTACTTTTAACTAAATCATGCATGTTATGTTTTATTATGTAGTACTTTGATGAATACAAGTGTGCTCATTACTCGAAAGATAAATTGGAAGAAATCAAGGAGGAATTGTGTGAATACTTTATTGAGAAAAGAATCATATAAGGTATGAAAATTGTTGTATTGATTTATATCAAATGGTTTATGTGTTGAATTATAATGGTGTATATATTTTGGATTATAATGGTATATAATGCCTATGTTTGAATAAAAGCTTGTTAGTTAAGTAAAGGCTCAATGGTTGAAATATAAGGCCTATGTGTTAAAATAAAGGCTTGTTGAATGTCATATAATGCCTATGTGTTTGAAAGAATAGGCAGCGCAACGCTTCCTAAATTCTGATTTATAAAAAAGTGCTTTTAAATAGCACAATTTACGTGGAGAAAAGACAGCGCTTTTTAGAAAAAGTGCTGCCTATAGTTCACAATAGAAAGCGCTTTCCATTAAAAGCGCTACCTTAAAGTGAAATAAAAAAATACATTAGACAACGCTTCAAAAAGTGCTGTCTAAAGAGGGACAATAGAAAGCACTTTTTTCTGAAAAAGCGCTGCCTAAAGATGCCAATAGAAAGCATAAAAGGCCAGAAAAAGCGCTGCTAAAGGCCCATTTTAGACAACGCTTTTCTAGAAAAAACGTTGCTAAATGCCCATTTTAGAAAGCGCTTTTCCAGAAAAAGCGCTGCTAAAGGCCTACATAAGGAAAAGCGCTTTTTCAGAAAAAGCGCTTTTGCATAAAACAAAAGCGCTGTCTTTACCTATAGCAGCGCCGCCTTAGGCAGCGCTTTTAATCGCTGTTAAAAGCCAAAAAAAGCGTCGTCTTTTCCCTTCTGTGGCATAGTGTCTCTTGATGCAGACGATTTGGACAAATTTGATGTAGTATTGAGATTACTTATTTGCTGCATAAGTTATATACTAGGTATATAAGACACATGCAATCACACAAACAATCTTCTCCCCCTTTGACATTGTCAAAAAGGATGGGGAAAAGATACAAAGTAACATATATGTATTCATAAAACATCATTGCATTATGTAACAAAGATAACGAAGAAACTAACATAGGTATAACATTAGAACATAACGAACAATGTCTACACATGAAATAAAGAACAACATAAGCAACAAAAAGTAAAGTGACATAATTGAAACATAGACACCATAATCCACAAAAAGTAAAGAAATAAACAACAATGGACACTCTAATCTTCTTCTTCCATATCACCCTCCTCATACTCTTGGTTTTGGTTGGGTTTCCTAATTTCCTCAAGGAGTGCTTCGCGAAGATCGTCGATACGGGTATTAATCTGGCTTTCCATAGAACTCATAGAATGGTATAGGAATTCATTTGTATAACCACGTTCTGGAATCTCAATCAGAACCGAAGCCGGAGCTTGAGTTGGAATTGGAGTTGGAGTTGAAGTTTGTTCAATGTGTTTAAATTTGCCATCAACATCTTCGAAGATCCCCATGTTTTTGTTAGCCGCTTTGGAGCTTATTTCACAAGATTTGGGTGTCATCTCCAACTTTGGTTCCCTTTTCAAATCAACCTCACAATGTCCCAAGATTTTCGAAATTTCTCGACCGTAAGGAAGACCACCTTTGAGCTTCTTTTGATGTGACATGTTATGAATAAATAAAAATGGGCAATTCACAAGAATTTTGTTCTTAAAAGCATAAATAAGTTGCATATCAAGATCACTAACTTGAGAGTGATTTGAATGATTTGGCAACAAAATGTAAGCAATCAAGTAGTGAAGCATACGGTCACTAACCGATAGGGTAGACAAGTAGGTGTGAACTCGGTTTGATGCTGATGACTTGCTCAAAATCTTCGCTTTCGATACACGACTTATGCTAAAGTAAAATTTCTACTTCTCATAATCTTTGAATTGAGGACCATCACATGAAAAGTTGTGTTTCAAAATAGCACCTTGAATGGGAACACCTAGATAATTTCCAAATTCCTCCAATGATAGCAAAATCTCTTGGTTCTTATCAAGAGATGAAACCATATAGTCACTAGAAATATCTAGGTTAGCATAAAATTCCTTAACCAAATCAGGGTACACATTTCCAGCATCTTCAATGAAATCTTTGGCTTTTTGAAATGTCAACAAGGGATGAAACTTAAGCTTGAAGAGGGAAAAAGAATCAAGGTTACCATACTTTAGAGATGTAAAAGGTCTGGTACTGAAATTAAAGAGTAATCTCCTTGATTTCAAACTTCTTTGAGCAACTTCAGTGTCAGAATCAAGATCTGGGTTAGAGGAACCTTCACCAACTTTAGCTTTTCATGTGTTTCTCTTTGAGGGAGCCATTAATGATGCTTGAGGATGAAAAGGAACTTAGGGTTTTGAAGGTGATTTTCGTTTTTGGCTTTATGGTGCAAGAAAAAGTGCTTTTTGAGAATGACTTATTTGGTGTATGGGAGAGAAAAAAATCTTATAATGATTTGTTAAAGTGAGATTTTAATGTGATAATGTTGGTAAAAGGAGTGTTGTGAATGGACAATAAAGAGGGTTGAATGGGTTTGATTGACCAAGACAGAGTAGGTGGAAGAGTAGATGGGAGAGATTGACCAGTATTTAACACTCATAAAAAAATTAAACACGTACAGTGATGTAACCGGTTACTTGAAGATGTAACCGGTTACTTCAACAAACAGAAGCAAAAACACGTATTCTGGAACAAAAATTCGCATGCATGTAACCGGTTACTTCACCATGTAACCGGTTACGTGAAGTAAAAAATTGAAAAATACTTAATACAGTAGCTATAAAACTTATAGCATGCATTGATTTTACACCAACTACCACTTTGACATTTTATTATATATTATAATGCAACTATGTATCATTTATACATGTCATAAAAATAATTTGAACAACATGAAAAATGATCTTAAAATTTAAGAAAAAACTAACATACTTAGAAATTTAATAAATTTTTGAAAACGAAATTCTCAGTGTACCTTTGATTCATTATATAGTATAATGAATAATTGTTATAGAATCATACATCACATTCATCTAAAATTCCAAGCTCCCGCCGAATTTTGTAAAATGATTTCTTTGCGAGTGGTTTTGTGAAAATGTCCACTAGTTGGTTATGAGTATCCACGAATGAGACTTCAACATCGCCTTTAAGCACATGATCTTGGAGAAAATGATGTCGAATGTCTATGTGTTTAGTACGGGAATGCATGGCTGGATTCTTTGTAATATTTATTGCACTTGTGTTATCGCCTCGAAGTGGTATGTATCCGAGATTTAGTCCGTAATCACTCAGTTGTTGCTTTAGCTAAAGAATCTGAGCACAACAACTTCCCGCTGCTATGTATTCTGCTTGTGCGGTGCTAAGAGAAACACATGCTTGTTTCTTACAAGACCAAGAAACTAATGCATTTTCTAAGATGTGACAGGTTCCACTTGTACTTTTTCTATCAGTTTTGCAACCTACATAATCTGAGTCAGAATAACCAACTAAATCAAATATACTACCTTTTGGATACCATAAGCCGACGTTCGTTGTTCCATTTAAGTACTTCATGATTCTCTTCACCGAGGCAAGATGCAATTCCTTTGGGATTGGCTTGAAACCATGCACAAAGACAAACACTAAACATAATGTCAGGACGACTTGCCGTTAAATATTATAATGAACCAATCATACCTCGATATTTTGTGATATCAACTGAAACACGTGATTCATTTTGATCAACATAAGTTCCGGATCCCATAGATGTAGACATTGCTTTGCAACCATCCATGTCGAATTTCTTCAACAACTCCTTGCAATACTTGGATTGGTTTATGAAGATGCCATCCTTTAGTTGCTTGATTTGTAATACAAGAAAATAATTCATCTTACCTATCATGGACATCTCGAATTCTCCTTGCATCATCAATGAAAATTCTTCACGAAGTTCTTTGTTTATTGAAGCAAATATGATGTCATCAACATAGACTTGAACCAATAAAGTGTTAACTTTTATTCTCTTAATGAACAAGGTCTTGTCAACTTTACCTTTTTCAAATCCTCTTTCACAAAGAAAGTTGCTAAGTCGATCATACCACGCCCTTGGTGCTTGCTGTAAGCCATAAAGGGCTTTCTTCAACTTGAAAACATGTGAAGGATTCTTGAAGTCTTCAAAGCACGGGGGTTGTTTGACATAGACTTCTTCAATGATGTAGCCATTCAAGAATGCGCTCTTGACATCCATTTGGTATAACTGAGAATTTAATGAACACGCTTAAGCAATTAATAAATAGATAGCTTCTAACCTTGCAACCGGAGCAGATGTTTCTTCAAAATCAATGCCTTCCTCTTGATTGTATCCTTGAGCCGCCTGTAGCGAGCGATTTTGGACGCGGTTCTTAAGTGCTGGTCGCTCTCTGCGGTTGAGCTTAAAACTACAGGTCGATTCATTTTTTATCCTATTAAAGCTGATGAAGGAAGGGAAATAGATGTCTCCAATTAACCCTGCTTTGCATACTGAGTTTAAACAGCAGTCCGTTAAGTTACAGATGCTATCAATGTGGGGGGCCCTTTGTACTGGTTATTTGTATTTTCGCCAATACTGATTTCTTTCTTTTTAGACAGAAGGTTTCTGGCGGGGAACTAGGATTAGGATGTCAGGACGGATGTTTTTGAATTACTGCTTTTGATTGATGGAGATATGGGATTTTGGGTTTTTGTTTAGTGTGCTCGCTAAGATTTTTCTTTCAATCTTATGCCTACGTATTCCCGTTTACCGAAATAGGGAAATCAGAGTGTTCGTAGTTCCTCCTATTTTATGGGAGGAAATGATTGTTTTTGGTGTCTTGTTCAAAGCCCAAGACGTGAAGCGAAAGGTGATTTGTATCTTGTTCAAAGCCCAAGATGCAAAGCTAAAAGGTCTCAACTTTAGAGAGAATTTGTCATCTCTAAAGAGGGGGTTGTATGTCACAACTACTTATAAAGGAGAATTACTTTAACCGGGATTTGTGAATCCGGCAATGCCATAATTTCCTTTATATGGGTTTTTAACCTGAAGGAGAAGACTTTAACTCAGTGTAGAGCAATGCTATCTTTCCCTAGGAATTTCTAATGCTAAAAGAGGGACAATGGCATGGATGTAGATGATCCAGAGGCTTGTCACTTACAGCGATTAGATGAAGGGAGTTGTTGATGTTTGTTTACTGTGAACGAGGCACAGTTTTGATGCTAAAAGGTTAATTGGATTAACCAGTGGTTTTCTTATATAAAGCCTAAGAGGAGGCTAATATGTGTCTCGTACAAAGCCCGAGAGAGAGGCTAAAAGGTTTTTGACTCAACGAGGGAATCTTTTGGTATCTCGTATAAAGCCCGAGATGGAGGCGATTTGATTCAACAAGAGAGTTTTTGTTTGTATCTCGTATGAAGCCCGAGATGGCGGCTGTTGCTTGTTTGGCTCAATAAGAACCTTTTTGTATCTCGTATAAAGCCCGAGATGGAGGCGAAACGGGTGTCTGACTCAAAGAGGGAGTCTCTTATGTGTCTCGTACAAAGCCCGAGAGAGAGGCTAAAAGTTGTTTGACTCCGCTGGGGAAGAATCATTGTACAAGGCCCAAGAGGAGGCTAGGGTGACTGTTCAGTTAAGTGACAGGTCCAGTATACTGATTTTCAAGAGAAAATCAGTTCTTATATGAGCAACACTGTACTCAGGGATTTGATTCAAGGATCAGGGATATTTCCTTCTCTTTGAGGAAACGGGAAATCCAAGGGGTATTGAGACTGTCCGAGTCTACGGGTTTCCTTCCTATTTAACGAAGGGGTCACTTGAGAATGTCTTTGAGACTCAAGGAAGTTAGACTGTCCATGTCTAGAGTTATCAGTGAGCGCACTGTTTGAATTTGTACAGAGGGACTTATACAAGTGACTGTGGCCAAAAAAGGTTTTCTGTACAAAGGTATGGGTCTTACACTCTTTCAAGAGGCCCAAAAAGTTTTAAAGAAAAAATAGTGGGGCTTACAACACGAGGGTAGGCCCAGATGACTTTTCCGTTTCAAATGGCGATCGCGCCGAGGTTTTCTTTTAACGCAGGGGGACTTATACAATAAGTGAGGCCCAAATGATTTTGGTTAAAAGGGGATTGGGTCTTACACTCTATTAGAGGCCCAAATGTTTTGAATGGGTCTTATAGCTCAAGGAGAGGCCCAAAGGTTATTTTGAAAAGGCGACGATCACGCCGTTTGTTTTTTACGGTATCGGGACTTATACAATGCACTGAGGCCCAAAATGTTTTGGTCAAGAAAGGATTGGGTCTTACACTCTATTAGAGGCCCAAAGTGTTTTGAAAATGATTTATGAGGGTTGAATTAATCCAAAAACCCTAATTTGTTTTCAAAAATGTATTTAATTAAATAAAAATTCAATTAAAATGATCAAAATTGTTTAACATGTGAAAAACAAATTGTGATCTTGGATTAATGCTTCAAAAATTAAGTATTGACCTACAAAATAATTAGAAAGCATTAAAAGTTGCAAAATCAATGTAGAAAAAATATTTAAAATGTCAAAAACAATTAAAACATTAATTCTTTGCAAAAATATCAATTATATGAAATAAATAATATTTTTGGGATTTTTTGATAAAATAAAATATTTTAACATTTTTGTGAATTATTAAAAAAAGAATCAACTCAAAATCATTAAAACTCAGAGAGAAATTAATTTTTGAATCAATTAAACAAAATCACAAACTTCAAATATTTAAATTTGTGAAAAAGGCGCCAAGAACACAAGCAAGAACACGCGCGTTTTTCTGGGTTTGGCTGATTTGCATTTTCCATCCAATCTCACTGAATACGTAATCATATCATGCAATCCACATATTATTATGCTCGTCTCAACCTCACGATCAAGTCTATAACACTTAATTTCATTTAAATTAAACATAAAACATGAAATCACGAAGAAACCTCAAGAACCCTAATTTCTGCATGAAGGCTAGGATTTTTGATACACGATTCAAACAATGCAATTAATTGAGGGAAAACATTCCATGCATGATTATGAACATATGGCCAAATTATTGTGCGAGGAAATATGCATAGATTGAGAGATGACCAAGTATGTGCTTACCTCTAAGCCGTGACAGCAAGTGCAATGTGATTTTTGATTTGGAGGTGTTATAGATGAGTGGTGATGATCTGAACAGCTTCCCTACACCCTATGGAGTGTGTTTGGATGGTTGGACTTGATTGAAATTGGCTGGATCACTTTGTGGTACCTCAACTGCACTTTGGTTAAAACCTTGAGCAACCAGCTGGTGATTTTGTGAAATTGGTGTTTCAGAAGTGATCTAAGTGTTTGATCAGCTCATATGTGATGTATGTGAGGTGTGTGAGTGATTGGTTTGATTGGAAGAGCTCTCAAACTCAAAACCCGATAGTGACTTGCCTTAGAAGGCAAAATTGGAGTGAAAGAAGAGATTTTGAGGAAAGCATCTGTTTGATGGCTTTGGTGTACTCAAACTGGTCACAATTGAGCTCTATTTATAGTAGAGCAAGTTTTTTTTGCAAGGAATAATGCATGGCAGCCGGTAAGTAGGTTTGGCCAATGTTGGCAAATGAAAATCCAAGTCTCCTCTAGCCATTGACTAGAGGTTAGGGCACAGAGCTTTGGTTCCCTTGGTCTTGGATAAGTCTTGACTGATTTCAGATGAGAATGGCTCAGTCCATGCCACCTTGATGCTTCCATTGAATGCTTCAATCCAAATTTGGAGTCTTGTCCCTATTTTGGCCATTCTAGGTTCAACATGCTATTTCTTGTTCCATGGACTTTGGAGGTTTGGCTCAGTGATTATCCCATTTAGATTCAATCCTATGAGGTGTCCAAGTGGACATGAGCATTTGAATTTGGCTGATTTTGGCAAATCGAGCAAAATTGCAAATTCTGCCTTGCCTTTGACAGATTTCAGCAAGGCAACTTGACAATGTCATATCTCATGGTGTAAGTTGAATTTGGTAATGATCTTGACCATTTTGGAAAGCCCTTACATGATACAACAACTGTTTAAACAAGTTTGGTTTTGATCTCTTTTGATTCCAAGTGAAAAATCCCTCTACATTTGGCAACAAGTGAAGCAAAATCTGACTTAGTGAAATTTTCACTAAGTGTTGGAACAAAGTGTGATTTCTTGATTTTGATCACTCCATAACTCAAAATCCTTAATGAATTGGACTTAGGTCTAGTTGAAGTTTTTGTAGAGGGTAATGAGGGCTACAAATCCATCTTTGGATGAAAAAAAATGACTTTGTGGTTTAGGAGTTATGATCCTTCAAAGTTGGTGCATTAGTGGTACTTTTTCCATAACTTAGAAAAATTTCTAAGTTGTATGGTTACCCCTTTTACAAGTTATCCAACTTTCTTTGATTTTTCTTGATGAATGATGATTCAAATCATACATTAACATCATTTTAGGGTTAAAAATCCATTTTGGTGAAAAATCTCAAAAAGTCAAAGTTGACTTTTGTGCACAGTTGACTTTTTATCAGATGAATTCCAAACTGTGCAATTCTTCATGAAATCATGTCCTTGACCTAAATCAAACTTGATGGACATGTTCCATGGGTGTCATAGGGTACATTAAGGCATGTCCTAGGGTTTGGGAGCATGTCCCGGTCAAAAGTCAAAGTTACAGTTGACTTTCCTCGCGAAACCCTAATTGTGGTGCAGATGAACTTGAGACTTGTTGCTCAAGCTTCTTGGATTAATCCATTGTTCCAAATGGATCAATGTACTTCATTAGAGACCCTCAAATCATGTCTTGAGGTCTTGGCTCTTGATTTGTCCCAAAAGTCAACTTAGGGGTGAATTTGGTCAAGAAACCCTAATTCCTGATTTTTGATGTATGCATCCCTTGAGGTCAAATTGACTTGATGCTTGGGTCCATGAGGTTCCATGGAGTACATTAGGTTGTGTTTTGGATCATTGCCTTGTGCCCAGATGAAGATTTCCATCTGGAGGCCCTGGTCGACCAAAACCCTAATTTGGTGACACTGTCGATCTTGAGACTTAATCCACCTAGAAGGGAGCAATCTTGTGCTTAATCCTTGAAGTGGGAGTCCTTTTTGATCCATTGTGGTTGTTTGAGAGGTTAGACAAGTTGAAGATCATGTCATTCCTTGATTGATCCTTTGCCTAAGAGCTCTGTGAGGGCTTAAAACCCTAATTCTGATTGTAGTGGATGCTCACCCATCTTTGGGGAGACTGACAAGGTATGATGGTTCCTCCATATTGTGATGATGATCTGCACAATGATGGGAAATCTTAGTGGTCAAAATTTGGGGTATGACAGATGCCCCTATTTAATCTTCTTGGACCCGAAAGTGTGAATGGCGAAGGTATTCGGGCATTCGGGGTGCAAGAGGATTAAATATCGGAATGCCCGAAATTTTGATGGTGGTTATGAATGGTAGCTTGCGCATTCATCTTCTTTTGCTAAGCGATGATGCTTAGAAAAGGTAAACTTCCCCTCGATCCTAGTCTTCAGCCAAGGAACTGGTCTTAGTTGCGGAAACAAACTTCCCCTCGATCCTGGTGTCCTACCAAGGAACTGGTCTTAGTTGCTTATGTAAACTTCCCCTCGATCCTGGTTTCCTACCAAGGAACTGGTCGTAGTTTCTTTTGTCAATAAACTTTATTGACAAGGAACGCTATTTGTAGCGGCTTTCCCTCAAACTTCTCGCCGAATTTTCCTGGGGAGATGCCATTTGAGTGGAAAAAATTTTGATGTCAGACTTGCTAGGGAAACCCAGTCGTCTGAGTTGTAGAGGTGCACAAACTTCTCTGTTGGAGATGCCATTTGTCGATTCTACTGGGGAAAGTGAGTCTCTTGAGAGACTGTTTCCACTTGGGATCTTACATCATACTTTTCTCGGGATCTTCCCAGAGAAATGCCATATGATGGGGTCTAATTTAGAGGTGCCGATGACCTTTTCATCAGCGGATTTTCGGAGCGAAACTGATGTACTGCCGAACCTTTGCTTAAGAGCCTTTCTCTGGGGATTTTCCTTAATCCGGGAAAGCAAGGATATCATCTTCAATGGCGAAGAGTGACATCTGTTGAAGGTTCTCTGGCTCTTCAGAGGTTCAAGTTATCAAAGTGGTCAAGTGCCGACTCTGACTTAAGGATACACTATGGTGAGGTTGTTCAGACACAAAGTTTCCTGACGAGGAAAGAACTGACAACTCGATTGAGAGGACTTTTATCACTAGGGGACACGACCGACTAGAGTGATAGCGATGCAATATGAAATGTGAATGCAAATTAATAATGCATGATGTATGTATGTATATGCTGACAAAACTGACGCGACACACAAACTACAAGATGAACATAACTAGATACTCGGCCATCGCGGGGCGTATAGAGATATCGCTGGTTCAATATAGCAATTCCACCTTGCTTATGAGAGACAATCCCTGCGGGGAATACCGTTGATCGGGCTTAGGAGATGAGAACTCGGCCGAGGATGTCAGACGACTCATGGTCTCTGACATTATTGATCCTTCATTCAGGCGTACTGGGTTAGAAGGAGTACTTTAATTCTGCACTTTGAAGTTCGCTTACTTCTGGAGAAGCGGTTGATGTTCTTCTGATGTTCAATAGTCAAAAGAAATTGCCCTCTTTTAAAAAGCAGAAAAAGTTTCAACAAGTAAATTCATTTTTGTTTTATTTTAAGAATTGTTAATCATGTTAACAACGTCGTTCTGTAAAGCTAAAACAAATAAGAATTACAAACAAAAGCACAAGGGCTCAAATTTTATTGATAAGATGGAAATCAGCCAAACGCGTGATTCCAAAGAGTATTTACAAAGCTAGAAAATGGTAATTTACAGGGAAAAGGGCTACGTTGAAACATAACGACCGCTATCCTTCTACCAACTTTGAATTCCGGGCATTCTGAGCTTTTGTCGAAGATGACCTTGACTAGAGTTTTCTGACAGATGATGTAACTGCTGCTGCTGAGGGACTTGCCTCTGTTGAACATAGTTACTTGCCACTATCCCTAATTTTTGCCTGGATTGTACTATGAGATTTCCAATCCATCGGGATGATTTTTTTCATGTCTCTAACTTTTGCCTAGACCGCCCTTTCGGGTTTTCAATCCACCGAGACGTTATTTTTTTTTAGTTTAGGCGAAGTATTTCTTGACTACATCAACATTGGTGGGGTAGGCAAATTACTCTCCGTTCATGGTTGCAAGTCTCAAGGCGCCGCCTGAGAAAGCTTTCGTGACCACATAGGGGCCATCATAATTCGGAGTCCACTTGCCCCGGGAGTCAGTGAGAAATGATTGTATCTTCTTGAGCACGAGGTCTCCTTTCCTGAAGATGCGAGGTATGACCTTTTTGTCAAACGCCCTCTTCATTCTCTGTTGATACAACTGACCGTGGCATAGTGTCGTTATTCTCTTTTCTTCGATCAGATTCAGTTCGTCATGTCGACTTTGACACCATTCAGCTTCGGCGAGCTTAGCTTCCATCAATACCCTGATTGACGGGATCTCTACTTCTATGGGGAGAACTGCCTCCATGCCATATACCAGAGAGAAAGGGGTTGCCCCTGTTGAAGTACGAACAGATGTTCGATAACCGTGAAGAGCAAAGGGTAGCATCTCGTGTCATTCTTTGTAGGTTACAACCATCTTTTGAACTATCTTCTTGATATTCTTGTTAGCCGCTTCTACCGCCTCGTTCATCTTGGGTCGGTAGGGAGATGAGTTATGGTGTTCAATTTTGAACTCTGCACACAACTCTTTCATCATCTTATTGTTCAAGTTAGAACCATTATCAGTAATTATCTCACTTAGAACACCATAACGGCAGATGATATTGTTTTTGATAAATCGGACCACCACTTGTCGGGTTTCATTAGCGAATGACGCTGCTTCGACCCACTTAGTGAAGTAGTCAATGGCTACCAGAATGAACCGATGTCCGTTTGAAGCCTTAGGTTCAATCATGCCAATCATGTCAATTCCCCATATGGAAAAAGGCCACGGGGAAGAGAGAACTTTGAGATGTGATGGCGGTACATGAATTTTGTCGGAGTATATCTGACACTTGTAACACCTCCTCATGTACTTGTAGCAGTCGGATTCCAGGGTCAACCAGTAATACCCTGCTCTCATAATTTTTCTCGCCATTGTGTGTCTGTTGGCATGAGTGCCAAAGGATCCTTCATGAATTTCTTTCATAAGCATGTCTGCTTCTGGTCTGTCTATGCATCGGAGCAAGACCATGTCAAAATTTCTCTTCTAGAGAGTGTCACCGCTCAGGAAGAAGTTTCCAGCCAATCTTCTGAGGGTTTTCCTGTCTTTTCTGAGTGCCCCAGATGGGTACTCTTGTTTCTGAAGGAAGCATTTGATATCGTGATACCAAGGTTTGTCATCTATGACTGCTTCAATTGTGAAGACGTAAGCGGGCCGTTCAAGGCGCATTATGTCGATCTTAGGTATGTCATTCCAATGACCTACACTAATCATGGAAGAGATAGTGGCTAATGCATCAGCCATGTGATTCTCATCACGAGGGATGTGATGAAACTCAACTCTGTTAAAGAAGGGTAGCAACCTTCTTGCATAATCTTTGTAAGGAATCAATCCTGATTGGTATGTGTTCCAATCTCCTTTTATCTGATTGATAACCAAGGCCGAGTCGCCGTATACGTCCAAGTTTTTTATCCTTAAATCAATTGCTTCCTCGAGACCCATAATACAAGTTTCGTATTCGGCCTCGTTGTTCGTACACCTGAACGTAAGTCGAGCGGTGAAAGGAATGTGGGTACCCTGAGGGGTAACAATGATTGCCCCAATTCCGTTTCCATAGTGATTAACTGCTCCGTCAAAGATAAGTCCCCATTGGGAGCCTAGTTCTGGCCCTTCACTGGGTAACGGTTCATCGCAGTCTTTCATCTTTAGATACATGACATCTTCGTCTGGGAAGTCAAACCCGATTGATTCTTGATCGTCAATCGGTCGATGAGCCAAATGATTGGCTAAAACACTTCCTTTAACGGCTTTCTGAGCGTGGTACTCTATGTCATATTCTGATAATAGCATTTGCCAACGGGCAATCCTTCCCGTAAGAGCAGGTTTTTCAAAGACATACTTGATTGGATCCATTTCTGAGATCAACCAAGTAGTGTGACGAATCATGTACTGGCGAAGACATTTGGCTGCCCAAGCCAAAGCACAACAAGTTTTCTCAAGCATCGTGTACCGAGTTTCACAGTCGGTGAATTTCTTGCTTAGATAGTAGATGGCAGACTCTTTCCTTTTGGTTTCGTCTTGTTGGCCAAGTACACACCCCGTTGAGTCCTCTAGGACTGTGAGGTAAATGATCAGTGGTCTTCCTTCCACTGGAGGTGATAGAATCGGAGGATTCAACAGATATTCCTTAATACTGTCAAAGGCAGTTTGACAATCTTCTGTCCAAATGCAATCCTGGTTCTTTTTGAGTAATTTAAAAATCGGCGCACAAGTGGCGGTCATAAGGAATATGAATCTGGAGATGTAGTTCAAACGTCCCAAAAATCCTCTGACTTGTTTTTCAGTTTTCGGAGAAGGCATTTCTTGAATGGCCTTGACCTTGTTAGGATCAACCTCAATTCCTTTCTGGCTGACGATGAACCCTAGTAGTTTCCCTGAACGGACACCGAAGGTGCACTTGTTGGGATTCAAGCGGAGCTTGAATTTTCTTAAACGTTCGAACAATTTTGACAGATGTTCAACGTGCTCACTCTCTATTTTTGATTTTGCAATCAAATCATCGACATATACCTCGATTTCCTTATGTATCATGTCATGAAACAGAGTAGTCATGGCCCTTTGATAGGTTGCCCTGACATTCTTCAAACCGAACGACATTACCTTGTAACAAAAGGTGCCCCATGGGGTGATGAACGAAGTTTTCTCCATGTCTTTCGGCGCCATTTTGATCTGGTTATAGCCCGAGAATCCATCCATGAAGGAGAATACTTTGAACTTTGCTGTGCTGTCTACCAGCATGTCAATGTGCGGTAAAGGAAAGTAGTCCTTTGGACTTGCCTTGTTCAGATCTCTGTAATCAACACACATTCTGACCTTTCTGTCCTTTTTGGGAATGGGTACGATGTTGGCTAACCATTGAGGATATTCAGATGTAGCGAGGAAACCTGCGTCAATCTGTTTCTGTACCTCCTCTTTGATTTTGATGGCCATGTCCGGGTGAGTGCGTCTCAACCTTTGCTTTACTGGTGGACATTCCGATCTTAACGGTAAGTGATGTTCCACGATGCTGGTATCCAACCCTGGCATATCCTGATAGGACCAAGCGAATACATCGGGAAATTCTTTGAGAAGCTTTATCAAACCTTCTCTGGCAATTGGACTGAGTAGTGCCCCAATCCTGATTTCTTTTCTCTCCTTTTCTGAACCTAAGTTTACCATTTCCAACGGTTCTTTGTGAGGTCCAATGGACCTTTCCTCTTGTCTGAGTAGTCAGGAGATCTCTTCTGGAATTTCGTTGTCATTTTCTTCTTCAGCTCCGAATACCGGGAACTCAAAGTTGGGAGAAAGCATCGGATCGTATGTTTCAACAGAGTGTAAAACAAGCAATCTGCATGACGTGATGATTCGTGTTTAGAAGGGATAGAGAAAATGCAAGTGTGTGCAGTGTTTTATTTTGCTGCTTGTTTTTATTTTTAATTGTTTTTTAGGATTACCATTTTCTTTGAAAAAGCAAAAAGAGAAAACAGCAATTAGTGCGGAAATTACAGAACGACGTTATTTTATTAATGAACAAGTCGAATCTTGAAACTACAGCCCTATAAAACAAAACTCTGTCGCTTCGGGCAAAGCGAAGAGGGAAATTTATAGAAAACTCGCCCTATCAAAACATCTGTTTCACCTGGGCAGGGTGAAAGGTTAAAGATGGCAATTACTTTGACTGATGAACTATCTTCGGAATCTCGGCAGCAACCCATTGGCGACGAACTCCTCAGTGAATCACAAAGTCTGGCACCTTCCTTGATTTCTCTTTAGAAATAACGCTGATTTCTGGTGGAGTAGGATCATTGGAAACTGTCTCCCAAGCAGAATTGTCGTAGGAGAATTCCTCTGTTGCATTTTGCATAGCATTTGTGCTCTCAGCTGTATCTCCCCATCCAGTTGGCTGAATATCTTCGAGCTTGATACGAGAGCTTTCGGGAGCGGTGTATTTGACCATATAGTCGTATTTTCCACTTGGTTCTCCCAGAGTGTCCCAAACTTCTTTGGAACTGGAGGAGTCATCTCTCTCGATGACGTTGACCTCGGGAAAAGCATAGTTGATGAACTCAAGTCCTGCGAACGTTGCGAATTCATCTTCCTGTTGAGTAGTTTCTGAATGACCCGAGTGTTGATCCCATGACATGGTGGGGACACGGGTATTCTGTTCGACGACGGTCAGCTGATTTTCATTACTCGGCTGACTTTCTTGCCCCAAGTCTCCTGGATAAGGTTGCCACATTGGCAGACCATCCATTGGGCCATAGTAGGTGTAGTCAAAGTTATCTTTCATCGGAGTGTCTTCCTCTAATGAATTTGGCGGGGTGCGGCATCCTTCCGGATCACAATCCCCGTAGATCATTTCGACATCTGATCTTGGTATAAATCTCTGACTTTCTGTAGGAAAGCAAAAAGGCGTAGGCACCTCTTCCTGAGACATATAACCGTCCTTGTTAAAGTAAGACTTCCATTCTTCATCTGTGTCAGAGGGATCTTCCTCATTGATAGCATGAACTGTCTGAGACACCGGGTGAAGAAAACCTCCACTGTGGAATAAGTTTCGAAGGGGATGAAGACTTTCATCATTGGCAGCTGTTCGGGTACAGGTTGCAGAAAAACCAAGACCCTTCTTTGTTTTATTGTCAATGGGAACGACAAGCTGCCCCCATCCTGTCGTATCGGTACTCTCAACCGCTTTAATAGCATCTTTGTATGAGGAAATAGAGGTTCCTCCTTTGAATTGATTGTCCTTGCTCACCGACAATGCTTGGAACTGAGTTCCAATAACCTCCTCGAGTTTTATACCAGCAGATGATGACAAGTTACTCACAAGCAAGGCTTGTTCCCCACAAACCGTGACAAGCTGATCGTTCTTGACGAACTTTAGCTTTTGGTGGAGGGTTGAAGTGACCGCTCCAGCCTGATGTATCCAAGGTCTTCCTAATAAACAACTATACGTTGCCCGGATATCCATGACCTGGAAAGTGACTGGGAAAGTGTGAGGACCAATAGTTATGGGAAGATCAACTTCGCCGATAACCGTTTTTCTGGATTCGTCGAATGGTTTGACGAAAACCTCGCTAACCCTCATCGGAGGTCCTTTAAATGATAATTGCATCAAAGTGGACTTCAGCATAACATTCAGGGCTGACCCTGTGTCTACCAGTACGCTGGCTAAAGCATCGTCCTGGCAGTTAACTGTAATGTTGAGCGCCATGTTATGACGGCGACCCTCTTCGGGTAATTCCTCATCACTAAATCCCAAATTGTTGCAGGAAGTGATGTTAGAGACAATGCTATCGAACTGTCTGATTGTTACATCCTGTTCCACAAAGGCTTGCTCCAAGACTTTCTGTAGAGCCTCCCTGTGGGCTTCTGAACTGAGTAGCAGTGATAACACCGAGATCTTTGAAGGAGTTTGTAACAGTTGATCGACAATTGTATATTCACTCCTTTGGATGAGCTTCCGCATCTCATCATTATTTTTCGAAAGGTCGGGATTACTGGATTGACCGACTGATGGATCGAGAGCTTCCGTCTGAAGTTCCTTTTCCTTGTTAGGTTCTCCAACTCCTCGGTTGAAGATTCGACCGCTCCGTGTTACACGACTGATGTCTGCAATATTCACGACGGAGGGTAATGGAATTTCTTTTCCATTTTCAATTGTCGTTGCACCGTATTTGTAAGGGATAGCCTTAGTTGATACATACGGTAGTGGTCCCGGTAGATAGATGACTATGGGAACCTTCTGATTTTTCTGACCATCATAAGGAATCTCGATTCATTCCCGGTTGGGAACTTTAGATTCGTCAAGTAGAGGGATAATGGAAAAAACATCCCTGGTATGGTGATGACCAGAGATTGTGACAACATCCTCAACTTGCTCGGCAAGGTAGTTCGGCGACCAGTTGGTGGGTCCAGAACCCGGATATAGACGAATTTCTCCACGATCGACCTGACCCTGAAGAGCTGCTCTCACAAGGTAACACCCTTGGTTACTTTCCGAACAGACACCACAACTATCATAGTTGTGTGGTGGCACCTGGCCACGCCCACTTTGAATACAATGTAACCTCACTAGGTTAGCTTCGACTGATCGGACATCCTGACTTTGACGCCGAGTAGGATTCCTGTTACTGATACTAATTTGCTGAGTATCTTCATCCATGTAGATTGGCATCCACCAATGATTTAACAAGTGCTGAAATGCCTCCTGGACAAGGGTACAACCTCGTTCGTTTTCGCAACCCGCTTTACAGCTTTGATAGTCATGCGATATTAAGAATCCAAGTCGGACCTGCTCAGCATGTAACTCTACCAGGTTGGTATTCATTACGCGAATATCGAAAATCTAAACCATGTTGATTTGATAGGAGTTCCTATCATGGTAGTCTTGAATCCATCCAAGATCCATCTGACGCTGGAGGGCCTCCTGTATGAAAGAGCATCCCTGTTTGTTTACCGAGCAAATCAGACAAGAACTGTAACCGTGCCGCGACAGATTATGATACTGGCTTTGCCTAGAGTGCATCGCCACCAAGTTGACATTCATTGCACGGATGTCGTGGTTCTGAATGACGTTAGAATTCGTGTAGACCATGTTAACTCCACGAACTCGGTGCTCTTGGATCCATCCGAGATCCATTTGTTCCTGTAGAGCTGCTTGCACTACCGAACATCCTTGATTGTCTTTAGAGCAGATATTACACTGATGATAGTTATGAGGTGGCACATGGCCATATCCACTCTGTCTACAATGCATCTTAACCATATTGGTTTTCAACAAGAGTACATCATGAATTTGATAGACATCGTTAGTCTCTCCTTCTATCAAATTGACTGCAGCCTTCTCGTGTTGAGGCAGCGGGTTCGTGAGAACATTAGGATTCGTATCTTTGAAAGATAAGACCCCACTCCTAACAAGCTTTTGCACGTCAGACTTGAAATTGAGACAAGTCTCTATGTTATGCCCTGGACTTCCTTGATGATAAGGGCAAGTTTGATCCACCTTAAACCAAAAAGGCGGATTTTCCGGTACTGTAAGAGGAGATTTAGTCTGAATGTGCCCCTTAGCCAGTAGTAATGGAAACAGTTCTGCATACGTTACGGGTATAGGATCAAATCCCGGTGGCCGTGTTGTACGGTTGTTGTTATATGGGGGACGAGCCTGCTGAAGAGGTTATTGTGTCCTTTGCTGGTCAGGTTGGCTCTGCGCAACCTGAGGTTGATACGTAGAAATAGACGCAGGGTTGATAACAGGAGTCACAGCTGCTACCGGTTGATAACGTCGTCTTTGCTTTCCAAGAGAGATATTCCCGATATCTTGCTCTTTTTTCTTAGGGAGAGCACTACCATATTTTTTAGTACCGCTCGTCGATCCAGTGTCTTTTACCAAACGTCCTTCTCAGACAGCTTCCTCAAGACGTACGCCCATGCCGACCATTTCGGTGAAATCACTGGGCGCACTGGCAACTATTCGGTCATAGTAAAATGAGCTTAAGGTCTTTAAGAAGGTCTTTGTCATCTCTTTTTCCTCAAGAGGTGGACAAATTTGAGCGGCAATTTCACGCCACCTTTGAGCATACTCCTTAAAGGTTTCCTTGTCCTTTTGCGACATCGATCTGAGTTAATCTCTGTCGGGTGCCATGTCCAAATTTTATTTGTATTGTTGGACGAAGGCAGTACCAAGATCTCTGAATGTGCTAATCGTAGCACAGTTTAAACCCATGTACCATTTGAGTGCGGCACCGGTTAAACTATCCTGGAAGTAGTGAATCAGTAGGTCCTGATTCTCCGTCTGAGCTGACATCCGCCGAGCGTACATCACCAGATGGCTTTAAGGGCAAGAGTTACCCTTATATTTTTCAAAGTCGGGCACTTGGAATTTGTGCGGGACTTTCACATTGGGGACCAAGCAGAGGTCTGCGGCGTCCTTTGAGAATAGATCCTGACCGCGAATAGCTTGCAGCTTCTTCTGCATTTCCAAGAACTGTTCCTGGAATTCATCCATTCTATCGAACATAGTTTCCTTCTTACCATAAGGTGTTTGTGGAATCTGTCCTTCTGGGACAGTGTGAACCACAGGGGGTGGGACCGTGACTACGGCAGTGAGTCTTGGCGTTTCCCAAAGTTTGTAACCTTCAGGAGTCTTCAGTATGCCCCTGGCATCTTCGCTTTCCCGAAGTTTGTAACCTTCAGGCCCAGCGGCTTCTATTGTTATTCCCTGATCTTCAGTGATCGGTGGAACATATCCTTCCGGGATATAGTTAACAGGCATGCCCCAAGGACGATCTTTCGGTATCTGATACCTAGGATCATACCTCTCCACTATGGGCGTTGAGGTGATCTCTGAGATCACAGTTCTTTGTAGTTGAGCTTCTGCCATGGCTTGCATGTCATTACGAAGCTTTCTCATATCCTCTCTCAGAGCGTCGATCTCTTCTTTCAATTCACTGTTTTCTTCCTCAAGATCATCCATCTTTTTCTGACGATTGGCCTGAGTATTATACGAATGAGACAGTTTGACTCTAAAATCGAGACACAAACATGAGATTCGTAGGGAAGAAGAATACGCGATGTGAGAATGATGAATGCAATGATTATATTAATTGTTTAAGGTTTAACCAAAATAAACTTCGACAATTAGATTGCAAATATCAAACGGTGGGGGAACCCCTTTTTATTGAATTCAAAGGATTACAGATGTGGAAATACAGTAGATTACAAAGTACAGAAACAGAAACCTAAACTAATGGGTCTTGAGTCCTCTTTGAAGAGAAATCAGGTGCTGATTCTGGTATCTTCCTTTTCTTTGACCGGGGCTCTTGGGCCGTTGTTGGGTTGTCATTCCTTTGCCAAGTGAAAGGAGCGAGCAAATTCCTTTGGTCATCTTGATTATCTACAGCATGTTGCTCCAAAATTTCAATCAGAGCATCTTTTTCTTTCAGTAGTTGCTGTATTTTGATGCACTCTATGTCGAGGGTGCGGTACTTGTTCTTCCAAGACCTTCTCTCCTTTTGAATTTTGTTGAGAGTAACCTGAAGCTTTTCAGTTTCCGTCATGAAGTACATGACAGATTCCCTCGGCGAAAGAATTCTGTAACGAGGATAAGGAATCTTTATCTTGAGAGCTCTAGTTTGTACCCAATGGAGGTAAGGCTCCACCGAGACACAGTCTGGTTTTCCCAGAGACTCTCGTCCTTTCTTATGAACATGCTTCCAAGCGTGCACTATTTCCATCTTTAGTGCTCTGTCATTTTCTCCTTCTTTGAAGAAAAGACCTTCCAGATGAACACCCAGTGGGATGTGTCTCATCGGGTATCCAAATTGACGGCGAACCAATACCGGATGGTAGTTGATTCCTCCCTTAGTTCCTATAAGGGGTACGTTGGGGAAGTTTCCACAACGATCAATGATCCTGATTCCATCATAAATCCTATTACACCAATCTATATCAGAGTTGGTAAGAGACATGATCTTCTACGACCAACGTAAGGCACTCTTGCAATCCCAAAAAGCAGTAGACTTGGGCAAGTGAGAGATAAACCATTTGTAAAGCAGAGGTACACAGCATGTGATCTCCCCTCCGCTGTACAAATTCCCCAAGTGTACAGAATGATACGCATCTGCGAGCAAAGTCGGTACAGGGTTTCCAATGAGAAAAACCTTAATGGAGTTAATATCGACGAAGTTATTGATGTTGGGAAACAAAAATAACCCGTAGGTGAGCAAGACGAATATGCTTTCAAAAGCGCTCACGTTTCCTATACTGGCAAAATATAGGGCCTTCTTTGTCAAGAACTGGGCTGGCAAACCTTGGATGCCACCCTTAGTGGTTAGGTGAGTCCTAACTTCAGACTCGTCCAAATGAAATGCTCTTGCAATAGTCTGATTCTTTGGAATTTCTTCCAGTCCAGAAAATGGAGCTCGATCTGTAATGTGTAGATCGATCAGGTGAGAATACTCCTCCAGCGTTGGTGCGAGCTGGTAATCCGGGAATGTGAAACAGTGATAAACCGGATCATAAAACTGAACGAGCGCATCCATGATTCCCTCAATCACATGGACTCTTAATAGTGGTAGCAAACCTCCGTGCTTGGTTCTGAAAGCCTCTGGGTTAGTGATCATCCTGGCTAACCTTCTCAAATCCTCTAGTTTTGGAACCTTGAAGGTATACTGGTGAGTTCTCCTTCTACCGAAATCCATTAGTGCAATCCTTTTCTCTGATATTTGCAATCACAGTCTTAGTTTATTTTGAAAAATAGAGAGACTAGAGGAGAATATTTTTTGAATGTTTTAATGTTTTTTAGATGAATGCATGAATGCAGCACACAAAAACATAGAAAAAACATGGGGTCAAAGGGTCGTTGTCATGAAGTCAAGGCTCTACCCATCCCCAAAGGTTTATACTAGGGTGATTTTTGTACCTGTACTCATTATCATCAGCTCCTCCCAGGAAAGCAAAACAACAAGCGGATCGCCAGTGAGTTGTAGTGCAATCTTAGAGTAAGTGCCATTCACCGAGAATAGATCACCAGCCTCAAATGAGGGTAGTATCGCGTGATAACTATTTTCGATAGTTTCTGCACTACGAAAGGGTTTGGCTCCTCAGCTTCTCAGACTTAACAACCGGCCCATTGGCTAAGAGAGTGAATGGGTTGCGTTGGTCAGCCTCCACTGAGGTTGATGGTCGACCCCGTCGCCATCACTTATCTTAAGTGTATACTCATTCTTTCCACATACGACATCACCCGCATTCCCATTAGCAGAAAAATAAACACATAATCAATTAGGAAAAGTAGTATATATATTTGTCCTAAACATCCTAGACCTTTAAAGCTATGAATCCTAAGTTCTTGACAGAAAATGGGTTCCCCGGCGGAAGCCCCAATATGTGGTATTCATACAAGAGGTGAAAAGGGAAATCAGAGTTTGGCCCCACGGTGGGCGCCATTTTTTCTGTAGCGAGCGATTTTGGACGCGGTTCTTAAGCGCTGGTCGCTCTCTGCGGTTGAGCTTAAAACTACAGGTCGATTCATTTTTTATCCTATTAAAGCTGATGAAGGAAGGGAAATAGATGTCTCCAATTAACCCTGCTTTGCATACTGAGTTTAAACAGCGGTCTGTTAAGTTACGGATGCTATCAATGTGGGGGGCCTTTGTACTGGTTATTTGTATTTTCGCCAATACTGATTTCTTTCTTTTTAGACAGAAGGTTTCTGGCGGGGAACTAGGATTAGGATGTCAGGACGGATGTTTTTGAATTACTGCTTTTGATTGATGGAGATATGGGATTTTGGGTTTTTGTTTAGTGTGCTCGCTAATATTTTTCTTTCAATCTTATGCCTACGTATTCCCGTTAACCGAAATAGGGAAATCAGAGCGTTCGTAGTTCCTCCTATTTTATGGGAGGAAATGATTGTTTTTAGTGTCTTGTTCAAAGCCCAAGACGTGAAGCGAAAGGTGATTTGTATCTTGTTCAAAGCCCAAGATGCGAAGCTAAAAGGTCTCAACTTTAGAGAGAATTTGTCATCTCTAAAGAGGGGGTTGTATGTCACAACTGCTTATAAAGGAGAATTACTTTAACCGGGATTTGTGAATCCGGCAATGCCATAATTTCCTTTATAGGGGTTTTTAACCTAAAGGAGAAGACTTTAACTCAGTGTAGAGCAATGTTATCTTTCCCTAGGAATTTCTAATGCTAAAAGAGGGACAATGGCTTGGATGTAGATGATCCAGAGGCTTGCCGCTTACAGCGATTAGATGAAGGGAGTTGTTGATGTTTGTTTACTGTGAACGAGGCACAGTTTTGATGCTAAAAGGTTAATTGGATTAACCAGTGGTTTTCTTATATAAAGCCTAAGAGGAGGCTAATATGTGTCTCGTATAAAGCCCGAGAGAGAGGCTAAAAGGTTTTTGACTCAACGAGGGAATCTTTTGGTATCTCGTATAAAGCCCGAGATGGAGGCGATTTGACTCAACAAGAGAGTTTTTGTTTGTATCTCGTATGAAGCCCGAGATGGTGGCTGTTGCTTGTTTGGCTCAATAAGAACCTTTTTGTATCTCGTATAAAGCCCGAGATGGAGGCGAAAAGGGTGTCTGACTCAACGAGGGAGTCTCTTATGTGTCTCGTACAAAGCCCGAGAGAGAGGCTAAAAGTTGTTTGACTCCGCTGGGGGAGAATCATTGTACAAGGCCCAAGAGGAGGCTAGGGTGACTGTTCAGTTAAGTGGCAGGTCCAGTATACTGATTTTCAAGAGAAAATCAGTTCTTATATGAGCAACACTGTACTCAGGGATTTGATTCAAGGATCAGGGATATTTCCTTCTCTTTGAGGAAACGGGAAATCCAAGGGGTATTGAGACTGTCCGAGTCTACGGGTTTCCTTCCTATTTAACGAAGGGGTCACTTGAGAATGTCTTTGAGACTCAAGGAAGTTAGACTGTCCATGTCTAGAGTTTTCTCCTTGTACTATGTTTTGAGAAACAGTAGTAGACTCTATGAAAGGACTGTTTTATGCAGATGATTAAGTTCTGTTCCTATACCTCTAAGAGATCGTCGGGACTATTTATACGAAGCCCAAGAGTAGGCTGGAAATTTTTAAGAAGTCGACGGGTCCTTGTACTAAGCCCAAGAGAAGGCTATCATTCCCGGAGGAAGAGATCATTATACGAAGCCTAAGAGGAGGCTGTGAATACTTCTAAGAAGCCGTAGGGTCCTTATACTAAGCCCAAGAGGAGGCGGGGTTGCTTTTAGGAAGCCTGTGGGTCCTTGTACGATGCCCAAGAGGAGGCCGATGCTTTTAAGAAGCCCGTGGGTCCCCAAACCCCGAGAAATTCAAGGCAATGCTATTCACCGAGAATATATCAAAGTCAGGAAAGTTCGAGAATTTGGAAGAAACTCAAAGATGCCATTCACGGAGAAGACATTCATCTTGGGGAGTAGAGTTTCTTGACAATTCCTAATGAGGACAGCCGAAGAGAAGACTGTATCTGGTGATCCTATTGGGGATCTGGTTGTCTATTTCTACAAATAAACGAAACAGCGTCACCTAGTTCTAGACGTAGTTGTCGGGGAAACTCTAAATATCTATACTATTATTACACAGTTGATATGAGTTTATGAAAGAAGACTTACAGTGAAACAGCCCCACAATACAGTTATATGTATATGAAAGCGGTAAATGAAAGCAATAACCACTTACTCGGTTGTAGAGCTTCCATGCTGTTTGGTTAGTTGTTCAATACAGAAAGATTGAAAACAATAATATATTCAAAATCAAAGGAGAAAGTGCTTTGAAAAAGAAAGTTTTGGGGCTTACAGCTCAACGAGAGGCCCAGGGTTTTATCAGTGAGCGCACTGTTTGAATTTGTACAGAGGGACTTATACAAGTGACTGTGGCCAAAAAAGGTTTTCTGTACAAAGGTATGGGTCTTACACTCTTTCAAGAGGCCCAAAAAGTTTTAAAGAAAAAAGAGTGGGGCTTACAACACGAGGGTAGGCCCAGATGACTTTTCCGTTTGAAATGGCGATCGCGCCGAGGTTTTCTTTTAACGCAGGGGGACTTATACAATAAGTGAGGCCCAAATGATTTTGGTTAAAAGGGGATTGGGTCTTACACTCTATTAGAAGCCCAAATGTTTTGAATGGGTCTTATAGCTCAAGGAGAGGCCCAAAGGTTATTTTGTAAAGGCGACGATCACGCCGTTTGTTTTTTACGGTATCGGGACTTATACAATGCACTGAGGCCCAAAATGTTTTGGTCAAGAAAGGATTGGGTCTTACACTTTATTAGAGGCCCAAAGTGTTTTGAAAATGATTTATGAGGGTTGAATTAATCCAAAAACCCTAATTTGTTTTCAAAAATGTATTTAATTGAATAAAAATTCAATTAAAATGATCAAAATTGTTTAACATGTGAAAAACAAATTGTGATCTTGGATTAATGCTTCAAAAATTAAGTATTGACCTACAAAATAATTAGAAAGCATTAAAAGTTGCAAAATCAATGTAGAAAAAATATTTAAAATGTCAAAAACAATTAAAATATTAATTCTTTGCAAAAATATCAATTATATGAAATAAATAATATTTTTGAGATTTTTTGATAAAATAAAAAATTTTAACATTTTTGTGAATTATTAAAAAAAGAATCAACTCAAAATCATTAAAACTCAGAGAGAAATTAATTTTTGAATCAACTAAACAAAATCACAAAATTCAAATATTTGAATTTGTGAAAAAGGCGCCAAGAACACACGCGTTTTTCTGGGTTTGGCTGATTTGCGTTTTCCATCCAATCTCACTGAATACGTAATCATATCATGCAATCCACATATCATTATGCTCATCTCAACCTCAAGATCATGTCTA
Organism: Lathyrus tuberosus; assembly: GCA_022829125.1. NCBI lineage: Eukaryota > Viridiplantae > Streptophyta > Magnoliopsida > Fabales > Fabaceae > Lathyrus > Lathyrus tuberosus. The sequence goes on from JALAZF010000517.1 coordinate 4,044,438, forward strand.
TAACACTTAATTTCATTTAAATTAAACATAAAACATGAAATCACGAAGAAACCTCAAGAACCCTAATTTCTGCATGAAGGCTAGGATTTTTGATACACGATTCAAACAATGCAATTAATTGAGGGAAAACATTCCATGCATGATTATGAACATATGGCCAAATTATTGTGCGACGAAATATGCATAGATTGAGAGATGACCAAGTATGTGCTTACCTCTAAGCTGTGACAGCAAGTGCAATGTGATTTTTGATTTGGAGGTGTTACAGATGAGTGGTGATGATCTGAACAACTTCCCTACACCCTATGGAGTGTGTTTGGATGGTTGGACTTGATTGAAATTGGCTGGATCACTTTGTGGTACCTCAGCTGCACTTTGGTTAAAACCTTGAGCAACCAGCTGGTGATTTTGTGAAATTGGTGTTTCAGAAGTGATCTAAGTGTTTGATCAGCTCATATGTGATGTATGTGAGGTGTGTGAGTGATTGGTTTGATTGGAAGAGCTCTCAAACTCAAAACCCGATAGTGACTTGCCTTAGAAGGCAAAATTGGAGTGAAAGAAGAGATTTTGAGGAAAGCATCTGTTTGATGGCTTTGGTGTACTCAAACTGATCACAATTGAGCTCTATTTATAGTAGAGCAAGTTTGTTTTGCAAGGAATAGTGCATGGCAGCTGGTAAGTAGGTTTGGCCAATGTTGGCAAATGAAAATCCAAGTCTCCTCTAGCCATTGACTAGAGGTTAGGGCACAGAGCTTTGGTTCCCTTGGTCTTGGATAAGTCTTGACTGGTTTCAGATGAGAATGGCTCAGTCCATGCCACCTTGATGCTTCCATTGAATGCTTCAATCCAAATTTGGAGTCTTGTCCCTATTTTGGCCATTCTAAGTTCAACATGTTATTTCTTGTTCCATGGACTTTGGAGGCTTGGCTCAGTGATTGTCCCCTTTAGATTCAATCCTCTGAGGTGTCCAAGTGGATAGGAGCATTTGAATTTGGCTGATTTTGGCAAATCGAGCAAAATTGCAAATTCTGCCTTGCCTTTGACAGATTTCAGCAAGGCAACTTGACAATGTCATATCTCATGGTGTAAGTTGAATTTGGTAATGCTCTTGACCATTTTGGAAAGCCCTTACATGATACAACAACTATTTGAACAAGTTTGGTTTTGATCTCTTTTGATTCCAAGTGAAAAATCCCTCTACATTTGGCAAAAAGTGAAGCAAAATCTGACTTAGTGAAATTTTCACTAAGTGTTGGAACAAAGTGTGATTTCTTGATTTTGATCACTCCATAACTCAAAATCCTTAATGAATTGGACTTAGGTCTAGTTGAAGTTTTTGTAGAGGGTAATGAGGGCTACAAATCCATCTTTGGATGAAAAAAAATGGCTTTGTGGTTTAGGAGTTATGATCCTTCAAAGTTGGTGCATTAGTGGTACTTTTTCCATAACTTAGAAAAATTTCTAAGTTGTATGGTTACCCCTTTTACAAGTTATCCAACTTTCTTTGATTTTTCTTGATGAATGATGATTCAAATCATACATTAACATCATTTTAGGGTTAAAAATCCATTTTGGTGAAAAATCTCAAAAAGTCAAAGTTGACTTTTGTGCACAGTTGACTTTTTATCAGATGAATTCCAAACTGTGCAATTCTTCATGAAATCATGTCCTTGACCTAAATCAAACTTAATGGACATGTTCCATGGGTGTCATAGGGTACATTAAGGCATGTCCTAGGGTTTGGGAGCATGTCCCGGTCAAAAGTCAAAGTTATAGTTGACTTTCCTCGCGAAACCCTAATTGTGGTGCAGATGAACTTGAGACTTGTTGCTCAAGCTTCTTGGATTAATCCATTGTTCCAAATGGATCAATATACTTCATTAGAGACCCTCAAATCATGTCTTGAGGTCTTGGCTCTTGATTTGTCCCAAAAGTCAACTTAGGGGTGAATTTGGTCAAGAAACCCTAATTCCTGATTTTTTATGTATGCATCCCCTGAGGTCAAATTGACTTAATGCTTGGGTCCATAAGGTTCCATGGAGTACATTAGGTTGTGTTTTGGATCATTGCCTTGTGCCCAGATGAATATTTCCATCTGGAGGCCCTGGTCGACCAAAACCCTAATTTGGTGACACTGTCGATCTTGAGACTTAATCCACCTAGAAGGGAGCAATCTTGTGCTTAATCCTTGAAGTGGGAGTCCTTTTTGATCCATTATGGATGTTTGTGAGGTTAGACAAGTTGAAGATCATGTCATTCCTTGATTGATCCTTTGCCTAAGAGCTCTGCGAGGGCTTAAAACCCTAATTCTGATTGTAGTGGATGCTCACCCATCTTTGGGGAGACTGACAAGGTATGATGGTTCCTCCATATTGTGATGATGATCTGCACAATGATGGGAAATCTTAGTGGTAAAAATTTGGGGTATGACACCGCCAACCTTGCTTTTTTCCGAACAATTATCTCATTCTCATCAAGTTTGTTCTTAAACACCCATTTTATGATGTGTTTACTACTTAGCCTAGGAACATACTAGGGCAGGATATGTCAAATCTTCATGATACCTCCTGAAGGCAGGTTCCTTTGTGGGTTATGTCGTGTCAGGGCACATTTTTTGTCATATCACATTTGCAAGATTCATGTTGATAGCTAACACATGGCGTCCCCAGTAGAGTTCTCCCCGACAGAGATCGCTGAAGTTTTATCACCCTCAGCAAAGCATCATAAAGGTGTTGATTACTCTCCCTAGCAAGAGTTCAGAAGTTTGCTCTCCCCCAACCATATTTGGGTTTGTTTATTGCTCTCCAGCAAGAGTTCATTTCCACGGACAGGATTACAGTGTTTTATTTTGTGCTTCCCGAGCATGTTGAATCTCCAATAATGGTGTTTCCTTATCCCTAGCAGGGAAAGAGTAGAGGACAGTTCCCCAACAGAAAAGTGAGCTCAATATTGTCCCCTAGCAGGATTAACATCAGTTTTATTCTCCTCAAGCAGATTTGGTTATTGATTTCCTCAGTAGGTAAACCAGCAGTGCTTGATATCCCTAGCAGGTTCAAAGCCCAATTGTCATTGGCACTTTTCTTTATCAGAATCCAAGGGAAATTTCCTTAGCAGATGTCTGTTATTCCTACTTTTTGGTAGAGTTGAAATTCAGTTGGTTTTCTGCAGCAGAGATCATGACCACAAAGTTAGTTCAGTCTCTTCCCCAGCGGATTTGTTTCCAGTTTTTCAGCACTTCTCCCGGTGGAGTATCCTTTTGCATATCATAAGCATCTTTGCATTGCATCCTCAAAATGCGTAGCATTTCCATTTTGTATGGAGCATTACGCCATAGAAAAATTCAAACATATGCATTTGAAGCATAAGCCAGGTTTGATTTCCCTCTCCACTAAACCTTTCCCCAACAGAAAGTGTGTAACTCGGGAGATACCGTTCAACTTTATCCACCAAGAAATGGATTTGTTCATCCTACTTGTGTTTCCTTCTAGGGGAATTGTCTTGATATCCCCTACAAAGTTGTCTGTTTAGGATTTCTCTTTTTTCCAGTAGAGTCATCTTCTATTTACTTCAGGTTGTAAGTTCATTGACTCTACTTCCTGTAAACCTTTTTAAGTTCATCCTTTGGTTGACACCCTTGGTTATGAGTTCGCTTTTGTCCGGCAAACCATTGTTAAATTGATGTGAGTCCGCCTTCGTCCGACATTCTTTCAAAGTCCATCCTTTGGTTGGCACCCTTGGTTGTGAGTCCTCCTTCGGCCGAAAAAACTTTGTTAAGACTGATGTGAGTCCGCCTTCGGCCGACATTCTTTCAAAGTCCACCTTCGGTTGGCACCCCTTGGTTGTGAGTCGGCCTTCGGCTGGAAAACCTTTGTTAAACTGATGTGAGTCCGCCTTCGGTCGGTATTCTTTCAAAGCCCACCTTCGGTTGACACCCCTTGGTTGTGAGTCCACCTGCGACCGACAAACCTTTGTTAAGTTGATGCGAGTCCGCCTACGGTCGGCATTCTTTCAAAGTCCACCTTCGGTTGGTACCCCTTGGTTATGAGTCCGCCTTCGGCCGGCAAACCTTTGTTAGATTGATGTGAGTCCGTCTTTGGCTGACATTCTTTCAAAGTCCACCTTTTTGGTTGGCATCCTTAATTGTGAGTCCGCCTTCGGCCGACAAACCTTTGTTAGATTGATTTGAGTCCTCCTTCGACCGAAATTCTTTCAAAGTCCACCTTCGGTTGGCATCCTTGGCTGTGAGTCCGCCTTTGGTCGGCAAACCTTTGTTAGATTGATGTGAGTCTGCCTTCGGCCAACATTCTTTCAAAGTCCACCTTTTTGTTTGGCACCCTTGGTTGTAAGTCCGCCTTCGGCCGACAAACCTTTGTTAAATGGATTTGAGTCCGCCTTCGGTCGGTATTCTTTCTAAGTCCACCTTTGGTGGGCACCCTTGGTTATGAGTCCGTCTTCCGCTGCAAAATCTTTGTTAAATGGATGTGAGTCCGCCTTCGGCCGACATTCTAAGTCCACTTTTGGTTGGAACCCATGGTTGTGAGTTCGCCTTCGGTCGGCAAAACTTTGTTAAATTGATGTGAGTCCGCCTTTGTCCAACATTCTTTCAAAGTCCACCTTTGGTTGGCACCCTTGGTTGTGAGTCTGCCTTCGGCCGGCAAACCTTTGTTAAAGTGATGTGAGTCCGCCTTCGGACGACATTCTTTCTAACTCCATCTTCGGTTGGCATCCTTTGGTTGTGAGTCTGCCTTGGGTCGGTAAACCTTTGTTAAAGTTAATGTGAGTTCGCCTTCGGCCGACATTCTTTCAAAGTCCACCTTCGGTTGGCATCCTTTGGTTGTGAGTCCGCCTTCGGCCTGCAAACCTTTGTTAAAGTTTATGTGAGTACGCCTTCATCCGGCATTCTTTCTAACTTCATCTACGGTTGGTATCCTTTGGTTGTGAGTCCGCCTTCGGCCGACAAACCTTTGTTAAAGTTGATGTGAGTCCGCCTTCGGCCGATGTTCTTTCTAAGTCTAACTTCGGTTGGCACCTTATCCAATTACCTTTTCTCTCCCCAAAGTGTGAAAATTTTATGGTTCATTTTGTATTCAATCCCCTTTTACCTTGAATGTCTAAAAGTTGTTGCTATCATCCTTTCAGGTCCAAGTGGATTGAATAGGGGCAGCTGTAGCACCCCAGAATTTTCCTTCCCTTTCTTAACTTTTTTTGGCTTATGCTTCATTTCATTTGCATCTTCATTTGTGCATAACGTTGACCCTAGACATGGAATCAAGGTATCTTTGGTGGTCCTCAAGAGGAGGAGATAGTTCAAGGAAATAAGCAAGGAGATAGTCTCAGCATCATGGTATTCTCAAGCTACAAAGTCCTTTTATTCATCAAGGCATTCTCAACAATGTCACCCAATCATTTGAGGATTAGGGTTGTAAGGATTTTAAGAGATTCATCTGATCAGGCTCCTAGTGGCTATGAACTATGGTTTTGTGCAAGGACCACTTGTGATTGTTTTCTTTAGCAAGACAAGGTTCCATGGGTCAATATACATTTCAAAGGGTCTACATATGCTTTGTGGTTCATCACGAGTCATTTTAAGAGTTTCTGAAGTGGATAGAAGAGGAATTGAATTCATTTGGTAAAAAATTCAACTGATGCCCTACCAAAGTTAACTCTTGAGTTCTTGGGTCATATTTGGGCACTTCAAGTCATCATCCATGGTATTATGAGGTTTACTCAAGAGAAATCAAGAGAAATAATAGAATCAGGAGAAGTTGCTAAATTAGGGTTTTGTGAATGTCCATAAGTGTGGAAGAGTTTTGCAAGATTCATAACTTCCTAATCTTTGATCCGAATGAGGCAGACTTGTAATCAAATTAAAGAGGACATCACATACTACAAGTTTGTAGAAGGAAGCAACTTCAAAAGATGTACATATCAAGAGTTATGGTGGCAACAGTTGATTCCCCCAAGTTTCCCTCCTTTTGGCGCCTAAAATCAAATTTTTGATGTGTTAATCGATTAATACATTTTGCCTAGTAAATGGTTAATCGATTAACACGAGGAAATTTAGCTTAGAAAGTTCAGTTTTCAGCACTGCAACATTTTCAACTCATTTTGATCACTAGTTTTCACATTTGTATCAGTAGAAGGATCTAGAATGCTTCCAAATTTTGGTTCATTTTAAATTAATTTCATCTTTCCCTCCCAAAATTCAAATAATTCCACTCCTAATTCCATTCCTTATACTAATCCTATTTCAAACCCACACTCCAAACCACATTTTCATTCCAAACCTAGAGCTTATTTAAGTAAATTTGCTTCAAACCTCACATAACTTCATTCATTTTTCTGATTTTTCTACACTTCACATTCCAATTCTCTCAATTCTCTCTCACATTTTCACTCTCCATTTTCATGTTCAACCTTCACTAGAGCTCTTCCATTAGAATTCTCAAATTCTTCATTAGAGTGTGTGAATTCTAGAGTTAAACCTTCATTACTTCCTCTCATCAACACAAATTCTGAAGTTGAAGTTTGTTTGGATTTTGATCAAGTTTTGGAATCACTTTTTGAAGAGCTTTTGGATTATTTTTAGATAATTGCTTGGATCTTCAACTTTTCTTGCTAGGAACTAATTGGATCTTGGATTTTCTGTGCTTGATCTTTCAAATTCAGTTTGCAACACTTACCAAAGCAAATCTCCGCTTTGTAGGTTGGTAATTCTTAGATCCAAGCTTGTTCTAGCTTATTTACAGCTTTTACAATGTAGATCCATTGATTTTTGATGTGAATTATTCCATTGATTGATTTAATTGTTGATCTTAATGTTTGATGGATTCAATTGGTGTTTGGTTGTTGTTGTTTGATGTAATTTTTGTGTACAATTGCATACCTTAACACGTGGATGATTGGAGAATTGATTTGCTACTGAAAGTGCTTTTGAAATGATGATTTTCTGCTTCTGTTGCAGTGTTAATTGATTAATCATTTGCTAGGCAAATCTGGTTAATCGATTAACCAGTGTGTTTTGCGTATTTTTGCTGATTGTTAAAGGGTTAATCGATTGACCAGATTTGCCTAGCAAATGGTTAAATGATTAACACTGATGCTGAAGGTGTTTTTTGTGCATTTTCAAGCTTGTTTTGATTCCTTTCCACTTCTAAACTTCATGGCTTTGTATGATGCATATTTGTGGAATTTTCTTGTGCTATTTCACTCCATTTTGCAGCATGTATGAGATTCCTCGACACGCGACGCCTTGATTTTCATGATGCATGTCCATGACTAATTACTTTACATTCTTGATGCATTCTTCATGATGTTTGTTTGTTCATACTTGTTCACTTGCTCTCGATGCTTACTTTGCTTGATTCATGCTACATGTTCATGTTTGCTTTTGATTCCAAAGATGTGTGTTCGTTTGAGATGATTAATCGTTGATGAATATCCATGTTGTTCATGTTGAAGGCTTAATTGTACAATCTTGTTGAAACTTGTTCATGCCTAATTGTTGGTATATTTTCATCAATTGATCTTGTTTGATACATGCTCATACGTGGTCCTTGCAATTCATGTGCATTTTTTAAAATGTGAAAGCATGTTTTTGTTAAATTCTTTCGACGCATGTGTATGCTTGGTTATTGGGCATGTTCATGGTTGATTGTTTAATCTTTGATGCATGCTTAACTTGATGTTGTGACGTCACTTATTCATCTATGCTTGTTGATTGTTTAATGCATTGCATGTTGCTGTATACACTGATGATGTGTTAAATATGTGCTGTAAAATGTATCCATTCTATTTGCTGCATTTTACACTTGCTCTGTTCTAAAGAAGCATGCTGTTAAATGTTGTGTTGTGTTGATTGCTGAATTTTATTTTTGTTCTGAGCTGAAGCATTGTTGTAGCTGCTCTTTTTAGCTTATTTTCTTGGTTTTGGTTTACCTTTGCATGTTCCCTTAGGGCTTCCTAGTCCAAGTTAATTTTTGATTAAGATTGAAGTAGGATAGACTTTAGGTTCTAATCCTTTGCATGATAACATTAGGTTATATCCCTTTCATCTTTAACCTTAGGTCCATCTTTTGCATGCTAACATTAGGATTGAGATTCCCTTTGCATCCTCAACCTTAGGGCCATTGTTGCATGATAACATGTAGGATCGAGTTTCCCCTTAGACCTTCCTCGCGTCTTTCTCTTCTCTCTCTCAAAACAAGATCAAAACACTTAATAAAAATACGATGAGTATTGTGCGCCACGAGCCTTAAGTATATGGGAAATGATGAGTGGGGAGTCTCTCCTTACTTCTTCTAGAGTGTTTAGCATACCTCCCGTTTGGAGGTGATCTTGCGACGCATTCCCTCCTATGTCATAGACTTTAGTGCAATACGAATCTCCAACAAAGTTAATTCACTTCTGTTAAAACTCACAAACAAATGCAAATTATTTTATCCTTTGGGATTTTCCGTCAAACCTTTTCTTAAAGGGCATGTTATTTCCGTTCTACCGCAAACAGGCATTGACCCTAACTACTGTAACGCGAACTTAACGTTGCTCATAAAAAACACTTAACCACCAGTAGTCTCACGAACTATGAACACTCTGATTTCCTCTTTCTCATCCAAATGAGGATACGTAGGCACAAGCAACCTATCCCTTTTCACCCGTAGTCCTCCGAACTACGTTGACTCTGACTTTCCCATTGCACGAGAGAATACGTAGGCATAGGACATCGAAGTCCTATCGAGTCTCCTTTTATTTTTTCTCTTTTTAGTTCCATTAGCAAGTAGACTTTAGATAAACACACCATTTGATTAGAATAACAAGAGTGGATCTCGTTGAGTACAACAGACGCGAGGGGTGCTAACACCTTCCTCTCGCGTAATCGACTCCTGAACCCGAAATTTGGTTGCGAGACCATGTCTTCTCCCTTTTGAGGTTTCTTCGATCGTTTCCTTTCCCCGTCGGGATAAATAATGTTCGGTTGCGACTCTGTTTTTTCGCCAGTTGTTTTTCGCGTTGCGACACCTTTATGAGCCTAAAATTAATTGGAGATTTCATGTCATTGAAGTACCCAAACGCAAGATACCAATATTGAGACATTCGGAGATATTTTTTAACAACATGTCATGCATATTTATACAATTTTGGAATCACTATGGACCACACAAAATTGTCAGTGCAATAAAAATTCTACAAAAGTGTTAGAAAAATTTCAGCTGTTGAAAATTAACACTACCATTTTTTTCAGTGTTATGGGAAAATTTCGGTAATCATTTGCGGTTTTTCAAAAAAATCAATAATCTTAGAAGTTTTCTGTAAAAAACCAATAAATTAACACTACTGGATTTTTCAGAGTTAAGGAAAAAATCTGGTAATCTCTAGTGCTTTTGAAAAAAACCGATAAATTTTGACACGAATCAATTTCTTTTTGTTTGTTTGAAAAACCCAATAAAAATGCATACCAGATTTCTTTATTGGACTACCAAAATTTTTGTGTATACCACATTTTTCATTAGACTACCAGATTTTTTGGCACGCCATTTTTTGAACTGGGATATTTTGGTATTATGAAAAATTGGATCTTATATTTATAAAAATGAGAGAGTATTTTTTATGGTACAAAACAACGATAGAATTTTATTACTCAATTAAAAGGAAAAATGCTCTATTTCGTTAAAATAACGATTGATTGATAAGTTAGCTGAGAGCTTATATTTTTGGACAGATGACTAATAGTTTATGGCTTATAGTTGATGACTGATGATCGATAGCTGATAAGATAATTGAAATATTTGATAAAATTAGCTTTTCAACTAGCGGATAAATGTAAAATGGTCGACATAATAGACATTTCTTAATTAATACTAAAATACATATTTAAGATACTTAAAATTATAAAGAGTAAATGTGAGTTTTAATTAAAATAATAAGGGTAAAAGTGGAAGAAAAGAATGATAAGCTATAATCTATAAGGTAAAATGCTATTTGAAATAGCGTCTAAAAAAACTATAAGCCTAAAATAAGCTATAAATTTGTACTGAAAAAACCGTTATCAAACATACTTTTTTATTTTTATATGAACTTATAATTTATAAGCTCAAAAATAGTCATGCTAATCAGAGCTAAAGTTTACCATTCTAATTTATATTTAAAAGTTAAATTATACATAAAGACTTATTACCTAATATCTTAAATGCACTCGAGTATAAGCTCTCATATTTTAACTTCCATCTTCCCACTCACCTCATAACAAAATGATTTTTTTTAAGTCGAAAGTCCAAACAAACCTCATAACAAAATGATAAAATTAGTTAAAATTAAAATATTTTAATAGAAGTGTGAGTGACTAACTAGTCAAGTTAAAAGATGAGTGAATGGTTAGTGTGAAATTATCAAAACATTCGTTTAAGTTTGAATAACTAGAAGCAAAATAGAATGGAATAAAATTGTATGAGAAAATGATTAACTTTGTTAGTGCTTAAGGTTTTTTTAGTGAGGAGAGAGAGAGAGAGAGAGAGAGAGAGAGAGAGAGAGAGAGAGAGAGAGAGAGAGAGAGAGAGAGAGAGAGAGAGAGAGAGAGAGAGAGAGAGAGAGAGAGAGAGAGAGAGAGAGTAAAGAAATAAGGTTTGCATTATTGAATATGATTGTGTTACAAAGATGAATAAAAAAGTATCTATTTATATACAACTAAGTGACTTGACTATTAAGTAACAAATATAACAAACATTAAAACCTAATTATCTTTGGGCTTGGGCCACACACAACTTGGGTTATATTACTTATATCTCAGCATACCCTTATAATCCAAGTTGTCAAATATACGCTAATCATGGTCAATCTAAACTATTCCTGATTTCTTTCTCAAATTCAGGAATATGTCGATCTTCAACCGTTTGGTGAAAATGTCGGCCAACTGTGATTCACTTGAGCAATGCCTTACTTTAAGTTCACCTCAACTTACCCTCTCTCTTAAGAAGTGAAATCTAGCTTCGATGTGTTTACTCCTTCCATGCAAAACTGGATTCTTTTCAAGATTAATGGATGACTTGTTGTGGATCAACAAAACCAGAGGTTTCTTCACTTTGGCCTCCACCTCTTCCAGCACAGATCTGATCCATATTGCTTGACATGTAGCATATGATCCGGCTATATATTCAGCCTCACACGATGACAATGCCACCACATGTTGCTTTCTCGAGCACCATGAGATTGGGGCACAAAATACTTGAAAGAAATAACCAGTTATGCTTCTTTGATCTTCCTTATCTCCACACCAATCAGTATCTAAATAGCAAGTAATCTCAGATTCTTTTGTTTAAGAATCTCATCGAACTAGAATTCCATAGTTTATCGATCTTTTTAAGTATCTCAGGATTCTTCTTACAACCTTCATGTGTGACACCCTTTGTTCACTCATGTATTTTCATACTAATCCAATTGAGAAACATATATCAAGTTGACTATTGTAGACATACCTCAGAGATCCGATAAATTATTTGAAAAAAGTTACGTTGACTTTGTCTTCATCTCCATGCTTCTCCAACTTCAAATTTAGTTCGACAGGAAAAGATGCAGGAGTCGAATCATCCATCATGAATCTCTTGAGTATCTCTTTGACATACTTTCTTTGATGTAGCATCATACTTTGCTTCGACATTTGAAATTCCATGCCAAGGAAATAAGACAAATTTCTTAGATCCAACATTTCAAATTCCCTCTTCATCAGCTCTTTGAACTTCGACAAGTTCTTTAACCTATTTCTAGTTACTAAAAAGTCAACGGCATATAATCAGATGATTGTTATATCTTGTGCCACAACCTGAACATAGACACCATACTGAGATTTACATTTGACGAAACCCAATTTGAATAAGTATGATTCGATCTTCTTGTTACATGTCCTAGGTGCCTACTTGAGACCATAGAGCGCTTTGTGCAACTTTTATATTTTCCTTGCTTCCTCCTGAATCACAAACCTAAGAGGTTGTGTGACATAGACTTCTTCATCTAAGGGACCATTCAAAAATGCTAATTTGAATCTAAGTGTAATGTCGACTAGCCTTGCTTGCATTCCAAGGCTACAATAATCTAACAGTCTCCAATCTTGCCTTAAGTCGACATGTGCATATAATTCAGAGTAGTTCAGTCATGCTCTCTGAAGAAATCCTTAAGCTACTAATCTTACCTTATGTCTTGTTATCGAACCACCAACATTGTGCTTCAACTTGAACACCCATTTCACTATGATAGCTTTTGTATGAGTCGACATACTAACTCCCATGTGTTGTTTCTTTTGATTTCTTGTAACTCTTCGACCATAGCAGACTTCCACTTCATATTCTTTAAAGCCTCGCTATAGTTGATTGGTTTAGCACCTGCAACTAATGCAAAATGAACTAATTCTCCATCTGGTGTGACTTCATCATCACCAGTCACTTTGTAGTCTTAAAGTATTATTGGAAGAACTTTAGTTCTTTGAGGTCTCTGTCTTGTGATAGCCACACCCTCTTCGACTTGAATTGTGTCAGGAATTTCAGCATCTACTTCGATTTGACTTCGACTGGAATATCGGCAATCGCTTCGACTTAGACTTCATCGGTTTCTTCATCGATGCCATAACTCAACAATGGCTTTTAGAATGGATCACTGGAATTCCAATCCCAGGAAAAATTTTCATCAATAACAATATCTTGACTCATCACGATCTTATTGTTTATTAGATTGAATAACCTATATGCTCCAGTCTTATGATATCCTACCAGAATAATAGGCTCACTCTTATCATCAAGCTTTCTTCTCCTAGCATCAGGAATATGCTTGTAGCAAATAGAGCCAAACACCTTCACATGACTCACTGATGGTCTTTTTCCACTCCACACTTCTTCAAGAACCTTGTTCTTCAGCTTCTTGGTAGGGCACATGTTCAGAATATAAACAGTAGTGAAAATAGCTTCACCACATAAGGATTTTGGCAACTTCTTCTGCTTTCGCATACATCTCGCAATATCCAATATGGTTATATTTCTTGTTTTTTCTATCCCATTATGTTGAGGCGTATAAAGGGAAGTTACCTCATGATCAATACCATGTTCTGTATATAATTCTTCAAACATCTTTGAAGCATATTCGCCACCTCCATCTGTTCGCAGAACCTTGATCTTCTTTTCTCTCTGGTTTTCAACAAGTATTTCTAATCTCTTAAAGATTGAAAATACTTCGCCCTTTTGCTTGATCACAAATGAAACAAAATATTTGTTTCCACCAATGACACGATCCTCAAATGGGCCACATACATATGAATGTACTACTTCTAGTATGCAACAGGATCTCATTTGCATAGTCAAAACGAAAGACTTTCTGGATTGCTTTCTAACTAAGTAACCTTCACAGAGTTTGTCTGGCATCTCTAGACTTGGTATAAAAATTATCATATCTTGAGTAATAAGCTGATTGAGTGATCGAAAGTTCAAATGTCCAAACCTCAAATGCCACAACCAACTATGTTTGTGGTCGACAATAGTTCTTAGACATTGTACTTCATTCAAATTGATCATGGTCTTGAATGTCATATTCTTTGACAAAGGAGATTTCAAGACCAAATTATTCTAAGTGTCAGACAATTCCAAGGCTCCATCTTTCATAACCACTAAGAAACCTTTTTCGACCAGTTGTCCAACACTTAGCAGATTGCACTTCATTCCAGGTACATACAATACATCTTTCATCATAACTTTTCCTCCATTCCTCCTTTGAATAACTATGTTACCAGTACCTTCTGCTTATAACGATTTATTATCAACAAGTTTTACCTTGCTCTTCTTCGACAAATTGAAATCTTCTAACCACACTTTTTGACCCGTCATGTGATTCGAGCAGCCCGAGTCAAAGAACCAGATCTTGGAGTTGACATGGTTATCTACAACTGCAGCCGTAACCACCATATCTTCAGAATCATATGAATCTTGGCGTGAAAGGTTCGCTCATTCCTCCTTGACTTTTGTCGCTCCCTTGTCTTTATTCTACCAACAATTCTTCGACAAGTTACCCCAATTTTCACAGTTATAGCACTGCACATCTTTTTTATCTTTTTCTTTCTTATAGGATTTTTCTTCTTCTATTTTCGAGGATTCAGAAGCCCTGTCATAGACCTTATACTTTTGAGGGTTCGACTAATACTTCTTTATCTGCTTTTTGTCTCATTTGCCTTTGAACGTTTTGGAACCACCATGCTTCTTCCAAGCCTAAAGTGCTTGTATCGAATCTTGAACTCATTTCCTTTCACAATCCTAATCTAACACGCCTCCAACAAACCATCCAATTCTTCCAGTTTCATGGTTTCAAGATTGTTGGATTCTTGAATAGCTACGATAATGTGATTAAAGTGAGAGGTCAACATACGCATTACCTTCTCAACTATCATTGTATCAATTAGGGTTTCACCACAACCCTTCATGAGATACACTAGATTCTGCAACTTCGACACATAGCCTGCAATCTTTTCATCTTCTCCCATCTGCAGTAATTCATATTGCCATTGCAAAGTTTGCAATTTGACGACTTTGACTTTCTCACCTCCTTCACAGTACTTTACAATAATATCCCATGCCACCTTCACCGACTCAACATGAGAGATCTTTTCGAAATTCTCCAAATCACCCGCTGATTGAACGCAAAATGCAGCCTTGCAGTCTTTATTCTTGGCCTCCTTGTTCGCAACTTTTTGAGTATCAGTTGCATTCTCAGCAAGCTCATGAACGCCAATGGTAACCAATTCAAGGGTTTCATGAAATCTAAATAGAGATTATATATGTTTTCTCCATCGAATTCAATTCTTGCTGTCAAGATTTAGAATAGAATTCGGAATGCCATTAGTACCATTCATTTTTGTAGAGATTAATTAATGACCCACGATCCTGGAAACACGGTCATCGACGTGTGATTCTTAAAAACACCATCAAGAATCTAACCAGGGCTCTAGATACCAATTTGTTAGTGAGTGAGGCACTTTTAGTGAGGAGAGAGAGAGAGAGAGAGAGAGAGAGAGAGAGAATAAATAAATAAAGATTGTATTATTGAATATGACTGGGTTAAAAAATTGAATTCTAAAGTATCTATTTACATACAACTAAGTGACTTGACTACTAAGCAACAAATATAAAAAATCCTAAACCCTAATTATCCTTGGGCTTGAGCCACACACAACTTAGATTATATTATTTATATCTCAACAAATTTAAGCTATAAAGGTTAATAAACATTCAAGTGCATAATATTAGACTTAGGGCCTAAGTTAATATAAGCATACTCTAAAAATATGTGGAGGCATTTACACATTGGGGACAATATGTTGTTTCAAAAATCTAGGGTGAATTGGATTCGAGAAGGGGATCTAAATTCTCGGTATTTCCACAAAGTGATTAAGGGTAGAGTCAGGGGGAAATTTATAGGGGCTGTTAATTCAGAAGATGGTATGGTTGATTCACTTTCAGGTGTTAAGGAAGCGGTTTGGAAGTTTTTATCTAAGAAATATAGGGAGCCTGATATGGATAGGCCAATTTTGAACAGAATCAAGACGACGTCTCTAAGTTAAGTAGAAGTTTGCTTCTTGGAAGCTCCATTTTCTGATGAAGAAATTAAAACAGCTGTGTGGAGTTGTGAAGATTCAAGAAGTCCAGGCTCGGATGGCTTTAATTTTGTTTTCATCAAAAATTGTTGGGAGATTTTGAAGAAAGACATTTTTGCTTTTGGTAACAGGTTTCACAGCAAAGTTGTCCTATCTAAGGCCATTACTTTTTCTTTTATCACTTTGATCACTAAGGTATTTCATCCTCTTAATCTAGAAGATTTCAGGCCTATTTGTTTATTTGGAAGTCTATACAAAATTGTCGCTAAATTGTTGGCATCAAGGTTGAAGAATTTTCTTGGTGGTTTGATATCGAACAGTCAGTCAACTTTTGTGTCGGGGAGGCAAATATTAGACAGTGTTTTAGTGGCTAATGAAGTAGTGGAACAAGTGACGAGGGAGAATAAAGATTTTACTTTATTTAAAGTGTATTTTGAAAAGGCGTACGATTGCATTAATTGAGATTTTCTGAGATTCATGATGAAGAAAATGAGGGTTTAGGAACATTTGGATAGGATGGATGGAAGCGTGTGTTTTCAATGGCCATTTGTCTATTTTAGTTAATGGTAGCCCGATGAAGGACTTTAATATAGAGAGAGGTTTAAGGCAGGGAAATCCTCTTTCTCCTTTCCTTTTTTGTGATAGTTATAGAAGGTTTAACACAATTGTTCTATAATGATGTTGTAAGATGATATTTTGACGAATATAGTTTTAGTGAGGGGATTTCTGTTGATTCAGTCCAATTTGCGGATGACACGCTGATATTGGGTACAAGATGTTGGAAAAATTAGTGGAGCATCAAAGTCATTTTAAGGGGTTTTGAATTGGTTTTGGGATTGGGTGTTAATTTTCATAAAAGTAGGTTGATTGGAATCAATGTTAGTAAACATTTCTTACTTGCTGCTTCTAATATTTTTGGCTTGTGAGGTGGATGATTCAAGTTTTATTTTACTCGGTCTCCCTTTTGGTTGTAATCCTAGGAGGTTAAAAGTTTAGATAGCTATCGTTGAGAAATTTCAAGCGAAGTTAGCTTTGTGGAAAGGAAGGTTTCTCACTTTTGGAGGTAGGATTGCTCTAATTATTTCTGTTCTTAGTAGCCTTCCTATTTTAATGTTTTCTTCTATAGAGTTCCTGTTCAAGTTAGGAAAGAAATCGATAAGATCTGTAAGAGGTTTCTTTGGGGGGGGGGGGTGGAGGAGGAGAAATCTAAGATACATTGGGTTAATTGGGAGAAGGTGTTTAAAAAGAAAGAGCTTGGAGGGCTTGGACTAAAAATTTTATAGGATTTTAACTTAGCATTATTAACTAAATGGAAATGGAGGATATTAGTAGAAAAGAAGGCGTTATTGAAGAAAATTGTTGAGACGAGATACGTTGATTGTCAGGCTCTTATGATTTCGAATGAGAGTTGTAAATCAAGTGTTCCATCATGAACGTGGTGGAAGGATTTGATTAAAGTTGGGGTTGTTTATGCCAATTTAGGTTTTCATTTTGCAAGTTTTGTTCATTTTAAAATTAAAGATGGTAATTTGATTCGGTTCTAGACTAACAGATGGTGTGCTGACAAGACTTTGGCGAAATTGTTTCTGGATTTATTTTTCGACCACTTATATGAAAGAGGCTATTGTAAAGGAGATGGGGAGTTGGTCTGAAGTAGGTTGGAGATAAGGGGTCTGTAGAATTCAGGATAGTGAATTTTTTTCATATAGAAACAGACTTGGCGAGCTGTTGGGTATTCTCTCTCTTTTACGCCTATTGATGACAGTGAGGACTGTGTTAGAAGGAGAAATGGTGTTACTTTTTCTGTTGATGCAAGCCGAGAGGCGGTAGTGAAGAAGAAAAATGGTGACAACAATTTTTATTCTGCTAGTGTAGGGTATATAGCTTTTATGGAGGCTAAGGATCCTATTATTCTGGAGGAAGGCAAGGATAAATCATTTTGAACTCTTTGGAAAGCGGGAGTTTCGGCTAATGTAAAAGCTTTCGGGTGCAGACTTTTGTACATCGCTTGGCAACTAAAGACCAATTGCTCAAGCGGTGTATTTTCTTCTATCCTAATGATGTTATTTGTGTCTTATGCCTTAGGGCGGACGAGGATATAAACCACTTGTTCTTCGAATGTCCGGTGTCGAGAATGGTTTAGGATCAAGTTGACTCTTGGGTTGCCTACAAGATTTCTATAGATGAACCATCTTGGAAGTTTTTCTTAGAATCTAGAAATTATGTCGTTTTTAATGAAGTAAAGTGTGACTTGAATAACATAATTTGGTTTGTCAAGTTTTTGGTTTGAAAATTGTCGGTGATTGGAGATATTTTGTATTCCAATATTAACTATCTAGAAATGTGCTCGAATCCTTTGATTTGTTTATCTAATTAGTTGTTGTTGGTGGGAAATTTCTTTTGGTCCTTTTGTTGTATAGTGGGTTAAAGCACCCCTAGTGCTATTTAATGAAATTGCTGTTAAAAAAAAACTCTAAAAATAAAAGAATATTGATATTGGACTTTTTAATTTCTAAGATAATCTAGCTCATATTATGCATCTATTTATAATTTATCTATCTCATATTTCTTAGTTTTTACTTTAAAATCAATTAATTTGAAGAGCAAGAAGAAGGTATATGCAAAATCACAATTGTACTAATTCATTTTGTTCATCTATTGAACAACAAAGTAATATTCAATCAACTATTGTACTAATTCATTTTATTCAATCCTTGCTTACAAAAAAAAAAAAAACTAAATCACAATTAAGAAATAAATATAATCATTGTCATAGGAAATTATTGGCAACAACATAAAAAAAAGTAATACATTTAGAAATAGATAAAAGTTTATTGGTAAAATTTGTAGTGTTTGGCATCAAGCAAAATACTCCTCAATGCTCCAATAGGTGATAGAATCATAATTAATAATCCAAGAACAATGCATATCTGAAACAAATGTAGTAGAGAAATTAAATACACACATATTTGAAACATTAAAAATAAAATGAAAAAATTAAGAAAAAAAAAGGAACAATATTCAAAGATATTTATTTACCCAATTAGTCCACCAAGACAAGCTGAATCTTTTGGGTTTGTAAACCGCAAGCCACATGATACATGGAAGCTGAAAATTTAATAAAATAAAAATTTTAGCAAAATTTTAAATAATCTTAAAAAAAATATAATTCTTAATTATATTCATAAATCTTTATATCTTACGAAATAAGTTGTGGGAGCTAAAGCAAATCCTCCGAAAAATCCTAATAGACTGCCAAAGAATGGAAATGTAATAGCAACGAACATTGTGAAAGCTGAAAAAAATTTATATTAATACATAAAGCAAAAAAAAGAACATTATTAGTAGTGGTAAATACAAAATATAATAACATTTCATAATAAGTAAATAAAAAAACATAATCAAAATTTACAATAATTTATTCTACTCACCCACGTATAGATTGCGAACAATAAATCGAAGAGGTTTACTTGGTGTAAAGTTCAATTTTTTAACCATCAGACTTTCAATCATATCAAACACCGGCATTGCATAAAGCTACACCAACAAAGAAAATATAAAAAGAAGTATTATTAGACAAACAAAGATTGCAATTCAATCTTTTAAATTTTAAATTATAAACATGTGACATTTTTCACTGAAAGATAAAAAGATTTAAATTTTACCTGATAGCTTCCAATTACATGAAGAACAACAAATAAATTAGCTATTGCAATAAGCCAGGCCGGTTTCTCCAAAGATATGAGAATGTTATCCTTAACTTGATTTCCAAATATCCAATAACCAGCAATAGCAACAGGAAAATAGCACAAAGCAACAACAATGTACGCAACGAAAACTCCTCTCCACATCGGAATCTTGGAGGGTTTTTCAGGCGTCGATGGAATTGTTGCTTGAATTTCCAACACCACATTGTGTCCGGCATAAGCAAAAGCAACTGTACCAAGCGCGTTAAAGAAATTAAAGACAGATCCTACCGTTGTTGTAGCTTTGGAATTGTATTGTACATCTTCTTGTACTCCTTTGTCTATACTCGCAGTCCATGCGATAATAGAATAACTAAATTGAAATAAGAAACGTAAATTATTTATATTAGTATTTTTCATTTCACAACAATTATCAAGCAAAATTCAAGTTTTAATATATTTACCTATAAAATATTTAATAAAAAAAGTTGAAATACCTAAATGACATGACGGCGGCAACCAGAGAAACACCGGAAATGGAGTTGAAGTTGGGCAGATGAGCCAATACAAAATTAATCGAGGCAAAAATCATAATGAAGAAACTCAATTTAATCTTTTTGCAACGTGGACACACTGTGTCATGAAACTTTTGGAGCGATGCACCACCGGTGACCATGTAGACGATGTTCACACCGACTTCTACGATAACTTGTTGAGGCACAACAATATAAAGACCTAATTTTTCACCAAATGCTTGTTGGCCTAATTCGTGGTATCTATCAAAACGTTTTCCGGGAACCATTTCATGCATCTCAACCATTTGCCATAATGTGTATAGTGTGATGATCCATGAAAGGATAAGTAAAGTCACACCAGGACCCCTGAAAAAAGTAAAAAAAAAAACACTCACCAATTAATGAGTGAATTATAACATCATTAACAACTTTTTTAATTGTAATTTAGGTTTAAAATAAATATACCATCCAAGTTGAGACATGGCAAAAGGGAGACCAAGAACACCAGCTCCAACCATAGCAGTGACATTGTGAAAAGCTGAATACCACCATTTTGCACTCCTATCAGCATTAATGGGAAGCCACTCTTCAATTTTCTTCTCTCTTTCTGATTTTTCTTCAACCTATAGAATGATAAAAATAAATTTAATGAATTAATCAAATTCCAATAATTATAAAAAATAATATATTTTGTAGAAAACTCCAAAACTAACTATCAAGTATAGTATGAGGAATTTTTATGCCAAACTTTTAGCAATTCTTTTGGTAGAAGAAATTCTAATAGAAGAATACTTAAAAACTATGCATGTGAACAATTACTTTATGTTGAGGTCCGTCTTAACTTGGTTTACTATATTTGTTTCATAACATATCAAATGCAAGTCACCAACCTCACTATATGTATAAATATAAGACAAAGCATTATAGCGTGAATTATTGTCTAACTTGTTAAAAAATAGGAACACAATTGGTACAATTAATGCTCTCCTATTCTTTTTTAAAATTTATTGTAGTTTGAGAAATACTTTAACTTTTTCAAAAATACTAATAATTTCAAATTTTTTTTAACATATTATTTTGTCATTAATTTTTAAATATTTATTTACAGAAAATTAATTATTAGAAAAATAATTTGATTCACTAACAATTTATTAAATTTATTTGAAAATAATATTGATAGCATTTAATGCTAATATTAGGATAATCAGATTTGGTAAAGATATTCCATCAGTATGTAAATGGTCATAAATTTCTACCGCTAATTCATTTACTGTTTTTTTAAAGAATTCAACAGCTATATGGAATTTAATTATTTTGCATTAAAATTCCATCAATATGATACGAAAATCATATCAATTACTAAAACAATACAAATTTTATTACATCTACGTTTTCCTCAACAACAATAACAACAACAAAAATTAAAAAAAAAAATACATATTTGGGTAAAAAATGGTATTTTGAACAAGAACTCTAATATTTGTATTCATGATAAACACCTATATATTATAAATTTAAATTATTTGATTCAAACCCTAATTTTGTTTACCAATTACATGATTTCATCAAATTCATAATTTTCTAAACGCAATGGACTGTAAAAAGGGCTAAATTTCAAAAATTTCCATATAAAAATACATTCAATTCATATTTGTTTTTCTCTTATATATGATTGCATATAGCCAATATGAACAAAATAATAAAGAATACTATATAATATATAGATCAACATAAAATAGTTTCGAGTAAAATTAGAGAAACTTACAATTTGGTGGTGAGAACTAGGGTCGAAAGCATTTTGTTGTTCACTTTCCAAACTTGCCATGACTGCACAAAAGTTTCACAAACGATGAGAGAAACAAAAGAAGATTTGAACAGTTATGCATACACAAGTGTTCAAGTATATAAAGGATAAGTCACGTGATTTTTGGAATGTGAATATTATTATTTAATGTGAAAATGAAATACTAGTATAACTTCTTAAGGATTAAATTAAATAGGAAATACTAGTATAGCTTTTCAGGTAAGTTGACTTTTAAATTCTTAAGCTTTATCATTGGTGGAAATCATAGGAGGGTTGTCTTTTGGAAACCGTATTATTTTGCTTCAAATGGCGTTTGTCCTCTTAAAAAGGGAAAATGCTTTGTATTGGTAGGAGGGTCGTTCTATTAAAATTATCAAGGAAATTGTTAGTATTTAAAAGAAATTCTTATGGGCGGGATCAATGAACAAGGCAAGTATTTCGTGGGTGAGTTGAAGGTCGGTTTGCAAATCTAGGAAGCTTGGTGGATTGGGAATTAAGGATATCAGTTTGTTTAATAAAGCATTGATCTCAAAATGGATTTGGAGATTTCTTCATAAGCTAAAAGCAATTTGGAGAGATATTCTTGAGTTTAAATATGGCAAGTCGGAAAACCGAATTATTCACAAAGTCGTGCAATGAGGAGCGAAATTGGAATCCCTTTGGTGGAAAGATATAATGTTTCTTGGTGATTCAAATGAGAAATTTGGATTCTTTAATCATATAGCATGGAAATCGGGAAACGGAAGCTCTATTTTCATTTTGGAATTTTGTTTGGCTTGGTCGCACAAAGTTAAAGATTCGTTTCCTAGTGTTGTATGATGTTGTGCTACTAAAAAATGCGGCTCTTTGTGGCCTGAAGATGTGTGGCAGTGGGTGATCGGTGTGAACTTGACGGAACTTGCAGGTTATGCTGGTATTGAATTGGACGAGTCGTTGCTGCTCTTGGAAGAAGTTCAGCCACTTTTTCATTCAGCAAATGTTGTTGTCCGGCCGAAGGAAGTTTCGAAAGCTTACTCTGTCAATTCCTATTATGCCATTTTGCTGTAGGAAGGTGGTCAACAGATAATTGAAGCGAACATTCTGTTGGCCTTGGATATCTTATGGCAAACGAATGTTCCATTGAAAGTGAAAATTTTTTGTTGGCGAATGTTACTTAATAGGCTTCCTACGCGCATGAATTTAGCAAAAAGAGGTGTTATCACTAATAGCCACGAGAAGGTTTTTGTTTGTTGCTTCCATGTTGTTGAACACAATGATCATATTTTCTTTTCGTGACCTCGCATTAACTTGGTATGGAAGGAGGTTAGGAATTGGTTAGGCATGTCTACTATTGAGCAGGTTAATGGTGGAGATCACATGTTGGCTTGGTTTTTGGAAGCAAATCAGATAACTTTAAAATCGAGTGCGTGCTTGATTTGGTTGGCTACAACTTGGAGCATTTGGTGGACAAGAAACCAAGTGATCTTTAATGATGGTATAGCAAATCCCATTGATATTTTTCATTGAATCTAACATGTTTCAAGGTGTTGGTTGACCCATGGTTCACCTATCTCTAATAGGTGCAATTTTTATGAATGGCTCAAATGTCCGGCGGATTTTTTTGTAATAGGATCGACTATTGTATAATTGTTGTTTCGTATTGTTGGTGATGTTGTAAAACTTGCACTTGTTGGTGTTTGTTTGGGTTGGCGTACCCTTTGTACCCCTTGAAATTCAATTTGATTATAAAAAAAAAGGATCGTGAGAAAATTATGAGGATTAAAAAAAGTCTTTAGTAAAATAAGTAAAATAAGTATATCAATTTTATAGAAAATTTATTGATTGGATTAATTGACTAAATGGTGTATTCATTAATATGATTCAATGAGACACTACAAGAAAAAATGAAATTAGCCAGGTGAAATTCACCTCGCAAATGGATAAATCACCCTGCAACGTTACTTTTGCAAGGTGTATAAAATATCCCACAAAAACGCTAGTCGCAAAAAGTTGCAAGGAGAAAATCACCTCGCAAGTTAGCCAGGTGTATTTCACCTCGCAACGTTGCCAGGTGAAATTCACCTCGCAACGTTGCTAGGTGAAATTCACCTCGCAACCCGTTTCCCAGACATCACAGCATCCTGCGCCCAAAGCAGAGCAGAGAAGAGTCTGAGCAGAGCAGCTGAGCAGAGCAGAAAAAGGACAGAAACTTGCGACGTGAATTTCACCTGAAAAATTTTGAATATTAAAAAATTTGCTGAGTGAATTTCACCTGGCAAAATTTTTGAATTTGCCAAATGAAATACACCACGCAAACTACAAATAATATAATAAAAAAACATGGCAATCTTTACTTTTCATTTCATTCAACTTCCCAGTGTTGGCGTTAGCACACCGTGCCAAGTTAGAAGCATAACCATCGGGCATTCTCAATTCAGTTAACCATCGGCAAACAAGCTTGGCTTCTTGGGGAGTTAGACTATAAGTAGCTTTGGGTTTTAATAGTTTCCCATTCAATAGAGTCTTCAACTCTAAATCTTTTTTATTACACAACAGTTCCATGTCCTTTCTAGCATTCTCATTATCTTTTGTCTTGCCTTAGACATCCATCACTGTGTTAAATACATTATCAAAAAAATTCTTCTTTATGTGCATAACTTCAATATTATGTCGCAATAAATTATCTTTCCAATATGGGAGGTCCCAAAAAATACTTCTTTTAGTCCAATTGTGTTTGTCCCCGTATCCTGGAATTCGGATCGCTTTTCCATTGTCTGTGAATTTTGGTAGATCATGAACCATGTTCCATACTTCAACTAATGACAAACGTTGGGGAGGCAGATCTGTTAGTTTTACACCTTTTCTAAAATCATTCTTGTTTTTTCTAAGTCCATGGTTTTCTGGTATAGGAATCTACAGTGACAGTCAAACCACGAAATTTTCCTTCCTTTTTCCAATGTAAACGCCTTCGTGTCATCCATGCAATGAAGACATCCCATTTTACCATGTGTACCCACACCAGACTACATGGCATATGTAGGAAAGTCGTTAATAGTCCACATCAAAGCAGCTCGCATATTGAAGTTTTGTTTACGAGATATGTCATAAGTACATTCTCCAATCTACAACCTCTTTAAATCATCAATTAAATGTTATAAATACACATTAATTCCTGCTTTTGGACTCGACGGCCCTGGAATGAGGCAAGTCAAAAACATGTAAGGCTTTGTCATGCACATCTCAGGGGGGAGGTTGTAAGGGGTAACAATAACCAGCCAACAAGAATATCCAGTTCCCGACGATTGGACATATGGAGTAAAACCATCAGAGCACAATCCTAGTCTGACATTTCTAGGTTCGACAGCAAAATCAGGATGCATTCGATCAAAGTGTTTCTATGCTTCACCATCATATGGATATCGCATAGTGCCTGGACTTGTTTTATTTGTATGATGCCATGTCATTTGACTTGCACTGTGCATTAAAGCAAACATTCTCTGCAACCTTGTTATTATCGACAGATAAAACATTTATTTCACTGCTATGCGTTTTTTATTACGTGTTGAACCCTAATTTTTACCCCTAAGATTTCGCACATTTCATTTGCATCTCATTACCACAAACAAGATCACAATCTTTGTTTCTCCTGAGCATCTGTATATTATTCTTACTTGTTTCTGTTTACTAACCTCTAACCAAAATACCAAAAAAATTGGCTGCAGTTTCTTTTTTCAGTGTGTTGTGCAGGTTTGTCAAAGACAATGAAGTGATTTCAAGACAAATGTGACTGATTGTTCTTAATCCAGTTCAGATGGATGTTTGACTTAATCTTGGTCGAATTATCAAGTTTGTTTCATCTGCCTGTCCCTTGTGCCAATGGTTCATTTCAAGCAGTGATTCATGTGAGGTTTGGGTTCAAAAAGTCAAGATCATCATGATCAGAGTTCAATGTTCAACTGTGTTCATCTGTGGATTTATTTTCCCAGATAAGTTCAAACAGATTCGAATGGCTGTTGTTCAGTTGTGGTTTGTTCAGTGTTAGCTGTGTGCACTTTATCAGTGGCTTGTGAAAAAATTTGGTTATCCATTTAAACCATTATCCAATTTCTAAACCATACCCTTTTCCATTCAAACCTTCAATTTTTGATTCAATATCCATTATCCATTTTTATCCATAAACCATTCATCATTTCCAATTTTTATCTTAAATATTCATTTTATCCTAATTCCATCCAATGTCCAATCCATGATTTTAATTCCTTTGTTTCTCAACATCCATTTTTAATATCATTACACTACAAAATCAATTACCATAAAATAGAGCCATTTTGATAAATCTATTTCCATCTTGTTGACATTAATCATATTATTCCTAAAGCCCCGTCTACCTTTTCTTTTTATAAAACCCATCATCCTTTTTTTTTATAAGTCCATTATAAAGAAAATGTTACAAAAAAAATCATAAAAGCCATTTCTTTTTTCTATAACTAAATTCCATTTCTTTTCCTCCAAAAACCATGTCCTTATTTCCAATCATATTTTTTTTCTAAACCAATTTAATCCCAAAACTACAATCAAGGCCCATCACAATATCAAAAATAAAAGGCCCATGTTACATCAACTCGTTGCAAAAAAAAAAAAAAAAAGAGGTAGCTCATGCTACCAGGTCAACGACCCACCTGCTGCTGCTATTTCATCAAGCTTCAGCCAAGTTAGTTCCAAATCAAGCCATTTGCCACATGAAGCAATTCCAAGTCGTAACGCAATAAGCTTCTAATCCATTCTCTCCATGAGCTACTAACACAAACTACACCAAGCCAAAAAAAAGCTGCTAGTGAAACCATTCCACACGCAGCCACCAAACACGTCCAAGCCAACAGCCACAACTAACACAAGCCGCGCCTAGTTATTTCCATCACGCTGCTCACAGCCTTCACGTCCATATCCAATCCTCACGCCAAGCCTCTTCAAGCTACGAGCAAGACGACTTGCACAATGTCAAAACGCAAAAAAGACGGAAACGACATCACGTCATAACCAAGAGCAAAATGCAGTATGCATCCAAATTACGTGAATTTTCAAAACGACGCGGGCAACAATAAAAAACGGCAGCATCTTCATTCACAATTCCATCTATAAATAACAAGCTATTCTCACTTCAAATTCAAGCTTGAACAGCCAACAAAATTCTGCCCAAATTCATCAAGCTTCAATCCTCTTCAATAACCTTCAATCTTCTTCAAAATTCAATAAAAACTCTGCACCTTTTCTTCAATCTTCCACCTTAAAACATCACAAATAAACAACATCACGCACCAACATCAACTGTTCTTAACTTTAATCGCATCCCGCTCGCATCAACATCAACAACAACAACTCGCGTGTGAATCCCATAGAAGAGGTAGAAGAAATTATTTCAAATTAAAAAAAAAAATCAGAGTAACTTGCTTTACCTGTGTGCTTCACGATCGATTTTCTTAAATCTGGACTTGAATTTCCATTTCGTTATCGTCTTTCTTCTCAACCTTCGCATCTGATTCGCACCTATTGTTGATTGATTATCGAAATTGGTAGGAGATTTGAGTTTAGCTCTGATTTTCTATTGAAATTGTGTGAAGAATCCAAGCTGCGCGGCTCCGTCGTGATTCATCCCTCGCCGGCGCTACAGTGGCCGTTTTCCTCTTTTCACGATGAAGAAGAAGCCTATTTGAAATTTTGTTTTTTTCATTTTTGTTTTTTTCCTTTAAGAATTTGGTTTCTCACTTATTCCACGGGCCTAGCCCGTTTTCATTAAGTTCATCATACCACCACCTTTTTCTATATCAAACCTCCCTTTTCATTTTTTTAAAAATAGTTTTACTTTTTTCTAGTTCAACTTTTTGAATACTTCATTATGAAATTTTCTTTGTACTTGATTCATTTTTTAAATCTTGTTTTATTATCTTTGGTATTTTTGTTTAAAATTTCTATAAAAAAAATCATGTGAATATTTTTTATCTTGATTGTATTTTGGATTCTAATTGTTGGTTGTGTGTGGATCATAAATGTTAGATCCACTTTTCTTCATCTCTTTTCTTTTTGATCGATGAAAGTCTAATGGATCTTAGAATTCCTTTGTTGAATTTTAATCAAGACTAGATCGTTACCATTTTTCTTTTCGTGTGGTATTGCTTCCGGATGACGATTTACATATCGATCATCTAGCATGCATTAGCACAAAGAGCTATTGACCGGCCTCATTGTAGGGTAATTACTCCGTAAATTACTCGGTGATTGCTTAACATAGCGCAATATTTGTCCTGCATCGGAAAACTATCAAGAATGATTGATTATTTGTCTTTTGGTTCAAAACTTATGAAATTTGTTGTTAGGAGGCTTTGGTCTTATCAATCCTCTAATGAGTTTTCATTAACCTTGGCCTAAGTGCAATTATTCAATTATTATTGATCACTAACTTTAACAACTAATCACTAACTTCTAACTTTTACTTTTACAATTCCTTCTCGCACCATATCTCTTTTACTTTTATGCTCCATTATTATCATTTCATATCATGTTTATGCTTCCGCAATTTGCCTTTTGTTTGTTGGACACATGTTTATGCTTCCGCAATTTTTACTTTGTCCGTTGGACACATGTTTATGCTTATGCCTTTTTCTCTTTGTCCAGTTGGACCAAAAACATTAATAAAGGTTAAAACCTCTAAAAAACTTGTGCTTCTAATCTTGGACTATGGTTACTGTCCTTTGCAATGGACATGGACTTTTACACCGAGACCTTGGACTTCAATGCTATTCTTGAATCCTTGGACTTAGACCTTGGATATCCAATGCAATTCTTGGAACCTTGGACTTAGAACTAGGACCTTTTCCCTTTGCTTTGGAATTATGGTTCGAAGACTATGGAGCTTACTTGTGTGATTAGGCTATTCTTATCCTTAGCTTTTACTTTATGCTTTAGGATAGTCACTTCTTCTCCACCCATTCTTCAATTTTCAAAACTCTCTCTCTCTTTCAAAAAACTTCTTGATTTCAAACTATCACCTCTTTCATAATCAAACCTTGACTTCGTCAAGTGATTTTACTCTTTTCCTTTCATTTCTTAACAAAATGCTAAACTACATAAGCATATTGACACCTTTTTCAAAAGACTTAAAAAATATCAAACTCATCATTCTCTTTTTGTGCCCTCGTGCACTTTTTCATTTAACTTTTTCATAAGTTTAGACATGATTCATTTCTTTAAGCGGAATTATTCGCTTGGAAATGACGACTTGTCTTTACATTTAAAATCAACCAAAACAAACAATTGTCATGCTTTCTACCGCGAACTACGGGGTTTTGATCCTACATTGCACATCGTGGGTACGTAGGCATGAGGCGACAAGTCTCTCCAAACACAAAAATCTTAAAAAACAATTTATCTTCTCATCTCCTCAATCACTTTTCAAGCAAACTTTTTCAAATCAAAAGTGGTAGATATTTCAAAGGGCTCCTATAGAGTACTGTAGATGTTTTGGGTGCTAACACCTTCCCATTGCGTAACTAACCCCCCTTACCCGGTTTCTCTTCACTTGTTCTTGTTTAGAGCATGTGTAGCTTTTGTTCGCTCTTTTTCCTTTCTTTTTGGATAAAATAAAAGTGCGGTGGCGACTCTTGCTTTTCGAGTTAAGTTAACCAATAGCTTACACTCACGATTTTGCCGCTACATTATGATCAATGGCTTTAGTGCGCACTATATACCTTGGACTATTACAAAACTTACATTCCTCTAACGTTCCATCGTTTGTACCAAACTCATTGTCATAGAACAACATGCAACCCCTAATGCAACAATCAATCTTCCTTACTTCTAAATCCAACTTCATAACTAACCTCTCCGCGTCATAATAACTTCTAGGCAAATTGTCTTTTGTAGGAGTCGCATCCAACATCATTTGAGAAAAGAATTCCAAACACTGATCAAGAACATTCCTGTTTGACTTCGCGGCCAATAATCTCACACACATAGATAATTTATAGTTTGAGGAACCCAACAATGGCGTGTTTATTTCTTTCAACAACTGATAAAATTTGTGAGCTTTCTCGTTCGACAACTCTTCCCCATCACTATCTTGATGTTCATTGTAGGCCACGTTCACCCTTAAAGCATCGCCAATCATGTCATCGTGTAGATTAAATTGTTCATCATATTCCATCTGTGATCGACTACTTGAACCCTGTTGTAAATTTCTAGTCTCTGGCATATTCATCGCCATTTCTTCCCCATTTGATGTCCAAACCCAATAATTTTCCTTAAATCCCTTTCTCTTCAAATGAGTTTCTACTTCTTCCGGATTACTTATTATACGTCTACATCCACATTTAAAACACGGACATCTTACTCCTCCTTCTCTCTGACAATATTCTTGATTAAATGGCCATGTAATAAACGTTTTAACTCCTTCCTCAAAATGTGGTTTAAGTCCGTTTCTTCCAGCATACATACGATCGTACATCCAACTACGATAGTACTTATAATATTATATACTGCACGTTTACAATTTCGTAACCATTATAATCACAAAAATGTTTTTAACCAATTGACCAATTCGGGAATTTTGGTCAATTATATAAAATAACATGTACATATATTAACAAGTGCATATATGTTACTATGAATTACATTTCAATTTTAAAATTATAGTATAACGTACTATTTATAAAATAATAATGCTATTATAAAAATATGTCACAATACAATTTTAAAAATATATTATAACTATCCTATAATAACAATATATTAAAAGAAAAGTAACAAAATGATAATCCAATATTTATGTTACTACAATATATATATTTATGTATGAATTATGCTTAGCATAATATCATTAACTATGTTACTATAATATGCTACTTAAAAAAATATAAATTTATAAAATCTATTTTAAATAATAAAATAAAATTCTGTTTTTAAATAATAATAATAATATTCTGTTTTTAAAAATTAATATATTTTTTTTAATAATAATATTATTCTGTTTTTATAAAATGTATAACATTTCAATTTTAAACTTACATGATATTTTTCTGTTTTTTATTATTCTGTTTTTTAATAATAATATGCTATTTTTAATAATATTCTATTTTTTACAATAATATATAGTAAAAATAATAATATTCTGTTTTCTAAAATAAAAATATTATTCTGTTTTTATAAAATATATAATATTCTGTTTTTATAATTTATACTAATATTCTGTTTTTTCAAAAAAAAAACAATATTCCGTTTTTAAAAAATTAATAAAATTCTGTTTTCTAAAATAAAAATATTATTCTGTTTTTATAAATATATAATAATCTGTTTTTATAATTTATAATGTTCTGTTTTTTTTTTAAATAACAATATTCTGTTTTTAAAATATTAAAAAATTCGGTTTTCTAAAAAATGAATATTATTATGTTTTTATAATATTTATAATATTCTGTTTTTATAATTTATAATAATATTCTGTTAAAAAAAACATTTTGTTTTTAAAAAATAAGATTTTCTGTTTTTTAAAAATATTATATTAACATTCTATTTAAAAAAAAAAATAACATTCTGTTTTTTAAAAAAATAACATTCTATTTTTAAAATATAATATTAATATAAATATTTTTAATATAATAAAATTCTGTTTTAAAAAAAACGATTTTTCTGTTTTAAAAAATATTATTATAATATAAATATTTAAAAAAATAATATTATTCTGTTTTAAGAAATATAATATTAATAATAATATTCTGTTTTAAAAAAATAATA
This sequence comes from Lathyrus tuberosus, assembly GCA_022829125.1. NCBI lineage: Eukaryota > Viridiplantae > Streptophyta > Magnoliopsida > Fabales > Fabaceae > Lathyrus > Lathyrus tuberosus. The sequence goes on from JALAZF010000517.1 coordinate 4,075,821, forward strand.
TTCTGTTTCTATAAATATTTTTAGAAATATTTTTAACAAATAATAAACCAAAATCAATACTATTATATTTCTAAAAATAATATTATGTTTCTATAAATAATATTAACAATAATAATATTCTGTTTCTATAATATTTCTAAAATCTATATATTTACACAAATAATAAACCAAAATTAATACTATTATTTACTAACTTCTAAAAAAACCAGAAAAAAAAAAAAGGAAACAAATTTACACATACCTTAAAAACTATCACTAAAATATACTACACAACTCTAACTCTCAATAAATTTCATCAACAAATTTCTAAAATATACTACACAAATCTAACTATACTATTTTATCATAAAAACTTTAAAAAAAAAAAATCAATCCAACTCATACAACCCATTGTGAAATAATAAACAATATACGTACCTTAAAAAATGGATTTGATGAATATCTTGATGCAAATCCGAATCCAGCAAAAAAAAAACTGAATAAAATTGAAGAGATTTGGAAGGGTTTAAGAAAAATAATGTGAGAGAAGTTTGGAGAAGAAGAGAACAGTGGAAGGAAGAAGAGAGAAGAAGAGTGAGAGATGGAGATTTAATGTTGAGTGCCTTGAATTTATAAGGGGTTTGTGAGGTGAAAAGCACCCCGCAAATTATTTATCCGTTGAGGCATCTGTCATACCCTAAATTTTGACCACAAGGTTCAACATCATTGTGTAAATCATCACCACAATATGGATGTATCTTCATACCTCATAAATCCTCTCAAAGATTGTTGAGCATTCACCTCAATCAAGAATTAGGGTTTCGAGCCCTTTCAGAACATTCAGGCAGAGGATAAATCAAGAATTGACATGATCTTCAACTTGTCACGCCTCTCAAACATCCATAAAGGATCAAGAGGTATCCCACAATCAAGAATCAAGCATGGGAATGCAACATTTCAGGTTGATCAAGCCTCAAGAACACTAGTGTCACCAAATTAGGGTTTTGGTCGATCAAGGCCTCCAGAGGGAAATTTTCATCTTGGCATGTGCCAATACTTCAAAACATGATTCAAGAAGCTTAAAGGGACCTCATGAGTCCAATCATCAGTTCAAAATAACCTCAGGGGATGCATTCATCAAAAATCAGACCTAATTCACCCCTAAGTTGACTCTGAAGCAAGGCATGGGCCAAGACCTCAAGAAATGTTTTGAAGATCTCAAATATCTTATATTGATCCCCTCACAAGTTTAAATTGACACAAAGAACTTGATTCATGAGCAATAAAAAGATTCAAATTCACCTGGACCATAAACTAGGGTTTTTGAGAAAAAGTCAACCATACCTTTGACTTTTGACCAAGACATGATCTCAAATCTTGGGAAATGATTCAAGACACTCTAAAACACCTATGAAATCCATCCATTAGGTTTGAGTTATCCCAAGGACTTGATTTTATAAAGGATCACAAAGTTTGAAATTCATCTGATAAAAAGTCAACTGTGCCCAAAACCAAGTTTGACTTTTGAGATTTTTTGACAAATATAGCTTCTCTAAGCCAAGAACAATGTCAACTCATGATTTAGATCATCATCCATCAAGAAAAAACAAGAAAAGTGAGGTTACTTGCAAAAGGGGCAACCTTAAGAAACTTAAAATTTCACTAAGTTATGGAAAAAAAGTGATTTTCACCCAACTTTGCAAGACCATAACTTGTGATCCAAGCAACATTTTTCTCCCATCCAAAGCTCAAATGGAAGCTCTCATTACATACTATAAGATTTTCAACTACACCACATTCCAAATCTTCATGGATTTTGAGTTATGGATGGAGCAAAATCACAAAAATTAAGAAATGGACATTTCTTGACACTTAGTGAAATTCTGCCAAGTTTCTCAGCTTGGGACATCAATGTTCAAAGGCACTTTCATCATGATCCAAGATGAATCAAGACCAGATGCAAACATAAAAGTTGAAGTATGATATGTGGGCTTTTTAAAAAGTATAAGAGCCTCCCATGATTCAATTTGAGCTAGGAGTTATGAATCTCACAAAATGGCATTTTTCACCCTAGCTACACAAGACATATTTGATGCATAAACTTGGTTTTGTCATTTTTATGACTTGGCAAGATTTTTCATCATGCAAGACAAGTTTCTAAAGTACAATGAACCCGTTATCTGCAGAGCTACAACACCATAAAACCTGGCAAGTCAAAAATCTCATCCTTTAGGCATGTAATCTTCAAAGTTTCAAATCCAAAAACTTCAATTTTGTGATGAAGCATTTAAAGGATGCATAGAGGTGGCATGTATCAGTCCATGACTATCCAAATGAGTCAAGGTTTCTCCAAGGATCAGAAGACCTAAACCTACAAAGTTTGGCTCAAGTCAATGGCTAGAGGAGACTTTGAACTCATAGCCATATCCATTGGACCATAGGATGATCCAACCCCCATTCACTATTCCTTGCAAAACAAACTTCCTCTACTAAAAAATTGAGGTCATTTGTGACTGATTAAAACACCCCAAAACATCACAACACATGTTTTTCACCATTTCCCTCTTATGAACCAAAATTCCATTTTTCAAAGAAGTGAGAATCGTGTTTTGAGATAGAGAGCAATTCAGCTCAAACCAACCATCCTAACACCTCACATACATCATATATGAGTGATCTAAACACTTGAACAACATCTGAAACCTCAGATTCATCAAGCTCACATTCATCCCAAAGCCGTCTGCAATTGGAGTTGTGCCTACCAATCTAGAGGTTTTTAATCCATTCCAAGCATCTCAACACACTACTTGAGGTCCAAGGAAGCTGTCCAGATCATCAAAACACTTTTGTAACACCTACAATTGAGCATACGATTTCCTCTTGCAGAGGTAAGCCTGAACCTCTCAAACTCTATGATCCATGTATCATAAATGTGTTTTCAAGTTACAAACATGTTTCTGCACTTGTGTAGAGTGTTTCCCCTCAATTAATTGCTCTGTAGCTATCGTGTATAGAATTTTATAGTGTTCTTGCAAAAATTAGGGTTCATATGTTCTTCACATGATTTCTCACTCCACACTTAAAAGAAATGCATTTAATTGGTATCATTGAAATCCTTGTTCAAAAACACACAACTTTCATGTTTGAATCGTGCAAAATCATTGGGTATTGAGTGAGATATGTGAGCTTTGCAAATCAGCCATGGCGGGCACGAGCGAGGAAGAAGAAGGAGCCGTTGGCGCCCTTTTTCAAATTTTTGAATTTTTAAACAATTTTAATATTTTCAATTATTTAAAAAAAATCATATCTCTCTCATTTTTAATCTTTTTCAAATGATTTTTTAAACATAAGTCATTTATACATTTTAATATTTTATTCCACACAAAAATAAAAAAAATATTTTATATCTGATATATTTTTGAATTTTATAAAGAATTTCTTTTTATTTGTTTTAAACATTTTTAAATAAATTATTTTTCTTGATTTTTCAAAACCACTTGAAGTTAAAATCATCTTGTGAATAAAACATCTATTTTTCAAACATTTATCAAAGTTCAAAACATGTTCATTAAATATATTTGGTATTTTATATCATTTCTTATTTAATTTTCTTTGAAAAAATGTATTTTAATTAAAATTAGGGTTTTCCCTTGATTTTAAATTTTCAAACTTTCTTTGAAAACATCTTGGGCCTCTAATATAGTGTAAGACCCAGCCTCTTTTTTAAATAATAATTCCTGGGCCTCTGTCATAGTATAAGTCCCGGTGCGATTTTCAAAATGACGGCACGTTCATTATTTTCATCTGGGCTTCTCCTTGAGTATAAGCCCCATTTTTCTTCCTTTCAATAAACATTTTGGGCATATAATAGAGTGTAAGACCCAAAACCCTTTGTACATAAATATATTTTTGGGCCTCTGTTGTAGTATAAGTCCCACAACGTCTTTCGATATCGCAATGAAATCACTATTTTCAAATAAGTCATCTGGGCCTCTCTTTGAGTATAAGCCCCAATATTTTGTACATAAACTTGATTTTAAACAATAAACAAACTCCATGGGCCTCTCCTTGAGTTGTAAGCCCTATGCCTCTGTTTTCAAAATCATCTATCTGTTTTAAACTGGTACTAGGAGGAGCATTATTCCCAGTGAAACTGCTCTTAGACCACTTGGTCCTCTCTTTGAGTTATAAGCCCCAAACAAACATTTCTTTTCTTTTAAAACAACTTTCTTTTAATTTAAATTCTAATTCAAAGTTTTCTCAAAACTTTCTTCAATTTCTTAAAACCCTAATCTTACAGTTGTAGTCAATACAACCAATCACAATACACTTGGGACTCTTTTCAGAGTGTAAGACCCAACATCTTTTTTAATTCAATGGATACTTGTTTATATACCTGTTAATTTACTTGTTTGTATATACTTGTGCATATCTGTCTAGAGTTTTCCCAGCAGTTAGGTCTACACTTAGGCTAAACATTGGGATACTTCTAACTTAGTCAAAAACTGGTTCCCTCATAGGAAACTTCCCTCAAAATAGTCTGCCTCCTCTTAGGCTTTATTCAATATGGAAATAAGAAAGTGTTAGTTTCTTGGATTAGCTGGAATTTTGGTAAAACAAAGGTTGTTCAATTTTGATATCAAGGTGGTAATGTTGCAACATTGAGTCTTAACACTGGGCTGTGTTAAGTAGTGAAGTTGTTCAATGTTTGATGTCATATGGGTGATGTCACAACATTGAGTCTTAACACTGGGCTGTGTTAAGTAGTGAAGTTATTCAATGTTTGATGTCATATAGGTGATGTCACAACATTGAGTCTTAACACTGGGATGTGTTAAGTGTTTAAGTTGGATGTCTGATGTCACAAGCGATGTTGTGACATTAGATCTGCAGAATTAATAACATCAGGTTTGTGATGTTGTTAGGGTTTGCGTTTTAGCTGGAATTGTGGAGAGCAGGTAGTCTCATTGGATGCGGATATCTCGGGATAGATATTCTCTGTTGCATAGAGATTTCATGCAGATTTGTAGAAGATTTAAAAGGTTGAAGATTTGAAAAGATTTTGAGAGAGAAAATCTGTTTTGAAGATTCAGTTTTAAATAACAAATCAGGTCAGATATTGTAGCAGGTCCAAGCCCAATTCAAAGAGCTATATAAAGCGCATCAGTACTGAAAGAGAACAACGAAGAAAAAGAGCTAAAGATTGAGAGTCGTTTGTGCCTTCGTGTATGTTATGTAAACCATTCGAGTGTGAATTGGTATTGTTGTTTTGAGTTGTTCTTGATTAAAGCTGTGAAGCAGAATCAAGGTGTGTATTTCAAAGTGTGTGATCTTTGAAGTGATTTAGGGATTGAGTAGTGTTCTCATATCTAAGTGGTTTCTTAGGTAGAAATTCACTAGTAGGAATTAAGATTAGGAGATTGTCAACTGGGTTGTTGAGTCTGTAATTTAATTCTACAAGTAGTGAATTTCATCCCTGGCTTGGTAGCCCCCAGACGTAGGTAGTTGAAACCGAACTGGGTGAACAATTCATTGTGTTGATTGCTGTTATTGCATTGTCCATTGCAGAGTGTGTTGTTGTGACATCGCACTTAACATCACACGTTTGATATCAGAATTTCAATTGGTATCAGAGCAGGCATCCTGTCTGTCTCTGGGTGAGATCTAGGGAAGTTACTTTCTGGTGTAAAGATGGACAAAGAAGTTGGAGGATTTGTCAACAGACCCCCTATCTTGGATGGCTCGAATTATGATTATTGGAAGCCAAGGATGATCACGTTTTTGAAATCCTTAGGAAACAGGGCTTGGAAGGCTATAATTAAAGAATGGAAAGCACCTGTTGTGTTTGAAAAAGATGATGCTGGGAAAGATAAATAGGGCACCTCAAAGCCAAAGCCTGAAGAAGAATGGACCAAGGAAGAAGATGAGCTTGCCCTTGGTAATTCCAAAGCTCTAAATGCAATTTTCAACGGAGTAGATAAGAATTTATTCAGGTTGATCAATACTTGTGAAGTGGCTAAGGAAGCGTGAGATATTTTGAAGGCTACTCATGAAGGTACGTCTAGAGTTAAGATGTCAAGACTTCAGCTTCTAACATCTAAGTTTGAAAGCCTGAAGATGAAGGAAGATGAGACTATTCATGACTTCCATATAAGTGTTCTTGAGCTGGCTAATGCATCCAGTGCTCTTGGTGAAAATATGTCAGAAGAAAAGCTTGTAAGGAAAATCCTTAGGCCCCTTCCTAAGAGGTACAAGATGAAGGTGACTGCAATTGAAGAAGCTCAAGACATCAGCAAGATGAGGGTTGATGTGCTCATTGGATCTCTTCAAACGTTTGAGCTTGGGTTAAATGAAGAAGAGTCTGAAAAGAAGCCAAAAAGTATAGCCTTGACTTCAAATGATCAAGAAGAGAAAGGGAAGAATACTGAATCCCATGAGGATTTATCTCAAGCCATAGCTATGTTGGGAAGGCAGTTCAACAAGGTGTTCAAGAGGATGAACAATAACTCCAGGCCTAATGTCAAGAACATCTCTTCTGACAACAGCAAGTCAAAAGAGAAGGATGAAGAGAAGACTGCCCAAGATAAAGGAGTTCAGTGCTTTGAATGTGAAGGGTATGGACATGTCAAGAAAGAGTGTCCCACATTCTTGAAAAAGCAGAAGAAGGGCATGACAGTTTCCCGGTCTGACTCTGATAGTGAAAGTGAAAGTGAGTCAGCAAAGCATGTCAGAGCTTTGACAGGAACTGTTGGTTCTGATGATGATTCTAGTGATGGGGAAATAACTTTTGAGGAGCTAGATTCTACTTATCAAGAGCTTTGTTTGAAGAGTGCTGAAATATGTCAAGAAAACAAGAGTCAAAAGAAACAGTTTGCTCAGCTTGAGACTGCTAAAGCTAATTTGGAAAATGAAGTCTCACTGGTCAAAGCTCATCTTGATCATATGACCAAATCTATTAGGATGCTGAACTGTGGTACATACACACTTGATAAGATCCTTCAGACAGAAAAGGTTGCTGGTGATAAGTCAGGTATAGGATTTGTGGCTGAGAAAAAGGTTTCTGCTGAAGCAAGCACTTCAGGAACAAAGAAGGAGGTGTCCCAACCAATGTCTCAGCATCAAACAAAGAGACAGGAACCTACGCCTGAGAAGGGTGCTCATTCAAAGCCTCAGAATGTTGAGAAGAAGAATGGTCATCATCAGAGGAAGATGCAGCCCCAAGGAGCTTGTCAGTATATGCCTCCCCAATATCACAAGAGTATGCAAGCTGCCAGGTTCAAACAGAACATGTCTCATCAGATGTCTCAACATCAGGGAAACTGGTATGGATATGGATACAACAATGCTGTGCCTCATTACTATGGAAGAAGGAAGCCTCATCACCATAGGAGACAACCTAGGAGACAACATCCTCAGTACAGGAGAAGACAACCGCACCATAGAAGACAGGCCAACTATGGTAGAAGGAGACATCATTATGGGTGGCAGCACCAACAATATCATCATCAAAGTGGCAGAAGGTTAACCACTTCAGAGATGATAGAGTCAGATGCTTCTATTGTGGCAGGTTTGGACATATGCAGTCCTCATGCTTCAAGCTTCATGGTTATCCAAATTCTGCTCCTCAACCCAGACAGAAGGAGGTCAGGCCCAAGGTGGTGAAACAGTGGGTTCCTAAAGCTCAGGTCACATGTCTATTGGCTCATACCTCAGATGGACATTTTGCCATGGATGCATGGTACTTTGACAATGGATGTTCAAAGCACATGACTGGATCCAAGGAGCATTTGGTGGAGTTAAATCCTTGCCATACAAATAAGGTTGTGTTTGGCAATGGAGAAAAAGGAGTAGTAGAAGGAGTTGGAAGAGTGAAGAATCATGATGGTCTTACTCTTGATAGTGTGATCCTTGTCCAAGGTTTGAATGCTAATCTGATTAGCATAAGTCAGCTATGTGATGAAGGTTACAAAGTTAACTACACCAAAGATGAGTGTGTGGTAGCTGATGAGCGAAATCAGGTTGTTATGAAGGGTGCCAGATCCAAAGATAACTGCTATCAGTGGATACCTCTTGAAGTTAATTCAACTGATGATGTTCAAATTGATGTTATAACATCAAACTATGACATCAGGTGTGATAGGATGCTGAAAGGTCAATCAGTTTTAATGAGCTCTGATGTGAATCATTTTGAACTTTTAAAAGGTAATTTAATTTGGAGGGAGAAAATAAGTGATTGGTCATTAAGAGGTACTCAAAATCAGGCGCCTTACCATATTGATTCTATATCAAGACTCATCAAAAATTCTCTTCTCAACTGTTCATCTCCCTTAATCTTAACAGAATAGAAAAATATTCTCTAAACCTAGTCTGTTACAAAGGAACGATGTCTTCTTCATCCAAGAACTCTGATTCTCAAAGACCTGCGTATGAACGAACTAGGGTTTTATCTGAAAAAGAATATGTTGACAAAGAACACATTCCTATGGCACTCCCAAATTCAGGTAACTCTAAACCTTCAACCAAGTTGAATAAAACTGAAACTAGGCCATCATCCTCTCAAGCTGTTGAGGAGAAGTATGATGTGGACATGCATTTGGAGCAGATTGCCACCAAAATTCTTGAGAAGGGAATACGTGTGAAAGGGATTTCTGTACCTTTAAGGCAAATGTCTACTGAACACGTGGGCTCTCAAAGTGAGGACACCAATCTTCACAGACTGGCCTTGTCTGTGATTCAAGACGCTGAAGGTGGTAGTAAAGAAGAAGATCTTAAAGATACTGATGTCATCCCTGACGTCAGAACATCTTCCCCTAGGGATGAAAGTCACAGTTATAAAGGGAAGGATCAGGTTGAGATTATAGATGTTGAGGACTCATCTGATAGTGATATCATTGGTAATGCGATAGCAAGAAGAAGGGAGGATAGGAAAGGGAAAGGAGTGGAGTCACTTCCTAATGAAAATATGGTCAAGGATAAGAAAAGGACTTCAGTTGCAGACTCTCCTAAGTCATGGAGCAAAGTTTCCATGTCTGGCAAAAAGAGGAGAATCAGGGAAGAATCATATTCAGAGTGTGATGTTCAAGACATCAACCCTGTGAGGAACAGAGTTACTGATCAAGTTCCTGATAACATCTCATTTCATTGTGCCAGTAGTGCATCCATGTTGAATTGTGTGAGCCAAAGAAGGATAACTCTGGAAAGAGAGCTAGTTACAGATGATCTAGAGTCTACTGAAATTGTAGATCTAATTAAGTTTGCTGGTCTCATGAGGACTGTGTCAGGATTGACTAGTTGCTATGATAGACTGGTCAGAGAATTTATAGTGAATATCCCTGAGTCTATTAATGACAGCAAAAGCCTAACTTTCAGAAGAGTTACTGTTAGGGGTAAGGTGTCTGGTTCTCTCCTAAGGTGATTAATGCCTACTTAGGAAGAAGTGAGGAAGATTATGGAGAATTAGAAGTTTCTAATAATGTTATCTGCAAAGAAATCACAGCTGGTCAGGTAGAAGTTTGGCCCTCAAATGGAAAGTTGTCAGCAAGTTTATTAAGTGTGAAATATGCTATTCTTCATAGAATGGGTGCTGTTAACTGGGTTCCTACAAACCACAAGACCTCTGTTTCTACTGGTTTGGGCAAATTAGTTTATGCCATTGGAACAAAGAGACTAATTGATTATGGCTCTTACATTTATAATCAGACTATCAAGCATGCTGCAACAAGAGCAGTGAAATTGCCTATTGCATTTCCATCCCTCATTTGTGGGATAATTCTGTCTCAGCATCCTAGGATTCTTCGCCAGTATGATAGTGTTTGTAGAAGGAAGCCTGACTTGTCTTTTCATTAGAAGTTGTTTGGAGGAAAACATGTTGTTGATCATGTCAAGACATCTGCCTCAACATCTACTCATCATACTCATGTCAAGACTGATATGATTTCTGAACTAGAGGAAGCTTGTAAAGATCTAGATGAAGCCATCAGAGTAAGCACTGAAAGAAAGAAGATGTTTAAAAGATTACTTATGAATCTGAAGATGACAGAGAAAGAAAGTAAGAAAGAAGTTGCTGATAAGAATGATGAATCTGATAATGACAATGCTGATTGCTCAAAAGAAGATGAAGAAGATAATGATGTTCTCAGCTCAGATGATTAAAGCTTTTAATGTTTTTCTTAGATAGTAATTTTAGTTTTATGCTGTTTTTGATTCTGCATTGTTGTGCTTGGTTTGTAATTTGAATATTGTGCAAGTATATGCACCTGTTTTGTTCTATGATTTGTTATGTCTTTTTGCTGACTGCGAGACTGACAATGAGAGCTAGGGTAGTACTAACTGTAGTTAGACTTACCTGATGGGGTTTGTCAAATTGTGGCTAAAAAGGGGGAGAAATAGCCAAGTGAGCCAAGAGTATCAAAGAGTTCAAACGTCAAATGTAGATGTATTGCTGATGTTATAGTACAGAAGTGCAGATATTGAGGTGGAGTAATTGCTGATCTACTGAACAACTGGTATGCTGGTTCTTATTTTGAGGGGGACCACCAGTGTTGATTGTTGAAGATGGTGCTGCAGCAGAGTTTTGTGTGAAGTGAAGTCTCTATGTATTGAAGATGCTGCTGCTTAAAGTTTTAGAAGTTTCAAATTTTTTGAAGTTTATTCTGTTGCTGAAGTCTCTGAAGGTGCAGAGATTGTTTTAGCCAAAATTAGCCAAAGGGGGAGATTGTTAGTTTCTTGGATTGGATGGAATTTTGGTAAAACAAAGGTTGTTTAATGTTGATATCAAGTTGGTAATGTTGCAACATTGAGTCTTAACACTGGGCTGTGTTAAGTAGTGAAGTTGTTCAATGTTTGATGTCATATGGGTGATGTCACAACATTGAGTCTTAACACTGGGATGTGTTAAGTAGTGAAGCTGTTCAATGTTTGATGTCATATGGGTGATGCCACAACATTGAGTCTTAACACTGGGCTGTGTTAAGTGTTTAAGTTGGATGTTTGATGTCACAAGCGATGTTGTGACATTAGATCTGCAGAATTAATAACATTAGGTTTGTGATGTTGTTAGGGTTTGCGTTTTAGCTGGAATTTTGGAGAGCAGGTAGTCTCATTGGATGCGGATATCTTGGGATAGATATTCTCTGTTGCATAGAGATTTCATGCAGATTTGTAGGAGATTTAAAAGGTTGAAGATTTGAAAAGATTTTGAGAGAGAAAATCTGTTTTGAAGATTCAGTTTTAAATAACAAATCAGGTCAGATATTGTAGCAGGTCCAAGCCCAATTCAAAGAGCTATATAAAACGCATCAGTACTGAAAGAAAACAATGAAGAAAAAGAGCTAACTACTGAGAGTCGTTTGTGTCTTCGTGTATGTTATTTAAACCATTCGAGTGTGAATTGGTATTATTGTTTTGAGTTGTTCTTGATCAAAGCTGTGAAGCAGAATCAAGGTGTGTATTTCAAAGTTTGTGATCTTTGAAGTGATTTAGGGATTGAGTAGTGTTCTCATGTCTAAGTGGTTTCTTAGGTAGAAAGTCACTAGTAGGAATTAAGATTAGGAGATTGTCAACTGGGTTGTTGAGTCTGTAATTTAATTCTACAAGTATTGAATTTCATCCCTGGCTTGGTAGCCCCCAGACGTAGGTAGTTGAAACCGAACTGGGTGAACAATTCATTGTGTTGATTGCTGTTATTGCATTGTCCATTGCAGAGTGTGTTGTTGTGACATCGCACTTAACATCACACGTCTGATACCAGAATTTCAGAAAGGAATTATTCTCGGTGAAAATTTTCTTAAGACTGTCAAAACTTAGAAACATATAAAAGAAATTCCTGTCCCAAGAGAGGATTAATTCCCAGTGAAACCTCTTTTGAATTTCTTCAAACCTTGGAACTGTTCAACAAAGAAAGGATTATTCCCGGTGAAAACTTTCTTGAACTTTTCTTTGGCTTGGACCAACAGTCTTCTTAAAAGTTCCCCTCAGCCTCCTCTTGGGCTTAGTACAAGTACCAACAGGCTTCTTAAAAGTTCCCCTCAGCCTCCTCTTGGGCTTAGTACAAGGACCAATAGGCTTCTTAGAAGTTCCTCATAGCCTCCTCTTGGGCTTAGTACAAGGACCTAAAAGGTTTCCTAAAAGCATAGGATAGAATTCAGTCATCTCTGCTAGTCCAATCCTCAGGAAAGTCAAAACTCTAGAACATCCAATCTGTCAAGAATTGATCTTTATCTCTAGAACCCTCAGCCTCCTCTTGGGCATCATACAAAGATATCTCTCCAACCAGAGTCTACCTGTTCTTAAGAGACTTGGATAGTCTTAGCCTCCTCTTGGGCTTCATACAAGTTAGACTTGGAAAGTATCACCCTCATAGCTGTTAGAACAAGGTTTGGTTCTACAATAATACCTCTGAGTTTTGATGATAACAAACAAGTATGTTTGTATGAACAATTTTGGTATTCTAATGTTTGTTATCTTTGAGAATTTAATAAACAGGTTATGCTTCTGATAAATAGCGTGGCTAAGTTATTAGAAGAGAATTGTTCCGCTTCTGCGCTACATATTGTTCTGCTGAATGGTAGCATTTACTTCAGAAGACTCTGAAGTTACATGACTCTGATACGAAGACTTAGGAAAACAAGTTCTGAAGATCTAAAGACAGAAGTTCTGATGATCAAGTCCAGATGCTGAAGACTTAGGAAAACAAGTTCTGAAGATCTGAAGACAGAAGTTCTGATGAACAAGTCCAGATGCGAAAGACTTATGATTGTGAAGACAATGGGTTCTGAAGACCAAGTGATGAAGACTCTGAAGATGTAACTCTGCAGACTCTAAAGACTTGAAGCTCTTAAGACCTAATTTACGTTTTCCCTTCTTCTAACTCATGCTCTCAGAAGCCTCTGAAGTCTGGAAGTTGAGAAGACTAAGCAACGGTACAACAGTACAACAGTACAAGGACACACCGCTCCACTTCGGATAGGACGGACGCAAATGTACTATTTATCCCCCACGATCCTTTAAGCAGCCATAATTCTGAAATGTCAGAAATATCCTTCAACGGTCATATTATACATGGCTATATAAAGGCGTGAAGACTTCAAGAATTACTACTGAAATTTTCACTGTTCATACGCTGTATAGTTAATATCATTCTTAATTCAATATTGTTCTGAAAATCTATTTACTCGTCTGCTTGTGTAGAAGCATCACTATTGTAAACAAATCTTTGTAACAAATAGTTGTTTGTGTTCCCTAAAGGACTAGTTGGGTCAGAATTTGTAGGAAGACTAAGACAGCGTGTCTTAGTGTTGTTAGTCACTTGCAGTTGGCTTGTGCATTGTATTCCTTAAGGGACCGGGTAGGTCAAAATTCTTAAGAAATCTAGGACTAGTGTGTCTTAGAGGTTGTTAGTCACCAGCAGTTGGCTAGTGCAATTGTAATCAGTTTGGTTATAGTGGATTAAGTCCTCGCTTGAGAGAGGCAAAATCACCTTGGTGAGTGGACTAGACTAACTTGAGGATTTCTCAAGTGAACTAGTATAAACATATTGTGTTCTTTCTTTTTAGTTTTTCTTACTTTATTATCAAGAAAAGAAGTCTAGTTGTAATGGGGATTATTTTCAGAAAATATTTTTTTATTTTAAAAACCCAATTCAAACCCCCTTTCTTGTGTTTTTCACACCTTCAATTGGCATCAGAGCTCCGGTTCTGAGTAGATAAAAAGGTTGAATTTTTATCAAGCACCTAACGGTGTTTAGTACCGATCCAAAGTGTGAAAAACAATGGCTGCCCCAGCTGGTACTTCTGATAATAATGAAAGAGACTCACATAGTGCAAAACCTCCTATCTTTGATGGAGAGAAATTTGACTATTGGAAAGACAGAATCGAAAGTTACTTTCTGGGATTTGATTTAGATCTATGGGATTTGGTAGTTGATGGCTATAAACATCCAGTAGATGCTGAAGGAAAAAAGATTGCAAGAAGCTCATTTACAGTGGCTCAAAAGAAAACCTACAAGAATCATCACAGAGCGAGAACGATTCTGCTAAATGCTATTTCATACACAGAGTATGAAAAGATTACAAATAGAGTGACTGCAAAATCTATCTTTGACTCTCTTGAGATGACTCATGAAGGCAACGCTCAAGTCAAGGAGACAAAAGCTCTGGCTCTAATCCAGAAGTATGAGGCCTTCAGAATGGAAGACGACGAATCTGTGGAAACTATGTTTTCAAGATTCCAGATGCTTGTTGCAGGACTCAGAGTTTTGGACAAAGGTTATTCTACTGCTGATCATGTCAAGAAGATTATCAGGAGTCTGCTTGTAAAATGGAGACCAATGGTAACTGCTTTGAAAATGGCAAAAGATCTGAACAACACAAGTCTTGAGGAACTGATTAGTTCTTTAAGAAGTCATGAGATAGAACTTCAAGAAGATGAACCTCAGAAAAGAGGTAAATTTATTGCTTTAAAGTCTAAGTCTGAAAAGACAAAGGCTTACCAAATAGAAGAGAACTCAGAAGAATCAGAAGAAGATTCAGACGAAGATGAACTGTCTCTCATATCAAGAAAGATAAACCAGCCGTGGAAACACAGAAAGAGCAAGTTCAGAAGAAAAGTTAGATCTGAATCTACATCTGGTCAAAGGAAAGCTTCTGAAAAAGAAGCTACTTGTTACGAATGGAAGGAGCCTGGACATTATAGGAATGAGTGTCCAAAGCTCAAGAAAGATAGAAAACCCAAGAAGGTTTTCAAAGCTAAAAAGGGTCTTATGGCAACATGGAATGATTCAGAATTAGAAGAAGAAGAATATGATGAAGAACATGCCAACGTGGCACTTATGGCAAAGACCAGCATAAGCAAAGACTTATCAGAGGATTAATTGACACTTGATGAAGAATCAGACTCTGATGACGACAAAGAGGTACTTTCTTCCTTATCTCGTTCTGAACTTGAATTAGGTTTATCGGAACTTATGAAAAGGTATCAACTTCTTCTAAGTAAACACAAAACTATGAAAAAGACTTTTGTGGTTGCCTCTGAGAACTCTACTAAGAGCGAACCAAATACTTCAGATTTAAATGAAAAAAAAATTCTTTAGAAAAGTCTAATGCTGCTCTAAAAAGTAAAGTTTCTAAACTAGAAGAAGAATTATTTCTAACATATCTGTTACTGATGAAGTAATCAGATATGATAGAGCTTTTCAGCACTTCCTTGCTAAAAGCATAGATAGAAGCAAGATGGCTTCAATGATCTATGGAGTTAGCCGAAATGGAAGTAGAGGTCTAGGATATTTAGGACCATCAAAACCAACTGACGAGACTCTGAGTATTAAACTAAAACCTCTGTATAAACATTTTCTGTCTACTGACATCGAACTGAAATGTTCTAAACTAGAAGGTTATGAATCTATTGCACCACAATCACAGACACAGATGAAAACTTCTAAGTTTAAATATCATGCACAAATTTCACGTGATTATTCCGTTGCACGGAAATCCAAAGGTGTCAGAACCTCTGGAAAGACTAACAAGAAAGGACCCAGAAGATGGGTACCTAAAAGTGAGATAATCTACGTTACAGACATCCTTGATGGCGCCACTGAAACACCAATCATGGTACCTGGACAGTGGATGCTCACGACACATGATGGGAGAAAGGAGTATGTTCCAAGATTTGTTAATGGTAAACTGTTCTTAATGGTAAACTTCCCTCCATCAACAACGTTCTTTTAGTTGAGGGTCTAATGCATAACTTATTGTCAAATAGTCAACTTAGTGACAATGGTTATGATGTTATATTTAATCAAACGTCCTATAAGGCTGTTAGTCAGAAGGATGGGTCAGTTCTGTTCAATGGTAAGAGGAAAAACAATACTTACAAAATTAAACTTTCAGATTTGAAAAATCAGAATGTAAAATTTCTTCTGTCCGCTAATGAAGAGCAATGGGTCTGGCACAGACGTCTGGGTCATGTTAACTTGAGGATAATTTCTCAGCTGAACAAGCTAGGACTTGTCAGGGGCTTGCCCAATATTTAGTATTCTTCAGATGCTCTTTGTGAAGTATGTCAGAAAGGCAAGTTTTCAAAAACTTCCTTTAAAGCAAAAATGATTGTTTCTACCTCTAAACCATTAGAACTTCTTGACACTGATTTATTTGGACCAGTGAAGACAACTTCAGTCAATGGAAAGAAATATGGACTAGTCATCGTTGATGATTACAGTCGTTGGACATGGGTATAATTCTTAAGACACAAGGATGAGCCACATTCTATGTTTGCTTCCTTCTGCACCCAAGTGCAAAATGAAAAGAATTGCAAAATTGTCAGAACTCCACAAGAATTTGAAAACAAAAATTTTGAAAAACTTTTTGATTCTTATGGCATATCCCATGATTTCTCTTGTCCTAGAACTCCACAACAGAATGGGGTTGTAGAAAGAAAGAATAGAACATTGCAAGAAATGGCTCGCACCATGATCCAAGAAACTGACATGGCTAAGCACTTTTGGGCAGAAGCAATTAACACAACATGTTATATTCAAAATAGAATCTCAATAAGACCTATTTTGGGTAAGACTCCTTATGAATTGTGGAAGAATAGAAAGCCCAACAGTTCTTACTTTCATCCTTTTGGATGTGTCTGTTTTATGTTGAACACTAAAGAGAATCTGGGCAAATTTGATTCCAAAGCACAGAAGTGTCTGTTGTTAGGATATTCTGAACGCTCAAATGGCTACAGAGTCTATAACACAGAATCACGAATTGTGGAAGAATCAATTCACGTCAGATTCGATGATAAGATTTACTTTGAAAAGTCAAAGCTAGTTGAAAAGTTTGCAGATTTGGAGATCAGTTTTTCAAAACCTAAGGAAAAGGCAGAAGAACCCAAAGACTCAGAAGCTCCTACTTCTGATATTGTTACTGCTCATACTGATCCTTCACAACAAAAGAAAAGAAGAATTGCAACTTCACACCCTGAAGAATTGATTTTGGGAAATAAGGATGCTCCTATCAGAACCAGATCAGTCTTCAAACCTTCTGAAGAAACACTTCTAGGTTTGGTATCCTTGATAGAGCCAACATCTGTTGATGAAGCTCTACTTGACAAAGACTGGGTTCTAGCGATGGAAGAAGAACTTAACCAGTTTTCAAAGAACGATGTTTGGGATCTTGTTCAGAAGCCTAAAAGTGTGCACGTTATTGGAACTAAATGGGTATTCAAAAACAAGTTCAATGAGAAAGGTGAGGTTGTCAGAAACAAGGCACGACTAGTTGCACAAGGTTATAGTCAACAAGAAGGAATAGACTATACATAAACCTTTGCTCCAGTCGCCAGGTTAGAAGCCATACACTTATTAATTTCCTTTTATGTAAATCATAACATCATCTTATATCAAATGGATGTTAAGAGTGAATTTTTGAATGGCTATATTACAGAAGAAGTTTATGTCAAACAACCTCCTGGTTTTGAAAATTATGAAAAATTAGATTTTGTTTTTAAACTTAAAAAATCTCTCTATGGTCTGAAACAAGCTCCCAGAGCTTGGTATGACCGATTGAGTAGTTTTCTGTTAGAAAATAACTTCACCAGAGGCAAGGTTGACACCACTCTCTTTTGCAAAATGTTCAAAAATGACATACTTATAGTTCAGATTTACGTTGATGAAATTATTTTTGGTTCTGCTAATCCCTCTCTGTGTGAAGAGTTTTCTAAGCTAATGCAGGTAGAATTTGAGATGAGTCTGATGGGTGAATTAAAGTTCTTTCTGGGAATTCAAATTGACCAAAGATCAGAGGCTACTTACATTCATCAAAGTAAGTATACCAAAGAACTTATGAAGAAATTCAACATGATGGGATTGTACACCAGCTAAGACTCCAATCCATCCAACATGTATTCTGGAAAAGGAAGAGGTAAATGGAAAGGTTTGTCAGAAGCTCTATCATGGTATGATAGGCTCTCTTTTGTACTTAACTGCTTCTAGACCTGATATTCTTTTCAGTGTTCATTTGTGTGCTAGATTTCAATCAGATCCTAGAGAATCTCATTTAACTGCTATTAAAAGAATTCTAAGGTATCTGAAAGAAACTATTAACCTTGGCCTGATGTATGAGAAAACATTAGAGTAATCTCTTTCTGGTTATTGTGATGCAGATTACGCAGGAGACAGATTGGAAAGAAAAAGTACCTCTGGAAACTGTCAGTTTCTCAGAAAGAATCTGATCTCATGGGCAAGCAAGAGGCAATCAATAATTGCTCTCTCAACATCAGAAGCAGAGTACATATCCGCGTCTCTGTGCAGTACGCAGATGCTGTGGATGAAGAACCAATTGGAAGATTATCAGATACATGAGAGTAACATCCCTATCTTTTGTGATAATACTGCTGCTATCTATTTAAGTAAGAATCCAATCTTACATTCTAGGGCTAAGCACATAGAAATTAAACATCATTTTATTAGAGACTATGTTCAGAAGGGAATTTTATGTTTAAAATTTATAGATTCAGACCATCAGTGGGCTGATATTTTTACAAAACCCTTGGCTGAAGATAAACTTTTATTTATTCTGAAGCATCTGAAAATGGACTATTGTCTAGAGTAAGATCTCCTCAGAATCAGATGTGTTTAGTCAGAGTTTGAAGATGTCAGATTTTCATTTAAACTCAGAAGCATTTGTTTTAACCTCAGTTATCAGAAGATGCTTTGTCAGAAGTGTCTCTGATCAGAAGGAAACCTTTTGGTTTTCCAGACTCTGAGGATATCAATACGTGTCACTCAATTAAAGGGTGATTAACGCGTGAGCAATACTTTTCTTGGAATTGGTTAAATCATGATTACATTCATTTATTAATCCCCATTATTATGTGTAATTTTTCACGTCCACTTAACTTCTCTCCACTTACACATTATATACTCGCTCACACCACTTCATTCTTAGAAACCCTAAAACCCCTTAAGTTCTCTGCAACTCCATTATCTTCATCAATGGCGGAATCATCTCTAACTATCTCCAAATCTAAGTTACTTGAATATCAGTGTACTATTCCTGAAGAATGTCTTATCTCTCTCAACACGCCTGTTGATGTACTTCAAGTTCTTAGTGAATCCATGGTTTACTTCAAAAACCTCAGGGATAATGGATGCGATCCTACTCATACTCTCAGTTCTCAAGGATAGGATGGTTACTTTAAGAGATTGCGGATCCTCACTTCCAAACTTGGTCAAAGACTTCTGGATTCATGCAATCACTAGTAGACATGTCATTGTTTCTACTATGCTTGGAAGACGAATCATCATCACCGAAAAGACAATCAGTGACCTAATCTCTCATGATGGAAAGGGACTAAGAATCGTCAATGTCCAACCAAATAAGCAAAGGGAAGCTAAGGTCACAACTGCTATTTTCAAAGAAGGAACTGATTTAGAATCTAAAAAGGATCCACCATCATCACTCTTGAAAGATACTTTAAGAGTTTGGTTTAAAATCATGTTGGGAACTATGTATCGTCGTCCTTCCTCTCATTCACCAGACTATATTAATGTGTCACAGAAGTATATTTTATACTCTCTGTTGAAAGGAAAGAAAATACATCTTCCTTGCATTTTGTTCAACTTTTTGAGAGAGTCTATAATTAACTCAAGAACTGGTTCCACCAAGAAGGGAAATCATATCCCCTACGGCAGACTATTGTCTGATATTTTCATTGAATCAGGCTTAGTTGAAGATTTATTGGTTGATGGGTTCACTGAAGAATTACAAAAATCTTCTGGACGGCCATTTTGGGCAAAGAACTTAAAGAATATGGGGCTTCTTATGAAGATCACTCGTCAACCTGCTTTTCCAAACCAGTTTGATCTTGACTTTGTTTGATTTCAAATCTCTAGATTCCCACCTTTTTCAAATGACTATAATCTAGAAGAACTAGCAAACTATTTTGCTAAATATGAATAGGAGGAATCACTAGATGCATGGATTGATCTGGAAAGTCTACCAGATGTTCTCCCTGAAATTGTTCAGAAAAGAGGGAAAGGTAAGAAAAAGAAAAATGACGATGAAGGACCATCGACAAAGAAGATGTAGATAGCATCTACAGATCAAAGTAAGTCCTTTGAATCGTCCTCTGACGTTGCATCTAGTTCATCCATTCCCATCTCATCAACCCAACCATTTTTATCCACTAGACCACCAATATTCTCTACTGTTATCACCACCTCTCTAACACTTGTGTCTGAAATAATCACTACTTCACCGCAACTATTACAGTTGACTCCACCAAGGTTTGAAACTACCTCATCTCAACCAACTTCCACCATTTTTATCCAACCAACACTTGTCTCATCTGTTTCACCTTCTCCATTTATTCAAATCACTAAAGAAAGTCTCACTAAACATCCAGAAATAACCATCTCTCCTTCACCAACTTCAAAACCTACTCCACAATCCATAAATAATAATCCTGAAATTTCTCTAGACAATGATATCATCATTATTGATGACTCTGTTGAGGATGATCTCACACTGCTTGAAAATCAAACCTCTGACCTCCCTCTCAACCTAGATAAAGAAATATTTGTTTTTAAGAACAGTGTGGTTACAAGGTTCAAGGTACTCTCTGATGAATCAAATTCTAGTGAAAACCCCTCTGATTTGGGTGCTTCATGGGACATGTTGAGTCAGTGGATGGCTGAAGAATTTCAGAAGTTTCAAGATCATTGTGTTCAGACAAAGGGTTATTTCATTCAAGAAGCTGTAAAAAAGTTGCAAGAAAAGAAGGAAGCTGAAGCTAAGCTAACTGCAGAAAAGGAACTGGCTGAAAGATTAGCTACAGAGGCTAATAATCAAGCAGAAGAAGCCACAATTGTCACAACTATCAACACCTCTGTACCTGCTTCCTCTTCTGAATCTGCCCTTGAGCAGTTGGCATGAGCAATTGATGGACTCAAAAAGGATCAACAGACAATAAAGGACGAGCATACAATTTTTAGGGAAAGCTTTTCTGAGCAGAAAATTGTTAATAACTCTCTACAGAATATGCTTAGACAAATTCTGAACAAGTTATCTCCAAACCCTTCATCCTCTAGAACCTAGGAACTTAGGCACTTAGGCACTTTTCATGATTGATCTGGACAGTAGGATCCTGCCTTGTTTTAATCTTGTTTTGATTTTTTTAATATTAATGAAAGCTTATCTTTTTGATTATGGCAAAAAGAGGGAGAAATATAATATGAACGTAATATTTTGATTCACATAATCAAATTCTGAAAAACAAGCTGCTACATTCTAACAAATAAACTTCTGTTTCTGTTAGATTTGTTTTCTTGTTTTCTTTTTCAAGAAATATGAGATCTGAATACTTTTGGCATCCAATGTGATATCAAGATTTCAATTGGCACAATTGGCTTCTAAAAACTGAGTAAAGACTCTAAAGATCTCAATATCTGACCTATTGCAACTAGGGGGAGTTCACCCAGAAGATTCGCAAGTCAGAATATTTGATCTTCATCCAGTCTGAGACTCAAGGGGAGATTTCCATCGGAAGGATAAGTGTTCCTTAACCTTCTTACTCTGATTACTTTTATGTTATGTACAAAATTGTGTCATCAAAATACATAGTTTTGTCATCATAAAAAAGGGGGAGATTGTTAGAGCAAGGTTTGGTTTTGCAATAATACCTCTGAATTTTGATGATAACAAACAAGTATGTTTGTATGAATAATTTTGGTATTCTAATGTTTGTTATCTTTGAGAATTTAACAAACAGGTTCTGCTTCTGATAAATAGCGTGGCTAAGTTATTAGAAGAGAATTGTTCTGCTTCTGCGCTACATATTGTTCTGCTGAACGGTAGCATTTACTTCAGAAGACTCTAAAGTTACATGACTCTGATACGAAGACTTAGGAAAACAAGTTCTGAAGATCTGAAGACAGAAGTTCTGATGAACAAGTCCAGATGCTGAAGACTTAGGAACAAGTCTGAAGATCTGAAGACAGAAGTTCTGATGAACAAGTCCAGATGCTGAAGACTTATGATTGTGAAGACAATGGGTTCTGAAGACCAAATGCTGAAGACTCTGAAGATGTAGCTCTGCAGACTCTGAAGACTTGAAGCTCTTAAGACCCAAGTTAGTTTTCCCTTCTTCTAACTCATGCTCTCAGAAGCCTCTGAAGTCTGGAAGTTGAGAAGACTAAGCAACGGTACAACAGTACAAGGACACACTGCTCCACTCCGGATAGGACAAACGCAAATGTACTATTTGTCCCCCACAATCCTTCAAGCAGCCATAATTCTGAAATGTCAGAAATATCCTTCAACGATCATATTATACATGGCTATATAAAGGCGTGAAGACTTCAAGAATTACTACTGAAATTTTCACTGTTCATACGCTGTATAGTTAATATCATTCTTAAGTCAATATTGTTCTGAAAATCTGTTTACTTATCTGCTTGTGTAGAAGCATCATTATTGTAAACAAATCTTTGTAACAAACAGTTGTTTGTGTTCCCTAAAGGACCAGTTGGGTCAGAATTTTTAGGAAGACTAAGACAATGTGTCTTAGTGTTGTTAGTCACTTGCAGTTGGCTTGTGCATTGTATTCCTTAAGGGACCAGGTAGGTCAGAATTCTTAAGAAGTCTAGGACTAGTGTGTCTTAGAGGTTGTTAGTCACCAGCAGTTGGCTAGTGTAATTGTAATCAGTTTGGTTATAGTGGATTAAGTCCTCGCTTAAGAGAGGCAATATCACCTTGGCGTGTGGACTAGACTAACTTGAGGATTTCTCAAGTGAACTAGTATAAACATACTGTGTTCTTTCTTTTTAGTTTTTCTTACTTTATTATCAAGAAAAGAAGTCTGGTTGTAAAGGGGATTATTTTCAGAAAATAGTTTTTATTTTAAAAACCCAATTCAACCCCCCCTTTCTTGTGTTTTTCACACCTTCAATAACCTCCTCTTGGGCTTAATACAAGAACCCTCAGGCTTCCTAAAAACATAGGCTAGATCCTGATCATTTTACCAATACACCAATTCCCAGAAGAGTTAGAACCTCTAAGGTTTTCAAACTCACCTTTAAAAACCTCTGACCCCCAACAAGGCTTAACTTCCACCTTAAAAATCCCTAGCAGGGTCAATTTACCATCAACAAATCCTAAAAAGAATCAGAGCCTCATGGTATTTGATAATTCAACTCTTCCCTAATTCCCCAGCAAAAATTTATTTCCACATGGGTTCCCCAAACACAATTTAGACTTTCTCCTGGATTTCAATAATCCTCAGCAAGAGTCATCCTCCTCTTAGGCTTCATATAAGGATTTCCCCAGTCAGGCTCAATCTTGGGCCATGTACAAGACAAACATCATACTCCCCAATTGAGTCAGTATTCTTTAAAGCTATACTCAAACTCTTCAGCTTCATCATCTTGGGCTTCAAACAAGATACTCAAATAAAACCCTCCCCAGTGGAGTCAGTTTCCTTTAGCTTCAACCTTGGGCTTTGATCAAGGCACATAAAAATCAACATCCCCACAGATGAGACCATGAGTCCTCTCTGTAGGAGGATATCCCTTATATACATCACATTTCAAAACAAACAATCAAAACCTTTTTCCAGATAATTGATGTAAGTGGCACACTTGTTGATTCAAAATCCAAGCTGGAGTCCCTCCTTTATCATGGTTAAAATTCCTCTTTCATCTAACTGCTATAAGTGGCAAGCCTCTGGATTCCACACATCCAAGCCAATGTCACTCTTTTAGCATGAAAG
Organism: Lathyrus tuberosus; assembly: GCA_022829125.1. Lineage (NCBI taxonomy): Eukaryota > Viridiplantae > Streptophyta > Magnoliopsida > Fabales > Fabaceae > Lathyrus > Lathyrus tuberosus. The sequence goes on from JALAZF010000517.1 coordinate 4,099,551, forward strand.
ACTCATAAGGAAAAAATGGCATTGCTCTACACTGAGTTAAAGTTTCTTCCTTCATGACATCTCTCTTATAAAGGAAATTATGGCATTGTTGGATTCCATACATCCCAGTTAAAGTAATTTCCCTTTATAACCAATTACTAGACATCTTGTGATGAATAAGTGAGGTATCTCCCTTTAGAGATGACAAATTCTCTCTCTCAGTCACCCTTTTAGCTTCAATCTTGGGCTTTGAACAAGACACAAATACTCCGATAGCTTCAATCTTGGGCTTTGAACAAGACACCAACATTTTCCTCCCATAGAATATGAGGAACTACGATTTCTCTGATTTCCCAAATCTCTTTACAGGAATAGGTAGGCATAAGATTGCGAAATCTTAGCGAGCACACAAATCAAAAATCTTAGGTCCAGTACCTTCTGAAAAACAATAGAAAACCCGAAAACAACAAAAACATTCTCTTAACCCTCCCAAAGGAGAAACTTTCCCAATCAATAGCAGATAAACACAAGAAAGCATTTCAAAAAATAGAAATACATGCAAACGAAGGTTCATATAGATTACTATAGATACTCTAGGTGTTAATAGCTTCCCTTTGTATAACCAAACCTCGATCCCCGATCTCTTAGCATTTGTTAAAGAAAACACTTGCATGCAGGGATAGTTTAAGATATATTCCCTTTCCTTTCAAGCTTCATAGGATAAATACATAAATCATAAAGTAGCACCAAACATGCGGTAGGTGGTCGCGTCACCAAAAAATCGACGCTATAGAAAAATGGCGACTCTGCTGAGGATTGGAGTTTTGAAATTAGATTTCCTAAGGGGTTTAAGGCATTATTTTGCATTTATTTTTCTGCTATTTTACTTGCTTTCTCATTTTTTATATATCATATGTTGTCATATTACTTGATATATTTGTTTAAATTACTGTTATCTGGGAATGCGACTAATACGCATGTGGTGAGTCCGAGAGAATATTAAGATAAGTGGTGGCATATTCAGGAAGGCTTATAGGGAGTGAGTCCTGACCAAGTTAACTTGAGAGTCCGCTGAATCAGTGGAGGTACCCTCGTGGAATTATTAATGTTGAACGAGAAAATCATGAAAACATTATTTTTCCCACTGGGCACCCTTGAAATTGAGGATTAGTAAACATTTAACTATTTGACCATTAGGTAGTGCAGTAACTATCGGGAATAGTTGATACGTGATACTACAGTCAAAGGAGATTCATCTTGGGATATTACATCTTTTATGAGTCAGTCGGTTTGCTGTTAATATCCTTGAGAGGGGTCAATGATTTTGGGAACCTTTGTTAGAACCCGTTCTACAGCTACAAAAATTGACCTTTAGTACACACCTTAGGGATGGGTAGATCCATGGCTCCATGCTCGTGACGATGAACCTTTAAACCCATGTTTTCAAATGTTTTTGTTTGCTGCATTCATGCATCCATGCATTCACTAAAAAACTCCTTTTTTAACAAGAAAAAAACTTTTTCTAAAAAGAAATAAAACAATAATTGTAAATATCAGAAGTTGCGTTATGGATTTTGGTCGAAGAAAAACGCACAAATACACATTCAAGGTTCCAAAACTGGAACACTTAAGGAAATTGGGAAGGATGATTACTAATCCCGAAGCTTTCAGAGCTAACTTTGTTGAAGGTCAACATGGTGGAAGGAATCCTGTCTACATTGGTACAGTTCCATGATCCAGTATACCACTGCTTCACTTTTCCAGATTATCAGCTCACACCAACACTGGAAGAGTATTCTCATCTGATTGACTTGCCTATCACTGATCAAGATCCATTTTCTGGACTGGAAGAAATTCCAAAAGATCAAGCCATTGCAAGAGCAACCTCATTGGAAGAGTCGGATATTAGGACTCACATGACCACCAAGGGAGGAATCCAGGGTTTACCAGCTAAATTCCTGATGGAGAAAGCCATCTACTTTGCCAGTATAGGAAATGTAACTGCTTTCGAGAATGTCTTTGTCCTACTCATATATGGGTTGTTCCTCTTTCCCAACATTGACAACTTTGTCGATGTTAATGCTTTCAAGATATTCTTAATTGGGAACCCAGTCCCAACCTTGCTCGTAGATGCTTATCATTCTGTACATTTAAGGAATTTGTACAGTGGAGGGATGATCACATGCTGTGTACCATTACTCTACAGATGGTTTATGTCCCACTTACCCAAGTCTGCTACTTTTTGGGATCACAAGAGTGGTCTGCGATGGTCGTAGAAGATTATGTCTCTTACCAATTCTGACATAGATTAGTACAATCAGATCTATGAAGGAATAAAAATCGTTGACAAATGTGGAAGTTTCCCCAATGTACCCCTCATTGGTAATAAGGGAGGGATCAACTACCATCCAATTTTAGCTCGCCATCAGCTTGGATACCCGATGAAGAATGTACCACATAACATTCATCTAGAAGGTCTTTTCTTCAAGGAAGGAGAAAATGACAGGACACTAAAGAAAGAAATAGTGCATGCCTGGCAATATGTTCATATGAAGGGGAAAGAGTCCCTAGGAAGGAAGAATTACATCTGTGCAGAGCCTTACCTCCACTGGGTACAAACTAGAACCATCAAATTGAGGATGCCTTACCCTCGTCAAGAAGTTTTTCCCTTAAAGGAATCTGTCCTTTATTTCATGTCTAATGCGGAAAAACTCCAGATCGCTCTTAACAAAGTCCAACGTGAGAAGAACTATTTGAAGAACAAGTACCAGATTATTAATTTGGAATGCACAAAGATCCAAGAACTGTTGAAGGAAAAGGATGCACTAATTGAGATATTAGAGCAGCATGCTATAGAAAATCAGGAGGAACGAAGAAATTTGCTCTCTCCTTTCACATGGCAGAGGATCATTGACCCGACAACGGTTGAAGGGTCCCGATCAAAGAAAAGAAAAATTCAGGAACCAGTATCTGAGCTCTCCTTAGAGAAAACTCAGGATCCATAGGCCTAACTTTCCTTCTCGCACTTTGTAAAATACTGTACTTTTCCCTGTAAAATACTGCAATCTTTTGAGTTCAATAAAAGGTTTCCACCACTGTATGATATTTGCAATTGTTAAAGGTTCTTTTAAGAAAACAAAAACTAAAAAATATCATTCTCATTCTTTGCATATCATTCATCATTCTCACATAACACATTTTTGTCATTGAGTCTCACACATGTGTCGCACTCTAGAGTCAAATTGTCTCATTCGTACAATACTCGGGTCAATCGGCAAAAGAAAATGGACGATCTCAAAGTAGAAAACAAAGAGCTAAGAGAAGAAATCAATGCTATGAAAGAGAGTTTGGAGAAACTCCACAACACGATTGAATCCCTGGCAGCAGCTCAGAATCAACAACCTCAAAGAACTGCATTCTTAGAGATTATGTCTACACCAGCATTTGAGACACCTGGCAGTCATCCTTAGTACAACATGCCTAAAGGTTTTATCTGGGGAATGCCTTTCAATTTTGTACCAAAAGGATATATACCTCCGGTCACTGAAGACCTGAAAGCCATGGCAGGAACCTCCAGACCTGAAGATTACAAACTTCAGGTAAATGAAGACGCATGAGTTACGGCGGAAGCTCCTGAAGGTTACAAACTTTAGGTCCCTGAAGCACCCAGAGTTACGACTGTGATGTCAATACCGCAACCTATAATGCATACTACCCCTGAGGAACAAATTCTGCAAGCCACTTCTGGCAGGAATTGCAGAAAGAACTGCATGCCATTCGCGGACAAGACTTATTTGGCAAAGACGCCGCCGACCTCTGTTTGGTCCCTAATGTAAAGATACCGCATAAATTCAAGGTTCCTGATTTTGAAAAATACAGAGGCAACTCTTGCCCTCAAAGTCATTTGGTAATGTACGCTCAGAAAATGTCTACCCAGACAGAAAACCAACAGCTACTAATCCATTACTTCCAAGACAGTTTAACCGGTGCCGCACTCAAATGGTACATGGGTTTAAACCGTACCAAGATCAGCACTTTCGGGGATCTCGGGGCTGCTTTCATTCAGCAGTATTAATACAATTTGGACATGGCACTAGATAGGGACCAGCTCAGAGAAATGTCTCAAAAAGATAAAGAAACCTTCGAGGAATACGCTCAGAGATAGCGTGAAATCTCCGCCCAAATCTGTCCTCCTCTCGAGGAAAAGGAAATGACAAAAATCTTCCTGAAAACATTAAGCTTGTTTTATTATGACCGAATGGTTGCAAGTGCACCTAATGAATTCACTGAAATGGTAAACATGGGGATACACCTTGAGGAAGCAGTCCGAGAAGGACAATTGGTCAAAGATACAGAGCCATCCAACAGTACTAAAAGATACGGTAATACTTTCCAAAAGAAGAAAGAGCAAGATATCAGTAATATCTCTCTGGGTAAACAAAGGCGAATGTATTAACCTCGACAGGTAGCAGCAGTAACTCCCGCTATCAAACCAACGCCATCTCTGACATATCAACCTCAGGTTGCTCAGAGCCAGCCAAATCAAACAACAGTATCAGCAAAGGAAGCAACAACCTCTTCAGCAGGCTCGCCCGCAGTACAACAATAACAATCGTACTACGCGGTCCCCAGGATTTGACCTTATACCAATGATGTACGCAGAGTTATTTCCACTTCTGTTAGCCAAGGGGCATGTTCAAACCAGGACTTCTCTTACAATACCAGACAATCCAATTTTTTGGTTTAAAGCATATCAATCTTTCCCCTACCATCAAGGAGGACCAGGGCATAACATCGAGAATTGCCTTAGCTTTAAATCTGATGTACAAAAGCTCGTCAAAAATGGAGTTTTATCCTTCAAAGATACAAACCCAAATGTTCAGACGAACCCCTTGCCGCAACATGAGAAAACTTCAGTAAACTTGATAGAAGGAGAACCCGACAGCATCTATCAAATTCACAATGTATGCCTACTGGGGATAACCCTAGTAAAGATGCATTGCAAGCAAAGCAAATACGGCCATGTGTCGTCTCATAATTATCATCAATGTGATATCTGTTCTAAGAACTATCAAGGATGTGTTATTATATAAGCAGCTCTTCAAGAGCAGATGGATTTAGGCTAGATTCAGGATCATAGGATTCGTGAAGTAAATATGGCCCATTCACATCCCAACATTGTTCAAAATCATGACATCCGTGTAATGAACGTCAATTTAGTGGCAATACATTCAAGACAAAGTCAGTACTACAATTTGCTGCTGCACGATTACAACGCTTGTCCGATTTTCTCGAAAGACAATCAGGGATGCTCTTTTATACAAGAGGCCCTCCAACGTCAAATGGATCTTGGATGGATCCAAGACTACCACGAAAGGAATTATCATGAAGTTAATATGGTTTAGATCTTCGATATTCGTTTAATGAATACCAACTTGGTAGAACTACATGCCAAGTAGGCCGGACTCGGTTTTCTGTCCCCGCATAATTATCTGGACTGCAGTGATTGCTCCAAAAATGATCAAGGTTGCGCACTTGTACAAAGAACACTTCAACATCTGTTGGACCACTGGTGGCTCCCAGTCTATCAGGATGAAGACACGTAACAAGTTAGCATAACCAATGGAAATTCAGGCAGACACCGGAGTTGTTACGTTCGCTCACTGGAAACAAATTTAGTAAAGATGCACTGCATACAAAGTGGGTACAGTCGGGTGCCACCTCACAATTACGAACGTTGTCGAGTATGTTTAGAAAATAACCAGGATGTTACCTCGTGCGGGCAGCTCTCCAGCATCAGGCAGACCAAAGGGAAACCCAATTACGCCTGAATTCTCAGTCAATCACCATATTACAAGATTGTCTCCTTGTCCAAAACAAGGTCCAAGAGCTAATGGACAAAAGAATTATCACCGTCTCCGACAAAAGAGAACTTGTCAATCATGGAATTAACGAGGATGTTTTCACCATAATTCCTCCGCTCGACGAGTCAAAATCCCTCTTGATAGTAGAAAAGTATATGATATTCCCAACCTGGAACCGATCGAGGTTGCTTATGACGGTCGAAACTGAAGGGAAACCGAAATTCAAAATTCAGCAGAAATTAAAATTTCCCTTTAGTGATCCTTACGAAAGATCATGATCAGTGATAGAATGGTTACCTCTTGTGGCGATGAAACCTTTGATTCTGAATCGAAGGAATGATCACGAGCGATGTACGATGAACAACGCCTCTACACAGTCCACACGAACAGCTTCCTTTAGTCTCAGTGCTAGCTGCTATGATTGAAGGCTTTGAGTGAGAGATAGAGAGAAGGAAAATATGGCTAGGGTTTCACAACTGAATTTTCATCGAGTGTTTATGCTTCTGCACAAGGGTTATATTTATAGAACCACTTGTGTGGGCTGCAAGCTAAAAATCCCACTTAAGTGCACGCACACCATATCTTATAATGTACCGTATATCACTTAAGCACGCGGTACCTTACCACAATCCGTATTCCACTTAAGTGTACCGTACCTTACGGTGTTACATATTTACTTAAGTACATCGTACCTTATGGTGTGCCTTATTTACTCTACCTCTTATCAAATTTTCCTTATGTGTGTGACCCTGTAGGATTTCGCGACGTTGGTAATTATATTAAATCATGCATTTAACTTAATAAACAGTGAGCGGTATCTAGCAACACATCACTGCTACCCAAGTCACGAAATTGTCATGTGATCTGACAAAACCTTTTGTGATAGTGCTTGTGTGTACAATTACCCTTTTTCCCTTATGTCTATATTGAACACAAGGCATATACCGTGTCATCCTTGTTCAGTTTAATATTGGGCCCTTAGACATTTATCCTGTTATGTAGGATGGGCAAATTCCATCTAGGTCACTAATGTCCCTCAGCATGCTTTATGAAGTACCCATCAACTGTCTTTATAGTCATCCAATTACAGACAATGTTTGATCAACAATAAAGTACTTGACTCTACATCTAGGGTCCATAGTGGTTTCAGGTCGAAGGGTGGTATACACCACTCTCACCATGAGAGTAACTTATGACACTTTGCATAACATTCTATGTAGTACTCTCATAGTGGGTCAATCCAGTATAAATATTACTCCTAATATTCATATCTATGTTAAGACATGATAACTCCTTATCCATGATCCATGAGATGTAATCATCAGTCTATCTACATAATAGTCTTAATGCTTTAAGGTCATCCCATTTCACATTAAAGCTCGACTACAGATACTTTAAGAATAATGTCATTATGTTTAATGGAATCTCATGATTAAGTCACACTTAATATTTCATTAAACGAATTAGCTATTCTAGGGACTTTATCACTTTGGAAAAACAAACATAATAAAGAAATGCCTTTTATTATTAATAAATAATTCAATACAAGTACCAAAAGTATTGGCCCCTAGGGCTTACACCAACAATCTCCCACTAGCACTAGAGCCAATCAGGCATACCCCTAATACCCATAGATCTAGTATGGCCATCATGCTTCTGCTGCGCAAGACGCTTTGTTAGTGGGTCAGCAATGTTGTCAAGTGTAGGTACTCTGCATATCTTCACATCTCCCCGATCTATTCTTTATGAATCCATATTGTTTTACAGTTTCATTGAAATGAAGATTCCCGCTTTTGGAAGCTTGCTTCAATCCATGGATTGATCGCTGTAACTTGCATATCTTTTGGGCTTCTTCTGGTATGTCAAATCCTTCGGGATGTGTCATGTACATATCCTCAAGAAAATTCCCATTAAGGAAAGCAGTCTTGACATCCATCTGCCATATTTCATATTCATGATATGCAGCGATAGCAAGTAAAATCCGAACAGATTTAAGCATTGCAACTGGTGAAAAGGTTTCATCATAGTCTACATCGTGAATTTGTTTATAACCTTTACCAACCAGTCTTGCCTTATAGGTATGTACCTTACCATCCACGTCAGTCTTCTTTTTGAAGACCCACTTGCATCCTATAGGATTAACTCCTATAGGAGGCTCTAACAAGGTCTAAACCTGGTTTGTGTAAATGGAATCCATTTCAGATTTCATGGCTTCTATCCACTTATCAGACTCAGGACTAGTTATGTCCTCTTGATAGGTTAAGGGTCATCTTGATCCATGAGTAATACATCACCTTGATCAGTTATGAGATATCCATATCTCTCTGGTTGGTGACGTATCCTGCTCGATCTACGCTGGTCTTATTTTACTTGAGTAGGTTGCTCTTCCACAACTACTTGTGGTTCATGCTCTAATTCCTCCATAGGTGTATCAATGCTTTGTGATTCTTGAATTTCTCCAAGCTCTACTTTCCTCCCAGTGATTCCTTTGGAAATAAAGTCCCTTTCCAAGAAAACTCTAGTTCGAGCGACAAACACTTTGCCCTCGGAAGGATTGTAGAAGTAATACCCTCTTGTTTCTTTAGGATACCCCACAAATAAGCATTTGTCAGATTTGGCCTCAAGCTTAGTTGAAATTTGTCATTTCACATAAACTTCACAACCCCAAATCTTCATGTAAGACATATGTGGTTTCTTACCACTCCATATTTCATATGGTGTCTTTTCAACATTTTTGGATGGAACACAGTTAAGTGTGTAAGCTGCTGTCAGTAGTGCATGTCCCCAAAATGAGTTTGGAAGATCGGCGTGACTCATCATGGATCAGACCATGTCTAACAAGGTTTGATTTCTTCTCTTAGATACATCATTCCATTGTGGTGTTCCAGGAGGAGTGAGTTGGGATAGAATCCCACACTCTTTTAGATGGTCATCAAACTCTAGGCTTAAATATTCACCGCCTCGATCTGATCGAAGAGTTTTAATACTTTTACCTAGTATGTTTTGTACTTCATTCTTGAACTCCTTGAACTTTTCAAAGGATTCAGATTTGTGTTTCATTAAATAGACATAACCATATCTACTGAAATCATCGGTAAATGTGTTGAAGTATTGAAAACTTCCTCTGGCTGGTATGTTCAGCGGTCCACATACATCAGTATGTATGAGGGCCAAAAGATCATTAGCCCTTTCACCTTTTCCTGTGAATGGGGACTTTGTCATCTTTCCAATTAAACAAGATATGCATGTATCATATTATTCGTAATCAAAAGAGGCTAATAGTCCATCTTTATGGAGTTTGGAGACGCGTATCTCATTTATATGGCCTAAGCGATAATGCCAAAGGTAACTTGGATTTAACTCGTTAGGTTTCATCCTTTTAGTATTAATGTTATAAATTGACATTTCAAGATCAAGGAGATACAATGCATTGTTCATTTGTGCAGCAGCATAGAATATATCATTCAAATAAATAGAGCTACAATTGTTCTTTATTATAAATGAAAAACCAAACTTGTCCAAATAAGAAACGAAAATAATATTCCTGCTAATTGCAGGTACATAGTAACAGTTCTCTAACTGAATTATTAAACCACTAGGTAAAGTCAATACATAAGTTCCTACGGCTAAAGCAGCAACCTTTGCTCCATTGCCAACTCGTAGGTCAACTTCACCTTTTTCCAAAACTCTACTCATTTTTAGCCCCTGCACATTGGTACAAATGTGAGAACCATATCCAGTATCTAATACCCATGATGCAGAAGTAGATAATTTTATTTCTATAACAAAAATACCTGAAGTCGAAGTCTCCACTCCATTCTTCTTATCTTCCAGGTACTTTGGGCAGTTTCTCTTCCAGTGTCCAGTGTTACCGCAATAGAAGCAAGTGCCCTCCTTTGTTATACCTCCACTAGGCTTCAAATCAGGGGCAGTATGTTTGGGTTTGGCACCTTCCTTGCCTTTCCATTTAACACCCTTCTTGGTGGGCCTTTTGTTCTGTTTCTTTCCATTACTGACCATCAGAATGGATTTCCCTTTTGACTTCAGATTTTGCTCAACAGTTTTTAACATGCCTAGCAATTCAGGAAGAGTTTTGTCCATATCATTCATGTTGAAATTAAGGAAAAATTGGCTGAAACTTTCCGGCAACGATTACAGGATCAAATCAGTCGCAAGCTCCTTTTTGAGGGGAAATCCCAATCTTTTAAGGTTCTCCACATATCCAATCATCTTGAGTACATGGGGACCTACAGGGGCTCCCTCAGATAGCTTGGCTTGAAAAATGGCTTTTGAAACTTCAAACCTCTCATACCTTGCCTGCTCTTGATAGAGCATATTCAGATGTTCGATCATATCAAACGCTGCCATGTTTTCATGTTGTTTTTGCAATTCAGAATTCATGGTAGCCAACATGAGGCAAGCAGTTCATTGGCATCATCGACATGCTTCTTATAAGCATCTCTTTCAGCCTTAGGAGCAAAACTAGGAGGCTCCTCCTCAGGAAAAGGTGTCTCTAAGACATACAACTTTTTGTCATGTTTGAGGACAATCCTCAGATTTCGGTGCCAATCTAGAAAATTTGTCCCAGACAATTTTTCCTTATCAAGGATTGATCGCAAAATGTTGTTAGATGTGTTTGTTGTCATGGTAATCTACAAAGTAGAATTGAAAAATATAAGTATCATTAAAACAACATATTCAGTTAGGCCTTTAATTAAATATGCTCCCACTATTTTACCCAAATCAAATGACCCTCACCATTTGATTCGGAAAATCCCGTTGGAAGATTTTCTAGTGGATCGAGATTCATATTTCACTTTGTTTTAAGTCAGCGTTAGGCTGATTACACAAAACTCAGCTATTTAGGTAAGAACTTCTTCCAATTGTATCCAATACAATTCTCAAATATTTCAGATGGGTGAATAACTCCTTATTCTAATCCATCATATGGATTATTCCCAACTCTTGCTTCTAAACGTATATAATCTTATTATATTTTGTTTAGTTAAGTTTGACACATTGTTTTCGAAATTGGATATTACATTTATCCCATTGCATCTTACTAATATAGAACATGCACCTCGCGTTAGGCGAAACCTACATTATTCGATACTAGTCTTGATGAGTTCTAAAACTTGGAAAGCATAAACTTAATATTAAATTTGAGGGAATTTTCATTAGTTTGATCTCACCGGCTTATTTATCATATAAATCGTCTCTCACATGCATCAACATACATAGCACAATTGTTCTCCCAAGCCAATGAGAGAACTTAAGCTAAACCTAATAACGATCTACACTTCTCCAAGCAAGATCTCCAAGGTTGTCCTCCTTTGATCTTGTAGTCATTCTTTTACTTCATAACACTACATTATATTAAAGAATTCTCGTTTATACATACAAGGGAGTGAGATGAGAAAAGAAGTTACATCAAGAAACTAAAAGAGAGACACGACACGCAGGTCGTATTTTAAAATCCCAAAACAAAAAAAAAAGGAAATCTAAGGCCATAACTGATCACCACAAGAGAAAAATAATAAACACGATTTTATTATTATTAATTTAAATCCTGTTAATTAAATGAATCTAATTAAATACCGACGAATGATCACACTACGCAGACGGGGGTTCCGCTGCCCGGTCAGTGGACGAGGGTCGAGGGGGTAGCGCCCCTACGAAATTTTTTTTAATGAACAATTCATTTGAAATCGGCGTCGTTTTTCTCATCAACACTTGATACTTTCCATAAAATTAAAGCACAATTTTTTGCCATCACAACCCTAATCGCACACCATTTAGACAGCACAACCCTTGTGTCGTCATGAAGCCTAATGCAACAATTCCATATCGTCAAAACACCATGATCAATAATTAAGTATGATTGATCCATATGCCACTGCTTCACCATACTAAAGTCGGATTCCGAAGCAAATGAACACGGATCGCTCAAAGGAATAATAATCATTACGTGATTTAAATGAACGAAATAGAAACAATATATCCAATATACCACCTTTGCATCAGAATTAATTATATCACATATAAAACTTGATCGATCATATTTGTGTAACTTAAGGACGATCGATATATCACTGCTTCACCATACTATTGTCGGATTCCGAAGCATAGTCAATATCGATCATCCAAATCGTACATAGCCTCATGCCAAAATTCAATTTCTCAATTTAATTTAATTTGTTATGTGTTTTAATCGAATTAGAACAAAAAAACAGAAAATAAACACTTATCTAATGCATGGTTACGTAAGTGGCTCTGATACCACTGAAGGGAAATCGCGATTCAAAACATAGCGGAAATTAAAATTTCCCTTTAGCGATCCTTACGAAAGATCATGATCAGTGATATAATGGTTACTCCTTGTGGCGATGAAACCTTTGATTCTGAATCGAAGGAATGATCACGAGCGATGTACGATGAACAACGCCTCTACTCAGTCCACACGAACAGCTTCCTTCTGTCTCAGACCAAAGGGAAACCTAGTTACGCCTGAATTCTCAGTCAATCAACATGAGACAAGATTGGCTCCTTGTCCAAAACAAGATCCAAGAGCTAATGGACAAAAGAATTATCACTGTCTCCGACAAAAGAGAACTTGTCAATCATGGAATTAACGAGGATGTTTTCACCATAATTCCTCTGCTCGACGAGTCAAAAATCCTTCTTGACAGTAGAAAAGTATCTGACATTCCCAACCTGGAACCGATCGAGGATACTTATGACGGTCGAAAGTAAAGGGAAATCGCGATTCAAAATGCAGCGGAAATTAAAATTTCCCTTTAGCGATCCTTACGAAAGATCATGATCAGTGATAGAATGGTTACCTCTTGTGGCGATGAAACCTTTGATTCTGAATCGAAGGAATGATCATGAGTGATGTATGATGAACAATGCCTCTACTCAGTCCACACGAATAGCTTTCTTCAGTCTCAGTGCTAGCTATTACGATTGAAGGATTTGAGTGAGAGAACTGAATTTTCATTGAGTGTTTATGCTTCTGCACAAGGGTTATATTTATAGAACCACTTGTGTGGGATGCAAGCTAAAAAGCCCACTTAAGTGCACGTACACCATATCTTATGATGTACCGTAATCACTTAAGCACGCGGTACCTTACCACAATCCGTATTCCACTTAAGTGCGTCGTACCTTACGGTGTTACATATTTACTTAAGTACACCGTACCTTACGGTGTGCCTTATTTACTCCACCTCTTATCAATCAAGAATTGACATGATCTTCAACTTGTCAATCCTCTCAAACATCCATGAAGGATCAAGAGGTATCCCATAACCAAGAATCAAGCATGGGAATGCAGCATTCCAAGCTGATCAAGCCTCAAGATCACCAGTGTCACCAAATTAGGGTTTTGGTCGACCAAGGCCTCTAAGGGGGAATTTTCATCTGGGCATGAGCCAATACTTCAAAACATGATTCAGGAAGCTCAAAGGGACCTCATGAGTCCAATCATGAGTTCAAAATAACCTCAGGGGATGCATTCATCAAAAATCAAGAATTATGGTTCTTGACCTAATTCACCCCTAAGTTGACTTCTGAAGCAAGGCATGGGCCAAGACCTCAAGAAATGTTTTGAAGACCTTAAATATCTTATGACTAAGTGTATGCAAAAATTAGGGTCAAGAACAATTAGGGAAAATCAATTTTTAAGCCCTAGTTTAGAAACTATGTCAATTGGTACATCTTTATTCCTAGAATAAAAAATAAATGCCAAATTTAATCAAAAATGAAAATTAAAAATATAGAAAATTAATTAATACCCAACATATCATCCATGAATTTTTGTGGGATTTTTTTATGTCTAAAACTATTTTTAGAATGCCAAAATGAAACGTGTATCAAAAATAAAAAATAAAAAATGCAAGGGCAAGGGGGTGTGGACATAGCAAAATCCCTGTTCAAAAATCACATGGGCCTGAATTGGGGGGTGCAGATAGCACAGATGGCGCAAGACCACTCACACTATAACCATTTTATGCTAATTTTATTTAAACCATTTAATTCAGAAAATAATAAAAAAAGGAAATGAATTAAGCACGCGGGGATTTCCCTCTTCATTAATGCGTTGTCAACTTATCACAGGTGGAACTAAAAAGAATACATACTGGCAGGTTCATGTACATGCGGGATCAAAAAATAACACGCTGGCCAATGGGTGTGACACACATGCACGTTGACTGGAAAGACCAGAGAAAATACAGACGCCAGAGCTAAGGCTCCAGTCGTCTTCTCCGGTGGACCTCCACCGTGAGCAGGGATCAAAAATCCCAGAAATTAAAAAGGAGACCACAGTTTGACTCGTTTTTCCACGCTGAATTTGAATATGCCATTAGAATTTTCATTTGAGGCCTCTATCACACAAAACGAATGGAATAAAGTAAAACCCTAAAATCTCAAAACTCCATGAAATGCCCTAAAGCTAACCACAAACAGAGCCTATGATCATAGGACTCCAGATGCAATTAATTACATGCTCTTAATCATCCATAATTGTTCTAGAATGATGTTGTAAGTTTCAAGATTTCTCACCTAGCTGGGAATTCTCTTCACACACAAAGAAACCTTAAAACTTCCTGCAGTATCTTGTAATCTCCTCTTGGAAGCAAAATAAATGCTCAATACTCTTGAATCTTAACTGAAACTTCCAAATTATGGTGAAAGAAGGTGAACCCGCAGGTGATGCTATGGTGGGTTTAGGTAAGAATAATTAAAAACACATGGAACTACTCAGTGAGGTGATGAAGATGCAGAAAGAATCTTTACAAAAGCTTCAATAATGAGAGATATTCGATAGCTTGAAGTTGAGAGTGTGAAAATGAATTTTTGATCTGATTTTTCAAAATGTGATGTAATTGTTTCTGTTATGGGGGTTAGGAGCTCTTATAGAGTTGGCTAGTGCATGGTTAAAGTATTAATCATGGTTGGTAACTTAGTTAGAAGCTTGGTTAATGCAAAGTTGAAAAATGAGAGGTTATGGCATGGCACGGGTTAGAGGTTCCATGTGTGTGATGTATGGTTGTTGTGGTGTGTAGCGCGATTTTTGTGTTTTCGAATCACTATCGCTTTGGTACTACAGTTCGATTCATTTTTTTATCCTGTTGAGCTGATTAAGGAAGGGAAATAGATGTCTCCAATTAACACTGCTTGCATACTGAGGTTAAACAATCAAAACTGTTGGTTTACAGATGCTATCAAAAAGGGGGTCTATCTTTAGTTATTTGCTTAAAAGAACAGAGTGTCTTGACTGTACAGGAGGCTTTTGGTTAGGATACTAGACCTGATTTTCCTTGATTGGTGTATAGAGGTACTGGACTTTGGGTTTTTGATTAGTATGCTCGCTAAGATTTCGTAATCTTATGCCTACGTATTCCCGTTTAATGAAACAGGGAAATCAGAGCGATCGTAGTCCCTCCTATTCTATGGGAGGAAAAAGGTGTTTTGGTGTCTTTTTCAAAGCCCAAGACATGAAGCTAAAGATGGTTTGTATCTTGTTCAAAGCTCAAGATATGAAGCTAAAGGTTTGACTGAGAGAGAATTTATCATCTCTAAAGAGGGATTGTTGATGTTTGTATGCTGTGAGCAAGGCACAAATTTGATGCTAAAAGGTTGATTGACTCAACCGGGGATTTCTTTATACAAAGCCTAAGAGGAGGCTGGAAGTGTGATTTTTTCGGGGAAAATGTTCTTTCTGTCTTGTACAAAGCCCAAGATTGAGGCTAAAAGGGATTTGTGACTCCGTTGGGGAGAATGTATGTATCTTGTACAAAGCCCAAGATGGAGGCTGAAATGAGTTTGACTCAATAAGATAGTGCTTTTGTGTGTGTCTTGTACAAAGGCCAAGACGGAGGCTAAAAGAGTTCAGTCAACAAGAGAGTCTTGAACAGGTGATTGACTCAACAAGAGAGTCTGAAGGTTGATTGACTCAACAAGAGAGTCTTTTATACTCAGCAAGAGAGTGATTTGCTGTCTCGTACGAAGCCCGAGTTTGAGGCTAAAAGGAGATTGACTCAACAAGAGAGTCTTTTATACTCAACAAGAGAGTGTTTTATATGTCTTGTACAAAGCCCAAGATGGAGGCTAAAAGTTGACTCAACAAGAGAATCTTTTATACTCAACAAGAGAGTGATTTTTTATATGTCTTGTACAAAGCCCAAGACGGAGGCTAAAAGAGTTTGACTCAATAAGAGAGTCTGAAAAGGTTAGCTCCGCTAGGGAGAATCATTTGTACAAAGCCCAAGAGGAGGATGTCTTACTGCTGAGGATTAGATCCATAGGTAGGCCCAAGGGTGGGGAACTCTCATGAGAGAGACCGGGTTTCAGAATGATCGGTGCTTCTTCCTATGTTTGAAAGGAACTTGAGAATGTCTTTGAGACTCAAGAGGCTTAGACTGTCCAAGTCTAGAGTTTTATCTTTTGTACAATGCCCAAGAGGAGGCACGAGCATTAAGGGATAAGTATCAACCCTAAAATGGCCGGAGTTTTGACACTAGAAGGACCGCTCTAGCGAAGGATGACTAAGTTCTGTCTTATATCTTTAAGAGATCATTAGGGCCCTTGTATAAAGCCCAAGAGAAGGTATGAGAACTTCTAAGAAGCCTGAAGGGTCCTTGTACAACGCCCAAGAGGAGGCGGGGATGCTTTTAGGAAGCCTGTGGGTCCCCAAACCAAGAGAAGTTCAAGAAATGCAATTCACAGAGAAGAGATCATTCCAGGAAAGTTCGAGAATTTGGAAGAAACTCAAGAGATGCCATTCACGGAGAAAAGATCATCTCTGGGGAGTTAGAGTTTCTTTGACAATTTCTAAGGGTGACAGTCTGAGAAAAGGTTCACCGAGAATACTGCCTTTCTCTTTGTTCCATATTGATTAACCCCAAGAGAAGGGAAGACTGTATCTGGAAATCTTATGGGGGATCTAGTTTTGTTTGTATTTAAGAGCGACCAACAGGGCTTTACCTAGTTCTAGACCTAGTTGCCGGGGAAAACTCTAAATAACTATACTAATATTACACAGTGAATATGTGACAGGTATATAAAAGGATGTGAAAGAAGACTTACAATGAAACAGCCCCACAATACAGTTATATACATATGAAAGCGGTAAATGAAAGCGGATAAACACTTACCCGTTGTAGAGCTTCCATGCTGTTTTGTTAGTTGTTCAACAAAGAAATTAAAGAAAGTTTTGACAACAATATATATATTGGAATTCAAAATCAAAGGAGAAAGTGTTTTGAAAATCTGGTTGGGGCTTACAGCTCAAGGAGAGGCCCAAGTTTTAATGATGATCGCACCGTTGTTTGTACATAGGGACTTATACAATAAGTGAGGCCCAAAAAGTTTTTATGTACAAGGGGATGGGTATTACACTCTATTAGAGGCCCAAAGTGTTTTTTTAGAAAAGAAATGGGTCTTATAGCTCAAGGAGAGGCCCAGGGTTGATTTTTGAACTGGCGATCATGCCGAGATTTTTCTTTTAACGCAGAGGGACTTATACAATATCTGAGGCCCAAAATTGTTTTGGTTAAAAGGGGATTGGGTCTTACACTCTATTAGAGGCCCAAAAAGTTTGAAAATGAGTAAAGATGGGTCTTATAGCTCAAGAGAAGCCCAAAGATTTTTGTTAAAAAGGCGATGATCGTGCCAAACTTTTTAACGGTATCGGGACTTATACAATACACTGAGGCCCAAAATTATTTTATTTACAAAGGGGTTGGGTCTTACACTCTATTAGAGGCCCAAAGTGTTTGAAAATGATTTGTTTAGGGTGATTAAGATCAAAACCCTAAATTAATTTCAAAATGTATTTTAATTAAATAAAAATTTAATTAAAATGATCAAAATTATCAAACATGTGTGAAAAACAAGTTGTGATCTTAGATTAATGTTTGAAAAATGATTTTTATATCCACAAAATGATTGGAAACCAATTAAATTTGGAAAATCAAGGAGGAAAAAATATTTTAAATGTAAAAAACAAATAAAAGATTAATTCTTTGCAAAAATATCAAGTATATGAAATAAATAATATTTTTGGAAATTTTTGGTAAAATAAAATATTTTAACATTTTTGTGAATTATTAAAAAAAGAATCAACTCAAAATCATTAAAACTCAGAGAGAAATTAATTTTTGAATCAATTAAATAAAATCACAAAATTCAAATATTCAAATATTCAAAAAATGGCGCCAAGAACACACCAAGAACACGCGCCACCCCTCTGTTTATGCAGATTTGCATTTTCTCACCAATCTCACTGAATACTTGATGAAATCACACAATCCACATATCAATCTACTCGTTTTCACCTCATGATCATGTCTATGGTCTTTAATTATTTTAAGCATGGAATAAGAAATCAAGACAAAACCTCAAGAACCCTAAAATTTGCATGAAGGCTGAGAATTTTGATACACGATTCAAACAAAGCAATTAATTGAGGGGAAACATTCTAGGCATGATTATGAACATTTGGCAAAAGTATTGTGCGAGGAAATATGCATAGATTAAGAGATGACCAAGTTTAGGCTTACTTGAAGGTCGTGACAGCAAGAGCAAAGTGATTTTTGAGTTGGAGGTGTTACAGATGAGTTGTGATAATCTGAACTGTGAGGGCTATGGTCTCTCATCTACTTTGTTTTAATGATGTCAACAAATATGTAAGTTTTAGATTGTAATTTGAGCGGTATCACTTCACGTGTCAGGCATATTGCGTCTAATCATTATTGTTCATGTGTCTAGATGTATAGGACCTTGTCTTTCCCATAAACAAATGTTCATTACCATTTTAATAGTGTCTAGTATGTTTTTTCTGGACTTGGTCAGTTGAAAATGCGCAGAAAATTATTTTTCCAAAAAAAATTGCAGTTCATGCGCTAACCCACCCAGCTCATGCGCTAACCTCCCAGTTTATGCGCTAACCTAGAGAAACTTGCGGGAAAGCGCATGATTTTGAATAACACAAAAATTTTCATCTGTGCGTCGACGCATGGTTATTGTGGGTCGACGCATGATTTCCTGAACTGATATTTTTCACTTAAATTTTTCTTCTGTTATTACTGTTATTTTTTTTGTGGGTCATTTCATTCCCTATAAATAGTTTTGGTCATCTCATTATTAAAAAAACAATAAACGTGAAAATATATGCCATTTCTCTCTTCATCTTCATCTTCTTCATTGAGTAAACAAACAATCACACATAATCATCTTTGTTTGTATCGCCCATTGTTTGAAGTGATAACGTTCAGAATTTAGGAAGTGTGATCTTCATTTTCTGGGTTGAGAGCTTGGCATGTGTTTCTTGAATAAAACCAGTTGGTTTTGTCCTCCAATAATCGGATAGATTTTGGGGTTTTTGCACAAACCGTTTCGTTCTACAGAGATTCAGCTGGGCGAAAGTAACCAGAAATTGGCGCAATTGTTCGGTTTAGTAGCTGTAATCAGAGGATCGTAGAAGAGAGGTTTGGGTTTGAATTTTTGGTAGATCGTAATTGATCGAGTGAAGGTAACCGAAGAATGATGGGTTCTTTCGGTTTAGTAGCGTGAGACGGTAATTTGATCAGCCATATTCGAAGCACTTGATTCATCTTGAATCAAGGGGAGAGAAAATTCTGCATCAACGATCGAAGACGTTCGAGGGTTTGGATGTTCATATTTTTCTCTTGTAATAAACAATTTGCAATAGCTATATATATATATATATATATATATATATATATATATCTCAATTCTATTTGTGGAGTTGGGGGTAGACGTATTCAAAGCGAGGACGATTGGGGAACTGCCTAATCAAATCTTGTTTGTTCTCTCTTTACTTAACTCTTTTATATTTCAGTTTGTTCAAATTTGTGAAGTCGCAAGTTATTGAAACTTCTGTCGTAGAGTAATTGTAAGCTGATAAACTATTTTGTTAAATTGATACAATTCCTTGAATTGTATCTTGGAGCAGCTTTACATTACCCTCCCTAGAAATTCTGCACTTAGTGTGTTTATGCACACTAGGTGTTTGATAATTTGTTTCAATGCAAAATTCGAACACGTTGCCTTTAATTGCTTATCACTTTACCTTATTGGATTGGATTAAACATCAAGCAAGTGATATTTTGTTGACTGCGTTTTTAAGTGTTGTAATCAAACTAAATTTTTCTCTTCCATACTCATTCTCGATATACTCGTGCATATCCAATCCTTTTAGTAGAAGGTTCGTTTTAGACATTCAATCTAGTGGTTGCTTCCGTTAAACATTTTTTTAAAAATAAATTTTTGGAAACCATTTGCGTGTAAAACTCAAGGATCTATTCAACCCCCCTTCTAGATCCATAGCCATCGTCTAACAAGTGGTATCACGAGCTCTGGTTTATTTTGGTGCTTCAGTAAAACTTCTTGGATCATGGCGAACGAACCTAAAGAGGCTTATAATAAATCTCCAGTTTTTACAGGAGAAAATTACAGCTACTGGAAGGATTGTATGCACGTCCATATTAATTCCATAGATCGGAAGGTTTGGAACGTTATTTTAAACGGTCCCATGGAAATTACTATGACTAACGCGGCAGGCGTTGTCGTTCCTAAACCCAAAGCTCAATGGACTAAGGAGGACGAGAAAAAGTACAGCTATGATTAGAAGGCTCGTAATATGATCATCTCCTTCTTGGGAGTTGACGAGTATTATCGAGTCTCCCATTGTGAAACAACCAAAGCCATGTGGGATGCTTTACAAGTAGCCCACGAAGGCACTAATGATGTTAAGATGGCTCGTATTAATACACTAACGCAAGAGTTTGATTTGTTTTACATGAAGCAAGGGGAAACCATTGCGGATATGCAAAAACGATTCACTCACATTATCAACAAATTGCATGTTCTTGGTAAACCAATTCCAAATGAGGTTGCTACTAACAAGATTTTGAGGTGTTTAAACAGGGAATGGCAACCGAAGGTCACCTTTATCAAGGAGGCCAACAATCTTGCTACACTAGACCTCACAACACTTTTTGGCAAACTCGATGAGCATGAGCAAGAGCAAGTGCCCATTGGCTTGGATAAACATGAAAAGAGCATAAAGAAGGAGAAGACAAAATATACGGAGATGAAGTCAATTGCTCTTAAGACCTCTTGTTCTAAGTCCACACACCAAGAGCTTAGTGATAGTGAAACCAACAACGACGAAGATGATGAATCCGGTGAAGACATGGGCCTATTTATGAAGAGATACAATAGGTATATACGGAAAAATGAGATCCAACACTCGGATAAGAATCTAGTCAAGTTTAGAAAGCAATCTAGAAATGAAGGAAACAAGAGTAGCAAAGCCAAAGGATCTTGCTTCAATTGTGGGAAATCCGGGCACTACAAGTCGGACTGTCCATTGCTTAAGAAGGACAAAGACAAGGACAAGGGTCGTCAAAATAAGAAGTCAAATAAGTCAAGATGAGCTTACATCGCTTGGGAAAGCGATAGTGAGTCCGAAAAAGGGGACAACTCAAGTGACGAAAGCGAGTCCGTAAATCTACGTCCTATGGCTCAACGAAGCAAGAAAAAGGAGGTAAAGCACTCTAAATATGAAAATTCTCATAATATGTCTCATGCTGAATTAATAAGAGCTTTTGATACATTGCACCATGAGGCTAAGGAAGCTTTTCAACGCTTAGCCTCAAACAAAAAGATTTTTAGATACTTGGAGAAAAAGGTTGCCGATTCTGAAAGGAAATTGGAGGATCTTAAAAACTCCATGGTGGATGTATCAAACACTAAGATTGATGAGAATAAGTCTCCATGGTTCAAGTTTTGGGGCTGTGATACTTGTCGTATTTGGCCAGAAGAGGTGAGAACCCTCAAAGCCAAGTTAGACAAGGCTCTTAAGCCTAAAATTACATTTGCTATTGATCGATCACATTATCGAGAAAGTATGAATAATCCATATCAAAAGTATACGTATGTGATCCGAGATAGTGATAGCAAAGGTAAGTTCCAAATGAACCATGATTGCTTATATTGTTGCAAGCCTGGTCATACTATTGCTAAATGCCGCTTTAGAAGATTTCTTGTTCCAAAAGGCATTTATTAATGGTTACCCAAGTGCGGTCTTGGTTTCACTCACCTTAAAGGACCCAATGAGAATTGGGTACCTACTCTCCCTTGATTGTTTTTGTAGGTACAAAGTCTTGAGACCACCAAAAGAAGATGGGTTCTGGATAGTGGCTGCTCGAGACATATGACCGGCGACATTTCTCTTTTCATCGACTTTGTGGCAAAAAAAAGGGTTTTGTCACCTACGGAGATAACAACAAGGGACAGATTCTCGACAAAGGTAGTGTAGGTAACCCTTCATCTACCACTATCTCTGATGTGCTGCTTGTAGAAGGCCTTAGACACAACCTTTTAAGCATTAGTCAACTATGTGACAAGAATTATAAAGTATCTTTCTCAAAGGATTGTTGCATAGTTGAAGATAGTGACAAAAAACTGTGTTTAAGGGCTTGAGTGTGAACAACGTCTATATGCTAGACTTAAATGAGGTATCGTTGAATGGATACAAGTGTCTAGTCGCTATGAATCAAGATTCATGGTTGTGGCATAGACGGTTGGCTCACATAAACTTTGATTTGCTTAACAAAATAGTCTCTAAAGACCTAGTCATCGGTTTGCCCAAAATTAAATTCACAAAGGATCACCTTTGTGATGCGTGTCAAATGGGGAAGCAAACAAGGATCTCATTCAAATCTAAAAACATTGTTTCAACTACGAGACCCCTTTAGCTCCTCCATATGGACCTCTTTGGACCATCTAGGGTTAAAAGCCTAGGCGGTAACTATTATGGGTTTGTAATAGTCGATGATTTTTCTAGGTTTTGCTGGACCATTTTCTTAGCAAATAAGAGTGATACCTTTTCGGCCTTTGAACGATTTGCTAAGTTATCTCAGAACAAGTTAAACACAAACATTGGGTCAATTAGAAGGGACCATGGGGGTGAGTTTGAAAATTATTTGTTTGAAGCATTTTGTGACTCCAAAGGAATTGATCATAATTTTTCCGCACCACGTACCCCACAACAAAATGGGGTAGTGGAACGTAAAAATAGATTTTTGGAGGAACTTGGAAGGACTATGATCAATGATAGTGGATTACCAAAATACTTTTGGGCCGACGCCATAAGTACGACTTGTTATGTTTTGAATAGGGTGCTTATCCGACCTATTCTAAACAAGACACCGTATGAGCTTTTAAAAGGGCGTAAGCCAAATATCTCTCACCTTCATGTATTTGGTTGCAAATGCTTTGTGTTAAACAATGGGAAAGAGACTCTTGGTAAGTTTGATTCCAAGGCCGACGAGGGTATTTTTCTTGGATACTCTCAGTCAAGTAAAGCGTATAGAATTTATAATAAAAGGTTACGTGTAGTTGAAGAGTCAGTTCATGTTACCTTTGACGAGTCTTATCCAAGAAATGTCGGAGAAGGTAGTTCTTTTCATGGTGCAGGTGTACCTACTGAAGATATACTCAAGGACACTGATAAGGGAACTAATCAGCCTGAAGCAGTGCGTATTGAGGAGGAAAAGGATCACCAACTAGTGAAAAGTGAGGATGATCATCATGCTGATAAAGATGAACTTCCTCCAGCTTGGAAGTCTTCAAAAGACCATCTAATTGACAACATTCTCGGTGATATCTCTAAGGGAGTAACCACTCGCTATAAACTTAGTAATTTTTGCTATTACTCTGCTTTTGTCTCCCAAGTTGAACCTAAAAACACTTGTCAATGCAAGATGAACTAAACCAATTCAGGAGAAATGAGTTTGGGACCTTGTCCCCCCTCTGCGAGATCATCGAGTAATCGGCACCCGATGGGTGTTTAGGAATAAACTTGATGAAAATGGAGTAATAACACGTAAAAAAGCACGGCTTGTAGTGCAAGGCTGTAACCAAGAGGAAGGAATCGACTATGAGGAAACTTATGCGCCGGTTGCCCGACTCGAGCCTATACGCCTTTTACTTGCTTATGCTTGCACTAAGAACTTTAAATTATTCCAAATGGACGTTAAAAGCGCATTCCTTAATGGATATATAAATGAAGAGGTTTACGTTGCCCAACCTCCGAGCTTTGAATCTTATGAATATCCTGATCATGTCTACAAACTTAAACGTGCTTTGTACGGACTTAAACAAGCCCCTAGGGCTTGGTATGAATGTCTAAGCAAATTTTTACTTGATCAAGGGTATTCAAGACGGAAGGTTGACACAACTCTCTTCATTAAACGTCAAGGAAAACATTTGATTTTGGTACAAATTTATGTTGACGATATTATTTTTGGGTCTACTAACATGACCTTGGTCAAGGAGTTTTCTAGTTTGATACAGGGGGAGTTTGAAATGAGCATGATGGGGGAGCTCAACTATTTCCTCGGATTGCAAATCAAACAACTCGAAGAGGGCACAATCGTGAGTCAAACAAAATATTGTCTTGAGCTTCTAAAACATTTCGACATGCTAAACTACAAAGCAATAGATACTCCAATGCCGACTAGTACGAACCTTGATCGTGACGAGAATGGTAAAGATGTAGAGGTAAAAAGGTATAGAGGTATGATAAGATCCCTTCTTTATCTTACCGTATCACGTCCCGATATAATGTTTAGTGTATGCATGTGTGCGAGGTATCAGGCACATCCCAAGGAATCCCACCTAAAGGCAGTTAAGCGCATACTTCGATACCTCTCTGGTACTCCAAAGTATGGGCTGTGGTATTCCAAAGGTAGTGTTTGTTCCTTAGTTGGCTACTTCGATTCCGACTTTTCCGGGTGCAAGTTGGATAGGAAAAGTACTAGTGGCACGTGTCACTTTTTTGCAAATTCCTTGGTGAGTTGGCATAGCAAGAAACAGGTTTCCGTTGCTTTGTCAACAGCCGAGGCGGAATACGTTGCCGCTGGTAGTTGTTGTGCTCAAGTCCTATGGCTTAAACAACAATTGCTTGATTTCAATTTAAAACTTGAGCGTATTCCAATTTTGTGCGATAACACTAGTGCGATTAATCTAACCAAGAACCCCGTATTGCATTCACGCACCAAGCATATCGAAATACGCCATCATTTTCTTAGGGATCATGTAGAGAAAGGTGATGTGATGTTTGAGCACGTTGACACTAAAAATCAACTTGCTGATATTTTTACAAAACCATTAGCTACAGAGCCTTTCTTTCACATCCGTAGAGAACTTGGCATTCTTGATATCTCGGATCGTGCTTAATAATCTCTTAAGATGGTGATCTTCACATATATATACATGCTTGTTTATTCTTTTAACTAACCATGCAAAGAGATATTTAGCTATATGTGAGGGCTCTCATCGTCATGGTGATCAAGGTAATATCGTTCCGATTTATAGATGTTTATCATATTTTGTGCCATATTAAGTACCTTAATCATGATGTTTATTGTATTTTGAGCACATATCGTTCATGTGGATGTTTTGTTCTATATGTGTACATGTCTATTTATCTATTTGGAACTTAAAATTACAAAAATTTCTTTCTGGTTCATTTTTATACTTTCATGCGTCGACTCGTGATATAGATACGTCAACTCATAAACTGTGCTTTTGTTGAGTGAAACATTCGGGTTAGCGCATCATTAGTTTTTAATTTTTTAAGTAATCATGCGCCGATGCACAATGGATATAGGTCGGAGCATAAACGCAGCGTTCAGAATTCCTGCTTTAGTGGGACGCGTGCGCTGACCTAGTGATGCCTAATTTCACTACATATCTTTATTGCACATTGATATATGTTCATTGCATGTCATCTCATCAGAATTAGTGGTCTCTCTCTCTCTCTCTCTCTCTCTCTCTCTCTCTCTCTCTATTTTCTTCCATTAAACCTCATCAATCCTCATTATTCTCCATCAAATCCACATCAATAACCCTAAAAATCAAAAACCCACAAAGAGTGAATTCTCTATATTACAAATACAAGGGTTTCTAAGGGCTGAACATCTCTCCTCTCCACTTTCTGCGAAAATCACTGTTCATCATTCTCTTTCAACTTTTCATCAACCATGGCCTCAAGAAGCAACACTAGTAAAAGGACAACAAGAGCTTCATCTTCACAACCAGCAACCAGGACAACCAAATCATCATCTTCACAACCGGTAACCGTTAATTCTTTAGTTTCTGATGCATTATCTAGTCCTTATGAGGCATTGATTAGTACTCGAGATGTTATACCACAACATGGTTTCTACGTATTGATGGGTGAAGATTATCACATTCCTGAGATAACCGAAATACTCAAGGTTCAAAATCTTGGTGAGTTCCTGGAATGTGATGATAAATACAATAGTGATCTGATTCGAGTATTCTA
Organism: Lathyrus tuberosus; assembly: GCA_022829125.1. Classification (NCBI taxonomy): domain Eukaryota; kingdom Viridiplantae; phylum Streptophyta; class Magnoliopsida; order Fabales; family Fabaceae; genus Lathyrus; species Lathyrus tuberosus. The sequence continues at coordinate 4,125,780 of JALAZF010000517.1, forward strand.
TTGTGGAATCAAGGGTAAATTTAAGGGGGCTGAGTTTAAGTTTTCTATGAATAATGTTGTTCATGATGTGAACAATGATTTATGGGCTACTTTGTTTAGTTTGGACACAGATGAAGATCTACCCAGAGTAACTGATAAAACATTTGTTCAGAACTTTAATTTCAACACTGCTCTAAACTCTATGCTACGGGAACCATATCCTGACAATGATGTAGCAAGTGCCATCTTTTCGAAAAATGTCACTACCGGTCATCTGAAATTTGAAGACCGCATTTTGCAATGGATTGTTGCTCGTATCTTGAGACCTAAGAAAGGTGGTTACTCACAAGTTGAGAAGGCTGAAGTTCATCTCATGTATATTCTGAAAAATCGGATTAAAATCAACTAGCCATACTATTTTACATATCAGATGTTCGTCACCCGTAACTCCCACAAATATCAAGCTCTAGGTTATGCATCCTGTATTCAGAATATCTTGAACAAGGATGGGATTTCAGTTTCGAATATTCCTTACATTGAGATTTCTTCTAAACAACAATTCCAACCAAAAACCCTCACCATGATAGGCTATCATTGGGATAAGGTTAATAAGAGATTCAATTACCGACACAGATCGACTCATCCTTTTCAACCTGAAGAACCTGTTCATTATGCAGGAAATGTTGATGAGGACGTACATGAGGGTGATCATCAAGATGTTAACGATGCTGATGTGGTTATCTAAGAGAACGACAATGACACATGGTTGGGTGATCAACATGAAGACGATTCAGAAAATCAGGGCTGGGGAAAGTGGCAAAACAACTGCTGGACTGCTCTTTGTAACGCCTATGTTCCTCCCACATATGGCGAGGAGAATGGTTGGCAGAAACCTGATTACTCGGCACCTCCAACTCCACAGCCTCAGTACGATTACCAAGCATCTGAAGAGATTATGGAACGGTTAAATGAGATGAACCTTCAACAGCAAGAAGTCCAAGCACTGCAAGAGAGTCGCTACAATGCTCAGGAAGAACGGCTCACAAACTTATCCGATCAAGTCTCGGCTCACATCACAAACTTTAACAGGTTTGCTGACACGTCTATGACCCGCTTCAACCAAATGGACGAGAACTTGACTCAACAGAATCAGAATCTTGCCAACAGTCTTGGTACTCTAAATCGTACTCTGACCGAACTCAACCTGCACCTAGAAGATTTGCCTCCACCAGGCCAGTATTATGGAGGAAGAGGTCATCCATATAGGGGAAGAGGCCATAAAGTTTAGGGCATCATAATTCATTTGTGTTTTGCATTTATGTTGTGTTGTTTGGCTTTTCATGTTGTCTCCTGCTGTTTAACATTGACTTTTGCTTCAGTTTGTTTGAATTCTTCCGGATTGACTGTATTGCTTTTTTGTTCCGTATTTATCCATTTCTATTTTTACATTAGCTGTATCATATGTGGATGCGTGTTAATGTTTATGTGTTACAAATAAGTGATGATTCCTTACGTCTTATAGTGTTTTATTTTGACCACCTTCTCTTCTTCTTTTTGATGTTGTCAAAGGGGGAGAAGAATAGCAACAAAACTAGCAGAAATTTTAACAGAGATTAACTAAGTGTTAAAGACAGGGGGAGCTTGTTCGCTCAAATTAAAAATCACGTGATAGCTAAGACAGTGTTACCATCATAAAAAAGGAGTATGTGAGGGCTATGGACTCTCATCTACTTTGTTTTAATGATGTCAACAAATATGTAAGGTTTAGATTGTAATTTGAGCGGTATCACTTCACGTGTCGGGCATATTGCTTCTAATCATTATTGTTCATGTGTCTAGATGTATAGGACCTTGTCTTTCCCATAAACAAATGTTCATTACCATTTTAGTAGTGTCTAGTATGTTTTTCCTGGACTTGGTCAGTTGAAAATGCGCAGAAAATTGTTTTTCCAAAAAAAATTGCAGTTCATGCGCTAACCCACCCACCTCATGCGCTAACCTCCCAGTTTATGTGCTAACCTAGAGAAACCTGCGGGAAAGCGCATGATTTTGAATAACACAAAAATTTTCATCTGTGCATCGACGCATGGTTGTTGTGGGTCAACGCATGATTTCCTGAACTGATATTTTTCACTTAAATTTTTCTTCTGTTATTTCTGTTATTTTTTGTGTGGGTCATTTCATTCACTATAAATAGTTTTGGTCATCTCATTATTAAAACAACAAGAAACGTGAAAATATATGCCATTTCTCTCTTCATCTTCATCTTCTTCATTGAGTAAACAAACAATCACACATAATCATCATTGTTTGTGTCGCCCATTGTTCGAAGTGATAACGTTCAGAATTTAGGAAGTGTGATCTTCATTTTCTGGGTTGAGAGCTTGGCAGGTGTTTCTTGAATAAAACCAGTTGGTTTTGTCCTCCAAGAATTGGATAGATTTTGGGGGGTTTTTGCACAAACCATTTCGTTCTATAGAGATTCAGCTGGGCGAAGGTAACTGAAAATTAGCGCAATTGTTCGGTTTAGTAGCTGTAATCAGAGGATCGTAGAAGAGAGGTTTGGGTTCGAATTTTTGGTAGATCGCAATTGATCGAGTGAAGGTAACCGAAGAACGGTGGGTTCTTTCGGTTTAGTAGCGTGAGACGGTAATTGGATCAACCATATTCAAAGCACTTGATTCATCTTGAATCAAGGGGAGAGAAAATTCTGCATCAACGATCGAAGACGTTCGAGGGTTTGGATGTTCATAGTTTTCTCTTGTAATAAACAATTTGCAACAGCTACGTATATATATATATCAATTCTATTTGTGGAGTTGGGGCCAGACGTACCCAAAGCGAGGACGATTGGGGAACTGCCTAATCAAATCTTGTTTGTTCTCTCTTTCCTTAACTCTTTTACATTTCAGTTTGCTCAAATTTGTGAAGTCGCAAGTTATTGTAATTTCTGTCGTAGAGTAATTGTAACCTGATAAACTGTTTTGTTAAATTGATACAATTCCTTGAATTGTATCTTGGAGCAGCTTTACATTACCCTCCATAGAAATTCTGCACTTAGTGTGTTTACGCACACTAGGTGTTTGATAATTTGTTTCAAAGCAAAATTCAAACACGTTGCCATTAATTGCTTATCACTTTACCTCATTGGATTGGATTAAACATCAAGCAAGTGATATTTTGTTGACTGCATTTTTAAGTGTAGTAATCAAACTGAATTTTTCTCTTCCGTACTCATTATTGATATACTCGTACATATCTGATCCTTTTAGTAGAAGGTTCATTGTAGACGTTCTATCCAGTGGTTGCTTCCGTTAAACATTTTTTTTAAAACACATTTTTGGAAACCATTTGCGTGTAAAACTCAAGGGATCTATTCAACCCCCCTTCTAGATCCATAGCCATCGTCTAACATGAACAACTTCCCTACACCATATGGAGTGTGTTTGAATGCCTGAACTTGATTGGAAATGGCTGGATCACTTCATGGCACCTCAGCTGCAACTTGGTTAAAACCTTGAGCAATTGGCTGGTGATTTTGTGAAATTGGTGTTCCAGATGTGGTTTAAGTGTTTGGATCACTTCTATATGATGTTTATGAGGTGTGTGTGTGATTGGTTTGGTTAGAATGGCTCTCAAACTCAAAACCCGATAGTGACTTGCTTTGGAAGGCAATTTTGGAGTGGAAGAAGAGATTTTGAGGAAAGCATCAGTTTGATGGCTTTGGTGTACTTAAATTGAGCACAAATGAGCTCTATTTATAGTAGAGCAAGTTTGTTTTGCAAGCAATAGTGAATGGCAACTGGTACAGGTCTGTGGCCAATTGGATCATTTTGGAATCTCAAGTCTCCTCTAGCCATTGACTAGAGGTTAGAGCACAAGCCTATGGTTCTTTGGTTCAGAGCTTATCCTTGACTCATTCAGTTGGAAATGGCTCAGTTCATGCCACCTTGGTGCATCCATTGAATGCTCCAAAACAAAATTGGAGTCTTGTTGCCTCTTTAGGGTTTTTTAGGTTTGGCATGTTATTTTTAGTTCCAAAGACTTGGGAGGCTTATGGATCAGTGTTTGTCCCTCCTTGGTCTCCCCCTGAGGTGTTCAGATGGATAAACTTGTTTGTCATTTGCACAATTTTCACAAATCGACAAAAATGCACAAATCTGGCTTGCCATGACAGTGGCAGCAAGGTATATTGCCATTGTCATAACTCTTAGCTCAAATGGGATTTGATGGAGTTCTTGGCCATTTTGGAAAGCTCTTATATGATACAACATATGTGTGATCATAGTTTGTGTTGGCACTTTTTGGATCCAAGTGGAAAATGCCCTTACATTTTGCAAAAAGTGAAACAGATTCTGACTTAGTGAAATTTTCACTAAGTGTTGGAAAAAGTGTAATTTTCATGTTTTTGTCATTTTGGTCATCCATAACTAAAAATCCATGAAGAATTGGAGTGAGGTGTAGTTGACATTTTTAAAGTATGCCATGAGAGCTACAAATCCATCGCTGGATCAGCCAAAATGGTTGCTTGGATCACAAGTTATGATCCTTGGAAGTTGGTACCCTAGCCACTTTGTTCCATAACTTAGAAAATTTCTAAGTCTTTTATGGTTACCCCTTTTACAAATTATCCCACTTTTCTTGATTTTACTTGTTGAATGATGATTCCAATCACACATTAACACCATTTTAGGGTTAGGGAACCATAATTGATCAAAAAATTCAAAAAGTCAAACTTTGACTTTTGGGCACGGTTGACTTTTTATCAGATGAATTCCAAACGGTGCGATCCTCTATGAAATCAAGTCCTTGACCTAAATCAAACTTGATGGATTGATTTCATAGGTGTTATAGGATGTATTGAATCATGTCACAAGGTTTGGGAGCATGTCCTGGTCAAAAGTCAAAGGCACAGTTGACTTTTCTCACGAAACCCTAACTGTGGTTCTGATGAACTTGAAACTTGTGAATCAAGCTTCTTGGATCAATCCATTGTTACAAATGGATCAATGTAGTTTGTTAGGGACCCTCAAATCATGTCTTGAGGTCTTGGCTCATGTTTTGTCCCAAAAGTCAACTTAGGGGTGAATTAGGTCAAGAAACCCTAATTCCTGATTTTTTATGAATACATTCTGTGAGGCTAAATTGACTTGATGATGGGGTTTATGGGGTCCCTTAGAGTATTGTGGGTTATACCTTGAAGTATTGGCTCATGCCCAGAGGAAAATTTCCATTTGGGGGCCCTGGTCGACCAAAACCCTAATTTGGTGACACTGGCGATCTTGAGGCTTGATCCACTTGGAATGTTGCAACCCTGTGCTTGATTCTTGATGTGGGAGTCCTCTTGATCCATTGTGGATGTTTGAGAGGTTACACAAGTTGAACATTATGTCATTCCTTGATTGATCCTTTATCTAAGAGCTCTGAGAGGGCTTGAAACCCTAAGTCTGATTGTAATGGATGCTCACCCATCTCTAGGGAGACTAATGAGGTATGATGGTCCATCCATATTGTGATGATGATTTGCACAATGATGGGAAATATTAGTGGTCAAAATTTGGGGTATGACAGATGCCCCTATTTAATCTTCATGGACCCGAAGGTGTGAATGGCGAAGATATTCGGGCATTCGGGGTGCAATGATGCTTTTGATAGTGGTTAGGAATGGTAGTTTGGTCATCCATCTTCTTTTGCTAAGCAATGATGCTTAGAAAAGGTAAAACTTCCCCTCGATCCTGGTTTCCTACCAAGGACCTGGTCTTAGTTTCTGGTGTAAACTTCCCCTCGATTCTGGTTTCTTACCAAGGAACTGGTCTAAGTTTCCGAAATAAACTTCCCCTCAATCCTGGTTTCCTACCAAGGAACTGGTCTCAGTTTCTGAAATAAACTTCCCCTCGATCCTGGTTTTCTACCAAGGATCTGGTCTCAGTTTCTTTTTTCAATAAACTTTATTGACAAGGGGCGCTATTCGTAGCGGTATTCCTCAAACTTCTCGCCGAATTTTCCTGGGGAGATGCCATTTGATGGAAAAAGTTTTGATTGCAGAGGTGCACAAACTTCTCTGTTTGGAGATGCCATTTGTCGAATCTGTTGGGGAAAGCAAGTCTCTTGAAAGACTGCTTTCTGCTTGGGGGTATTACGTCACACTTTTCCTGAGGTCTTCTCGGAGAAACGCCATGTGATGTGATCCAATTTGGAGGTGCTGATGACCTCATTTGATAGCAAATTTTCAGAGAGAAATTGCTATATTGCCGAAGCTTTGATTAAAAGGCTTTCTCTGGGGATTTTCCTTAATCCGGGAAAGCGAAGATATTATCTTCAATGGTGAAGAGTGACGTTCGTCGACGGTCTTCTTGTCTTTCAGAGGTTCAAGTTATCAAAGTGGCCGAGGACCAACTTCAATCCAGAAATAAACTACAGGAGAGATTGTTCAGACGCAACACCTCCTGGCAAGGACGGAACTGACAACTCGGGTGACAAGAGGACTTTTAGCACTAGGGGATAAGACCGACTAGAGTGATAGTGATGCAATATGAATATGAATGTAAATCAATAATTCATGATGTATGTATGTATATGCTGACAAAGAGGTATCACTGGTTCAAGATAGCAATTCTACCTTGCTTAGGAGAGATGATCCTCATGGGGAAAACCGTTGGTAGGGCTTAGGAGATAAGGACTTTGTCGAGGGTGTCGGACGGAATATTTGTATCTGACACAACTGATCCTTCATTCAGGCGTGCTAGTTTAGAAGGAGTACTTTGATTATGCACTTTGAAGCTCGATTACTTCTGGAGAAGCGATTGATGTTCTTTCGATGTTCAACAGTAAAAAGAAATTGCCATCTTTGTTTTAAAAGCAGAATAATTTGACAAGTAAAATTCATTTTTGTTTTGTTTTATTTCAAGAATCGTTAATCACTTTAAAACGTCATTTTGTAAAGCTAAAACAAAATAAGAATTGCAAACAATAGCACAAGGGCTCAAATTTTATTGATAGGATGGAAATCAGCCAAGCGCGTGATTCCATGGAGTATTTACAAAGTTAGAAAATGGTAATTTAAGGGAAAAGGGTTACATTGAAACATAACGACCGCTATCCTTCTACCAACTTTGAATTCTAGATCCTGAGCTTCTGTCGAAGATGACCTTGACTGGGGTTTTCCTGATGGATGACATGACTGCTGCTGGGGAATTTTCCCCTTTTGTTGGACGTAGTTACTTGTAATTATCCCTAAATTTTGCCTGGATTGTACTTTGATATTTCCAATCCACTGGGATGATTTTTGATCATGTCTCTAATTTTTGCCTGGACCGCCCTTTCGGGTTTTTAATCCACCGAGACGTTTTTTTTTTAATTTTATTTAGGCAAAGTATTTCTTGAATACGTCAACATTTGTGGGGTAGGAAAATTCTTCTCCATCCATAGTTGCGAGTCTCAAAGCGCCGCCTGAGAAAGCTTTCTTGACCACATAGGGGTCGTCATAGTTCGGGGTCCATTTACCCCGGGAATCAGTGAGAAATGATTGTATCTTCTTGAGCACGAGGTCTCCTTTTCTGAAGACGCGAGGTCAGACCATTTTGTCGAACGCCTTCTTCATTATTTGCTGATATAACTGATCATGGCATAGTGCCGTATTCAGTTCATCGTGTCGACTTTGACACCATTCGGCCTCTGTTAACTTAGCTTCCATCAATACCCGGATTGATGGGATCTCTAATTCTATGGGGAGCACTGCATCCATGCCATATACCAGAGAGAAAAGGGTTTCCCCCGTTGAAGTGCAGACAGATGTGCGATAACCGTGAAGAGCAAAGGGTAGCATCTCGTGCCAGTCTTTGTAGGTTACAACCATCTTTTGAACGATCTTCTTGATGTTATTGTTAGCCGCTTCTACCGCTCCGTTCATCTTAGGTCGGTAGGGAGATGAGTTATGGTGTTCAATCTTGAACTCTGTGCATAACTCTTTCATCATCTTATTGTTCAAGTTGGATCCATTATCGGTAATGATCTGGCTAGGAACACCATAACGGTAGATGAGATTGTTTTTGATAAATCGGACCACCACTTGTCGGGTTACATTAGCGTATGACGCTGCTTCGAACCACTTGGTGAAGTAATCAATGGCTACCAGGATAAACCGATGTCCGTTCAAAGCCTTGGGTTCGATCATGCCAATCATGTCGATTCCCCATATGGAAAAAGGCCACGGGGAAGAAAGAACTCTGAGATGCGTTGGCGGTACGTGGATCTTGTCGGAGTATATCAGACACTTGTGACACTTCCTCATGTACTTGTAGCAGTCGGATTCCATGGTCAACTAGTAGTACCCTGCTCTTAGGATTTTTCTCGCCATTTTGTGTCTGTTGGCATGAGCGCCAAAGGATCCTTCATGAATTTCTTTCATCAGCATGTTTGCTTCTGGTCTGTCTACACATTAGAGCAAGACCATGTCGAAGTTCCTCTTATAGAGTGTATCACAGCTCAGGAAGAAGCTACGTGCTAGCCTTCTGAGGGGTTTTCGGTCCTTTCTTAATGCCTCAGGTGGATACTCTTGTTTCTAAAGGAAGCATTTGATATCCTGATACCAAGGTTTGTCGTCGATGGCTGCTTCGATCACGAAGATGTAAGCGGGCCATTCAAGGCTCATTATGTCAATCTTAGGTATATCATTCCATTGACCTACACTAATGATGGAAGAGAGAGTGGCTAATGCATCAGCCATGTGATTCTTTTCACGAGGAATATGATGAAACTCGATTCTGTTGAAGAATGGTAACAACCTTCTTGCGTAATCTATCTAAGGAATTAGTCCTGATTGGTATGTGTTCTAATCTCCTTTGATTTGATTGACGACCAGAGCTGAGTCGCCATATACATCCAAGTTCTTGATCCTTAATTCGATCGCTTCTTCGAGACCCATGATACAAGTTTTGTATTCGGCCTCGTTGTTTATACACTTGAATGTCAGTCTGGCAGTGAAAGGAATGTGGGTACCCTGAGGTGTTATGATGATTGTCCTAATTCTGTTTCCGTAATGATTGACAGCTCCGTCAAAAATTAGTCCCCATTGGGAACCTGGTTCTAGACTTTCACTGGGTAGTGGTTCATCGCAGTATTTCATTTTCAAGTACATGACATCTTCGTCTGGGGAGTCAAACCCGATTGACTCCTGATCGTCAATTGGCTGATGAGCCAAATGGTCGGCTAAAACACTTCCTTTTACGACTTTCTGAGCATGGTATTTGATGTCGTATTCTGATAACAACATTTGCCAACGGGCAATTCTTCCCGTGAGAGCAGGTTTTTCAAAGACATACTTGATTGAATCCATTTCGGAGATTAACCAAGTAGTGTGACGAATCATATACCGGCGAAGATGTTTGGTTGCCCAAGCCAGAGCACAACAAGTTTTCTCAAGCATAGTGTACCGAGTCTCGCAGTCAGTGAATTTCTTGCTCAGATAGTAAATGGCAGACTCTTTCCTTTTGGTTTCGTCTTGTTGGCCAAGTACACACCCCATTGAGTCTTCCAAGACTGTGAGGTAGATGATCAGTGGTCTTTCTTCCACTGGAGGTGACAGAATCGGTGGGTTCAACAGATATTTCTTGATACTGTCGAAGGCGATTTGGCAATCTTCTGTCCAAATGCAGTCCTGATTCTTTTTTAGTAATTTGAAGATTGGCACACATGTCACGGTCATGAGGAATATAAATCTGGAAAGGTAGTTCAGACATCCCAGGAATCCCCTGACTTGTTTTTCAGTCCTTGGAGAAGGCATTTCTTGAATGGCCTTGAACTTGTCAAGATCAACCTCAATTCCTTTCCGGCTGACGATGAACCCTAGCAATTTTCCTGAGCGAACACCAAACGTGCACTTATTGGGATTCAAGCGGAGTTTGTATTTCCTCAAACGCTCGAATAGTTTTGACAGATGGGTCACATGTTCCTCTTCTGTTTTAGATTTGGCGATCATATCATCGACATATACTTCAATTTCTTTATGTATCATGTTATGAAATAGAGTAGTCATGGCCCTTTGATAGGTCGCCCCGGCGTTCTTCAAGCCGAACGACATTACCTTGTAACAAAAGGTACCCCATGGGGTAATGAACGAAGTTTTCTCATTGTCTTTCGGCGCCATTTTTATCTGATTATAGCCCGAGAATCCATCCATGAAGGAGAAAACTTTGAACTTTGTTGTACTGTCTACCAGCATGTTAATGTATGGTAAAGGAAAGTCGTCCTTTGGACTAGCCTTGTTTAGATATCTGTAATCCACACACATTCTGACCTTTCCGTCCTTTTTTGGAACTTTTACTATGTTGGCTAAACATTGAGGATATTCTGATGTGGCGAGGAAACCCGCGTCAATCTGTTTCTATACCTCCTCTTTGATTTTGATGGCCATGTCCGGATGAGTCTGTCTCAGCCTTTGTTTCACCGGCAGACATTCTGATCTTAACGGTAGATGATGTTACACGATGTTGGTATCCAACCCTGGCATGTCCTGATAGGACCAAGCGAATACATCAAGAAATTCTTTGAGAAGCTTTGTCAAACTTTCTTTGACAGTTGGACTGAGCAGTGCCCCAATCTTGACCTCTTTTCTCTCTTCTTTTGAACCCAAGTTGACTGTTTCCAACGGCTATTTGTGAGGTTCAATGGTCCTTTCCTCTTGTTTGAGTAATCGGGAGATCTCCTCTTGAATTTCTTCGTCATCTTCTTCTTCAGCCCCAAATACCGGGAATTCAAAGTTGGGAGAATGCATTGGACCGTATGTTTCAATGGGGTTTAAAACAAGCAATCTGCATGACATGATGATTGTTTTTAGAAGAGATAGAGAGAATGCAAGAGTGCGTGCAGTGTAATTTTTTGAAAGATGCTTGTTTTTATTGTTTTGAATTGTTTTTTAGGATTACCATTTTCTGAAAAAGCGAAAAGATAAAACAACAATTAATGCAGAAATTACAAAATGACGTTATTTTATTTATGATTTTGTCGATTCTTGAAACTACAGCCCTATAAAACAAAACTTTGTCGCTTTGGACGAAGCGAAGAGGTATATTTACAGAAAGTGAGCCCTATCAAAACATCTGTTTCACCTGGGCAAGGTGAAAGGTTAAAACAAATACGACCATTACTTTGACTTATGAACAATCTTCGGAACATGAATGCAACCCATTGGCGGCGAACTCCTTGGTGAATCACAAAGTCCGGTACCTTCCTTGATTTGTCTTCAGAAATAACGCTGATTTCTGGCGGAGCAGGATCATTGGAATCTGTCTCCTAGGCAGAGTTGTCGTAGGAGGATTCCTCAGTTATATTTTGCATAGAATTTGTGCTCTCAGGTATATCTCCCCATCCAGTTGGCTGGATGTCTTCGAGCCTGATATGAGAGCTTTTGGGAGCAGTATACTTGACCATGAAGTCAAATTTTCCACTCGGTTATCCCAGGGTGTCCCATACTTCTTTGGAACTGGAGAAGTCATCTCTCTCGATGATGTTGACCTCGGGAAAGGCATAGTTGATGAATTCTAGTCCGGCAAACTCTGCGAATTCATCGTCATGCTGGATACTTTCTGAATGACCTGAGTGTTGATCCCATGACATGGTGGGGACGCAAGTATTCTTTTCAATGGTGCTCAGCTGATTTTCACTGTTCGGCTAATTTTCTTGCCCCAAGTCCTCTGGGTACGACTTCCAGATAGGCAGACCATCCATCGGGCCATAATAGTCGTGGTCAAAGTTGTCTTTCATCAGAGTGCCTTCCTCTAATGAGTTTGGTGGAGCACGACATCCTTCTGGATCACAATCTCCGTATATCATTTTGGCGTCTGACCTTGGTATAAATCTCAGACTCTGTGCGGGATAGCAAAATGGCATAGGCACTTCTTCCTGAGATATGTAACCGTCCTCGTTAAGATAGGACTTCCATTCCTCATCTGTGTCGGAGGAATATCCCTCGTTGATGGTATGTACTTCTTGAGACACTGGGTGAAGGAAACCTCCACTATGGAAGAAGTTCTGAATGGGATGAAGATTTTCACCATTAGTAGCAGTCTGGGTATAGGTTGTAGAAAAACCAAGACCTTTCTTTGTTTTTATTATTAGCAGGAATGACAAGCTGTCCCCATCCCTTTGCATTGTTACCTTTGATCACCTCGAGAGCATCTTTGTACGAGGATATTGATGTTCCCTTCTCTAGTTGATTCTCACTGCTCACCGAAAGTGCCTGGAACTGAGTTCCAATAACCTCATCGGGTTTTACACAAGTGGACAATGATAGGTTACTCACGATCAAGGCTTGTTCTCCGCAGACCGTGACGAGTTGGTCATTCTTGACGAACTTCAGTTTTTGGTGCAGTGTCGAAGTGACTGCCCCAGCCTGGTGTATCCAAGGTCTTCCCAACAAACAACTATATGTTGCCTGGAAAGTGACTAGGAAAGTGTCAGGAGCGATAGTTATGGGAAGGTCGACTTCGCCAATAACTATTTTTCTGGATCCGTCAAATGCTTTGACGACGACCTCACTGCCTCTCATCGGAGGTCCTTTGAATGATAGTCACATTAGAGTAGACTTTGGCATAACATTGAGAGCCGATCCAGTATCTACCAGTGCGCTGGCTAAGGCATCGTCCTGGTAGTTGACTGTGATATTGAGCGCCATGTTGTGACTTTTGCCTTCTTTTGGAAATTCCTCATCACTAAACCCCAAGTTGTTACAGGAAGTGATGTTAGAGATGATACTGTCGAATTGTCTTATCGACACATCCTGTTCCACAAAGGCCTGCTCTAAGACTTTCTGTAGAGCCTCTCTGTGGGCTTCGGAACTTAGTAAAAGAGATAACACAGAGATCTTTGAAGGAGTTTGTAACAGCTGATCAATAATGTTGTATTCACTCCTTTGGATGAGCTTTAGCATCTCATCATCATTCTTTGAAAGGTCGGGATCACGGGATTGACCGACTGGTGGATTGGGAACTTCTATTTGAGGTTCCTTTTCTTTGGGTTCTCTAACTCCTCTGTTGAAGATTCGACCTCTCCCTGTTACTCGACTGATGTCTGCAATATTCATGACGAAGGGTAATGGAGTTTCCTTTCCATTCTCAATTGTTGTTGCACCGTATTTGTAAGGGATCTCCTTATCGGATTTGTACGGTACTGGTCCCATCAGATAGATAACTACAGGAGGCTTCTAATTTCTCTAACTGTCGTAAGTAACTTCAATCAGTTCCTGATTAAGAACTTTTGATTCGTCAAGTAGAGGGATGATGGTACAAACATCCTTGGTCTTCTCAGGATCAGAGATTACAACAACATCTTTGATCTGGTCAATGAAATAGTCTGGCATCCAGTTAATGGACCCCGAAACTGAACATTGTTAAATCTCTTTACGGTCCCACTGACTCTGAAGGGATGCTCGCACAAGGTAGCATCCTTGGTTATTTTCCGAGCAGACTCTACAGCGCTCGTAGTTGTGTGGTGGCACATGGCCTCGTCCGCTTTGAATGCAGTGCAACCTCACTAGGTCTGTTTCCATAGCTCGGACATCCTGACTTTGATGTCTAGTAGGTTTCTCGTCAATCATACTAACTTGTTGGGTGTCTTCGTCTAGATAGATCAGAAGCCATCAATGGTTTAATAAGTGTTCCAAAGTTCTTTGAACGAGAGAGCACCCTTGGTTACTCTCACAACATACTTCACAGGTCAGATAATTATGTGAAGTGAGAAAACCGAGTTGGACCTGCTTGGCGTGTAATTCTACCAAGCTGGTATTCATCAAGCGAATATCGAAGATCTGAATCATGTTGATCTGATAAAGATTTTTATCATGGTAATCCTGGATCCACCCAAGATCCATTTGACGCTGGAGGGCCTCTTGTACAAAAGAGCATCCCTGTTTGTTTACCGAGCAAGTCAGACAGGAATTGTAATCGTGTCACAGAATATTATGATATTGGCTTTGCCTTGAGTGCATTACCACCAAGTTGACATTCATTGCACGGATGTCGTGGTTTTGAATGATGTTGGAATTCGTATAAGTCATGTTAACTCCACGAACTCAGTGCTCTTGGATCCATCCGAGATCCAATTGTTCCTGTAGAGCTGATTGCACCACAGAACATCCTTGATTGTTTTTAGAGCAGATATCACACTGGTGATAATTGTGAGGTGGCACATGGCCGTATCCACTATGTCTACAATGCATCTTGACCAAGTTGGCCCTCAATAAGAGCACATCATGAATTATAGCTGTTATTGGACTCTCCTTCTATCAAATTTACTGCAGCTTTCTCGTGTTGAGGCAGCGGGTTTATGAGAACATTCAGATTCATATCTTTGAAAGATAAGACCCCGCTCCTAACAAGCTTTTGCACATCGAATTTGAAACTGAGACAGTTTTCTATGTTATGCCCTGGTCCTCCTTGACGATAAGGGCAAGTCTGATCCACTTTAAACCAAAAAGGTGGATTTTCTGGTAATGTAAGAGGAGACCTGGTTTGGACTTGCCCCTTGACTAGTAGTAGCAGAAACAGTTCTACGTACAACATTGGTATAGGTTCGAACCCTGGTGGTCGCATTGTACGGTTATTTTTATATGGAGGACGAGCCTGCTGAAGAGGTTGTTGTGTCCTTTGCTGATATTGCTGTTGATTCGGTTGGCTCTAAGCAACCTGAGGTTGATACGTAGGAACAGGCGCAGGGTTGATAGCTGTAGTTACGGCTGCTACTGGTTGGTACCGTGCCTTTGCTTTTCGAGAGAGATATTCCCAATATCCTGCTCTTTTTTCTTAGGGAGAGCACTACCGTATCTTTTGGTACTGCTTGATGATCCAGTGTCTTTAACTAAACGTCTTTCTCGAACTGCTTCCTCAAGACGAACTCCTATGCCCACCATCTCGGTGAAGTCACTGGGCGCACTGGCCATCATTCTGTCGTAGTAAAATGAGCTCAAGGTCTTTAATAAGATCTTTGTCATCTCTTTTTCCTCAAGAGGTGGACAAATCTGAGTGGCAATTTCACGCCATCTCTGAGCGTACTCCTTAAAGGTTTCCTTATCCTTTTGCGACATGACTCTGAGTTATTCTCTGTCCGGTACCATGTCCAGGTTGTACTTATATTGTTGAAAGAAGGCAACGCCGAGATCTCTGAAAGTAGCAATCTTAGCGCGGTTTAAACCCATGTACCATTTGAGTGCGGCACCGATTAAACTATCCTGAAAATAGTGAATCAGTAGCTCTTGGTTCTCCGTCTGAGTTGACATTAGCCGAGCGTACATCACTAAATGGCTTTGAGGGCAAGAGTTACCCTTGTACTTTTCAAATTCGGGCACTTTGAATTTGTGCGGAACTTTCACATTGGGGACCAAACAAAGGTCTGCGGCGTCCTTTCCAAATAGATCCTGACCGCGAAGGGCTTACAGTTCTTTCTGCATCTCCAGGAACTGTTCCTGGAACTCATTCATTCTGTCAAACATACTGTTGTTTCCACCAGAAGGTATCTGTGGAATCTGTCCTTCTGGGACAGTTTGTACCACGAATGGTGGTATAGTCATCATGGCAGTGACTCTTGGTGCCTCCCGAAGTTTGTAACCTTCAGGAGTTGCTGTCATGCCCCTGGCATCTTCGCTTTCCTGAAGTTTGTAACCTTCAGGACCAGCGGTTCCTGCTGCAGTTTCCGGATCTTCAGTGATCGTCGGAATATATCCTTCCAGGATATAGTTGAGTGGCATGCCCCAGGGACGATCTTTCGACATTTTATACCTAGAATCATACTTCTCCACTAAGGGCGTTGATGTGATCTCTGAGATCACAGTCCTTTGTTGTTGCATCTGAGCTTCTGCTAGAGCCTGCATGTCGTTATGAAGCTTCCTCAGATCCTCTTTCAGAGTGTCGATCTCTTCCCTCAACTCTCTGTTCTCTTCCTCGAGATCATCCATCTTTTTCTGTTGATTGGCCCGAGTAGTGTACAAATGAGACAGTTTTGACTCTAGAATCGAGACACAAACGTGAGATTCGTAGGTAAGAAGAATGCGCTACGTGAGAATGATAAATATAATGATTATTTTAATATATTCTTTTTTTAAATAAAAATAAACTTCGACAATTGGATTGCAAATATCAAACAGTGGGGGAACCCCATTTTATTGAATTCAAAGATTGCGGAAATGGAAATACAGTAATTTACAAAGTGCTGTTAAAAGGAAAAGTCTAAACTAATGGGTCCCGAGTCCTCTCTGAGGGGGGCTTAGGTGCTGGTTCTGGTACTTTCCTCTTCTTTGACTGGGGCTCTTGAGCCGTTGTCGGGTTTTCATTCCATTTCCAAGTGAAAGGGGCGAGCAAATTCCTTTGGTCATCCTGATTCTCTACAGCATGTTGCTGAAAAATCTCAACCAGAGCGTCTTTTTCTCTTAACAGCTGCTGTATTTTCTTGCACTCCACATTGAGAATACGGTACTTGTTCTTCCAAGACCTCTTCTCCTGTTGAACTTTGTTGAGAGTCACCTGAAGTTTTTTCGTATCAGACATAAAATAAAGGACATGGTTCCTTAATGGAAGAACTTCCTGACGAGGGTAAGGCATCCTCAGCTTGAGAGCTCTAGTTTGTATCCAGTAGAGATAAGGCTCCACCGAGACACAGTCTGGTTTTCCTAGAGACTCTCTTCCTTTCCTATGAACATGTTTCCAGGCGTGCACTATTTCGGTCTTTAGTGCTCTGTCATTTTCTCCTTCCTTGAAGAAAAGACCTTCCAGATGAACATTACGTGGGATATGTCTCATCGGGTATCCGAATTGACGACGAACTAACACCGGATGATAATTGATCCCCCCTTTTATTCCTATGAGGGGTACATTAGGGAAGTTTCCATAATGGTCAATGATCATGATCCTGTCATAGATTCGATTGTACCATTCTATGTCAGAGTTGGTAAGAGACATGATTCTCTGCGACCAACGTAAAGTATTCTTTTGATCCCAAAATGCAGCAGACTTGGGCAAGTGGGAAATGAACCATTTGTACAGCAGGGGTACACAACATGTGATCATTCCTCCGCTATACAAATTCCTTAAGTGTACAGAATGATATGCATCTGGGAGCAAGGTCGATACAGGGTTTCCAATCAGAAAAATCTTAATGGCGTGGATATCTATAAAGTTATCGATGTTGGGAAACAAAAATAACCCGTAGGTGAGCAAAACAAAGATGCTCTTGAAAGCGGCCGCGTTCCCTATACTATAAAAGTACAGAGCTTTCTTGATTAAGAACTAGGCTGGCAAACCCTGAATTCCTCCCTTAGTGGTCATGTGAGTCCCGACTTTTGACTCGTCCAAATAGATTGCTCTTGCAATGGTTTGATCCTTTGGAATTTATTCCAATCCAGAAAAGGGAGCTTGGTCAGTAATATGTAAATCAGTCAAGTGAGAGTATTCCTCCAGTGTTGGTGCTAGTTGATAATCCGGGAATGTGAAACAATGATAGACCAGATCGTAGAACTGGATTAGTGTGGACAGGATTCCTTCAATTACATGGACCCTTAATAGAGACAGCCGTCCTCCATACTTGGCTCTGAAAGCCTTAGGGTTGGTTATCATCCTTGCCAACCCTCTTAAATCCTCTAGTTTTGGAACCTTGAAGGTATACTTGTGAGTCTTCCTTCTACCGAAATCCATTAGCAATCTCTTTCTCTGACATTTGCAATCATTGTCTTAGTTTAATTTGAAAAAGTGAGACTAGAAGAGAAAATTTTTCTTTGTTTTAATATTTTTTTAATGAATGTATGAATGCCGCACACAAAAACATAGAACAAACATGGGGTCAAAGGGTCGGTGTCATGAAGTCAAGGCTCTACCCATCCCCAAAGGTTTATACTGGTGATTTTTGTACCTGTCCTCAAAATCATTGACCCCTCTTGGGATGACGGTAGCAAGCGGATCACCAAGCGAGCTGGTTCATCTTAGAGTAATCTCAAATGAGGGTAATATCGCGTGACAACTATTTCCGATAGCTTCCACACTACAAAATGGTTTCAGTCTACTAAAATCCTCAGCTTCTCAGATTACCCAATGGAACAATTTGCTTTCAACAACCGAAGTCGTATAGGCATTGAATCCTCAAAGGGCATCTCCACTGATTTGATGGTCGACCAGGACCTCTTATCTGTGATTCACTCCCCGTAAGATTACCCGTATAATGCCATCACTTATCTTAGGTGTATACTCAATCTTTCCAGATGTCGCATCACACGCATTCCCATTAGCAAAAAAGTAAACACAGATATCACTTAGGAAAAGCAGTATATATATTTGTCCTAACATCCTAGACCTTTATGATCCTATGATCTTAACAGACAACGACTCCCCAGCAGAGTCGCCATTTCTTTGACACTTTGTGAATTTAAGGCCTTCTACTTAAGATTGTAAGAAAGAATGCCTCCCACTATGGTCGCCATTTTTCTGTAGCGCGATTTTTATGGTTTCGAATCACTATCGCTTTGGTACTACAGTTCGATTCATTTTTTTATCCTGTTGAACTGATTAAGGAAGGGAAGTAGATGTCTCTAATTAACCCTGCTTGCATACTGAGGTTAAACAGTCAAAGCTGTTGGTTTACAGATGCTATAAAAAAGGGGGTCTATCTTTAGTTATTTTCTTAAAAGAACAGAGTATCTTGACTGTACAGGAGGCTTTTTGTTAGGATACTAGACCTGATTTTCCTTGATTGGTGTATAGAGGTACTGGACTTTGGGTTTTTTATTAGTATGCTCGCTAAGATTTCGCAATCTTATGCCTACGTATTCCCGTTTAACGAAACAGGGAAATCAGAGCGATCGTAGTTCCTCCTGTTCTATGGGAGGAAAAAGGTGTTTTGGTGTCTTGTTCAAAGCCCAAGACATGAAGCTAAAGATGGTTTGTATCTTATTCAAATCCCAAGATATGAAGCTAAAGGTTTAACTGAGAGAGAATTTGTCATCTCTAAAGAAGAATTGTTGATGTTTGTATGCTGTGAGCAAGGCACAAACTTGATGCTAAAAGGTTGATTGACTCAACCGGGGATTTCTTTATACAAAGCCTAAGAGGAGGCTGGAAGTGTGATTTTTCTGGGGAAAATGTTCTTTCTGTCTTGTACAAAGCCCAAGATTGAGGCTAAAAGGGATTTGTGACTCCGTTGGGGAGAATGTATGTATCTTGTACAAAGCCCAAGATGGAGGCTGAAATGAGTTTGACTCAACAAGAGAGTGCTTTTGTGTGTGTCTTGTACAAAGCCCAAGACGGAGGCTAAAAGAGTTGACTCAACAAGAGAGTCTTGAACAGGTGATTGACTCAACAAGAGAGTCTGAAGGTTGATTGACTCAACAAGAGAGTCTTTTATACTCAGCAAGAGAGTGATTTGTTGTCTCGTACGAAGCCCGAGATTGAGGCTAAAAGGAGATTGACTTAACAAGAGAGTCTTTTATACTCAACAAGGGAGTGTTTTATATGTCTTGTACAAAGCCCAAGACGGAGGCTAAAAGTTGACTCAACAAGAGAATCTTTTATACTCAACAAGAGAGTGGTTTTTTATATGTCTTATACAAAGCCCAAGACGGAGGCTAAAAGAGTTTGACTCAACAAGAGAGTTTGAAAAGGTTAGCTCCGCTAGGGAGAATCATTTGTACAAAGCCCAAGAGGAGGCTGTCTTACTGCTGAGGATTAGATCCATAGGCAGGCCCAAGGGTGGGAAACTCTCATGAGAGAGACCGGGTTTCAGAATGATCGGTGCTTCTTCCTATGTTTGAAAGGAACTTGAGAATGTCTTTGAGACTCAAGAGGCTTAGACTGTCCAAGTTTAGAGTTTTATCTTTTGTACAATGCCCAAGAGGAGGCACGAGCATTAAGGGATGAGTATCAACCCTAAAATGGCCGGAGTTTCGACTCTAGAAGGCAGCTCTAGCGAAGGATGACTAAGTTCTATCTTATACCTTTAAGAGATCGTCAGGGTCCTTGTATGAAGCCCAAGAGAAGGCATGAGAACTTCTAAGAAGCCTGAAGGGTCTTTGTACAACGCCCAAGAGGAGGCAGGGATGCTTTTAGGAAGCCTGTGGGTCCCCAAACCAAGAGAAGTTCAAGAAATGTAATTCACAGAGAAGAGATCATTCCAGGAAAGTTCGAGAATTTGGAAGAAACTCAAGAGATACCATTCACGGAGAAAAGATCATCTCTGGGGAGTTAGAGTTTCTTTTACAATTTCTAAGGGTGACAGTCTGAGAAAAGGTTCACCGAGAATACTGTCTTTCTCTTTGTTCCATATTGTTTAATGCCAAGAGAAGGGAAGACTGTATCTGGAAATCCTATGGGGGATCTAGTTTTGTTTGTATTTAAGAGCGACCAACAAGGCTTTACCTAGTTCTAGACCTAGTTGCCGGGGGAAACTCTAAATAACTATACTAGTATTACACAGTGAATATGTGACAAGTATATAAAAGGATGTGAAAGAAGACTTACAGTGAAGCAGCCCCACAATACAGTTATATACATATGAAAGCGGTAAATGAAAGAGGATAAACACTTACCCGTTGTAGAGCTTCCATGTTGTTTTGTTAGTTGTTCAACAAATAAATTAAAGAAAGTTTTGACAACAATATATATATTGGAATTCAAAATCATAGGAGAAAGTGTTTTGAAAATCTGGTTGAGCCTTACAGCTCAAGGAGAGGCACAAGTTTTAACGATGATTGCACCGTTGTTTGTACAGAGGGACTTATACAATAAGTGAGGCCCAAAAAGTTTTTATGTATAAGGGGATGGGTCTTACACTCTATTAGAGGCCCAAAGTGTTTTTTAGAAAAGAAATGGGTCTTATAGCTCAAGGAGAGGCCTAGGGTTGATTTTTGAACTGGCGATCACGCCGAGATTTTTCTTTTAACGCATAGGGACTTATACAATATCTGAGGCCCAAAATTGTTTTGGCTAAAAGGGGATTGGGTCTTACACTCTATTAGAGGCCCAAAAAGTTTGAAAATGAGTAAAGATGAGTCTTATAGCTCAAGGAGAAGCCCAAAGATTTTTGTTAAAAAGACGACGATAGTGCCGAACTTTTTAACGGTACAGGACTTATACAATACACTGAGGCCCAAAATTGTTTTATTTACAAAGGGGTTGGGTCTTACACTCTATTAGAGGCCCAAAGTGTTTGAAAATTATTTGTTTAGCGTGATTAAGATCAAAACCCTAAATTAATTTTAAAATGTATTTTAATTAAATAAAAATTTAATTAAAATGATCAAAATTATCAAACATGTGTGAAAAACAAGTTGTGATCTTGGATTTAATGTTTGAAAAATCATGTTTATATCCACAAAATGATTGGAAACCAATTAAATTTGGCAAATCAAGGAGGAAAAAATATTTTAAATGTAAAAAACAAATAAAAGATTAATTCTTTGAAAAAATGTCAAGTATATGAAATAAATATTATTTTTGGGAATTTTTGGTAAAATAAAATATTTTAACATTTTTTTGAATTATTAAAAAAAGAATCAACTCAAAATCATTAAAACTTAGAGAGAAATTAATTTTTGTATCAATTAAATAAAATCACAAAATTCAAATATTCAAATATTCAAAAATGGCGCCAAGAACACACCAAGAACACGCGCAACCCCTCTGTTTCTGCGGCTCACTGAATACTTGCTGAAATCACACAATCCACATATCAATCTACTCGTTTTCAACTCATGATCATGTCTATGGTCTTTAATTTCATTTATTTTAAGCATGGAATAAGAAATCAAGACAAAACCTCAAGAACCCTAAAATTTGCATGAAGGCTGAGAATTTTGATGCACGATTCAAACAAAGCAATTAATTGAGGGGAAACATTCTAGGCATGATTATGAACATTTGGCAAAAGTATTGTGCGAGGAAATATGCATAGATTAAGAGATGACCAAGTTTAGGCTTACTTGAAGGTCGTGACAGCAAGAGCAAAGTGATTTTTGAGTTGGAGGTGTTACAGATGAGTTGTGATGATCTGAACAACTTTCCTACACCATATGGAGTGTGTTTGAATGCCTGAACTTGATTGGAAATGACTGGATCACTTCAGGAACCTCAGCTGCAACTTGGTTATATCCTTGAGCAATTGGCTGGTGATTTTGTGAAATTGGTATTCTAGATATGGTTTAAGTGCTTAGATCACTTCTATATGATGTTTATGAGGTGTGTGTGTGTGATTGGTTTGGTTGGAATGGCACTCAAACTCAAAACCCGATAGTGACTTGCTTTGGAAGGCAATTTTGGAGTGGAGGAAGATAATTTAAGGAAAGCATCAGTTTGATGGCTTTGGTGTACTTAAACTGAGCACAAATGAGCTCTATTTATAGTAGAGCAAGTTTGTTTTGCAAGCAATAGTGAATAGGAACTGGTACAGGTCTGTGGCCAATTGGATCATTTTGGAATCTCAAGTCTCCTCTAGCCATTGACTAGAGGTTAGAGCACATGCCTATGGTTCTTTGGTTCAGAGCTTATCCTTGACTCATTCAATTGGAAATGGCTCAGTTCATGCCACCTTGGTGCATCCATTGAATGCTCCAAAACAAAATTGGAGTCTTGTCCCCTCTTTAGGGTTTTTAAGTTTGGCATGCTATTTTTAGTTCCAAAGACTTGGGAGGCTTATAGATCAGTGTTTGTCCCTCCTTGGTCTCCCCCTGAGGTGTTCAGATGGATAAAATTGTTTGTCATTTGCACAATTTGCTTAAATCGACCAAAATGCACAAATCTGCCTTGCCATGACAGTTACAGCAAGGCATATTGCCATTGTCATAACTCTTAGCTCAAATGGGATTTGATGGAGTTCTTGGCCATTTTGGAAAGCTCTCATATGATACAACATATGTGTGATTATAGTTTGTCTTGACACTTTTTGGATCCAAGTGGAAAATTCCCTTACATTTTGCAAAAAGTGAAACAGATTCTGACTTAGTGAAAATTTCACTAAGTGTTGGAAAAAGTGGCATTTTCATGTGTTTGTCATTTTGGTCACTCCATAACTAAAAATCCATGAAGAATTGGAGTGAGGTGTAGTTGACACTTTTAAAGTATGCCATGAGAGCTACAAATCCATCTTTGGATCAGCCAAAATGGTTGCTTGGATCACAAGTTATAATCCTTGGAAGTTGGTACCCTAGCCACTTTGTTTCATAACTTAGAAAATTTCTATGTTTTTTATGGTTACCCCTTTTACAAGTTATCCCACTTTTCTTAATATTTCTTGATGAATGATGATTCCAATCACACATTAACACCATTTTAGGGTTAGGGAACCATAATTGATCAAAAAAATCAAAAAGTCAAACTTTGACTTTTGGGCACGGTTGACTTTTTATCAGACGAATTCCAAACTGTGCGATCCTCTATGAAATCAAGTCTTTGACCTAAATAAAACTTGATGGATTGATTTCATAGGTGTTATAGGGTGTATTGAATCATGTCCGAAGGTTTGGGAGCATGTCCTGGTCAAAAGTCAAAGGCATAGTTGACTTTTCTCGCGAAACCCTAACTGTGGTTCTGATGAACTTGAAACTTGTGAATCAAGCTTCTTGGATCAATCCATTATTCCAAATAGGTCAATGTAGTTTGTTAGGGACCCTCAAATCATGTCTTGAAGTCTTGGCTCATGTTTTGTCCCAAAAGTCAACTTAGGGGTGAATTAGGTCAAGAAACCCTAATTCTTGATTTTTTATGAATACATCCCGTGAGGCTAAATTGACTTGATGATGGGGTTTATGGGGTCCATTAGAGTATTGTGGGTTATGCCTTGAAGTATTGGCTCATGCCCAGAGGAAAATTTCCATCTGGGGGCCCTGGTCGACCAAAACCCTAATTTGGTGACACTGGCGATCTTGAGGCTTGCTCCACTTGGAATGTTGCAACCCTGTGCTTGATTCTTGATGTGGGAGTCCTCTTGATCCATTTTGGATGTTTGAGAGGTTAGAAAAGTTGAATATTATGTCATTCCTTGATTGATCCTTTGTCTAAGTCTTTCATGTTTTACCACTTTGAGAACCATACTTTGAGTGATCATAATTTTTTATTGACAAATCCAAATGATACATTCTTTATATGGTTGGAAAGGTGGAAGATCCCTCTACAACTTTGAATTGAACATGATTTCCAAATAAGGCTTGGAAGCCACTCAAAAATTAGCTTGAACATTGGGACAAAAACTGACCCTTGACACTTAGAAAAAATTCTAAGTGTTGGAAAATGCAAGTGTGAAAATGCCCAATTTCCAACAATCATAACTTGCTAAAAAATGATCCAATTGAGATGAATTTTATATGGTTGGAAAGCTTGAAATGAGCACTACAACTTTCATGTTTGACAAAAAATGGAATGAAGCTTTGAACATGGGAAAAATGTCCTTGAAAGTGGATGCACAACCATGAAAACTTGCCAAAAATGGAAAGTCTAAAACCCTAATTTGTCAAAAAAGGAAACTTTCCACAATCCTTGATTTTTCATGATTCTTTTGACATATCTTGATCAAATCTCACCCATTGGTCATATTTGACATGACAAACAAAAAATTTACCTTAAAAAGTCAGGAGTTAACTTTTTCACTGCTCAGTTGACTTTGTTCCCAATTTAGCCGATTCTCAATCATCTGGCCAATTGAAACCTTTCTGAATTAAATTGCTGGTCAATACTCCACTCGTAGACACCTGAGAACATGTAGAATACCATAAAATCAAGTCTTGCTCAAAGAATCAGAAATAAACTTATTTTAAACAAAACCCTAATTACTCTTGGCCAGAAGGGTAGTTGGTTGAAGACGTAAGGAGGTTCTGGTTCAGTTCTATCTTGGAGCTTGTGGTAGAAGTTCTAAGGTGATGATGGAAGATTACCTTATTTTTGGTGGATGAGACTTAATTTCTCTCTTTGGTTATCTGGATTTCTTGTTGATCAAGCTGGTGGTGCAGTATTGTTTGAAGACCTTCAGGTGGATTACTATGCAGATAGTAAGTCCATTGGTGGAGCATATCAAGAACCATGTTGATTGGTGCCTGTGATATGTGAAGGATATCCTAACTAATGTTAGAACAACATCTGGGTTGGTTATCCTTGGAGTAGGATTCTAAGTTCTAAGTGTGGAACTTGACACTCACATCTTGTCTAAGAGGTATTTATCTTGTCATACGGGAGAATGATGGGTAAAGGACTGTCTTGGAAGTCTAATGTGAATGTGGCATGCTAGAAGTGGATCAGTTGGGTGTTTGTGGAGCAAATAAGCTGAGAATTTATGGAGTATGTGTTTGATGTCCTTCAAGTGTGAAGAACATCTGGGCGATCTAGCAAACTAAGGGGCTATGTATGTCTCTTTGAGGAATGTGAAGCATTCAGATTCAATTGGGTTGTATCTCAGTGAACAAGTAGATCTATACATGAGAATTTAGAAGGAATTCGTGTGGTGTATGGATGGTTTCTAGACGAGAGGGATCAATGGTGTTTTGGTCTCAATCCAAGAGTTTGTTGGTTGTGGTACAAGGATGCGTTCCTGGTACTCTCACTATATGATCATGAAGTTGTCATGTGATATCATGTAGTGATTTTGGGTGGTTCTTGCTGAAGAAGCATCTGTTGAGAAAGATAGGGGGAGAACTTCTGTCTGATGAATGTACTAGTGTGGTACATGGATTGCTTGAGAGTCAAGCATTAGGTGAATGCGTTCAGCAGGTGTGTTGAACAGAGGGTGCGCTCTTGAAGACATGAAGATGCGTCTTATGTTTTCCATTCATTCAGGGTGTTCTTCTTGCAAAAGAGCACTGGTTATCTACACCAGGGGGAGTTAGACTTCTATTCTGGATATATGGCTGCAGTGGTGCAGATTGTTTATCAAGATTGTTTGTGGTTTCAAGCAGTTTGTGATAGATTGCCTCGGATGAGGTTGATATGTCAGACGAGATGTCGTGACATTTCTCTACTGGTATAAGTTCTAGGTGGACTTATCAGGTTATTCTAATTCTGTCATTGGGTGTCAATGGATTGAATCAAACGTGGTACAAGTATCTTGGGAGTCTCTGTTGCTGTTTGGAAGAAAGTTCACTAGAAGCATTAAGTAATGATCAAGTCTGCTCATTCTGGATTAAGGAACTGATTTAGAATAAAGAGAAGAAGGTGGTACTTCTAGGTCTATCAGAATCAATGTTGTGGGGTCTACTAATCACTTATGAGAAAAACTGACAAAGTCAGAGTAGGTATCAGGACTTTGCTCAGGATCTGTTTCAGAAAAAGACAATCAAAGTGACGGTGGGTTCAAGGACAAGTCAGAAAAAGTGAAAACTTTCTAAACTAACTTGACCAACAGTTATTACATTCATTGACTAGTCTTCTGAAGGATTGGCATTACCTGACTAGCTTCTTCAATATTAAGGAGGATCGTGATGCTTGAATTGTAAAACATCCTTCTTACTAAATTGAGAGCAAATGGGTTTTGTCTGTGTCTGGGTTAGCACAGTCTGGGTATGGGTTTGCATGGGTCATTTTTGCCAATTTTTGGCTAAAAAAGGGGAGAATGGCTATGTTGTTACTATCAACTGTATGTATGCATTTGAGCTACTGATCTGGAAAAATGTCTCAAAGGATGTTCTGACGTTCTGGGTTCTAACATCTTAGGTAAATTGTGTTTTATGATCAGAGTTAGAAAGCAAGTTGTGTTTTGTGACCTGAGTTACATTCTCTATGTACTTAGTATCACAAGGTGAATGAGGAGGGGAACTTGAAATTATCTTCTCTCTCTTCCTTGACACTTGCTACAGGTTTTCTCATTGCATGCTCCATCAAACTGAAGAATGTTTTAGCCAAAATTTGTCAAAGGGGGGAGATTGAAAGCTCCAAGAGTTTGACTAAATTTTGGTAAAACATAATGTTATGAAAGATGTTCCAACATGAAGAGTTCTGCCCCAGACCAAAGATGTCGAATGAAATGTCCCAGCATGAAGGCTCGACATCATGACCATCACAGCAGGTTTGTTTTAAATCTGTTCCAAAATTCAAGGCGGGATTGGCAGTGGATCAAGGACCAAAGATATGAAGCCCAACGCAGCAGAAGGCTATAAAAGAAGACCAAGACCTAATGCAGAAAAGAGAGAGAACGACATAGACTTAGGAATCCTATTTTGTAAAGTATGGTTTAGGTTTTGAGAGTCGTAGGTCTCTCTAGTAAGTTTCCCTCTGTATCGATTTGATACATTGTGGTAGACATAGATACTTGTACAGATTCAGAAACCCGTAGGTAATGAATCGTGTATTGTTCTTGGATGAAGCTTTTAAGCAAATCCAAGTTAACTTGTTAGTCAAGGATGCTTGACTGAATTTTGTATTGAAAGGGGTGTCTTTCAATAGGATGGTGCAGTTGTGGTGTAGTAACTGTTAGATAATCACATGTTGTGATTTAGGGAGTGAGATGGGTTTCTCTTATCTAAGATGAAGTTCTTAGATAAAGTTTTCATTGGGTAGTGATAGGTAAACGTGGGTGTTTATTGTAAACCTGAGGCTGTTTACATAAAACTATACTACTGATAGTGGATTCTTCTTCCTGGATTGGTATCCCCCAGATGTAGGTGATTTGCACCGAACTGGGTCATCATATTCTGTGTTGTTTATCATTCTGCAATTTACAGTTTAGTTTTGATTAACATGTTGGAACAGATGTCGAAACATCTGTGTTTCTACAGTTATTAATATTCTGGATATCAATTTGCTGTTCTGTTCTTGTTTAATAATTATGCAGAACAATGTCTTGACATGTGTTACGACATCTGATGTCTGCTATCACAGAATTTCATTGTTCATTGATGATATTTTGATCTATTCGAAGAGTGAAGAGGATCATGCTAAGCATCTGAGGATTATGTTATCTGTGTTGAAAGAGAAGTAGTTGTATGCTAAACTTTCTAAGTACGAGTTTTGGTTGAAGGAAGTGAGTTCCTTGGCCATGTGATTTCGAGTAGAGGTATTGCAGTTGATCCTTTGAAGGTTGAAGCGGTAACGCAATGGGAAGCTCCGAAATCAGTTTTTGAGATTAGAAGTTTTCTTGGTTTGGCAGATTATTATCGAAAATTCATTGAAGGATTTTGTTAGTTCTTGGATTGGCTAGAATTTTGGTAAAACAAAGTTGTTCAATGTTGATGTCACATGGGCGATATCTTAACATTGTGTCTTAACAATAAGTCTTAACATTGGATAATGTTAAGTGTTTAAGTTGTTGAAGTTTTGAAGTCTGATGTCACATGCGATGTCATGACATCAGATATGCAGTTTATTAAAACATTAGGTTTGAGATGTTTTTAGGGTTAAGCGTATTAGCTGGAATTTGGGAGAGCTGTTAAAGTTATTGGATGCGAATATCTTGGAGAAGATATTTTCTGTTGCAAACAGATTTGATGCAGATTAGTAGGAGTGATTAAAGGCTGAAGATTTAAAAATATTTGGAGATAAAATCTGTTTTGAAGATTCAGTTTTAAATAACAAATCAGGTCAGATATTGTAGCAGGTCGAAGCCCAAATCAAATAGCTATATAAAGCGCATCAATCCTTTGAAGAAAGAACGAAGAAAGAGAGCTAAAGACTGAGTGCCATTTGTGTCTTCGTGTGTATTTTGTAAACCATTCATGTTGAATTGGTGTTATTGTTTTTGAGTTGTAATTGATATCTCTAGAGCTGTTAAGCAAGAGAGTTTCTGTTCTTGATCAAAGCTGTAAAGCAGAATCAAGGTGTGTTTGAATTGTATCACTGAGGTGATTTAGGGAGTGAGTGGGTTCTCATATCTAAGTGGTTTCTTAGGTAGAAGGTTCATTGGGCAGTGATTAAGTTTATTAGATGTCAACTGGGATTGTTGAGTCTGTAAATTAATACTACTAATAGTGAAATTCCTCCATGACTTGGTAGCCCCCAGACGTAGGTAGTTAGACCGAACTGGGTGAACAATTCTTTGTGTCTTTTCTGTTGTGTATATTGTCCATTGCAGAGTGTGTTGTTGTGACATCACATGTAACATCAGATATCTGGTATCAAAATTTCAATTGGTATCAGAGCAGGCATCCTGCTCTGCATCTGGGTGAGATTTAGGGCTGATACTTTCTGGTAAGATTGACAAGGAAGTTGGTGGATTTGTGAATAGACCCCCTATTATGGATGGCTCTAATTATGATTATTAGAAGCCAAGGATGATTACCTTTTTGAAATCCCTGGACAGCAGGGCTTGGAAGGCTATCATAAAAGAATGGAAAGCACCTGTTGTTGTTGAGAAAGATGATGCTGGGAAAGAAAAAAAAGGCAGCTCAAAACTGAAACCTGAAGAAGAATGGACCAAGGAAGAAAATGAGCTTGCCCTTGGTAATTCTAAAGCTCTAAATGCTATTTTCAATGGAGTTGATAAGAACATCTTCAGGTTGATCAACACCTGTGAAGTTGCTAAGGAAGCTTGGGACATCTTAAAGACTACTCATGAAGGAACCTCAAAGGTTAAGATGTCAAGACTTCAACTTCTGACATCAAAGTTTGAAAGTCTAAAGATGAAGGAAGATGAAACTATTCATGATTTTCACATGAGTATTCTTGAGCTGTCTAATGCATCTAGTGCTCTTGGAGAAAAGATGACTGAAGAAAAGCTGGTGAGGAAAATCCTTAGGTCCCTTCCCAAGAGAAATAAGATGAAGGTGACTGCAATTGAAGAAGCTCAAGACATCAGCAAAATGAGAGTTGATGAGCTAATTGGATCTCTTCAAACTTTTGAGTTAGGGTTGAATGAAGAGGAACCTGAAAAGAAGACCAAGAGTATAGCCTTGGTATCTAATACTCAAGAAGAGAAGAAAGGGAATGGTGCTGAATCTCAGGAGGAGCTATCTCAGGCTATTGCTATGCTGGGAAGACAGTTCAACAAGGTGTTCAAGAGAATGAATAGAAACTACAAACCTAATGTTAAGAACATCTCCTCTGACATCAGTAAGTCAAAAGAAAAGGATGAAGAGAAGACTACTCAAGAAAAAGGGATCCAATGCTTTGAGTGTGAAGGTTATGGGCATGTCAAGAAAGAATGTCTTACATTCCTAAAGAAGCAGAAAAAGGGCATGGCTATTTCCTGGTGTGATACTGACAGTGAAAGTGAAGAAGAGTCTGCCAAGCATGTTAGGGCATTGACAGGAACATGTATTTCTGATGGAGAATCTAGTGATGAGGAATTAACTTTTGAGGAGTTAGCAGCCTCCTATCAAGAGTTATGCCTGAGGAGTGCAGAGGTTTGTCAAGAAAGTGAGAAACAAAAGAAAAGAATAGTCCAGCTTGAGACTGTTAAAGCTGATCTTGAAAATGAAGTCTTGTTAGTTAAATCTCAACTTGATCAAATGACCAAGTCTATCAGAATGTTGAACAGTGGGTATGATACTCTTGATAAGATTCTTCAGGCTGAAAAGGTAGCAGGAGACAAGTCTGGCTTAGGATTTGTTGTTGAGGAGAAGGTCTCTGGTGAAGCTAGTATTTCTAGAACCAAAAAGGACATGTCTCAACCAATGTCTCAACATAACAGAAGAAGACATAATCCTAAACCTAAGCAGGTTGTTCATCAACTTCCTCAAAATGTTGGGAAAGAGAATGCTCATGGTCCTCATCATGGGAAGGCACAGGCTTCTGGAGCTGGGCAGTATATGCCTCCACAATACCATAGGAGTATGCAGGCTTCTAGGTTTAACATGTTCCATCAGATGTCTCAACATCAAGGGAATATGTATGGCTTTGGACCTAATAATGCAGTGCCTCATGATTATGGGAGAAGAAAGCCACATCATCATGGTAGAAGACAACCTAAGAGACAGAATCATCACTACAAAAGATAACCTAACTATGGAAGAAGACAACCCCAATACTTTGGATGGCATCCTCAACAGTTTCATCATCAAGGTGGCAGGAAGTTTAATCACTGTAGAGAAGAGGTTAAAAGAGTTAGGTGCTTCTATTGTGGAAGATTTGGCCATATGCAATTTTCTTGCTTCAAGCTTCATGGTTATCCCAAGTCTATCCCTCAACCTAGACAGAAGGATAACAGGCCCAAGGTTGTTAAACAGTGGGTTCCTAAAGCTGAGGTTACATGTCTATTGGCTCGCTTTTCAGATAGACACTCTGCTAAGGATGGATGGTACTTTGACAATGGCTGTTCAAAGCACATGACTGGATTCAAAAACCAATTGGTGGATGTCAATTCTTGCTCCTTAATCAGTTTTTGAGATTAGAAGTTTTCTTGGTGGATGTCAATTCTTGCTCCTCAATCAGTACTTTGACAAAGGTTGAAGCGGTAACGCAATGGGAAGCTCCGAAATTAGTTTTTGAGATTA
This sequence comes from Lathyrus tuberosus, assembly GCA_022829125.1. Lineage (NCBI taxonomy): Eukaryota > Viridiplantae > Streptophyta > Magnoliopsida > Fabales > Fabaceae > Lathyrus > Lathyrus tuberosus. The sequence continues at coordinate 4,157,128 of JALAZF010000517.1, forward strand.
GAAGTTTTCTTGGTTTGGCAGATTATTATCGAAAATTCATTGAAGGAGTTTGTTAGTTCTTGGATTGGCTAGAATTTTGGTAAAACAAAGTTGTTCAATGTTGATGTCATATGGTTGATGTCTTAACATTGTGTCTTAACATTGAGTCTTAACATTGGATAATGTTAAGTGTTTAAGTTGTTGAAGTTTTGAAGTTTGATGTCACATGCGATGTCATGACATCAGATATGCAGTTTATTAAAACATCAGGTTTGAGATGTTTTTAGGGTTAAGCGTATTAGCTGGAATTTTGGAGAGCTGTTAGAGTTATTGAATGCGAATATCTTGGAGAAGATATTTTCTGTTGTAAATAGATTTGATGCAGATTAGTAGGAGTGTTTAAAGGCTGAAGATTTAAAAAGATTTGGAGATAAAATCTGTTTTGAAGATTCAGTTTTAAATAACAAATCAGGTCAGATATGGTAGCAGGTCAGAGCCCAAATCAAATAGCTATATAAAGCGCATCAATCCTTTAAAGAAAGAACGAAGAAAGAGAGCTAAAGACTGAGTGTCGTTTGTGTCTTCGTGTGTACTTTGTAAACCATTCATGTTGAATTGGTGTTATTGTTTTTGAGTTGTAATTGATATCTCTAGAGCTGTTAAGCAAGAGAGTTTCTGTTCTTGATCAAAGCTGTGAAGCAGAATCACTATGTGTTTGAATTGTATCACTGAGGTGATTTAGGGAGTGAGTGGGTTCTCATATCTAAGTGGTTTCTTAGGTAGAAGGTTCATTAGGTAGTGATTAAGTTTAGTAGATGTCAACTTGGATTGTTGAGTCTATAAATTAATACTACTAATAGTGAAATTCCTCCCTGGCTTGGTAGCCCCCAGACGTAGGTAGTTAGACCGAACTAGGTGAACAATTCTTTGTGTCTTTTCTGTTGTGTTATATTGACCATTGCAGAGTGTGTTGTTGTGACATCAACCGTAACATCACATATCTGGTACCAGAATTTCAGATTTGCCAAGTTATCTTTTCCATTGACACAGTTGACTAGAAAGGGTCAAGCTTTTGTTTGGGATGCATAGTGTGAAGAAAGTTTTCAAGAGCTTAAGAAAAGGTTGGCGACAACTCCTGTTTTTTATTTTGCCGAATCCGGCAGAACTGTTTGTTGTGTATTGTGATGCTTCATTGATGGGTTTGGGAGGTGTGTTGATGCAACATCAGCAAGTTATAGCTTATGCTTCAAGGCAACTTAAAGTTCATGAGAGGAATTATCTGACGCATGACTTAGAGTAGGTCGTTGTTGTGTTTGTGTTGGAGCTGTAGAGACATTATTTGTTTGGGTCGAGATTTGAGGTGTTTAGTGATCATAAGAGTTTGAAGTATCTCTTTGATTAGAAAGAGTTGAATGTGAGGCAGAGGAGATGGTTGGAACTTCTGAAGGATTATGATTTTAGTTTGAATTACCATCCGGGTAAAGCAAACGTGGTAGCTGATGCATTGAGTAGGAAACCTTTGCATATGTCGATGATGGTAAGAGAGTTGGAAATGATTGAACAATTTCAGGATTTGAGTTTGGTTTATGAAGAGACTTCTTATGGAGTTAGGCTTGGTATATTGAATCTTACTAGCAATATTCATGAAGAGATTCGAGAAGGTCGGGAGTCGAAGATCGAGCATCAGAAACCGTCGGGTTTGATGAAACCGTTATCTATTCCTGAGTGGAAATGGGATAACATATTGATGAATTTTGTGTCTGGTCTACCTAGAACACCGAGTAATTATGAAGCTATTTGGGTTATTGTGGATAGATTGACGAAATCTGCTCACTTTATTCCAATGCGAATAGATTACCCGTTGGAGAAGTTAGCAAAGCTATACATTGAGAGGATTGTCAGTTTGCATGGTATTCCGTCTAGCATTGTGTCAGATAGAGATCTGAGGTTTACTTCGAGATTTTGGGAGAGTTTGTAAAGTGCTTTGGGTACGAAGTTACGTTTGAGTTCTACTTATCATCCGCAGACAGATGGCCAGACTAGGAGGACGATTCGGTCACTTGAGGAACTTTTGAGAGCTTGTGTGTTGGGAAAGGGAGGAGCTTGGGATAGTTATTTTCCTTTGATTGAGTTTACTTACAACAACAATTTTCATTCGAGTATCGGAATGACACCGTTTGAGGCATTGTATAGTAGGAGGTGTAAGACGCCATTGTGTTGGTATGAGTCTGGAGAGAGTGATGTGGTTGGACCTGAGATAGTACAACAGACTACTGATAAGATTGAGATGATTCAGGAGAAGATGAAGATTTCTCAGAGTCGTCAGAAGAGTCATCATGACTAGAGGTGGAAAGCACTTGAGTTTTAAGAGGCAGATTATGTGTTTCTTCGAGTTACTTCTATAACTGGTGTTGGTAGAGCGTTGAAGTCGCTTAAGCTGATGCCGCGTCTTATTGGTCCTTATCAGATTTTGCAGAGGATAAGAGAGGTAGCCTATCGGGTTTCTTTACCGTCGTCGCTTGCTAATTTCCATGACGTGTTCCATGTATTTCAATTGAGGAAATACATTGCGGATTCGTCTCATGTAGTCCAAGTAGATGATGTGCAGGTGAGGGATAACCTGACTGTGGAGACATCACCTATGCGGATAAAGGATCGGGAGTTGAAGCAACTTCGAAGTAAAGAAATTGCTTTGGTGAAGGTCGCTTGGGGAGGATCAGCTGGAGGAAATGTGACTTGGGAGCTTGAGAGTCAGATGAGGGAGTCTTATCCTAAGTTGTTCGTTTGAGCTAATTTTCGAGGGAGAAAATCCTTTAAGTGGGGGAGGGTTGTAACACCCCAATTTTTGTAATTATTTATTTATATTAATTAATTGAGTGATTTTATGAATTATTTGATTTATTGAATTTATATGAATTATTTGATTTCTTAGATTTATATAAATTAATTGATTTATTTGAGTTATTTGGATTAATTGATTTATTGGACTTATTTGAAATAATTGATCTATTTGATTTATTTGAGTTCATTGATTTATTTGATTTAATTGACTTAATTAATTAATTTGAATTAATTGATTTAATTGAATTATGTGATTTATTTGAATAAATTGAATTAATTGTTTTATTGGATTTATTCGAATTATTTGATTTAATTTAATTAATTGATTTATGTGATTTATTTTATTTGGTGAAATAAATATATTATTGCTAGAATTAGTAATTAGGCTTAATTGAGAGTGTGAATAGAAATTGTGATAGTGGGTTGAGTGAGCCCAATAGTTATTGAGAAATTTGTGAGAGTTGGTAAAATAGAGAAAGAGAAATAATAGGGTTAGAAAGTTGGTAAAGAGAAAAAAGAGGCAAGAGGGAAAGAGAAGTGGAGAAGAAGAGGAACCTAAATTCAAGAACTCAAGAATTCATCATAAATCAAGGTAAGGGTGGGTTTTTATATAATTATTGGGATTATTTGATAGTGTTTAATGGGTAGAAATATGTTTAGGTTGAAACCCCTAAATTTTCCATGAATTTGAAATTGTTAGGTTTTAGTGCTAATCTTTGAAATGTGTTATAGTATTCCCCAACAAGTCTGACATCAGATTGTCACTCATCCTATGGCATTTCTCTGAAGAAGTCTAGAAAAGAAGTATGGTGAAATCTATTTTCATCAAATGGCTATCTCCCCAGTAAATCTCGGCGAGAAGTTTGATGAAAATCGCAGATTAAGTCTCTTTATTTGAGAAATCTGTCCCGCAAGATAACTAGCCCGCATCTCCTCGAAGATTCTCAGTGAAGTTATTGATCCAGCAAGTGATCACCTTTTCCAGAGCTTGTTATCTTAACCTTTTCAACAGAAAGACTAGATAAGAATAAACGAAGACCAGTTCCATGGTTAAAAAAACCAGGATCGAGGGGAAGTTTATTTCAGAAACGTAGACCAGTTCCATGGTAAAAAAACCAGGATCGAGGGAAAGTTTATTTCAGAAATGAAGACCAGTTCCATGGTTAAAAAACCATGATCGAGGGGAAGTTTATTTCAGAAACGAATACCAGTTTCATGGCTCATGACCAGAAACAGGGGGAATTTTTACCCTTTCTAAGTAAGATTACTTAGTTAAAGAAGATGAGTAAGCATGTTCCGATAGTGGGAACCTATTACCATTCAAATTATCAGAACCATAGTCGTGTCCCCCCCACATAGTTGTCATCTCCTCAATCAGTGAAGATACTTCTTTGTTTTCCAGCAGACTACATCCTTAGTCTTCAATTTATTTCCCCAGTGAATAATTCTTTAACACCAACGATTCGAATTATTGTTAGTCTTCTATGGTGTCATCCTCACAAGTCTCATGTCTTGCATTCACAGGCATCACATCATTTATGGCATCTTAGGGTCCAAAATTTGTGCATTTTTAGTTGTATTTAAGTCTCTCTTATCTGGTCAAAACTAAGATATTAATCTTCACCTCTCCAGATAGGAAAACCTTAAATAAGGGCATCTGTCAAACCCTAATTTTTGACCCTAAGATCCCACATCATTTGCATTTCATTAGCGTCATATGTGTGTATTTTTTTGCATCACTAGCCCATTTGGAGATACAAAGATTGTTGTTTGTTTCATTTGATTACAAATTAGGCTTTTGAGCCTCAAAAGATACTCAGGCAAAGAATCAATCAAGAATGAGCATGATATTCAACCTCTCAAGTCCTTGGTTCATCCATGAAGATCAAGAGATCTCCTACAAGAATCAAGCACAAGTCTACATCATTTCAAGTCAAGCAAGCCCCAAGTTCATCTGGTGCACCAATTAGGGTTTTGGTTGATCAGGGCCTCAAAAGTGAAATTTTTATCTGGGCATGATCCAATACCTCAAGATATGCTTCAAGGACCTCAAATACATCACATTAGTCTATTCATATGATTGGATTGATCCAAAGAACTTGATTCATAAGCAATGTAAGAATTCAAATTCATCTGGACCACAAACTAGGGTTTGATGAAAAGTCAACTGTATCTTTGACTTTTAAGCATGACATGATCTCAAACCTTTGTACATGATTCAAGACATTCAAAAAAACTTTTGGCGTCCATCCATGATGTTTAATTTAGCCCAAGGATTTGATTTAAGAAAGGATCACGAAGTTCAAAATTCATCTGATACAAAAAAGAACTGTGGTCAAAATCAAGTTAGACTTTTGAAGTGTTTGGTCAAACATGGCCTCTTCAAGTCAAGAACAATGTTAATATGTGATTTGGATCATGATTGATCAAGAAAAATTAAGAAAGGTGAGGTTACTTGTAAAAAGGGCAGCTTTAGAGAACTTAAAAATTTTCTAAGTCATGGAAAAACAATGATTTTTACCCTACTTTGCAAGCTCATAACTTCCAAACCAAGTAACCATTTTCTTTGATCCAAAGATCAAATTGAAGAGCTTGATACATACTACAACTTTGTCACTTAGGGTGGATTCCCAAAAAGTGCATATATTTTAAGATATAAAGCCATGAAGTTAGGGTTTCAAGACTTTTTGAACTTTGACACAGAAAAATTTTGGACAGAATCTGTTTTGTGTTTTAGCCAACTTTGAGGCTATTTTTCACCAAAATCCAATATGAATCAAGACCAAATTCAAACATTAAAGTTGAAGTATGACATCTCAGCTTTCCAAAATGTCCAAGAACACATTATAATTCCATTTGAGCAAGGAGATATGGGGTGCACAATATGCCTTGATGCAATTGTTTTGGCAAGACGGATTTGGCATTACTTGTGGTGCACGATTTATTGAGTCCAATTGTGAATATCAAACAATTCTCATTCAATAAGAATCTGAATGAATCATCCAAAACCTGCAAGATATAGCCACTAAGTCAAGAGGAATCCCTTTGAAATGATGAGACATCATCACTTTAAGCCTTGAATTCAAGATGCATTTATGTGGAATAGTGCATTGTCAAAGAAACCACTCTCACCAGTCAAGATGCACTCTTAAACAACAATAAACACCTCTGCAGAATGTGGAATTGGTCAAAAGAAGAGCTAGGATAGTGGAAGAGATAAGGTACCTTGAGTTGGAAGTAATGATGCATTTCCAAAACCATTGAACATTGAGCTCATCCTTCAAACCATCATTCCAAAACAAACTTTCTCCCCAATAAATAGAGACCACATTTGATCATTCAAAACACACCAAAACAATCAAAACACTTGTTTTCTCATTCTTCCTCTTTCACTTAAAAATTTCAAACTTTTAAAGAGTGAGATTTGAATTTTCAAAACCAGTGCTTAAACCACTCAAACAACCATCCAAACACATCACAAATCATCCCTTGAAAGTGTTTAAACCTTCATATTCATCTCCAAACACTATAATCAAAAAGTCAACTGTGAAAACCTCAAATCTTTGACGTTCTGCATTTCACAAGCCATGTCTTGATTCTGTCCATTTCAAAACCATTCAACACTTCAAACACACTCTAAATAACATCCCTAAGCTGTTCCAATAATAGTTTCTCAACTGTAACTCCATTTGACCAAAGTTCCATTTTGGTCACTTTTGCCAATTTTGCAAGAAGAAGCAAGATTATGTCCAAGAGGTTTTCCTTTGGTTCCAAGCTTCCAAGAAGCTCCCTAGAGGTCTATTGGAGGTTTCTCAAGTGTCATTTCATTTCTGTAACAAGGCATTTGGAAATTGGCAAGTGAACTACAAGAGGTAAATTCCCTCAAACTTGGAACTTTGTGAAATATGCTTTGCTTTGATGTTCCTTGATCATGAACATGTCATATATGTCATAGTTGTTGTGTTTGGATCATTTTGAAGTGTTATTATTGACTGTGTTTAGCTTCAGCATAGAACTTTTAAAAACATGTCATTTTAGGAATCACTATCATGTTTTAAAATGTATCCATTTTTAGCAAAATCTAAAACCACCACTAAACTCCTTGTGAAATTTCAAGCAAGACTGGTCTTTACATTTTTGAATTTCATTGAGTGTAGACCAAGTTATGGTTGGTTTTGCAAATGACACAAAACTTGATTTTCTTGGCCAAGAAACCAACCATGGCGCCCTTTGTGTTTTCTGGCCTCAGGTCACATTTAGCCTTATGTATTAATGGGTGTGGTTTGATACACGGATGTATCACCATCCCAGTGGTTAAACCTACGCGCCTTATGTACCTTGTCACCACCAGAACTGGGGTTCGAATCCCCCTCGCCCCAGTTCTTTTATTTTTCTGGATTTTAATGTGTGTTACATATATTATGTGGTGTTTCCATTTGTCTTCAACCAACGCACGTTGGCTGGTTGGTCTAGGTTATGTGTTGTGAGCGTGATGGCATGGGTTCAACACCCATGGGGGCCATTTCCCATTATTTTTAATGACTTATATTCTTACTTTTCTTCACATTTTCAAATTGCTATAACTTTCTCAATTTTAATCTTTTTTAGGCCATTCTTTTTGCAAAATGTTCATGATATTGAGTACTCTTTGTCTGTGAAAAGAAAATACCAAAAATATTTATTTTTGATGCATTTGTGAGTGTTTAAAGTATGTGGTATTTTTAGGGTTTCCTTAAGGACTCCTTTGATTCTTTTGAATGTTTCCTTGCTCTCCCTTGCTTGCAAAGACTTGTTGGCACCATGTTTAACTTATTTGAGCCTTGTGTGATGTGGTGATGTTTTATATCCTTGTTCCTACTTGATTTTGTTGTATTTTTCAAGTGTATGTTCATGTAAAAGTGTATATTGAACTTTGTCCATACCATGAGCTTTTGCTTAACTATTTTTGCCCTATCATGTGATGTTCTATCCATGTTTACATGACCTAAATGTGCATGTTTGCCTTTGTGTTGATTATACAATATTTATGTGTTCTTATATACTTGAATTTTTTCTTGAAAATGACTATGAATACATACTTGTATGCCTAAACTTTTGGTGATGTTCTTATTTTCTTATGACCATGTTTGAACCCTAATATCCATGTTTTGTTGTTACCAAATTGTCTTAACATGTTCAACTTGTATCCATGCTTAAATGTTCAAGAAATGCCTTAACTTGTTCACATGATGTTCAGACATTAAACTTGTCATCTTTAAGTATTCTCACATGCCATCTCTTGTATGTTTACATTCTTCATCCACATGTTGTTGTCATAAACATGTCCTTTTGTTCAAAGTATGCTTGGTTGTTTCCCTTACTATATTCATTGGATCCTCAATTCATCTTGAATACACATACTTGCTTGAACTTCTCTGTAAATTGCTCCCATGGATTAAATCTTTGCTTACATGTTCAAGTATTTCCTTCATAAACTCTTACCATGATGAATATATCTCTTTGTTTGATTCACATTCAAAATATCAAACACTCAGGCCTCAGTTAGAGTGTAAGACCCATCACTTTTTCTAATCTAATAATGCTTAGACTTGGGCCTCTGTAAGAGTGTAAGACCCATTACATTTTCAAAACTCATGGGCCTCTATTAGAGTGTAAGTCCCTCCCCTCCTCCTCAAAACTTTTTTCAATCTCTCAAAGCTTTAAATCTATTCAAACTTCAATCTTCCACTCTCATCAAACACAGACCTAGTGGCATTCAAATCTACAACTCTTGGGAATCTGTAAGAGTGTAAGACCCATCACCTTTTCAATTCAACCATGCTTAGACATGGGCCTCTGTAAGAGTGTAAGACCCATCACCACTTTCAATTCATGTCTATACTTGTAAATTTCTTGTCATATTACGTTTCTCTTGACATTTATAACACCTCATCCTTAGTTTAGACTTAGTTCAAACATTAGGGTTCCCTTAACTGTAACTTAGTTTAAACACTAGTTCCCCTTGGATGAAGTCAAATTCACCATAGCCTCCTCTTGGGCTTTATCCAAGCATCATAGCCCCCTCTTGGGCTTTATACAAGGACCTTCAGGCTTCTTAAAAGCATTATAGCCTCCATCTTGGGCTTCATACAAGATACCATTAATACTCACCCCAGTTAAGTCAGCCTCCTCTCAGGAAAATAAACTTTTTAGCTTCACATCTCGGGCTTTGAACAAGATACATACAAACCTTTTAGGTTCACATCTTAGGCTTTGAACAAGATACTCAAATAATTCAACTTCTCCCCAGAGATGAGACATTGAGTCATCTCTGTAGGAAAATATCTCTTATATACACCACAATTCAAAATCAAACATTAAAAACTTTTTCTTCATATAAGTGATGTAAGTGGCACACTTGTTGATTCAAAATCCAAGCTGGAGTCCTTCTCTTATCATGGTCCAAAACTTTTCTTTCATCTAAGTGATGTAAGTGACATACTTGTTGATACTATATCCAAGTTAAGGTTCTTCTCTTAGCATGCAAAGACTCATAAAGGAAGATGTGGCATTGCTTAGGATTCTTTAACATCCATGTTCAAAGCTTCTTCCCTTATGATATTATTCTCAAATGTTTGTGATGAATAGGTGAGATATCTCCCTTAAGAATGACAATTTATCTTTTCTTTCAAACCAACAAAACTTTTAGCTTCATCATCTTCGGCTTTGAGCAAGATGCAAATTCCACCCATAGTTAGGTGGAACTACGAACGCTCTAATCTCCCAAAGTTTATTTTTTTGGGAATACGTAGGCATAAGATTGCGAGATCTTAGCAAGCACACCTTTAAATAAACCCTTTAGGTCCACATACTTTTCATAAATCAAAAACTCCCAAAAACATCTCATATTTACCCATAGGTTAAAACTTTCCCAATCAATAGTAAGCAGCTTAAGAAAATAAGATAATTAATAGTAAAAAAAATAAGTGTACAAAAAGGTTCCTATAGAGTACTATAGATACTTAGGGTGTTAATAGCTTCCCTTATTATAACCGACCACCGATTCCAGATCTCTTTGCATTTGTAGGGAAAACATTTGCACGCAGAGTTAGTTCAGATTCCTTCCCCTTCCTTTTAAACATCATAGGATAAATATTAGAAATTCAAAAGTGGCATAAGCACGGTTCACGAGGATCCCACCATCTCAGGATCGGTGGGGGCATGGAAATCGGTCCACAAAATGCATCACTTTTCTGCACTAAAAAGAGCTTCCATTAAAATCTAGAAAAATCATCAATAATAACTAAAGCATATATATTACATCCAAAGCTTTTTGTTCTTGATGGAACAAACAAGTCCATATGCAACAATTGAAGTAATCTTGTAGTTAACACCATAATCTTTGGTTTGAAAGTTAATTTGGTTTGCTTTCCCTTTTGACATGCATCACATAACTTATCTTTGACAAACTTTATCTTAGGTAAACCAATGACAAGATCATGTTTGACTAGTTTGTTTAAATGTTCCATATGAATATGGGAAACTATTTTATACCAAAGTCACGAGCCATTGTTGTTAACCATGAGATATTTTACTTTCAAAGATAAATCATCTAAACAAATAATGAAAATTTTATTAATTATTTTACCTTTGACTTTTACCTCATGAGTGGCTTCATCTTCAATCAAGCATTCATCCTTGGTGAACTTGATTTTGAAGCCTTTTTCACAAAGTCGGCTTATGCTTAGAAGATTGTGATTTAGTCCTTAAACATAAAGTACATCTTCATTGGAAGTGAAAGGTGGTGCACCAAATTTTCCTATGCTAAGAATATTTCCTTTGTTATTGTCTCCATATGTGACACATCCCTTAGCCTTTAGAACTAAAGATGGAAATTTGTTTATATCTCCCATCATATACTTAGCAAAACCACTAAAAAGATACCATAGACTTTTAGTGGTCTTCAAGGAAACCTACAAAATAAATTAAGTTTTGTTAGGTACCCAATGTGCCTGGATCCTTTATAATTAGTTTCTTTCTATACTCACACATAATGCTTGCTAGCAACACTAAACTTCCTTACATATCAAGCATTAGATGTGTGACCAATTACACCACAATTGAAACATGTAGGAAACAAATCACTTCTATATCTAGGAACATAAGATTTTTTCTTAACAATTCGTTTCTTAGGATAATGATAAATATGTTTCACTTTCTCTTTTGTGGATTAGTCATTTGCCTTAACAAAGATAGTTTTGCTAGAACTTGGTTTATCAAACTTAGAATAACCAAGTCCACTTTTGTCATTAGAATATCTTTGTTGACTTAGAACACTATCCAATATAATTTTTTCTTTTTCATATCTTTCAAGAAATCATTTCAATTGGATAATTTGGAAAGAAAGTGACTCACACTCTTTGCATGTAAAGTTACGTTTTTGTTTTTCAACTTCAAAATCTTTTTCCATTGTGTCAATATTTTCTTCAAGATATAAAATTTTTTTCTTTTGTGTTGACACCGTTTTATACAGAATTTTACATTCATTGAGTAATTCATCATTATTCCTTGAACATCATTATCATAAGAGGAAATTTCATTACTAACCTCTTCATCTTCATCATCGGAATGGTGTGATGCCATCAATGTAAGGTTTGCATATTCTTCACTTTCTGAATCGGATGATGAACTTACTTCATTTCCATCACATGCAATGCATGCCGTTTTGGATTTTGTCTCTTTTCTACCTTTGGAGCCACTTTTCTTGGTGAGTTTTGGACAATCCATCTTTATGTGTCCTTGATTTCCACATTCATAGAAAGTGACATTTTGTGTTGAAGTGGAAGCATCCTTTTGATCTTCTCTTACAAGTAGACAATTCTCAAGTATATTACACAAGTGCTCATAACTGAATTCATGAAACTTTTTAATGGTTCAATGAAATTTAATGCAGAAAGTTTCACACAAAAACTTATGACACAAGACACTTGTTTTAAAAATGAAAGTTTGAGTTTGAATTATAATGAAAGAGGTGAAGAATGAAAATCTAATATCACAGGTATCTCATGAAACAATGCCATAATTGATAGATGTATTTTAAAATTCACTGGAATATACTTTTATGCCAAAAAGTGTCATTGCTTTAGTGGTAATCGGTTAACACATAATCGTAACCGCTTATAGCTGAAGCGAATTAAAAAAATTCATAATTTTTGAAGGTGTAACCGGTTACAGGTTTTTGTTAACCGATTACACCTGATGCATTTTCCAAAAATATTTAAATTTTCATTTTGGTTACCGGTTAACAATATTGTATAACCGGTTACACCTCATGTAAAAATGAAAAATACTTTAAGTAACATGGTTATGCACAAACATAAGTTACCAAAATGTATTTTATGCCTCAAGATGAAATGTATATGATGTTTCTGAGCACTATGGTAAAACACATGATAAAATTGTAACTTGTACATTAATGATGTGAATAATCTCCTAAGGTCCAAGATCATCTTGACAATGTTGCTTGAGATAAGTCTTGATACCATAGAATTGAATATGAAGCTTTTTCTCATACTTTGTTAATGCATAAGAACTTGAGAGATAATACTTGTCTTCATCAAAACACAATGTTGGAGAAGTTTGTCTTCACAAGGGGGTCTCTAAGACCCGTCAGGATGTAGTTGACCACTTTTCTAGTCATTTTAGAGAACCTTATGTCGAATGTCCCCAACTATATAGGGTTCCCTTCAAATCTCTCTCAGAGAAGGATAATGTTATTCTTACTGCGCTTTTCCTCTTATCTGAGATTGGTCAAGCTATTGCGTTTTGTGATGGTAATAAGAGTCCTGACCTGGATGGTTTTAATTGCTCTTTCTTCAAGAGGTTTTTCCCCATTCTCCTATATGACATAGGTGTGATGTTTGATCACTTATATAAGTTTTCTACTCTTCCCTGCAACTTTTCCTCTTTCGTTGTTACTTTGATCCCAAAGGTTGACTCTCCACTACTACAAATAATACATGTAATGTCGTTCACGAAATGGATTTCACCCTGACTACAATGCCGAGGTAACGAAGGGTGACATGAAAAGTGGGAAATTTACCCCTCAATTTTATAAAGCCGAGGTTAAAATGCAAAAGGTCAATGGTTCGATCCCTAGCAACAACATATTTTTATTTTCAAAATTAACTAGCGCCCGCCACATGCCTCTCTATTTTATTAAATAACCAAGATAATAAGATATGTTTGTACGTCAGTTTTTTACTTTAGTCGGGGGTTTATTCAATTTTATTGTTATATAAAAAAAAATTTATTATCATTTTACTGTCAGACCTATATCATTTTGTACACATGCAGAAACTATAAAATTGCTACAGAATACCAAATTAACACAGAATACCAAATCAGAAATAGTTAACAAAATTGGTATTCCTTTTTTATACAGAATTACAAATTTACATTGTGGCAAAACCAAATGTACAAATTTACATTGTTGTCATCAACACGTAATACAAAAGTTAGAGTTTTGCACATGAAAATGTCAAAACCTCTATATGTACAAATTCAACTTATAACAAAAGAAAACTATTGTTGAAATTCATGATAAGATAAGAAGACACCAACCCAAATTGATCGGATAATATCTATATCTTCTTTAGGGAATGGTGTTTTGTCGCTAAACTCCTATAAATAGAACAAAGTTTAAATTATGGTAAGCTAAAAACAACAACATTAACTTAAAAAATATACATAAATTACATGTATATGGATTAAGCTAATACCTTATGCTTCATCCGTTTGTAATGCCTCCGGTGACAATATCATACATATGTTTTATAACATAATAGCCACAAGAATAGTTTTCGGGTTATTTTCTCAACTACAAATAATGTTCATATAGTTACTAATTAATACACACAAATAAAATAATATCAAAAAGCACAAGGAATACTTACTTTTGGGTAAAGGAATCTTGGCTTTTTACTAATTGCATTACGTTTGATTGCATCGTATCCCTCCATCGCTCTACACATGTCAGTAAAATTTAAACATGCATAAAAATATTCAAAACTAAAGGTCAAATTTGAATAAAAACTAATACCACTTACCTAGACAAAGCGTTTAACATAACTTCATTTAGGGTTTTGTGCATAGACCAAAGCATAACTACAATATTTTTCCTCGGGCATATAACAATTAATTGCCAATGATCACTGCATAAACATTCAGAATAATTAATAATATGTATAAAATTAATTTATAAATGAAAACACAAATTAATATATACTTTCACATGGATAAACGGGGCCAAATAACATTCTTTGTTATCTTCTAACAACTTGTCTTTTACGTAAACGTTGATATTGTTTGCTACCGTACTACCACCATTAAGGCTAATGACATTTGGATCTATGAAACAATACTTTCTTAAATTCCTTTCAACACACATCTCATGCAAGTAACTGTAAGAGTCAAATGTTTATTGTTAAATTACGAGAACGTATGAATATAAATAGAAATGATCAACGTAAAAATTATACTTACGAGCACCACAATTGTACTATAGTGACGTCTAGCCATTCACCCCCCTTCAAAAATTCCATAATAATAGACTTAAGAAGTATGTAAAACTGATCTAGCACATGACTTAATCTAATATTATGGCAGATAGCTGGAATACACTTTACTATCATTGATAATAACTGAATGTTATCTACTTGATGTGGTGTGTGTCATACCCCAAATTTTGACCACCAAGATTTCCCATCATTGTGCAAACCATCACCACAATATGGATGTACCTTCATGCCTCATCAATATCCTCAAAGATGGTTGAGCATTCACCACAGTCAAGAATTAGGGTTTTAAGCCCTCTCAGAGCACTTAGACAAAGGATCAATCAAGGAATGATATGATCTTCAACTTGTCTAACCTCTCAAACACCTATAAAGGATCAAGAGAACTCCCACATCAAGAATCAAGCACAAGGTTGCAACATTCCAAGTGGATCAAGCCTCAAGATCGACAGTGTCACCAAATTAGGGTTTTGGTCGACCAAGGCCTCCAGATGGAATTTTCCATCTGGGCATGAGCCAATACTTCAAAGCATAACCAAAGATACTCGAAGGAACCTCATGGACCCAATAATCCAGTCAATTTAACATCAGGGGATGCATTTACCAAAAACTCAGGAATTAGGGTTTCTTGACCTAATTCACCCCTAAGTTGACTTTTGGAAGAAAGCATTAGCCAAGACCTCAAGACATGATTTTAGGGCCTCCAGTACACTACATTGATCCATTTGCAACAATGGATTCACAATTTTCAATTTCATCTGGACCATAATTAGGGTTTTGAAGGAAAAGTCAACTGTAGCTTTGACTTTTGACCAAGGCATGCTCCCAAACCTTGGGACATGATTCAATACACCCTATAACACCTATGGAATCCATACATTAGGTTTGATTTAGGTCAAGGACTTGATTTCACAAAGGATCACACAGTTTGGATTTCATCCGATAAAAAGTCAACTGTGCACAAAATCAAGTTTGACTTTTTGGAATTTTTCACAAATATGGTTCCCCTAAGTCAAAAATAATGTTAATGTATGGTATTGATCATCATTAATTAATAAAAATCAAGAAAAGTGAGATTTCTTGCAAAAGGGGCAACCTTGAGAAACCAAAATTTTTCTAAGTTATGGAACAAAAGTGGTTTTGGTACCAACTTTGCAAGGTCATAACTCCTAAACCACAAGGCCTTTTTCTCCCATTCAAAGCTCAAATGAAAGTTCATCTGACATACTTTAAAAGTGTCAACTACAAGAGATTCCAAATCCTCATGGATTTTTAGTTATGGACTGATCAAAATGACAAAAATGAAGAAAATGGCACTTTTCCAACACTTGGTGAAAATCTGCCTAAGTTACCAGCCTTGGACATCAAGGTTCATGAGGATTTTTCAATGGGATCCAAATAGTTTCAAAATAAACTATGATCACACATGTATTTTATCATATTAGGGCTTTCTAAAAAGCATAAGAGCCTCCCATACTTCAACCTGAGCAAGGGGATATGATCCCCTCAAAATCACCATTTCCAACTGTCTTGTACAAAGCAGATTTTGGCATTTTGCTCAATTTGACAAATTTGGACAACTCCAAGCCTTGTCATCCATTTGGACACATCATAGGATAAAATCCAAGGGGAATGATCTGATCCCTAAGCCTCCCAAGTCCAAGAATCTACACATAGCCATAACAAACCTAAAAAGGCTAGAAAGTACAAAAGACTCCAATTTTGTTTCCAAGCATTCAATGGATGCATCAAGGTGGCATGGACTGACACATTCCTAACTGAATGAGTCAAGATTCAGATCTGAATCAAAGGACCATAGGCATGTGCCCTAACCTCAAGTCAATGGCTAGAGGAGACTTGAGATTCCATTTGATCCACATTGGCCAAAGGCCTATACCAGCTGCCATTCACTATTGCTTGCAAATAAAACTTGCTCTACTATAAATAGAGCTCATTTGTGCTCAGTTTGAGTACACCAAAGCACTACAACTGATGCTTTCCTCAAAATCTATTTCTTTAGGTCAAAATGCCTTCTTTTGCAAGTCATCTCTGAGTTTTTGAGTTAGAGAGCAATTCCACCACAACTTATGATCCAAAGTCATCCAATATGTTATATCTAAACTGTTCAAACACTCACTTGTGATTTAAAACACCAAAATCAGAAAGTCAACCTCCAAAACCTCAAAAATTGACTTTTCTGCATTTTTCAAGCAATGTCTTGATTCAGTCACTTCCAAAACCAAATCAGGCCTTAAACACACTCCAAATATCATCCTCAAACTGTCCCAATTGGTTTCCCTCATCTGGAACACCATTTGAGAGAGTTGTTATTTTGGTCACTTTTGCCCCTTTTGCAAGAAAGAGCCAATTCTCGTTCCTGAGGATTCCAGCTAGTCTTAATCATTCTAAAAGCTTCTAAGGGATCAATCAAAGGTGTCTAAAGCATTGAATCACTTCTGACACAAGCATCTTGAAAGATAGCACAAGGAGCTTCAAGAGGTAAGTGCATCACAACTTGAACTCTCTAAATCATGCATTGCTATGAGGTCCATTGATCACGAACCTCTCATACATATCATATGTGTTGTGTCTGAACCAATTTATCATGCTATTATTGCCTGTACCATGAGATAGCATATAACATGCAAAATTTGGCCTATTTTGAAATCACTATCGGATTTTGAAATGGAAACGTTTTTTTGAAAATTCCAAGGGTACCATTGGATTCCTCATAAAATTTTAGGTCAGATGCACCTAAATTTTGTCCCAATCCATAGAGAAATGAGAAAGTTAGAGGCTTCATGCAAATTGCCAAAACTAGGCCTTGCCATGGGCAAAGGCCAAGCATGGCGCCTTGGCCAGGCCTAGAACTTGGCACCCCATATATGTTCAAGGGGTGGTTTTGATACACGAATGTATCACCACCCCAGTGGTAGCGCGCATGTGTGTTTGGCTTGATGGTCGTGGGTTCAACACCCACCCAGACCATTTTTTTTCACTTTGCCATATTTTAATATTTTTGCTATTTTTATGGTTTTTGTAAATTAATTCTAAAATTAATTTCTCTCTCAATTTTAATTATATTTTATTGGTTCTTTTTTTTAAAATTCCCAAAAACGATAAAATATTTTATTCCATAAAAATTTCACAAAAATATTATTTATTTCATATATTTAGTATTTTTGTAAAGAATTATGTTTTATTTGTTGTTTTAACACTTAAAATATTTCTTTCTCTCGATTTTGCAAATTCAAATAATTTTCAAATCATTCTATGAATGAAACATGATTTTTAAAACATTAATCCAAGATCACAACTTGTTTTTCACACATGTTTGATAATTTTGATCATTTTAATTGAAATTTTATTCAATTAAAATACATTTTAAAATCAAATTAGGGTTTTGATTATTTTCGCCCTCACAAATCTTTTTCAAAATACTCATGGGCCTCTAATAGAGTGTAAGACCCATTCCTTGTACATAAATAATTTTGGGCCTCAGTCATTGTATAAGCCCCAGTACAGTTTTCAAAACGACGGTGCGATCACTGTCTTTCCATCGGCCTCTCCTTGAGTTGTAAGCCCCATCCCTTGTACAAAAACTAAACTTTTGGGCCTCTAATAGAGTGTAAGACCCATATCCTTTAAATAAAAACCTTTTTTGGGCCTCAGTCATTGTATAAGTCCCATTGTGTTTTCAAAAATCTCGGCGCGATCACCATTTCAAAACAAAAATATCTGGGCCTACCCTTGTGTTGTAAGTCTCATTTCTTTTCTTTTTCAAACCTTTGGGCCTCTCCCTGAGTTGTAAGACCTAGACCTTTGTACATAAAACCTTTTTTGGTCCTCAGTCATTGTATAAGTCCCGATACAATTTTCAGATCAATGGTACGATCACTGTTATATCTGGGCCTCTCCCTGAGTATAAGCCCCAATCTTCTTTTCAAAACAACTTTCCCTTTTGATTTAGGTTCAAATTCATAGTTGTCAACAAAACTTTCTTTAATTTCTTGAACAACTAACCATACAGCTGTTACAATGAAAGCTTGCTCGCCTGTAAGTTTTAAACAACTTTCTTTTACATACTTGCACATATATATATTTGTTTGTGTTGGAAGCTTGCTCACCTGTAAGTCCTCCTACCCTCTTTTACATACAGTCTATATATCTGTATATATATGCCTGTATATTATCTGCTTAGAGTTTTCCCCGGCAATTAGGTCTAGAACTAGATAAAGCCTGTGGCCACTCTTTCAACACAGTCAAAACTAGTTCCCCATAGGAATTCCAGATACAGTCTTCCCTTCTCTTGGGCTTATACAATATGGAATAAAGAGAAATGAATTATTCCTGGTGAAACTTTTCTCAGACTGTCACTATTAGAAAATTGTCAAAGAAGTTCATTTCCCCAGAGAGGATTAATTCCCGGTGAAACCTCTCTTGAATTTCTTCAAACCCTAGAACTGTTCACTAAAGAAAAGATTATTCCCGGTGAAACTTTTTTTGAACTCTTCTTAGCTTTGGACCCACAGGCTTCCTAAAAGCATCCCATTCTCCTCCTGGGCTTTGTATAAGGACCCTCTGGCTTCTTAGAAGTTCTCATGCCTTCTCTTGGGCTTAATACAAGGACCCTGAAGACCTCTTAAAGGTATAGGACAAAACATAGTCATCCTTTGTTAGAGCAGTCTTTCCGAAGAGTCAAAACCTCAGACCAATTTAAGGGTTGATTCTCATCCCTTAAAAGCACCAGCCTCCTCTTGGGCATCATACAAATATAAACTCTTCCATACCAGTAGACTTGGACAGTCTAATCTCCTCTTGGATCTCAAAGACATTCTCAAGTTTCCCAAACACAGGAGAAACCCAGGTTATTTAAACAATCTCTAGTAGAGTTGAAACCTCTATAGGTTTTCAAAACTCAATCTTTAAACTTTCACTTTAAATTTCCTCAGCCAGGGTCAGCTTATCATCAGTATAAAACTATCCCAAATTAGAACCTCAAGGCATCTGTTACCTTAACTCTTCTGTAACCCTCAACAAGAGTTGATCCCCCGACTTGGACCTACCTCTGGATCTCAATAATCCTCAGCAGAAGTCATCCTCCTCTTAGGCTTTGTATAATGATTTCCCTCAGCAGAATTAGCCCCAACAAAACTCTTTTGTTGAGTCCATCTTCTTTCTTAAAACACTCTCTTGTTGAGTTAACCCTTTTCAGGCTCAATCTTGGGCTTTGTACAAGACAAACAAAGTACTCTCTTGTTGAGTCAATCACCTTTCCACACTCTCTTGATGAGTCATTCTTTTTTAACCTCAATCTTGGGCTTTGTACAAGACATATATAAACTTTCTCCAACAAAGTCAAAATCTTCATAACCTTCTCTTAAGCTTTGGATAAATATCTTCCCCAGCAAAGTCAATTCCTCCCAACCTTCTTTTAGGGTTTGAGAAATAATATCCCTAAGCGGAGTCGATCCTCTTTTCAGCCTCAATCTTGGGCTTTGTACAAGACACCCATAAGTATCCTCTCACTAGTAGAGTCAACATCGTTCAGCCTCAATCTTGGGCTTTGTACAAGACACCAAATAAATCACTCTCTTGTTGAGTCAGTCTCATTTTAGCCTCAATCTTGGGCTTTGTACAAGACACCGTATAAATCTCTCCAGCAGAGTCAATCTTCTTTTAGCCTCAATCTTGGGCTTTGTACAAGACAGATAATACCTCTCACCCATAGAGTCAGTTTCCCCTTTTTAGCCTCAATCATGGGCTTTGTACAAGACAGACAAAATATTTCCTCGGAAAAGTCAACTTTTAGCCTCCTCTTAGGCTTTGTATAATGATATCCCCCAAAGATTCAATTCTCTTTTAGCCTCAATCTTGGGCTTTGTACAAGACAGATAAACACTCTATTGTTGTGTCAGCCTTTTCCAGCCTCCTCTTAGGCTTTATATAAGGACATCCACAGTGAAGTCAATCAATCTCTTAGCTTCAACCTTGGGCTTTGATCAAGGCACACAAAAATCAACATCCCCTCAGAATAAATCAAAATCTCTCTGTAGGAAGACATTTCTCTGTGTTATCATACATCAAAACAAACCCTCAAAACAAACCCTAATTCCAGATAACTATTATAAGTGACACACTTATTGATTCAAAAATCCAAGCTGTAGTCCATCTCTTATCCTGGTAAACTTCCTCTTTCATCTAATTGCTGTAAGTGGTAAACCTCTGGATTATTTACATCCACTCCACTGTCCCTCTCTTAGCATGAAAGACTCCTAAGGAAAAATGGCATTGTTCAACACTGAGTTAAAGTTTTCTCCTTCAGGATAAATCCCCTATAAAGGAAATTATGGCATTGATGGATTCTCATATCCCAGTTAAAGTAACCCTCCTTTATAATAAGTTACCCAACAATTATGATAAACAAATGAGATGTCTCCTTTTAGAGATGACAAATTCTCTCTCCGTCAAACCTTTTAGCTTCAATCTTGGGCTTTAAACAAGACACAAATAACCTTTAGCTTCAATCTTGGGCTTTAAACAAGACACCAAAACATCTATTTTCCTTCCATAGAATAGGAGGAACTACGATTGCTCTGATTTCCCTGTTTATCTTTAACGGGAATATGTAGGCATAAGATTGCGAAATCTTAGCGAGCACACCAATCAAAAACTTTAGGTCCAGTATCTTCACATACCAGTCAAAAAACTCTAGGTCCAGTACCTTCACACCAATCAAAACTGAGGTCCAGTACCTCACCAAAATCATCAAAAACTTTCTCTCTCTCTCAAAAACCTCCCAAAGGAGAAACTTTCCCAACCCACAACAGATAAACACCATCAAGTATAAAAGCAGAACCTATTACTAACAACTTGTGGATAACCACATATAGGATGGGTAACTAACAACTCCCCATTGTATAACCTGACCCCGAACTCCCAGAATCTCTTAAGCGTTTGTTCAGTTAAACATTCGCGTGCAAGGTTAGTTTTAGATAGCTTCCCTTTCCCTTCCAGCTTCATGGGATAAATAAGAAATCAGAAAGTAGCACACTACTCCTACCATTGCGGTGAGGAGAAACCCATGGCGATAAGGTGGTCGCGTCACCGACAAAAATCGCACGCTACATTGTGGGTTCAATATTGTCCTGGTAGGCAGAACAAGTTTCTTTTGTACGTATACCACCCATTAGTTTCTCAACTACCTCTTCTTGAATGTCCACCTGATTTGAATTTGTTTAGTTGAGTAAACCCAATAAACTCAATCTCTACATCATAAAAACAACGAAAATACAATAAAAAAATATTAAAATGCAAACAATAATAACAACAACATACAACACAAATTTTTTAACTTATACTTATACCTCAAGCACATCGCAGGTACATTTTTGGGATATCCTCTCATACTCCTCATCATTAGCCTTCTTTCGCACCACTTAAGCCAACCTTTCTCGCTCCTCTTGCTCATTCTGGACCCACTGCAGCAACAACCTCTCACTCTCCTCATGCAACACCCTCTTCCGCTCCTCCATCTGCACCCTCTGACGTTCCTCATGAATCCACTTCTCCTTTTCCTCCACCAACTTAAAAATAACTATCTCTTCAATCTCTTCCTTATTGTGTACTTCTCTAGTTGTTCGAGATCATCCAAGAAAATCTTGAATCTAATGCCTCTTCAAAGACCACGAACATGCCCAGGATGCTCCTCGGTTCCAATTGCTTCAACCAAGATGTCATGACAATCTTCTGGAACGAAGAGGCCGACTTTGGATTGTTCAACCAATACATTCTACATCACATATCAAATGTTATCTTTAACAAGTTAATTTAACAAAAATAAATAATATTGTTGAAAAAAGAATATACTTACAATCTTTTTAGCCACTTCACGTGTAGCCTCTGGTGTTAACTCACATTCTTTTCTTTGACGTGCCCTCTTCTCATGGAGTTATGGTAGAGATAGAGTGCGATCAAGGCTTATAGAATCACCCAACTCCTATTCCCTTTGTTTTCTTTTTTCTTCAATCATTTCTTTCAAGTTTGTCATATCCTCCACGAGACAATCTATGTGGATAAACATTTCTAGATCTATTAGGCTTTCCTTTTTTCTCTTAGCCAAGAATTCATGAGTGGTGTGAGACTTTACAAATTCCTCCCAACAATCGTTATCAATAAATGAATACATCACGTATGAAGGCTTTTCTTTACTTTTAGATGTTGGATGAGTAATATAATCATGGGTGAGTTATGTCTTAAAGCCTCTCCAACGCTCACCAACATATGTAACCACTTTCTTTTTCACCATACCATCATCCAGACTAACAATAAACACGTCCTATGTTTACACAATAGAAACAAATCATAAAATAAATCATACATACTTGTAAAACAAATCATAAAATTCAATACAAACACCGTAATATTGGTCAATAAGCTATTTTTTAAATCATCTTCAACGTCGTGCCAACTATCCAACAAAATACCCACCTTGTAATGCAACGTAACCCATAAAATCCTTATCATGTTCACCATAAGCCTTGCCGGTTGCAACATCAACTCTAATCGGTAAGCGAATACCATTTTGGTGGGCTTTTTTACCTTGGCATACATCATGGAAACTCTATATTTTCTTTTACTATGTGTATTTGTAGAGGTGGTTGTATGAGTTGTGGAGGTTGAATTCATCGAGACACCAACATCTTCCGGGTGAGTCATTGATGTTGTATGGATTTGTTTGTCGTATCGACCTTGACTATATAAATAAAGAATAATAATAGAGACACCATTTCAGTGAAAAACAAATGCAGTTCAACTATGACTGATGAGATACAATCAAAATGAAAAAAATAATGATCCTGTTGATATAAACCATTTTAGTGAGTACCATTTCAATGATGTTATTCCAGTGATGTTGTTTCAGTGAATACCATTTTAGTGATGTTGTATGAGAATATAGATGATGTTCATGTTGATATAAACTAAAATTATTTCACGGATACGAACTAAAACCATTTCATAACATAAAACAAAAACGCGATTAAAAAAAAGTACCTTAAACATGATGGAGAAGATTCAGTTAAGGTTCAAAATAGAGATGATGTTCGTATTTTGATGAGAGTGACGATGAAAATCACCAATAGTTTGAAGAGTTTTGATGAGAGAGTGGTGATGAAAATTGCCTAGGGTTTCTGCGCAGAGAATGTCGATGAAGTTAGAATGTTGATAGGTAAACGAAAAGCTAGAGACTAGTTCCTTGAAGTATTTCATGCAAAACATTCACATGTCAGTTTTTAGGGAAATCTGACGTGTATTTATTAATTAAAAATAAAATAAAAAGAAAAAGAGCTATAGCGTCAGATTCTGGGAGTTCAATTGAAAGATATTTCACGTCGATTTTTAAGGAAAATCGAGGTATATGAGTTCATAAAATTAAAAAAAAAAAAAATTAAAAAAGTAATTAATAAATATTGACATAATATATTACCTATCAGTTTGTACATGTAATTGAGGTTAATACAAATAAAACATAAAAAAAAATAAAAGATTAACAAAAAAAATAGGGATGTTGAAAAGGAATCAAGAGAGAAATACTAAATAAATCATAGAAAATAAAAATAACATAAAATTCAATACCTGGGATTCAAAGTGAAGTCTTTTTATATATATGTTACCTTGGTTTTGATACAAAACATAGAAAAGGGTGAACAGATCAAAATCAAAATGGCGCTCTCAGGACATATTACCTCGGCTTTTGAATGTTCGAGGTGAAAGCTTCATCATAAAATATCTTATTTTTAGTAGTGTTTCCTCCCATCTAAGGGATTTTAGACCTGTTTCTTTGATTGGGTCTCGCTATAAGATCCTTGCTAGGGTCTCGGTCTCTAGACTCTCTGGTGTTATGGATAAGCTAATTTCCTGTAACTAGTTTTCCTTCCTTAAAGGTAGACTCTTAGTGGATGGTGTGGTTGTTGTAAGTGAGCTTGTAGATCTTAATAAGAGAAGTAAGAATTATTGTATTATCTTTAAAGTTGATTTTGAGAAACCTTATGACTCTGTTAGTTGTTATTTCCTTGATTATATGTTATCCATATTTGGGTTTAATGATAAGTGGGGGAGCTAGATTAAAGCTTGTGTTTTCTCTGAAAATCTCGCAGTCTTGGTAAATAGTTGCCTAACCAAGATATTAGTATCTAAAGGGGGTGAAACAAGGATACCTGCTAGCTCCCTTTCTTTTCCTCCTAGTTGTTGAGGGTCTGAGTAGTTTGATCTCTAGGGAAGTTGAGTTGCATCTTTTATCAGGTATTAGAGTGGGGTCCTCATACTTAGTGGTGTCTCATCTTCAGTATGCTGACGATATGATTATTCTGGCCAATGATGCTATTGATAATCTATGGACCATCAAGGCAATCTATGTGGGTTTAAGCTCGCCTCAGGTCTTCTTGTGGATTTTTCCAAAAGCTCTTTCATAGGGGTTAATTCTAATAAGCCTTTCGTAGACCTTGCTTGTTACTTTTTCCACAGTAAGGAGAAACCCCTTCCTTTTAGGCACCTTGGGATCCTGGTTGGTGCCAACCCCTATCTTACTTCTATGTGGGAACCTCTAGTTAATCTCCTGTCTAGAATGCTTCTTTTGTGGAAGCATAGGTATGTCTCTGTGGGAGGGAGAGTGGTCCTCCTTAACTCTATTCTTAATGTCGTTCCTATCTTTTTTATTTCATTTTTGAAGATGCCTATCAAGGTTTTGAAGACGATAATGAAGATTCGGAGGAAGTTTCTTTAGAGGGGAGTGAAAGGGGAGTCTAAGATTAATTGGGTCAAGTGGGTGGATATTTGTAAGCCTATGAAGCTTAGGGACTTGGTGTTAATAACCTTCGGTTAGTCAACTTGGCCATTTTGGTTAAGTGGAGGTGGCACTTGCTTTCAGGGGCTTCTGGTATTTGGCGCGATATTCTCACAGTCAAATATAGAATATCCTCTATGACTTCTATTCTCGGCAGAAAAGCTGGTTATCTCCGATCATCCTCGCCTTGGTGGAAATTTGTTTCACTTCTGGGTGCAAAAGTTGATGACACTTCTTACTGTTTCAAGGAGAGCCTCTCCTTGAAAGTTGACTTTGGTGTCCTTAACTCTTTCTAGGAGGACCTTTGGGTACGGAATACTCTCCTACATCTTATATTCCCTTGAATTTTTTGATTTCCGTCAACGCCTCAAACTTGGTGTGGGAGGTTGGTAGATGGGAGGGGGATAGGTGGACTTGGGACCTCAAGTAGAGGAGACCTTTTCTCTTTGATTACAAGTTGGCTATTTTTAGTGATTTGCAGTCCGTGATTAGAAAGTGTACCACTTATTTTGATAGTTGCGTGTGTAGGTGGCGTGAATCGAGTGATGGTGCTTATTTTGTTTCCTCTGCATACTCATTGCCTCGTGGCCAGGGAGTTTACCCTAGGTCATTAGGTTTTTCCTGCCGAGTTAGTTCTTTTGTCTATTTGATGTAGTTTCCCCCCTCTAAAGTTATAGTTTTCTATTGGAAGTTTCTTCAGGATCACATTCCGACCAGAGTTAACTTACTAAATAAGGGTGTTATTTTGTCCTCTAGGACTATTTCATGTCCCCTTTTATCGGTGTCCATTAAGTCATCCTCTCATCTGTTTGTGACCTATGAGGTTTCTTCCTCTGTTTGATATAAATATTTTAGGTGTTTGGGGTGATGTAATGTTTTGCCTAGAGATATCTTGAGTCTTTTCCAATTGTTTGTCGCCTCAAGTGGTGGTTATAGGTCTAGATGGGGTTGAGGATGATTTGGTATGTCGTCCTTTGGTCGATTTGGGAAACTCGGAATGATATACTTTTTTTCCATTTCTTCGGTGACACCTAAAGACGTGGAAGACCTGAGCATCATTTTGGCTTGAAAATGATATCCTGATAGGTATGTGAAAAACTCATGCCCCTTCTTGAGCTGGCTGGAAAACCCCATCATGTTTTTGAGTTAATAGAAGTGTGAGTGGCTTTGACCTTCCTTTAATGTGTTTTTATTGTGTTTTTTTTACTTTGTGCTGATACAAGTGTCCTTAGATTAGGCAGATCTAACTTTGTATGAATTCTGGGCTTTGTGCCTTCTCTTTTTTCTTTTGATTTTTGATTATCTTGGTTTGTGATCGGGGTTCATCTAACTAGTTGCTTTTTTTAATATTTTAATTTCTCTCTACCTCTCCTTCAATCTATATAAATAATAAAAATGACTTAATGAGTTAATATATCTATCTATACACTAACATATACATTAGCAAATAAAAAATTTAAGTCAACGTGGAAACCAAATAATGCTAAAATGATAATCAAATAAAAATAAACTATGAAAAACAAACTATGTTGTTTATACCACATAATTGTAGAAAACTCCAAACTAACTATTAAATTTAGTCAAACAATTTTTATGCATAAAATTATCTTTAGAAACACAATCATTTCAAAATTCAAATTTAAAAACACATATCTCTAACAACCACACTCAGATTAATTTAAATAACACATATTATAAAATTAGTGGTGCATGTATCTTCTTTTTTATTTTTATTTGTTTAAAATTATTTGTCCTTTTAAAATATCAACTAGTATAAGACCTGTGCATCCACACGGGTAAGTTGATTCCTATCTTAAATCATTCGATTAAAAATCTAATTTGTGGCTCTTTTTTAATACATCTTTACATGTATTAACAATAATTGATAAAGTTTGAATTAAACAATATCAAGAGTAATCATCAAAAAATAGTTATTTGATTATAGTAATGATCCAACATACATGTGCATCCGCAGGGATAAAATTATCTAATATGATATAAAATATATTTAAATGGATATGTAAATTTGAAAAGAAATACTTAATAACAAATAGGTATTGTTATGGTAGTGACCCGAGAGGATTTGAATAAACATTTTAGAATATACAAACTTTTTACAAATACACGAGTGTTTACCGTGAAAATTGGTAAACAACCGCTAATCTTCCAAATCTAACTTTGGTGACTCACAGAATCGATCAGATTGATCCTAGGACATGTGCTAAAAATTGATCTAAAGTAAATTCTAAATAACTAAACACTTCTACATTGTTTATAAAGAGAAGTTTATCTAATATGTGGTTTTTAAAAGATGTACAAGAACTTTAAGTCGAAAAGGCTAAAGGCATCAACGAAAGGCTGAAAATATAAAGGCTGAAAAATATAAAGGTAAGACACAATGCTGAAACGTAACTTGAAGTAAAGTAAAAGATAAATTCTTAATGAAAGGCTGAAGTAAATTGCATTGAAAAAGAAAATGGTGTTTACATCACGTACATTCTCACATGACTCTTTTCTCTACACGCGGATACTTTGAGTAAATTTGGAGTAACTTGTACAAAGTGAACACAACACACGAATCATATTGCTAGAACTCCTATTTATAATAATAAAACTAACTGCTATTAACTTCCTAAAACAATTAACACATGACAAGTGTCTCGCTGCATGCTTCTGCCCCTTGGATGTGCGCCACTTACCCCTTGGATGTGCGCCACTCGCTGCACTACTCCCTCCTTTATTTGAATTTGAATCCCTTAGCGTTGGACATCATCAGTAATATCGGTCGAAGGTTATTTCCAAATTCTTGGAAATATTTCTAAGTCTCAAGCATATCCTTTCCTTATACAAGCATCTTCGACATGAGTTCAATATGAAGATCCAGTCAAACACTCCTTTGGGCCTCTTCAAAGCGTTTTAACACCAACTAATTCCTCCAACTAAATACAGGCGTCGAATTTATAAGCCAACAAATTGCCCCCCAAAAATGTCCTTTTCGACAGTACTGAAGGAAAGGTCATTTTTTGATAGTGTCCATTCGACGCCATCTTTCAACCCTACATGGGTGTTAACATAACTGACTAACCCACGTCTCAAGAAACTGTTCAGTTTCTTTTCAATCACTTTTATGACATCATAGCCAATTATGATTATATCTAAAACATCTCCTCAGAAATCACATCAAATCCTAAACCATCATCACCTCTCCTAGAGTCTAGGAAATCGTGGGCATAGGTAGTAACTGCCACCGCCCCTACTTTTGCTCCTGGGAGGACGCGTGTCCCACTAGCTTTTAGCCCCTTAATGATGATTAGTGGTCTTGAGTGTTTCTAAATATTTTATAAATAGTTTCTTTAGAAACCATTTTTACTTTTCCAACTCCAAATTACTCACTACGCACTTTCTTCTCTCTCAAAAGATTTCAACCTTTCACCTTCAGTAAACCCATTTTCTTCAAGTTTTCAACAATGGCGTCCTCAAACATCATCACTCAAGACCCAAAGAAAAGTCAGAAATCCAAAGGGCCAAAGAGCATGCCACTACTTCCTCCCTTCGCTACATTGAGTGGACCCAAAGTGGTGAAGAATCAGCAGTTCATCCCTGAACCTCTCAAGGAAGAAAAAAGGCATATCTACGAATCCCATGTATTGATTCCTGTTACCGTTTCTGGCAAACCATTAGCTCTGTCTGGTCCTTTGTCTACTATAGGTGTAGATTATGCAGCCATTAGTGACTTCTTTCCTTCATACCGTAAAACTAAACCCTTAGGGCAAAAAGATAAGGCTAGGGTAACCGCTGAGCCTCATGATAATGTAGCCCTAACAAACATAGATTTAAAGTACATGAATGACGGGTCTAGGTTATTTAGGGCAACCCTATATTTCAAAGACGCTGACCTCTACTTGAACTGGCTAACCAAACTAGAGAAAGTCAAAGCAGAAACTTGGAAGAATTTAGGGATTTATGACCTGATTATGATGTCGAAGACAGGTCCTGCTTACTGTCCGAATTTATTAGCGTCGTCTTTGTATTTCTGGTATAGTACCCATTATACTTTCCACCTCCATTGTGGGATGATGACACCCACCCTCTTCGACATAACTGCTATTACAGGGCTAAAACCACATGGACTAGTTTATGACCCTGAGGTAGATGCTCAAGACACCATAGGGTTTTCAACCACCAAACACACTTACACCCATTTCATAAATCACTACCATGATAAACAAACTGACACAGTCGAAGAACAAGAGCACATAGCATTTCTGGCTATGTGGCTTTCTCGCTGTGTATTTTGCACCAAATCTCTGCAAGTGGCCAGGAAATACTTAACTCTGGCCAACCAATTGCACCTTAATCGGGGCATTTTCCTTAGTGAAATGATATTCGCCAGTTTGTACGAATCTTTAAGTGAAGGTGCTGGTCACTTGAAAGATCAAGAAAGCAACGGGAACCTCTTGCTGTCTGGACCCTTTTGGCTGCTCCGACTTTGGCTTAATGCCACTTTTGAGGCCAGTCTCCCTAACAAAAGGACCGTGGATGAAGAAGCTGCAGAGATCAAAGAGAGACGAGTCGAATGGACTTGACTGGTGCAGCTAACCCCTAACAAAGAAGGGAAAACACTTAGGGCATCCTTCTCTGGCTTCATTAAGATGTTTGCCAAGCGCTATGAATTCACACCATGGAGGGCCCCCTTTGCTGAACGACAATATGGTCCTGAATGGTTTACCAGGCCTTTTCCCCCTTCATTCAAGAAGCATGAAGAAGAACCGAACGTGTCTGGGAGGCGTTCCTAATCTCTCGACTCATCGTTCATCGAATCAACCTGCTAAGGGGCCAGACAGCTTTAATGGCCTACCAACCAAATCTTGTCTCTCGACAATTTGGTTTGGTCCAAACTCTACCCAAATGCCTATACGAGAAGAAGGTCCATATGATCCTTCCCACACTAGCTATGATTCTATAGAGAGTTCGACACACCTCGCTCGCCATGCTCACAGATCACTCCTTACTCCTGTTTACTTTGAACCCTTTCATCTCTGCACCCAAGAGTTCCACGAATGGTGGTCAAAGCATTATACTAAAGAGTTCCTCGATGTTTCTAGATTCTCTCAGTTGATTGATCAAGCTTTTGTTGATGTGCATGAGAAGGTCAAGAAAGGTAAATCCACTCATATTAAAGAGATTCAAGCCTTCCAGAAGTACTTTGAAACTGTTCATCGACCAAATGATATTAGTCAAATCGTCCGCAACAACGCAGTTACTCTGAAGGAGAATTTTTTAAAGAAAATGAAGAGTTTGAAACTTCCTTCATACGTTCCTCTTGAGAAACGTTATGTAGTGGCTTTTGAACTGTTTCCCCCGAAGACTCCTCGACTGCCCACAACTGATTTTGGAGTGGCTCTTGCTCCTCCATTTCCAGACTAGTTCGTCTGTGGGGACTCAATAAAAATCCTTCGACAACAATCAAAACCCAAGGCTCAGCGGGTGGTTCCGACTAAGCCTACGCTAGACAGTTTCAAAGGACACCTTCATATTGGTATCGAAGATGTTTGCATCGAATCCGAAATACATGAAGGTTTGGATCCTTCGATCTTGTATTCTTTTGTTCGAACTTTATCATTACTGACTTGTGGTAACTTTGTTTGTTTTGCAGCTGTACCCAAAAAGAGCACACCTCAGCAACTGGTCGAAGCAAAGGCTGAAGGCAGCAAGGTACGTCACACACCTTTTTCCTTTCGTTGATTAGTCTTTCTTTCCCTTAATGTTTCTCATTATTTCAGGCTTCCCGCAAACTACCTCCGACACCTCAGAGGAAGTCGAAGAGGGGCACTGCCCAAATTGTTATTAATTCATAGGATGATAACCAATCTCCTCTTGAAGACTTAAAGATAAAGAAGAGGAAGAAACCAAGCCAAGAAACAGATGCTGCTGGTGGCCAATCTGAGCCTAAAACGGCTGAGGTCCCCAAAAAGACAACCACTACCAGTGGTGCTGCAGCAGCCTCTCCTGGGGCTGCCCCTAAACCAGCTATAGATCATGCTGAAAGCAATAATTCTAGCCCTGATGCTGAAGGTTTCAAGGTAACTTATCAATTCACTTTTTGAAGTGTCCATTTGTTTACCTTGTTTCCTTCTGATCTAATTTGCTTCGATTTGATTCAGGCTGATGCAAGTGGCTCAAAGCCACTGATGGATAAGCCTCATTCCCCAGCCACTATTCTGAATAGCCGAGGTGAGCCTACATACCATCCCACTTTTGACTTGGGTTCTAGAATGAGTTCATTAGGTGAAATTAACAAACCTGACTTTGAAACAGCTCCCCCTTAGCCAACAAAGACTACTACCCAGTAGTCTCAAATAGATGGCTCCGACCATGAGGAAGACGATGGTCAGCAGGATCCTGAAATAGAAAATCTGGAGACCGTCGCCATGGATGAAAACACAACCTTGGTCGATGAAGATGGCTCACCAGTGAACGAGATCGTGGTGCTGAAAATGCTGAGCCAGAGGGGAGTGAAGAGATGAAGGAAGATGATGAGACAATGCACCAATCTGAACTTGATGGCAATAGTGATGGAGGTAACAATGACAAAATGGATGAAGACGAAGAAGAGGAGGACAAAGGTGAGGAGAAGCAGACTGGCGAAGGACCTGCTAATGAGCTGACCCTTGTCGAAACCACCACTCCTCCAGCAACTACTGCTGCTGCTACAAGCAAGGTAACCTCAACTATGTATGGAGCAGGCCTCTCTGAAAAGGAACTCGATGCCTTGAAGGTCAACAACCCTCAAAAGTACATAAAGATACTTCTTGGCAGTCGAGGAAGTTCCTCTGATAAAACTCCTAGTGCTTCGACTGCCTCTGGAGATCAGCCTTCAAGCAAGCCTGAGGACAACATCCTTCTGAAGATCAAAGATAAGATCTTTAAGGGTGACCTTTTCGCACTCTTACAGATGGATGATGTCACTCACATCTCTCTGAAAAATCTCCTCCAACAAGTCGACATCCATGCTATTTCTCCATAATCTGCCAACATCATCTTAGAGCTTGACACTATGATTGACCAAGTCTATGGTGACCTCAAGCACCTGCCTCAAATCGAGAAGCCAATTTCAACCAAATTTGGAAGTGAGGCTGCTGCTTGGGCTTCTGCCACTGACTCTGAGAATAAGGTTGCAGAATTAGAGGAAACCAAAGAAAAGAACAAGCAGGAGATCACCTCTAATGAACAAAACATTGCTTCCTGGGAGAAAATGATCAAGAAGCTTCGAGCCAAGATTTCAAAGGCCAAAAAACGCAATGCTGAGTTGTCTGCCTTTGATGACTCTAACATGTCGAAAGAGCTTGACAATGCCATACTTTTGCTGAGGAAGCTCGACAACTAGAGAAAGAGGTTGCACGTTTAAAATCTGACAAGGCCTTGTGTGAAAGGCGTCTTGAACTCCAGAAGTCGAAGTACTTGAAGATGAAAGAGAATCTCCCTTTTTAGCTTATTAATTTCTTTGTAATCTTTCTTTTAAGTACAATGTTCCATAGCCCTTTGAGGTTTTTTTCTACGTAATGACTTTAAGCCATTTTGGTACTCATGAATACCATTGTTGGCTTTGCCTTTTTACATCGAATTATTCTTTAGCAATTTTGATTTCTTGAAGTGCTGGTTTATATTTTTTCAAATACTTGCCATTTACTTTCAAGATTCTTTTATCTTCGTCTAATTCTTCAACTTCATAGGCTCCATTAGAAAATACTTGCGTAATTTGAAACGGGCCTTCCCATTTTAGGGACCATTTGCCCAAGGCTCTGACCTTTCGATCCATAGGCAGGATTACCTTCCAAACTAAATCTCTAGGCGAGAAGGTCTTAATCTTAACCTTTTTATTGTAAGACTTCTCTACTCTTTTCTTTTGTCTCTTCAACAATTCCAAAGCGTTAAGTCTCTCTTCGTCCAAATCTACCAATTCATCTATCATCATATTCCAATAAGACTCAGAAGGAATTTCATGATGTCTTTGGATCCTTGTTGATTTAAGGTAGATTTCGACAGGCAACACTGCATCGTGACCAAAAGTCAATCGAAATGGAGTAGTGTTAGTTGCCTCTTTGGGAGAGGTTCGACATGCCCAGAGGATCTGGTCCAATGTCTTATGCAAATTCCTAGGCCTCTTTCCGACATGTTTTTTAATCAAACTAATCACTACTTTATTAGCTGCTTTGACTTGACCATTGGCCTGAGCATAATATGGTGTAGAGGTTAAGAGTTTGAAACCCATTTCTCTAGCAAACTCCTGCATTTTTTGACCAGTAAAAACTGATCCTTGATCTTTTGTAATCGTTTTTGGGATTCCAAACCTATAAATGATATATTTTTGAATGAATTCGATCACATCCTCTTGATCCACATTGGGTAAAGGTATCCCTTCGATCCACTTCGTGAAATAGTCAATACCTACCAAAATGTATCTCTAATTCTTGGAGGATGCTGGTCGGATCTCTCCAACCAAGTCCAAAGCCCAACCTCTAAAAGGCCATCGTTTGACTATAGAATGCAGCTCGCTTGCAGGGATATGTTGTATGCCAGCGTGAACTTGGCATTCCCGGCAGCCCTTGGCGAATTCAATGCAATCCTTTAGCATGGTAGGCCAATACATGCCTTGTCGAAACCATAGCCATTTCATCTTATGGCCTACTTGATGTGCCCCACATGCCCCACTATGGACAGTCGAAAGGGCAAGATACACCTCTGATTCACTAAGGCATTTAAGTAAGACTCCCTCAGGGGTCTTTTTAAATAATTCATTACCTAGAAGAACATAACTTAATGCTTAATACCTGACCTTTCGCTCTATGGACGCTGTTGGATTCTGTAAGTATTCGACTACAGGCTTCCTCCAGTCTTTGTCCTTCAAGCATTCTATTGCAAAAATCTCAAAATTTTCATCATCAGCGTATCAAAGCTTCATTACTTCTAGATCTGATGGGCATAATCCAACAGACACGACTTTACCTCTAGCTTCGATTGCCTCTTGTAAATTTTCCTTCGAAACCTTATACCCAGAAGCAATGTGAGCCAAGTCATCAGCCACTTGATTCTCTAGTCGAGGTATGTGTCGAATGCTTACTACTTTGAATTTCTTTAGTAGTTTGTTGGCTATTACAAAGTACATGATAAGATTTTCCTTAACGCATTTGTACTCCTTTGTAATTTGCTTTATGACCAACTCTGAGTCTCCTATTATTTTGACTCAAGTTGCCCCCAATTCTAACAAAATTTCAAGTCCAGATATCAGGGCCTCATACTCAGCCTCGTTATTGGAACAAAGTCCTTCAACCTTGTACTTGAATTTTGTCAGAATTTTATCCAGAGAAATAATTAGCACGCCTATGCCTGTTCCATCTTTGTGGCTAGAGCTATCGAAGTATAACTTCCAAGGTTCCAGTTCGACATAATTCAAAGTGCTTTCATTTATGGAATGGCCGACTATAAAGTCTGCTACCACTTGTCCTTTAACTGCCTTCAAAGGCTTATATGTTAAAGAATACTCAATCAATGCTAGTGCTCATTTTCCAATTTGACTATGCAAAATAGGTTTAGACAACATATGTTTAATAACATCAAAATGAGACGAAACATAAACATCAACTGGTTTTATATATTGCTTTAATTTTGTACAAGAGAAATACAAGCATAAGCATAATTTTTCTATCATGTTATACCCAGTTTTTGCATCATTCAAAACTCTAATGAGGTAGTAGATGGCCCTTTCGACACCATCCTTATCCTCTTGAGCCAACATGCTTCCTAAGGTTTTGTCTGACGCAGCTATGTACAATCTCATACTCCTATTCCTACAAGGCGGTGAAAGAATTGGAGGATGACTCAGGTATTCCTTGATCTTGTCGAAGGCTTCTTGCTGCTCTTGCCCCCATTCGAACCCATCTTTGTTGAATCGAAGTAATGGTGAAAAGGCCTGCGTTTTTCCGCTTAGGTTCGGTATGAACCTTCTCAAGAAATTAATCTTGCCCAGCAGTGATTGTAACTCCTTTTTTGTTGATGGCGCTTTCGCTTCCATGATAGCTTTGGTCTTATTCTGGTTAATCTCGATCCCCTTTTTATGGACCACAAAGCCTAGAAAATCCTCTGCCTGCACACAAAACGCACATTTCAGAGGATTCATTTTGAGACCATGTCTTCTCATCCTTTCAAAGGACTGTCGAAGATGGTCTAAGTGA
Organism: Lathyrus tuberosus; assembly: GCA_022829125.1. NCBI lineage: Eukaryota > Viridiplantae > Streptophyta > Magnoliopsida > Fabales > Fabaceae > Lathyrus > Lathyrus tuberosus. The sequence continues at coordinate 4,192,578 of JALAZF010000517.1, forward strand.
CTCTTCCCTGAAACAGACTTAACCACAATATCATCAATATATATTTGCATGAAAGTCTCTATAAAATCATGGAAGATTGAGTTCATTGCTCGTTGATATGTTGCCTCAGCATTTTAGAGGCCAAAAGGCATTACTACCCACTCGTAGGTTCCTAAGGCTCCAAGACAACAAAAAGCCATTTTGGGGACATCATCTTCAGTAATGAATATTTGGTTATAACCAGAGTACCCATCTAACATACTAAGATATTCATGTCCTGTGGCGGAATCGACTAGCATATCTGCCACAGGCATGGAATATTCATCCTTTGGAGTTGAGAATTTAGATCTCTAAAGTCTATGCAAACTCTTAAAGAACCATTCTTTTTAATAACAGGTACAATGTTAGCTAACCATTCGACATACCTGGCAGTGCAGATGAATTTGCATCGAAGGAGTCTTTCGACTTCCTCTTTTATCTTTGAGAGAATTTTTAGGGAAAACCGTCTTGGATTCTGTTTGACTGGCTTCTTCCCAGGCTTGATCGGCAACTTATGTTCGACCAACTCTCTACTCAAACCAGGCATCTCATCATAGTCCCCGGCGAAACAGTCTTTAAACTCCTTTAGTAACTGGGTGACTTCGACCTTGAGTTATGGATCGAGGTTGGCGCTAATGTATGTTGGCCTTCTAACTGCTCCCTCTCCCAGGTCGATCTCTTCTAGTGGATCCTGTGCTAGCATCTTAATGTTATTTGCCAGCGGATCCTTTTCAAATTCCAAAGGCTCAACGTCATAGATGGCATCTAGCCTCTGGCTTTGCTCTGCACCCTGAACCTTATCAGGTGGCTCTAGGTCAAAGTCCTTACCAGGACCTTCTTGGTGGAATCCAGAATTGGCTTCGACAGCCATGTATTCATTGGCAGCTTCCAAAGCCGCTTGTAGTTTGGTTTCAGCCACATAGGCCAAAATTCTTTTCAATGCTTCGAACTCAGTCATTGTCACTGAATTCACTTCCCCACCCTGTGGGGTCTACTGCAGGCTCACCAAGGTATGAGAGCCTTTCTCCTGGCACCTCCTTATCCCAACGAAAACCATCAATGGGGTGCAGGTACAAAGAGCAAAATGTCTCATCATCTGGGACAAACTCAAAATCAGCTGGGCCGCAAGGGGCAATATGAGCTAAGTGCTTGTCGAACTATCTTCTGTCGACATGATTTATTGGTGCTTTAAAATACCCCTGATCAGCTTCAATGTTCTTGACTATGCCATATGGCCTCCAGATGGTGATTAGTTGATGCATCGAAGATGGCACTGCACCAATGCCATGTATCCACTATCGTCCTAAGAGCATATTGTAGTTTGCTTTTGTTTCCACTACCATGAAGACAGTAGGCCTAGTAATTATCCCAACTGTCAAGTCAACTTGTATCACACCCAATTTAGAGCAAACTTTTCCTTCGTAGTTTGAAAGAACCATATTGTGTGGCTTAGTATCAGTATCATACTTGCCAATCTTGTTCAATAAAAAATGTGGCATCAGGTTTACTGTTGCACCGCAGTTAACTAATATCTTGTTTATTGGTACGTTCTTCACTTTTCTAGTAATGTAAAGAGGCTTTAGATGGCCTTTCATCGCCTCTGTAGGTCGATCGAAGAAGGCGTTCTGCTCTTCAACGCACCCATTATTCATAATATAGTAGCACACAGGCTTGTGTGCTGCTATCTCTGCTTCAGTGCAAGCATCTAAATCTTCGACCTCTGTAATTTGGTCGAACTCCCTTGGCATTACAGACACCACATTGACTATGATGTTGAGAGAAGCATCGGACTCAGAGTCGAAGTTGTCTGTCATTTCTTCATCATCTTCGACAGCCTTTTCATGTTTGTCCTCTTGAGAGGAAAACAATTTTCGTCCCACGGGCACTTTTTCAGCAATCTTTATTTGATTCCCTCCGTTATTATCAGTAGGGACATTAGTATTGGACTTTCCTTGGTCCTTCGACTGAGCCTCCCCGAGAGCCTTCCTTCTACATTGTTCTCTCCTCCATTGAGATCACGACATCGAGTTCTTCCCTTTATAGTTTTCAGAGACATAAGCCGGCCTATTGGAAGTTTGAAAATCCTTTTGATACTCTATTGAAGAACCTCTATCCACATCAAACTTCTGCCATTTTTTCTGACCTTTTTCCTTTCCTTCGACAAGTTTCATCTAGCTTCCCATTGGTGCATTACTTGTTGGTTTGAAGGTGTTGGGTATGGCCCCTAGGAACTGTGTTTTTCCTCCCACTTGTTTTGAAGAGGACTTTCTAGGATCGAAACTCCTTTGACCTTGAGATGTTCTTTGCTCACTTCTTTCTTTAGACTTCCTAACCCCCTCAAGATTATGGGCAGCTTTCTGGTCAAAGATTGCACTGCATCTAGGGCCTAGCATGACACCTGATCCCTTCTTTTGGCAACGGTAAAGGAATTCAATGATAGTCTCTTCCAATTTTGGATACGCCACTTTGTTACACTCTTCTTGACAGCTTGCCTCATCAACCTCCATGGTCTTATGTTGTGTAATCTCGACCATATTTATGTCCATGTCGACATCAACACTAAGATTCAGATTGCAGAAGTCTACATCAAGGCCTTCAGCAGCCTTGCCCATCTCAACGAAACTATCAGCACTTTCTTTGGTAACCAGTATCATGTTAGAATCTTCATTGATCCCATCATCTAAGCCATCAGTAGCTTTGTCGAAGCCGTCAGAAGCCTCACTCATGAGTTTCTCCATGGTATTGATGTCAAGGTCTTCAGTAACCTTGGCTAAAACATCATCATTGGCGAAATCTTCAGTAATTTCCAACATATTGATTGGACAGTCGAAGTCATCAGCAACTTCAACCATATGTACTTCTATGGGCTCAGCATAATGGCCTCCACTGTTTGCAACGGGTCAGAGTCAATTTTCATTTGACCTTTGGTCTTCTCTCCGAATTTCAGCCTGCCCTCCTGAATAGCGTTTTGCATCAAATCCCTGAAAAGAAAACACTGAGAAGTTTTATGACCCAAAAAATTATGGTACTTACAAAATCCTCTCTTTTTTCTTTGTTCTAAAGGTGGCATTTTAGCACCAGCAGGCACTATCATTTGTCCATATTTAACTAACAAATAAAAATTTTCACACTTAGTGATATCGAAAGTATATGTTTTCTTTGGAAACTTATCATTCTTTTCAGATTCGACAGGATTTTTCCCATTCGAAGGGGCTAACATTTTGCAAGCATAAGGAGGACCCTGCTTTAATTCAGCAACATCTATCTCAGTTTCGTCGAACTGCAATGGTTCATCATACAAACCTTCGACATCCTCATTATATTCAACATAGGCTACCTTTTTACTCTTATTAAACTTAGCCTTTTCGTCTTTCAGACATTCTAACTGTCGAACCCTATCAGTAAGTTGGGCCATATCTCTTAGATACTGGGTATCCAACTTCTTTCTAATAGAGTAATCAAGGCCACCAGCGGCCATTTCGACCAATTCATGTTCTGGCACTTGAGTAAAACTCCTAGCCTTAAGTAATCGAAACCTATTTAGTTAATCATCTATTGGCTCAGTAAACTTTCGTTTTATGCTAGCCAATTCCTTCAAACTAATCTTGGTTTGTCCCATGTAGAATTGTTCATGGAATAAACGTTCCAACTGGGTCCAATTACAGATTGAGTTAGGAGGTAGGGTTGTAAACCAGGTAAAAGCTTTTTTGGTGAGAGAACTTGGAAAATACTTTATCCTAAGACTTTCATCATTTGCAATCTCTCCAGCCTCGATCATATACTGGGCTACATGTTCGGCAGTAGATTCAGTGGTATCTCCTGAGAATTTGGTAAACTTTGGGACCTTCGTCCTAGGGGGTAGTTCTGATTGGAGAATGTAATCTACTATCGATGATGTATAGTTTCGCCTAGTAAAACCAAAATTTACCCCATTTCGAGCCATTATCCTTTTGACCATGGCTGCTAGGTTGTTATCTGCTGCTACGTTGTTACGTCGAACCTGTTGTACAACATGGTCAGCATCTTGGTTTCTATTTACTATAACTACCCCTTGTTCCCTCTCTACAGGAATTGGCACTTGGTTCCAAGGTGGTTCGACTCTAGGGGGTTCTCCACAACAGTCGCACCTCGTACAGGGGCTGGTACACCCATAAACTCTGCCATGCGTGCCAATTGCGCTGCTAATTGTTGGTTAGTTTGGGTAGTGTTCTGGATCAATGGCTGGAAAATTTCCCCCATAGTTTGGGACAAGGTTTGTACCATTTGTAGGTTACTCTCATCCATTTGCTGTCTTAAACATGCTATAGAAGTATTGTCAGACTAGGACCTTGAGTGGAATATCCCACACCTACACTTTGACTGTTTCGACCCACATTTATCCCAGATCCTGACCCTTGTAATGGCAAAGACATTACATTTTCTGAGAGTACTGGGGGCATTTTTTAGGCTTTGCATTACTGAAGTTGGCATTCCATAAGGTGGATTCCTTGGTAATGGTTGAGAAAATCCTGGAGGGGGAAAATGCCTAAACATCGAAGTTCCTCCTGGTGGGGTCTGGGGATTAGATCCTTGTGGCCCTATGTACTCCAAAATGGGTTGAGTGTAAGACCTTGTATATGTCGACCCTGAACCTGCCATTGATGGCATTGGTTCAGGCATAACAGGAGGCAATATTGGCTCTCCTGTCGAAGGGACCGGGGGTGGCACCACATCGTTCCTAGACACATTTTAAGGGTTAGTGTTACTAGGCTGGGCATTTGAATTACTTGGTTGAGGATTAGAACCACTCCCTTGAGGGTTTGGATTATTTGGCTGAGTAGTGTTCGTCGCCATTTTTCTTGTGTATCTTCTCCATGGTCTCTCTACGTTTGTAGTGGCTACCTTACCACTTCTCAATAACATGCAACGAGGTTTTTTAAGAAGGAAAAGATTGATGAATATAGATTTTCAAAATTTAGAAAGATCTTTTATAAAGTTAGCACTGTCCCACCGGGTGTGCCAATTTGTTTACCGTGAAAATTGGTAAACAACCGCTGATATTCCAAATCTAACTTTGGTGACTCACAGGATCGATCAGATTGATCCTAGGACATGTGCTAACAATTGATCTAAAGTAAATTCTAAATAACTAAACACTTCTACAGTGTTTATAAAGAGAAGTTTATCTAAGATGTGGTTTTTAAAAGATGTACAAGAACTTTAAGTCGAAAAGGCTAAAGGCATCAACGAAAGGCTGAAAATATAAAGGCTAAAAAATATAAAGGTAAGACACAATGCTGAAATGTAACTTGCAGTAAAGTAAAAGATAAATTCTTAATGAAAGGTTGAAGTAAATTGCATTGAAAAAGAAAATGGTGTTTACATCACGTACATTCTGACAAGACTCTTTTCTCTACACGTGGATACTTTGAGTAAATTTAGAGTAACTTGTACAAAGTGAACACAACACACGAATCCTATTGCTAGAAATCATATTTATAATAATAAAACTAACTGCTGTTAACTTCCTAAAACAATTAACACATTACAAGTGTCTCGCTGCATGCTTCTGCCCCTTGGATGTGCGCCACTTGTCTTTTTCAGGAGCGGACCAGAATAACTACTCCCTCCTTTATTTGAATTTGAATCCCTTAGCGTCGGACATCATCAGTAATATTGGTCGAAGGTTATTTCCAAATTCTTGGAAATATTTCTAAGTCCCAAGCATATCATTTCCTTATACAAGCACTTCGACATGAGTTCAATATGAAGATCCAGTCGAACACTCCTTTGGGCCTCTTCAAAGAGTTTTAACACCAACTAATTCCTCCAACTAAATACAGGCGTCGAATTTATGAGCCAATAACGGGATAGAAATAATTTTGTACTTGAGATTGGGATACAATGAAAGAAACGTGCACTATAGTTGAAATGTGTACGACAAAAGAAGTTATTCGTGTCATGATTGATCATAATTTGCAAAAAAACAATAGTAAAGTTACGAAACGATTTAGTGTATCGGATTTTACGTAGCTTGAATGGAACGTCATGCATGTTGTCCTGCAGTTCCAACAACATTGGCAAAAAATCAATTATCGCAAATTGTATCGTTATGCAAATGTACAGAACAAACTTTAGCATAAGTTTGGAATGAGATATGAATATACATAAAGATTCACTAAATTGAGCTGATAGAGAGATAATGCATATAGTAATTACCAATGAGATAGTACACATAATTTTGTACAATGCAAAGGAATAACAAAATGTAGAAACATCAAGCTCCACTAAATTGACACAACACATTTAAAATTTTGAAGAGCTAAAGCTTTATAAATTTATCACCTGTGCCATATGTCATACCCCAAATTTTGACCACAAGATTTGCCATAATTATGATAGTCATCACCACAATATAGATGTACCATCATGCCTCATCAATCTCCTCAAAGATAGTTGAGCATTCACTATAATCATGAGTTAGGGTTTCCAACCCTTTCTGAGCATTTGGACAAAAGATCAATCAAGAAATGACATGATCTTCAACTTGTCTAACCTCTCAAACACTCATAAAGGGTCAAGAGGAATCCCACATCAAGAAACAAGCACAAAGTTGCAACATTCTAAGTGGAAGGAGCCTCGAAATACCCGATGTCACCAAATTAGGATTTTTGTCGACTGAGGCCTCCAGATTGAAATTTTCATAGGGGATTGAGCTAAGGATTCAAAATATGACTCAATATGCTCAAAATAACCCTAGGAGTCCCTTTGCAAAGTTAAAACACCATCAAAGAATGCATTCCTCAAAAGTCGGGAATTAGGGTTTCTCCGTGCCGAACCGGTCCGGAGCCAAAAGTCAAAACATGAATTTTTTGGCAAAAATGATCCTTGTGACTCATATTTTCATTAAATATGATTTATAATGTCATTTGAACAAGAATTGATCAAGAAATCATGACAACTTGTAAAAGGCGTAATCTTGAAAAATTGAAAAATTTTCTAAGTTACTAAATTTGGATGGTTTTGGTGCCAACTTCCAAGGACCATAAATTTTGATCCAAGCAGCCATTTTAAGTGATTCAAAGCCTGATTTGTAGGTCTTCCTACATTCTACAAAAGCTTTAACTACATGAAACTCTAATTCTTCATGGACTTTTGGTTATGGATGGATCAAAGTGGTGAAAAATCAAGGATTTAACACTTAGTTAAAAACTGTCTAAGTTTCAGCGTTGAACATCAATGTTCATAGGGATTTTTCAACTAAGTCCAGATAGTTTCAAGACAAAATATGACCACACATGAATTGTACCATATAAGGACATTTTAAAAAGTACACGAGCATTCCATAACTCCATTTGAGCAAGGAGATATGATCCTCCCAAGATGACACTTTCAAACTGTCTTGTACAAGATAGATTTGTGCATTTTTGCTCGAATTGGTTAAGTTAGGAAATTACAAGCCTTGTCATCCATTTGGACACCTCAGGGGATAACATCAAAGGGAAAAGATCTGATCCACAAGCCTCCCAAGTCCAAGGATCTACATGTAGCTATGTGTCACCTAAAAAGGCTAAAAATCTCAAAGACTCTAATTTTGTTTCAATGCATTCAATGGATTCACAAGGTGGCAAGCATCATGACATTGCTGACTGAATTGAGTCAAGATTCATCTCTAAACCAAATGACTCATAACCTGCTGGACTGACCTAAGTCAATGGTTAGAGAAGACCAAAGATTCCTTTTGATCAACATTGGCCAAGGGACTGTCCAAGCCTCCATTCACTATTGATGCCAAAACAAACTTGTTGCACTATAAATAGACATCAATTATGATCAGTTTGAGTATAACAAAGCACCCAAAATGATGTTTTCCTCAAAATCACTTTCAAAAAACCATATTTTCCTTCTATTTCAACTCACTATCGAATTTTGAAATAGGAAGCAATTCAAACCAAACCAATCATGCTAACACCTCATATACATCATATATGAGTGATCCATGGCCCTGAGACACATCTGGAACATCAGAATCACAAAATCACCATCCAATTGCTCAAGCTTTTGGTCTATTTGCAGTTGAGATGCAACAACACGTTATGGGCTGATTCAATCCATTCCAAGCCTTCAAACACATACTTGAGGTCCATTGGAGTTGTCCAGATCATTACACAACATCTGTAACACCTTCAACATAGAATTAGATCACCAGCTGCAAGATGTAAGCCTGAAGCCTTCAAACTACATGTTACATGCATCATAAATTAATTTTTGAGTTACCATCACGTTTCTACATGTATATAGAGTGATAACCCTCAATCAATTGCTATGTATGAATTGTGTATGGAATTTCATAGTGTTCATGCTGAAACTAGGGTTCCTGAGTTCATCCTCTGATTTCTCACTCCACACTTAATGTAAATGCAATTAATCTATATGGTTGTGATCCTTGTTCAAAAACGAGCAAGATTGGTGTTTGAATCGTGCAAAACCTTTAAGTAATCAGAGACAAAGTGAGAAAACGCAAATCTGGGCAAAACAGAGTCGCGCGTGTTCTTCCTCTTGTTCTTGGCGCCCTTTTTCAAATTTTTGAATTTTTGAATTTTTGATATTTTATTTAATTAGTTTCAAAATTAATTTCTCTCTCATTTTTTATCATTTTTTATTGGTTCTTTTTTTTTAAAAGTCACAAAAATATTAAATTATTTTATTTTACAAAAAATCCAATTTATATTATTTATTTAATATAGTTAGAATTTTTGTAATTTCTTTCATTTTATTTGTTTTTAAACATTTTAAAATGAAATTCTCACTTTGATCTTTTCATTCCAAATGAATTTCAAGCTTTCTCAAAGTTAACAACTTGTTTTTGAATATATTTGATATTTTATATCATTTTTTATTTAATTTCCTTTGAAAATTATATTTTTAAATTCAAATTAGGGTTTTCTCTAAATTTTGATTTTTTAAACTTCACATAAACACTTTTGAGCCTCTAATAGAGTGTAAGACCAATCCTTTGTCACATAAATAATTTTGTGGGCTTTAGTCATTGTATAAGTCCCATTGCGTTTTCCAAAACCGCGACGCGAACATCGCCTTTTGAACCAAATCATCTGGGCCTCCCTTTGGTTGTAAGTCCCATTTCTCTTCTTTTTAAAACACTTTGGGCCTCTAATAGAGTCTAAGACCCATCCCTTGTCACACACAAACTTTTCTGGGCCTCAGTCACTGTATAAGTCCCGACACAATTTTCAGAATAACGGTATGATCACTGTTTTTCATCTGGACCTCTCCTTGAGTTGTAAGCCCCATCTCTTGTATAAAAATAAACTCTTGGGCCTTTAATAGAGTGTAAGACCCAACCTCTTTTGTAAATACAATAAATTTGGGCCTCAGTCATTGTATAAGTCCCTCTGTTATTTTCAAAACTACGACGCGATCGTCGTCTTTTCAAAAAGAATTCATCTGGGCCTCTCCTTGAGTATAAGCCCTAAACTTCTTTTAACACCAACTTCTCCTTTGATTTAGATTCAAATTCATAGTTGTTATCAAAACTTTTCTTCAATTTCTTGAACAACTAACCATACAGCTGTGTTTATAATACTGGAAGCTTGCTCACCTGTAAGTTCTACCAGCTTTTTTTTTTACATATTTGCTTATATATATTTCATCTGTGTATATATATATATATATATATATATATATATATATGCTTGTATATTTGCTAAGAGTTTTCCCCAGCAACTAGGTCTAGGATTAAATCAAACCAGTGGTCACTCTTTCAATACAGTCAAAACTAGTTCCCCATAGGAAATTCCAGATACAGTCTTGCCTCCTCTTGGGCTTATACAATATGGAATAGAGAAAGGCATTATTCTCGGTGAAACTTTTCTCAAGACTGTCACTACTAGAAATTTGTACAAGAAATTCATTTCCCCAAAGAGGATTAATTCCCGGTGAAACCTCTTCTAAATTTCTTCAAACCCTAGAACTGTCCACTAAAGAAAGGATTATTCTCGGTGAAACCTTTTTTGAACTTTTCTTAGGTTTGGACCCACATGCTTCCTAAAAGCATCCCCAGCCTCCTCTTGGGCTTTGTACAAGGACCCTTAGGCTTCTTAGAAGTTCTCATCCTTCTCTTGGGCTTAGTACAAGGACCCAAAGACATCCTACAGGTATAGGATAGAACTAAGTCATCCTTTGATAGTTCAATCCTTCAGAGAGTTAGAGTCAAAACATTAGACCAGTTTAGGGTTTATTCTCATCCCTTAAAACATCAGGTTCCTTTTGGGCATCATACAGAGATAAACCTTCTCATACCAGTAGACTTGGACAGTCTCATCTCCTCTTGGAGCTCAAAGAAACCTTCAAAATAGTAGGAAAAACCCTAATCATTTCATTAATTTCCAACAGAGTTAAAACCTCCACAGGTTTCAAAACTCAATCTTTAAACTCTTACTTAAAAATTTCCCCAACTAGGGTCAAATTACTTCCAGTAAACCCTCAAAAAACTCAGAACCTCATGGTCTCTGGTATTTCAACTCTTCTGCAATCCTCAACAAGAGTTGATTCCCCAATTTGGACCTGTCTCTAGATTTCAATAATCCTCAGCAGAAGCTAGCCTCCTCTTAGGCTTCATATAAGAAATTTCCCAACCAACCTCCTCTTAGACTTTATATAATGATCACTTCTCAGCAGTTTTAGCCTCAATCTTGGGCTTTTTACAAGACAGACAAAATATTCTTCCAGCTGAGTCATTACTTTTAGCCTCAATCTTGGGCTTTATACAAGATAGATAAAACCTCTCCCTAGTAGAGTCAATTCTTTTTAGCCACAATCTTGGGCTTTGTACAAGACAGACTAAATATTCCCCAAAAGAGTCAATTCTTTTTAGCCACAATCTTGGGCTTTGTACAAGATTGTTAGTTTCTTGGATTGGCTGGAATTTTGGTAAAACAAAGGTTGTTCAATGTTTGATGTCATGTCACAACATTGAGTCTTAACACTGGGTTGTGTTAAGTGTTTAAGTTGGATGTCTGACGTCACATGTGATGTTGTGACATCAGGTCTGCAGAATTAATAACATCAGGTTTAGTGATGTTGTTAGGGTTTGCATTTTAGCTGGAATTGTGGAGAGCAGGTTGTCTCATTGGATGCGGATATCTTGGGATAGATATTCTCTGTTGCATAGAGATTTGATGAAGATTTATAGGAGATTTAAAAGGTTAAAGATTTGAAAAGATTTTAGGAGAAAATCTATTTTGAAGATTCAGTTTTAAATAACAAATCAAGTCAGATATTGTAGCAGGTCCAAGCCCAATTCAAAGAGCTATATAAAGCGCAACAATCCTAAAGGAAGAGCAACGAAGAAAGAGAGCTAAAGACTGAGTGTCGTTGTATCTTCGTGATTGTAAACCATTCAAGTGTGAATTGGCATTGTTATTTTGAGTTGTTCTTGATCAAAGCTGTGAAGCAGAATCAAGGTGTGTATTTCAAAGTGTGTGATCTTTGAAGTGATTTAGGGATTGAGTAGTGTTCTCATACTTAAGTGGTCTCTTAAGTAGAAGGTTCATTAAGTAGTGATTAAGTTTATGAGATGTCAACTGGGTTGTTGAGTCTGTAAATTAATACTACTGATAGTGAAATTCATCCCTGGCTTGGTAGCCTCCAGACGTAGGTAGTTAGACCGAACTGGGTGAACAATTCATTGTGTTGATTTATTGCTGTTATTGCATTGTCCATTGTAGAGTGTGTTGTTGTGACATCGCACTTAACATCACACATCTGGTACCAGAATTTCAATTGGTATCAGAGCAGGCATCCTGTCTGTCTCTGGGTGAGATCTAGGGAAGTTACTTTCTGGTGTAAAGATGGACAAAGAAGTTGGAGGATTTGTCAACAGACCCCCTATTTTGGATGGCTCGAATTATGATATTGGAAGCCAAGGATGATCACCTTTTTGAAATCCTTGGACAGCATGGCTTGGAAGGCTATCATTAAAGAATGGAAAGCACCTGTTGTGTTTGAAAAAGATGATGCTGGGAAAGATAAAGAGGGAACCTCAAAGCCGAAGCTTGAAGAAGAATGGACCAAGGAAGAAGATGAGCTTGCCCTTGGTAATTCCAAAGCTTTAAATGCAATTTTCAATGGAGTGGATAAGAACATATTCAGGTTGATTAATACCTGTGAAGTTGCTAAGAAAGCTTGGGATATTTTGAAGGCTACACATGAAGGAACATCTAGAGTTAAGATGTCAAGACTTCAGCTTCTAACATCGAAGTTTGAAAGTCTGAAGATGAAGGAAGATGGGACTATCCATGACTTCCACATGAGTATTCTTGAGCTGTCCAATGCATCCAGTGCTCTTGGAGAAAAGATGTCAGTAGAAAAGCTTGTAAGGAAAATCCTTAGGTCCCTTCCTAAGAGGTACAAGATGAAAGTGACAGCAATTGAAGAAGCTCAAGACATCAGCAAGATGAGGGTTGATGAGCTCATTGGATCTCTTCAAACTTTTGAGCTTGGGTTGAATGAGGAAGAACCAGAAAAGAAGCCAAAGAGTATAGCCTTGGTTTCAAATGATCAAGAAGAGAAAGGGAATAGTGCTGAATCCCAAGAGGATCTATCTCAGGCCATTGTTATGTTGGGAAGGCAGTTCAACAAGGTGTTCAAAAGAATGAACAAGAACTTCAAGCCTAATGTCAAGAACATCGCTTCTGACATCAGCAAGTCTAAGGAGAAGGATGAAGAGAAGACTGCTCAAGACAAAGGGATACAATGCTTTGAGTGTGAAGGGTATGGACATGTTAAGAAAAAATGTCCCACATTCCTGAAGAAGCAGAAGAAAGGAATGACAGTTTCCTGGTCAGACTCTGAAAGTGAAAGTGAAGGAGAGTCAGCCAAACATGTTAAAGCTTTGACTGGAACAGTGGTTTCTGATGGTGACTCTAGTGATGAGGAACTGACTTTTGAGGAGTTAGCTTCCACTTATCAAGAGCTTTGTCTGAAGAGTGCAGAAATCTGTCAAGAAAGTGAAAAATAGAAGAAACAGATTATTCAGCTTGAGACTGCTAAAGCTGATTTGGAAAATGAAGTCTTATTAGTCAAAGCTCATCTTGATCATATGACCAAATCTGTAAGGATGCTGAACTGTGGTATAGACACACTTGATAAGATCCTTCAGACAGAAAAGGTTGCTGGTGATAGGTCAGGCATAGGATTTGTGGTTGAGGAAAAGTTATTTGCTGAAGCAAGCACTTCAGGAACCAAGAAGGAGATGTCTCAACCAATGTCTCAACTTCAAACAAAGAGACAGGATCCTAAACCTAAGAAGGCTGCTCATTCACAGCCTCATAATGTTGAGAAGAAGAATGGTCCTCCTCAGAGGAAGATGCAGCCCCAAGGAGCTAGTCAGTATATGCCTCCCCAATATCACAAGAGCATGCAAGCTGCCAGGTTCAAACAGAACATGTCTCATCAGATGTCTCAACATCAGGGAAACTGGTATGGATATGGATATGGATACAACAATGTTGTGCCTCATTACTATGGAAGAAGGAAGCCTCATCACCATAGGAGACAGCCTAGGAGACAGCATCCTCAGTACAGGAGAAGACAACCGCACCATAGAAGACAGGCCAACTATGGTAGAAGGAGAAATCATTATGGGTGGCAGCACCAACAGTATTATCATCAAGGTGGCGGAAGGTTTAAATACTTCAGAGATAACAGAGTCAGATACTTCTATTGTGGCAGGTTTGGACATATGCAGTCCTCTTGCTTCAAGCTTCATGGTTATCCAAATTCTGCTCCTTAACCCAGACATAAGGAGGTCAGGCCCAAGGTGGTGAAACAATGGGTTCCTAAAGCTCAGGTCACATGTCTATTGGCTCATACCTCAGATGGAAATTTTGCCATGGATGCATGGTACTTTGACAGTGGATGTTCAAAGCACATGACTGGATCCAAGGAGCATTTGGTGGAGTTCAATCCTTGCCATGCAAATAAGGTTGTGTTTGGCAATGGAGAAAAAGGAGTAGTAGAAGGAGTAGGAAGAGTGAAGAATCATGATGGTCTTACTCTTGATAGTGTGATCCTTGTCCAAGGTTTGAATGCTAATTTGATTAGCATAAGTCAACTATGTGATGAAGGGTACAAAGTAAGTTATTCCAAGGATGAGTGTCTGGTGACAAATGAGAAGGATGAAGTGGTCCTGAAAGGAGTCAGATCCAGAGATAATTGTTATCTATGGATACCTATAGAAGTCAGCTCAACTGTTGATGTTAAGATTACTATTTTAACATTAGACTGTGACATCAAGTGTGAAGAGATGCTGAAAGGTCAATCAGAGTTAATGAGTTCTGATGTGAATCCTTTTAAAAATTTAAAAGGAAAGTTTTTATGGAGGGAGAAATTCATTGATTGGTCTTTAAGTTATTCTCAGAATCAAGCTCATTACATTAGACCATCATTGAACATTTCTCGATTCATCAAGTTCCTCATATCTCAACGAATCATCTTCTTTGTTCTCAACAGAATGAGTAATCCGTATCTGAATCTCATCTGTTTCAAAGGAACCATGTCAAAGTAGATGTCCTCTCCTTCCAAGAACTCTGATTCTCAAAGACCTGCGCATGAACGAACTAGGGTTTCATCGAAAAAACAATATGTTGACAAAGAACACATTCCTATGGCACTCCCAGGTTCAGGTAACTCTAAACCTTCAACAAGTTGAATAAAACTGAAACTAGGTCATCATCCTCTCAAGCCGTTGAGGAGAAGTATGATGTGGACATGCATTTGGAGCAGATTGCCACCAAAATTCTTGGGAAGGGAATACGTGTGAAAGGGATTTCTGTCCCTTTAAGGCAAATGCCTGCTGAACAGGTGGGCTCTCAAAGTAAGGACACCAATCTTCATAGACTGGCCTTGTCTGTGATCCAAGATGCTGAAGGTGGTAGTAAAGAAGAAGATCTTAAAGATACTGAAGTCATCCCTGATGTCAGAACATCTTTCCCTAGGGTTAAAAGTCACAGTTATAAAGGGAAGGATCAGGTTGAGGTTATAGATGTTGAGGACTCATCTGATAGTGATATCATTCGTAATGCGATAGCAAGAAGGAGGGGGGATAGGAAAGGGAAAGGTGTGGAGTCACTTCCTAATGAAAATATGGTCAAGGATAAGAAAAGGAATTCAGTTGTAGGCTCTCCCAAGTCATGGAGAAAAGTTGCCATTTCTGGTAAAAAGAGGAGAATCAGGGAAGAATCAGATTCAGAGTTTGATGTTCAAGACATCAACCCTGTGAGGAATAGAGCTGCTGATCAAGTTCCTGATGACATCTCATTTCACTGTGCCAGTAGTGCATCCATGTGGAATTGTGTGAGCCAAAGAAGGATAGCTCTAGAAAGAGAGCTAGTTACAGATGATTTAGAGTCTACTGGAATTGTAGATCTAATTAAGTTTGCTGGTCTCATGAGGACTGTAACAGGATTGACTAGTTGCTATGATAGACTGGTCAGAGAATTTATAGTGAATATCCCTGAGTCTATTAATGACAGCAAAAGCCTAACTTTCAGAAGAGTTACTATTAGGGGTAAGTGTGTCTGGTTCTCTCCTAAGGTGATTAATGCCTACTTAGGAAGAAGTGAGGAAGATTATGGAGAATTAGAAGTTTCTAATAATGTTATCTGCAAAGAAATCACAGCTGGTCAGGTAGAAGTTTGGCCCTCAAATGGAAAGTTGTCAGCAAGTTTATTAAGTGTGAAATATGCTATTCTTCATATAATAGGTGCTGTTAACTGGGTTCCTACAAACCACAAGACCTCTGTTTCTGCTGGTTTGGGCAAATTGGTTTATGCCATTGGAACAAAGAGACTAATTGATTATGGCTCTTACATTTATAATCAGACTATCAAGCATGCTGCAACAAGAGCTGTGAGATTGCCTATTGCATTTCCATCCCTCATTTGTGGGATAATTCTGTCTCAACATCCTGGGATTCTTCACCAGTATGATAGTGTTTGTAGAAGGAAGCCTGACTTGTCTTTTCATCAGAAGTTGTTTGAAGGAAAACATGTTGCTGACCATGTCAAGACATTTGCCTCAACATCTACTCATCATACTCATGTCAAGACTAATATGATTTCTGAACTGGAGGAAGCCTGTAAAGAATTAGATGAAGTCATCAGAGTAAGCACTGAAAGAAAGGAGAAGTTTAAAAGATTACTTATGACTCTGAAGATGACAGAAAAAGAAAGTGAGAAAGAAGTTGCTGATAAGAAAGATGAGTCTGATAATGACAGCTCAAAAGAAGATGAAGAAGATGATGATGATCTCAGCTCAGATGATTAAAGCTTTTACTGTTTTTCTTAGATAGTAGCTTTAGTTTTATTTATGCTGTTTTTAATTCTGCACTGTTGTGCTTGATTTGTAATATGAATATTGTGCAAGTATATGCACCTGTTTTGTTCTATGATTTGTTATGTCTTTTTGCTGTCTGTGAGACTGACAATGAGAGCTAGGGTAGTACTAACTGTAGTTAGAGTTGCTTGATGAGGTTTGTCTAATTGTGTCTAAAAAGGGGGAGAAATAGCCAAGTGAGCCAAGAGTATCAAAGAGTACAAATGTCAAATGCTGTCAAATGCTGCTAAAGTGATGTGATGCAGAAGTGTAGATATTGAGGGGGATTAATTGCTGATCTGCTGAATAGCTGGTATGCTAGTTCATGATTGAGGGGGAGAACCATTATTGATTGTTGAAAATGCTGCTTGGAGTTTCAAAAATTTTAAAGTTTATTCCGCTGCTGAAGTCTCTGAAGGTGCAGAGATTGTTTTAGCCAAAATTAGCCAAAGGGGGAGATTGTTAGTTTCTTGGATTGGCTGGAATTTTGGTAAAACAAAGGTTGTTCAATGTTTGATGTCATGTCACAACATTGAGTCTTAACACTGGGCTGTGTTAAGTGTTTAAGTTGGATGTCTGATGTCACATGCGATGTTGTGACATCAGGTCTGCATAATTAATAACACCAGGTTTAGTGATGTTGTTAGGGTTTGCGATTTAGCTAGAATTGTGGAGAGAAGGTTGTCTCATTGGATGGGATATCTTGGGATAGATATTCTCTGTTGCATAGAGATTTGATGCAGATTTGTAGGAGATTTAAAAGGTTGAAGATTTGAAAAGATTTTAGGAGAAAATATATTTTGAAGATTCAGTTTTAAATAACAAATCAAGTCAGATATTGTAGCAGGTCCAAGCCCAATTCAAAGAGCTATATAAAGCGCAACAATCCTAAAGGAAGAGCAACGAAGAAAGAGAGCTAAAGACTGAGTGTCGTTGTGTCTTCGTGATTGTAAACCATTCAAGTGTGAATTGGTATTGTTGTTTTGAGTTGTTCTTGATCAAAGCTGTGAAGCAGAATCAAGGTGTGTATTTCAAAGTGTGTGATCTTTGAAGTGATTTAGGGATTGAGTAGTGTTCTCATACTTAAGTGGTCTCTTAAGTAGAAGGTTCATTAAGTAGTGATTAAGTTTAGGAGATGTCAACTGGGTTGTTGAGTCTGTAAATTAATACTACTGATAGTGAAATTCATCCCTGGCTTGGTAGCCTCCAGACGTAGGTAGTTAGACCGAACTGGGTGAATAATTCATTGTGTTGATTTATTGCTGTTATTGCATTGTCCATTGCAGGGTGTGTTGTTGTGACATCGCACTTAACATCACACATCTGGTACCAGAATTTCAAAGACAGACTAAATATTCCCCAAAAGAGTCAATTCTTTTTTTTTCAGCCTCAATCTTGGGCTTTGTACAAGAGAGATAAAACACCCTCTTGTTAAGTCAGTATTCTCCAGCCTCAATCTTCGGCCTTATACAAGACAAATGAAACTTCCCCGAAAAAATCAATTCCCAATCAGCCTCCTCTTATGCTTTGTATAATGATCTCCCTAAGCAGAGTCAACTTTTAGCTTCAACCTTGGGCTTTGATCAAGGCACACAAAAATAAACATCCCCTCAGAGGAAATAAAAAATCTCTCTGTAGGAAGACATTTCTCTGTACAATCACACATCAAAACAGGCAATCAAACAAACCTTAATCCCAGATAACTGCTGTAAGTGGCACACTTGTTTATTCAAAAAAAAATCCAAGTTGTGGTCCCTCTTTATCCTGGTAAAAACCCTCTTTCATCTAATTGTTGTAAGTGGTAAGCCTCTGGATTATTTACATCCAAGCTAATGTCCCTCTCTTAGCATGGAAAGACTCCTAAGGAAAAATGGCACTGCTCTATACTGAGTTAAAGTTTTCTCCTTTAGGACAAATCCCCTATAAAGGAAATTATGGCATTGTTGGACTCTATATATTCCAGTTAAAGTAATTCTCCTTTATAATTAGTTACCCAACAACTATGATAAACAGATGAGATATCTCCCTTTAGAGATGACAAATTCTCTCTCAATCAAACCATCTAGCTTCAATCTTGGACTTTGAACAAGACACAAATAACCTTTAGCTTCAATCTTGGGCTTTGAACAAGACACCAAACATCTCTTTCCTCCCATAGAATAGGAGGAACTACGATTGCTCTGATTTTCCGGTTTTCTTTAACGGGAATACGTAGGCATAAGATTGCGAAATATTAGCGAGCACACTAATCAAAAGTCCTTAGGTCCAGTACCTTACCAAAAACATCGAAAAACCCGAAAAACAAAAAAAATACTCTCTCAAACATTCCCAAAGGAGAAAATTTCCCTTTTATGATAGACAAACACCAGTAAGTAGATAACAAAATAATATGCCAAACAATCTATGGATAACCATATATACATTGGGTAATTGACAACTCCCCATTGTATAACCTGACCCCGGACCCCTTAATATCTTAGCACTTGTTAAAGAAAACATTTGCGTGCAAGGTTAGTTTTAGATAGCTTCTCTTTCCTTTCCAGCTTCATAGGATAAATAAGAAATCAGAAAGTAGCACCCAATTCCAACCAATACGATAAGGTGGTCGCGTCACCGACAAAAATCGCACACTACAGAAAAATGGTGACTCTGCTGGGGAGATCAAACTAGGATTAGAATTCCTAAGAGGTCTAGGTTGTTTAGCATTTTCTATACTATATACTATATATATTTACTGCTATTCCTACTTGATATTCGTGTTTATTTTTCTGTCAAATGGGAATGTGATTGATACGCATGTGGAATGTTTGAGAGAACATTAAGATTAGGGTGGCATAGACAGGAGACACTTATAGGGAGTGAATCCCGAACAAGCTATCCTGGTAGCCCACCGAATCAGTCGAGGTACCCGTATGGAAGTATCGATGTTGAACGATCGATTGTCATGAAAGCATTGTCTTTCCTAGTGTGGTACCCATGACCCTGAGGATTTAGTAGAATTTAACCATATAACCATTTGGTAGTGCAGTGACTATCGGGAATAGTTGATACGCGATACTACACTCAAATGAGATTCATCCTAGGACATTACAGCTCGCTCGAGTGAATCAGCTTACTGTTTATATCCCTAGGGGTCAATGATTTTGGGAACATTAGAACCCGTTCTACAGGTACAAAAATTGACCAAAATAGTACAACCTTTGGGGATGGGTAAAGCCATGACTTCATACTCGTGACGTTGAACCTTTGAACCCATGTTTTCAAATGTTTTTGTGTGCTGAATTCATGCATTCATCTAAAAAACTCTTTTCAAACAAGAAAAAAAATCTCTTTTCAAAATAAACTAAACAATAATTGCAAATATCAGAGATTGCATTATGGATTTTGGTTGAAGAAAGACGCACAAGTACACCTTCAAGGCTCCAAAACTAGAGGACTTAAGGAAGTTGGCAAGGATGGTTACCAAGCCTGAGGCTTTCAGAGCTAAGCACGGAGAACTGTTGTCTCTATTAAGGGTCCACACAGTTGAAGGAATTCTGTCTACACTGATTCAGTTCTACGATTCGGTTTATCACTTCTTCACTTTCCTGGATTACCAAGTGGCACTAACACTAGAAGAGTACTCTCATCTGATTGATTTACCTATCACTGACCGAGCTCCATTTTCTGGACTGGAAGAAATTCCAAAGGAATAAACCATTGCAAGAGCAATCTCTTTAGACGAGTCAGAAGTTAGGACTCACATAACCACTAAAGGAGGAATCCAGGGTTTACTAGCTAAATTCTTGATGGAGAAAGCTCTATACTTTGCCAGTATAGGAAACATAACTGCTTTCGAAGATATCTTTGTCCTGCTCATATACGGGTTATTCCTTTTTCCTAACATTGACAACTTCGTCGATACCAATGCTGTTAAGATATTTCTGATTGGGAACCCCGTACCAACCTTGCTCGTAGATGCTTATCATTCCGTACACTTAAGGAATTTGTACAGCAGAGGAATGATCACATGTTGTGTACCCTTACTCTACAAATGGTTCATTTCCCATTTACCCAAGTCTGCTGCTTTTTGGGATCATAAGAGTACTTTACGTTAGTCGCAGAGAATCATGTCTCTCACCAACTATGACATAGATTGGTACAATAGGATTTATGAGGGGATAAAGATCATCGACAAATGTGGAAATTTCCCTAACGTACCCCTCATTGGAACTAAAGGAGGAATAAATTATCATCAAATTTTAGCTCACCGTCAACTCGGATACCCAATGAAGAATATCCCACATAATGTTCATCTAGAAGGTATTTTCTTCAAGGAAGGGGAAAATGACAGGGCACTAAAGAAAGAAATAGTGCATGCCTAGCAACATATTCACAAGAAAGGTAGAGAGTCTCTAGGAAGACCAAACTGTATCTCCATGGAACCTTATCTCCACTGGGTGCAAACTAGAGCCCTCAAGCTGAGGATGCCTTACCCTTGCCAAGAAGTTTTTCTATTAAAGGAATCTGTCCTTTATTTCATGACTGGTGCGGAAAAACTCCAGGTCGCTCTCAACATAGTTCAGTGTGAGAAGGGCTCTTGGAAGAACAAGTACCGAATCCTCAATTTAGAGTGTACCAAGATTCAGGAACTATTAAAGGAAAAGGATGCTCTGATTGAGATATTAGAACAACATGCTATAGAGGGTCAGGCAGATCGAAGAAATTTGCTCGCTCCTTTCACTTAGCAAAGGGATGACAACCCGACAATGGCTGAAGAGCCCCGATCAAAGAAAAGGGAACTACAGGAACCAGCATTTGAGCTCTCTTCAGAAAGGACTCAGGATCCATGAGCTTAGCCATTTTCCTTACAGCACTTTGTCAAATACTGTACTTTTCCTTGTAAAATACTGTAATCTTTCAAATTCAATAAAAGGGGTCCCCCCCACTGTATGATATTTGCAATCTATTTGTTGAAGTTTCTATTTGATTAAAACTAAAACCTAAAAATATGTCATTGCATATCATTCATCATTCTCACATACCACATTTTTCTTATCTTCGAGTCTCACATATGTATCACAATTCTAGAGTCAAACTGCCTCACTCATACAATACTCGGTCCAATCTCCAAAAGAAAATGGACGATCTCGAGGAAGAGACCAGAGAGCTGAGAGAAGAAATCGACGCTCTGAAGGAAAGTTTGGAAAAACTTCACAGTGACATGCAATCCCTGGCAGCACCTCAGGAGCAGCAGCATCAAAAGACTGTAATCTCCGAGATTACATCGACGCCCATAATGGAGACACATAAGAATCATCCTCGGTACAACATGCCTAAGGGTCTCCCCTGGGGCATGCCTTTCAACTTTATACCTGAAGGATATATCCCACCGGTCACTGAAGACCCAGAAGCCGTAGTAGGAACCGTTGGGCCTGAAGGTTACAAACTTTGGGAAAGTGAAGATGCAAGGGTTACGATAGGAACTCCTGAAGGTTACAAACTTTAGGGCATAGAAGCGCCAAGAGTCACCGTTATAATGTCTATACCACAATCAGTGGTACACACTGTCCCGGAAGGACAGATTTCATAAGCCATTTCTGGTGGAAACAAAGACATGTATGAAAGAATGAATGAGTTCCAAGAACAATTATTGGAAATGCAGAGGGAACTGCATGCCATTCGTGGTCAAGACTTATTCGGAAAAGACGCCGTAGACCTCTGTCTGGTCCCTAATGTAAAGATACCGCACAAATTCAAGGTACCTGACTTTGAAAAATACAAAGGAAACTCTTGCCCTCAAAGTCATTTGGTGATGTATGCTCGAAAAATGTCTACCCAGACAGAAAATTAACAACTACTGATCCATTATTTCCAAGACAGTTTAACCGGTGCTGCACTCAAATGGTAGATGGGTTTAAACCGCACCGAGATCATTACTTTCAGAGATCTCGGCGCAACCTTCGTTCAGCAGTATAAATACAACTTGGACATGGAACTGGATAGAGATCAGCTCAGAGCAATGTCACAAAAGGACAAAGAAACTTTTAAGGAATATGCTCAGAGATGGCGTGAAATTGCCGCTCAGATCTGTCCCCCTCTCGGGGAAAAAGAGATGACCAAGATTTTCCTGAAAACCTTAAACTCATTCTATTACGACCGAATGGTTGCAAGTGTGCCCAGTGACTTCACTGAGATGGTGAACATGGGAGTACGCCTTGAAGAAGCCGTCTGAGAAGGACGATTAGTCAAAGATACAGAGCCATCCAACAATACTAAGAGATATGGTAGTGCTTTCCAAAAGAAAAAAGAACAGGAGATCGGTAATATCTCTCTCAGAAAGCAAAGGCGAAGGTATCAACCAGTAGCGGCAATAACTCCCGCTATCAACCCAACACCGGCTCTGACGTATCAACCTCAGGTTGCTCAGAGCCAACCAAGTCAACAACCGTATAAACAAAGGACTCAACAACCTCTTCAGCAGGCTTGTCCACATATAACAATAACAATCGTACGACACGACCATCAGAATTTGACCCTATACCGATGTTGTACGCAGAACTATTTCCACTTTTACAGGCCAAGGGGCACATCTAAACCAGTTCTCCTCTTACAGTATTGGAAAATCCTCCTTTTTGGTTCAAAGTGGATCAAACTTGCCCTTACCATCAAGGAGGATCGGGGCACAACATTGAGAACTGTCTCAGCTTCAAGTCTGATGTACAGAAGCTTGTCAGGAACGGGATCTTATCTTTCAAAGATACTAATCAAAATGTTCAAACGAACCCGTTGCCGCAACATAAGAAGACTGTAGTAAATTTAATAGAAGAAGAATTTGGCTGCAGTTATCAAATTCACGATGTACTCCTATTAGAAACCAATCTGGTCAGGATGCATTGCAGAGAGAGCGGGTACGGTCATGTGCCATCTCACAATTATCACCAGTGTGATATCTGTTCAAATAATAATCAGGGGTGTTCCGTAGTGCAATCTGATAAGTGCAAAATGTACCTATTTTTGTATATATGTTTTGTTGCACTTATCAATGCTTTGTGGTAAATATCGTGCGAATAAAACCCGATTTGTTTATAAATACGTTTACGATACTTTTTAGCGTGTATATTGCGTATAGTATAAATATCATTGAGTTTAATTGATTTTTTCTCAATTTTTACAGGAGTCCAATCAAGGATGTCTTGCCATTGTTAGATATAGCATTGAATAAGCTTTCCAGCGCTTCAAATCGTGCGTCAAACGGAGTTACGGTTCAAAAGTTACGAATAAAACAGTGCAGAAAAATTCTGCAGACTGGTGTGTTGCGCCTCTGCGCCGCCGGGCGGTGCAGGGGCGGTCCGGACACTCCAAAATTGTGAAAAACTTACAGAATGAAGGCCATTCGCCGCTGGGCAATGCCAGATTTCCGCCGGGCGATTTTTGACGGACAGATACTCCATTAAAGGCCCAAAAACACAATTTTTAGGGATGGGTTTGATATTTTTAGTTCCAAATCCATCCAATAGCATTTTTTGAGTAGATTTAGGCTAGAAAACACATTGGAGCATGCATTAGGATGATCCGGAGTCGAATCCTTCATCAATCGGATCCGACAACTCAAGAGATGTTTGGTTTTTCTCCATTTCTTCTCTATGTTTTTCTCTTTTTGTTGGGTGTTTGTATATTTACTATGAACATATGTATCTTTGTTGATCATAATATTGTATAAAGCTTGCTTTACAAATCAATATCGATGTCTTCCTTGATCTTTTTGCATTTATGTTTGGATTTGTGTTGTGTTAGAGATAAACTTCACAAATCTTGATTAGGGATGGATATCTATTGTCTAGATGCTAGAGATAGATTTAGATGATAATCTTTATGGTGTCGGAACTTAAATTCCTTCCGTGTTTCGAGGCTTCGTGCGCGAGAGTGACGAAGAGAGTGATACGGTTGCTTCTCAACTCAGTGTGCCAGAGATGGACACTGTTGTGAGCGATATTGGATGATTTTGACGAGTATTGCAGGTGGAGTATAATTGGTCGGTAAATTTATGTTTGTGACGAGTGGAATATATACATGCTTGATACGTCTTTTCTCTTCGAAGAATGAATTGTTTTTATGTTTATATTTACTTTTCTGTTATTTACTTTAAACCATTTTAATCCAAACTCATTAACAATTAAATTGTCGAACGACAGTTCAGTAGCACCGATCTCTGTGGACACGATAAATCCCGGAAAAATACTTCCAAATCTTTTTGTTTGCTTGCCGCTATTCCGCAACCAACAAAATGGCGCCGTTGCCGGGGATTGGTTTTTATTGTTCTTGCTTTGCGATAGTTTCTTTGTTTTTGAGTTTTGTAGATATCGTACATTTTGTATAT
The DNA here is from genome assembly GCA_022829125.1 of Lathyrus tuberosus. Lineage (NCBI taxonomy): Eukaryota > Viridiplantae > Streptophyta > Magnoliopsida > Fabales > Fabaceae > Lathyrus > Lathyrus tuberosus. Next base: position 4,217,329 of record JALAZF010000517.1, read on the forward strand.
TTTCACTTGTTTATTATGATACTTGTATATTTTAACGTTTGTTCAAGTGTTTGGTTAGGACGCTTGCTTTTGGTTGCGCGGTGAGACATCACCACTGCATGAAGAGAGGAAGTTTCTAATTAAGCACCGTAAAGGCGTCGAGCTTACGACGTAAAACAAGCATGTTTTTATAGTTTTTCATTTCTAATGTTTTTGGTTGTTGTTTGCTCACAAATTTTGATTGACTTATTTGAGGATGCTTTGGTGATTTTCCAAGTTGGTTCGTTTCAACTTGCGGATGTATGGTAATGATTTTGTTAAGTTTTATACACGTCTGAGGTATGTATTTATCGCTTTCTTGACTTTAGCATATTCATCATACTTAGGCATTTTACAAATTTTCATGTCATTCATTGTTTTGTATACTTGTTCTTTTATGAATCACTTTAGTTCCCAACCTTTTTGTGAGGTAGCCTTCCATTGTTCATATATGCTCAGAGTTCCAACATTCTTGTTCTAACTGGATTTTATTATGTTGAATCTGTTGTTTGTGTTGTGTATATGAATGCATGAAAAGGATCAAGGCAATTGTTTCATTTTGAGCACAACCACCTTAGCCAAATAGTCAATTCACCTTGTGAGTGTGTGAGAATTCGTAACCCCTTTGAGCTTTTTGATCCATGTTTCTATTTGAACTTGATGCTTGTCTATGAGTATTTAGTTCACTTATTTTTGAATGGATTTTGTTTTTTTTTGGACCTCAACTTTGTGTTGTTGTATGAGTTTTTTCCTTGCCTTAGAAAGTAGGGAGTATTCACATGATGGTGCGGTTGAATTCAAGTTGGGGAGAGGATGATTGTATACTCATTGGTTGGATTCTAAGAGGATTGAAATAGAAAAGAAAAAAGAGAAAAATATGACAAAAGAAAAAGAAAGAAAAAAGGAAGAAAAAAAGAAAAATCCTTGAAAAAGGAAACAAAAAGAGTTTCAATAATTGTGCTAAATAAGTATTGTGTGTTGTGTAGCACTTGGGATTTTGGAAGAAGTTGGTTGAAATTTTGTGTGTGAATCTTTGTGAGTTTTCACTCCCTTAGGTTTAGGCAAGTTTTTGTTTCAATTACCTTGAGAAATTGCCCCTTGTTTGTTTACCCGACCACGTTACAACCTTGAAAGCCCTTGTGATTCTTGCTTTTGTATTTTCAATGTGAATTTGTGGATGTATGCATAATTTAATCTTTTGTTTGCATGAGTGTTGTGTGAGTGTAAAGTACCTTATTGTGTGTTTTTCATCTACCGATGATTGTTTTTACTAGGTGTGATTCACTTTGGAACTTGTGTTGTTTTAGACTTTTTGGCATGATTTTTGTATTTTGCATTTGTTTCGTGACTATGTTGTCGTCGTAGTTTAGTGGTAAGTATTTACTTTTTGTGTGTACCATTTTCATTTGAACCATACATTCGTTTCCGTTTTTCAAAACCTGTTGATTCATCTTTCTTTGGATATCGCTTTTGTGTTTTCAAGTTTGTTTGATTCTTGTTTGTGGACAAACAATTATGTAAGTTGGGGAGAGTTGATAAGTGCAAAATGTACCTATTTTTGTATATATGTTTTGTTGCACTTATCAATGCTTTGTGGTAAATATCGTGCGAATAAAACCCGATTTGTTTATAAATACGTTTACGATACTTTTTAGCGTGTATATTGCGTATAGTGTAAATATCATTGAGTTTAATTGATTTTTTCTCAATTTTTACAGGTGTCCAATCAAGGATGTCTTGCCATTGTTAGATAGAGCATTGAATAAGCTTTCCAGTGCTTCAAACCGTGCGTCAAACGGAGTTACGGTTCGAAAGTTACGAATAAAACAGTGCAGAAAAATTCTGCAGACTAGTGTACTGCGCCTCTGCACCGCCGGGCGGTGCAGGGGCGGTCCGGACACTCCAAAATTGTGAAAAACTTACAGAATGAAGGCCATTCGCCGCCAGGCGATTTTTGACGGACAGAAACTCCATTAAAGGCCCAAAAACACAATTTTTAGGGATGGGTTTGATATTTTTAGTTCCAAATCCATCCAATAGCATTTTTTGAGTAGATTTAGGCTAGAAAACACATTGGAGCATGCATTAGGATGATCCGGAGTCGAATCCTTCATCAATCGGAGCCGACAACTCAAGAGATGTTTCATTTTTCTCCATTTCTTCTCTATGTTTTTCTCTTTTTGTTGGGTGTTTGTATATTTACTATGAACATATGTATCTTTGTTGATCATAATATTGTATAAAGCTTGCTTTGCAAATCATTATCGATGTCTTCCTTGATCTTTTTGCATTTATGTTTGGATTTGTGTTGTGTTAGAGATAAACTTCACAAATCTTGATTAGGGATGGATATCTATTGTCTAGATGCTAGAGATAGATTTAGATGATAATCTTTATGGTGTCGGAACTTAAATGCCTTCCGTGTTTCGAGGCTTCGTGCGCGAGAGTGACGAAGAGAGTGATACGGTTGCTTCTCAACTCAGTGTGCCAGAGATGGACACTGTTGTGAGCGATATTGGATGATTTTGACGAGTATTGCAGGTGGAGTATAATTGGTCGGTAAATTTATGTTTGTGACGAGTGGAATATATACATGCTTGATACGTCTTTTCTCTTCGAAGAATGAATTGTTTTTATGTTTATATTTACTTTTCTGTTATTTACTTTAAACCATTTTAATCCAAACTCATTAACAATTAAATTGTCGAACGACAGTTCAGTAGCACCGATCTCTGTGGACACGATAAATCCCGAAAAAATACTTCCAAATCTTTTTGTTTGCTTGCCGCTATTCCGCAACCAACAAAATGGCGCCGTTGCCGGGGATTGGTTTTTATTGTTTGTGCATTGCGATAGTTTCTTTGTTTTTGAGTTTTGTAGATATCGTACATTTTGTATATTTTCACTTGTTTATTATGATACTTGTATATTTTAACGTTTGTTCAAGTGTTTGGTTAGGACGCTTGCTTTTGGTTGCGCAGTGAGACATCACCACGGCATGAAGAGAGGAAGTTTCTAATTAAGCACCGTAAAGGCGTCGAGCTTACGACGTAAATCAAGCATGTTTTTATAGTTTTTCATTTCTAATGTTTTTGGTTGTTGTTTGCTCACAAATTTTGATTGACTTATTTGAGGATGCTTTGGTGATTTTCCAAGTTGGTTCGTTTCAACTTGCGGATGTATGGTAATGATTTTGTTAAGTTTTATACACGTCTGAGGTATGTATTTATCGCTTTCTTGACTTTAGCATATTCATGATACTTAGGCATTTTACAAATTTTCATGCCATTCATTCTTTTGTATACTTGTTCTTTTATGAATCACTTTAGTTCCCAACCTTTTTGTGAGGTAGCCTTCCATTGTTCATATATGCTCAGAGTTCCAACATTCTTGTTCTAACTGGATTTTATTATGTTGAATCTGTTGTTTGTGTTGTGTATATGAATGCATGAAAAGGATCAAGGCAATTGTTTCATTTTGAGCACAACCACCTTAGCCAAATAGTCAATTCACCTTGTGAGTGTGTGAGAATTCGTAACCCCTTTGAGCTTTTTGATCCATGTTTCTATTTGAACTTGATGCTTGTCTATGAGTATTTAGTTCACTTATTTTTGAATGGATTTTGTTTTTTTTTTTGGACCTCAACTTTGTGTTGTTGTATGAGTTTTTTCCTTGCCTTAGAAAGTAGGGAGTATTCACATGATGGTGCGGTTGAATTCAAGTTGGGGAGAGGATGATTGTATACTCATTGGTTGGATTCTATGAGGATTGAAATAGAAAAGAAAAAAGAGAAAAATATGACAAAAGAAAAAGAAAGAAAAAAGGAAGAAAAAAAGAAAAATCCTTGAAAAAGGAAACAAAAAGAGTTTCAATAATTGTGCTAAATAAGTATTGTGTGTTGTGTAGCACTTGGGATTTTGGAAGAAGTTGGTTGAAATTTTGTGTGTGAATCTTTGTGAGTTTTCACTCCCTTAGGTTTAGGCAAGTTTTTGTTTCAATTACCTTGAGAAATTGCCCCTTGTTTGTTTACCCGACCGCGTTACAACCTTGAAAGCCCTTGTGATTCTTGCTTTTGTATTTTCAATGTGAATTTGTGGACGTATGCATAATTTAATCTTTTGTTTTCATGAGTGTTGTGTGAGTGTAAAGTACCTTATTGTGTGTTTTTCATCTACCGATGATTGTTTTTACTAGGTGTGATTCACTTTGGAACTTGTGTTGTTTTAGACTTTTTGGCATGATTTTTGTATTTTGCATTTGTTTCGTGACTATGTTGTCGTCGTAGTTTAGTGGTAAGTATTTACTTTTTGTGTGTACCATTTTCATTTGAACCATACATTCGTTTCCGTTTTTCAAAACCTGTTGATTCATCTTTCTTTGGATATCGCTTTTGTGTTTTCAAGTTTGTTTGATTCTTGTTTGTGGACAAACAATTATGTAAGTTGGGGAGAGTTGATAAGTGCAAAATGTACCTATTTTTGTATATATGTTTTGTTGCACTTATCAATCCTTTGTGGTAAATATCGTGCGAATAAAACCCGATTTGTTTATAAATACGTTTACGATACTTTTTAGCGTGTATATTGCGTATAGTGTAAATATCATTGAGTTTAATTGTTTTTTTCTCAATTTTTGCAGGTGTCCAATCAAGGATGTCTTGCCATTGTTAGATAGAGCATTGAATAAGCTTTCCAGTGCTTCAAACTGTGCGTCAAACGGAGTTACGGTTCGAAAGTTACGAATAAAACAGTGCAGAAAAATTCTGCAGACTAGTGTACTGCGCCTCTGCAGGGGCGGTCCGGACACTCCAAAATTGTGAAAAACTTACAGAATGAAGGCCATTCGCCGCCGGGCAATGCCAGATTTCCGCCGGGCGATTTTTGACGGACAGAAACTCCATTAAAGGCCCAAAAACACAATTTTTAGGGATGGGTTTGATATTTTTAGTTCCAAATCCATCCAATAGCATTTTTTGAGTAGATTTAGGCTAGAAAACACATTGGAGCATGCATTAGGATGATCCGGAGTCGAATCCTTCATCAATCGGAGCCGACAACTCAAGAGATGTTTGGTTTTTCTCCATTTCTTCTCTATGTTTTTCTCTTTTTGTTGGGTGTTTGTATATTTACTATGAACATATGTATCTTTGTTGATCATAATATTGTATAAAGCTTGCTTTACAAATCATTATCGATGTCTTCCTTGATCTTTTTGCATTTATGTTTGGATTTGTGTTGTGTTAGAGATAAACTTCACAAATCTTGATTAGGGATGGATATCTATTGTCTAGATGCTAGAGATAGATTTAGATGATAATCTTTATGGTGTCGGAACTTAAATGCCTTCTGTGTTTCGAGGCTTCGTGCGCGAGAGTGACGAAGAGAATGATACGGTTGCTTCTCAACTCAGTGTGCCAGAGATGGACACTGTTGTGAGCGATATTGGATGATTTTGACGAGTATTGCAGGTGGAGTATAATTGGTCGGTAAATTTATGTTTGTGACGAGTGGAATATATACATGCTTGATACGTCTTTTCTCTTCGAAGAATGAATTGTTTTTATGTTTATATTTACTTTTCTGTTATTTACTTTAAACCATTTTAATCCAAACTCATTAACAATTAAATTGTCGAACGACAGTTCAGTAGCACCGATCTCTGTGGACACGATAAATCCTGGAAAAATACTTCCAAATCTTTTTGTTTGCTTGCCGCTATTCCGCAACCAACAAAATGGCGCCGTTGCCGGGGATTGGTTTTTATTGTTCTTGCATTGCGATAGTTTCTTTGTTTTTGAGTTTTGTAGATATCGTACATTTTGTATATTTTCACTTGTTTATTATGATACTTGTATATTTTAACGTTTGTTCAAGTGTTTGGTTAGGACGCTTGCTTTTGGTTGCGCGGTGAGACATCACCACGGCATAAAGAGAGGAAGTTTCTAATTAAGCACCGTAAAGGCGTCGAGCTTACGACGTAAAACAAGCATGTTTTTATAGTTTTTCATTTCTAATGTTTTTGGTTGTTGTTTGCTCACAAATTTTGATTGACTTATTTGAGGATGCTTTGGTGATTTTCCAAGTTGGTTCGTTTCAACTTGCGGATGTATGGTAATGATTTTGTTAAGTTTTATACACGTCTGAGGTATGTATTTATCACTTTCTTGACTTTAGCATATTCATCATACTTAGGCATTTTACAAATTTTCATGCCATTCATTGTTTTGTATACTTGTTCTTTTATGAATCACTTTAGTTCCCAACCTTTTTGTGAGGTAGCGTTCCATTGTTCATATATGCTCAGAGTTCCAACATTCTTGTTCTAACTGGATTTTATTATGTTGAATCTGTTGTTTGTGTTGTGTATATGAATGCATGAAAAGGATCAAGGCAATTGTTTCATTTTGAGCACAACCACCTTAGCCAAATAGTCAATTCACCTTGTGAGTGTGTGAGAATTCCTAACCCCTTTGAGCTTTTTGATCCATGTTTCTATTTGAACTTGATGCTTGTCTATGAGTATTTTGTTCACTTATTTTTGAATGGATTTTGTTTTTTTTTGGACCTCAACTTTGTGTTGTTGTATGAGTTTTTTCCTTGCCTTAGAATGTAGGGAGTATTCACATGATGGTGCGGTTGAATTCAAGTTGGGGAGAGGATGATTGTATACTCATTGGTTGGATTCTATGAGGATTGAAATAGAAAAGAAAAAAGAGAAAAATATGACAAAAGAAAAAGAAAGAAAAAAGGAAGAAAAAAAGAAAAATCCTTGAAAAAGGAAACAAAAAGAGTTTCAATAATTGTGCTAAATAAGTATTGTGTGTTGTGTAGCACTTGGGATTTTGGAAGAAGTTGGTTGAAATTTTGTGTGTGAATCTTTGTGAGTTTTCACTCCCTTAGGTTTAGGCAAGTTTTTGTTTCAATTACCTTGAGAAATTGCCCCTTGTTTGTTTACCCGACCACGTTACAACCTTGAAAGCCCTTGTGATTCTTGCTTTTGTATTTTCAATGTGAATTTGTGGATGTATGCATAATTTAATCTTTTGTTTTCATGAGTGTTGTGTGAGTGTAAAGTACCTTATTGTGTGTTTTTCATCTACCGATGATTGTTTTTACTAGGTGTGATTCACTTTGGAACTTGTGTTGTTTTAGACTTTTTGGCATGATTTTTGTATTTTGCATTTGTTTCGTGACTATGTTGTCGTCGTAGTTTAGTGGTAAGTATTTACTTTTTGTGTGTACCATTTTCATTTGAACCATACATTCGTTTCCGTTTTTCAAAACCTGTTGATTCATCTTTCTTTGGATATCGCTTTTGTGTTTTCAAGTTTGTTTGATTCTTGTTTGTGGACAAACAATTATGTAAGTTGGGGAGAGTTGATAAGTGCAAAATGTACCTATTTTTGTATATATGTTTTGTTGCACTTATCAATGCTTTGTGGTAAATATCGTGCGAATAAAACCCGATTTGTTTATAAATACGTTTACGATACTTTTTAGCGTGTATATTGCGTATAGTGTAAATATCATTGAGTTTAATTGATTTTTTCCCAATTTTTGCAGGTGTCCAATCAAGGATGTCTTGCCATTGTTAGATAGAGCATTGAATAAGCTTTCCAGTGCTTCAAACCGTGCGTCAAACGGAGTTACGGTTCGAAAGTTACGAATAAAACAGTGCAGGAAAATTCTGCAGACTAGTGTACTGCGCCTCTGCACCGCCGGGCGGTGCAGGGGCGGTCCGGACACTCCAAAATTGTGAAAAACTTACAGAATGAAGGCCATTCGCCGCCGGGCAATGCCAGATTTCCGCCGGGCGATTTTTGACGGACAGAAACTCCATTAAAGGCCCAAAAACACAATTTTTAGGGATGGGTTTGATATTTTTAGTTCCAAATCCATCCAATAGCATTTTTTGAGTAGATTTAGGCTAGAAAACACATTGGAGCATGCATTAGGATGATCCGGAGTCGAATCCTTCATCAATCGGAGCCGACAACTCAAGAGATGTTTGGTTTTTCTCCATTTCTTCTCTATGTTTTTCTCTTTTTGTTGGGTGTTTGTATATTTACTATGAACATATGTATCTTTGTTGATCATAATATTGTATAAAGCTTGCTTTACAAATCATTATCGATGTCTTCCTTGATCTTTTTGCATTTATGTTTGGATTTGTGTTGTGTTAGAGATAAACTTCACAAATCTTGATTAGGGATGGATATCTATTGTCTAGATGCTAGAGATAGATTTAGATGATAATCTTTATGGTGTCGGAACTTAAATTCCTTCCGTGTTTCGAGGCTTCGTGCGCGAGAGTGACGAAGAGAGTGATACGGTTGCTTCTCAACTCAGTGTGCCAGAGATGGACACTGTTGTGAGCGATATTGGATGATTTTGACGAGTATTGCAGGTGGAGTATAATTGGTCGGTAAATTTATGTTTGTGACGAGTGGAATATATACATGCTTGATACGTCTTTTCTCTTCGAAGAATGAATTGTTTTTATGTTTATATTTACTTTTCTGTTATTTACTTTAAACCATTTTAATCCAAACTCATTAACAATTAAATTGTCGAACGACAGTTCAGTAGCACCGATCTCTGTGGACACGATAAATCCTGGAAAAATACTTCCAAATCTTTTTGTTTGCTTGCCGCTATTCCGCAACCAACAAAATGGCGCCGTTGCCGGGGATTGGTTTTTATTGTTCTTGCATTGCGATAGTTTCTTTGTTTTTGAGTTTTGTAGATATCGTACATTTTGTATATTTTCACTTGTTTATTATGATACTTGTATATTTTAACGTTTGTTCAAGTGTTTGGTTAGGACGCTTGCTTTTGGTTGCGCGGTGAGACATCACCACGGCATGAAGAGAGGAAGTTTCTAATTAAGCACCGTAAAGGCGTCGAGCTTACGACGTAAAACAAGCATGTTTTTATAGTTTTTCATTTCTAATGTTTTTGGTTGTTGTTTGCTCACAAATTTTGATTGACTTATTTGAGGATGCTTTGGTGATTTTCCAAGTTGGTTCGTTTCAACTTGCGGATGTATGGTAATGATTTTGTTAAGTTTTATACACGTCTGAGGTATGTATTTATCGCTTTCTTGACTTGAGCATATTCATGATACTTAGGCATTTTACAAATTTTCATGTCATTCATTGTTTTGTATACTTGTTCTTTTATGAATCACTTTAGTTCCCAACCTTTTTGTGAGGTAGCCTTCCATTGTTCATATATGCTCAGAGTTCCAACATTCTTGTTCTAACTGGATTTTATTATGTTGAATCTGTTGTTTGTGTTGTGTATATGAATGCATGAAAAGGATCAAGGCAATTGTTTCATTTTGAGCACAACCACCTTAGCCAAATAGTCAATTCACCTTGTGAGTGTGTGAGAATTCGTAACCCCTTTGAGCTTTTTGATCCATGTTTCTATTTGAACTTGATGCTTGTCTATGAGTATTTAGTTCACTTATTTTTGAATGGATTTTGTTTTTTTTTGGACCTCAACTTTGTGTTGTTGTATGAGTTTTTTCCTTGCCTTAGAAAGTAGGGAGTATTCACATGATGGTGCGGTTGAATTCAAGTTGGGGAGAGGATGATTGTATACTCATTGGTTGGATTCTATGAGGATTGAAATAGAAAAGAAAAAAGAGAAAAATATGACAAAAGAAAAAGAAAGAAAAAAGGAAGAAAAAAAGAAAAATCCTTGAAATAGGAAACAAAAAGAGTTTCAATAATTGTGCTAAATAAGTATTGTGTGTTGTGTAGCACTTGGGATTTTGGAAGAAGTTGGTTGAAATTTTGTGTGTGAATCTTTGTGAGTTTTCACTCCCTTAGGTTTAGGCAAGTTTTTGTTTCAATTACCTTGAGAAATTGCCCCTTGTTTGTTTACCCGACCGCGTTACAACCTTGAAAGCCCTTGTGATTCTTGCTTTTGTATTTTCAATGTGAATTTGTGGACGTATGCATAATTTAATCTTTTGTTTGCATGAGTGTTGTGTGAGTGTAAAGTACCTTATTGTGTGTTTTTCATCTACCGATGATTGTTTTTACTAGGTGTGATTCACTTTGGAACTTGTGTTGTTTTAGACTTTTTGGCATGATTTTTGTATTTTGCATTTGTTTCGTGACTATGTTGTCGTCGTAGTTTAGTGGTAAGTATTTACTTTTTGTGTGTACCATTTTCATTTGAACCATACATTCGTTTCCGTTTTTCAAAACCTGTTGATTCATCTTTCTTTGGATATCGCTTTTGTGTTTTCAAGTTTGTTTGATTCTTGTTTGTGGACAAACAATTATGTAAGTTGGGGAGAGTTGATAAGTGCAAAATGTACCTATTTTTGTATATATGTTTTGTTGCACTTATCAATCCTTTGTGGTAAATATCGTGCGAATAAAACCCGATTTGTTTATAAATACGTTTACGATACTTTTTAGCGTGTATATTGCGTATAGTGTAAATATCATTGAGTTTAATTGTTTTTTTCTCAATTTTTGCAGGTGTCCAATCAAGGATGTCTTGCCATTGTTAGATAGAGCATTGAATAAGCTTTCCAGTGCTTCAAACTGTGCGTCAAACGGAGTTACGGTTCGAAAGTTACGAATAAAACAGTGCAGAAAAATTCTGCAGACTAGTGTACTGCGCCTCTGCACCGCCGGGCGGTGCAGGGGCGGTCCGGACACTCCAAAATTGTGAAAAACTTACAGAATGAAGGCCATTCGCCGCCGGGCAATGCCAGATTTCCGCCGGGCGATTTTTGACGGACAGAAACTCCATTAAAGGCCCAAAAACACAATTTTTAGGGATGGGTTTGATATTTTTAGTTCCAAATCCATCCAATAGCATTTTTTGAGTAGATTTAGGCTAGAAAACACATTGGAGCATGCATTAGGATGATCCGGAGTCGAATCCTTCATCAATCGGAGCCGACAACTCAAGAGATGTTTGGTTTTTCTCCATTTCTTCTCTATGTTTTTCTCTTTTTGTTGGGTGTTTGTATATTTACTATGAACATATGTATCTTTGTTGATCATAATATTGTATAAAGCTTGCTTTACAAATCATTATCGATGTCTTCCTTGATCTTTTTGCATTTATGTTTGGATTTGTGTTGTGTTAGAGATAAACTTCACAAATCTTGATTAGGGATGGATATCTATTGTCTAGATGCTAGAGATAGATTTAGATGATAATCTTTATGGTGTCGGAACTTAAATTCCTTCCGTGTTTCGAGGCTTCGTGCGCGAGAGTGACGAAGAGAGTGATACGGTTGCTTCTCAACTCAGTGTGCCAGAGATGGACACTGTTGTGAGCGATATTGGATGATTTTGACGAGTATTGCAGGTGGAGTATAATTGGTCGGTAAATTTATGTTTGTGACGAGTGGAATATATACATGCTTGATACGTCTTTTCTCTTCGAAGAATGAATTGTTTTTATGTTTATATTTACTTTTCTGTTATTTACTTTAAACCATTTTAATCCAAACTCATTAACAATTAAATTGTCGAACGACAGTTCAGTAGCACCGATCTCTGTGGACACGATAAATCCTGGAAAAATACTTCCAAATCTTTTTGTTTGCTTGCCGCTATTCCGCAACCAACAAAATGGCGCCGTTGCCGGGGATTGGTTTTTATTGTTCTTGCATTGCGATAGTTTCTTTGTTTTTGAGTTTTGTAGATATCGTACATTTTGTATATTTTCACTTGTTTATTATGATACTTGTATATTTTAACGTTTGTTCAAGTGTTTGGTTAGGACGCTTGCTTTTGGTTGCGCGGTGAGACATCACCACGGCATGAAGAGAGGAAGTTTCTAATTAAGCACCGTAAAGGCGTCGAGCTTACGACGTAAAACAAGCATGTTTTTATAGTTTTTCATTTCTAATGTTTTTGGTTGTTGTTTGCTCACAAATTTTGATTGACTTATTTGAGGATGCTTTGGTGATTTTCCAAGTTGGTTCGTTTCAACTTGCGGATGTATGGTAATGATTTTGTTAAGTTTTATACACGTCTGAGGTATGTATTTATCGCTTTCTTGACTTGAGCATATTCATGATACTTAGGCATTTTACAAATTTTCATGTCATTCATTGTTTTGTATACTTGTTCTTTTATGAATCACTTTAGTTCCCAACCTTTTTGTGAGGTAGCCTTCCATTGTTCATATATGCTCAGAGTTCCAACATTCTTGTTCTAACTGGATTTTATTATGTTGAATCTGTTGTTTGTGTTGTGTATATGAATGCATGAAAAGGATCAAGGCAATTGTTTCATTTTGAGCACAACCACCTTAGCCAAATAGTCAATTCACCTTGTGAGTGTGTGAGAATTCGTAACCCCTTTGAGCTTTTTGATCCATGTTTCTATTTGAACTTGATGCTTGTCTATGAGTATTTAGTTCACTTATTTTTGAATGGATTTTGTTTTTTTTTGGACCTCAACTTTGTGTTGTTGTATGAGTTTTTTCCTTGCCTTAGAAAGTAGGGAGTATTCACATGATGGTGCGGTTGAATTCAAGTTGGGGAGAGGATGATTGTATACTCATTGGTTGGATTCTATGAGGATTGAAATAGAAAAGAAAAAAGAGAAAAATATGACAAAAGAAAAAGAAAGAAAAAAGGAAGAAAAAAAGAAAAATCCTTGAAATAGGAAACAAAAAGAGTTTCAATAATTGTGCTAAATAAGTATTGTGTGTTGTGTAGCACTTGGGATTTTGGAAGAAGTTGGTTGAAATTTTGTGTGTGAATCTTTGTGAGTTTTCACTCCCTTAGGTTTAGGCAAGTTTTTGTTTCAATTACCTTGAGAAATTGCCCCTTGTTTGTTTACCCGACCGCGTTACAACCTTGAAAGCCCTTGTGATTCTTGCTTTTGTATTTTCAATGTGAATTTGTGGACGTATGCATAATTTAATCTTTTGTTTGCATGAGTGTTGTGTGAGTGTAAAGTACCTTATTGTGTGTTTTTCATCTACCGATGATTGTTTTTACTAGGTGTGATTCACTTTGGAACTTGTGTTGTTTTAGACTTTTTGGCATGATTTTTGTATTTTGCATTTGTTTCGTGACTATGTTGTCGTCGTAGTTTAGTGGTAAGTATTTACTTTTTGTGTGTACCATTTTCATTTGAACCATACATTCGTTTCCGTTTTTCAAAACCTGTTGATTCATCTTTCTTTGGATATCGCTTTTGTGTTTTCAAGTTTGTTTGATTCTTGTTTGTGGACAAACAATTATGTAAGTTGGGGAGAGTTGATAAGTGCAAAATGTACCTATTTTTGTATATATGTTTTGTTGCACTTATCAATCCTTTGTGGTAAATATCGTGCGAATAAAACCCGATTTGTTTATAAATACGTTTACGATACTTTTTAGCGTGTATATTGCGTATAGTGTAAATATCATTGAGTTTAATTGTTTTTTTCTCAATTTTTGCAGGTGTCCAATCAAGGATGTCTTGCCATTGTTAGATAGAGCATTGAATAAGCTTTCCAGTGCTTCAAACTGTGCGTCAAACGGAGTTACGGTTCGAAAGTTACGAATAAAACAGTGCAGAAAAATTCTGCAGACTAGTGTACTGCGCCTCTGCACCGCCGGGCGGTGCAGGGGCGGTCCGGACACTCCAAAATTGTGAAAAACTTACAGAATGAAGGCCATTCGCCGCCGGGCAATGCCAGATTTCCGCCGGGCGATTTTTTACGGACAGAAACTCCATTAAAGGCCCAAAAACACAATTTTTAGGGATGGGTTTGATATTTTTAGTTCCAAATCCATCCAATAGCATTTTTTGAGTAGATTTAGGCTAGAAAACACATTGGAGCATGCATTAGGATGATCCGGAGTCGAATCCTTCATCAATCGGAGCCGACAACTCAAGAGATGTTTGGTTTTTCTCCATTTCTTCTCTATGTTTTTCTCTTTTTGTTGGGTGTTTGTATATTTACTATGAACATATGTATCTTTGTTGATCATAATATTGTATAAAGCTTGCTTTACAAATCATTATCGATGTCTTCCTTGATCTTTTTGCATTTATCTTTGGATTTGTGTTGTGTTAGAGATAAACTTCACAAATCTTGATTAGGGATGGATATCTATTGTCTAGATGCTAGAGATAGATTTAGATGATAATCTTTATGGTGTCGGAACTTAAATGCCTTCCGTGTTTCGAGGCTTCGTGCGCGAGAGTGACGAAGAGAGTGATACGGTTGCTTCTCAACTCAGTGTGCCAGAGATGGACACTGTTGTGAGCGATATTGGATGATTTTGACGAGTATTGCAGGTGGAGTATAATTGGTCGGTAAATTTATGTTTGTGACGAATGGAATATATACATGCTTGATACGTCTTTTCTCTTCGAAGAATGAATTGTTTTTATGTTTATATTTACTTTTCTGTTATTTACTTTAAACCATTTTAATCCAAACTCATTAACAATTAAATTGTCGAACGACAGTTCAGTAGCACCGATCTCTGTGGACACGATAAATCCCGGAAAAATACTTCCAAATCTTTTTGTTTTCTTGCCGCTATTCCGCAACCAACAAAATGGCGCCGTTGCCGGGGATTGGTTTTTATTGTTCTTGCATTGCGATAGTTTCTTTGTTTTTGAGTTTTGTAGATATCGTACATTTTGTATATTTTCACTTGTTTATTATGATACTTGTATATTTTAACGTTTGTTCAAGTGTTTGGTTAGGACGCTTGCTTTTGGTTGCGCGGTGAGACATCACCACGGCATGAAGAGAGGAAGTTTCTAATTAAGCACCGTAAAGGCGTCGAGCTTACGACGTAAAACAAGCATGTTTTTATAGTTTTTCATTTCTAATGCTTTTGGTTGTTGTTTGCTCACAAATTTTGATTGACTTATTTGAGGATGCTTTGGTGATTTTCCAAGTTGGTTCGTTTCAACTTGCGGATGTATGGTAATGATTTTGTTAAGTTTTATACACGTCTGAGGTATGTATTTATCGCTTTCTTGACTTGAGCATATTCATGATACTTAGGCATTTTACGAATTTTCATGCCATTCATTGTTTTGTATACTTGTTCTTTTATGAATCACTTTAGTTCCCAACCATTTTGTGAGGTAGCCTTCCATTGTTCATATATGCTCAGAGTTCCAACATTCTTGTTCTAACTGGATTTTATTATGTTGAATCTGTTGTTTGTGTTGTGTATATGAATGCATGAAAAGGATCAAGGCAATTGTTTCATTTTGAGCACAACCACCTTAGCCAAATAGTCAATTCACCTTGTGAGTGTGTGAGAATTCGTAACCCCTTTGAGCTTTTTGATCCATGTTTCTATTTGAACTTGATGCTTGTCTATGAGTATTTAGTTCACTTATTTTTGAATGGATTTTGTTTTTTTTTGGACCTCAACTTTGTGTTGTTGTATGAGTTTTTTCCTTGCCTTAGAAAGTAGGGAGTATTCACATGATGGTGCGGTTGAATTCAAGTTGGGGAGAGGATGATTGTATACTCATTGGTTGGATTCTATGAGGATTGAAATAGAAAAGAAAAAAGAGAAAAATATGACAAAAGAAAAAGAAAGAAAAAAGGAAGAAAAAAAGAAAAATCCTTGAAATAGGAAACAAAAAGAGTTTCAATAATTGTGCTAAATAAGTATTGTGTGTTGTGTAGCACTTGGGATTTTGGAAGAAGTTGGTTGAAATTTTGTGTGTGAATCTTTGTGAGTTTTCACTCCCTTAGGTTTAGGCAAGTTTTTGTTTCAATTACCTTGAGAAATTGCCCCTTGTTTGTTTACCCGACCGCGTTACAACCTTGAAAGCCCTTGTGATTCTTGCTTTTGTATTTTCAATGTGAATTTGTGGACGTATGCATAATTTAATCTTTTGTTTGCATGAGTGTTGTGTGAGTGTAAAGTACCTTATTGTGTGTTTTTCATCTACCGATGATTGTTTTTACTAGGTGTGATTCACTTTGGAACTTGTGTTGTTTTAGACTTTTTGGCATGATTTTTGTATTTTGCATTTGTTTCGTGACTATGTTGTCGTCGTAGTTTAGTGGTAAGTATTTACTTTTTGTGTGTACCATTTTCATTTGAACCATACATTCGTTTCCGTTTTTCAAAACCTGTTGATTCATCTTTCTTTGGATATCGCTTTTGTGTTTTCAAGTTTGTTTGATTCTTGTTTGTGGACAAACAATTATGTAAGTTGGGGAGAGTTGATAAGTGCAAAATGTACCTATTTTTGTATATATGTTTTGTTGCACTTATCAATCCTTTGTGGTAAATATCGTGCGAATAAAACCCGATTTGTTTATAAATACGTTTACGATACTTTTTAGCGTGTATATTGCGTATAGTGTAAATATCATTGAGTTTAATTGTTTTTTTCTCAATTTTTGCAGGTGTCCAATCAAGGATGTCTTGCCATTGTTAGATAGAGCATTGAATAAGCTTTCCAGTGCTTCAAACTGTGCGTCAAACGGAGTTACGGTTCGAAAGTTACGAATAAAACAGTGCAGAAAAATTCTGCAGACTAGTGTACTGCGCCTCTGCACCGCCGGGCGGTGCAGGGGCGGTCCGGACACTCCAAAATTGTGAAAAACTTACAGAATGAAGGCCATTCGCCGCCGGGCAATGCCAGATTTCCGCCGGGCGATTTTTGACGGACAGAAACTCCATTAAAGGGCCAAAAACACAATTTTTAGGGATGGGTTTGATATTTTTAGTTCCAAATCCATCCAATAGCATTTTTTGAGTAGATTTAGGCTAGAAAACACATTGGAGCATGCATTAGGATGATCCGGAGTCGAATCCTTCATCAATCGGAGCCGACAACTCAAGAGATGTTTGGTTTTTCTCCATTTCTTCTCTATGTTTTTCTCTTTTTGTTGGGTGTTTGTATATTTACTATGAACATATGTATCTTTGTTGAACATAATATTGTATAAAGCTTGCTTTACAAATCATTATCGATGTCTTCCTTGATCTTTTTGCATTTATGTTTGGATTTGTGTTGTGTTAGAGATAAACTTCACAAATCTTGATTAGGGATGGATATCTATTGTCTAGATGCTAGAGATAGATTTAGATGATAATCTTTATGGTGTCGGAACTTAAATGCCTTCCGTGTTTCGAGGCTTCGTGCGCGAGAGTGACGAAGAGAGTGATACGGTTGCTTCTCAACTCAGTGTGCCAGAGATGGACACTGTTGTGAGCGATATTGGATGATTTTGACGAGTATTGCAGGTGGAGTATAATTGGTCGGTAAATTTATGTTTGTGACGAGTGGAATATATACATGCTTGATACGTCTTTTCTCTTCGAAGAATGAATTGTTTTTATGTTTATATTTACTTTTCTGTTATTTACTTTAAACCATTTTAATCCAAACTCATTAACAATTAAATTGTCGAACGACAGTTCAGTAGCACCGATCTCTGTGGACACGATAAATCCCGGAAAAATACTTCCAAATCTTTTTGTTTTCTTGCCGCTATTCCGCAACCAACAAAATGGCGCCGTTGCCGGGGATTGGTTTTTATTGTTCTTGCATTGCGATAGTTTCTTTGTTTTTGAGTTTTGTAGATATCGTACATTTTGTATATTTTCACTTGTTTATTATGATACTTGTATATTTTAACGTTTGTTCAAGTGTTTGGTTAGGACGCTTGCTTTTGGTTGCGCGGTGAGACATCACCACGGCATGAAGAGAGGAAGTTTCTAATTAAGCACCGTAAAGGCGTCGAGCTTACGACGTAAAACAAGCATGTTTTTATAGTTTTTCATTTCTAATGTTTTTGGTTGTTGTTTGCTCACAAATTTTGATTGACTTATTTGAGGATGCTTTGGTGATTTTCCAAGTTGGTTCGTTTCAACTTGCGGATGTATGGTAATGATTTTGTTAAGTTTTATACACGTCTGAGGTATGTATTTATCGCTTTCTTGACTTGAGCATATTCATGATACTTAGGCATTTTACGAATTTTCATGCCATTCATTGTTTTGTATACTTGTTCTTTTATGAATCACTTTAGTTCCCAACCATTTTGTGAGGTAGCCTTCCATTGTTCATATATGCTCAGAGTTCCAACATTCTTGTTCTAACTGGATTTTATTATGTTGAATCTGTTGTTTGTGTTGTGTATATGAATGCATGAAAAGGATCAAGGCAATTGTTTCATTTTGAGCACAACCACCTTAGCCAAATAGTCAATTCACCTTGTGAGTGTGTGAGAATTCGTAACCCCTTTGAGCTTTTTGATCCATGTTTCTATTTGAACTTGATGCTTGTCTATGAGTATTTAGTTCACTTATTTTTGAATGGATTTTGTTTTTTTTTGGACCTCAACTTTGTGTTGTTGTATGAGTTTTTTCCTTGCCTTAGAAAGTAGGGAGTATTCACATGATGGTGCGGTTGAATTCAAGTTGGGGAGAGGATGATTGTATACTCATTGGTTGGATTCTATGAGGATTGAAATAGAAAAGAAAAAAGAGAAAAATATGACAAAAGAAAAAGAAAGAAAAAAGGAAGAAAAAAAGAAAAATCCTTGAAATAGGAAACAAAAAGAGTTTCAATAATTGTGCTAAATAAGTATTGTGTGTTGTGTAGCACTTGGGATTTTGGAAGAAGTTGGTTGAAATTTTGTGTGTGAATCTTTGTGAGTTTTCACTCCCTTAGGTTTAGGCAAGTTTTTGTTTCAATTACCTTGAGAAATTGCCCCTTGTTTGTTTACCCGACCGCGTTACAACCTTGAAAGCCCTTGTGATTCTTGCTTTTGTATTTTCAATGTGAATTTGTGGACGTATGCATAATTTAATCTTTTGTTTGCATGAGTGTTGTGTGAGTGTAAAGTACCTTATTGTGTGTTTTTCATCTACCGATGATTGTTTTTACTAGGTGTGATTCACTTTGGAACTTGTGTTGTTTTAGACTTTTTGGCATGATTTTTGTATTTTGCATTTGTTTCGTGACTATGTTGTCGTCGTAGTTTAGTGGTAAGTATTTACTTTTTGTGTGTACCATTTTCATTTGAACCATACATTCGTTTCCGTTTTTCAAAACCTGTTGATTCATCTTTCTTTGGATATCGCTTTTGTGTTTTCAAGTTTGTTTGATTCTTGTTTGTGGACAAACAATTATGTAAGTTGGGGAGAGTTGATAAGTGCAAAATGTACCTATTTTTGTATATATGTTTTGTTGCACTTATCAATGCTTTGTGGTAAATATCGTGCGAATAAAACCCGATTTGTTTATAAATACGTTTACGATACTTTTTAGCGTGTATATTGCGTATAGTGTAAATATCATTGAGTTTAATTGATTTTTTCTCAATTTTTGCAGGTGTCCAATCAAGGATGTCTTGCCATTGTTAGATAGAGCATTGAATAAGCTTTCCAGTGCTTCAAACCGTGCGTCAAACGGAGTTACGGTTCGAAAGTTACGAATAAAACAGTGCAGAAAAATTCTGCAGACTAGTGTATTGCGCCTCTGCACCGCCGGGCGGTGCAGGGGCGGTCCGGACACTCCAAAATTGTGAAAAACTTACAGAATGAAGGCCATTCGCCGCCGGGCAATGCCAGATTTCCGCCGGGCGATTTTTGACGGACAGAAACTCCATTAAAGGCCCAAAAACACAATTTTTAGGGATGGGTTTGATATTTTTAGTTCCAAATCCATCCAATAGCATTTTTTGAGTAGATTTAGGCTAGAAAACACATTGGAGCATGCATTAGGATGATCCGGAGTCGAATCCTTCATCAATCGGAGCCGACAACTCAAGAGATGTTTGGTTTTTCTCCATTTCTTCTCTATGTTTTTCTCTTTTTGTTGGGTGTTTGTATATTTACTATGAACATATGTATCTTTGTTGATCTTAATATTGTATAAAGCTTGCTTTACAAATCATTATCGATGTCTTCCTTGATCTTTTTGCATTTATGTTTGGATTTGTGTTGTGTTAGAGATAAACTTCACAAATCTTGATTAGGGATGGATATCTATTGTCTAGATGCTAGAGATAGATTTAGATGATAATCTTTATGGTGTCGGAACTTAAATGCCTTCCGTGTTTCGAGGCTTCGTGCGCGAGAGTGACGAAGAGAGTGATACGGTTGCTTCTCAACTCAGTGTGCCAGAGATGGACACTGTTGTGAGCGATATTGGATGATTTTGACGAGTATTGCAGGTGGAGTATAATTGGTCGGTAAATTTATGTTTGTGACGAGTGGAATATATACATGCTTGATACGTGTTTTCTCTTCGAAGAATGAATTGTTTTTATGTTTATATTTACTTTTCGTTTATTTACTTTAAACCATTTTAATCCAAACTCATTAACAATTAAATTGTCGAACGGCAGTTCAGTAGCACCGATCTCTGTGGACACTATAAATCCCGGAAAAATACTTCCAAATCTTTTTGTTTGCTTGCCGCTATTCCGCATCAACACAATCATCATTACAAGAACAAATGGATCTGGGCAGGATTCAGGATCACAGGATCCGAGAAGTCAACATGGCCCTCGCACATCCCAACACTATTCAGAACCACAACATTCTCGCGATGAATATGGCGATGCATTCGAGATAGAGTCAATATCATAATCTGCCACGGCACGATTACGACACTTGTTCGATCTGCTCAACAAGCGATCAGGGATGCTCTTTTGTACAAGAGGCCCTTCACCGTTAGATGGATCTCGGATAGATCCAAGACTACCGGGAGAGAAATAATCATCAAGTCAATATGGTTCAAATCTTTGACATACGCTTGATGAATACCAGACTGGTAGAATTACATGCTAAGCAGGTCAAGCTCGACTTTCTGGCTTCACACGATTATCAAGACTGTGAGGAATGCCGTGAAGCCGACCAAGGGTTTGCACTTGTCCAAAGAACACTTCAACACTTGTTAGACCACTGATGGCTTCCAATCTACCTGGATGAAACTACACAATATATCAGTATGACCGACGGGAATCCTGGTAGGCATCAAAGACGAGATGTCCGCTCGATGGAAACATATCTGGTAAAAATGCACTGCATACAAAGTGGCCGTGGTCGGGTGCCACCCCATAATTATGATCGCTGTAGAGTTTGCTTAGAGAATAACCAAGGATGCTATCTCGTACGAGCGGCTCTTCAAAATCAGTTTGACCGGAAAGAGGTTCGACCATGTTTAAGTTCTGGGTCGATCAACGCGATACAAGACTACCTCCCTGATCAAAGCAAAGACGTTGTCATAATCTCCGGTCATGGGAAAACCAAGAACGTTTGCGCCATAATCCCTCTACTCAATGAATCAAGAATATCTCTTGATAGTCGAAGAGTTCCCAACTAGGAACTGATTGAGGTTGCCTATAGCGGTCAGAGAAATAAAAAAGCTCCTGTGGTTATCTACCTGCCAGGTCCATTACATACAAATCAGAAAAGGCTATCCCTTACAAGTACGGTGCAACGACCATCAAAAATGGAAAAGAAACTCCATTACCCTCCGTCGTGAACATCGCTGATATCAAGCGAGTTACCCAGAGCGGCTGGATCTTCAATAGAGGAGTTGGAGAACCTGCCAAAGAAAAGGAGCCTCAAACAGATTTTCCAAGTTAACAAGTCGGTCAATCCAGTAATCCAAAACTGGTAAAGAACAACGATGAGATGCTGAAGCTCATCCAGAAAAGCGAGTACAACATTATGGACCAACTGTTGCAAACTCCGTCTAGAATTTATGTGCTATCTCTCCTACTTTGTTCCGAAGCTCACAGGGAGGCTCTGCAGAAGGTCTTAGAGCAAGCCTTTGTAGAACAAGACGTGACAATAGGACAATTTGACAGCATCATTTCCAACATCACTTCCTGCAACAACTTAGGATTCAGTGATGAAGAACTGTCGGAAGAAGGCAAGAATCATAATATGGCGCTCAACATTACAGTCAACTGCCAGGGTGATGCTTTAGCCAGTGTACTGGTAGACACAGGATCGTCTTTGAATGTTATGCCAAAATCAACTCTGATGCGACTATTATTTCAAAGACTTTGACGGATCCAGAAAAACAATTATCGACGAAGTTGATCTTCCCATAGCCATCGGTCTTCACACTTTCCAAGTCACTTTCCAGGTCATGGACATTCAGGTAGCATACAATTGTTTATTAGGAAGATCTTGGATACACGAAGCTGGGGCAGTCACTTCGACACTTCACCAAAAGCTGAAGATCGTCAAGAATGATAAGTTAGACACAGTGTACGAGGAGCAAGCTTTAATCGTGAGCAAATTATCATCATTTTCTTGTGTAGAACCAAAAGAGGTTGTTGGAACCCAGTTCCAAGCACTCTCGGTGAGCAATGAGAATTGGTCAGAAAAAGGGACGTCAATTTCATCATACAAGGACGCTCTCAAAGTGATCAAGAGTGATAACATAAAGGGATGGGGACAGCTTGTAATTCCTACGGAAATAAGACAAAGAAAGGTCTTGGTTTCTCCTCAACCTGTACCCAGACTTCCAAGAAAGATGAAAGCTTTCATCCCATTATGAACTTCTTCCACAGTGGAGGCTTCTTCCACCCAGTGTCTCAAGAAGTACACACAATCAATGAGAGTGACTCCTCCGATACGGATGGGGAATGGAAATCTTATCTCAACGACAATGGTTATATGTCTCAGGAAGAAACGCACATGCCATTCTATTTTCCAAAGCAGAGCCCGAGATATATACCAAGGTCGGACGTCCGGATAATCTATGGAGATTGCGATCCTGAGGGATGTCGTGCTCCACCTAACTCATTAGAAGATGATCTAATGAAAGGCAGTTTCGATCAAGATTATTATGATCCCCTGGATGACTTTCCTATCTGGAATCCGTACACAGAAAACTTGGGGCAAAAGAGTTAGCCAAGCGATGCCTATCAGCTGAGTAATATTGAAAAGAATACCCACGTCCCCGCCAAGCCATGGGATCATTACTCAGGACAGTCCGAAGATATCCAGCACAATGATAAATCTGCAAAGATTGCAGGACAAGAGTTCATCAACTATGCTTTTCCTGAGGTCAACGTCATCGAGGAAGATGACTCGTCCACTCCCACCGAAATATTGGAGACTTTAGGACAGCCGAGTGGCAAGTACAACTTCTTAGTCAAGTACACCACTCCTGAAAGCTCTCGTATCAGATACGAGGACATCCAGCCAACTGGATGGGGAGATCTTCTTAAGAGTGAAAACACTAAGGAAGATACAACAGAAGAGTTCGTTTAAGACAATTTTGCATGGGAAGAAGACTCCAATGATCCTGCTCCGCCAGAAATTAGTGTCATTTCTGAGGACAAACCAAGAAAGAAGATACCAGACTTTGTGACTCACCGAGGAGTTCGTTGCCAATGGGTTGCTGTCAATGTCCCGAAAGTCGTCCATAAGTCTAAGTAATTGCCATCATTGTTTCGACCTTTCACCCTTCCCAGGTGAAATGGATGTTTTATAGGGCTCACTTTTCTGTAAATGTCCCTCTTCGCTTTGCCCAGAGGGACTGAGTTTTGTTTTATAGGGATGTATTTCAAGAATCGACAAATCATAAGTAAATAATGTCATTCTGTCATTCCCGCATTTATTGCTGTTTTCACTTTTCATTTTTTCAGAAAATGGTAATTCTAAAACAACCCAAAATAAAAATAAGCATTTTTCAGAAAAATACACTGCACACACTCTTGCATTTCTCTATGTCTTTGCTTAAAAACAAATCATCGCGTCATGCAGATTGCTTGTTTTAAACCCTATTGAAACATACGATCCAATGCCTTCTCCCAACTTTGAATTCTCGAAATTTGAAGTTGAAGAAAAAGAGGACGAATAAATTCTAGAAGAGATTTCCCGACTACTCAGACAAGAGGAAAGGTTTATTGAGCCCCACAAAGAGTCGTTGGAAACGGTCAATTTAGGTTCAGAGGGAGAAAAGAAAGAAGTTAAGATTGGAGCACTGCTCAGTCCAGCTGTCAAAGAAGGCTTAATAAAACTTCTCAGAGAGTTTCTAGATGTATTTGATTGGTTCTATCAGGATATGCCATGGTTGGATACCAGCATCGTGGAACATCATTTACCGTTAAAAGCAGAGTGTCCTCCGGTAAAACAAAGACTGAGACTGACTCATCCAGATATGACTATCAAAATCAAGGAAGTGCAGAAATAGATCGACGCAGGTTTCCTTGCCACCTCAGAATATCCTCGATGGCTAGCTAACATAGTGCCAGTTCTGAAAAAGGATGGAAAAGTCAGAATGTGTGTAGACTACAGGGATCTGAACAAAGCAAGTCCAAAGGATGACTTCCCCTTACCACACATTGACATGTGGTAGACAGTACAACAAAATTAAAAGTATTCTCCTTCATGGATGGATTCTCGGGCTATAATCAAATCAAAATGGTGCCGGAAGATATGGAGAAAACTTCATTCATCACCCCATGGGGCACCTTTTATTACAAGGTAATGCCATTCGGTTTGAAGAACGCAGGGGCAACCTATCAAAGGGCCATGACGACTCTGTTTCACGACATGATGCACAAAGAGATCGAAGTGTATGTCGATGACATGACCGCCAAGTCTAAAACAGAAGAAGAGCATGTGGAACACCTGTCAAAGTTATTCGAACGTTTGAGAAAATACAAACTCTGCTTGAATCCCAATAAGTGCATATTCGGTGTTCGCTCAGGAAAACTCTTAGGATTCATCGTCACCCAGAAGGGAATTAAGGTCGATCCTGATAAAGTCAAGACCATTCAAGAAATGCCTTCGCCAAAGACTGAAAAACAAGTCAGAGGATTTTTTGGACGTCTGAATTACATCTCAAGATTCATATCCCTCATGACAGCAACATGCGCGCCAATCTTCAAACTACTCAGAAAGAATCAAAGCAGTGTATGGACAAAAGATTGCCAAAAGGCTTTCGACAACATCAAAGAATATCTGTTGAATCCACCAATCCTGACACCTCCAGTGGAAGGAAGACCACTGATCATTTACCTAACAGTCTTGGAAGACTCCATGGGTTGTGTACTTGGCTAACAAGACAAAACCAAAAGAAAAGAGTCTGCCATTTACTACTTAAGCAAGAAATTCACTGACTGTGAAACTCGGTACACTATGCTCCAGAAAGCTTGCTGTGCTCTGGCTTGGGCAACCAAACATCTTCGCCAGTACATGATTTGTCACACTACTTGGATAATCTCAGAAATAGATCCAATCAAGTATGTCTTTGAAAAGCCTGCTCTTACGGGAAGGATTGCCCGTTAGCAGATGTTGTTATCAGAATATGACATTGAGTACCACGCTCAGAAAGCCGTCAAAGGAAGTATTTTAGTCGATCATTTGACTCACCAACCGATTGACGATCAGGAATCAGTCGGATTTGACTTCCCAGACGAAGATGTCATGTACTTGAAAATGAAAGATTGTGATGAACCGCTACCCAGTGAAGGGCCGAAACCAGGATCCCAATGGGGATTAATATTTGAAGGAGCTGTCAACACTTATTGAAATGGAATTGGGGCAATCATCGTGACACCTCAGGGTACCCATGTTCCTTTTACTTCTTGATTGACATTCAAGTGCACAAACAACGAGGCCCAATACGAAGCTTGTATCATGGGTCTCGAAGAAGCTATCGACATAAGGATTAAGAACTTGGATGTGTATGGAGACTCAACCCTGGTTATCAATCAGATCAAAGGAGAGTGGAATACATACCAATCAAGATTGATTCCTTACAAAGATTACGTGAGAAGGTTGTTACCATTCTTCAACAGAATCAAGTTTCATCACATCCCTCGTGAAGAAAATCACATGGCTGATGCACTAGCCACTCTCTCTTCCATGATTAGTGTAGGTCAATGGAACGACGTACCTAAGATTGACATAATACGCCTTGAAAGGCCCGCTTACACTTTCATAATTGAAGCAGTCATAGACGATAAACCTTGGTATCACGATATCAAGTGCTTCCTTTAAAGACAAGAGTACCCACCTGGGGCATCAAGAAAAGACAGGAAGACTCTCAGAAGACTGACTGGTAACTTCTTCCTGAATGGTGATACACTCTATAAGAGAAACTTCGACATGGTTTTGCTCAAATGCGTAGACAGACCAGAAGCAAACATGTTGCTGAAAGAGATTCACGAAGGATCCTTTGGCACTCATGCCAATGGACACACGATGGCGAGAAAAATTCTGAGAGCAAGATATTATTGGCTGACAATGGAATCCGATTGCTACTAGTACATGAGGAAGTGTCACAAGTGTCAGATATATGCTAAAAAAACCCATGTACCGCCAACACATCTCAAAGTCTTTCTTCTCCATGGCCTTTTTCTATATAGGGAATCGACATGATTAACATGATTGAACCCAAAGCTTCAAACGGACATCGGTTCATCCTAGTAGCCATTGACTACTTCACCAAATGGGTCGAAGCGGCGTCATACGCCAATGTGACCCGACAAGTGGTAATCCACTTTATCAAAAAACAATCTCATCTGCCGTTATGGTGTTCCAAGCCAGATCATTACTGACAATGGATCTAACTTGAACTACAAGATAATGAAAGAGTTGTGTGATGAGTTCAGGATCGAACACCATAACTCATCTCCCTACCAACGTAAGATGAACGGAGCGGTAGAAGCGGCTAACAAGAACATCAAGAAGATTGTTCAAAAGATGGTTGTAACTTACAAAGACGGGCATGAAATGCTGCCCTATGCTCTTCACAGTTATCGCACGTCTGTCCGCACATCAACAGGGGCAACCTCTTTCTCTCTAGTATATGGCATGGAAGCAGTGCTTCCCATAGAAGTAGAGATACCACTACTACGAAAAACCCATTTAGCAATGGTTGGGAATGACATATAATGACGCGGGTGAAGGCGTTGTTATGTAGATTGTTGTTGTAAGTTCGCCGTTTCTACAACGGTCTGGAAACTGTTGTTGTATTCTGGAAGCGCGCGATATATTACAACGGTTAGGTATTTCAACCGTTGTAATATATATTAACTATCACAACGGTTATCAGTATGAACCGTTGTCATATATGTTAACTATCACAACGGTTATTTGTCTCAACCGTTGTGGAATGTACCCTTAGTTTATTAAATACAAATGTATATTGCTTGTTTTACCATCCACCTTATTAAAGAAATACAACCATTAAAATTGGTAAAGAACTATATAATCTAAAAATTAAACTGTTCTTGAAAACCAACTTAAACACACCACTATTTTCCGAATTGCATCCATTTCATTCCGTACATTTTATGTTCCTTAACATAAAATTTATGGTTCGATGGTCGGTTTCCTTCAATCCATCGATATCTTTTGTTATTGTTTACCTCATCATCGCCAAAAATCACCATGATTTTATCATCATAACAATGATCATGATCTTAACAACCACGACGATTAGTGACGACGATGAGGTAAACTATAATAAAAGATATCGATGAATTGAAGCAAACGGACCATTGGACCATAAATTTTATGTTAAGGAACATTAAATGTGCTGAATGAAATAGATACAATTCAGAAAACATTGACATGATAAAGGTTGGTTTTCAAATACATCTTAATTTTCAGATTATAATGTTCTATAGCAATTTAACTGATTGTATTTTCAATAAAAGGATAGTGAAACAAACGATATACATGGTATATAATAAACTAAATTTCATATACAATATCAGAATGAATTCATATATATGTACCTTATCAGAATGAATTCATATATAGGTACCACCATCATCATCACCATGTGAAACAAATCCTAAGAAGTGGGAAGCAATGATGAAAATTAGTTAGTATTAAATTTAACTATATACAATATACATAGTATATATATAATAAACTAATGTTCTATATCAATTTAACTGATTGCATTTTCAATAAAAAGATAGTAAAACAAACAATGTACATAGTATATAATAAACTAAATTTCATATACAATATAAGAATAAATTCATATATATGTACCTTATCTGAATGAATTCATATATATATGTACCACCATCATCATCACCATGTGTAATAAACCCTAAGAAGTGGGAAGCAATGAAGAAAATTAGTTAGTATTCAAAACAAAACAACCAAAAGTTGAAACAAAACCCTAAGAAGTGGGACTGTACCATTACAATGAAGTTCACCTTGCTTGTGAAGCATTGAAGTCGAATCTGCACAAAATGAGAACAATCAACAAAAACAACATGAAGCAAACGAGATAATGGGAACTATTTAACAAAAAGATTGAAGTAGAAGACTACCTTATTTTCCATAAACAATATGTACATTACGCTTGCAACCGCCAGCATCATCACCATGTTCATCTAGTTTTAGATTCTACACGAAGAACTACAAGGAGGAACAAGCTTAAATCAAAAGCTTCATACTTCTTGTATTTCTTCTCGCAGATTCTAAAAAAATATGAAGTTTGGGTGCTAGGGTTTCGCTGTGAAGGAAACGGCGTGACTGTCAAAAAGGGAAAGTTAATTCCCTTATATAGGTAAATTTTTCACAACGGTTTTCTTAAATAACCATTATGATAGATTATATATTAATTTAATAATATCACAACGGTTAGTTATAATAACCGTAGTGATACCCCTTATACGTGGTACAAGGTTCGACACCAGGCAACAACATTTTCCTAAAATTACGCCTGGATTATAAGTGATATCTCTACGGTCATTACTTATAACCGTCGTGATATTATTAACCGTTGCACTTCCCAACATATGAACGGTTTACAAGAAAATATAGTTCCAGAATATGAACGGTTTATAAGTTATCATCATTACAAGCATTAAACTATCAGTCTTTTCATCTTCAACCTCATCTATAAATAGACAATTTTACATATCTAAATAATATATTCTTCGTAACGTCAGGCGCCAATCCAGGAGGTCGTCCAACCAGCAACTGCCAACTTCAGGGACGCCTTAAGGGTAAGGAAGGATAAGAAGAAGTCGAAGAAGAAGAAGAAGATAAAGAAGAAAATGAGGCCTATATATTATGATTCCGATGAGGGGAGTGAGGAGAGATGTTTAGATTATGAAGATGCATTTTATGCTATGGGCTCTGACAATGATCTTGATATGTAATATGTTTATCAATGTACTCTCAATGGAATATTAAAATAAAATTATGTCTATATATGTTCATCTCTTACAGTTTTATTTTTAAAGTTATATATATACTATATTGCACTTAAAAATACTAAAGAATACATTGCTGTGAATCAAAGCGTGATACATGTAGTACAACGGTCTTCTAATACAAGCGTGTTAAAATGTAAAAATATGGAGAAAAAAAATATAGAGCTGGGAATCGAAGCTTGTTACATAGCTTGTATTACAACGGTTATGTAATATAATCGTTGTTAAATATGGCGTTATAAATTTTTAATCCTGTTACAACAATGGGATACGAAACCGTGGTAAACCTGGCGTCGTTAAATGGGGTTTTCATAGTAGTGTACCATCAATCAGGGTATTGATGGAAGCTAAGCTAACAGAAGCTGAATGGTGTCAAAGTAGGCACGATGAACTGAACCTAATCGAAGAAAAGAGAATGACAGCTCTATGCCATGGTTAGTTATATCAACAAAGAATGTAGAAAGCATTTGACAAAAAGGTCCGACCTCGCGTCTTCAGAAAAGGAGACCTTGTGCTCAAGAAGATACAATCATTTCTCACTAATTCCCGGGGCAAATGGACTCCGAATTACGACGACCCCTATGTGGTCAAGAAAGCCGTCTTAGGCGGTGCCTTGAGACTCGCAACCATGGATGGAGAGGAGTTCACCTACCCCATGAATGTTGATGTAGTCAAGAAATACTTCGCCTAAAAAAATGTCTCGGTGGATTGAAAACCCGAAAGGACGGTACAGGAAAAAATTAGAGACACAAGCAAAATCATCCCGATGGATTGAAAACCTCAAAAGGCAATCTAGGCAAAAATTAGGGATTCATGGCAAGTAACTACGTCCGACAAGGTTAAATCCTCAGCAGTAATGCCATCCATCAGGAAAACTTCAGTCAAGGTCACCTTCGACAGAAGCCTAGAATGTCCAGAATTCAAAGTTGGTAGAAGGATAGTGGTCGTTATGTTTTAATGTAGCCCATTTTCCCTTAAATTACCATTTTCTAAACTTTGTAATACTCTATGGTATCACGCGCTTGGCTGATTTCCATCCTATCAATAAAATTTGAGCCTAATGCTTTTGTGTGCAACTCTCATTTATTTTTGCTTTATAGAATGACATTTTAACATGATCAACGATTCTTGAAACAAAACAAAAATGAATTTAATTGTAAAAATTTTCTTATGCTTTTAAAATAAAGATGGCATTTCCTTTTTGACTTTGAACATCGAAAGGAACATCGATAGCTTCTCCGGAAGTGATTAAACCTCAAAATGCAGAACCAAAGTACTCCTTCTAAACCAGTACACCTGAATGAGGGATCAACTATTTCAGATGTAATGTACCATCTGACATCCGGCAGAGTTCTTACCTCTTAAGACCGATTGACTATTCTTTATCCCCCACAGGGTCTACCTCTCCTAAGCAAGACAGGATTGCTATCTTGAACCAATGGTACTTTTCATCTCCCGTAGTGGCTGAGTATTCAGTCGTGTTCATCCACTAGTTTGTATGTCGCATTAGTTTTGTCAGCATAAACATACATACATCATGCATAATTGATTCATATTCATATTCATATTGCATTAATATCGTTATGGTCATACTCATTCCCAAGTGATAAAGTCCTATTGTCAATCAAGTTGTCGGTTTTCCTTTCCGCGTTGGATAAGACAAAATCCCAGTTTGAGTTCTTTCCTCGTCAAGAAATGTATCGTCTGAGCAATCTCTCCCTAGTTTATTTCTGGATTGGAGCATGTCCTCGACCACTTTGATAACTTGAACCTCTGAAAGGCAAAAAGACATTCGACAGACACCTCTGGAACATCACTCTTCACTGTTGAAGAAGATATCTTTGCTTTCCCGGATTAAGGAAAATCCCCAGAGAAAGCCTCTTAACCGAAGACTCTCAGCAATACATCGGCTTTTCTCCCAAGAAATGTGATGTTAATGAAGTCATCAACACCTCAAAATTGGATCACATCACATGGCATTTCTCCGAAAAGATCTCGAAGAAAATTATGATGTAATATCCCCAAGCGAAAAGCAGTCTCTCAAGAGACTCGTTTTCCCCAGTAGAGTCAACAAATGGTATCTCCAACAGAGAAGTTTGCACACCTCTACAGCTCAGACAAATGGGTTTCCCCAACAAGTCTGACATCAAATTTTTCCATCAAATGGCGTCTCCCCAGTATAGCTCGGCGAGAAGTTTGATGAAGACTCCTTGTCGAGGAAGGAACTCGACAAGAAGAAACTGAGACCAGTTCCGTGGCTGAAGACCAGGATAGAAGGGAGGTTTATTTCAAAAGAAACTGAGACCAGTTCTATGGCTGAAGACCAGGATCAAGGGGAGGTTTATTACAAAAGAAACTGAGACCAGTTCCGTGGCTGAAGACCAAGATCGAGGGGAAGTTTATTACAAAGAAACTTAGACCAGTTCCATGGCCGAAGACCAGGATCGAGGGGAAGTTTTACCCTTTTCTAAGTAACATTGCTTAGAGAAAGAAGATGGATGAGCAAACTGTTATCCATAACCACTGTCAAAATTTTGGGTATTCCGATATTTAATCCTCTTGCACCTTGAATGTCCGAATATCTTCGCCATTCACACCTTCGGGTCTAAGAAGATTAAATAGGGGCATCTGTCATACCCCAAATTTTGACCACAAGATTTCCCATCATTGTGACAGTCATCACCACTATATGGATGTACCATCATGCCTCATCAATCTCCTCAAAGATAGTTGAGCATTCACTATAATCAAGAATTAGGGTTTCAATCCCTCTCTGAGCATTTGGACAAAAGATCAATCAAGAAATGACATGAACTTCAACTTGTC
This sequence comes from Lathyrus tuberosus, assembly GCA_022829125.1. Lineage (NCBI taxonomy): Eukaryota > Viridiplantae > Streptophyta > Magnoliopsida > Fabales > Fabaceae > Lathyrus > Lathyrus tuberosus. The sequence continues at coordinate 4,249,326 of JALAZF010000517.1, forward strand.
TAACCTATCAAACACTCAAAAAGATCAAGAGGACTCCCACATCAAGAAACAAGCACAAAGTATCAGCATTCCAAGTGGAAGGAGCCTCAAAATACCCGATGTCACCAAATTAGGGTTTTTGTCGACTGAGCTCTCTAGAGTGAAATTTTCATAGGGGATTGAGCCAAGGCTTCAAAATATGACTCAATATGCTCAAAATAACCCGAGGAGACCCTTTGCAAAGTTAAAACACCCTCAAAGAATGCATTCCTCAAAAGTCGGGAATTAGGGTTTCTCCGCGCCGAACCGCTCCGGAGCCAAAAGTCAAAACATGACTTTTTTGGAAAAAAATTATCCTTGTGACTCATATTTTCATAAAATATGATTTATAATGTCATTTGAATAAGAATTGATCAAAAAATCATGATAACTTGTAAAAGGGGCAATCTTGAAAAATTGAAAAATTTTCTAAGTTACTAAATTTGGATGGTTTTGGTGCCAACTTCCAAGGACCATAACTATTGATCCAAGCAGCCATTTTGAGTGATTCAAAGCCTGATTTGTAGGTCTTCGTACATTTTACAAAAGCTTCAACTACATGAAACTCTAATTCTTCATGGATTTTTGGTTATGGATGGATCAAAGTGGTGAAAAATCAAGGATTTAACACTTAGTTAAAAACTGTCTAAGTTTCAACCTTGAACATCAATGTTCATGGGGATTTTTCAACTAAGTCTAGATTGTTTCAAGACAAACTATGACCACACATGAATTGTACCATATAAGGACTTTTAAAAAAGTACATGAGCATTCCATAACTCCATTTGAGGAAGGAGATATGATCCTCCCAAGATGACACTTTCAAACTGTCTTGTACAAGACAGATTTGTGCATTTTTGCTTGAATTGGTTAAGTTAGGCAATTACAAGCCTTGTCATCCATTTGGACACCTCAGGGGATAACATCGAACGGAAAATATCTGATCCACAAGCCTCACAAGTCTAAGGATCTGCATGTAGCTATGTGTCACCTAAAAAGGCTAAGAATCTCAAAGACTCCAATTTTGTTTCAATGAATTCAATGGATTCACAAGGTGGCAAGCATCAAGACATTGTCGACTGAATTGAGTCAAGATTCATCTCTGAACCAAAGGACTCATATCCTGCTGCACTGATCCAAGTCAATGGTTAGAGAAGACCAAAGATTCCTTTTGATCAACATTGGCCAAGGGACTGTCCCAGCCTCCATTCATTATTGATGCCAAAACAAACTTGTTGCACTATAAATAGACATCAATTGTGATCAGTTTGAGTACACCAAAGCACCCAAACGATGCTTTCCTCAAAATCACTTTCAAAAAACCAGATTTTCCTTCTATTTCAACTCACTATCAAATTTTGAAATAGGAAGCAATTCAAACCAAACCAATCATGCCAACACCTCATATACATCATATATGAGTGATCCATGGCCCTGAAACACATCTGGAACATCAGAATCACAAAATCACCATCCAATTGCTCAAGCTTTTGGTCTGTTTGCAGTTGAGATGCCACAACAAGTTCTGGGCTGATTCAATCCATTCCAAGCCTTCAAACACATTACTTGAGGTCCATTGGAGATGTCAAGATCATTACACAACATCTGTAACACCTTCAACATAAAATTCAATCACCAGCTGCAAGAGGTAAGCCTGAAGCCTTCAAACTACATGTTACATGCATCATAAATGAATTTTTGAGTTACCATCTAGTTTCTGCATGTATATAGAGTGATAACCCTCAATCAATTGCTATGTATGAATCGTGTATGGAATTTAATAGTGTTCATACTGAAACTAGGGTTCTTGAGTTCATCCTCTGATTTCTCACTCCACACTTAATATAAATGCAATTAATCTATATGGTTGTGATCCTTGTTAAAAAACGAGCAAGATTGGTGTTTGAATCGTGCAAAACCATTGAGTAATAAGAGAGAAAAGTGAGAAAACGCAAATCTGGGCAAAACAGAGTCGCGCGTGTTCTTCCTCTTGTTATTGCCGCCCTTTTTCAAATTTTCAAATATTTGAATTTTTTATATATTTTTTAATTGATTTCAAAAATTAATTTCTCTCTCATTTTTTATCATTTTTTATTGGTTCTTTTTCTAAAAAGTCACAAAAATGTTAAAGTATTTTATTTTATTAAAAAATATAAATTATATTATTTATTTAATATAGTTAGAATTTATGTAATTTTTTCATTTTATTTGTTTTTAAACATTTTAAAATGAAATTATCACTTTGATCATTTCATTCCAAATGAATTTCAAGCTTTCATGTGATTAAACATGATTTTTCAAAATAGTTTTCAAAGTTGACAACTTGTTTTTGAAAATATTTGATGTTTTATATCATTTTTTATTTAATTTCCTTTGAAAATTATATTTTTAAATTCAAATTAGGGTTTTCTCTAAATTTTGATTTTTTAAACTTCACATAAACACTTTTGGGCCTCTAATAGAGTGTAAGACCCATCCTTTATCACATAAATAAATTTTTGGGCTTCAGTCATTGTATAAGTTCCACTGCATTTTCCAAAACCGTGGCGCGATCGTTGCCTTTTAAACCAATTCATATGGGCCTCCCTATGGTTATAAGTCTCATTTGTCTTCGTTTTAAAACACTTTGGGCCTCTAATAGAGTGTAAGACTCATCCCTTGTCACACACAAACGTTTTTGAGCCTCAGTCATTGTATAAGCCCCGACACAATTTTCAGGAATAACAGTACGATCACTGTTTTTCATCTGGGCCTCCCTTTGAGTTGTAAGCCCCATCTCTTGTATAAAGATAAACTCTTGGGCCTCTAATAGAGGGTAAGATCCAACCTCTTTTGTAAATACAATAAATTTGGGCCTCATCCATTGTATAAGTCCCACTTTTGTTTTCAAAACTACGACGCGATCGTCGCCTTTTCAAAAAGAATTCATCTGGGCCTCTCCTTGAGTATAAGCCCTAAACTTCTTTTAACACCAACTTCTCCTTTGATTTAGATTCAAATTCATAGTTCTTATCAAAACTTTTCTTCAATTTCTTGAACAACTAACCATACAGTTGTGTTTATAATACTGGAAGCTTGCTCACCTGTAAGTTCTACCAGCTATTTTTTTACATATTTGCTTATATATATTTCATCTATATATATATATATATATATATATATATATGCCTGTATATCTGCTTAGGGTTTTCCCCAACAACTAGGTCTAGGATTAGATCAAACTAGTGGTCACTCTTTCAACATAGTCAAAACTAGTTCCCCATAGGAAATTCCAGATACAGTCTTGCCTCCTCTTGGGCGTATACAATATGGAACAGAGAAAGGCATTATTCCCAGTGAAACTTTTCTCAAGACTGTCACTACTAGAAATTTGTACAAGAAATTCATTTCCCCAAAGAGGATTAATTCCCGGTGAAACCTCTTCTGAATTTCTTCAAACCCTAGAACTGTCCACTAAAGAAAGGATTATTCCCGGTGAAACCTTTCTTGAACTTTTCTTAAGTTTGGACCCACATGCTTCCTAAAAGCATCCCCAACCTCCTCTTGGGCTTTGTACAAGGACCCTCAGGCTTCTTAGAAGTTCTCAGCCTTCTCTTGGGCTTAGTACAAGGACGCAAAGACCTCCTACAGGTATAGGACAGAACTTCGTCATCCTTTGATAGTTCAATCCTTCAGAGAGTCAGAGTCAAAACATCATACCAGTTTAGGGTTGATTCTCATCCCTTAAAACATCAACCTCCTTTTGGGCATCATACAGAGATAAACCTTCTGATACCAATAGACTTGGACAGTCTCATCTCCTCTTGGATCTCAAAGAAACCCTCAAAAGCACAGGAAAAACCCTGATCATTTGATTAATTTCCAACAGAGTTAAAACCTCCACAGGTTTCAATACTCAATCTTTAAACTCTTACTTAAACATTTCCCCAGCTAGGGCCAAATTACTACCACTAAACCCTCAAAAAACTCAGAACCTCATGGTCTCTTATATTTCAACTCTTCTGCAATCCTCAGCAAGAGTTGATTCCCCAATTTGGACTTGTCTCTGGATTTCAATAATCCTCAGCAGAAGCTAGCCTCCTCTTAGGCTTCATATAAGAAATTTCCCAACCAACCTCCTCTTAGGCTTTGTATAATGATCATCTCTCAGCAGTTTTAGCCTCAATCTTAGGCTTTGTACGAGACAGACAAAATATTCTTCCAGCTGAGTCATTACTTTTAACCTCAATCTTGGGCTTTGTACAAGACAGATAAAACCTTTCCCCAGTGGAGTCAATTCTTTTTAGCCACAATCTTGGGCTTTGTATAAGACAGACTAAATATTCCCCAAAAGAGTTAATTCTTTTTAGCCACAATCTTGGGCTTTGTACAAGACAGACTAAATATTCCCCAAAAGAGTCAATTCTTTTTTTTCAGCCTCAATCTTGGGCTTTGTACAAGACAGATAAAACACTCTCTTGTTGAGTCAGTATTCTCCAGCCTCAATCTTGGGCTTTATACAAGACAAATAAAACTTCCTTGGAAAAATCAATTCCCAATCAGCCTCCTCTTAGGCTTTGTATAATGATCTCCCTAAGCAGAGTCAACTTTTAGCTTCAACCTTGGGCTTTGATCAAGGCACACAAAAATCAACATCTCCTCAGAGGAAATAAAAAATCTCTCTGTAGGAAGACATTTCTCTGTACAATCACACATCAAAACCGACAATCAAACAAACCTTAATCCCAGATAACTTCTGTAAGTGGCACACTTGTTGAATCAAAAAAATCCAAGTTGTGGTCCCTCTTTATCCTGGTAAAAACCCTCTTTCATCTAATTGCTGTAAGTCGCAAGCCTATGGATTATTTACATCCAAGCCAATGTCCCTCTCTTAGCATGGAAAGACTCATAAGGAAAAATGGCATTACTCTACAATGAGTTAAAGTTTTCTCCTTCAGGACAAATCCCCTATAAAGGAAATTATGGCATTGCTGGACTCCATATATTCCAGTTAAAGTAATTCTCCTTTATAATCAGTTACCCAACAACTGTGATAAACAGATGAGATATCTCCCTTTAGAGATGACAAATGCTCTCTCAATCAAACCATCTAGCTTCAATCTTGGGCTTTGAACAAGACACCAAACATCTCTTTCCTACCATAAAATAGGAGGAACTACGATTGCTCTGATTTCCCTATTTTCTTTAAAGGGAATACGTAGGCATAAGATTGCGAAATCTTAGCGAGCACACTAATCGAAAACCCTTAGGTCTAGTACCTTACCAAAAACATCGAAAAACCCGAAAAACAACAAAAATACTCTCTCAAACATTCCCAAAGGAGAAACTTTCCCGTTTACGACAGACAAACACCAGTAAGTAGATAACAGAAGAAAATGCCAAACAATCTATGGATAACCATATATACGTTGGGTAATTGATAACTTCCCATTGTATAACCTGGCCCCGAACCCCCCAATCTCTTAGCATTTTTTAAAGAAAACATTTGCATGCAAGGTTAGTTTTAGATAGCTTCCCTTTCCTTTCCAGCTTCATAGGATAAATAAGAAATCAGAAAGTAGCACCCAATTCCGACCAATGCGGTAAGGTGGTCGCGTCACCGACAAAAATCGCACGCTACACCATATATATATTAAGAGCTAATGCTTATAATTGAAATGTTGTATGAAATAAGCATATGATACGAATTTTGAAAGAATGTCACTTTTGCTTTAATGAAGCATAATAAGTTTTGAAAGAAGAAAGTGTAGTTTGTTATGAAAACACAACTATTATTTGTAATTTGTAATGGAGAATGATGTTAATAAATCCAACCAGATTGGTAGCTAGATACGTATACTTTTGATATTATTTCACATTTAATTTAATAAAGCATTAGAAGTTTTGAACCAAACAATAAACTTGTTGCTCAAAATACAAAGTATATTCCCCTTAAAAGATACCACTCATCACTAAAAACTACATTTTGATATCTACTAATTACTACATAAGTATTCTCAATCTGACAGATTATACTAATGCCATCGGAACAAATTCCAAAGAAAAATTTAAACCTCACAATTTGCGGTCTACTAACAACTACACCAATATTTCTTGTCTTCACATCAGGTTCTTGAGCATTCCAGTTTAATCTAAAATGAGTAATCTCACGTGGCTCGGTTGTAGAAAATGACACATGCAACAAAAATATAATGTTGACGTAAATTCATTTTCAAATGCTTCCATATCCTCAAGCATTTCTATCATGTTCTCAGACTTAACCTCCTTCAATAAATGCTGGAAGAAAATATTTGTCGAACAATTTTATACTTGAACTGAATATATGTAAAGTTAATATATGTAAAGTCCATTAAAATTGAACTGAATATATGTAAAGTTAATATATGTAAAGTCCATTAAAATTGAACTGAATTGCAAATCCACCAAATTAATTTTTTTAGCAATATCCCACTCTCATAAAGTGCAACTAATCTATGACAATGTTATTGCACAATAATAAACAACAACATAAGCATCCGATCAATAATGGTCACTTAATAATAAATGAAGTTGTAAACACATATAACTAAACCCAAATGCATAACATTGTAATTTTGAAGTAGAATTCTAACCATAAATATTTGTTTCATTTTCTGGTTATCTAACTTGCCAATTCAGAATTCAACTTTACTAACCTCTCAAAGTTACTCTCTTTCCTTTTGTACAAGTTATCAATTCCTATAACCTCAAGAAGAAGGAAGTGAAAAGCTTGAATCAGAAAACAGTGCACTGTTAAAAATGGGTGGGACAGAAAAAGTCAACCTGTCATATGGTTGAGTTGTTTTCAGAAATGTTAGAAAATAGACTTTTGGAAAGAATATTGGATATAGCAGTAACTATACTATTGAGTGACAAACCGAAACCAATACTTATAACTCAACAATACATGGTTGATTCTCAAAAAGTGGCACATGTAATTAAGCACACTGTTTAAAAACCAACACTCCACCAAATTTACATTAAGTTGATGCAGACATAAAGTATAGAAATAAAAGATTACAGAAGCATAGTATAGAAATTAAATATATAGAAAATTCTAGTTCGTGTAAAGTTGTACAGCTGGTTGTACATTTTCCATAATGTGATGTGGTATGATGAACTCCAAGACACCATTTACTGATGAAACTACACAATATTTAGACTGGCACAGTTGAAATGAAAAGCATGGGGCACTAATCATAGCATGCGACAGGCTTTGAAATTGAAATGATCTTGCTGGAATGGTTATAGGGGATGAGTGTTCTGATACAGTTGCAAGTGTTTTAGCAGGAAATAGAGTGTTAAAATTTGATTTCATATTGACTCTTCCAAATATTTGTTTGCTGTGTGTAATTTTTTTATTAAGGAGGTAAGAAATACCACTGATAGTAATATTATATATGTCTCTTCATAAAAATGAAAAGACAACAAACCAAAAAAGTGTATTCAAGCGTGACATCACAGTTGACAAACATGACTGAAATTGAAGAATCTTATTTTATGTTCTTTTTTGACAAAACCGTATTCTAAGCTTGTAGTACTTGATCTCTGACTCAAGGGTCAAGATCTACAACCACAGTGCCTATAAGTATATATCAACCGCATACTAATACAACCATTTCATAAGAACAAAAGTCCACAAAAACATTTGTGGAGGAATCAAAAGTTCAAAATTATTTTAAAATTGCTGAAAACTTGTAACTCATCATTTATTGGTTTCTCATTTATCAACTACTTCAATGAGGGTTGTCTCATAGTCACTTGGTGCTTCAAATCCATGAAGATTCATCATAGTTGCATCTACGTTGGCCAGCCCACCGGTGGGAACGTCGTTGCGGAACCTGACACCAGGAGCCAATCCAGGACCTCCAATGGCAATTGGTACCTCAACAAAGAGAAGTATAAGATTTTCTAGTAGACAGACACTATTGTAATTTATGCAAAGTTCTCGTCAATGACTGAATGACTATATTTGGTTGTAAAACTTACTGGCTTAAGAGTATGAGAAGTAAGAATCTGGATTTGTCCATCCTTTAGTTGAGGTTTTTCTGACTTGTCCCTCTTGACCATATCTTCTGCATTCCCATGGTCAGCAGTGACAACATATATCCCACCCACTTGCTCGATTGCATCAAGAATCAACTGCAAATTCACGAATCATATGGCATCAAGAAATTTCAAATTTTCAGCTAAAGCACAATAACGTAACAAAAGGTATATCTATTATTTAAATAAATATTCCAGCGAAATTGAAAATTAAAAGTTCATTCAGTTTATACCTTCACAGCTTGGTCAACTGCCTTACAAGCGACAATTGTTGCTTCGATGTCTCCTGTATGTCCCACCATGTCACCGTTTGGTAGGTTGTCAAAGTTTTCATATTCAAGAGCCTTAGCAAGCATAGTCATACGATCTGCCCGGAAGTTAAATGTAACAACAGCATCGCCATCAACTATAGGACCAACAGATTTTCCACTCTCGTAAACAATAACAAAAGGAGGCAGATACTGGTCATTGGCCTTTGGTTTTGCCCTTAGTGTCTTAACAGCGTCAAGAGCACTTTTAAACTTATAAGGTGCTTCACCAAGAACTTGAGCATCCCATCCACGTTTCACAACACTCCAGTCATTCTGCAGGTGTTTTGAAATCATTTATATTATTCATATATAACATATATGTATACAAAGGTACAAATATTTGAAAACAAAAATTCATTTGCCGTATAAATATAAGAATTTGAATACAAAAGTTAATCACAAAAAGGAAATCTCATTACTCCAATGTTTTCACAAGAACTAAGGTAGATAAATGAGATTACGCAGCAGTTCGACCCATAACTTAATCTTTTAAAATGTTTAAGCAGTCATGAATTTTCAGAAAAAAAAATTATTGTCTTCCCTTTTATCAAACATCCGAGCTAACATGTCAATACAAGAAAGAATCCCACATTTTCAATAAAAAGGTGTGGAACGTTTAAAAGAAATGGTGGATAATTGGAATACAATACATCATTCAAAAATCTTTCAGACTCAAGAGCAAGGTCAACAAGCTTTGCACTACAATAAACAAAACATAAATCAGTACATCCCATTCATCACTCGTGCTAGGGAACAAAAACCTTCTGTTACCCAATAACAATAATAATACCAAACACATCCTGACAAAAGCTGGTACTAAGGAGGTCCCTGACAGATTCATTATAGAACTCCATTACTGAAAACATCAAGACAAACGCCCCTTCTTTGAGCTATAAAAAAATCTAATCAAAACAAGGTTTTCAAAATGACGAGATGATGCAGCAACGTGTTCAGTTTCATATACCTTTTCTATGTGATTAAAAATGTCAGCTATAACGTACTCAGTTATACCACTCATGGTGTATGTCTTTCCATTGCTTGTTTTTCCATATGCAAAAATGCTAGCTGATCAAATAGATAACCAAACACCCAATAAGCCCCAGTAAAGATGTTAATGTAGAAGCTCGTGGATAGATGCATATAATGGAGGGAAGCCAGTTTAAGGGAAGAAAGAAAAACTCACAGTTGATTCCATTGAGAACAGAAAGAGCTACCTCCTTAGATGCTTCTTCGTACACCTGCCTTGTGGGGCAATCAGTGTTAAAAACTCGGTCTACAGCAAAAAGAAATGAAGGTGGATAAAAAAAGGACACAAATAGAGTATTTAAAATTTTAAGATCTGATGAAATACATGTCAGATATGGTCTTGTTAAAATTTCTTATAACCAAAACAACATCAATCAAGGTTATAACATTACCCAATTTCCTTCAATGTAGAAAATCTTAACTACATAACATGCAAGATTGAACAAAGAACCAAACAAGATTTTAAAGCCATGTCTGAAGTTCACAACATTTCAGGAACTTGGTAATCAACATTCATTATGATTTATGGTGATTTCCAATTTGCCATTGTATTCTCCAAGTTAATTCAGTTCAGCCTAATCTTATAAATAAAAAACCATTCAAACAAATGAAAGTATAAATACACGACTCAGGCAGCAATGTAACTTAAAAATAAATTAAATAAAATGCGTAGATCTTGTAGATCCTGTAGAGCCTGGTGTTCCTTCTTCCCTTGAATTGGAACCCATCTTCTCACTTCCTTCTCCCCTTTTCTCAAAACCTTCAATTCCAACTAATGACTTACCATGATAATAGAGCCACCAAACAAGTTTGCAGTCCCTGAAACCATATGAAAATACAAAGATTATAGAGCAAGGGATGAGCTCTAGTCGACACAAACAAAGTCGGCACGAATACCATAGAGGTTGACCATTGGGTTTGCTATCAAACCAACACTGGCAAAAACTCCTGCATAGTCATGTAAGTACTGAACTTCCATCTGTTTCATCAAAAGTTTGTCCCTCAAATTAGTGATTTGTACTTTCTTCCATAAACTCCTGCATAGTGATTTGTGCTTTAGCATCTTTACACATTATAGCTATAAAATGTAATGTGTGATTTTGATTTATGTAACATATAGGATAGAGAAAAAGATATCACAAACCAGCGAAAAAATTGAGAAAATGCAACTTGATATGCATATAAGAAGATCTTAAAACGGTGGCACTTGGCATGTCCAAGATAAACTACCTAGACCCGCTGATTTCAGTTGCCTAGTGCAAGCGGCATGACGTACCTATGGAAAAGCTATGGACTTCTTCAAATGTTATGATTAATATTGATTATAGTATTCTTCTCTTAATCATAAAATAGTGTACTGAATCATTGATATTGTTGTTGGTTGGAACTTTGAAATCCTCAGATTTTTAGTCAAACTCTGCTGGAAAAATTTTCTTGGGCAATGGATGTAAATCCTTACTTCAGCTTATGAGATCAAAGAGATATCAGATCCAAAGAAGTCTATTCAGCAGGAGTAATTATTTTTGAAGGAGCAGAAATTTCTATATCTAGTCTTGTATATTACAGAAGAATTTAACAGAACTCGTCATGCAAAACTTAATCGGAACTCAAACTAAATGAAACTTACCAGGATTTTGAAAAAGTTTAACAAATGAGATCACATCCGGAGCCACGCTCGCAACAATCAAACTCAGAACAACTTCTAAGTTGCACAACCATGCTTGCAACAACATCATTCAAAACAACTACGGACCGAGTCAAATGCCGGGCTCGGATACAATAAACGATGTGTAGCAAATACTGTTACATGGGCAGGCACGCCACGCTCAAGAGAAAACTGAATCTGGTTTTCATGAACATCTTTTGGGGCTATTGAAAGAGTGGTCACACTACGCTACATCAAATCTTATACTTTTTCACCACCACATACACCTCCTTCGCCACCAGAACCGATTCATTGAGAGCAAAATAAACATACTGCAAGAGGTTTGAAGGACAACAACTTAGTAGAGAAAAAGAATGTAGTAACTAAATAGATAATAAACCTACCCCATTAGGAATTTCCACTAAGCATTTGTCAATGTTGTGAACTGCTAGATGCGTAAGAGCTGTTAGACATTGTCCATGTAAGGCTGTGTATCAGCTTCTTATTGTAGACACGTTGCTACCACTGCTAGAGCTTCAAATAGTCCCTTCATTGGGAACAAGCTTTTAAGCAAAGCCCTCACCCTCTATTGGAGCAATATTAGCAACACCAAAATCAAAAAGCACGTCCACTTTTAGTGTTCATATTTTTGCAAACCTTGTGACCCTGTCAAAGAAAGATTAACCATCAATAACAAAGCTTCAACAATTTATAATATTTCATGGTAAGAGGTCACTGACAGGATATAGAGATGTAAATAACTTATTCATAACTCAGCCCCTAATGTAAGTTAAACCTTTTAAGAGAATTGGTCCATATGAAATAATGAATGTTACACCAGTCATAACCTATATTCCTATACAAAGAAAATAATTGAACATCTCACTATAAAATCTTGATTAATCAACTTCCATGACTTGCTACATCCTACTCCCCATTTCCCCTACTCTCAAAACAGGAAGAAGAACAGTTTTGCAAGGAAAAATAGTGACATCTCTTTCAACACAGTTTACCAAAAAAATGAAAAACTGTTCTGCAAGGAAGCATCAAATGTTATCGGTAAATAGAACAATGACAATCACACATACATATAGCTTGTCAATCTCGAAGTTCAATGCTCTACCATACAGATAGGTTGACAATCTCACAGTATTTCAGGACAAGTTGGGTCGAGTGTTGATTCCAAACAAACAACTGCAAAGATATGAATAGAGTGAGTTTCAATAAAGGAGAAGAAAAAAATTACAAAGCAGTTAGATAGTTCAGATAAATGATTAAGTTTGCAATTGCTTACTTTGTTATCGTTTTCTCCATATGCCAATTCACGATTATCATAAGACCACTTCAATCCACAAACCTTTGAAAAATCAAAAGTCAAAATGTATTGCGATACCTCTATGATCAGTGTGGTGAATCCTGCTAAACACATGTATTTAACTGCGAGAATTTCAATTGAGTAAAAACCATATCATATACTTATTTGTAAGTTTGCCACTTGTAATCGTCAGCCTCTTATGTGTCAAAATAAAAAGCACATTTAAATAAACCAAAAGCCATGATTAGTCAAGAAATACAAGAGAAATTTCATAAAACAAAGGACTTGTACAGTATCTAAGGCTTTACCTTCCCATCCAAAATCTCTCTGTTACCATCTAGCATGATGACTCAGTTAACACATTTAGCATGATGACTCAGTTCGACACATCTAGCATATCTTTAACATCAAATGTTTTTTTTTTGATACTCAAATCAAATAAAATTCCATTAACAGGTCCAAGATGGACCAATCAACAAGAATTACAATTAGTTTTCCAAATCTTCATTCAAACACTACAACAGAAAAAACAAGGAAAACCAATAGGATTTCTAGTAATCTCCCAACAGTAAGTCTTTCCTAAACCAAACATAAGCCATAGACTAAGATTATAAACAGCAGCCATTAAAATATTCCAGCAACAGCAAGCAGAGCTTTATACCACTCGTACCAACTACCAGTCGACACTTGCTTTGATCTCCTTCTCATCCAATTCCAAGAATAAACCTGCACCTCCTGCAAAATTTTGTTTACCATAGCCACCTCTCCTTGGAATATCACCTTGTTTCGAGTCCGCCATAAACACCACCATGATATCAGCCATAAACAAGCCAATATTGAGCTGAATTCCTTGTGTCCAGCCCAACAAACAAACATCTCAATATAGTTTTCTTCTCTAGGTAAATGTAGGCCAACCCAATCCTCCAGTCCTTTCCACACCAATTTGGAAGTATTGCAGCCCACAATAATATGATTGATGTCCTCCACAGCTCTGAAGCAGAAGACACATGATTGTTGATGCGGATCCGATATAATTCGCCTTCTTATTAGATTAGAACGAGTTGGCAGCCGGTTTAAGAGAGATCTCCAGCCAAATATCAACACTTTAAGAGGAATCTTTGTCTTCCAAAGTAAAACAAGTGCTTCTTTAAGCCTGTTATCCATAATTCCAACCTCCTCACGCCTGCTCCAAAAATAATAGCAATCCCTCACACTGAAAGTATTATCCATCTTGGTTGGCCAAATTATCACATCTTCCACATTGTTTGTTAGTCTGACCTCATGCAGTAATAGCATAAGATCTCTAGCAGCTTCAGAATTCTCACCTGTTACAACAATGTTCCTGCAAAATATTTCCCATCTCCAATTGTTTTCAATCCAACTGCCACAATCCTTAATGAGTACATCCTGATTTGGAGAAGATAGAAATAAAGAGGGGAATAGTGTAGCTAAAGATTCACATCCAATCCAGTTAGACTACCAGAATAAGGTTCTATCCCCCATTCCAATCTTCCAGTTCAGCTGTGTAAACAGACCCTGCATATTTTTCTCACTGGCCAGGTATAATAAATCTTTCCACCAGCATGACATAAGTCTTGAGGCCACCTTGCCTTGGTTAAGAAATAAACATGAGAAGTCACCCTTGTATCTTGCCTTTATCAGATCAGACCAAATTGTATCTTCCTTATTGGAAATCCTCCACACCCATTTTGCAATAAGAGCTTTGTTGAATTTACCAATGTCCATAATCCCTAAACCACCTTGTTCTTTAGTTTTGCAAACTGTAGACCATTTTACCCAAGATATACTTTCCTTCTCACCATCTCCAGCCCACAAAAACCTTCTTTGAGTCCTTTTTATTTCTTTGATAACAGTGGCAGGAGCAAGATAAAAAGATAAATAGTGGATTGGTAAGTTGCTCAATACTGAATTGATCAGTGTAACCCTTCGTCCAATTGAAATCAGTCTGCCACTCCAAGTCACTAATCTATTCTTGATAGATTGAATGACCGGTTTCCAAAAACCTACTGCCTTGTGATTACCACCAACACATAGTCCTAGAAATTTGAAAGGAAAAACACCAACTTTGCAATTTAGGAAAGCTGCTGCAGCCATACATCTATCATTCTCAACTCCAATACCCATCATCCTACTCTTACCATAATTAACTTTCAGTCCAGACAGAGTCTCAAACCCCTTCAATATAGATTTTATGCACCAGATGTTATCCCAATTATCCTCACAGATTATCAATGTGTCATCTGCAAATTGCAGCAGCACATTGGATGGGCCTCCTTCTATCCTAATGTGCTTCAATAAACCTACATCCACAGCTTTCTTGAACAATAGTGCCATACTTTCAGCCATCAAAACAAATAGGAATGGGGAGATGGGATCCCCCTGTTTTAACCCCTTGGACATTTTAAAATCTTTGCCTGAACTTCCATTTACCAAGACAGACCCAAAGCTGTTGCATACTAACCCTTTAATCCACTCAATCCATCTGGAGCTGAAATTCATAGCTATTAGTACTTTACACATGAAATCCCAATTGATACTATCATAAGCCTGTGCAAAATCCACCTTGAACATAAATCCTGTCATTCCTCTTCTCTTTGCATAATCAAGAATCTCATTTGCAACTAGGACACCATCTAGAAGCTGTCTCTCAGGTACAAATGCAGTTTGGCTAACAGACACCAGTTTATGAATCACTTTCCTTAGCCTAGCCACAAGAACCTTGGATATAATCTTATTAACACAGCCTATCAAAGCTATAGGTCTAAATTCCAGCAGGTTTTGAGGATTATCCACTTTAGGGATCAGCACAAAGAAAGCAGAGGAAAAAGCCTTTGGCAGAATAGCTTTTTCATGGAACTCAGTAATGCATCTGTAAAAATCATTACCAATAATCCCCCACACCTTCTTTAGGAATTTAAAATTAAAGCCATCTGGCCCAGGGCTTCTATCTCCCACACAACTATTTATAATATCAACAACCTCATCATATGAAAAATCTTCTACAAGGCTACAACTTTCTTCCCATGAGAGTCTGTTCAAATCAGATAAATCTATCTCAATGTTAACCTCATCATTAGCTTTGTATTTGTTCTCAAAGAACTCTTTGATCACCTGTTTTACTTTCTCAACACCCACATCTTCATCCAGTCCTATCCCAGCAGCTGAAATTGAATTCCTAGTTCTCCTCCTATTTATAACATTATGAAAATATTTAGTGTTATAGTCACCCTCCTCCAACCATCTCTGTCTTGATTTCTGATGGAGAATACTTTCTTTAGTATGAATATTTTTCCACATTTCCTCAACTGCCTGCCCTCTTGCCTTCAAGGTATCCTCAGACCATTGCTCCTCAGCTTCTGACATCAAATCCTCCATTTCATTGATGCTCTTTATATTCTCCTGAATATTCAGATCTTGAATCCCAAACACATTTAAATTCCACCACCTTAATCTTCTTTTTAGGTGTCCCATCTTTTGGATCAACACATTACTTGCACTACCTGAACCCTCCACCTCTTTCCAACATTCCTTGACAAACTCCACAAAGTTAGGATGTTCTAACCAAGCGTTTATGGATTTAAACGGCTTCGGTCCCCAATTCCACTTGTTAACCACTAAGGATATTGGCCTATGATCAGAGATATCTCTTAACCCAACCTTTTGATTTACCACCTTCCAAACATTACATAGCTCACCACTAATTAGGAATCTATCAAGTCTACTTTTACATGATCCATTTGCTTTAAACCAAGTAAACCTGTTTCCCACGGAAGGTAAATCTAACAATCCCACATCTTCAATAAACATGTCAAATTCCTCCATCTCATTTCTGTTATAACTCCCACACCCCTGCCTCTCTTCCTTACATCTAATGGAGTTAAAATCTCCACCTATTATCCAATCTCCCCTAGGCATACTGGCATTTAGTTGTAATAATTTCTCCCACAATATTCTTTTTTCAGAGATACCACATGGAGAATAAACATTAATAATGTACAAGTATCTATCTCTCCAACACCCAAATACCCCTAAATAACCTCTACCAGAGAAACTAAATATGGATTTGAAAAGATTACCTTTCCAGATTGAGAGCATACCTCCAGACAGACCAACCGCCTCCAAAGCCGACCAGTCACAATCTTTACCACCCCAAGTCGCCTTTACAGTCTTGTCATCTACCACTTTAAGTTTAGTCTCTTGAATAAGAATGAAATCTACTGCCTCTTTCTCAATCAACAGTTTAAGTCTTCTCTTCTTCAAAAGAGAATTGCACCCCCTGATATTATATGTTGTCATATTCATAATTCAACATTAGCTTCCTCCCTCAATCTATGAGATTTTTTCAGAGAGCTTCCATAGAAAAATATGACAAAAGCAAAAGAAAGAAAAAAGGAAGAAAAAAAGAAAAATCCTTGAAAAAGGAAACAAAAAGAGTTTCAATAATTGTGCTAAATAAGTATTGTGTGTTGTGTAGCACTTGGGATTTTGGAAGAAGTTGGTTGAAATTTTGTGTGTGAATCTTTATGAGTTTTCACTCCCTTAGGTTTAGGCAAGTTTTTGTTTCAATTACCTTGAGAAATTGCCCCTTGTTTGTTTACCCGACCACGTTACAACCTTGAAAGCCCTTGTGATTCTTGCTTTTGTATTTTTAATGTGAATTTGTGGATGTATGCATAATTTAATCTTTTGTTTGCATGAGTGTTGTGTGAGTGTAAAGTACCTTATTGTGTGTTTTTCATCTACCGATGATTGTTTTTACTAGGTGTGATTCACTTTGGAACTTGTGTTGTTTTAGACTTTTTGGCATGATTTTTGTATTTTGCATTTGTTTCATGACTACGTTGTCGTCGTAGTTTAGTGGTAAGTATTTACATTTTGTGTGTACCATTTTCATTTGAACCATACATTCGTTTCCGTTTTTCAAAACCTGTTGATTCATCTTTCTTTGGATATCGCTTTTGTGTTTTCAAGTTTGTTTGATTCTTGTTTGTGGACAAACAATTATGTAAGTTGGGGAGAGTTGATAAGTGCAAAATGTACCTATTTTTGTATATATGTTTTGTTGCACTTATCAATGCTTTGTGGTAAATATCGTGCGAATAAAACCCGATTTGTTTATAAATACGTTTACGATACTTTTTAGCGTGTATATTGCGTATAGTGTAAATATCATTGAGTTTAATTGATTTTTCTCAATTTTTGCAGGTGTCCAATCAAGGATGTCTTGCCATTGTTAGATAGAGCATTGAATAAGTTTTTCAGTGCTTCAAACCATGCGTCAAACGGAGTTACGGTTCGAAAGTTACGAATAAAACAGTGCAGAAAAATTCTGCAGACTGGTGTACTGCGCCTCTGCACCGCCGGGCGGTGCAGGGGCGGTCCGGACACTCCAAAATTGTGAAAAACTTACAGAATGAAGGCCATTCGCCGCCGGGCAATGTCAGATTTCCGCCGGGCGATTTTTGACGGACAGAAACTCCATTAAAGGCCCAAAAACACAATTTTTAGGGATGGGTTTGATATTTTTAGTTCCAAATCCATCCAATAGCATTTTTTGAGTAGATTTAGGCTAGAAAACACATTGGGGCATGCATTAGGATGATCCAGAATCGAATCCTTCATCAATCGGAGCCGACAACTCAAGAGATGTTTGGTTTTTCTCCATTTCTTCTCTATGTTTTTCTCTTTTTGTTGTGTGTTTGTATATTTACTATGAACATATGTATCTTTGTTGATCATAATATTGTATAAAGCTTGCTTTACAAATCATTATCTATGTCTTCCTTGATCTTTTTGCATTTATGTTTGGATTTGTGTTGTGTTAGAGATAAACTTCACAAATCTTGATTAGGGATGGATATCTATTGTCTAGATGCTAGAGATAGATTTAGATGATAATCTTTATGGTGTCGGAACTTAAATGCCTTTCATGTTTCGAGGCTTCGTGCGCGAGAGTGACGAAGAGAGTGATACGGTTGCTTCTCAACTCAGTGTGCCAGAGATGGACACTATTGTGAGCGATATTGGATGATTTTGACGAGTATTGCAGGTGGAGTATAATTGGTCGGTAAATTTATGTTTGTGACGAGTGGAATATATACATGCTTGATACGTGTTTTCTCTTCGAAGAATGAATTGTTTTTATGTTTATATTTACTTTTCTGTTATTTACTTTAAACCATTTTAATCCAAACTCATTAACAATTAAATTGTCGAACGGCAGTTCAGTAGCACCGATCTCTGTGGACACGATAAATCCCGGAAAAATACTTCCAAATCTTTTTGTTTGCTTGCCGCTATTCCGCATCAACACAATCAGCATTACAAGAACAAATGGATCTGGGCAGGATTCAGGATCACAGGATCTGAGAAGTCAACATGGCCCTCGCACATCCCAACACTATTCAGAACCACAACATTCTCGCGATGAATATGGCGATGCATTCGAGACAGAGTCAATATCATAATCTGCCACGGCACGATTACGACACTTGTTCGATCTGCTCAACAAGCGATCAGGGATGCTCTTTTGTACAAGAGGCCCTTCACCGTTAGATGGATCTCGGATA
The DNA here is from genome assembly GCA_022829125.1 of Lathyrus tuberosus. Lineage (NCBI taxonomy): Eukaryota > Viridiplantae > Streptophyta > Magnoliopsida > Fabales > Fabaceae > Lathyrus > Lathyrus tuberosus. The sequence continues at coordinate 4,268,295 of JALAZF010000517.1, forward strand.
GATCCAAGACTACCGGGAGAGAAATAACCATCAAGTCAATATGGTTCAAATCTTTGACATACGCTTGATGAATACCAGACTGGTAGAATTACATGCTAAGCAGGTCAAGCTCGACTTTCTGGCTTCACACGATTATCAAGACTGTGAGGAATGCCGTGAAGCCGACCAAGGGTCTGCACTTGTCCAAAGAACACTTCAACACTTGTTAGACCACTGATGGCTTCCAATCTACCTGGATGAAGCTACACAATAGATCAGTATGACCGACGGGAATCCTGGTAGGCATCAAAGACGAGATGTCCGCTCGATGGAAACATATCTGGTAAAAATGCACTGCATACAAAGTGGCCGTGGTCGGGTGCCACCCCACAATTATGATCGTTGTAGAGTTTGCTCAAAGAATAACCAAGGATGCTATCTCGTACAAGCGGCTCTTCAAAATCAGTTGGACTGGAAAGAGGTTCGACCATGTTCAAGTTCTGGGTCGATCAACGCGATACAAGACTACCTCCCTGATCAAAGCAAAGACGTTGTCATAATCTCCGGTCATGGGAAAACCAAGAACGTTTGCGCCATAATCCCTCTACTCAATGAATCAAGAATCTCTCTTGATAGTCGATGAGTTCCCAACCAGGAACTAATTGAGGTTGCCTATAGCGGTCAGAGAAATAAAAAAGCTCCTGTGGTTATCTACCTGCCAGGTCCATTACATACAAATCAGAAAAGGCTATCCCTTACAAGTACGGTGCAACGACCATCAAAAATGGAAAAGAAACTCCATTACCCTCCGTCGTGAACATCGCTGATATCAAGCGAGTTACCCAGAGCGGTTGGATCTTCAATAGAGGAGTTGGAGAACCTGCCAAAGAAAAGGAGCCTCAAACAGATTTTCCAAGTCAACAAGTCGGTCAATCCAGTAATCCAAAACTGGTAAAGAAAAACGATGAGATGCTGAAGCTCATCCAGAAAAGCGAGTACAATATTGTGGACCAACTGTTGCAAACTCTGTCTAGAATTTATATGTTATCTCTCCTACTTTGTTCCGAAGCTCACAGGGAGGCTCTGCAGAAGGTCTTAGAGCAAGCCTTTGTAGAACAAGACGTGACAATAGGACAATTTGACAGCATCATTTCCAACATCACTTCCTGCAACAACTTAGGATTCAGTGATGAAGAACTGTCGGAAGAAGGCAAGAATCATAATATGGCGCTTAACATTACAGTCAACTGTCAGGGTGATGCTTTAGCCAGTGTACTGGTAGACACAGGATCGTCTTTGAATGTTATGCCAAAATCAACTCTGATGCGACTATCATTTCAAAGACTTTGATAGATCCAGAAAAGTAATTATCGACGAAGTTGATCTTCCCATAGCCATCAGTCTTCACACTTTCCAAGTCACTTTCCAGGTCATGGACATTCAGGCAGCATACAGTTGTTTATTAGGAAGATCTTGGATACACGAAGCTGGGGCAGTCACTTCGACACTTCACCAAAAGCTGAAGATCGTCAAGAATGATAAGTTAGACACAGTGTACGAGGAGAAAGCTTTAATCGTGAGCAAATTATCATCATTTTCTTGTGTAGAACCAAAAGAGGTTGTTGGAACCCAGTTCCAAGCACTCTCGGTGAGCAATGAGAATTGGTCAGAAAAAGGGACGTCAATTTCATCATACAAGGACGCTCTCAAAGTGATCAAGAGTGATAACATAAAGGGATGGGGACAGCTTGTAATTCCTACGGAAACAAGACAAAGAAAGGTCTTGGTTTCTCCTCAACCTGTACCCAGACTGCCAAGAAAGATGAAAGCTTTCATCCCATTATGAACTTCTTCCACAGTGGAGGCTTCTTCCACCCAGTGTCTCAAGAAGTACACACAATCAATGAGAGTGACTCCTCCGATACGGATGGGGAATGGAAATCTTATCTCAACGACAATGGTTATATGTCTCAGGAAGAAACGCACATGCCATTCTATTTTCCAAAGCAGAGCCCGAGATATATACCAAGGTCGGACGTCCGGATAATCTATGGAGATTGCGATCCTGAGGGATGTCGTGCTCCACCTAACTCATTAGAAGATGATCTAATGAAAGGCAGTTTCGATCAAGATTATTATGATCCCCTGGATGACTTGCCTATCTGGAATCCGTACACAGAAAACTTGGGGCAAAAGAGTTAGCCAAGCGATGCCTATCAGCTGAGTAATATTGAAAAGAATACCCACGTCCCCACCAAGCCATGGGATCATTACTCAGGACAGTCCGAAGATATCCAGCACAATGATAAATCTGCAAAGATTGCAGGACAAGAGTTCATCAACTACGCTTTTCCTGAGGTCAATGTCGTCGAGGAAGATGACTCATCCACTCCCACCGAAATATTGGAGACTTTAGGACAGCCGAGTGGCAAGTACAACTTCTTAGTCAAGTACACCACTCCTGAAAGCTCTCGTATCAGATACGAGGACATCCAGCCAACTGGATGGGGAGATCTTCTTAAGAGTGAAAACACTAAGGAAGATACAACAGAAGAGTTCGTTTAAGAAAATTTTGCATGGGAGGAAGACTCCAATGATCCTGCTCCGCCAGAAATTAGTGTCATTTCTGAGGACAAACCAAGAAAGAAGATACCAGACTTTGTGACTCACCGAGGAGTTCATTGCCAATGGGTTGCTGTCAATGTCCCGAAAGTCGTCCATAAGTCTAAGTAATTGCCATCTTTGTTTCGACCTTTCACCCTGCCCAGGTGAAATGGATGTTTTATAGGGCTCACTTTTCTGTAAATGTCCCTCTTCGCTTTGCCCAGAGGGACTGAGTTTTGTTTTATAGGGCTGTATTTCAAGAATCGACAAATCATAAGTAAATAATGTCATTCTGTCATTCCCACATTTATTGCTGTTTTCACTTTTCATTTTTTCAGAAAATGGTAATTCTAAAACAACCCAAAATAAAAATAAGCATTTTTCAGAAAAATACACTGCACACACTCTTGCATTTCTCTATGTCTTTGCTTAAAAACAAATCATCGCGTCATGCAGATTGCTTGTTTTAAACCCTATTGAAACATACGATCCAATGCCTTCTCCCAACTTTGAATTCTCGAAATTTGAAGTTGAAGAAAAAGAGGACGAATAAATTCTAGAAGAGATTTCCCGACTACTCAGACAAGAGGAAAGGTTTATTGAGCCCCACAAAGAGTCGTTGGAAACGGTCAATTTAGGTTCAGAGGGAGAAAAGAAAGAAGTTAAGATTGGAGCACTGCTCAGTCCAGCTGTCAAAGAAGGCTTAATAAAACTTCTCAGAGAGTTTCTAGATGTATTTGATTGGTTCTATCAGGATACGCCATGGTTGGATACCAGTATCGTGGAACATCATTTACCGTTAAAAGTAGAGTGTCCTCCGGTGAAACAAAGACTGAGACTGACTCATCCAGATATGACTATCAAAATCAAGGAAGTGCAGAAATAGATCGACGCAGGTTTCCTTGCCACCTCAGAATATCCTTGATGGCTAGCTAACATAGTGCCAGTTCTGAAAAAGGACGGAAAAGTCATAATGTGTGTAGACTACAGGGATCTGAACAAAGCAAGTCCAAAGGATGACTTCCCCTTACCACACATTGACATGTGGTAGACAGTACAACAAAATTAAAAGTATTCTCCTTCATGGATGGATTCTCGGGCTAAAATCAAATCAAAATGGTGCCGGAAGATATGGAGAAAACTTCATTCATCACCCCATGGGGCACCTTTTATTACAAGGTAATGCCATTCGGTTTGAAGAACGCAGGGGCAACCTATCAAAGGGCCATGCCGACTCTGTTTCACGACATGATGCACAAAGAGATCGAAGTGTATGTCGATGACATGACCGCCAAGTCTAAAACAGAAGAAGAGCATGTGGAACACCTGTCAAAGTTATTCGAACGTTTGAGAAAATACAAACTCCGCTTGAATCCCAATAAGTGCACATTCGGTGTTCGCTCAGGAAAACTCTTAGGATTCATCGTCACCCAGAAGGGAATTAAGGTCGATCCTGATAAGGTCAAGACCATTCAAGAAATCCCTTCGCCAAAGACTGAAAAACAAGTCAGAGGATTTTTCGGACGTCTGAATTACATCTCAAGATTCATATCCCTCGTGACAGCAACATGCGCGCCAATCTTCAAACTACTCAGAAAGAATCAAAGCAGTGTATGGCCAAAAGATTGCCAAAAGGCTTTCGACAACATCAAAGAATATCTGTTGAATCCACCAATCCTGACACCTCCAGTGGAAGGAAGACCACTGATCATTTACCTAACAGTCTTGGAAGACTCCATGGGTTGTGTACTTGGCTAACAAGACAAAACCAAAAGAAAAGAGTCTGCCATTTACTACTTAAGCAAGAAATTCACTGACTGTGAAACTCGGTACACTATGCTCGAGAAAGCTTGCTGTGCTCTGGCTTGGACAACCAAACATCTTTGCCAGTACATGATTTGTCACACTACTTGGATAATCTCAGAAATAGATCCAATCAAGTATGTCTTTGAAAAGCCTGCTCTTACGGGAAGGATTGCCCGTTAGCAGATGTTGTTATCAGAATATGACATTGAGTACCACGCTCAGAAAGCCGTCAAAGGAAGTATTTTAGTCGATCATTTGACTCACCAACCGATTGACGATCAGGAATCAGTCGGATTTGACTTCCCAGACGAAGATGTCATGTACTTGAAAATGAAAGATTGTGATGAACCGCTACCCAGTGAAGGGCCGGAACCAGGATCCCAATGGGGATTAATATTTGACGGAGCTGTCAACACTTATTGAAATGGAATTGGGGCAATCATCGTGACACCTTAGGGTACCCATGTTCCTTTTACTTCTTGATTGACATTCAAGTGCACAAACAACGAGGCCCAATACGAAGCTTGTATCATGGGTCTCGAAGAAGCTATCGACATAAGGATTAAGAACTTGGATGTGTATGGAGACTCAACCCTGGTTATCAATCAGATCAAAGGAGAGTGGAATACATACCAATCAAGATTGATTCCTTACAAAGATTACGTGAGAAGGTTATTACCATTCTTCAACAGAATCAAGTTTCATCACACCCCTCATGAAGAAAATCACATGGCTGATGCACTAGCCACTCTCTCTTCCATGATTAGTGTAGGTCAATGGAACGACGTACCTAAGATTGACATAATCCGCCTTGAAAGGCCCGCTTACACTTTCATAATTGAAGCAGTCATAGACGACAAACCTTGGTATCATGATATCAAGTGCTTCCTTCAAAGACAAGAGTACCCACCTGGGTCATCAAGAAAAGACAGGAAGACTCTCAGAAGACTGACTGGTAACTTCTTCCTGAATGGTGATACACTCTATAAGAGAAACTTCGACATGGTTTTGCTCAAATGCGTAGACAGACCAGAAGCAAACATGTTACTGAAAGAGATTCACGAAGGATCCTTTGGCACTCATGCCAATGGACACACGATGGCGAGAAAAATTCTGAGAGCAAGATATTATTGGCTGACAATGGAATCCGATTGCTACTAGTACATGAGGAAGTGTCACAAGTGTCAGATATATGCTGAAAAAACCCATGTACCGCCAACGCATCTCAAAGTCTTTCTTCTCCATGGCCTTTTTCTATATGGGGAATCGACATGATTAACATGATTGAACCCAAAGCTTCAAACGGACATCGGTTCATCCTAGTAGCCATTGACTACTTCACCAAATGGGTCGAAGCGGCGTCATACGCCAATGTGACCCGACAAGTGGTAATCCACTTTATCAAAAAACAATCTCATCTGCCGTTATGGTGTTCCAAGCCAGATCATTACTGACAATGGATCTAACTTGAACTACAAGATAATGAAAGAGTTGTGTGATGAGTTCAGGATCGAACACCATAACTCATCTCCCTACCAACGTAAGATGAACGGAGCGGTAGAAGCGGCTAACAAAAACATCAAGAAGATTGTTCAAAAGATGGTTGTAACTTACAAAGACGGGCATGAAATGCTGCCCTATGCTCTTCACGATTATCGCACGTCTGTCCGCACATCAACAGGGGCAACCTCTTTCTCTCTAGTATATGGCATGGAAGCAGTGCTTCCCATAGAAGTAGAGATACCACTACTACGAAAAACCCATTTAGCAATGGTTGGGAATGACATATAATGACGCGGGCGAAGGCGTTGTTATGTAGATTGTTGTTCTAAGTTCGTCGTTTCTACAACGGTCTGGAAACCGTTGTTGTATTCTGGAAGCGCGCGATATATTACAACGGTTAGGTATTTCAACCGTTGTAATATATATTAACTATCACAACGGTTATCAGTATGAACCGTTGTCATATATGTTAACTATCACAACGGTTATTTGTCTCAACCGTTGTGGAATGTACCCTTAGTTTATTAAATACAAATGTATATTGCTTGTTTTACCATCCACCTTATTAAAGAAATACAACCATTCAAATTGGTAAAGAACTATATAATCTAAAAATTAAACTGTTCTTGAAAACCAACTTAAACACACCACTATTTTCCGAATTGCATCCATTTCATTCCGTACATTTTATGTTCCTTAACATAAAATTTATGGTTCGATGGTCGGTTTCCTTCAATCCATCGATATCTTTTGTTATAGTTTACCTCATCATCGCCAAAAATCACCATGATTTTATCATCATAACAATGATCATGATCTTAACAACCACGGCGATTAGTGACGACGATGAGGTAAACTATAATAAAAGATATCGATGAATTGAAGCAAACGGACCATTGGACCATAAATTTTATGTTAAGGAACATTAAATGTGCTGAATGAAATAGATGCAATTCAGAAAACATTGACATGATAAAGGTTGGTTTTCAAATACATCTTAATTTTCAGATTATAATGTTCTATAGCAATTTAACTGATTGTATTTTCAATAAAAGGATAGTGAAACAAACGATATACATAGTATATAATAAACTAAATTTCATATACAATATCAGAATGAATTCATATATATGTACCTTATCAGAATGAATTCATATATAGGTACCACCATCATCATCACCATGTGAAACAAATCCTAAGAAGTGGGAAGCAATGATGAAAATTAGTTAGTATTAAATTTAACTATATACAATATACATAGTATATATATAATAAACTAATGTTCTATATCAATTTAACTGATTGCATTTTCAATAAAAAGATAGTAAAACAAACAATGTACATAGTATATAATAAACTAAATTTCATATACAATATAAGAATAAATTCATATATATGTACCTTATCAGAATGAATTCATATATATATGTACCACCATCATCATCACCATGTGTAATAAACCCTAAGAAGTGGGAAGCAATGAAGAAAATTAGTTAGTATTCAAAAGAAAACAACCAAAAGTTGAAACAAAACCCTAAGAAGTGGGACTGTACCATTACAATGAAGTTCACCTTGCTTGTGAAGCATTGAAGTCGAATCTGCACAAAATGAGAACAATCAACAAAAACAACATGAAGCAAACGAGATAATGGGAACTATTTAAGAAAAAGATTGAAGTAGAAGACTACCTTATTTTCCATAAACAATATGTACATTACGTTTGCTACCGCCAGCATCATCACCATGTTCATCTAGTTTTAGATTCTACACGAAGAACTACAAGGAGGAACAAGCTTAAATCAAAAGCTTCATACTTCTTGTATTTCTTCTCGCAGATTCTAAAAAAAGATGAAGTTTGGGTGCTAGGGTTTCGCTGTGAAGGAAACGGCGTGACTGTCAAAAAGGGAAAGTTAATTCCCTTATATAGGTAAATTTTTCACAACGGTTTTCTTAAATAACCATTATGATAGATTATATATTAATTTAATAATATCACAACGGTTAGTTATAATAACCGTAGCGATAACCCTTATACGTGGTACAAGGTTCGACACCAGGCAACAACATTTTCCTAAAATTACGCCTGGATTATAAGTGATATCTCTACGGTCATTACTTATAACCATCGTGATATTATTAACCGTTGCACTTCCCAACATATGAACGGTTTACAAGAAAATATAGTTCCAGAATATGAACGGTTTACAAGTTATCATCATTACAAGCATTAAACTATCAATCTTTTCATCTTCAACCTCATCTATAAATAGACAATTTTACATATCTAAATAATATATTCTTCGTAACGTCAGGCGCCAATCCAGGAGGTCGTCCAACCAGCAACTGCCAACTTCAGGGATGCCTTAAGGGTAAGGAAGGATAAGAAGAAGAAGAAGAAGAAGAAGTCGAAGAAGAAGAAGATAAAGTAGAAAATGAGGCCTGTATATTATGATTCCGATGAGGGGAGTGAGGAGAGATGTCTAGATTATGAAGATGCATTTTATGCTATGGGCTCTGACAATGATCTTGATATGTAATATGTTTATCAATGTACTCTCAATGGAATATTAAAATAAAATTATATCTATATATGTTCATCTCTTACAGTTTTATTTTTAAAGTTATATATATACTATATTGCACTTAAAAATACTAAAGAATACATTGCTGTGAATCAAAGCGTGATACATGTAGTACAACGTTCTTCTAATACAAGCGTGTTAAAATGTAAAAATATGGAGAAAAAAATATAGAGCTGGGAATCGAAGCTTGTTACATAGCTTGTATTACAATGGTTATGTAATATAACCGTTGTTAAATATGGCGTTATAAAATTTTAATCCTGTTACAACAATGGGATACGAAACCGTGGTAAACCTGGCGTCGTTAAATGGGGTTTTCGTAGTAGTGTACCATCAATCAGGGTATTGATGGAAGCTATGCTAACAGAAGCTGAATGGTGTCAAAGTAGGCATGATGAACTGAACCTAATCGAAGAAAAGAGAATGACAGCTCTATGCCATGGTTAGTTATATCAACAAAGAATGTAGAAAGCATTTGACAAAAAGGTCCGACCTCGCGTCTTCAGAAAAGGAGACCTTGTGCTCAAGAAGATACAATCATTTCTCACTAATTCCCGGGGCAAATGGACTCCGAATTACGACGACCCCTATGTGGTCAAGAAAGCCGTCTTAGGCGGTGCCTTGAGACTCGCAACCATGGATGGAGAGGAGTTCACCTACCCCATGAATGTTGATGTAGTCAAGAAATACTTCGCCTAAAAAAATGTCTCGGTGGATTGAAAACCCGAAAGGACGGTACAGGAAAAAATTAGAGACACACGCAAAATCATCCCGATGGATTGAAAACCTCAAAAGGCAATCTAGGCAAAAATTAGGGATTCATGGCAAGTAACTACGTCCGACAAGGTTAAATCCTCAGCAGTAATGCCATCCATCAGGAAAACTTCAGTCAAGGTCACCTTCGACAGAAGCCTAGAATGTCCAGAATTCAAAGTTGGTAGAAGGATAGTGGTCGTTATGTTTTAATGTAGCCCATTTTCCCTTAAATTACCATTTTCTAAACGTTGTAATACTCTATGGTATCACGCGCTTGGCTGATTTCCATCCTATCAATAAAATTTGAGCCTAATGCTTTTGTGTGCAACTCTCATTTATTTTTGCTTTATTGAATGACATTTTAACATGATCAACGATTCTTGAAACAAAACAAAAATGAATTTAATTGTAAAAATTTTCTTATGCTTTTAAAATAAAGATGGCATTTCCTTTTTGACTTTGAACATCGAAAGGAACATCGATAGCTTCTCCGGAAGTGATTAAACCTCAAAATGCAGAACCAAAGTACTCCTTCTAAACTAGTACACCTGAATGAGGGATCAACTATTTCAGATGTAATGTACCATCTGACATCCGGCAGAGTTCTTACCTCTTAAGACTGATTGACTATTCTTTCTCCCCCACAGGGTCTACCTCTCCTAAGGAAGACATGATTGCTATCTTGAACCAATGGTACTTTTCATCTCCCGTAGTGGCTGAGTATTCAGTCGTGTTCATCCACTAGTTTGTATGTCGCGTTAGTTTTGTCAGCATAAACATACATACATCATGCATAATTGATTCATATTCATATTCATATTGCATTAATATCGCTATGGTTATACTCATTCCCAAGTGATAAAGTCCTATTGTCAATCAAGTTGTCGGTTTTCCTTTCCGCGTCGGATAAGACAAAATCCCGGTTTGAGTTCTTTCCTCGTCAAGAAATGTATCGTCTGAGCAATCTCTCCCTAGTTTATTTCTGGATTGGAGCATGTCCTCGACCACTTTGATAACTTGAACCTCTGAAAGGCAAAAAGACATTCGACAGACACCTCTGGAACATCACTCTTCACTGTTGAAGAAGATATCTTTGCTTTCCCGGATTAAGGAAAATCCCCAGAGAAAGCCTCTTAACCGAAGACTCTCAGCAATACATCGGCTTTTCTCCCAAGAAATGTGATGTTAATGAAGTCATCAGCACCTCAAAATTGGATCACATCACATGGCATTTCTCCAAAAAGATCTCGAAGAAAATTATGATGTAATATCCCCAAGCGAAAAGCAGTCTCTCAAGAGACTCGTTTTCCCCAGTAGAGTCAACAAATGGTATCTCCAACAGAGAAGTTTGCACACCTCTACAGCTCAGACAAATGGGTTTCCCCAGCAAGTCTGACATCAAATTTTTCCATCAAATGGCGTCTCCCCAGTATAGCTCGGCGAGAAGTTTGATGAAGACTCCTTGTCGAGGAAGGAACTCGACAAGAAGAAACTGAGACCAGTTCCGTGGCTGAAGACCAGGATCGAAGGGAGGTTTATTTCAAAAGAAATTGAGACCAGTTCTATGGCTGAAGACCAGGATCAAGGGGAGGTTTATTACAAAAGAAACTGAGACCAGTTCCGTGGCTGAAGACCAGGATCGAGGGGAAGTTTATTACAAAGAAACTTAGACCAGTTCCATGGCCGAAGACCAGGATCGAGGGGAAGTTTTACCCTTTTCTAAGTAACATTGCTTAGAGAAAGAATATGGATGAGCAAACTGTTATCCATAACCACTGTCAAAATTTTGGGTATTCCGATATTTAATCCTCTTGCACCCTGAATGTCCGAATATCTTCGCCATTCACACCTTCGGGTCTAAGAAGATTAAATAGGGGCATCTGTCATACCCCAAATTTTGACCACAAGATTTCCCATCATTGTGACAGTCATCACCACTATATGGATGTACCATCATGCCTCATCAATCTCCTCAAAGATAGTTGAGCATTCACTATAATCAAGAATTAGGGTTTCAATCCCTCTCTGAGCATTTGGACAAAAGATCAATCAAGAAATGACATGAACTTCAACTTGTCTAACCTATCAAACACTAAAAAAGGGTCAAGAGGACTCCCACATCAAGAAACAAGCACAAAGTATCAGCATTCCAAGTGGAAGGAGCCTCAAAATACCCGATGTCACCAAATTAGGGTTTTTGTCGACTGAGGTCTCTAGAGTGAAATTTTCATAGGGGATTGAGACAAGGCTTCAAAATATGACTCAATATGCTCAAAATAACCCGAGGAGACCCTTTTCAAAGTTAAAACACCCTCAAAGAATGCATTCCTCAAAAGTCGGGAATTAGGGTTTCTCCGCGCCGAACCGCTTCGGAGCCAAAAGTCAAAACATGACTTTTTTGGAAAAAAATGATCCTTGTGACTCATATTTTCATAAAATATGATTTATAATGTCATTTGAATAAGAATTGATCAAAAAATCATGATAACTTGTAAAAGGGGTAATCTTGAAAATTTGAAAAATTTTCTAAGTTACTAAATTTGGATGGTTTTGGTGCCAACTTCCAAGGACCATAACTATTGATCCAAGCAGCCATTTTGAGTGATTCAAAGCCTGATTTGTAGGTCTTCGTACATTTTACAAAAGCTTCAACTACATGAAACTCTAATTCTTCATGGATTTTTGGTTATGGATGGATCAAAGTGGTGAAAAACCAAGGATTTAACACTTAGTAAAAAACTGTCTAAGTTTCAACCTTGAACATCAATGTTCATGGGGATTTTTCAACTAAGTCTAGATTGTTTCAAGACAAACTATGACCACACATGAATTGTACCATATAAGGACTTTTAAAAAAGTACATGAGCATTCCATAACTCCATTTGAGGAAGGAGATATGATCCTCCCAAGATGACACTTTCAAACTGTCTTGTACAAGACAGATTTGTGCATTTTTGCTTGAATTGGTTAAGTTAGGCAATTACAAGCCTTGTCATCCATTTGGATAACTCAGGGGATAACATCGAACGGAAAATATCTGATCCACAAGCCTCCCAAGTCTAAGGATCTGCATGTAGCTATGTGTCACCTAAAAAGGCTAAGAATCTCAAAGACTCCAATTTTGTTTCAATGAATTCAATGGATTCACAAGGTGGCAAGCATCAAGACATTGTCGACTGAATTGAGTCAAGATTCATCTCTGAACCAAAGAACTCATATCCTGCTGCACTGATCCAAGTCAATGGTTAGAGAAGACCAAAGATTCCTTTTGATCAACATTGGCCAAGGGACTGTCCAAGCCTCCATTCATTATTAATGCCAAAACAAACTTGTTACACTATAAATAGACATCAATTGTGATCAGTTTGAGTACACCAAAGCACCCAAACTGATGCTTTCCTCAAAATCACTTTCAAAAAACCAGATTTTCCTTCTATTTCAACTCACTATCGAATTTTGAAATAGGAAGCAATTCAAACCAAACCAATCATGCCAACACCTCATATACATCATATATGAGTGATCCATGGCCCTGAAACACATCTGGAACATCAGAATCAAAAAATCACCATCCAATTGCTCAAGCTTTTGGTCTGTTTACAGTTGAGATGCCACAACAAGTTCTGGGCTGATTCAATCCATTCCAAGCCTTCAAACACATTACTTGAGGTCCATTGGAGATGTCAAGATCATTACACAACATCTGTAACACCTTCAACATAAAATTCAATCACTAGCTGCAAGAGGTAAGCCTGAAGCCTTCAAACTACATGTTACATGCATCATAAATGAATTTTTGAGTTACCATCTAGTTTCTGCATGTATATAGAGTGATAACCCTCAATCAATTGCTATGTATGAATCGTGTATGGAATTTAATAGTGTTCATACTGAAACTAGGGTTCTTGAGTTCATCCTCTGATTTCTCACTCCACACTTAATGTAAATGCAATTAATCTATATGGTTGTGATCCTTGTTAAAAAACGAGCAAGATTGGTGTTTGAATCGTGCAAAACCATTGAGTAATAAGAGAGAAAAGTGAGAAAACGCAAATCTGGGAAAAACAGAGTCGCGCGTGTTCTTCCTCTTGTTATTGCCGCCCTTTTTCAAATTTTCAAATATTTGAATTTTTTATATATTTTTTAATTGATTTCAAAAATTAATTTCTCTCTCATTTTTTATCATTTTTTATTGGTTCTTTTTTTAAAAAGTCACAAAAATGTTAAAGTATTTTATTTTATTAAAAAATCTAATTTATATTATTTATTTAATATAGTTAGAATTTATGTAATTTTTTCATTTTATTTGTTTTTAAACATTTTAAAATGAAATTATCACTTTGATCATTTCATTCCAAATGAATTTCAAGCTTTCATGTGATTAAACATGATTTTTCAAAATAGTTTTCAAAGTTGACAACTTGTTTTTGAAAATATTTGATGTTTTATATCATTTTTTATTTAATTTCCTTTGAAAATTATATTTTTAAATTCAAATTAGGGTTTTCTCTAAATTTTGATTTTTTAAACTTCACATAAACACTTTTGGGCCTCTAATAGAGTGTAAGACCCATCCTTTATCACATAAATAAATTTTTGGGCTTCAGTCATTGTATAAGTTCCACTGCGTTTTCCAAAACCGCGGCGCGATCGTCGCCTTTTAAACCAATTCATATGGGCCTCCCTTTGGTTATAAGTCTCATTTGTCTTCGTTTTAAAACACTTTGGGCCTCTAATAGAGTGTAAGACTCATCCCTTGTCACACACAAACGTTTTTGGGCCTCAGTCATTGTATAAGCCCCGACACAATTTTCAGGAATAACAGTACGATCACTGTTTTTCATCTGGGCCTCCCTTTGAGTTGTAAGCCCCATCTCTTGTATAAAAATAAACTCTTGGGCCTCTAATAGAGGGTAAGATCTAACCTCTTTTGTAAATACAATAAATTTGGGCCTCATCCATTGTATAAGTCCCACTTTTGTTTTCAAAACTACGACGCAATCGTCGCCTTTTCAAAAAGAATTCATCTGGGCCTCTCCTTGAGTATAAGCCTTAAAATTCTTTTAACACCAACTTCTCCTTTGATTTAGATTCAAATTCATAGTTCTTATCAAAACTTTTCTTCAATTTCTTGAACAACTAACCATACAGTTGTGTTTATAATACTGGAAGATTGCTCACCTGTAAGGTCTACCAGCTATTTTTTTACATATTTGCTTATATATATTTCATCTATATATATATATATATATATATGCATGTATATCTGCTTAGGGTTTTCCCCAACAACTAGGTCTAGGATTAGATCAAACCAGTGGTCACTCTTTCAACATAGTCAAAACTAGTTCCCCATAGGAAATTCCAGATACAGTCTTGCCTCCTCTTGGGCGTATACAATATGGAACAGAGAAAGGCATTATTCCCAGTGAAACTTTTCTCAAGACTGTCACTACTAGAAATTTGTACAAGAAATTCATTTCCCCAAAGAGGATTAATTCCCGGTGAAACCTCTTCTGAATTTCTTCAAACCCTAGAACTGTCCACTAAAGAAAGGATTATTCCCGGTGAAACCTTTCTTGAACTTTTCTTAGGTTTGGACCCACATGCTTCCTAAAAGCATCCCCAGCCTCCTCTTGGGCTTTGTACAAGGACCCTCAGGCTTCTTAGAAGTTCTCAGCCTTCTCTTGGGCTTAGTACAAGGACGCAAAGACCTCCTACAGGTATAGGACAGAACTTCGTCATCCTTTGATAGTTCAATCCTTCAGAGAGTCAGAGTCAAAACATCATACCAGTTTAGGGTTGATTCTCATCCCTTAAAACATCAACCTCCTTTTGGGCATCATACAGAGATAAACCTTCTCATACTAATAGACTTGGACAGTCTCATCTCCTCTTGGATCTCAAAGAAACCCTCAAAAGCACAGGAAAAACCCTGATCATTTCATTAATTTCCAACAGAGTTAAAACCTCCACAGGTTTCAATACTCAATCTTTAAACTCTTACTTAAACATTTCCCCAGCTAGGGCCAAATTACTACCACTAAACCCTCAAAAAACTCAGAACCTCATGGTCTCTTATATTTCAACTCTTCTGCAATCCTCAGCAAGAGTTGATTCCCCAATTTGGACTTGTCTCTGGATTTCAATAATCCTCAGCAGAAGCTAGCCTTCTCTTAGGCTTCATATAAGAAATTTCCCAACCAACCTCCTCTTAGGATTTGTATAATGATCATCTCTCAGCAGTTTTAGCCTCAATCTTAGGCTTTGTACGAGACAGACAAAATATTCTTCCAGCTGAGTCATTACTTTTAACCTCAATCTTGGGCTTTGTACAAGACAGATAAAACCTTTCCTTAGTGGAGTCAATTCTTTTTAGCCACAATCTTGGGCTTTGTATAAGACAGACTAAATATTCCCCAAAAGAGTTAATTCTTTTTAGCCACAATCTTGGGCTTTGTACAAGACAGACTAAATATTCCCCAAAAGAGTCAATTCTTTTTTTTCAGCCTCAATCTTGGGCTTTGTACAAGACAAATAAAACACTCTCTTGTTGAGTCAGTATTCTCCAGCCTCAATCTTGGGCTTTATACAAGACAAATAAAACTTCCTTGGAAAAATCAATTCCCAATCAGCCTCCTCTTAGGCTTTGTATAATGATCTCCCTAAGCAGAGTCAACTTTTAGCTTCACCCTTGGGCTTTGATCAAGGCACACAAAAATCAACATCTCCTCAGAGGAAATAAAAAATCTCTCTGTAGGAAGACATTTCTCTGTACAATCACACATCAAAACCGACAATCAAACAAACCTTAATCCCAGATAACTTCTGTAAGTGGCACACTTGTTGAATCAAAAAAATCCAAGTTGTGGTCCCTCTTTATCCTGGTAAAAACCCTCTTTCATCTAATTGCTGTAAGTGGCAAGCCTATGGATTATTTACATCCAAGCCAATGTCCCTCTCTTAGCATGGAAAGACTCATAAGGAAAAATGGCATTACTCTACAATGAGTTAAAGTTTTCTCCTTCAGGACAAATCCCCTATAAAGGAAATTATGGCATTGCTGGACTCCATATATTCCAGTTAAAGTAATTCTCCTTTATAATCAGTTACCCAACAACTGTGATAAACAGATGAGATATCTCCCTTTAGAGATGACAAATGCTCTCTCAATCAAACCATCTAGCTTCAATATTGGGCTTTGAACAAGACACCAAACATCTCTTTCCTACCATAAAATAGGAGGAACTACGATTGCTCTGATTTCCCTGTTTTCTTTAAAGGGAATACGTAGGCATAAGATTGCGAAATCTTAGCGAGCACACTAATTGAAAACCCTTAGGTCTAGTACCTTACCAAAAACATCGAAAAACCCAAAAAATAACAAAAATACTCTCTCAAACATTCCCAAAGGAGAAACTTTCCCATTTACGACAGACAAACACCAGTAAGTAGATAACAGAAGAAAATGCCAAACAATCTATGGATAACCATATATACGTTGGGTAATTGATAACTTCCCATTGTATAACCTGGCCCCGAACCCCCCAATCTCTTAGCATTTGTTAAAGAAAACATTTGCATGCAATGTTAGTTTTAGATAGCTTCCCTTTCCTTTCCAGCTTCATAGGATAAATAAGATATCAGAAAGTAGCACCCAATTCCGACCAATGCGGTAAGGTGGTCGCGTCACCGACAAAAATCGCACGCTACACCATATATATATTAAGAGCTAATGCTTATAATTGAAATGTTGTATGAAATAAGCATATGATACGAATTTTGAAAGAATGTCACTTTTGCTTTAATGAAGCATAATAAGTTTTGAAAGAAGAAAGTGTAGTTTGTTATGAAAACACAACTATTATTTGTAATTTGTAATGGAGAATGATGTTAATAAATCCAACCAGATTGGTAGCTAGATACGTATACTTTTGATATTATTTCACATTTAATTTAATAAAGCATTAGAAGTTTTGAACCAAACAATAAACTTGTTGCTCAAAATACAAAGTATATTCCCCTTAAAAGATACCACTCATCACTAAAAACTACATTTTGATATCTACTAATTACTACATAAGTATTCTCAATCGGACAGATTATACTAATGCCATCGGAACAAATTCCAAAGCAAAATTTAAACCTCACAATTTGCGGTCTACTAACAACTACACCAATATTTCTTGTCTTCACATCAGGTTCTTGAGCATTCCAGTTTAATCTAAAATGAGTAATCTCACGTGGCTCAGTTGTAGAAAATGACACATGCAACAAAAATATAATGTTGACGTAAATTCATTTTCAAATGCTTCCATATCCTCAAGCATTTCTATCATGTTCTCAGACTTAACCTCCTTCAATAAATGCTGGAAGAAAATATTTGTCGAACAATTTTATACTTGAACTGAATATATGTAAAGTTAATATATGTAAAGTCCATTAAAATTGAACTGAATTGCAAATCCACCAAATTAATTTTTTTAGCAATATCCCACTCTCATAAAGTGCAACTAATCTATGACAATGTTATTGCACAATAATAAACAACAACATAAGCATCCGATCATTAATGGTCACTTAATAATAAATGAAGTTGTAAACACATATAACTAAACCCAAATACATAACATTGTAATTTTGAAGTAGAATTCTAACCATAAATATCTGTTTCATTTTCTGGTTATCTAACTTGCCAATTCAGAATTCAACTTTACTAACCTCTCAAAGTTACTCTCTTTCCTTTTGTACAAGTTGTCAATTCCTATAACCTCAAGAAGAAGGAAGTGAAAAGCTTGAATCAGAAAACAGTGCACTGTTAAAAATGGGTGGGACAGAAAAAGTCAACCTGTCATATGGTTGAGTTGTTTTCAGAAATGTTAGAAAATAGACTTTTGGAAAGAATATTGGATATAGCAGTAACTATACTATTGAGTGACAAACCGAAACCAATACTTATAACTCAACAATACATGGTTGATTCTCAAAAAGTGGCACATGTAATTAAGCACACTGCTTAAAAACCAACACTCCACCAAATTTACATTAAGTTGATGCAGACATAAAGTATAGAAATAAAAGATTACAGAAGCATAGTATAGAAATTAAATATATAGAAAATTCTAGTTCGTGTAAAGTTGTACAGCTGGTTGTACATTTTCCATAATGTGATGTGGTATGATGAACTCCAAGACACCATTTACTGATGAAACTACACAATATTCAGACTGGCACAGTTGAAATGAAAAGCATTGGGCACTAATCATAGCATGCGACAGGCTTTGAAATTGAAATGATCTTGCTGGAATGGTTATAGGGGATGAGTGTTCTGATACAGTTGCAAGTGTTTTAGCAGGAAACAGAGTGTTAAAATTTGATTTCATATTGACTCTTCCAAATATTTGTTTGCTGTGTGTAATTTTTTTATTAAGGAGGTAAGAAATACCACTGATAGTAATATTATATATGTCTCTTCATAAAAATGAAAAGACAACAAACCAAAAAAGCGTATTCAAGCGTGACATCACAGTTGACAAACATGACTGAAATTGAAGAATCTTATTCTATGTTCTTTTTTGACAAAACCGTATTCTAAGCTTGTAGTACTT
This sequence comes from Lathyrus tuberosus, assembly GCA_022829125.1. Taxonomy (NCBI): domain Eukaryota; kingdom Viridiplantae; phylum Streptophyta; class Magnoliopsida; order Fabales; family Fabaceae; genus Lathyrus; species Lathyrus tuberosus. The sequence goes on from JALAZF010000517.1 coordinate 4,287,130, forward strand.
GATCTCTGACTCAAGGGTCAAGATCTACAACCACAGTCCCTATAAGTATATATCAACCGCATACTAATACAACCATTTCATAAGAACAAAAGTCCACAAAAACATTTGTGGAGGAATCAAAAGTTCAAAATTAATTTAAAATTCCTGAAAACTTGTAACTCATCATTTATTGGTTTCTCATTTATCAACTACTTCAATGAGGGTTGTCTCATAGTCACTTGGTGCTTCAAATCCATGAAGATTCATCATAGTTGCATCTACGTTGGCCAGCCCACCGGTGGGAACGTCGTTGCGGAACCTGACACCAGGAGCCAATCCAGGACCTCCAATGGCAATTGGTACCTCAACAAAGAGAAGTATAAGATTTTCTAGTAGACATACACTATTGTAATTTATGCAAAGTTCTCGTCAATGACTGAATGACTATATTTGGTTGTAAAACTTACTGGCTTAAGAGTATGAGAAGTAAGAATCTGGATTTGTCCATCCTTTAGTTGAGGTTTTTCTGACTTGTCCCTCTTGACCATATCTTCTGCATTCCCATGGTCAGCAGTGACAACATATATTCCACCCACTTGCTCGATTGCATCAAGAATCAACTGCAAATTCACGAATCATATGGCATCAAGAAATTTCAAATTTTCAGCTAAAGCACAATAACGTAACAAAAGGTATATCTATTATTTAAATAAATATTCCAGCGAAATTGAAAATTAAAAGTTCATTCAGTTTATACCTTCACAGCTTGGTCAACTGCCTTACAAGCGACAATTGTTGCTTCGATGTCTCCTGTATGTCCCACCATGTCACCGTTTGGTAGGTTGTCAAAGTTTTCATATTCAAGAGCCTTAGCAAGCATAGTCATACGATCTTCCCGGAAGTTAAATGTAACAACAGCATCGCCATCAACTATAGGACCAACAGATTTTCCACTCTCGTAAACAATAACAAAAGGAGGCAGATACTGGTCATTGGCCTTTGGTTCTGCCCTTAGTGTCTTAACAGCGTCAAGAGCACTTTTAAACTTATAAGGTGCTTCACCAAGAACTTGAGCATCCCATCCACGTTTCACAACACTTCAGTCATTCTGCAGGTGTTTTGAAATCATTTATATTATTCATATATAACATATATGTATACAAAGGTACAAATATTTGAAAACAAAAATTCATTTGCCGTATAAAAATAAGAATTTGAATACAAAAGTTAAGCACAAAAAGGAAATCTCATTACTCCAATGTTTTCACAAGAACTAAGGTAGATAAATGAGATTACGCAGCAGTTCGACCCATAACTTAATCTTTTAAAATGTTTAAGCAGTCATGAATTTTCAGAAGAAAAAAATTATTGTCTTCCCTTTTATCAAACATCCGAGCTAACATGTCAATACAAGAAAGAATCCCACATTTTCAATAAAAAGGTGTGGAACGTTTAAAAGAAATGGTGGATAATTGGAATACAATACATCATTCAAAAATCTTTCAGACTCAAGAGCAAGGTCAACAAGCTTTGCACTATAATAAACAAAACATAAATCAGTACATCCCATTCATCACTCGTGCTAGGGAACAAAAACCTTCTGTTACCCAATAACAATAATAATACCAAACACATCCTGACAAAAGCTGGTACTAAGGAGGTCCCTGACAGATTCATTATAGAACTCCATTACTGAAAACTTCAAGACAAACTCCCCTTCTTTGAGCTATAAAAAAATCTAATCAAAACAAGGTTTTCAAAATGACGAGATGATGCAGCACGTGTTCAGTTTCATATACCTTTTCTATGTGATTAAAAATGTCAGCTATAACGTACTCAGTTATACCACTCATGGTGTATGTCTTTCCATTGCTTGTTTGTCCATATGCAAAAATGCTAGCTGATCAAATAGATAACCAAACACCCAATAAGCCCCAGTAAAGATGTTAATGTAGAAGCTTGTGGATAGATGCATATAATGGAGGGAAGCCAGTTTAAGGGAAGAAAGAAAAACTCACAGTTGATTCCATTGAGAACAGAAAGAGCTACCTCCTTAGATGCTTCTTCGTACACCTGCCTTGTGGGGCAATCAGTGTTAAAAACTCGGTCTACAGCAAAAAGAAATGAAGGTTGATCAAAAAAGGACACAAATAGAGTATTTAAAATTTTAAGATCTGATGAAATACATGTCAGATATGGTCTTGTTAAAATTTCTTATAACCAAAACAACATCAATCAAGGTTATAACATTACCCAATTTCCTTCAATGTAGAAAATCTTAACTACATAACATGCAAGATTGAACAAAGAACCAAACAAGATTTTAAAGCCATGTCTGAAGTTCACAACATTTCAGGAACTTGGTAATCAACATTCATTATGATTTATGGTGATTTCCAATTTGCCATTGTATTCTCCAAGTTAATTCAGTTCAGCCTAATCTTATAAATAAAAAACCATTCAAACAAATGAAAGTATAAATACACGACTCAGGCAGCAATGTAACTTGAAAATAAATTAAATAAAATGCGTAGATCTTGTAGATCCTGTAGAGCCTGGTGTTTCTTCCTCCCTTGAATTGGAACCCATCTTCTCACTTCCTTCTCCCCTTTTCTCAAAACCTTCAATTCCAACTAATGACTTACCATGATAATAGAGCCACCAAACAAGTTTGCAGTCCCTGAAACCATATGAAAATACAAAGATTATAGAGCAAGGGATGAGCTCTAGTCGACACGAATACCATAGAGGTTGACCATTGGGTTTGCTATCAAACCAACACTAGCAAAAACTCCTGCATAGTCATGTAAGTACTGAACTTCCATCTGTTTCATCAAAAGTTTGTCCCTCAAATTAGTGATTTGTACTTTCTTCCATAAACTCCTGCATAGTGATTTGTGCTTTAGCATCTTTACACATTATAGCTATAAAATGTAATGTGTGATTTTGATTTATGTAACATATAGGATAGAGAAAAAGATATCACAAACCAGCGAAAAAATTGATAAAATGCAACTTGATATGCATATAAGAAGATCTTAAAACGGTGGCACTTGGCATGTCCAAGATAAACTACCTAGACCCGCTGATTTCAGTTGCCTAGTGCAAGTGGCATGACGTACCTATGGAAAAGCTATGGACTTCTTCAAATGTTATGATTAATATTGATTATAGTATTCTTCTCTTAATCATAAAATAGTGTACTGAATCATTGATATTGTTGTTGGTTGGAACTTTGAAATCCTCAGATTTTTAGTCAAACTCTGCTGGAAAAATTTGCTTGGGCAATGGATGTAAATCCTTACTTCAGCTTATGAGATCAAAGAGATATCAGAGCCAAAAAAGTCTATTCAGCAGGAGTAATTATTTTTGAAGGAGCAGAAATTTCTATATCTAGTCTTGTATATTACAGAAGAATTTAACAGAACTCGTCATGCAAAACTTAATCGGAACTCAAACTAAATGAAACTTACCAGGATTTTAAAAAGGTTTAACAAATGAGATCACATCCGGAGCCACGCTCGCAACAATCAAACTCAGAACAACTTCTAAGTTGCACAACCATGCTTGCAACAACATCATTCAAAACAACTACGGACCGAGTTAAATGCCGGGCTCGGATACAATAAACGATGTGTAGCAAATACTGCTACATGGGCAGGCACGCCACGCTCAAGAGCAAACTGAATCTGGTTTTCATGAACATCTTTTGGGGCTATTGAAAGAGTGGTCACACTACGCTGCATCAAATCTTATACTTCTTCACCACCACATACACCTCCTTCGCCACCAGAACCGATTCATTGAGAGCAAAATAAACATACTGCAAGAGGTTTGAAGGACAGCAGCTTAGTAGAGAAAAAGAATGTAGTAACTAAATAGATAATAAACCTACCCCATTAGGAATTTCCACTAAGCATTTGTCAATGTTGTGAACTGCTAGATGCGTAAGAGCCGTTAGACATTGTCCATGTAAGGCTGTGTATCAGCTTCTTATTGTAGACACGTTGCTACCACTGCTAGAGCTTCAAATAGTCCCTTCATTGGGAACAAGCTTTTAAGCAAAGCCCTCACCCTCTATTGGAGCAATATTAGCAACACCAAAATCAAAAAGCACGTCCACTTTTAGTGTTCATATTTTTGCAAACCTTGTGACCCTATCAAAGAAAGATTAACCATCAATAACAAAGCTTCAACAATTTATAATATTTCATGGTAAGAGGTCACTGACAGGATATAGAGATGTAAATAACTTATTCATAACTCAGCCCCTAATGTAAGTTAAACCTTTTAAGAGAATTGGTCCATATGAAATAATGAATGTTACACCAGTTATAACCTATATTCCTATACAAAGAAAATAATTGAACATCTCACTATAAAATCTTGATTAATCAACTTCCATGACTTGCTACATCCTACTCCCCATTTCCCCTACTCTCAAAACAGGAAGAAGAACAGTTTTGCAAGGAAAAATAGTGACATCTCTTTCAACACAGTTTACCAAAAAAATGAAAAACTATTCTGCAAGGAAGCATCAAATGTTATCGGTAAATAGAACAATGACAATCACACATACAGATAGCTTGTCAATCTCGAAGTTCAATGCTCTACCATACAGATAGGTTGACAATCTCACAGTATTTCAGGACAAGTTGGGTCGAGTGTTGATTCCAAACAAACAACTGCAAAGATATGAATAGAGTGAGTTTCAATAAAGGAGAAGAAAAAAATTACAAAGCAGTTAGATAGTTCAGATAAATTATTAAGTTTGCAATTGCTTACTTTGTTGTCGTTTTCTCCAGATGCCAATTCACGATTATCATAAGACCACTTCAATCCACAAACCTTTGAAAAATCAAAAGTCAAAATGTATTGCGATACCTCTATGATCAGTGTGGTGAATCCTGCTAAACACATGTATTTAACTGCGAGAATTTCAATTGAGTAAAAACCATATCATATACTTATTTGTAAGTTTGCCACTTGTAATCGTCAGCCTCTTATGTGTCAAAATAAAAAGCACATTTAAATAAACCAAAAGCCATGATTAGTCAAGAAATACAAGAGAAATTTCATAAAACAAAGGACTTGTACAGTATCTAAGGCTTTACCTTCCCATCCAAAATCTCTCTGTTACCATCTAGCATGATGACTCAGTTGACACATTTAGCATGATGACTCAGTTCGAAACATCTAGCATATCTTTAACATCAAATGTTTTTTTTTTTTATACTCAAATCAAATAAAATTCCATTAACAGGTCCAAGATGGACCAATCAACAAGAATTACAATTAGTTTTCCAAATCTTCATTCAAACACTACAACAGAAAAAACAAGGAAAACCAATAGGATTTCTAGTAATCTCCCAACAGTAAGTCTTACCTAAACCAAACATAAGCCATAGACTAAGATTATAAACAGCAGCCATTAAAATATTCCAGCAACAGCAAGCGGAGCTTTATACCACTCGTACCAACTACCAGTCGACACTTGCTTTGATCTCCTTCTCATCCAATTCCAAGAATAAACCTGCACCTCCTGCAAAATTTTGTTTGCCATAGCCACCTCTCCTTGGAATATCACCTTGTTTCGAGTCGGCCATAAACACCACCATGATATCAGCCATAAACAAGCCAATATTGAGCTGAATTCCTTGTGTCCAACCCAACAAACAAACATCTCAATATAGTTTTCTTCTCTAGGTAAATGTAGGCCAACCCAATCCTCCAGTCCTTTCCACACCAATTTGGAAGTATTGCAGCCCACAATAATATGATTGATGTCCTCCACAGCTCTGAAGCAGAAGACACATGATTGTTGATGCGGATCCGATATAATTCGCCTTCTTATTAGATTAGAACGAGTTGGCAGCCTGTTTAAGAGAGATCTCTAGCCAAATATCAACACTTTAAGAGGAATCTTTGTCTTCCAAAGTAAAACAAGTGCTTCTTTAAGCCTGTTATCCATAATTCCAACCTCCTCACGCCTGCTCCAAAAATAATAGCAATCCCTCACACTGAAAGTATTATCCATCTTGGTTGGCCAAATTATCACATCTTCCACATTGTTTGTTAGTCTGACCTCATGCAGTAATAGCATAAGATCTCTAGCAGCTTCAGAATTCTCACCTGTTACAACAATGTTCCTGCAAAATATTTCCCATCTCCAATTGTTTTCAATCCAACTGCCACAATCCTTAATGAGTACATCCTGATTTGGAGAAGATAGAAATAAAGAGGGGAATAGTGTAGCTAAAGATTCACATCCAATCCATTTAGACTACCAGAATAAGGTTCTATCCCCCATTCCAATCTTCCAGTTCAGCTGTGTAAACAGACCCTGCATATTTTTCTCACTGGCCAGGTATAATAAATCTTTCCACCAGCATGACATAAGTCTTGAGAACACCTTGCCTTGGTTAAGAAATAAACATGAGAAGTCACCCTTGTATCTTGCCTTTATCAGATCAGACCAAATTGTATCTTCCTTATTGGAAATCCTCCACAGCCATTTTGCAATAAGAGCTTTGTTGAATTTACCAATGTCCATAATCCCTAAACCACCTTGTTCTTTAGTTTTGCAAACTGTAGACCATTTTACCCAAGATATACTTTCCTTCTCACCATCTCCAGCCCACAAAAACCTTCTTTGAGTCCTTTTTATTTCTTTGATAACAGTGGCAGGAGCAAGATAAAAAGATAAATAGTGGATTGGTAAGTTGCTTAATACTGAATTGATCAGTGTAACCCTTCCTCCAATTAAAATCAGTCTGCCTCTCCAAGTCACTAATCTATTCTTGATAGATTGAATGACCGGTTTCCAAAAACCTACTGCCTTGTGATTACCACCAACACATAGTCCTAGAAATTTGAAAGGAAAAACACCAACTTTGCAATTTAGGAAAGCTGCTGCAGCCATACATCTATCATTCTCAACTCCAATACCCATCATCCTACTCTTACCATAATTAACTTTCAGTCCAGACAGAGTCTCAAACCCCTTCAATATAGATTTTATGCACCAGATGTTATCCCAATTATCCTCACAGATTATCAATGTGTCATCTGCAAATTGCAGCAGCACATTGGATGGGCCTCCTTCTATCCTAATGTGCTTCAATAAACCTACATCCACAGCTTTCTTGAACAATAGTGCCATACTTTCAACCATCAAAACAAATAGGAATGGGGAGATGGGATCCCCCTGTTTTAACCCCTTGGACATTTTAAAATCTTTGCCTGAACTTCCATTTACCAAGACAGACCCAAAGCTGTTGCATACTAACCCTTTAATCCACTCAATCCACTTGGAGCTGAAATTCATAGCTATTAGTACTTTACACATGAAATCCCAATTTATACTATCATAAGCCTGTGGAAAATCCACCTTGAACATAAATCCTGTCTTTCCTCTTCTCTTTGCATAATCAAGAATCTCATTTGCAACTAGGACACCATCTAGAAGCTGTCTCTCAGGTATAAATGCAGTTTGGCTAACAGACACCAGTTTATGAATCACTTTCCTTAGCCTAGCCACAAGAACCTTGGATATAATCTTATTAACACAGCCTATCAAAGCTATAGGTCTAAATTCCAGCAGGTTTTGAGGATTATCCACTTTAGGGATCAGCACAAAGAAAGCAGAGGAAAAAGCCTTTGGCAGAATAGCTTTTTCATGGAACTCAGTAATGCATCTATAAAAATCATTACCAATAATCCCCCACACCTTCTTTAGGAATTTAAAATTAAAGCCATCTGGCCCAGGGCTTCTATCTCCCACACAACTATTTATAATATCAACAACCTTGTCATAAGAAAAATCTACTACAAGGCTACAACTTTCTTCCCATGAGAGTCTGTTCAAATCAGATAAATCTATCTCAATGTTAACCTCATCATTAGCTTTGTATTTGTTCTCAAAGAACTCTTTGATCACCTGTTTTACTTTCTCAACACCCACATCTTCATCCAGTCCTATCCCAGCAGCTGAAATTGAATTCCTAGTTCTCCTCCTATTTATAACATTATGAAAATATTTAGTGTTATAGTCACCCTCCTCCAACCATCTCTGTCTTGATTTCTGATGGAGAATACTTTCTTTAGTATGAATATTTTTCCACATTTCCTCAACTGCCTGCCCTCTTGCCTTCAAGGTATCCTCAGACTATTGCTCCTCAGCTTCTGACATCAAATCCTCCATTTCATTGATGCTCTTTATATTCTCCTGAATATTCAGATCTTGAATCCCAAACACATTTAAATTCCACCACCTTAATCTTCTTTTTAGGTGTCCCATCTTTTGGATCAACACATTACTTGCACTACCTGAACCCTCCACCTCTTTCCAACATTCCTTGACAAACTCCACAAAGTTAGGATGTTCTAACCAAGCGTTTATGGATTTAAACGGCTTCGGGCCCCAATTCCACTTGTTAACCACTAAGGATATTGGCCTATGATCAGAGATATCTCTTAATCCAACCTTTTGATTTACCACCTTCCAAACATTACATAGCTCACCACTAATTAGGAATCTATCAAGTCTACTTTTACATGATCCATTTGCTTTAAACCAAGTAAACCTGTTTCCCATGGAAGGTAAATCTAACAATCCCACATCTTCAATAAACATGTCAAATTCCTCCATCTCATTTCTGTTATAACTCCCACACCCCTGCCTCTCTTCCTTACATCTAATGGAGTTAAAATCTCCACCTATTATCCAATCTCCCCTAGGCATACTGGCTTTTAGTTGTAATAATTTCTCCCACAATATTCTTTTTTCAGAGATACCACATGGAGAATAAACATTAATAATGTACAAGTATCTATCTCTCCAACACCCAAATACCCCTAAATAACCTCTACCAGAGAAACTAAATATGGATTTGAAAAGATTACCTTTCCAAATTGAGAGCATACCTCCAGACAGACCAACCGCCTCCGAAGCCGACCAGTCACAATCTTCACCACCCCAAATCGCCTTTACAGTCTTGTCATCTACCACTTTAAGTTTAGTCTCTTGAATAAGAATGAAATCTACTGCCTCTTTCTCAATCAACAGTTTAAGTCTTCTCTTCTTCAAAAGAGAATTGCACCCCCTGATATTATATGTTGTCATATTCATAATTCAACATTAGCTTCCTCCCTCAATCTATGAGATTTTTTCAGAGAGCTTCCATCCATTTTCCTAATTATGCTATCCAGAACCTCCTCATCTTCTTCACCTTCAATCCCCAACTCCTTTAGAATAGACCAAACTTTTTGAGTAACAGCACCTGGATTGCTCTTAATTCTCTCATTGCCCATTGCTACATCTCCATCAGATAATGAATTACAACAAAGAATTGATCCACCAGAGTACTTAGACTCATTACCCCCAGACTGAGAAGATTGAGTAAGAGAATTTCCAACTTCACCAGAGGTCTCTTTGGAACTTTTGAACCTAGAGGAAGCATGTAATAAAGCAGCATAGTAAGAGGGTTCGTAAGGAATCTGCACCTCCTCATATATCTCACTCAATGACTTATTGTTTCTTCTTAACGATTGTATTGGTCCACCAGCTAGTCTATGGACAAAGTTCTCATTGCCATTGGGCCTAGAGACCAAACCCAACGCCCCACGATCTATTTGGGCCCCGTTTAAAGCCTCCTGAGGTGTACCAATCCTCTTACCAGCCGTACACCCCAAGTTTAAACTTGTGTCAAACTCAATTCTCTTTTCCCATAAATCGTCACCCACCCCCCTCCCTAGTCTTGTCAATTTGTCTTGGACTTCCTCCTCATTAAATGCCTATTCACCTATCCTATTCACCTGGCTCTGACCACAATTTCCTTTACCTCCAAAAGTTACCTTTTCTGCTTTTTCTGCAATTTGACTACCCAAGTACAGCTTTTCTCGTCCTTCAAGACTGCCTTTTTGATTATTACCTATACCATGCAAACTGCTCCTAGGTATAGAATCTCTTGATCCCTGAATTTCTCTTCCACCATCTCTATCTTCACCTTTTGCGTTTTCCATATCCTCCTCAACTGATGTACTACCATTGTTCGAAGATAACCTAGTTTCAAGGTCTTCATTATTCTCGTCCTGTGACTCATCGTCCTCAGTTTCACTTACCACTGACTCCTCCGGCTCCTGCATACTTCTCTCCTTCATATCTTCCAAAATAATCTGTCTCATACCATGGTTATCCTCCATCAGTTTGATAATAAACAACACATCATTGATTTCAACTTTGATAATCTCATTAAGGTTGCTAACATATCTAGTCTTGATCAGTATTCTAGCAACATCAAGAGTGGATTGAGACATTGTTTCCTCATCACATCTGATGAATTCTCCTACCCGGCTGGAAATATACTTAAAAAAGTCATCTCTCCAAGCATGACACGGGATGCTAAAGCATTTCACCCATGTGAGCCTTTCTTTATCCACTTCTGAGGGACACCAACCTCTGATATCCAAGAACAAACTCTGCATCCAATCAGCCTCTTCCTCTACTAACGATTTGACTGCATTCTCCACCAAGTCTTCCATAAGACATAAATTAGCACCCATTGGAGTAATTTTAACTTGAAAAATCCCTTCCTTGTAGAACAGTTCTCTAATGTTATAAGCATTACCGGAATCTTTTAACTCACCAACGAACGCCCTATCAAACCGTTTGATTTCATTCTCCTCAATACTAAAAGATAAACCTCCCCATTCAGAATGTCGATTTTCCTTTCTCCAAATTTCTGTCACTTGTCTTTTTTCCCCTCTTACCATATCCACATAAGATTTCTTCTGTCCACCACCAACCTGCTTTTTCTCACGTTCAACCTTCTTATGTTCCGCCATACGTGTCGGTTTGGTAGTAGGGGCATTATTCAATTGCACCACTCTTCTTTGAAATCTAGGGACATTCACAAAGATTTTCCTTCCTTTGATTTGTATACTGTCTAACTCCATAGCTAACATCCTGATGTCATCAATCTTTCTGAATCTAACAAAGCCATAGCGTTTACCTCTTTTATCCAGTCTAGCTGGGATGAACACCTCCTGCACTTGACCAAACTCTTTAAATACGAAGAACATCTCCTTAGCGTTGTAGTCGTCTGGCATCTCAGTGAAAAAGAATGAAGATACATCGTCCTCATTTGATAGTTTACCAGACCTATCCTTCCACACTGAAAACTTTGGGTTTGCTGTTCTTTTCTTTCCTTTTACCACTTGCCACTCCATTCTCCAAGTGATCAATCTCCTTATCTGCTCACTTGTGAAAGATTTCCACACGCAAAATCCTGTTTCTCAATCACAGTGCTAGTTGTATCAACACAAATAATGATCCAAAGGCCTAGAACAATGAAGAAGAAACAGATGCCAAGGTCCCTATACCTAAATATAGGAGTTTAAACCAAAAACATCGAAATTTTACATTGTCAAGGAGACTAAGGATCAAAATTTGTTAAGATGTTTAAGACCAGTTGCACTATGACTTGAGTTTCCCTAGAGAGAAGTTTGAGCTTCTCTCTCTAAAATATCCTATGTTAATGCTAGTTAAAAATCCTTTAACATCAAATGTTGTTCTGCTCAACCTTGTACTTCAACTGAATGATTGAAACAAATTTTCATGATACTTCAGACATTCAAAACAAAACATAAAATAAAAATTACTAAATTAAAAAATTTTCAAACTTTCAAAACATAAACATAAACATAAACTAAAACCAGATCTCAGAACACAAACAATTCAAAACCTTTATTCAAACCAAAACAAAAACAAACAAAAAAAAACGTTTTTTACCCAATCAAAATAAATTATTATCTTAAAAAATTGTGAAAATCTAAAAAAGGCCTATTGTGAAATGGAGAGAGTATTATACAGTAAATATAATAAAAGTATATGCAATGAAACACGTTAGAAAAAGCAAATATAAGGGACAACGTGATTCTTCCCTAATAAATTTTGAGAATTTCTTATTACACCACCCTTGTTTTCTAGGCACCAACTGAATTTCCGTTTTTGCCCCCAATTTCCGGATGTGCACATCCGGACGCACCTTTTCTCTAAAATTTCAGTTTTTTTCCGGATGTGCACATCCGGAAGCACCCTTTCTCTAAAATGTTTCAGTTTTTTCCGGATGTGCACATCCGGAAGCACCCTTTCTCTAAAAATTTTCAGTTTTTTTCGGATGTGCACATCCGGAAGAATTCCTAATCTGAAAAAATCAAAAGAATTCCATAAAATCATTTACTTCTAAATATAATTAAATCCAATATAATTAAAATCCAACATAATTAAACTTAATATGATTTTTTCAATATAATTAAATCCAATTTAATTAAATCTAATATAATTAAAATAAATGTGATTAAAATTAATATGATTTTTTCAATATAATTAAATTCAATATAATTAAATTAATTTTAGAAGTAAATACCATATAATTTTAATTATAATTTAAAAGTAAATACCATATAATTTAGAAGTAAATACTATATAATTTTAAATACCAATATAATTAAATCTAATTTTAGAAGTAAATACCATATAATTTTAAATCCAATATAATTAAATTAATTTTTTCAATATAAAAAAATCATTTAAAATTAAATACCATATTAATCATATTAACTATATTGAAAAAAATTAATCATATTAAATATCATATTAATTTTAATTAATATAGATTTTAATTATATTGGATTTAATTATATTGAAAAAATGATATTAATTTTAATTATATTGAATTTAATTATATTTAGAAGTAAAGGATTTTATGGAATTCTTTTGATTTTTTCCGGATTTGCAAATCAGGAATTCTTCCGGATGTGCACATCCGGAACATATCAGCGTTTTTTACAAATTTGGTGCGTCCGGATGTGCAAATCTGGAATCTGGGGACAAAAATGAAATTTCACATGGTGCTTAAGAAACTTGGGTGGTGTATTAAGAAATCCTCTAAATTTTAAAGTAAGCTTTACTTAAGTTAATTTGTCCATATTCTTATTAGAGCAATTATTCTTATTGAAGAAAATTCTAATAAAAGAATACCTAGAAATTATTGCATGTGAATAAGTAATTTATGTTGGGGGTCCATTTTGGATAGGTTTACTATGTTTGATTCATAACATGCCAAATGCTACTCACCAATCTTACCATATGAAATATTAAATATAGCAATACATCATGAGTTCTAGGCTAACTTGAAGAATATAATAACATGGTTGCTACATATGCTTTCCTATTTCAGTTCAAGTGATGTTCTTACGGTTTGGTTGTGAGAACTAGGTGGTTTTTGGACTAAAGTATAATGTGAATAAAAATGAAATTAAAATTTAGTCAAGTATTCAAAGATTTTCATTATTCGTTATTATTTAACGTGAATAATCATTATTATAAAATATATCTATAGTAATATGTTATTACATCGGTTAATTAACCAATCGGAATAATATCTCTAATTTAGACTTCTACATTTTTTTACGGACATATCACTATGGTCAATAATAACAATTGTGGTGATATGTTAAAGTTTACAGGTTTCGAATTACAACACTAATATTTTTTTTAATTTTTCTATACAACAAAGAGTGTGTCCATTAATTTCTACATTCATATAAAAATTAAAAATAATTTCACCACTGTTGTACTTGTCAAACGTGATTATATGTCACATAAAATTAATATGTTTCACAACTGTTGGTCTTTTCAACCGAGGTGAAATGTGTTTCTTTTAAATTAAAACATATCAAATTTAGTTTATTTCCTTCAGACCACAAGTTTCCTAGCAAAGAACAGACGAAAGCGATAGCGAAACAGACTTCCACACTTTATCTTTTTACCTCTCATTCATTTTTTGGAACGTTCAAACTTCCTGTTCTTACAAGACGAAAACGAGCGCACAGGAATGGTTTTTCTTGGTCACAACCTCTTTTTCAATTTACGGCATGTTCTCTATTTCATCAGCTTTATCTCCATTCATGTTGATTTTAAGGTTTTGGTGTAGTTAAATGTTATATCGTTGTGAATAAAAATTGATAACAAAATCAGATATGTGTATGAACCTCTAGTATGTTGTGTGAATATAGGTTGTATATATGTGTATGCAACATATAACCATATTAGTATGTTGTGTATATCATTAGTGTGCCATTCATATTTGTGTAGCACTAGTGTACCATTCATATACATCACAAAGATATGAAGTTGATGAAGATATGGATGATCGATTAGAAGATATGATTCGTGATATTGGAGAATCTTATTTTAAAAAAGCTCATGTTTATGATACTTTATGTAGTGGCAAGGATGCACCTTTATATAAGGGGTGCACAAGTTTTACACGATTGTCTACAGTATTAAAATTATTTAATCTGAAGGCAAAAAGTGGGTGGAGAGATAAAAGTTTTACAGAATTACTTGATTTGCTGAAAGAAACGTTACCAGAAGATAACAATTTTCTGGATCGTTATTATGAGATCAAGAAGATATTGTGTCCAATGGGTTTAAAGTATATCAAAATACATGCATGTCGTACTAATTGCATATTATACAAGAAAGAGTATGAAAAATTGGATCAATGTCAGGAATGTGGTGTGCCGCGCTATAAGGTGAAGGGCAACAATGGGGATGACTATGACGATGTTAGCAAGAAGTGTCCTCCTGCTAAAGTGTTATGGTACTTGCCAATAATTTCAAGGATCAAGAGACTTTTTGCTAATGTGAATGACATAAAGAATATTAGATGGAATGGAGATGAAAGAAAATTTGATGGAAACATTCGCCATGTAGCTGAATCTTTGCAATTGAGGAAAATTGATTTATTGTTTTCGCATTTTGGCCTTGAGCCAAGAAACCTTAGGCATGGGCTTGCCACGAATGGAATGAACTCCTTTGGTAATTTGAGTATTAACCATACTTTGTGGCCTATTCTTCTCACGATTTTGTGCATGAAGTGCAAGTATATCTAGTTATCTATGATGATTTATAAACCAAAACAATATGAAAAAAAAGAGATGTTTATCTAAGTCCATTAATTGAAGATTTAAGACTTTTATATGAGGAAGGTGTTGATGTTGATTATGCGTATTCAGGTGAAAAGTTTAAGATGTGTGTCATGTTATTCTGCACAATCAACGACTTTCCTGCATATGGTAATTTAGCTGGATATCATGTCAAAGGACATACAACATGTCCTATATGTGAATCTAATACATGTTTTCACCAACTTCAGTTTGGAAAATAGACTGTTTACCTTGGGCATCAGAATTTTCTAAAACCCAATCATCCTTATCATATATTACAGAAGACTTTTAATAGAGAGCATGAGTTTGAAGTCACTCCTAAACCTTTAACTGGGGGTAAAGTTTATCAATGAAAAGAACACGTTACTGTTGTCTTTGGAAAGAATAAAAAAGGGTCCGTTGAGAGAAATATTTGGAAAAAGAGATATTGGTTCTTAATGCAATCTTTGGTTTTGATGTAATACAATTTTGGAGTCATTTTAGTTTTCAACGATAGGTGTGGTTCACAAATGGTTTATGTTTCTATTTTTGCTCTATTTGCGATTCAAAAAAATACAAATTAAAAAATAGAGAATTCTGTACAATCAAAAAATTATATTAAAAAAAACAAATCACTTCACCATGATCGGTTTTTTCAACCGTGATAATATGTAGCACACTTTCTAGCTTATTAACATGGCCAGTTGACCGTGGTTGTAAGTAGTCCACTTACAACCACACACTACTTTACCACTAATCCTCAGTCGTGGTTATATCTCTTTCACAACCGTTGTGAAATATGTTATTTGTAGTTAGGAATGAAATTAAAATTTAGACAAGTATTTAAATATTATCGTTATTATTTAATGTGAATAATGAAATTAAAATTTAAAATAATTTTTTAGGCTTAAATGCAGTTTTAGCCTCCCAAGTTTCCCAATTGTTTAGCTTTGGCCCATCAAGTTTCAATTACTTGGCTTTATCCCCTCAAGTTTGCCCCTTTTGCATCTGATAGTCCTTTAGTGACATGTAGACTAAACTTTGCATATGTGACATTAAAAAAATTAAGTCAATGCTGATGCGGCATAAAAAAGGTTGATGCAAAAAAAAAACTTTGTCAATGCAAAAAGAAGTTTTTTTTCGTAATATTTGATTACTTAAACAAATTTTAAAAAAATAGTAATGATTTTTATAATGTCTGATTAAAAAAAACTTGTGGACTTGAATTAAAATTAAAAAAATAATAATAAAAAATATGGACAACTAGTTAATTAAAATAAAATACTCTTTGGCCAAAACATCAACAAAGAAGTCTAAGAAATTATGACAATGGCAATATTCCTTATGGCCAAAATCAAGAATAAAATAAAAAATCTAAAAATGAAGAAAATGACTAAAATTTTCTTGTTGAAGTTTGAGTGCCCAATGCATCTTTGTCTTTCTTCCTCATTTCCCTTTGTGTTGTACTAGCTCCTAAATGCTTAAGAGATTTATGTGACTACATGAACAAACAAACATATAATTATTATAATATAACAACAACTATCAAAATTATCATAATAAAATAGAAGATATACCGAACAAACAAACAAACAAAATTAACAACCTTATTCCCCCCCCCCCCCCCCCCCCCCCCCCTTGGTATCATCCTGTCAATTGTTGTCTTCCATATGCATGTTCTCTTATTGTGTCCAAAATTACCACAAGTCGTACAAGATATGTGTCCTCCTGTAGTTATCTTCATTCTTTTATTTTTTGGATCATCATTGACCTCTCTTGCTTTTTTTCTCCTTAGAGCTCTTCTAACAAATGGAGGCTGAACTGGAAGCCTAGATCTTAGCCGCAATTTAGGTCCATTATTTGACAAAATGATGTTGTTATAACACTCCATAAGGGTAGGTTTCCTATAAATTAAAAAATAAAATTAACAACAATTCTACTATTTAAACATATTAAACAACACAATTACGAATTATACATGTACCAATGTAAAATAAAATCTCCTGTGTTATTGTTACTAAACTACATGCAACAATACATAAGGTATCCCAGATAAATCTCATCTCCTGCATGAAAATTTCTTTTCTTTCAAATTTACCACATATTGATCAATTTTATTTGACACAAGAAAATATATTGATTCAAATCTTCAGACCACATCGGACTCCAACTATCAGCTTCTTTTTTTAATTCTCCAACCTCTTATGTATTGTAACACATATAATTCCCTCATATATGAGCATAAAGTTCTGAAGTCTAGCAATCCTACTGGCCATATAGAATTTCAAACCTTCTACAAGGGATATTATAGGCCTACAACTAGTAACAAATGCAACCTTACAAGCCTTGAAGCAGATATACATCCTAGAAAACACAAGACCATCCACACCAAGTTTAGTCTTAATTATAATTGTGCTTCCTGGATTACTCCTTAATAGTTCTTGTCCATAACTCGTCAAATGTGCATATTGTTCTATACAACCTCCCTCAATCATCCCTAATGCCCTTGTTTTTCTCTATATGCGTGATGTCTACTGAGCATCACTATTTTAGCTTCATCTTGCAATGCCTCCAAGTTTCATGTTTGGTACGTGCCACAAAAGACTAACAATGTTTTTCACCAATAATTTGGTCTTTTCTTGCCCATTCCTAGCAACCCTATGACATGTATGAGTAACCTCTAAACTAATAATTTGGTAAAAAATCTTGTTTTTATATTTACTCTCTCTCTATGAAATGGACATCCTTCTGGACACTTAACATCAACTCTATGTATGTACTGTAAATGTAAAAAGAGTGATCGAAGGTAAAAGAAAGATTAAAATTGTAACAATGGTGGAATATCTAAAGAGAATGAAAATCTTACTTTGATATATATTTGAGAAGAGTCTCTATTGACTGATTATCTTCTATCACCATGACTAGGCTCGTCGATATTCTTCCGTTTGATTATTGTCACTTATTCTATATTCTTTGTCGTTTCTATTATCCTAAAATGAAACTCCATTTCTATTTGAGTGGCAACATAATCTTTCAATTCAAGTCCACAAGATTTTTTTAATGAAATATTATAAAAATCATAACTAGTTTATTTTATTTTATTTTTAAAAAACTTTTAAGGAATCAAATATTGCCAAAACACTTCCTATTTTTTATGTCGCATCAGTGTTGCCTTAATTTTTTTAATGCCACATAAGCAAGTTTAGTCTACATGTCATTGAGAGTCTATCAAATGTAAAAGGGGACAAACGCGAGGGGCTATAACCAAGCAATTGAAACTTGAGGGGACAAAATCAAGTCATTGAGAAACTTTGGGGGGGGGGGGGGGGGGGGGGGGGGGGACTGCATATAAGCTTTTTTGTTAATAAAATTGAGTATATTAATTTTA